>CM039673.1:279481330-281881330 GCA_022496015.1 Hordeum marinum
TTCTCCTTCTTCTTCTTCTTCTTCTTCTTCTCTTCTCTTCTTCTTCTTCTTCTTCTTCTTCTTTTTCTTCTTCACTGCATCAGCTGCTCCCCCGGGCCTTCCCTCCAACGCCGGTGAGGTCCTCTCGCCACTCCTCCCTCTCTAAGCGCTCCCGTAGCCTCCCTTAGCTAGCCGCCTCGCAACCGAGCTCCGCCGTCCGCCATGGCCGGCGTGCTTGCGCCGTGCGTGCCCCTGGTATCCCGTGCGTGCTATTGGCGCGCTCTAGGGCGTCCTCTGCGTCGATCCCCCGCGCTAGCTAGGTCGTTTTCGCCCCTGTTCGCCGTTTGCCATTGCCGCCCGAAAGCCCCTCCGCCGCCGGCGACGTAGCGCTCGCTACGGCCTGCCGTTGCTCGCCCCGACGCCTAGGATGGATCGGCGGCTCCCTCTGCTTTCGAACGCGCCCGGCCACGCGCCAAATGGCCCCCTGTGGCGTGTTTCCGAGCTCGCCGGAGCTTTCGGCCTCGTCCGGAGCTTGCCGGTGACGCACCGGCGCCGGCCACCGACGTGGCACACCTGGGGTCCACCCCTGGGTCACTGCCAGTGGGGCCTCTGGCCCTAGTTGACCGGATTGACTCGGTCAACTAGGCTGACTGGGTTGACCAGTCACAAACTGGTGGGACCGCCTGCCCTTGTGGGTATGACAGGTGGGTCCCCTTGTCAGTTATCTAATTTAATAGATTAGGTTAGTTAAAGTAATTAATTTAATCCTAATGCCTCACTCACATGTGGGGCCCCCACTTAATTAAATCAGTTTAGTTTAATTAAATAACCCTCGATTCCACTGTGTCTATGACATGTGGACCCCACATGTCAGGTTCAAACAGTATCAGCGACTGTCGGCTGCTGATGACATCCTGACGTCATCAATGCACTGTTCTGGATAATGTTGGATTTAACTAATTAAAATAATTCTAGAAAACTATTAAAACTTTAGAAAATCATATCCTTTAAACCGTAACTCAGATGAAAATAATTTATATATGAAAGTTGATCAGAAAAATCCCACAAATCCAACTATGCCATCCATTCATCTGTCACATGCCCCTAGCATGAAGAACATGGAACTTTCCCCTTCGGATCAACTGTCCAATAAATCCAAAAGACCCGGGAAATATCGTCAGATATTCTCCCGCTACGTCTGCAACATGTAGTACCGCGTTAGTGCATACCTAGCTCTGCATATTACCATGTCATACATCGTGTTGCATATGTTTGATTTATATTTATTGTTTCTTCCCCCTCTTCTCTCCGGTAGACCACGAGACTGACGCTGCTGCCGAGTACGAATACGCCCCTGACGACCAGCCTTTTGTCACAGAGCAGCAAGGCAAGCAACCCCCCCCCCTGAGCATTCTGATATCACCCACCTCTTCCCTCTTATTCTTGCATTAGATTTTTGCTACGATATTAGTTAGCTCCTATTCTGATGCATAGCCTGTTTTTGATGAACTGCTACTATTCCTGCAATCATACCAACTGCTTAGTATAGGTTGGTTAGTGAACCTCCAGTGACCCCTTAGTCCCAGTTGCCCCTGCTTCTTCATCGACAGCCCGACGACCTGATGACTCGATGACTTGAAGACTCGGTCAACTGACGGACAAGCCAGTCACCTCACATCATCGCACTCCCCTAAATTGTATGACTCTGAAGTGCCACTATCGAGGACCGAGGGTGACACCTCGCGCAGTACTCATGATGTTAGCCCTATAGTGCAGCTAGTCGATCGTGGTTATCGAGGGTGATTCCTCCTTCACCATTCCCGACGATGTCTCTGTCATGCAACCCCTCAAGTGTGGGACCCTCGAGGGTGATTCCTCTAAAGTCCACCTTGGCGGTTACATCGAGCGGGTACCATTGAGGGTGATTCCTCAGTTCCCATCTTGATGTTATAACCACACAGTTACTATTGACTTGGCACTATACTAACATGACGGGACTGAAGGGACAGGTGGTACCACCCTGTTGAGGTGGACCTGAGTTCTCGACAGTTCTGAGAGGGGTCGGCCCCAAGGGTACCCATGTGAGAAAGATTTGGTGGGATGCCCCGCAAGGCATACGAAGACTTGGTGGGGTGCGCCGATAAGGCACCCAAGAGTTGTTGGCGGGGCGACGGCCTGCAATATGGTTCGAGCTTGCCCCTCACTAATAAAAATGCCAATGGGTTGGGTATTTGATTCGAGTTGGTCGTTGACCTTTTTACGCACTAAACCTTCACGTGGGAGAAGTTATGGGTGCTCATCGTCATTGTATCAGCCGAAGCTCTTCGGACGTCAGCAATCGGAGTGGCGCGTGTCGGATTGGGCTGGAAGGTACAACTCCCGGACTGAGCATACTACGTCTGCTTCCGGCCGCGTGTGCAACGTGCAGGAGTGCAAGGGCAAGTGGGCCCACGAACCTGCGTGCTTAGAATTTTAGACCGACGGGCTTGTCTCTTCATTGAGCCTAGGTGGGGCGACGACGTTTTGGATCCCGAGGCCGGGCATTACCCTGGAAAGTGTGTCCGGCCGGAGGTGATCAAGCGTGTTGGAAATGCGGTGCACCCCTGCAGGGAAGAACAATCTATTCAAATAGTCGTGTCCACAATAACAGGACGACTTGGAGTTGTACCTTGACCTTATACAACTATAATTGTGCTTTACTTTAAATGAAATGTGGCTCCGAGATTGCTTCCTCGCAGGGAGTCGAGGAAGAATCTTTGGGCGTGGTTACTTAATAAAATTGCTACAATAATGTGACTATATAAGAGATACCAGTCTACTCTCTTCTCATGCTGCAAGATGTTGAAGATGCTAGTCTTCGATAGGACTAGGCCTTCCCCCCTATTCTCGCTTTCTGCAGTCAGTCCAGATATAACCCCACCCCTTGAAAATGATGCATACTTAGCATAGTTCTGATGTCAGTCTTGCGAGTACTTTGGATGAGTACTCACCGCTGCTTTGCCTTCTCTTTCCCCTTCGATACGATTCTGCATTCGAACAATGGGGCCCAGGAGATGGAGTATGTCGGAGACGACTACTACACCACCGCAGGAGCCTACTACTACGTGGAGGCAGCCCTCGACCAGCAGTAGGGTAGGAGGTTCCCAGGCAGGAGGCCTCGTCTCTTTTGATCCGATGTTATGTTTGTGCTAGCCTTCTTAAGGCAAAACTTGTTTAACTTATGTCTGTGCTCAGATATTATTTGCTTCCGCTGACTCATGCTTGTCGAGCTTTGTATTCGAGCCCTCGAGGCCCCTGGTTTGTAATATGAAGCTGTATGACTTTAATTTGTGTCTATAGTTGTGTTGTGATATTGATTAGTGAGTCCCTAATCTTAGCCGTACGCATTGCGTGTATGTTTAGCGTACGGTCAAAATTGGGGGCGTCACAAGTTGGTATCAGAGCCGACTGCCTGTAGGTAGCCCCCTTTCCAACTCCTTGGACAAAGTTGAGTCTAGCCATTGAAAAACTTTTACTAACATTGTTGTGTGGCTTATGGGCCCACATCTCAATCGGGTGGTATTAGGATCTTTTATTCCTCGTCTACACTCTGGGTTCTGATCTCTCTCCTCTTTCGGGTTAAAGATTTTGTTAACTCTAACATTAGGTTCTCGTGATCACATCCACTAGAGATTTGTTTCGTCGACAATTGTTTCCTTTGTAATTATAATGCACACACTGTCGTTTGACATCTTAAAATTCTTCCTGTTACAGATGCGTCCCGGTAGACAGATCGTCCTTCTGACCTTCGCGTGCGATACGACTGGGTTCCCGGCCATTCTGGTCGACCTCTTGAAGAAGCTGGGATATCGCTGGTACCCCGAGTACACTATTTACGAGGACTACCGTGAGTTCAACCAGGAACAGTATGAGGCTGTGATGGTTATCTGGGATCGACAGGACCTGTCCATCACTGAGTTGCACACCTTCCGTGGCATTGGAGTGACTGTCGAGATGGCTGTATAGCATGCTTCTTATGCTGCTATTGTCCGATTCCATGCAGCGAACTCTTGTTTGGAGGAGACGTCCTACAACTACATTTTGTATGTTCCTGCTGGAGTTGATACTTTCGCCGACACTGAGGTCTTGACCCCTTTCTCAAGGCAACGCTATGACCGAGCCTACACTGATGTCTGCACCCCCTACGTGAGTCGTCATTACGACCCACAGGTTTTGGTTCAGTACACTGAGGCATTGGATCGCACTGTCAGGGCTCTTAGCGTCGAGCTGTATGTCACCCGTGATCATCTTTATCGGGCTTTGTCGCATTTGTTGCCAGCAGTCACCACAGGGATACAACCGGAGAACATCTTGTACCCACCTCGGACTGCGTTTCCTCTAGGTCTTGAGTGGCCCGAGGTTCGAGGTCGTGTTCCGGCACGTGGACCTGCGCTCCCACTCAGTATGCAGCGTATACATCAGAGTTTGCACGGGATGCAGAACCCTGCCACCAGGTTCAGCATTCAGGGTCATCTGTAGTTCCATGGGTTCTTTCATTGTCCCCGACGTTGATGTAGCTTTTCGCTATGTCCGTTGTTGTATCCCTCTATCGCGTGCCTGCGTGCCGCCTAGTTGTTTAGGTTAATTTCATGCCGAACCTATCGTCTATGTTGTAACAGACTTATGGTTTGTAATAGACCTATGTATGGATCTGCATGTTGAATTCGAACTGCCATGTCGTATTTATTGCACTTCCTTCATTGAGAATTTTGCTTCTTAAATAACTCATTGTCTTTGCAATGCCAGATACTAAAATACCACTGTTAATTGTTTCGACAAAATGGTTAGGCCAGCTGGTCGTGGTCGTGGTGCGGATGACCACCCGCCGCCACCTGAATACATGGCTGGTATGATGCGGCAGTTTGAACTGAATCGCCAGTTTATGCAAGGGCTTATGGACCAATTCCCAAGGCCGAACATGAATCAATAGCCAGTCCCAATGACTCTACAAGACTTCATGCGCCTCAACCCGACGATCTACCGCAGCTCAACTCAGCCGCTTGACGCACATGACTGGCTCCGTGACATCACTTATGAGCTGGAATCCTCAGGCATCCAAGTGGCTAACTATGTCACCTTTGCCTCGTACTTTCTGAAGGGTCCCGCTGCTCAATGGTGGGACAGCCACCGGCGCTCATAGCCTGTTGGAATAATCATCACCTGGTCGGAGTTCCAAGCTACCTTCCGTGCTCGCCATATCCCTCAGGGAATGATGGACAAGAAGAAGCGTGAATTTCGCAATCTCGTCCAGGGCAACAAGACTGTGGATGCTTATCAGCGGGAATTTCTAGACTTCTCTCGCTATGCTAAAGAAGACGTTGCAACTAATGCTCGCAGGCAGGAGAAGTTCCGTGAAGGCCTCCACCCTGATATCAAACTGGCACTTCTTGTTCAGGACTTTGACAACTTCGCCACCTTGGTGAACAAGTCCATAATAGTGGAAATAGGTCTACAGGACTACAAGGACAGCAGCAAGCGCAACCGGGATATGGGCTCATCTTCGGGCTCAGCAAGTCAAAGGCGCAAGATCTGGATTCCCCACAACATGTACCATGCACCTGCTCCTACTCTAAGGCCATCCTATGCTGCACCTCGTCTGCCTTCACCACCTAGGCAACCAAGGCTCCTAGCTCCGCCACCACGAGATCCTGCTCCCCCTTCTCGTCCTAAGGATGGGCTATGCTTCAAGTGTGGTCGTCCAGGACACCGTGCTAGAGAATGCAGGCAGAATCAGAATCAACTTGCACTGCCTTCCAACCAGCCCCGCAACAACAATGCCAGGCCTGCTCAGGGACGTGTTCAAGTTAACAACGTTGATCTGAATGAAGCTCAAGACCAGCCTGCTACTGTGATGGGTACCCTCCTCGTCAACTCAGTACCAGCTTCTGTATTGTTTGATACAGTATCATCGCATTCTTTTATGTCTGAAGATTTTGCATCCATGCATGGCATTAATTACGAGGAGATGAACGTTCCAATAGTGGTAAACACCCCCGCTGGCCAATGTCAAACCTCTATGGTTAGTCACGACGTCCCCATCAAAATAGAAGGGTTGGAATTCCATGCTTCCCCCATTATATTGAAGTCCTCCAAGATCGACCTTATTTTGTGGATGGATTGGCTGAAAGCACATACTGCTTCTGTCATTTGTGCCACCAAAACTGTCCACCTCTTGCATCCTTCTAATAAGATAGTTAGCTACCATGCTCATCTTGTTCGAGATGCTGAAGCCCGGCTATATGCCATGAATAAATTAAATGAGTCACCTCTTGCGGGGCTTGAAAACGTTCCAGTTGTCCGGGATTTCCAAGATGTTTTTCCGGAAGAACTCCCAGGGATTCCCCCTGCTAGAGCTGTCAAGTTTGTCATCGACTTGGTACCTGGTACCACTCCTATAGCCAAGCGTCCATATAAGATGCCACCACATGAACTCCTTGAGCTTAAGCAAGAAATTGACAATTCGCTACGGCTGGGTTTCATTCATCCAAGTTCCTCTGCTTGGGGAGCACCTTCTCTCTTTGTTAAGAAGAAGGATGGGACAAACTGTTTGGTCCAGGATTATCAACCAATTAACCAAGCTACAATTCAGAACAAATATCCGCTACCGCGGATCAATGATTTGTATGGTCAGCTTGCTGGTGCCTCCATATTATCTAAGCTCGACTTGAGGTTGGGTTACCATCAGATCCGTGTTCGTGAAGAGGATATTCCGAAGACCGCATTTGTTACTCGGTATGGTTCGTACGAGTACACCGTCATGTCCTTCGGTCTAACCAATGCTCCAGCAACTTTCTCTCGTTTAATGAATTATATCTTCATGGACTACCTCGAAAAATTCATCGTGGTTTATCTGGATGATATTCTGGTATTTTCCAAGAATAAAGAAGAACATGCTGAACATCTTCGCCTTGTACTGGAAAGACTTCAGGAACATCAGCTATATGCCAAGTATTCCAAGTGTGAGTTCTAGATGGACGAAGTAACCTACCTTGGTCATGTGATCTCCAAGGATGGTATTGCGGTCAACCCCGAACGAGTTCAGGCTATTCTTGACTGGACTCTCCCGAAGAATGTCAAGCAAGTTACAAGTTTCCTCGGACTCGCCAGCTATTGCCATCGATTCGTCGAGAACTTCTCCAAGATTGCAAGGCCATTAACCAATCTGCTTCACAAAGGTGTTAAGTATGAGTGGACAAATAATGTTGCAGTAATATGAACCTTCGTGTTGTTAACTTGCTGCAGTTCTACCCAGTTCATGAACTTGAACTTGCTGCAGTAATACATGCACTAAAGGAGTGGCGGCAATATCTTGTTGGTAATCGATGCGAGATCTACACCGATCACCAAAGTCTGAAATACTTGTTTACGCAGCTAGACTTGAATCTCCGTCAACAGAGATGGATGGAGCGCATAGCAGATTACAACATGGGAATTTCTTATACACCTGGCAAGGCTAATGTAATGGCTGATGCGTTGAGCCGCAAGTCTTACTGCAACCACCTTCAGGTGCACAAGGTTCATCCCCTACTTCAAGAAGAATTCCGCAAGCTGAACCTCCATATTGTTCCTCAGGGTTACCTTTCCCCCTCCTAAAGAGTTTCACAAGATGAACCTTCGTGTTGTTAACCAGGGTTCTTTGTGTAACTTGGTTGTTGAACCAGATCTCGTGGACGGTATTAAAACCATGCAGTGCTATGACAGTGAAGTCGAAAGGATTAAATACTATCTTTCGGAAGGTAAACCATCATGTTTCACCATTGCTGATGATGGTGCTGCGTACTTCAAGGGACGCTTATTCGTTCCAACAAAAAGGGAAAACTTGAATATGACTGATAGCATACTAAAAGAAGCTCATGATACTCTGTTATCTATTTATCCGGGTAGTACCAAGATGTACCGAGACATCCGTCAAAGGTTATGGTGGTCGAATATGAAACAAGACATTGCTCGCTATGTTTCAGAGTGCGACACTTACCGTCGTACCAAAGCAGAACATCAGAAGCCTGCTGGAACTTTGCAACCTATTTCTATTCCTGAATGGAAATGGCATCATGTTGAAATGGACTTCGTCACTAGGTTTCCCAGGGCGCAGAAGGATAATGATGCTATTCTTGTTGTCATTGACCGATTGTCCAAAGTTGCACATTTTCTGGCTGTCAAGGAAACTATTACTGCTAGTCAGCTAGCAGATATCTACATGTCCAAAGTTGTCTCACTCCATGGTATCTCATTGGTGATTAGTTCAGACCGTGGCAGTCTATTCACTTCAAGATTCTGGGCAAGTTTTCAGGAAGCTATGGGGACTCATTTGTACTTCAACACCGCTTTTCACCCTCAATCCCAGGGACAAGTTGAAAGGGTCAATCAGATTCTCGAAGACATGCTTCGAGCTTGTGTCATTTCTTTTGGCAAGAAATGGGAGGAATCTCTTCCGTATGCGGACTTCTCCTACAACAATAGCTATCAAGCTAGTCTAAAGATGGCTCCTTCTGAAGTATTATATGGTCGTAGGTGTCGGACTCCTCTGAATTGGTCAGAAACTGGGGAACGTACACTTATCGGCCCGGATATTATCCAACATGCTGAAGATCAAGTCCGCATTATTCATGCAAATCGGAAGGCTGCCCAGTCTCGTCAGAAAAGTCAGTATGACCGTCACCACAAGGATATGGTCTATCAACCTGGCGAAAAGGCTTATCTTCGAGTCAGGCCAATGAGAGGTACACACCATTTCGGGATCAAGGGCAAGCTGGCTCCTCGATATATTGGTCCTTTCACGATTCTCGAAAGGCGTGGAAACATGGCATATCAACTGGAATTACCGTCAAACCTTTCTCAGGTTCATGATGTGTTCCACGTATCTCAGCTTCGTCGCTGCTTCAAGAATCCTATCCGAGCAGTGGACCATGATATGCTTGAATTGCAACAAGACCTTTCTTATGAAGAACAACCAGTCCGCATTCTTGATGAAACCGAACGTCGAACTTGTCGGAAGGTTACCAAGTTCTTGAAAGTGAAGTGGGCAAATCATTCTGAAGATGAGGCCACTTGGGAACGCAAAGATCATCTTCGTGCAGAATACCCCGGGCTCTTCCCTTCTACTTCTTAATTCTCGAGACGGGAATTCTTGTTAGTAGGGGAGAGTTGTAACACCCTGGCATCAGTGCTACAGTGATGATGTAATTAAGCTACAACAATGGCATGGTCAGCAACTAATTATTTTGCTAAGTGGAATATGATCAAGATGGAACTTTTAATTCCAATTCAAAATTCCCGTCAAATGCTCTATATTTTCAAGTAACAAATTTAAATCCTCAAACTTCAAAGATAAAATGTTGTATCCTTGTGAAATATTCCAAAATAGATAATATTAAGGAAAACAACATCACCTGATATGTGATGTGGACCCCACCATTAATAACAGAAGTTAAAAATACTTCCAAGGACATTTAAATCAATTTTTAAAATTAAACAATTTCCAAAAATGCTCAAACTTGGCATGGCCTTTCAAAATAATGCATGTTATTTTTTTTGGGCCATGTCCCACATTTTTACTAATGCAAATGATGACAAAAAAATATAATAAATAAAGAAAAACAGAAACAAAAAAAGAAGAAAAAAATAGGGTGCGAAGCCAAGCCACTGGGCCCAACTGGCCACAGTGCAGCCCGGCCCGCACCCCCCCCCCCCCCGTCGTCCCCTTCCTCTATAGCGACCCCGTGGTCGCTACAGAGCGTCGGGGCGGCCACCATGCCTCCCACGCCCAGCCGTCGCATCCACAGGCTCCGCCACGCTCCCCTCAACCCTCTCGACCATGAGATCGAGCTCAAGAGGCCCTGCATCGCCATCGCTGCCTCTTCTTCCTCCTCGAGCACCCGAAGGTCACTACAGTCGATTCGCCCTCTCTACTGCATAACCTGCTCCCCCAGGCCTTCCCTCCAACGCCGGTGAGGTCCTCTCGCTGCTCCTCCCTCTCTAAGCGCTCCCGTAGCCTCCCCTAGCTAGCCGCCTCACAACCGAGCTCCGCCGTTCGCCATGGCCGGAGTGCTCGCGCCGTGTGTGCCCCTGGTAGCCCGTGCGTGCTATTGGCGCGCTCTAGGGCGTCCCCTGCGTCGATCCCGCATGCTAGCTAGGTCGTTTTCGCCCCCGTTCGCCGTTTGCCATTGCCGCCCGAAAGCCCTTTTGCCGCTGGTGACGTAGCGCTTGCTACGGCCCGCCGTTGCTCCCCCCGACACCTGGGATGGATCGGCGGCTCCCTCTACTTTCGAACATGCCCGGCCACATGCCAATTGGCCTCCTATGGTGTGTTTCCGAACTCGTCGGAGCTTTCGGCCTCGTCCGGAGCTCGCCGGTGACGCACCGGCGCCGGCCACCGACGTGGCACACCTGGGGTCCACCCCTGGGTCACTGCCAGTGGGGCCCCTAGCCCTAGTTGACTGGGTTGACTCAGTCAACTAGGCTGACTGGGTTGACCAGTCACAGACTGGTGGGACCGCCTGCCCCTGTGGGTTTGATAGGTGGGTCCCCCTATCAGTTATCTAATTTAATAGATTAGGTTAGTTAAAGTAATTAATTTAATCCTAATGCCTCACTCACATGTGGGGCCCCCACTTAATTAAATCAGTTTAGTTTAATTAAATAACCCTGGATTCCACTGTGTCTATGACATGTGGACCCCACATGTCAGGTTCAAACAGTATCAGCCACTGTCGGCTGCTGATGACATCCTGACGTCATGCTGACGTCATCAATGCACTGTTCTGGATAATGTTGGATTTAACTAATTTAAATAATTCTAGAAAACTATTAAAACTTTAGAAAATCATATCTTTTAAACCGTAACTCAGATGAAAATAATTTATATATGAAAGTTGATCAGAAACATCCCACAAATCCAACTACGCCATCCATTCATCTGTCACATGCCCCTAGAATGATGAACATGGAACTTGCCCCTTCGGATCAACTGTCCGATAAATCCAAAAGACCCAGGATATATCGTCAGATATTCTCCCGCTACGTCTGCAACGTGTAGTACTATGTTAGTGCATACGTAGCTATGCATATTACCATGTCATACATCGTGTTGCATATGTTTGCTTTATATTTATTGTTTCTTCCCCCTCTTCTCTCTGGTCGACCCTGAGACTAACGCTGTTGTCGAGTACGACTACGCCCCTAACGACTAGCCTTTTGTCGCAGAGCAGCAAGGCAAGCAAAAAAAACCTTGAGCATTCCGATGTCACCCACCTCTTTCCCTCTTATTCTTGCATTAGATTTTTTCTACGGTATTAGTTAGCTCATATTCTGATGCATAGCCAGTTTTTGATGAACTGCTACTATTCCTGCAATCATACCAACTGCTTAGTATAGGTTGCTTATTGAATCCCCAATGACCCCTTAGTCCCAGTTCCCCCTGCTTCTTCGTTGACAGCCCGACGACCCAACGACTCAACGACTCGAAGATTTGGTCAACTGACTAACAAGCCAGTCCCCTCACATCACCGCACTCCCCTAAATTGTATGACTCTGCAATGCCAATATCGAGTACCGAGGGTGACACCTCGCAAAGTACTCATGATGTTAGCCCTGTAGTGCAGCTAGTCGGTTGTGGTTATCGAGGGTGATTCCTCCTTCACCATTCCCGATGATATCTCTATCGTGCAACCCCTCAAGTGTGGGACCCTCGAGGGTGATTCCTCTAAAGTCCACCTTGGTGGTTACATCGAGCGGGGACCATTGAGGGTGATTCCTCAGTTCCCGTGTTGATGTTATAACCACACAGTTACTATTGACTTGGCACTGTACTAACATGACGGGACTGAAGGGACAGGTGGTACCACCCTATTGAGGTGGAGCTGAGTTCCCGACAGTTCCGAGACGGGTCGGACCCAAGGGTACCCGTGTGAGAAAGATTTGGTGGGATGCGCTGCAAGGCATCCGAAGACTTGGTGGGGTGCGCCGGTAAGGCACCCGAGAGTTGTTGGCGAGGCGATGGCCTGCAATATGGTTCAAGCTTGCCCCGCACTAATAAAAATGCTAATGGGTTGGGTATTTGATCCGAGTTGGTCGTTGACCTTTTTACGCACTAAACCTTCACGTGGGAGAAGTTATGGGTGCTCAGCGTTGTTGTATCAGCCGAAGCTCTTCGGACGTCTGCAATTGGAGTGGTGCACGCCGAATTGGGCTGGAAGGTACAGCTCCCAGACTGAGTGTACTAGGTCTGCTTCTGGCCCGTGCGCAACGTGCAGGAGTGCAAGGGCAAGTGGGCCCACGAACCTGCGCGCTTAGGATTTTAGACCGGCGGGCTGGCCTCTTCGTTGAGCCTAGGTGGGGCGACAACATTTTGGATCGCGAGGCCGGGAATTACCCCAAAAAGAGTGTTCGGCCGGAGGTGATCAAGCATGTTGGAAATGCGGTGCACCCCTGTAGGGAAGAACAATCAGTTCGAATAGCCGTGTCCATGGTAACAAGACGACTTGGAGTTATACCTTGACCTTATACAACTATAATTGTGCTTTACTTTAAATGAAATGTGGCTCCGGATTGCTTCCTCACATGGAGTCGAGGAAGAATCTCTGGGCCTGGTTACTTAATAAAATTGCTACAATAATATGACTATATAAGAGATACCAGTCTACTCTCTTCTCATGCTGCAAGATGTTGAAGATGCTAGTCTTCGATAGGACTAGGCCTTTTGTTGGAAATATGCCCTAGAGGCAATAAATAAAGTGTTTATTATTATATTTCCTTGTTCATGATAATCGTTTATTATCCATGCTTGAATTGTATTAATTGGAAACATGGATACATGTGTGGATACATAGACAAAACACTATGTCCCTAGTATGCCTCTAGTGAACTAGCTCGTTGATCAAATGATGGTCAAGGTTTCCTAGCCATGGACATAAGATGTCATTTGATAACGGGATCACATAATTAGGAGAATGATGTGATGGATAAGACCCAAACTACAAATATAGCATATGACAGTGTCAGTTTATTGCTACTGTTTTCCGCATGTCAAGTATATGTTCCTATGACCATGAGCTCATGCAACTCACTGACACCGGAGGAATGCTTTGTGAGTATCAAACATCGCAACGTAACTGGGTTACTATGAAGGTGCTCTACAGGTATCTTCGAGGGTGTCTGTTGAGTTGGCTTGGATCAAGACTGGGATTTGTTACTCCGTGTGACGGAGAGGTATCTCAGGGCCCACTCGGTAATGCAACATCACAACAAGCCTTGCAAGCAATGTGACTAAAGTATTAGCCATGGGATATTGCATTGCGGAACAAGTAAAGAGACTTTCCTCTAACGAGGTTAAACAAGGTATGGGAATACCGACGATCGAATCTCGGGCAAGTAACATACCGAAGAACAAAGGGAACGTTATACGGGATAAACTGAATCCTTGACATAGAGGTTCGACCGATAAAGATCTTCGTAGAATATGTAGGAACCAATGTGGACGTCCAGGTCCCACCATTGGTTATTGGCCGTAGAGGTGTCTCGGTCATGTCTACATAGTTCTCGAACCCGCAGGGTCTGCACACTTAAGGTTTGGTGATGTTTCGGTAGTATAGAGTTATGTATGGTGGTGGCTGAAGGCTGTTTGGAGTCCTGGATGAGATTCTGGACGTCATGAGGAGCTCCAGAATGGTTCGGAGGTAAAGATTCATATATAGGAAGTCCCAGTTTGGTCGCCGGAAAAGTTTCGGGCTCATCGGTAATGTACCGGGAGTGCCGGTAGTGTACCGGGAGACCTCCGGGAGGGGTATTTCGACCCAAGAGGTTTCATGGGCTGTGGGAAAGTATTTACCAGCCCTTAGTGGGCTGGTGGAATAGTCACAACAGGCCCATGCAATTTGGGAGAAGAAACCCAAAGGAAAAAGAGTGGAAAAACGCAAAAAGGGGAGAGTCCTACTCCTACTAGGATTGGAGGAGGAGTAGGACTCCTCCCCCTTGCTTCGGCCGACTCAAGGAGGGACTTGGCCCTGCGCCAAGGCAGCCTCTCCCTCCCTCCTATATATGCTAGTGGAATAGAGGGATTTTGCACAGAAATTACGGCCACGTGCTACCCGTTTCACCGGTGCTCCTCTAGATCGGTTTTCCGCAGTGCTTAGGCGAAGCCCTGTCGGAATTGCTCCACCACCATCACCGGAGCGCCATCACGCTGCCGGTGAACTCTTCCTACTCTCCACCTCCTCTTGCTGGATCAAGACGGTGGAGATCGTCATCAAGCTGCACGTGTGCTGAACGCGGAGGTGTCGTCCGTTCGGTACTAGATCGGAAGGATCGTGATCAAGGCCACGAGACAATCGTGATTGGATCGCGGGACAGATCGTGACTAGATCGCGGGACGGTTCATGATTGGATAGCGGGACGGTTCGTGATTGGATCGCGGGACGCTCGGCGATTTGGATCGCGAAGAAGTTCGACTACACCAACCGCGTTTCTTAACGCTTCCCGCTTAGCGATCTACAAGGGTATGTAGATCAACTCCCCCTCTCGAATATGCTCATCACCATGGATAGGTTTGCGTGCGCGTAGGAAATTTTTTGTTTCCCATGCAACGTTCCCCAACAGTGGTATCAGAGCTAGGTTGATGGTTCGATGAGATCTCGAGTAGAACACAAAAGATTTGTGGGCGTTGATGCTTAGATTGCTTCCTCCCTTGGTCGTATTTTGGTTCAGCGGTATTGTGAGATGAAGCGGCCCGGACCAACATTACTCGTACGCTTACGAGAGACCGGTTCCCTCGATGCAACTTGTTGTTTAGATGGCTTGCGGGTGGTAGTTTCTCTCACTTTAGTTGGATCGGATCCGACAAAGGCAGTCCTTGAGAAGGTTGAAAAGCAAACTAGTGTATCACCATTGTGGTTTATGCGTAGGTGAGAATTGTTCTTGCTAGATACTCGTAGAAGCCACGTAAAACTTGCAACAACAATTAGAGTATGTCTAACTTGTTTTTGCAAGGTATGTTGTGATGTGATATGGCCAATTACATGATGTGATATATGTGATGTATGAGATGATCATGTGATGTATAGAATTTCATGACTTGCGCGTCGATGAGTACGGCAACCGGCAGGAGCCATAGGGTTGTCTTTAATTATTGTATGACATGCGTGTCAATCATTAAGCGCTATGTAATGCTTTACTTTATCACTAAGCGGTAGCAATAGAAGTAGAAGCAGGGCTGGCGCCACAGCCCCAATGGCAGCACATTGATGGAGATCAAGATGATGGAGATTATGGTGTTGTGCCGGTGACGATGGAGATCATGTCGGTGCTTTGAAGATGGAGATCTTAAGCACAAGTTCATGGCCATATCATGTCACTTATGAATTGCATGATATGTTAATCCTTTTATGCACCTTGTTTTGCTTAGTATGGTGGTAGCATTATAAGGTGATCCCTCACTTAAATTTCAAGATGAACTGTGTTCTCCCCGAGTGTGCACCGTTGTGAAAGTTCGTCGTGTCGAGACACCACGTGATGATCGGGTGTGATAGACTCTACGTTCACATACAACGAGTGCAAGCCAGTGTTGCACACGCAGAACACTCGGGTTAAACTTGACGAGCCTAGCATGTACAGACATGGCCTCAGAACACAAGAGACCGAAAGGTCAAACATGAGTCATATAGTAGATATGGTCAACATAATGATGTTCACCATTGAAGCCACCTCAACTCACGTGATGATCGGACTTGAGTTGGTGAATTTGGATCATGTGACACTCAGATGACCTGAGGGATGCCAATTTGAGTGGGAGCTTTAGTAATTTGATTAACTAAACTCATTATCCTGAACAATAGTCTTAGTAACCTTTGCATATTTATGTTGTAGATCAATGGCTCGCGCAGTAGCACCCCTGAATTTTAATGCGTTCCTAGAGAAAGCTAAACTGAAAGATGATGGAAGTAACTTTGTTGACTAGGCCCGTAATCTAAGGATTATCCTCACAGCTTCCCAGAAATTATATGTCCTTGATGCACCGCTTGGTAACCAACCCGAAGACATGTCATCCGAAGACGTTAAGAATGCTTGGGAGGCACGTTCTGGAGATTACTCAATAGTTCAGTGTGCAATATTGTATGGCTTAGAACCGGGACTTCAAAGATGTTTTGAACGTCATGGAGCATATGAGATGTTCCAGGAGTTGAAGTTTATCTTTCATAAGAATGCCCGGATTGAGAAGTATGAGACCTCTGATAAGTTCTATGCTTGCAAAATGGAGGAGAACGGGTCTGTCAGTGAGCATATACTCAGAATTTTTGGGCATGCAACTCATCTAGCGGAGTTGCGAATTGCCCTTACACCAGAGACGATCACTGACAGAGTTCTTAAATCGCTGCCACCTAGTTACAAGAGCTTTGTGATGAACTATAGTATGCACGAGATGAACAAGTCAGTCGCCGAGCTGTTTGCGATGCTAAAAGTCGCTGAGTCTGAAATCCAGAAAGAACGTCAAGTGTTGATGGTCAATAAAACCACTAGTTTCAAGAAGAATGGCAAAGGCAAAAGCAAGGGCAAGAAGGGTAAAACCAAGAAGGATAGCAAAGCAGTTGCTACTCCTGTAAAGAAGCCTAAGCATGGACCTAAGCCAGAAACTGAGTGCTTTCATTGCAAGGGAACTGGTCACTGGAAGCGGAACCGTCCCAAGTACCTGGCTGACAAGAAGGCGGCCAACGACAAACAAGGTATATTTGATATACATGTTATTGATCTGTACCTTACTAGCTCTCGTAGTAGTGCCTGGGTATTTGATACCGGTTTGGTTGCTCACATTTGCAACTCAAAACAGGAACTGCGGAATAAACGAAGGCTGGCAAAGGACGAAGTGATGATGCGCGTGGGAAATGGTTCCAAGGTTGATGTGATCGCCGTCGGCACGCTCTCTCTTCGATTACCATCGGGATTAGTGATGAACCTGAATAATTGTTATTTAGTGCTTGCGTTAAGCATGAACATTATATCTGTATCTTGTTTATTGCGAGACGGTTACTCATTTAAATCTGAGAATAAAGGTTGTTCTATTTATATGAGTAATATCTTTTATGGTCATGCACCCAATGTGAGGGGTTTATTCATATTGAATCTTGATAGTAATGACACACATGTTCATAACATTGATGCCAAAAGAGTAGAGTTGATAATGATAGTACCTCTTTCTTGTGGCACTGCCATTTAGGTCATATTGGTGTAAAACGCATGAGGAAGCTCCATGCAGATGGACTTTTAGAGTCACTTGATTTTGAACACACATGTGAACCATGCCTCATGGGCAAGATGACTAAAACGCCGTTCTCTGGAACAATGGAATGGGCGAGTGACTTATTGGAAATCATACATACTGATGTGTGTGGCTCAATGAATGTTACAGCGCGTGGTGGATATCTTTATTTTCTCACCTTCACTGATGACTTAAGTAGATATGGGTATATTTACTTAATGAAACACAAGTCTGAAACGTTTGAAAAGTTCAAGCAATTTCAGAGTGAAGTTGAGAATCATCGTAACAAGAAGATTAAATTCCTGCGATCTGATCGAGGAGGTGAATATCTGAGTTATGAATTTGGCAGTCACTTAAGACAGTGTGGAATTGTTTCACAGTTGACACCACCCGGAACACCACAGCGTAATGGTGTGTCCGAACGTCGTAATCGGACCTTATTAGATATGGTGCATTCTATGATGTCTCTTGCTGATTTGTCACTATCGTTTTGGGGATATGCATTAGAGACAGCTAAATTCACTTTAAATAGGGCACCATCAAAATCCGTTGAGACGACGCCATATGAACTGTGGTTTGGCAAGAGGCCAAAGTTGTCGTTTCTTAAAGTTTGGGGATGTGATGCTTATGTCAAAAAGCTTCAGCCTGAAAAGTTGGAACCCAAAGCGAAGAAATGCGTCGTCATAGGATACCCAAAAGAGACAATCGGGTATACCTTCTATCTCATATCCGAGGGCAAAGTGTTTGTCACTAAGAATGGAACATTTCTTGAGAAAGAGTTTCTCTCGAAAGAATTGAGTGGGAGGAAAATAGAGCTTGATGAGGTTGTAGAACCTTTGCTTCAACCAGAGAGTAGCGCACTGCAGAAAGATGTTTCTGTGGAGCCTACGATGGTTGAAGAGGAAGTTAATGCTGATGATCATGAAACTTCGGATCAAGCTTCTGTTGAACCTCGTAGGTCGACAAGGACGTGTACTACCCCTGAGTGGTACAGCAATCATGTCTTGGAGGTCATGTTGTTAGACAAAAATGAACCTACGAGCTATGAAGGAGCAGTGATGGGCCCGGATTCCGAGAAATGGTTAGAGGCCATGAAATTCGTGATGGGATCCATGTATGAAAACAAAGTGTGGACTTTGGAAGTATTACCTGAAGGGCGAAAGGCCATTCAGAATAAATGGATCTTTAAGAAGAAGACAGACGCGGACGGTAATGTCACCGTCTATAAAGCTCGATTTGTGGCAAAGGGTTTTTCACAAGTTCAAGGAGTTGACTATGATGAGACCTTCTCACCCGTAGCGATGCTTAAGTCTGTCAGAATCATGTTAGCAATAGCTGCTTATTTCGACTATGAAATTTGGCAGATGGATGTCAAAACAGCGTTCCTCAATAGTTTCCTTGAGGAAAAGTTGTATATGATGCAACCAGAAGGTTTTGTCGATCCAGAGAATGCTGACAAAGTTTGCAAACTCCAGAGATCCATTTATGGACTGGTGCAAGCATCTCGGAGTTGGAATAAGCGTTTTGATGAGGTGATCAAAGCGTTTGGGTTTATACAAGTTTATGGAGAAGCTTGTATTTACAAGAAAGTGAGTGGGAGTTCTATAGCGTTTCTAATATTATATGTGGATGACATATTGCTGATTGGAAACAATATAGAAATGCTGGAAAGTGTGAAGGAGTATTTGAACAAGAGTTTTTCAATGAAGGACCTAGGAGAAGTTGCTTTCATATTAGTCATTAAGATCTATAGAGATAGATCGAGACGCTTAATAGCACTTTCATAGAGCACATACCTTGATAAAGTTTTGAAGAATTTCAAAATGGATCAGTCCAAGAAAGGGTTCTTGCCTGTGTTACAAGGTGTGAAGTTGAGTAAGACTCAGTGCCCAGTGACTGCAGAAGATAAACAAAGGACGAGCGTCATCCCCTATGCTTCAGCCATAGGCTCTATCATGTATGCAATGCTGTGCACAAGACCCGATGTCAGCCTTGCCATAAGTATGGCTGGAAGGTCTCAAAGTGATCCTGGAATGGAGCACTGGCAAGCGGTCAAGAATATCCTTAAGTACCTGAAAAGGACTAAGGAGATGTTTCTCATTTATGGAGGTGACAAAGAGCTCATCGTAAAGGGTTACATCGATGCAAGCTTTGACACTGATCCAGATGACTCTAAGTCGCAAACCGGATACGTATTTATTCTTAACAGGGGAGCTATAAGCTGGTGCAGTTCCAAGCAAAGCGTGGTAGCTGATTCTACGTGCGAAGCGGAATACATCGCAGCCTCGGAGACGGCGAAGGAAGGTGTCTGGATTAAGCAGTTCATGACAGATCTTGGAGTAGTGCCCAGTGCACTGGATCCAATGAGGTTGTTCCGTGACAACACTGGTGCCATTGCTCTATCCAAGGAACCAAGGTTTCACAAGAGGACCAGACACATAAAGCGACGCTTCAACTCCATCCGATATTACATCGAGGAGAAGGACATAAATATTTGCAAAGTGCACACGGATCTGAATGTTGCAGACCCATTGACTAAACCTCTTCCAAGGGCTAAACATGATCAACACCAGAACTGCATGGGTGTTCGATTCATTACAATGTAAATCACATAGTGATGTGAGCTAGATTATTGACTCTAGTGCAAGTGGGAGACTATTGGAAATATGCCCTATAGGCAATAAATAAAGTGTTTATTATTATATTTACTTATTCATGATAATCGTTTATTATCCATGCTAGAATTGTATTAATTGGAAACATGGATACATGTGTGGATACATAGACAAAACACTATGTCCCTAGTATGCCTCTAGTGAACTAGCTCATTGATCAAAGGATGGTTAAGGTTTCCTAGCCATGGACATAAGATGTCATTTGATAACGGGATCACATCATTAGGAGAATGATGTGATGGACAAGACCCAAACTACAAACGCGGCATATGATTGTGTCAGTTTATTGCTACTGTTTTCCGCATGTCAAGTATATGTTCCTATGACCATGAGATCATGCAACTCACTGACACCGGAGGAATCCTTGACATAGGGGTTCGACCGATAAATATCTTAGTAGAATATGTAGGAACCAATGTGGACGTCCAGGTCCCACCATTGGTTATTGGCCGTAGAGGTGTCTCGGTCATTTCTACATAGTTCTCGAACCCGCAGGGTCTGCACACTTAAGGTTTGGTGACGTTTCCGTAGTGTAGAGTTATGTATGGTGGTGACTGAAGGTTGTTCGGAGTCCCGGATGAGATCCCGGACGTCACGAGGGGCTCCGGAATGGTCCGTAGGTAAAGATTCATATATAGGAAGTCCCAGTTTGGTCGCCAGAAAAGTTTCGGGCTCATCGGTAATGTACAGGGAGTGCCGGTAGTGTACCGCGAGACCTCCGGGAGGGGTATTTTGACCCAAGAGGCTTCATGGGATGTGGGAAAGTATTGACCAGACCTTAGTGGGCTGGTGGAATAGTCACAATAGGCCCATGCGGTTTGGGAGAAGAAACCCAAAGGAAAAAGAGTGGAAAAAGGCAAAAAGGGGAGAGTCCTACTCCTACTAGGATTGGAGGAGGAGTAGGACTCCTCCCCCTTGCTTTGGCCAACTCAAGGAGGGCCTTGGCCCTGCGCCAAGGCAGACTCTCCCTCCCTCCTATATATACCAGTGGAATAGAGGGATTTTGCACAGAAATTACGGCCACGTGCTACCCGTTTCACCGGTGCTCCTCTAGATCGGTTTTTCGCAGTGCTTAGGCGAATCCTTGCCGGAATTGCTCCACCACCATCACCGGAGCGCTGTCATGCTGCCGGTGAACTCTTCCTCCTCTCCACCTCCTCTTGCTGGATCAAGACGATGGAGATCGTCATCAAGCTGCACGTGTGCTGAACGCGGAGGTGTCGTCCGTTCGGTACTAGATCGGAAGGATCATGATCAAGGCCACGAGACAATCGTGATTGGATCGCGGGACAGATCGTGACAAGATCGCGGGACGGTTCATGATTGGATCGCGGGACGGTTTGTGATTGGATCGCGGGACGGTTCGTGATTGGATCGCGGGACGCTCGGCGATTTGGATCGCGAAGAAGTTCGACTACACCAACCGCATTTCTTAACGCTTCCCGCTTAGCGATCTAAAAGGGTATGTAGATCAACTCCCCCTCTCGTAGATGCTCATCACCATGGATAGGTTTGCATGCACGTAGGAAATTTTTTGTTTCCCATGAAACGTTCCCCAACACCTTCCCCCCTATTCTAACTTTCTGCAGTCAGTCCAGATATAACCCCACCCCTTGAAAATGATGCATACTTAGCATAGTTCTGATGTCAGTATTGCGAGTACTTTGGATGAGTACTCATCGCTGCTTTGCCTTCTCTTTCCCCTTTCGATACGATTCTGCGCTCAGACGATGGGGCCCAGGAGATGGAGTATGCCGGAGACGACTACTACACCACCGCAGGAGCCTACTACTACGTGGAGGTGGGCCCCGACCAGCAGTAGGGTAGGAGGTTCCCAGGCAGGAGGCCTCGTCTCTTTCGATCCAATGTTATGTTTGTGCTAGCCTTCTTAAGGCAAAACTTGTTTAACTTATGTCTGTACTCAGATATTATTTGCTTCTGCTGACTCATGCTTGTCGAGCTTTGTATTCGAGCCCTCGAGGCCCCTGGTTTGTAATATGAAGCTATATGACTTTAATTTGTGTCTAGAGTTGTGTTGTGATATTGATCAGTGAGTCCCTAATCTCGGCCGTACGCATTGCGTGTATGTTTAGCGTGCGGTCGAAATTGGGGGCGTCACACGAGGGGTCCAGCAGGAAGCGTGTCGGCCAAGGGGGTCGCCGCGGCAAGCCCTAGGAACAAAAAGACCGGCCCGCCTGTGGCCGTGACAAGAAAGAAGGAGATGATGATGATGTCTAAGAGGACGACGAGTCCAGTGAGCATGAGTTTTAGAAGGCTACAGAGATGATGTGCATAGAGGGAGGCGCCTTGTCGCATTCCTCTCACCGCCAACTCAAACAGCGGGTGCGAGAGGTTAATACGAGAGAGCCCTCTATTGGTGCACATAGACCCCTGAAATGGTCCAACACTCCTATCATCTTCGACGCCGAGCATCACCCTGATCGCGTAACTGCTATCGGGTGCTTGCCGTTGTTGGTTTCGCCAACAATCCGTAACCTCAAGGTGACGAAGATGTTAGTCGACAGTGGGGCCAGCCTGAACATGATCTCATCTGATGTCATCCAGAGGCTACAAATTCCTGATGAAGATCTCGAGCCAACATGCGCTTTCCAAGGGGTCAATTCAGGAAGAACTCAGCCGGAGGGCAAGGTCACGTTGCCGGTGACCTTTGGCAGTGATATCAATTTCAGAACGGAAAAGATCGTTTTTTATGTCGCCAGGATCTCATTGCCGTACAATGGCATTCTTGGTCGCCCGGCACTGTCCAAGTTCATGGCGGCCACCCACTTCGCTTACAACATGCTAAAGATGCCCGGTCCAATGAGCGTCATCACCATCAACTCCGACAAGAAAAGCACACTTATCTGCGCCGACCAACTCTACTGGGGTGCAGTCGCAGCACCTGCCGCCAAGGCACTTGCTCCTGCCGCTGAAGCTCCTGGGAGGAACAAGACCGACAAGGCCTCTGGCGCACATTCCGGCAAGCACACCTCCTCGGAGTGTTGTGCTCCCATTGATGATGTGCCAGAGAGCTCCACCGACAAGAGCAAAAAGTCTAAGGCTGCTCCGCCAGAGACCAAGAAGATGCCCGCCAAGGAGGACGGCACGGGGGAAACTTCCACCATAAGTTCCACCCTTGACGACAAATAGGAAAGCATGCTCATCGCCTTCCTGCAGGCAAATGTCGATGTGTTTGCATGGCAACCATCTGATATCCCCGGTGTTCCCAGGGAGGTGATTGAGCACCACCTTGCCATTTGCCCACATGCGCGGCCCGTCAAACAGAAGGTCCGGAAGCAAGCTTTCGAGTGGCAATAGTTTATTGCCGAAGGGATTAAGAAACTAGAGGTAGTTGGCTTGATCAGAGGAGTGCTCCATCCAACATGGTTGGCCAACTCGGTTGTAGTGTGCAAGGCAAATGGGAAATGGAGGTTGTGCATTGATTTCATAGACATCAATAAAGCCTGACCCAAAGATCCTTTTCCCTTGCCGCGCATCGACCAAATTGTGGACTCCACCGCCGGCCGCGACTTGCTGTCTTTCCTTGACGCCTATTCCGGTTATCATTAGATTTGCATGGCCAAGGAAGACGAGGAGAAGACCACATTTATTACCCCATGTGGTACATATTGCATTTTGCGTATGCCTTTCGGGTTGAAGAGTGTTGGTTCTACCTTTGCAAGAGCAGTCCAGATTGGTTTTGAGCCCCAGCTACATAGAAATATGGAGGCTTATATGGATGGCAAAGTGGTAAAAACCAAGGACAAGGCTATGCTCATATCAGACCTAGAAGAGACATTTGCCAACCTACGCAATATAAACATGAAGCTCAACCCTGAGAAGTGTGTGTTTGGCATCCCATCCGGCAAGCTTCTCAGGTTCTTTGTATCTCAATGAGGAATCGAAGCAAATCCCGACAAGATCAAAGCAATTGAGCAAATTGAAGCACCAAGACGAGTCAAAGACGTGCGATGTCTTGCCCGCTGTGTTGCCGCTCTAAGTAGGTTCATCTCAAAATCTGCTGAGCGCGCCCTACCATTTTTCAAAATCTTGAAGAAGGAAGGCCCTATGAAATGGACTCCGGAAGCGAGGCAGCCCTGCAGGATTTGAAGAAGTACCTCTCCTCTCCGCCAATCCTAGTCGTGCCAAAACCACAAGAGCTGTTGCTGCTATACCTAGCGGCAACCAATCAAGTGGCGAGTGCTGCACTAGTGGCTGAAAGAGAAGCTGATGAAGAAGCAGCGGCAACGGCAGGGCCGCCAAGCGACAAGCCAGGACATTCCCCGGCAGGGTCTGGTGCCGACAAAGAAGGATCTGCGCAGTTGAATGAGACAATCCAGAAGAAGAAAGTGGTGCAGTGACCGGTCTATTTTTTCAGCTCCTTGTTGCAGGGGGCTAGGTCAAGATATTCTGGCATGCAAAAATTGCTCTTCGGCCTTCTTATGGCCTTGAGGAAGTTGCGCCACTACTTCCAAGCACATGAGATCACCGTTGTCACTCGCTTTTCACTACAACGGATCTTGCGGAACCCAGAAGCTACCGGCAGGATTGTGGAGTGGGCTTTGGAACTATCGAGCTTTGGTCTTAAGTTTGAAAGCACTTCGACCATTCAGAGCAGGGCCTTGGCGGAGTTCATTGCAGAATGGACCCCAACGCCCGATGAAGAGGTTCCAAAGTCAACTCTCCCCGGCAAGGAAACCGATCGAGAATGGATCATGTATTTTGATGGAGCTTTCTCGCTGCAAGGCGTCGGTGCCGGAGTGCTATTTGTGGCACCCACCAGAGAGCACCTCAGATATGTGGTCTAGATGCACTTTTCACTGGAGAGATCCACGAACAATGCTGCTGAGTACGAAGGGCTGCTTGTTGGTCTCAAGATCGCGGCAGACCTTGGGATCAAGAAACTTATTGTCAAGGGTGATTCTCAACTTGTCGTTAGGCAGGTGAACAAAGATTACCAGAGCCCGTTGATGGAAGCTTATGTAGATGAAGTGAGGAAGTTGGAAGAACGTTTTGATGGCCTACAAATGGAGCACGTTCCACGTGCAGAGAACAACATTGCCGATGGCCTGTCAAAGTGTGTTGCCCTTAAGTTACCTGTGGAACCGGGAACTTTCGTGCTCCAACTAACTCAACCCTCCATGACACCATCAACTGGACAAGATAAGAGAAGGAAGTTAATTCTTGGCAAGTATTTCTTGGCAGGGCTCCCGGAAGCCGTCGGCGAGAAGGTTGCCAGAGAAAACGACATGCTTGTCGGTGAGAACTGCGCTCTGGCAAGGCCCTCGGCTCTTACCGTGGAAGCGCATGCTCCCTCCAGGCTTGCCGGGGTGCAATAGGCTCTGACATGTCCTCAGCCCCTTGCTGCTGAGACAAATGCTACCCCGGCAAAGGATATGCCTTTAGTCCTTGCTGTCGAGCCCTAGGCTCCAGGATGGGCACAACACATCGTCTGTTTCCTTCAGACAGGAGAACTTCCCGGAGAGCAAGAAGAAGCAGAGAAAGTAGCCTGCCAGTCTAATATGTACCAGTTCGTGGACAATGACCTGTACAAATAAAAGGCCAAACGGTGTGAAACTCAAGTGCATTTCCTGGGAAGATGGACTGGAGCTGTTGGCAGAGATGCATGGAGGTATAAGCGGCTCCCACATTGAATCAAGAGCCCTTCCGGAAAAGCATTTCAGCAAGGCTTATTCTGGCCCACTGCCCTTCAGGATGCAACGGCATTAGTAACCAAGTGTGAAGCATGCCAGTTTCATTCGAAGAGATTACATCAACCAGCTCAAGCACTTCAAATCATCCCTCTCTCCTGGCCATTTTCGGTCTAGGGGCTTCACATCTTGGGCCCCTTTCCCCGCGCTGTCGGGGGCTTTGAATACTTGTACGTTGCAATCGACAAGTTCACAAAGTGGCCAGAAGTGGAAGCGGTGAGAAAGGTGACAACACAGTCAGCTGTCAAGTTCTTCAAGGGACTAGTTTGCCGCTTTGGTGTTCCCAACAGGATCATCACTGACAATGGCACATAGTTCACGAGCCGCACCTTCATGCAGTATGTCCAAGACCTTGCTAGCAAAATGTCTTTTGCTTCCGTTGCCCACCCGAGGAGCAACGGCCAAGCGGAGAGGGCTAATGCTGAAGTGCTATGAGGCCTCAAGACAAGAACTTTTTACAGGCTACACAAGTGCGGAAGGAACTGGATTGATGAGTTGCTGGTGGTTCTTTGGTCGATCAGAACAACAGCAAATCGAGCTACCGGCCAGACACCCTTCTCCCTTGTGTATGGGGTGGAGCCAGTTCTCCCCACGGAACTCATATGCGGGTCGCCTCGAGTGCTCGCTTATGGTGAGCTTGAGCAAGAGCAGTTGCGGCAAGATGACGCGATGCTCCTTGAGGAAGACCGTATTTAGGCTGGTGTGAGAGCTACATGCTACCAGCCAGCTTTGTGCCGCTACCATAGCCGCGTTAATGCCAGAAGTCGAGAGGAAGGCGACCTTGTTCTTCAGCAAGTTCAGTCCGCCAAGAATTCCAACATGTTGACGTTGAAGTGGGAAGGCCCGTATCGGGTAGTACGAGTCACCAGGCCTGGTACAGTCTGCCTGGAGACCGAAGATGGCATCCCAGTGAGCAACTACTAGAATATCAAACACCTTCGCAAGTTCTACCCATAAGGTGTAGTTGCTGGGCCTCCCGGCAACCTCCTTTTGTACAAGTCTTGTCGCTGAAGCATGTAATCCTTGGTACAAAGCCAGGCTCAGACCCTGTGCATAGTTAAATAAAGATAAGTGTTCCCCAATCCTGATCGATTCTCATGTTTACTTATGTGCATGTTAATTTGAAGTATTGCATTGCACTTAATCCCGGCAAGGGCTAACGGACCACCAAGGTTCCATACCCATATTTTCTCTTCCTTCTTTTTCTCAAAGGACAGAAGGACACCTTGCGTGCAGCTTTGCCGGGGGGAATGGTGGTACAGATACCCATGAACGACGTCCCAAAAAACACTTTCTGAAGGGAGCACGACAACCAAAAGATAAGTTGCAAAAACCTCAAATGAACCCTTGCCGTGAAGTTATTTTCTTTGGGCGATTTTGACTTCTATACAAAAAACCTGCACGAACGGGAACCTTGCCGCGATTGGCCACACCCTCACCGTGTTTGGGACTGCTCGACGGCTTAAGTGGTCGTGCCCACGCTCCTTGTTTCGTTTCGAGTCCACTCAATGACTCAAGTGATAACGCTCGCACCTTTATTCTGTTTTGAGCGAGACCAACACCTTGAGCGGCTGTACCAAGGACACCAAGGTATCTTGCCGGTAGTAGCACCACCAGCAGGCTGCTAAGGACCCGTTCCTCGAAGCGCTCGCGGTAGGACTACACACGTCGGCAAGATTTTAATAGGAAAGCATAGGGAAAGTTCCATACACAGAAAAATATCTAACAAGGAAGATAGTACACATACAAGTACATCTTTATTTGACTTTCTCCCTAGGGGAGATTACAAGAAGAAAAGGATGGAAAGGAGAAGCAGACTATATGAAGAAAAAGATGGCGAGAGGCCTCCCCGGCAGAAGCCCGGCGTGACCCCTCTAGACCAGCACTGCACAGACGAGCAGGACTGCCAGATGGGCAGGCAAGAACCTGGCCCCTCCTGGACCAGCATAGCACGGAGGAGAGGGCCAGCACGGGCAGAAAGGGGGATGGACCCCAGAAGCCGAAGTCCACGGGCCTGCCGGAAGACCCAGCTGGAAGATGAGGCAGTGCGTGGGACTAAGGCCCCTAGCAAGATCATCCTGTTGGGAGGGGGAGAGGCGTGAGGCTGGTGGTGATGGTGCGGCCGGTGGTTAGTCCGATCTCGAGTCGTCGGGCTCCGACCTGACCGCTCGAAGACCGGACTCATCGTTATTGTCTTCACCGTTGTCCTCCTCATCACCCTCGCCCGAGGACAGGCTTATGGTGTTGCTCAAGCTCTCTTCATGGCAGCTGAGACGAACGCCGGAGCGCCCATAAATCTTGACGGAGAGAACATTGGCCTCCGTCATTTTGAAGCGAAGGACATGCCCCACCTGGAGGTTATGGGCGCGGGCGAAGCTCTTCCAGCCGCGCCTGAGGAACATGACGCCATTCGCTGGGTATTCGACATCTACCCGCGTCATGCCGTTACAACAACTAGCCACCCGTAGCCACAGGACGGGCGGCTTGTCGCCCTGCATAGCCCTGGCAAAGGGGCGAGGGAGGCGCAGATGGATCTGGAGGGGACTGGCTAGCTCGACGACTAAATCCAACATCGTCCCCTCAGCGTGGGTCTCCTCAATGAAGAGGCCCGGCATTAGAGGAGGGGGTGGAGCAGCTCTCCGCCTCCCCCGACCTCAGCCTCCATGGTGGTCGCGACCCCTCGCGCCTCTTCCACCGCGCGAGCTTGAACCACCCTCTGCCTCCGTGGCTGAAGCGGCGGCATGATCCCGATGAGAGCTCCTCCTCGGAGCGGAGGACGGTGGTTGCCCACGCCCCCTTCTCATGGATAAGGGCGAGCGCTACCTGAAGATTAAGGAGACATGGAAGGGCGAACTATGAAGGTTTGCACTCAGAAGAGGGAGGGAGGATGGATGAGCACTGCCCTCGCTACCCCTCTATTTATAGGAGGAAGTGCGAGGGCTCGCTCTCCCCCACTCCAAAGGATGCCGCCCACCCCATCCAATAGCGGGGCCCTCGATCACGAGGTGAACAGCAACCGCCCCGTTGCCCCAATCCATGGCGCTGCAGTTATTGCTTTTCCCAGAGACTTTAAGTCACGGGCCCATTGCTGGTTGCCCGCTATGCATGCGGCGCGCGTGGTGGAAATGACCTGACGCGGTAATTAAAAATTTGAAGGCTGCGCCACGCACGTACCCCACGTCCCGCATTCAATGGGCGTTGTGGGGAAGCGCAGCGAGTGCAATGATCACAACTGCAAGACCCCTGCCATGCGTCCCCTTACACTGATTGGGCCTAGCCAACAGCATCTTACGACGTGTGTGGCCCAGGCCCGGGGGCTCCTATCGGTGCACTAGAGTTTTGGGCTCTCCAGTTCCCCTTACCCTGGCAGCAAGACCCAGTAGGGACTTGCCAAATACCAACACAGGAAAATCAAGACCACCGGCAAAGTCCTCTCGGGAGGGCTATTGAACCCCCAGGCAAAGCAAGGCCCCGGCAAGGCAGAGCCCCGGCAAGACCCCGCCAGCGCACAGGACAGGTGTCAATCCACCTGGACGCGTGTCGCGGCGTCGACGTTGGAGGGGGCTAAGCGGCGCCAATGGGACAGGCTCCCGTCCCATCCCACTGACGAACAGAGATGCCTGACGGTGCATTAAATGTACCTGTCCTACTCCGTCAGTGTTAGATATGATAGCACTATAGCTCTGTACACCCTGTGTATGCACTATACGCCACTATTGGGATCCCTTTCGAAGTATAAAAGGAGGCCCAGGGCAATACGGTAGAGGACTTTTGGACTTTTAGACTTTCGACTTCTCGACCTTTGGGGCTTTCTAGCTCACGTACGTGGCAGCTGCTCATAGCGCTCATGTAGCTAAAACCCTAAGAACACTCTCAATACAACGAAGCAGGTGTAGGGTTTTACGCATCCGTGCGGCCCAAACCTGGGTAAAGATCCCCGCGTGTTGTTCATCAGACCGGCTCTTTGTGCGATCCATGCCCTCGACGAACCGAAAGGGGTCCCTATGATCCCATAGGTGTTCGTTCCCACGACAGTCAATCCTTATTCCAGCATTACAACACCTAGTTGACTCTAGCTATGCATATAACTGTCATGACTAACAAATATAATTTGTTTTATCTCGAAACATATTTTTATATTGTACAAACCTTTCTTAATACATGTGGAATACAACTCTATGTTCAATGAAGATTTTTGTTCCTTTCGTATGAATTTTTATTTCCGAAAATAAAGTCACATGAATATCAACATATAGCTTACTAAGTTGAATGTGTTGCCATCGGAGTGTAAGAGAATCTACAGTCCCCCCCTGTAACGCCTAAGATGTGCTCCTATCCTTATTTAGGCAATGGGCCTCGACAGGGATAGAGGCGCATCTCGTCGTTTTGCAAGTGCAGTAAACATTGCATACATGTATGAAGAGATGAGTATATGAGTTGGCTTACACTCGCCACAAGCTAAATTACAAGTTCACACAATTATTCAAGCATCATATAGAAAACAGGGTCCGTCTACGGACGAAATCAAACGAAGAAAAGAAGCAATGTAAAGCTGCCTTGCTATCCCAAAGATCATGACCATGGCCTCTCTACTCATCGGGGTACGTGACATACATCCGGCCACATTCTTCATCGTACTCCCACTGGAGCTGAGTCACATCTTCTGGCACATACTCATCAGCACCTGCACTTGTATTGTTGTAATCTGTGAGCCACAGGGACTCGGCAATCATGTAACCCGGGTACCAAAACTATGTAGGCTTTTGGGTTTGGAAGGGGTAAGTGTTGAGGTTGCAGCAAGCACTAAGCATGTATTTGGTAGCTATCTTACGAGAACATGAATGTAAATATGGTGGCCTACAAAAGACAATCAAGAACTACCATGCTCACTAAGTGATCCTGAACACCTACTTACGTCAAACATAACCCCACCGTGTTCTCTCTCAGTTCATGTTAACGAGCAGAGACCATCACGGTTACTCACACAGTTGGTGTATTTTATTAGAGTTTACTTCAAGTTGGCTATAACCGGGTGTTAAGCAAAATATCCAAGTTGCCACATAACCGCGGCCATGACTTTCCGAAAGATTTAACCCTGCATGGATGCTCCAACTAATCCATCACAAATTAACCACACGCCATGGGAATAACCTTGACCATGGATCTCGTGATCATCCTAGGCAATTACAAAGGAAATCCGACACCTCGAGATAGCCCAAAGAAGATCAGAGTTCCTCACGCAAGACATTCGAGAAAGTTAAAACAAGTCCAGCAAGACCGCTCGACAGGCCAGATCCCAATAGGAGCCACGCGTATCTCTGTCTCAGGGCACTATGAGATGGGACTAGCTACGAGGAAAACCAATCCTCAAGTTTCCTCGAGGCGGCCTCACAGGCAGCCCGTTTTGGACCAACACTCATGAGGAGCACTAGCCCAAACAGTTGATTAATTATCCATGGGGTATCTAAGCCCTATGCATTTTTATTAAGGTCTTAAGCAAATAGTACCGATGTTGGGTCTTGCCAGACAAGCTTTAATCTCAAACGAATAATCAAGGGGGTCCCAATAACAACCCCGAGCATGTTAGGAGCACAAAATATGGAACATAGCACCGGTAACAAGTAACTATGGCGGTAAAAGTGGAACAAAACATCGAGCAAAAGGCCAAGCCTTCCACCTTACCAAGATATATATGTGCATTAAATCAAATAGCATTAAATATTGTGATATCTCCATATATCCATGTTATCACATGGAAACAACCTGCACCAGCGTCTAAGAACGCTATAAGAGGAGCTGAGCAGCAGTAACTTAGCCAAACAAGGTTTGCTAGGTAGTGGAGGGGTTAGAGGCTATCATGGCAATGTAGGAGACTTGACATTCAATTGGTAGGTAACGCAAGCATAATGATAAGAGCGAGACATCTAGCAAGCAAAAATAGTGTCGGGATCCGGGTACGGTCATCTTGCCTATTGGTTCTTCAGAGGGACAAAGAGCTGGGTCCTTGTAGTTGTACTCTCATGGATCCTCGTACTCAGGTTCAACACTCGCATCTACCCAAAGAGAAACATCACCACATAAAGAAACAACCAAGGTGCAAGGCACAAACAAGATGATGCATGATTCATTTGAAGTATTTAACATGGCAATCCTAAGCTAGTCATGTTTCTCATGCAATAGTTAAGTTATTTAGAATTCTGGACAGAACCTCATGTTAAGTTGTTTGAACATGCATGATCATGGAAAATATGTATGTTTCATGCAAAATCGATGCAAATGCATATGTAAAACATAGGAAACGGAGTAACGGTTCTCACGCTACGCTCACGGCAAGGTACGAAGACAAAATACAAGACAAGGATGTCAATGGGCTATTCCTTGGTGTTCCAATGTAGCCACTGGTTTGGAAATGAAAAACTAAACACAATAGAACCAAAGATCAAGCAAAACAATGGAGCATAGCTCCCACAAGCCACAACCCAAAACCACACACATCATGTCCAAAACAGCAACATAGCAACTTGCACAGCAAATAAGTAGAGCTACATGATGTTTCCAACCACAAACAAAGTATGTACATAAATTACATAACATTCTTGAGAAATCATCCAGCTACACAAACTTTATAGGAAGCAAGGATCACTAAGCATGAAGCCCACAAGATGGCATAATGAAACAGATTCTAGGGACTTGGTGAAAATCATAGTTTTCTGGACTCTAAGTTATCCTGATAGCAATTTGACAATAGAAAACAATGATGCTAGAGACCACCTCATGGCATGAAAATTAACAGGATGGTAGAGGACAATATCTACTACAAAACACTAGCAGTGAGCTTGAGCTAAAACACAACAGAACACTTGGTAGCAACCACTAAACATAGCATAAAAATAACTACAGATTCTCGGACTTAGAAATATTTAGCATGTTGAAAACAACAACATTTTATTAGCTACTTTGAAGCAAGAAAGCCACTTAGCTTGTCATGTCAAAATAAAATACCAGGGCATAATACTCACGAAACTCTACCACTTACATGTTGACACAAATATCATAGCATGCGTGGATTTATTTATACATAATTGACAAAATGGCATGATGGAACAAAATAACTTTTTGCAAAACTTGCTCAAAAGCTAAAAAAAAAAACTATACCAATGGATTCCTGGGATTTTTCTACCCCAAATCCATATCTCATACCCCTATGCTTGCATGTAAAAAATATCACCAAAGCTAGCTTGAAAAACATGCACAAGCACTTATAAGTCAAAAATTATTATATTTGCAGACTGCCAAAAATGGCCTAGTCCATATCTGGACATTTCCAGAAATGGTATTAGTCTAATAACAAATTAATAAAACATGCAACCAAAATAAAACAAATAATATATGGGAGAGACCCACCTGGCAGTGAGCCAAGGCCCCTCTATGGGTATGACAAGTGGGGCCAGGGCCCATTGTCATACAAACACACACACACACACACACACACACACACATAGAGAGAGAGAGATCCACACACAGGCACACGGGATTCGGACCGTGGCCACACCAGATCCCATGCCACAACACCGAAAATAAAAAGGCACCGGGGGGAATCAAACCCACGACCTGCTGGTTGCTGCCGCGTCTCTCTACGACTGCGCTGCGATTCGTTCACTGAACAGAGAGGGGTCTGGCTTTAGATAAACAAACAAGTCCTTCTCGAAGACAAAGGAGGAAGCGATGACACCAGTGAGCCCTCCGACGACCATTGGAACTGGCAAACAGCGCCGAGGCAGCGGAAACCTACGGGGAACTCATCCCCATCAACAACTACAGCCTACGCGAGTGACAGCGAGGAGCTCGTGCACGAGCTCATGCTCAGCTCGGGCACGGCGACCCGAGCACGACGGCGGCAAAATTAGCGGGAAAATGGCACGAGACAGAACAGCGGGTCGACTGCTCACCGAGGGGGGACGAAGACAGGTTCTGTGCAAATGGGACGAGGAAGAAGAACCAAGGCGGGGGCTTCGGGTTCATGTCGGAGCAGAAGAAGAAGCCGGCGGCGCGGGGGCTCCCTCCACGCCCTAGCACTGGGAACGGAGCGCGGGAGGCGCCGTGGAGCTCCCCGACATCCCAGGCAACGCGGAGGAGGCCACCGGAGATGAGGACGACAGCGAAGCAGGGCGACGCTACACTGACAGACTCTCTGAACCTCAAAACTCTCTGAACTTACCTGACGACGACGAAGGGAGGAAGGAGGAGGGAGATGGAGGGAAGAGAGGGGTCGGCGGCGGCTCGAGGGAAAGGGGAAACCCTAGGTGGGGCACGGACGTCGAGGGGGTTAAATAGACCGTGTAGGAGCGGCTTCCCTCGCCACCTTGTCCATGGCGGGGCCCTACTCGCTGGTCTCTATGAGAAGGAGATAGAAATGGAGGAGGAAGAAGGTTCAGGAGGAGACGCTGACGGGCGGCCCCCGGCTCGGCCATGCTGGAAAGAAGCCAGTGCGCGGAGCTAGCTGGGCCACGGAAGGGGAGGAAGGGAGGGGCCCCAAGTGGGATGTCTCTACTCTCTCGGTGCAGAAAGAAATACCACAGGGTTTTTATTTATTTTAAAAACTAAGGGAACAAAATTAAGGCAAGGAACAAGGGAGAAGTAAAAATGAAAAATAAATACATTTTTGGGCTCACAAAAATGCAAGCAATTTATTAAAAATAATTTGGACATTTAAAGAGCAAGCAAATTAATTCACTTAATTATATTAATTAGGTACTGTTGCAAAATAATTTTAAAAGGGAAATACTCCAACCATGAGAGAGGAATACTTTATAACTCCTAGCAGATTATTTAGGAGATGTTCAACAATTTAGATAGAGACAACAACAAGGACAATATTATCATGAGAAAAAATTGAATGAGGGGAAAGAGGTGATGGTTTTGAAATGAGAGGGATTAGAGCAACACTTCATTCACACCCAAACACATACACTCACAGCAACACCACAATCAAACCACGAAAACCTTAGTGCACACAAAAACAAATGATGATGAATGCTTATGATGCCATGATGCAATAATGACATGCAGCAAAATATATTTATCACAAAACATGGTGGCAAACATGGAAGGTCCACATGAGATAAATTACAAAAATGGCAAGGGGTGCACTTGGGCTGTTACAACTCTCCCACACTACAAGAGGATCTCGACCCGAGATCTAAGAATGAAAGAACTCTGGAAATTCGGAATGGAGAAGATCCTCATGTTCCCAAATAGCTTGTTTGTCGGAATGATGATACCACTTCACCTTGAGAAACTTGATTGACTTGTTGTGAGTCTTACGCTCAGTTTCATCGAGAATAGCAAATGGATGCTCGCGATAGGATAAGTCTTCTTGGAGATCAATGTCTTGGAGGTCAATGGTACGCTCGGGAGTCTTGAAGCACCTTCGGAGCTAAGAGACATGGAATACATCATGCACATTTGCGAAATTTGGAGGAAGCTCGAGTTGATAGGCAAGGTTACCTCTCTTGCCCAAAACTCTGAAAGGACCCACAAAGCGAGGAGCTAGCTTCCCTTTGATTCCAAAACACCGAGTGTCCTTCATGGGAGAAACTCTGAGATAAACAAAATCATCGATTTGAATGGAGACATCCCGATGTTTGTTATCATAATAACTCTTCTGGCGGGATTGAGCTGCTTTGAGGTTCTCACGAATGACAAGACACATCTCTTCTGCTTCGGTGATCATGTCATTACCCAGAATTTGACGCTCACCAGTTTCAAACCAATTGAGCGGGCTACGACACTTCCTGCCGTAGATAATCTCGAATGGGGCCTTTCCAGAACTAGCCTGGAAGCTGTTGTTGTATGAAAATTTGGCGTATGGAAGGCAGTCTTCCCATTTCATGCCGAAAGAAATCACACATGCTCTAAGCATGTCTTCAAGGATTTGATTGACTCTCTCAACTTGGCCACTTGTCTGCGGGTGAAAGGCCGTGCTGAAACGGATCTTGGTACCCATCGCAATCTGGAAGAACTCCCAAAACTTAGAAGTGAAGAGGCTTCCATGATCTGAGGATGTGAGCTAAGGAATTCCGTGCAAATAAACTATCCTTGATGTATAAAGCTCTGCCAACCGAGCTGCCGAGATAGACTCCTTGACCGGAAGAAAATGGGCAACTTTGGTCAGCTTGTCGATAACCACAAAGATGGCATCGTTGCCCTTCTTGGACTTAGGAAATCCAGTGGCGAAATCCATCTCCACATGATCGAATTTCCACTCTGGGATAGGCAAAGGATGAAGGAGACCTGCTGGACGTTGATGTTCCGCCTTCACTCTACAACAAACATCACACTCATTTACGAACTGAGCAATTTCACGCTTCATGCGGGTCCACCAGAAGGTTTGCTTAAGGTCCTAATACATCTTGGAACTGCCTCGATGAATGGATAGGAGAGAATTGTGCGCTTCATTCATGACAACCTTCCTGAGATCACCTTTTGGAACCACCAGACAGTCCTCAAAGAACAAGGTATCTTTGTCATTAACGTGAAAGCACTTATACTTCGGAATCCCCTTGGCCACACCTTTCTTAACTTTGTTCACCATAACATCAAGAAGTTGAGCTTGGTGAACCTGAGCTTCCATAGTCGGAGAGACTTGAAGATTTGTAAGAAATCCCTGCGTAATCATTTGGAGATTGAGCTTGCGGAAGGCTTCACAAAGCTCGGGTTGAAGAGGCTTCAGGATAAGACTGTTGCGGTACGCCTTTCGGCTGAGCGCGCCTGCAATGACATTCTCTTTCCCAGGAGTATACTCGATACTTGGATTGAAGTCCTCAATCATTTCCACCCAACAAGACTGTCGAAGATTGAGATTGGGTTGAGTGAAAATGTAATTCAAGCTCTTGTGGTCAGTGTACACCTCAACTGGTCTAACCAACAACAAATGTTTCCAAGTCATCAGAGCATGCACTACTGCCGCCAACTCAAGATCATGAGTGGGGTAGTTCTTCTCACTAGGCTTCAACTGTCACGAGGTATAAGCAACAATCTTCTTATCTTGCATGAGAAAACCACATAGACCTTGGAGGTAAGCATCACAGAACACTTGAAAAGGCTTTGATTGCTCGGGAGGAACAAGAACTAGAGCTGAAGTCAGTTTCTGCTTGAGCGTATTGAACGCCACATCACACTCAGGAGACCAAGCATACTTGACATTCTTCTGGAGGAGGTTAGACAGAGGCTTAGCAATATGAGAGAAGTTCTCCATGAATATTCTGCAGTAACTTGCAAGCCCGAGGAATCTACGAATTTGCTTGACATTCTGACGAGGCTCCCACTTCAAGATTGCCTCAACTTTCTTAGGGTGCACTTTTATGCCCTTGGTAGGGATCACATGCCCAAGGTACACCACTTCATTGAGCCAAAACTCACACTTGGAAAACTTAGCATAGAATCGATGCTCTCTTAGCTTGTCAAGCACAAGCCAGAGATGCTTTGCATGTTCTTCTTCAATCTCCTAGAACACAAGAATATCACCCAAATACACCAACACGAACTCATTTTTGAAAGGAGAGAATATGAAGTTCATCATTCTGGAGAAGGTTGGGGGAGCATTGGCGAGACCAAAGGACATGACGGTGTACTCATAAGAGCTAAAGCTCGTCCAGAAAGCAGTATTTGGAATATCTTCTTCACGAATGTGAACCTGATGATAGCCCATGTGAAGATCAAGCTTTGAGAAAACCTTGGCACCTTTCAGTTGTTAAAACAACTCATTGATGTTGGGAAGTGGGTACTTGTTCTTGATTGTCTTCTTATTCAATGGACGGTAATCGACACAAAGTTAGTCCGTGCCATCCTTCCTCTTGACAAACGGAACACCACAACCCCATGGAGAAGAACTTGGTCTGATCAGACCCAGACGTTCTTGTTCATCTAGCTGTTTCTTTAATTCTTTCGGCTCTTCGGGGCCAAGGTTACAAGGACACTTGCAAACCGGTTCAGTTCCAGGTTTGAGATCAATCACAAACTCAACTGGCCGGTGCGGAGGCATTCCTGGCAATTCTTCGGGAAAGACATCTTCATACTCACAAACCACCGGAATCTGAGAAATGGCTGAGATTTCACCCTTCTAATTAAGAGCAAAGAGACGAATCATGTCATCGCGAGCTGCGAAAAATGATCACGTCTTCTGAAGGATGAGTCAATTTGACTTCTTTGGCTTGACAATCAACATACGCCTTGTTCATAGCCAGAAAATCCATGACAAGAATGAGATCAATATTGGAACTACTGAGAACAATAGGAGAGGCCAGAAAAGAATAATTGCCCATCTTAATAGAAACATCCGGAACCACCATCTTCAAGCTGAGACGCTTTCCGAGAGACGCCACTTGCAATGCATTTCATAAAAACTCCATGGTAAAACTATGCTTTGACACAAAAGGATATGACATGAAACAATGCGATGCACCAGTGTCAAACAAAACTTTTGCAGGAATAGAATTAACCAAGAGATTTCCCATGATCACTTGAGAAGATCCCCTGCCTCGGCTGTGTTCACCATGTTCACTCTTGCTAACTTGGGATTATGCTTCACCATAGCATTGCCTGGAGGTCTGACTAGAGGAGGAGGCGGAAGACGCCGCTGGTTGAATTTGTTTGAGTAGTGACCCTTCTGGCCACACTTGTGACAAGTAACCTCTGAGAGTGGACGGAAGTTGCCTGGAAGAGGAAATTTCTCTAACTTGGCTTCCTGGGGCCTCTGCTGATAACCTGGGTTGGGTGGGTGGGAAGAACCACGACCATCGAACTGCTTCTGCTGCTGAGGGGAACGAAACAGAGGAGGAGGAGGAACCCAATACTTCTGCTTCTTAGGAACCATCTGAGAGCTGGAAGAAGAGGAGTAGGATTCCCTAGAACGCTTCCTTGAGTTCTCCAACTTGAGCTAAGTTGCCTCGACCTTCAAAGCCATGTTGTGGAATGATCAAACTCACGAGGCTCTTGCAAGACTAGACCCGGTAGAAGTTCATCCTTGAGACCACCTCTGAACTGATAAATCATGGACTTGTCGTTAGGAACATCTTGTTTAGCATAGCGGGCCAGATTCTGGAACTCGACGTTGTACTGATAGCCAGACTTGCTTCCCTGCTTCAGGTGCCTGAACTTCTCACGCATCTCCTCGACAAAGCTCGTTGGAATGTAATGGGCCCTGAAGTCATGACAGAAATCATCCCAGTTGATAACACGATCACCCCTAGAGTCCTTGTATTGCTTCCACCAATCTACTGCCTGACCCTTGAGCTGAAATGTCACGAACCTGACATAGTCATCTGGCCTAACATTGCTGCATTCGAAATGCTTGCTCATGTCGCGGAGCCGATCATCCGCATCAAAAGGCTGCTCACAACTGGTGAAAGACTTGGGCTGGTTGGCAAAGAACTGGTTGAGTGTCACGAACTGAGGCTGATTCTGGAAATTCCCTTGATAACCTTGATGTCCCTGATCTCTCTGTTGCAACAGCCTGAGCAACATCTGAGTATTCGCGTTGGTCGCGGCCATCATAGCTTGTCAAGCTTCTGGGGGAGGAGGAGGAGGGAGTGGGGGGGTTAGACTGCTCCCCATCATGACTCGGATTCTCGTGAGTTGGTGGAGCCATCCTCGAGATGGACAAGAACATCAACACACCATTGACAAGGATGATTGCACTAAGCTGAATCAACTGACTTGAAAGAAATTGAATGGAATAACATCAATAGCCTTCATACTAAAAAATTAGTAAGAACACCTTCTTCGGGTTTGCGATAACATCAATAGATATTAGAAGCCACTTGAATATACACAACAAGGTATTGAGCTGAGATATGCTCGGAACAAATGTATAAACCTCATACATCTGAAGAAAGATGATCCTAGGTAACTACTTGAATTCCCACCTAAGAACTTCTGAAATCTTTGGTTATGCAATCGGGTGTTGGGGATACAGGGAGGCAAAATATCTCACACAGCTAACACGCCCTATGCTCCAACTATATCCATCCGTCAACACATAACTAGAGGCTTCGGAACACCATCTATCTCTGATCCTCGAAAACACAACGATACCAAACATGGCAGTACCCCGAACGCCTCCCCAGTACTGGGTGACTCCGACCTTATCTCGCCATGATAAGTATTGAAGCAATTTCGAACATCCTCCGACCTGAGATACTAAGGAAACTGAATGATAATGATGTGCCAAGAATCCCCTGGAGCTCAACTCCCCGAAAGAAATCAAGTCAGACGGGAGGCACCAAGACAGAACTCCGTCACATCGGCATCATATAGTTTCCAAAATATCCGCGTGATCCTAAAAAAAATTTGAGGAAGAAGAGGAGTAGAATCAAAAATTCCTAAGCCGAATACCTCACCAGAGTATAGAAGAGGAGTAAAAGAAACCTACTCTCCGATATAACTAGACTCAAAATAGTTTTTACTAGACTCGACTCAGTCAAGTTCGATCAAGCAAAGGGCTCCTATGGTCGTATGGCTCTAAATACCAACTTGTAACACCCAAGATGCGCTCCTATCCTTATTTAGGCACGGGGCGTCACCAGGGATAGATGCGCATCTCGTCATTTCGCAAGTGCAGTAAACATTGCATACATGTATAAAGAGATGAGTATATAAATTGGCTTACACTCGCCACAAGCTAAATTACAAGTCCACACAATTATTCAAGCATCATACAGAAGACAAGGTCCGTCTACAGACGAAATCAAACGAAGAAAAGAAGCAATGTAAAGTTGTCTTGCTATCCCAAAGATCATGACCATGGCCTCTCTACTCATTGGGGTACATGACATACATCCGGCCACGTTCTTCATCGTACTCCCACTGGAGCTGAGTCACATCTTCCGAAACATATTCATCAACACCTACACTAGTATTGTTGTAATCTATGAGCCACATGGACTCAACAATCATGTAACCCTGGTACCGAAACTATGTAAGCTTTTGGGTTTCGAAGGGATAAGTGCTTAGGTTGCAGCAAGCACTAAAAATGTATTTGGTAGCTATCTTAGAAGAACATGAATGTAAATATGGTGGCCTACAAAAAACGATCGAGAACTACCATGCTCACTAAGTGATCCTGAACACCTACTTATGTCAAACATAACCCCATTGTCTTCTTTCTCGGTTCATGTTCACGAGCAGAGACCATCACGGTGCCTCACACAGTTGGTGTATTTTATTAGAGTTTACTTCAAGTTGGATATAACCGGGTGTTAAACAAAATATCCAAGTTGCCACATAACCATGGGCACGGCTCTCCAAAAGATCTAACCCTGTAGGGGTGCTCCAACTAATCCATCACAAATTAACCACACGCCGCGGAAATAACCTCGACCACGGATCTCATGATCATCCTAGGCAATTCCAAAAGAAAATCCGACACCTCGAGATAGCCCGAAGAAGATCAGAGTTCCTCACGCAAGACATTCGAGAAAGGTAAAACAAGTCCAGCAAGACCGCCCGGCAGGCCAGATCCCAATAGGAGCCACGCATATCTCTGTCTCAGGGCACTACCAAGATGGGACTAGCTACGGGGAAAACCAATCCTCATGTTTCCTTGAGGCGGCCCCGCAGGCAGCCCGTTTTGGACCAACACTCATGAGGAGCACTGGCCCGGGTTGTTGATTAATTATCCACGGAGTAGCTAAGCCCTATGCATTTTTATTAAGTTGTTAAGCAAATAGTACCAATGTTGGGTCTTGCCATACAAGCTTTAATCTCAAACGAATAATCAAGGGGGTCCCCATAACAACCCCGAGCATGTTAGGAGCGCAAAATATGGAACATAACATCGGTAACAAGTAACTATGGCAGTAAAACTGGAACAAAAGACCGAGCAAAAGGCCAAGCCTTCCACCTTACCAAGATATATATGTGCATTAAATTCAATAGCAGTAAATATTGTGATATCTCCATATATCCATGTTATCACATGGAAACAACCTACACCTGCATCTAAAATGCTATAAGAGGGGCTGACCAGCGGTAACTTAGCCAAATAAGGTTTGCTAGGTAGTGGAGGGGTTAGAGGCTATCATAGCAATGTAGGAGGCTTGACATTCAGGTTGTAGGTAACGCAAGTGTAACGATAAGAACGAGACATCTAGCAAGCAAAAATAGTGTCGGGATCCGGGTACTGTCATCTTACCTGTTGGTTCTTCAAAGGGACAAAGAGCTGGGTCCTCGTAGTTGTACTCTCCTGGATCCTCGTACTCAGGTTTAACACTCGCGTCTACCCAAAGAGAAACAGCACCACATAAACAAACAACCAAGGTGCAATGCACAAACAAGATGATGCATGATTCATTTGAAGTATTTAACATGGCAATCCTAAGCTAGTCATGTTTCTCATGCAATAGTTAAGTTATTTAGAATTATGGATAGAACCTCATCTTAAGTTGTTTGAACATGCACGATCGTGGCAAATATGGATGCTTCATGCAAAATCAATGCAGATGCATATGTAAAACGTAGGAAACGGAGTAACGATTCTCACGCTATGCTCACGGCAAGGTACAAAGACAAAATACAAGACAAGGATGGCCATGGGCTATTCCTTGGTGTTCCAAGGTAGCCACTGGTTAGTAAATTAAAAACTAGCCGCAATAGAACCAAAGATCAAACAAAACAATGGAGCATAGCTCCCACAAGCCACAACACAAAACCACACACACCCTGTCCAAAACAGCAACATAGCAACTTGCACAGCAAATAACTAGAGTTACAGGATGTTTCCAAGCACAAACAAAGTATGTACAGAAACTAGACAACATGCTTGACAAATCATACAGCTACACAAACTTGATAGGAAGCAAGGATCACTAAGCATGAAGCCCACAAGATTGCATAATGAAACAGATTCTAGGGACTTAGTGAAAACCACATTTTTCTGGAATCTTAGTTATCCTGATAGCAATTTGACAATAGAAAACAATGATGCTAGAGACCACCTCATGGCATGAAAATTAACAGGATGGTAGAGGACAATATCTACTACAAAACACTAGCACTGAGCTTGAGCTAAAACACAACAGAACACTTGGTAGCAACCACTAAACATAGCATAAAAATAACTACAGATTCTCAGACTTAGAAATAGTTAGCACGTTGAAAACAACATTTTATTAGCTACACTGGAGCAAGAAACCCACTTACACACAATCTTGTCATGTCAAAATAAAATACTGGGGCATAATACTCACAAAACTCTACCACTTACATGTTGACACAAATATCATAGCATGCATGGATTTATTTATACATAATTGACAAAATGGCATGATGGATCAAAATGACATTTTGGAAAACTTGCTCAAAAGCTAAAACAAACTATACCAATGGATTCCTGGGATTTTTCTACCCCAAATCCATATCTCATACCCCTATGCTTGCATGTAAAAAATATCACCAAAGCTAGCTTGAAAAACATGCACATGCACTTACAAGTCAAAACTTACTATATTTGCACACTGTCAAAAATGGCCTAGTCTATATTTGGACATTTCCAGAAATGGAATTAGTCTAATAACCAATTAATAAAACAAGCAACCAAAATAAAACAAATAACATATGGGAGGGACCCACCTGGCAGTGAGCCAGGGCCCATTTGTGGGTATGACAAGTGGGTCCAGGGCCCACTGTCACACACACTCACAGAGAGAGAGAGAGAGAGAGAGATCCACACACAGGCACATCACAGGCACACAGGATCCAGCCCGTGGCCACACTAGATCCCACGCCACAACACCGAAAATAAAAAGGTGTCGGGGGGGATCAAGCCCACGACCTACTGGTCACTGCCACGGCTCTCTACGACTACGCTATGATTCCTTCTCTAAACAGAGAGGGGTCTGGCTTCATATAAACAAACAAGTCCTTGTCAGAGACAGAGGAGGAAGCGATGACGCCGGCAAGCCCTCCGGCGACCATCAGAACTGACAAACGGTGCCGGGGCAGCGGAAACCTACGGGGAACTCATCCCCATCAACAACTACGGCCTACGCGAGCGACAGCAAGGAGCTCGAGCAGGAGCTCATGCTCAGCTCGGGCACGGCGTGGTGACGGCGACTCGAGCACGACGATGGCGAAATTAGCGGGGAAACGGCACGGGACGGAACGGTGGGTCGACTACTCACCGAGGGGGGACAAAGACAGGCTCTGCACGAACGGGGCGAGGAAGAAGAACCGAGGCAGGGGCTTCGGGTTCGCGTCAGAGCAGAGGAAGAAGCCGACGATGTGGGGGCTCTCTCCATGCCCTAGCGCCGGGAATAGGGCGCGGGAGGCACCGCGGAGCTCCCCGGCATTCCAGGCGACGCGGAGGAGGCCACCGGAGACGAGGACGACGGTGAAGCAGGTCGACGCTGCACTGACGGACTCTCTGAACCTCACTGCTCTTTGAACTTACCTAACGACAACGAAGGGAGGAAGGAGGAGGGAGATGGAGGGAAGAGAGGGGTTGGTGGTGGCTCGAGGGAAAGGGGAAACCCTAGGAGGGGCGCGGACGTCAAGGGGGTTAAATAGGCCCTGGAGGAGCGGCTTCCCTCGCCACCTCGGCCATGGCAGGGCACTGCTCGCTGCTCTCTCTGAGAGGGAGCTGGAAAGGGAGGAGGAAGAAGGTTCGGGAGGAGACGCTGACGGGCGGGCCCCGCCTCGGCCACGCTGGAAAGAAGCCAGCGCGCGAAGCTAGCTGGGCCACGAAAGGGGAGGAAGGGAGGAGGCCTAGGTGGGCCGTCTCTACTCTCTCGGCGCGGAAAGAAATACCACAGGGTTTTTATTTATTTTAAAAACCTAGGGAACAAAATTAAGGCAAGGAATAAGGGAGAAGTAAAAAATAATAAATAAATACATTTTTGGGCTCACAAAAATGCAAGCAATTTATTAAAAATGATTTGGACAATTGAAGAGCAAGCAAATTAATTGACTTAATTATATTAATTAGGTACTGCTGCAAAATAATTTTAAAAGGGAAAAACTCCAACCATGAGAGAGGAATACTTTATAATTCCTAGAAGATTATTTAGGAGATGTTCAACAATTTAGAGAGAGATAACAACAAGGAAAATATTATCATGTGGAAAAATTGAATGAGGAGAAAGAGGTGATGGTTTTGAAATGAGAGGGTTTAGAGCAACACTTCAACCAAGCAACACTTCACTCACACCCAAACACCACCACAATCACACCACCACAACCTTGGAGCACACAAAACCAAATGATGATGAATGCTTATGATGCCATGATGCAAGAATGACATGCAGCAAAATATATTTATCACAAAACATGGTGCCCAAACATGGAAGGTCCACATGAGATACATTACAAAAATGGCAAGGGGTGCACTTGGGCTGTTACACCTCCCCCCCCCAAAAAAAAACCCTCAAATGTTCGGGCAGGCCGGCGGGTAAGTGATCAGTCTCGAAATTTGCACCTAATCGGGCGTCTCAAACATCGTTGACCTTACGTCCACACGCACCGTCCGGGCTATGTGCTTCGACGAGGAAAAGTCAGGGATGGGAGATGGCGGGAGCTCGACTCTTGTAAGCCCGCTAGTGTCCCATGTCCTACTCTACCTCGCCGACGATCAGACGGACACTGTGAGGGGCACAGCCAGCCGCCATACATGAACACGATGGTGCCGGACAAACTCCGCTAAGTATTAGGTTTACATTGCGTGTAAGAGTATGGATTTGAGATTTCTAATTTAAGGTATCCTGTTGTAAAATGCATTACTTGAGGCTTGACCAGTCAGCGTTCGTGAACGCATCCGGACGCTTCGCGAACGTTTGACAGGACAGATTTACCAAGTCCGACTGTAAATGATCTAAACGGTATAGTCAAATAATTAATGTGAGGAGAGAACACACATAGCAAATAACCATTTATTGGAACGCCACAAACAATTACACATAAATTCAACGGATGAGCATGCAGTGGATTTTTTTTCAAAAGTAGCACTATTATTTTATCAAATTTGAAAACAGGTATCTGAGTTGAAAAAAATTCAAAAACGGTACCATGTCGGCCAGCAGTAGGCCGAACAGGGACCTGTCGGACAAGAGCAGGCCGAAAGGCCCATGTCAGCCAATCAAAGGCCAATGGATAGGCCTGTCGGCCTGAGGGTGGCCGATGGGTTACCTATCGGCCAGTGGGACGCCGACGGGGCCCTAGATAAGGCCCAGCCCCCCTTTCTTCCTCCTCTGACCACTCGTTTCACCCTCCCCCCCCCCCCCCCGTCTAGTAGCCTCCCCTCTTCACCCCTCACTCCCGTTGCTCTCCGGTGCTTCCACCGCCGCGTCGATCTCTTCGCTCGACCAACCATTTTCTTATCCAACCCGCGTAAACAATAGATCAGGGCGCTCTCCACCGGCCTATGGTATTTTTTTCTGGCTTCCAACTGCAGTTGCTCTCTAATGAGAACTCTCAATTCGGTAGTGGATTTAGTTCTTATTTGCCACCATCTGTCTGCAGGTAATGACTTGCCCATTTTGCCGAGCTCCAGGTGGCCCTTGTGCTGTCGTTGATTCCGATGCATCTGTATTTACTGTGGTGCTGGATCGTCGATGTTCAAGATGTGTTGTAAGATTCTATGTCTTCATTATCTTACTGTGGCATATTCAAATGCCTTTGTTTATATGATTATGATGTTTGCTTCCATTCTTGTTGTAGTATGTTCCGTGCAATGTTAGATCACATCTTGCTTGGTACATTGAGGAGTGCAGAGGTTTAGCTATTCAGAGAGGTGACATAGATATTGATCTTGCTCTGCACAACGGTGAGGGTAACTTATACCATGTTTTGTTCAGACGTTGTAGGATGAGTAGTAAATTCCATGGTCCGTCGTGGGAGGAACTCGTGAATGATTATGGTCTCCACCATAGTGACATGATGACTGTTATGCTTGAGCACTACGGAACTTATATTAGTGTCGAATTTCATCGGGATGGTGTTATGTTGTTTCCTTTAGCCCATGTTGGTAAGATATTTGTTTGACTGATTTTCATATTTGTTTCAGCTGATACGTTTTGCTGTTCATCTCAGTTAGTGAAATCATTTTTATGTAGCTCTTGATGACCTGAGCGAAACTCAGAGGGAACTTGTTGACAGCTGTTTTTATAGTCGTGGTGTCAATCTGAGTTATCATCAGATGTTTGTCATGTCACGCTAGCTCTTTGATGACAACTACATACTGTGTACCCCTTTTGTTCATAGGATGGATCGCATGAATGTTATTTCCAAACATATGGTAAGCTTTGGTTTCTGGTTTTTATTATTTGTTTGTTCTTTGTTGGTTCATAGGATGGATCATATAACTTGCGTGTTTTTGTCAGGTTATTCCTAGCATGGTTGTGAGGAGTTTGATGGAATTTGTGGCTATTCCTAGGACTGGTTCTTTACTTCTTGAAATGACTTTGGATTCAGAAGATGATGATATATTTGTGAGAATTCCTTGTTCCTACTTCATTGGCCTGGGTGGTCGAATGGTGTTGAAGAAGGAAGGTTTCGGTAATTTTTTGCTGGCATCATCTATGGAAGTCAACAATTTGGTGCTCGTTACATTCAAACAGAGTGAACAGGAGCTCGTTGTTGTTTTCAGCTATCTGCCACAGTGAGAACAAAAGAAAGGGCTCGTGCAGCCCAGGTAGCAGAAGAAGTTGTAGCTGGGAAACGAAACTATCCTCGTTGGACTCATTAGATTTATGTTCTTGTAACTCAAATATTAGCAAGTTGTATCTTAATTTCAGCAAGTACTATCTTAATTTTAGCAAGTTGTATCTTAATTTCGGCAATATGTATCTTAATTTTAGGCATTCTCTCCCGCCATTATCTTTCCTGCCATTCTCTCCTGCCATTCTCTCCCGCCATTCTCTCCCACCAATCTCTCCCGCCATTCTCTCCCGCCATTCTTTCCCGGCATATTCCCTGCCATTGCGGTTGCCATCTTCCTATAAAAGGAGGCAGTGTATCTGCCTTCCTCCATCGACAACCAGTACTCGAAAAAAACAGCGCGGTAGTCATTATGAGTTTGCCTTGTTCTGATCAAAGCATTAGGCCTAGCAAATGGAAGAGTGCGAAGTTGCCTCAGGGAGTGGAAGCAGTTCGTTGCTGGTGCGGGGATGTCTGCAAGGTGAAGGAGGTGACGGATTTTTCAGATTGGTTGGGCATGAATTTTTTCATGTGTGCTAATTATGAGGAAGATCCACCCGTTGGTCCTTCACCGTACATCACGCCTCCGGTAAGTTTGGGTCACACAGAATAAACACGTTGTTGATATTGTTGTTTATTTCATTTGTTATATTTCTGTTTCCTTTGTAGTCTCCTCCGCCCCTATGCCAGTACTATTGTTGGATAGACACGAAAATGCCCGACTAGGCGGTGACTGAGATTCGTGAAAGAAGTCATCGAGCATGGGCAAGTTTGGACTTGGAGGAGCGCCGCGAGAAGGCGGCAGCAGAGGAGAAAGCAGAGCAGGAGAGAGCTTGGCAAGAGTATTGTGTTGAGCAGAGGACTTTTCTTGCTGAGATGAAGAAGAAGAACCAAGAAAACCAAATTCGGCATGTGGAGGAGCGCCGTCAGCGAGAGGAGGCCCGTGAAGCTGAGAGGCAGAGAAAGAAAGAAAGGGCTCGTGCAGCCCAGGCAGCAGAACAAGGTGCAGATGGAAAAGGAAAATATCCACGTTGGACTCAGTAGATTTAAATTCAAGTAACTCAATGTCAGCAAGTTGTATCTTAATTTCATCAAGTTGTATCTTAATTTCAACAATATGTATCTTAATTTCAGCAAGATGTATCTAAATTTTAGCAAAATGTATCTTAATTTTAGTGAGAAGCGTGATACCTGTCTGCCGTCAGTTTCTCTCCCGCCACTTTTTCTCCCGCCATAGTCTTTCCCACCATTTGTGGGGAATTTTGAGGAGATACGGAAAGAACTTCTGAGGTTGCACGCCAGATGGCAAAAGCAACCGCACAAGGGAGATGCTTATCTTAGGATTGCTGTGAATAATTCAGGTTTATGGTCAGCAGAAAGTGAGGACGAGGACGACCTCTTCATGCCGAGCAGCAAGGTGAAGAGTTCTGCATCCAAGGGCAAAAGTTCTACATCGACAAAGGGCAAGAGTTCTACATCGAGGAAGGGGAATAGTTCTGCAGCGACGGAGGATGAAGACGACGTTTTCATGCCGAGTACCAAGGTGAAGACCACCGCATCGTCGAAGGGCAATAGTTCTGCAACGACAAAGGGAAAGAGATCTGCATCGGCGGAGGATGACGATGATGCATTCATGTAATACGTTTTTCATGTAGTACTATGTTTTGTAGTGTTGTTCTATGTAGAGCAGTTTAATTAAGTTGTAACGTTTAATTCAATTGTAACGTGCAATTCATGTCGACGGATTTGGTTTGCGTTACTGTTGTTCTCTCTCCAAACCAAATAAGTCCCAAACATAAATATGTCCGATACATAAAGGCTAAATATGTCCGATACATAGAGGCTAAATATGTCAAATACATAAATATGTCCGATACATAAAGGCTACATAAATAGACCATATCACTGTTGGGCCTTGCGACGAATCTTCGGCTTCCTCGGACGTGGACCGGAAGGCGATAAGCGCTGAGGCGGTGGACGAGTGTCACGATGACCATGACCATAGAACATCTCGTCCGTCGGTGTCTGTGTCTCCTGCGTCGATGGTGGCGGTGGAGTGGCAAGAACTGTCTCCGAGAAACCGTAGGTGCACGCATCACGATCATCGTCCTCGCCGTCACCAGGTATGTACGTGGGCGTGCACCTTCGCAGGACAACCTGATTCAACACACTTGACGATATATTTCGTTGGACTAGATATGTGTGTCCGAAAAACCCTCTGGGTAGACATAGCCCACTTTATCACCGCATACTTCATTTTCTTCTTCGTGTCAAACATAGCCCCGATCTGGACTTGATTCAGATTATATTGCCATGGAGTCTCATGGCCATCGTTGACAGTAAAGCCGGCGGATATGTCCTGCTCCCAGGCAGCAGGAATTGGTACCTCCTCCTCATCCTCGAAATTTTCAGAATCAAGTTCCTCTGCAATCCCATCCTCGTCATCTGCCTCCATCACCCTCTGCATTTCCTCGCCTTCCTCGTCCCCATCAGCAACACCAGAGGCAGCTAATAATACCGATTGAATACTCTGACCAGCATTAGCATAATCTGACTCATTGTCGGCTTGAGTATCATTCACATCCGTTGGCTGTGACCCGGATACATAAATCTCGTTAGCCACTTGACTACTCTGGCCTGGATCATACCCCATGGTGGGCGGTACGATGTTCTCCTCCTTCGCCACTAGTTGCACTAGGGCATAAGGATGGATTCTTCGGTCTCTGCAACGACTTAACAGACACAACCAATGCTGGCTCCTATCTATCGGAATCAAATCCCACTTGACATTTTTACAGGATTTGGTCCACAGGGCATGAATACTGACGGAACAAACTTCGGGATCGAGGCCAAAACTAGTAATCAACCAATGCTTCAACTGCCTAATGTCCAGTCTGTCCGGGTCTGACAGTGTCATCTTGCCTGTTTTAAACTTGCTAAGATCGACCCCCAACTCATTATATCGAACAGTACCAGGGCCGTAATACAAAGTCAGTTTTACGGATTCAGACATTTTAACCTGTCAGACAATGCCAGCTTCGCATTATTCGCAACGAATATATCGACACCAAAATAAAACATACACTGTAATTTACCTAAAAAAACCTACACTAAAATGAGCTACATAAAAATTAACCGACACTACTATGACTAAACTAACTAAACCTACACTACGAAAACATAAACTAAAACCCGATACTAATATTACTACACTAACTAAAACTACACTAATATGACTACACTAAAATCACTACGCTACTAAAATAACATAAACTAATTGTACGTACATTAAAAAAATAACAACAACAAAAACAAAAAAACAGCAAAAAATTATACCTTCGACGCGTGAGTGCACTCCTTCCTCTCCACCTTCTTCTTCCTCTCCACCACTCCACCTTCTCACCATTGCAAGCTCCACCGCCGCACCATCTTTTCCTTCACCGAACAAACCAGTACACCGTTGCGGAAAATAAAACCGTAGGGCGGGGGAGAAACACACGATCTATCAGTTCATCGGATTAAAACGGGAAATGAGCGGAGGGATTGGGAGATGGGGGGAGGGGGAATTTCGGTCTAAAATGAGTGAAAAATGGGAGAGGAGGAAGGAAGAAGGGAGGTGGCCGACGGGGCCTTATCTGGCCACCTTTCAGCTTGCACTAGGCCGACCGGTGGGCCCTCGGCCAGGGGCAGGCCGATCGGCCAGTAGCTGGCCGACAACCCTTGCTTCGGCCCAGGGTAGGCCGACTGACCACCTGTCAGCCAGGAAACGGTCGACAGGGTGCTAATGCTGGAAAAATTTTAACCCGCATATTTTATTTCAAATTTGATAAGAAAATGGTGCTATTTCTGAAAAAAAATATCCACGCAGTGTCCAGCAGCTTCCAGTCTTTGTACATCTAGCAACTCGATTGATTAAAAATATCAATAGGCACTAAATCCCCACCGAGCTTGCGCAGTACGTGCTGCCCCATCGACAACATCACCATTACTCCGCCTCCATCTTCCTCCTGCTACAAAGAAGAGGGGAGCAGTGCTGGACCAGGAGTAGCGCCCACGAACGGCTTGGCGTCGCCTCATCCCCAGTTCCCTATCCTACCGACGCCTGGCCGTGCTCCCCACAACAGCCGTCCGTGGTGCGCCGATGAAGCACTCCAATACTTGAGTGCGCGGCTGCGGTGGCAGCCACCGTCGGGTCCTTCCCTCCGCGCATCCCCACCCCCGCATGCCGGCAGATCTCCTGCTGCACAGCCATGGCAGGTCGGCCTGCTCGAAGCCGCCATTGTTGCGCGCCTCCGCAGGGAGCCCGACCGGGTGCCAGTGGGCCATGGGCACCACTGTTTGGGAGGAGCAGTGTCGGGGCTGCGCTGGTGGCCGGTAGCACTGCCCCCGCGGTGTGCAGTGAAGGCCACGGCTGTGCCGTGGGCGCCGCCTCCGTTGCGGGCTGGTGCGTTGTAGAACGCCGCCTTGCCGGCCATGGACCATCGCCCCGCGGAGCGAATTGGGCGACCGCGCCACCAAAAGCGCTGTCGTCCGTCGTCGCCTCCTTGGAGGGAGCGGCCTTCACGCTCTGCTCCGCACGCGTTGCCGCTGCCCGGACTCCTCTCACCCTGGCAAGATTCTTCCCTCTCCCTCATCTCTCACCACCCCGAACTCTGGATCTGGCGTCCCCAACCTCCACGGCCTTCCACGCGCCTCCCAGAGCCTCCTCCGTCGGGATCCGTCTGTTGGCAGACACCTATCGCCGTTCTCCGGGGTCAAAGCCGTCGCACCGTCCAGATTGCCGCGCCGCTGTTCTGCAGGTCCGGCTCCGGCGGACGGCCCTCTCCGACTCTCTCTCTCTCTCTCTCTCTCTCTCTCTCTCTCTCTCTCTCTCTCTCTCTCTCTCCGTCCATCTCTCTCGGCCAATCTCTTACCTGCCCTCGGCCTCCGGCCCTCTCGGTCTCTCCTCCCCGGTCCCCGTATAGGCGCTCCGCCTTCGGCCTACCCGCCCCCTGTAGGCGCCCAGCGCCCTCCACGGTTGACGGCTCACCTCTCGGCTCCGGTAATCTGGCCTCCTCGCCGCGAAGCCTCCTGCAGCACGCTCGTGGACGAGCCTAGCCGAACAAAGTAGTGCGGGTGGAATTCTCACAAAATGCAGGGATTACTTTACAAAATTGAAACGTTTTCCTAGATATTACTTACAGAGGAACCGCGGGTTCAATTAATCAAAAACCACAAGGATGTTTTTTGCAAAAACGCCGACGACATACGAGCAGAAACGATAGTCACTTTATATTAGGTAGGTAATAAAGATGAGTCTAAATTGTGATTGTCAGTTCGTAACTCTGAATTGTAATTGTTAGTTGGTAACACGAATGATTCCTTTTATTTTGTTTTCTTGCGGGGAGATAACACAGAGTGATTCAACGGACGTGATCTCCTTGGGAATAGAGGGGGACGCCCGGATGGAGGCATGGGAGGATTAGAAAATGAAAGCAGGGCCCTCTTTGAATCGTGTGACCTGGAGTGTTCAAACAAGTCAGCGTGGTGATGTTATCCTGGAGAGCCAGAAGAAGCGGCCAAAGCTGACAGGTTCAACGACATGCGGCAGACATGTCACCATCCTTGAACACGCCACCAGAATAATATTATGGTCAAAGTGGAAATTGGATTAAAGTGAAAAGTATCTGCAATCATTATTCGTTGAAAGTTCGGGTGATCAACAGTGGTTACCCGCAAAAAGAAAATTGTTACGATATGATGGAGATGAGAGGCCTAATCAGGGCCTCACTCGCATTTCTGATGATCGTGACTAATGGATGCCCCCAAAAGCTGAGTCAAGGCTCGCAACTTTAAGCGTGTACAGGCCGCGTTTATGACATATCTTTCCATCAATAAATGTCCATATTAAAGCATAGACATCACAGTTCACCGGACAAAAATCACGGTTCATGGCCGGACGGAAAAAGATCTAAAGATCAACTCTAGCACACCCCTCAAATCACCGACCTATAAACTCAGTTTACGGTTCGTTCGTTGCCTTGGATACAGACCTAAAACCTCTCAGAAAGACCAGAAACCGTAAACAAAACTGTAAAATTTAAATTTAAGACTTCGCGGGAGAAATAGAACGAGTTAATAATGATGATCACCATACATAGTTCATACATACACTACAAATTACACTAATAGATGGGATATTCTATGGCCATCATACCCTGCAGCCAAAATTTGGCTCACTGGAGCCATCCGGGTGCGGCGGCGGACATCTTCAGTTGTCATCGTCGAAAAGGAGGTCGGCGTACATATCGTCCAGCGCCTTCTTCTCGCGGCGCCATGCGTCCTCGTTGTCGACGAACTCCTTCACTTTCGTGAGCCCCTGCTCAAGGAGGACGTCGTCGAGTTCAGCAAGGGTTTGTCGGCGCTCCTCCTGTTCCTCCCCCCTCCCCCCGCGCACTGCGCGCCATGATTGCCCGCTCGAAGATGTCCGCCTCGGCCGGAGGGAGGTAATCCTCCGGCCCGATGACTCCGCCGCCCCGCAGCATCGGCTTCGACTCGAGCTCCCGCTTCACCACACGGAGGACGGGGAGATCCTCCGACTCCCTTTTCACCAGAGTGAGGAGCGCGCGTGCAGGGATTCCCCCCTCCCCCGCGCGGAGCTGCCCACGACAGAGGAGGAGCCCATGGCAAAGGAGTAGATCCGCCCGTGTTGGCGGTCGTACTCCTTCGTAGCACGACGCAGGAGCGACTCCGGCAGCTGGAGGCCACGGTTGGTGTACTTCTTGGCCACGCGTTTCCTCACGCCATCCCCTCGGACACAACGCTGGCGCTCGGGGTCGTTGCTCCCGTCGCAGCTGTGGTCGGAGCTCCACATTTGGCCTCACATGATGGCGTTCAACGGCGGGATTGGGCTCACAGGCGGCAAGAAATGGGAGGTGGGAGTGGGTAATCGCGGGGAAACGTGGTCGCGGGGGATAGGGTTTCGACCCGTATGTGCCCCACAAACCCGTAGATATATCGCTTCGGAAGGGGGGGTTGCGGGCCACCGTAAAATGTTTTATGGGCCGGGGGGTATATGGGCTCTATTCTGGCCAGAAAATTGGGCCGAGCCCCTATACTCGCCGGAGTTTTATGGGTTCGTGCGATTTGATGGGTCTTATAGAGTTGCTCTAAACTAAAATAGCTTAATTAAACGGAAAAGAGCAGAGGGAATCAGTATTTCCTTGCTGGCCATTCCTCTTGTGGACACTGGTGCGGCTATACCCCTCTATGCAAGCGTCGGCCACCGGAGTCGCATCGTTGTTAGAGTTGGAGCCGTAGGAGCCATCAAAGAGGTTGGAGTTGTTGACCGGTGGAGTGGTGTCATCGTCAGAGCTAGACACGAGAGATGTCGGACAAATTGGAGTCATCGTCGGAGTAGATGATGACGCCCATCCTCCTGACCGTGCGCTCCCGCGCCTTTGCCAGCCGGTGGGCATTGGCTTTGGCCGCCTTTTCCGCCACCGCCTCCTGCTCTGACTGCTCGATGGCGGCGTCCCTATGCTGCAAACTCCGCACGTCGGTCCCTGCTGTGGCGAGCGACCAACGGAGGAGGTATGTGAGAAGTTGGTCCTCCGGATCTGCAACGCGGTCACGTGGGATTGGTGAGAGGCCAACGCATCTGCTGCCTTAACCCTCTCCCTCGCCAGCTACCTCTCACAGCCCGCGACCCGTGCCTCGGATTCGAGCGCCCGCGTCTGCGCCAACGTGAACAAAAATACCCAACGGTGGTCGGGAAATTGTCTAAAGCTGGTAGTTGCAATACGTCGCCGAGCGATAGGGGCCAACACGGAGCCAGAGCTTTCATTGTCACACCAATCCAGCCCGTAACCATCGGAAGGCGATGCTACTCCTGCTGGAGTTGTTGGGATTGCCCAAAGAAGAAGGGTGTAGAATAGAAGCAAAGCTTTTTCCTCAGTTAAGCACAAAAATTTAATTGAACCAGTAGGAGTCAATTAGCTAACAAGAGAAGCAACACTTTGAAAGTGTAACTAATCCCCGGGTGGTTTGGTAATTAATAACAACATACACATCATTGAACTCATGCATATTCAACAAATATTTCAGGAAAGTTCAATTAGGTATGACAATGGACATGAATGTGGACCCTCAAAATACAAAGGACATGGATTGACAAAAGCCCCAAGACTCTACATTTTTTGTTCTGATTCAAGATCACATTAAGTCCATAGGAAAGCCAAACTTTTAAAAGGGGATGAGGTTTTGATCATGAGTCATGTTCTCAAGTGCTTGAATATATTTCTCCAAAACCCTGAACCGCACCCTCCAAATCCTATATGTCAAAAATCCTAAAGCCTACCTCGATCCCACCGAAACACCTTCATCCGGACCCACTGAGATACGCTTGACAGATCTACTGCCTAAAGGCTAACGAATTAGATGCACCGAGATAACCCATTGGTCCCAACAAAGTGACCATGACAACCTTCTGTTACCCATCGACTTCATTTCAGAATTTACGAGATGGACCGACCGGTGTCACCGAAGTGCACTTGCCAACCTTTTGTTTCCTATTGATTTCATTTCGAAATCACCGAGCGAAACCGATAGGTCTCATCGAAGTGTGGAAATACTTAGGTCATCACTCATCAATCTCTTCGAGATGTTTCATCTGGTCTCACCAAGAAGCTTAAAGTTCAGGACTTTTGTACTACTCACCAAGTGATTTCATTCGGTCCCACCATGTAGTGCATAAAGTTGTGTAAAGTTTAGGTTATTGGTGATGGATATATAAACCCCCAACCCACTACGACCAGCTCAATGAGAGTAACCAGAACGAAACTACCACTTTGCATATCCATTTTCTGAGTGAGAACAACCTACACTTGTGTTGAGTTCAAGGGATTCCACTCCAACAATCTGATCCTTGATTTCTAGCCTCCCCCGTTTGCTTTCCTCTCCAATTCATCTCCCACCACCATGCCAAATCTGTGAGAGAATGATTGAATATTGAGGAGACTATCGTTTGAAGCACAAGAGCAAGGAGTTAATCATCAACAACATCTATTACATTTTCGAGAGTGGTGTCTCCTAGATTGGTTAGGTGTCACTTGGGAGCCTCCAAATCTTGTGGAGTTGAACCAAGGAGTTTGTAAGGTCAAGGAGATCGCCTACTCCGGTAAGATCTATTCCCGATGAGGTTAGTCCTTCATGGATGTAAGCCATGATGGCATAGACAAGATTGCTTCTTCGTGGCCCCTTTGTGGGTGGAGTTCTCCATGGACTCGCGCAGCGGTTACCCTCCGTGGGTTGAAGTCTCCATCAACGTGGACGTACAATAGCACCACCTATCGGAACCATGCCAAAAATATTCGTGTGTTCATTTTGATTAATTTCTCTACTCCCTCCTTTACGTTCATATGCAAAGTCTTTACTTCTAGACATGCATGTGTAGGGTATTACTTGACTTGTGTGAATGGCTAAAACATGCCGAAAACTATAATTGGGAAAAGGCTAGGTTTTATTTGGTCAAGTAGATTAACCCCCCCCCCCCCGTCTAAACCTACTTGCGTCCTACACACTTGCGCACAAACAAGATAAATACTTGCACCTAACTTGTAAATGGGGGGTGACAGGCCCCTTGTCTTGCTAGTTACAAGGTCAAAATGAAATAGATATATAGTAGTGGTGTAGTGAAACAACAAATAATGGAATTTAAACAAAGAGACAAAATAAGAAAGTATTAATGGAGAATAGACTCAGGGACCATAGGTTCACTAGTGGTAACTCTCTAGAAAGCATGCAAATGGCATTATAACATATTACAGTTGGGCAATTGAAAAGATTGCAAATATTTATGACTGTGGTCATTTATGGCCTAATCTCATATAGGCATTACATCCTTGATAAGAGACGGTGCAAAATATCATCAGATCCCTCGGTAGGGATCTAGGAGTGTCTAGAAGTCTTAGATCGGAGAGCACACGAGGGTTTTGTTGGAAATATGCCCTAGAGGAAATAATAAAATGGTTATTATTGTATTTCCTTGTTCATGATAATTGTCTATTGTTCATGCTATAATTGTGTTAACCGGAAACCGTAATACATGTGTGAATACATAGACCACAAGATGTCCCTAGTGAGGCTCTAGTTGACTAGCTCGTTGATCAATAGATGGTCAAGGTTTCATGATCATGGACATTGGATGTCATTGATAATAGGATCACATGATTAGGAGAATGATGTGATGGACAAGACCCAATCCTAAGCATAGCACTAGATCGTGTAGTTCGTCTGCTAAAGCTTTTCCAATGTCAAGTATCGTTTCCTTAGACCATGAGATTGTGCAACTCCCGGATACCGTAGGAATGCTTTGGGTGTGCCAAACGTCACAACTAACTGGGTGGCTATAAAGGTGCACTACGGGTATCTCCGAAAGTGTCTGTTGAGTTGGCACGAATCGAGACTGGGAATTGTCACTCCGTGTGACGGAGAGGTATCTCTGGGCCACTCGGTAAGACATCATCATAATGAGCTCAAAGTGACTAAGGATTTAGCCACGGTATGATGTATTACGGAACGAGTAAAGAGACTTGCCGGTAACGAGATTGAGCAAGGTATAGGGATACCGACGATCGAATCTCGGGCAAGTACCATACCGGTAGACAAAGGGAATTGAATACGGGATTGATTGAATCCCCGACATCGTGGTTCATCCAATGAGATCATCGTGGAGTACGTGGGAGCCAACATGGGTATCCAGATACCGCTGTTGGTTATTGACCAGAGAGGTGTCTCGGTCATGTCTACATGTCTCCTGAACCCGTAGGGTCTACACACTTAAGGTTCGATGACGCTAGGGTTATAGGGAAATGGTATACGTTATTACCGAAGGTTGTTCAGAGTCCCGGATGAGATCCCGTACATCACGAGGATCTCCGAAATGGTCTGGAGGTAAAGATTGATATATAGGAAGTCCAGTTTTGGTCACCGGAAAGTTTTCGGGCTCATCGGTAGTGTACCGGGAGTGCCGGGAGGGTGCCGGAGGACCCCCGGGAGAGGTGTAACGACCAAAGGACCTCATGGGCTGTTAGATAAAGTGTTCCAGACCTTATTGGGCTGGGCAAGACTTTTTCTAAAGGCCCATGCGGCTAGGGATAAGAGATAGGGCCAAAAAGGATTCAAAAGGAAGAGTTCCACCTCCCTTGTGGGAGCTGGACTCTCCCTTTAATTCGGCCGAAGCTCTCCTCCTTGGAGGAGAGTCCAAGGCAGCCCTCCCTATCCCTCCTCCTATATATACCTGAGGTTTTGGCTTTTTGAGAATAGATATGAACTCTCTCTCACGGCGAAGCCCTACCTCTCTTCTTCCTCCTCCGCAGTGCTTAGGCGAAGCCCTGCCGGAATACCTTGCTACTCCACCACCACCACGCCGTCGTGCTGCTGTTGGAGCCCTTCCCCAACCTCTCCTTCCTCCTTGATGGATCAAGGCGTAGGAGACGTCACCGGGCTACACGTGTGTTGAACGCGGAGGCGCCGTTGTTCGGCGCTTAGATCGGAATCCACCACGATCTGAATCGCTGCGAGTACGACTCCACCAACCGCGTTCTTGTAACGCTTCCACTTAGCGATCTTCAAAGGTATGAAGATGAAATCTCTCCCCACTCGTTGTTGGTTTCTCCATGGATAGATCTTGGTGATCGTAGGAAAAAAATTGATTTACTACTACATCTCCCAACAGTGGCATCATGAGCTAGGTTTATGCGTAGAATCTATGCACGAGTAGAACACAAAGCAGTTGTGGGCGTCGATCTTGTTAATATGCTTGGCTTTACTAGTCTTATCTTGATTCGACGGTATTGTGGGATGAAGTGGCCCGGACGAACTTTACACGTACGCTTACGTGAGACCGGTTCCACCGCCTGACATGCACTTGTTGCATAAGGTGGCTAGCGGGTGTCTGTCTCTCCCACCTTAGTCGGATCGGATTCGATAAAAAGGTCCTTATGAAGGGTAAATAGCAATTGGCATATCACGTTGTGGTTTTGGCGTAGGTAAGAAACGTTCTTGCTAGAAACCTATAGCAGCCACGTAAAACTTGCAACTACAAATTAGAGGACGTCTAACTTGTTTTTGCAGCATGTGCCTTGTGATGTGATATGGCCAAAGGATGTGATGTGATGCATTGTGATGTATGAGATTGATCATATTCTTGTAATAGGATTCACGACTTGCATGTCGATGAGTATGACAACCGGAAGGAGCCATAGGAGTTGTCTTATTTATTGTATGACCTGCATGTCATTCATAAACGCCATGTAATTACTTTACTTTATTGCTAAACATTAGCCATAGTAGTAGAAGTAATAGTTGGCGAGACAACTTCATGATGACACGATGATGGAGATCATGGTGTCGTGCCGGTGACAGTGATGATCATCGTGCCCCGAAGATGGAGATCAAAGGAGCAAGATGATATTGGCCATATCATGTCACTATATTGATTGCATGTGATGTTTATCATGTTTATATCTTATTTGCTTAGAACGACGGTAGTAAATAAGATGATCTCTCAATAAAATTTCAAGAAAAGTGTTCACCCTAACTGTGCACCGTTGCTAAGGATCGTTGTTCCGAAGCACCACGTGATGATCGGCTCTGATAGGTTCTAACGTTCGCATACAACGGGTGTAAGCCAGATTTACACACGCGAAACACTTAGGTTGACTTGACGAGCCTAGCATGTACAGACATGGCCTCGGAACACGGAAGACCGAAAGGTCGAACATGAGTCGTATAGAAGATATGATCAACATAGAGATGTTCACCATGGATGACTAGTCCGTCTCACGTGATGATCGGACACAGGCTAGTTGACATGGATCATGTATCACTTGGAAGACTAGAGAGATGTCTGTCTAAGTGGGAGTTCATTAAATAATTTGATCATGTGAACTTAATTATCATGAACTTAGTCTAAAATTGTCTTTACAATCTATATTGTAGATCCAATGGCCAACGCGAATGTCACCCTTAACTTCAACGCGTTCCTAGAGAAAACCAAGCTGAAAGATGATGGAAGCAACTATGCGGACTGGGTCCGTAGCTTGAGGATCATCCTCATAGCTTCCAAGAGATTGTATGTCCTTGATGCACCGCTAGGTGACGCACCCGTTTTCCCAGCAGATCAAGACGTTATAAATGCTTGGCAGTCACGCTGTGATGATTACTCCCTTGTTCAGTGCGGCATGCTTTACAGTTTAGAACCGGGGCTCCAGAAGCTTTTTGAGCAACACGGAGCATATGAGATGTTCCAAGAGCTGAAACTGGTTTTCCAAGCTCATGCCCGGGTCGAGAGATATGACATCTCTGACAAGTTCTTCAGTTTTAAGATGGAGGAGAATAGTTCTGTCAGTGAGCACATACTTAAAATGTCTGGGTTGCACAGCCGCTTGACTCAGCTGGGAGTTAATCTCCCGGATGACTCGATCATTGACAGAATCCTCCAGTCGCTTCCACCTAGCTTCAAGAGCTTTGTGATGAACTACAATATGTAGGGTATGGAGAACATTCCTAAGTTGTACTCAATGCTGAAATCAGCGGAAGTCGAGATCAAAAAGGAGCATCAAGTGTTGATGGTGAATAAGACCACTAGTTTCAAGAAAGGCAAGGGTAAGAAGAACTTCAAGAAGGACGGCAAAGCTGTTGCCGTGCCCGATAAGCAAGTTACCGGGAAGAAGAACAAGCATGGACCCAAGCCTAAGACTGAGTGTTTTTATTGCAAGGGTACCGGTCACTGGAAGCGGAACTGCCCCAAGTACTTAGCGAATAAGAAGGCCGGCAACGTTAAGGTATATGTGATATACTTGTTATTGATGTGTACGTAACCAGCGCTCGTAGTAGCTCCTGGGTATTTGATACCGGTGTAGTTGCTCACATTTGTAACTCCAAGTAGGAGCTGCAGAATAATCGGAGGCTGGCAAAGGACAAGGTGATGATGCGCGTCGGGAATGGTTCCAAGGTCGATGTGATCACCGTCGGCACGCTACCTCTACATCTACCTTCGGGATTAGTTTTAAACCTTAATAATTGTTATTTAGTACCAACTTTGAGCATGGACATTGTAACTGGATCTCGTTTGATTCGAGATGGCTACTCATTTAAATCTGAGAATAATGGTTGTTCTATTTATATGAGAGAAATGTTTTATGGTCATGCCCCGCTGGTCAATGGTTTATTTTTGATGAATCTCGAATGTGATGTTACACATGTCCATAGTGTGAGTACCAAAAAGTGTAAGGTTGATAATGATAGTCCCACTTACATGTGGCACTGCCGCCTTGGTCATATTGGTGTCAAACGCATGAAGAAGCTCCATGCTGATGGACTTTTGGAGTCTCTTGATTTCGAATCATTTGACATGTGTGAGCCATGCCTCATGGGCAAGATGACCAAGACTCCGTTCTCCGGAACAATGGAGCGAGCAACTGTCTTGTTGGAAATAATACATACCGATGTATGCGGTCCAATGAGCATTGAGGTTCGCGGTGGTTACCGTTATGTTCTCACCCTCACTGATGACTTGAGCAGATATGGGTATGTCTACTTAATGAAACACAAGTCTGAAACCTTTGAAAGGTTCAAGGAATTTCAGAGTGAGGCCGAGAATCAACGTGATAGAAAAATAAAGTGCCTATGATCTGATCATGGCGAAGAATATTTAAGTCACGAGTTTGGCACGCACCTAAGGAAATGTGGAATTGTTTCACAACTCACGCCGCCTGGCACACCTCAGCGAAATGGTGTGTCTGAACGTCGTAATCGCACTCTATTGGATATGGTGCGATCTATGATGTCTCTTACCGACTTACCGCTATCATTTTGGGGATATGCATTAGAGACTGCCGCATTCACTTTAAATAGGGCACCGTCAAAATCCGTTGAGACGACACCGTATGAATTACGGTTTGGAAAGAAACCTAAGCTGTCGTTTCTAAAAGTTTGGGGATGCGATGCTTATGTGAAGAAACTTCAACCTGAGAAGCTCGAATCCAAAGCGGAAAAGTGCGTCTTCATAGGATATCCCAAAGAGACTATTGGGTATACCTTCTACCTTAGATCCGAAGGCAAAGTCTTTGTTGCCAAGAATGGATCCTTTCTTGAGAAAGAGTTTCTCTCGAAAGAAGTAAGTGGAAAATAGAACTTGATGAGGTAATTGTACCTCCACTCTTACCGGAGAGTGGCGCAGCACAGGAAGTTGTTTCTGTGGAGCCTACACCGACTAGAGAGGAAGTTAATGATGATGATCATGAAACTTCAGATCAAGTTGCTACTCGAAGGTCCACTAGGACACGTTCCGCACCAGAGTTGTACGACGACCCTGTCCTGGAGATCATGTTGTTAGACAATGGTGAACCTTCGAACTATGAAGAAGCGATGGCGGGCCCGGATTCCAACAAATGGCTTGAAGCCATGAAATCTGAGATAGGATCCATGTATGAGAGAAAAGTGTGGACTTTGGTGGACTTGCCTGATAATAAGCAAGCCATTGAAAATAAATGGATCTTTAAGAAGAAGACTGGCGCGGATGGTAATGTGACCGTCTATAAGGCTCGGCTTGTCGCTAAGGGTTATCGACAAGTTCAAGGAGTTGACTACGATGAGACTTTCTCACCCGTAGCGATGCTGAAGTCTGTCCGAATCATGTTAGCAATTGCCGCATTTTATGATTATGAGATCTGGCAAATGGACGTCAAAACGGCATTCCTTAATGGCTTCCTCAAGGAAGAACTGTATATGATGCAGCCAGAAGGTTTTGTCGATCCTAAGGATGCTAACAAAGTATGCAAGCTCCAGCGCTCCATATATGGGCTGGTGCAAGCATCTCGGAGTTGGAACATTCGCTTTAATGAGGTAATTAAAGCGTTTGGGTTTGTACAGGTTTATGGAGAACCCTGTATTTACAAGAAAGTGAGTGGGAGCTCTGTAGCATTTCTGATATTATATGTGGTTGACATACTGATAATGGGAAATGATATAGAACTCTTGGAAAGTATAAAGGCCTACTTGAATAAGTGTTTTTCAATGAAGGATCTTGGATAAGCTGCTTACGTATTAGGAATCAAGATCTATAGAGATAGATCGAGACGCCTCATAGGTCTTTCACAAAGCACATACCTTGATAAAGTATAGAAGAAGTTCAATATGGATCAGTCTAAGAAGGGGTTCTTGCCTGTGTTACAAGGTGTGAGATTGAGTACGACTCAATGCCCGACCACGACAAAGGATAGAGAAGAGATGAGTGTCATCCCCTATGCTTCGGTCATAGGCTCTATTATGTATGCCATGCTGTGTACCAGACCTGATGTGAACCTTGCCATAAGTTTGGTAGGGAGGTACCAAAGTGATCCCGGAGCGGAACACTGGACAATGGTCAAGAATATCCTGAAGTACCTGAAAAGGACAAAGGACATGTTTCTCGTATATGGAGGTGCCGAAGAGCTCGTCGTAAAGGGTTATGTCGATGCTAGCTTCGACACAGATCCGGACGACTCCAAGTCGCAAACCGGATACGTGTATATTTTGAACGGAGGGGCAGTCAGCTGGTGCAGCAGCAAGCAAAGCGTTGTGGCGGCATCTACATATGAAGCGGAGTACATAGCTGCTTCAGAAGCAGCAAAGGAGGGAGTCTGGATGAAGGAGTTCATCACCGACCTAGGAGTGATTCCCAATGCGTCGGGCCCGATGACTCTACTCTGTGACAACACTGGAGCTATTGCCCTTGCGAAGGAGCCCAGGTTTCACAAGAAACCAAGACACATCAAACGCCACTTCAACTCCATCCGTGATTACATTCAGGAGGGAGATATAGATATTTGTAAAGTACATACGGATCTGAGTGTCGCAGATCCGTTGACTAAACCTCTCTCGCGAGCAAAACATGATCAACACCAGAATGCTATGGGTGTTCGATTCATCACAATGTAACTAGATTATTGACTCTAGTGCAAGTGGGAGACTGTTGGAAATATGCCCTAGAGGCAATAATAAAATGGTTATTATTGTATTTCCCTATTCATGATAATTGTCTATTGTTCATGCTATAATTGTGTTAACCGGAAACCGTAATACATGTGTGAATACATAGACCACAACATGTCCCTAGTGAGCCTCTAGTTGACTAGCTCGTTGATCAATAGATGGTCACGGTTTCATGATCATGGACACTGGATGCCATTGATAATGGGATGACATGATTAGGAGAATGATGTGACGGACAACACCCAATCCTAAGCATAGCACTAGATCGTGTAGTTCGTCTGCTAAAGCTTTTCCAATGTCAAGTATCGTTTCCTTAGACCATGAGATTGTGCAACTCCCGGATACCGTAGGAATGCTTTGGGTGTGCCAAACGTCACAACATAATTGGGTGGCTATAAAGGTGCACTACGGGTATCTCCGAAAGTGTCTGTTGAGTTGGCACGAATCAAGACTGGGAATTGTCACTCCGTGTGACGAAAAGGTATCTCTGGGCCCACTCGGTAAGACATCATCATAATGAGCTCAAAGTGACTAAGGAGTTAGCCACGGGATGATGTATTACGGAACGAGTAAAGAGACTTTCCGGTAACGAGATTGAACAAGGTATAGGGATACCGACGATCGAATCTCGGGCAAGTACCATACCGGTAGACAAAGGGAATTGAATACGGGATTGATTGAATCCCCGACATCGTGGTTCATCCGATGAGATCATCATGGAGTACGTGGGAGCCAACATGGGTATCCAGATCCCGCTGTTGGTTATTGACCAGAGAGGTGTCTCAGTCATGTCTACTGTCTCCCGAACCCGTAGGGTCTACACACTTAAGGTTCGATGACGCTAGGGTTATAGGGAAATGGTATACGTGATTACCGAAGGTTGTTAAGAGTCCCGGATGAGATCTCGGATGTCACGAGGAGCTCTGGAATGGTCCATAGGTAAAGACTGATATATAGGAAGTCCAGTTTTGGTCACCGGAAAGTTTTCGGGCTCATCGGTAGTGTACCGGGAGTGCCGGGAGGGTGTCGGAGGACCCCCGGGAGGGGTGTGACGACCAAAGGACCTCATGGGATCTTAGATAAAGTGTGCCAGCCCTAATTGGTCTGGGAAATGCTTTTGCTAAAGGCCCATGCGGCTAGGGATAAGAGATAGGGCCAAAAAGGATTCAAAAGGAAGAGTTCCACCTCCCTTGTGGGAGGTGGACTCTCCCTTTAATTCGGCCGAAGCTCTCCTCCTTGGAGGAGAGTCCAAGGCAGCCCTCCCTCTCCCTCCTCCTATATATACCTGAGGTTTTGGCTTTTTGAGAACAGATCTGAACTCTCTCTCACGGCGAAGCCCTACCTCTCTTCTTCCTCCTCCGCAGTGCTTAGGCGAAGCCCTGCCGGAATACCTTGCTACTCCACCACCACCACGCTGTCGTGCTGCTGTTGGAGCCCTTCCCCAACCTCTCCTTCCTCCTTGCTGGATCAAGGCGTAGGAGACGTCACCGGGCTGCACGTGTGTTGAACACGGAGGCGCCGTTGTTCGGCGCTTAGATCGGAATCCACCACGATCTGAATCGCTGCGAGTACGACTCCACCAACCGCGTTCTTGTAATGCTTCCGCTTAGCGATCTTCAAAGGTATGAAGATGCAATCTCTCCCCACTCATTGCTGGTTTCTCCATGGGTAGATCTTGGTGATCGTAGGATTTTTTTTGATTTACTACTACGTCTCCCAACAGGTTTTATCTAGGTTCGAGCCTCCGGGGAGTAATACCCTACGTCCTGCTTGTTTTGGTTATTCATGGTGGAGGGATACCTCGTGCGAGGTATTACAATGGTGTATGAGATTTCTACCGAGAGTTTTATCTAGGAATATATAGGAATAAGAGCTACCTAACCTCCCCTTTTATATGTGGAGAAGTTCTAGAGTCTAGAGGGTACGTGAGATCTAAGTCACCGACGACCTCGTCTTGGAGGGCAAGAAGGTCTTCGATGCTCCCCTGGTTTCTGCTTTGTCCCTGGCCTTCCGGGTCCCTCGCCAAGCCAAAAGTATGTCTCCCTTGTGTTGGATTTTACCGTAGGTGCATCACATGCAAATTAAAACAAAAATCACGCAGAACATCCAAGAACATGCTACAGAGATGGATCATAGATCGTTACCACTAAACGCGTAGTGCCGTGCAATGGAAGTAGAGTTGGGGCAGTGCGTCCGCGTGGTCCGTCTCCTCCTCGTTTGATCTCCCTTGAACAACCGGTCGCCAGATCCCAGGTACAGGTTCGCCATTGCAACACAAGTGCACTGCCTCTAATGGTATCCGCGTGTGCAGGAGGAACACAGTGTGGCAGACTGCTAGGTCCAATCACACAGTCAGCAGCAAGTGGAGGTGGCTAGTTACAACACATGCAAAGCCCTAATGACGGTGCCGAAGTGATAAACTGAAGAAGTGTGCCACACCTCCACTATATATAGGCATGCATCGCGGGCTGAACTCTTGGGCCTCGCACGGATCCTAAAGCCCACATGTTCCTTCCCTTAGGCGCACGACCCCTTAGGTTCTCGTTCACTTAGTCGTGAGTCAGATCACATCCGGCTCGACCAGTCGGTAGCGGCCTCTAGCAAAGCGTGCTAACTCTTAGGAGAACCTGTACTTCACACTTCTGCTCCCTTTGCCACACGATACATGTTGTCATGCTCAAGGCGTCATGGTCATCCTTGTTGTAACACGACCTCTTTCTCGTTCTGGTGAATCCGACCAACAATTCAGATTATCTCATAATCCTCATCGCATGGCCATGCTTATCCAGGTTGGATCACCCGAGGGGCCCAGAGTATATCTCTTCTTATCAAAGGGGAAACTCCAATCTTGCTCGACCATATCTCGCAGCATGGGCCTGGACAAGCCCGAAACCTACCTTTCTAACTACCCAGTCATGGAGTAGTGTTTGGTCGGCCCAAAGCAGGTCTGTCACCATCCCGAGCATATGTGCCAACTCATGTCTTACACGGGTGCAGCGATGTGCTATACAAACGGTTTTTAACCCCTTTTCGCGACGTAGTTTTAAACCGCCGCCTTGCATGTGTGGGCGATAGGGGGGTCCATCCCACACGACACAACAAAATCATCGGCGATGGTGGAGAACGAACGCAAACGTTTGGCGAAATGAAGCATATGGGATTTTTGTATCTATCACAAACGAGAGTCACCTGTCAACCGATTGAGATATGGCATCCTTCCCATAGGGCCCATCCTTGCCACTCGTATGAGATCACACTAACATCGCACGCGCTATTGTCACACCCAAGAGGCGATCCTATACTTATTTTGGCAAGAGGGCCTCGAAAGGGATAGAAGCACATCTCGTCGTGTTGCAAGAATGGATATCATTACAAGTACATTTACAGAAGAGATGAGTATATGGAATTGGCTTACACTCGCCACAAGCTACATCAATATCACATCAATACAACAACATACTCAAACATCATACAAAAGAGCAGGGTCCGACTACGGACGAAATCAAACGATAAAATGACATCCATCCTTGCTATCCCAAGCTGCCGCCTGGAACCCATCCTAGATTGATGATGATGAAGAAGAACTCCAAATCAAAACAAACATCGCGCTCACGTCAAATCATTGCATTACCTATACTTGCAACTGTTGTTGTAGTAATCTGTGAGCCACAGGGACTCAGCAATCTCATTTCCAAGGGTATCAAGACTATTAAAGCTTAATGGGTGAGGTATAGTTAAGTGGTGAGGCTGCAGCGAGCAACTAAGCATATATTTGAGTGGCTAACAGACGATTACAGAATGTAAAGTATGGTGGTCCACGCATAAAGGATGTGAACTAGTAATGATCACTAACTGATCCTGAACACCTCTTACGTAAAACATAACCCCACCATGTTCTCTCTCGGATCAGGATTCACGAGAAGAGACAGTCATGGTTACACACACGGTTGGTGTATTTTATTAGAGTTTACTTCAAGTTTACTATGACCAGGTGTTAAACAAAGTATCCAAGTTTGCCACATAACCGCGGGCACGACTTTCCGAAAGATTTAACCCTGCAGGGGTGCTCCAACTCATCCATCACAAATTAACCATACGCAGCAGGAATAACCTCGAGCATGGATCTCGTGATCTTCCTAGGCAATTCCACAGGAAATCCGCCACCTCGAGATAGCCCGATGAAAAATCAGAATTCCTCACTCAAGTCGTTCGAGAAAGGTAAAACAAATCCAGCAAGACCTCCCGACGTGCCGACAATCCCGATAGGAGCCGCGTATCTCGTTCTCAGGACATGGCAGATGAGCTACGCGTATAGTGTCCTGATAGAAATCCTCCCGAGTTGCACCGGGTTGGCCCTGCATAGTGCTCTAGTTTGGACCAACACTTATGAGGAGCACTGGCCTAGGGGGTTGATTAATCCACGGGGTCCAGAAATCCCCTATGCAAGTTTATTAGTTATTAGGCAAATGTAGTACCAATGTTGGGCCTTGCCAGACAAGCTTTATCCTAAAACAAAGATCACGGGGGTCCCCATAACAACCCCGAGCATGTTAGGAGCGCTCAATTATGGAACATAACACCGATACACAAGTAACTAGGGACGACAAAAGTGGAACAAAACACCGAGCAAAAGGCCAAGCCTTCCACCTTTTACCAAGTATATATGTGCATTAAATTAAATAGCAATAATATTGTGATATAACAAAACAATGTCCATGTTGTCACATGGAAGCAATTGCACCTGCAACTAGAAACGCTATAAGAAGGGCTGAGCAAGCGGTAACATAGCCAAACAAAGGTTTGCTGGGAAGGTGGAGGGTTAGAGGCTTTTCATGGCAATGTTGAGAGGCTTGACAAACAAGTGGTAGGTAGCGAGACATAACGATAAAATTAGGATAACTAGCATAGCAATGATAGTAGTGGTATCCAGAGAAATGTGTCATCTTTCCTGAGATCCCGCACAGAAGAAGAACTAGTCCATGAAGAAGACGAGCCAACGTAGTCGAACGACTCCTCACATCCCGAACGCTTTCGGAACTCTATCGAGAAGAAACAATCCGAAACAACAATCAACTCACGGTACACCACAACATATGCATGATATGATGCGCAGACAAATATGATGTATGTCCGGTTTAATATGCAACGCATGGCATGGCAAAACACAACGAGCAACTCCTACACATTGAGTGAAGTTCAATATGCAACGAGTTGCATATTGACGAAACTCCACGTTCGAATTAGTTCACTCTCGTTAGGTACTCATCAATATTAAATGCTTTTAACATGGCAAGAGGTGAAGCATGAACAACTATATCATCTAGGCAATTTAAATGGGCCCGGAAGCAACATGTAGCATTTCCGAAACATCCCCATAAGCATAATATGAATTTAGTCCAGATCTGAACTAACAACATTTTAGAGTTATTAAACAGCAAAATAAATGTCACCATGTGATTCTACATATTTTTCTAGTCAAGTTACATATGTGGAACATTTTTATCGAAGCTACGGTTAAAAAGTTATTAAATAAATCATTTTATCATGGCATCTACGCAAATTATATGAAAACAGCAGGTTAAACATTTTTATCATGCATGAAAGTTGAAAATTATTAATCTACACAAAATTCTAATCATCTTTATATATAATTTTTTAATCCGATGCACGGATGTGAAGTTATTAAATGCATGATCATTAGGGTCTTTTCTGCAAATCTGTAATTCATTGTATAATTGGATAAATCGCAGAACTAAAAAAAACCTAAGCGGGCCGAAACTGGAGCTACTAGGCCTTAAGATGCGCACTAAGCGACACATAGCAAAACAGCGGCTGGGCGCTCACCTAGGACCTCTTGGGCCGGAACTGGGGCACCTGGGGTAAGCTAGCTTGGGCCGGCTCGAGGCCCACCTGGCCTTGGCGCTGGGCAGCCCACGCGAGCGTTGGCACGGTCGTCGTCCTCCTCCTCGCTCGTTACGGAGTGGGAGGCAGGGTCAACGGCGGCAACGCTCGCCGTAGGAGGAGGCCGGGGGGCAGAGGCGGGGTGCTGGGGGGCGGATCCGGTCTCCGGCGGCTAGATCTGGTCCGGGCTCGCGTCCAACGGCGATGGGGCAGCTTCCTGGCGCCATGGAGGCTGCGGCCTGCGAAGAGAGAGAGAGAGAGAGAGAGAGAGAGAGACCGACGGGAGGTAAGAGAAGATGGAGAGAGGAGGAAGAAGGAGAGGTAAGAGAGAAGGAAGGGAGGGAGGTCCGACAGCAGGGGGCGGCGAGGCTCCACCGGCGGGCGATGGCGCGCGGGTCGGTTAGGGATCGGCCGACGGCGGAGCACGGGAGCTCGAGGGAGCGGCAGATGCGGGCGGGCGCAGGCTCCTGCGGTCAGGCGGACATGTCCAACGGCTGGGGCGGACAATGTCCGGGCGGGCTAGGAGACGAAATCTGAGCCCCAGATTTCAAATCTGAGGGACATATTTCAATCTGGGCTAGGGTTGTGGGGTTTCTAGCGTTTGGATGGCTAAGGGAGGTTTGCCTAGGGTTGTGGCTGCAATTTGGCAAGGGGGAAATCCTAGTAGAGTGAGAGGCTCTCTCCACAAGATGGTTTATATATAGGAGATGGAACTAGGGTGGGTTGGACCTCGTCCGTCTGATTGCGATCCGATGACCACGACGGAGGGGCATGCTAGGTTGGGCTACCAGGCTGTGTAGATGGGCTAGGGAAAGATGAGAGGGAGGTCGGTGGCCCGTGAGATGAGGTTTTAGAACACCGAAAAACGTCCGAGAATAAGCCGATGGCCGCGCTGCTACGGTTGACCGATGGGGTATCAAATGAACTCGGAATGCGACGAAATTTGGTTGGCGGCCTACCTGCACTAGCATGCCAAGTTTCGACCCAATCCGGAAATATTTTTAGCGCGCCATTTAAAACATTTTTTATCAATGTCACGGGCACGTGCATGTGTGGTTGGTCTCGAAAGGTTGATGGCACGAACGGAGAGAACCGACAGCTACTCATGAATGCAAGTTTTCGAAAACGAGTGACGATGCTATGCAGATGATGCGACTGATGCAATGATGAATGCAACAACCAACAAAACACATGACGAGAATGGAAACAAGAGGGGAATCTTTTGGAACGTCGGTCCCGGGCTGTTACCACTCTCCTCCACTACACGAGGATCTCGTCACGAGATCTAGAATGACAAGGAGAAAGATCAAGAGGTAAAACTTAGTTGCTTCTTTGACAAATGAGTGAAACCAATGAAACATGAAGGTTGGAAAGAGATGAAGAATGACATGAGGAACAGGCAAGAATTCACAAGAAATTTTGGCAGCACTTCGTTAGGAAAGAGAGGCAAAATTTGATATGAAAAACTTAAACATAGGACACAACACTCCGGTAAAGAATAAGCAAGAAAGAATATGATCTTAATCAAACTAGATGAGAGTTGAAAAGAGCAACACCACTATGCCTCCGGAACAAAAGAATAGAAGATAGATTTTTGGAGAGAAGAGAATGGAGAACAACATGAGAACTTCTACCACCATTTAATTGAAAGGCACCCTTGGAAGAAAGGATAGAACGAGCCGATGGAGAATCAACAACGAAAAGAATAGATTGTTATGGGCTTATGGAAAACATCTCAAAATTATGAGGTGACAACCTGCCACAACAGAAACAAAGACCGATTCGGATCAAAAGAGAAGAAAACTTCTTCCACAAGAAGAGGAGGAGAAAACTTGGATCATTTATGACACCATGATAGCAACAATCCTTAGGAAATGATTTAGGTGAAATACTGTTAGTGCATCTAGTGTCCCTTAGTGATTTTGGTGTATTGAAGACTTATAGGTTAAGGTACTAATGTGTTTATGAGTGTACACAGGCTCTATAAGTCGTCGAGGAGTTTGATAAATCCGGAGATTACCGACCCCTAAAAATGTATGTCTTCAACTGAAGACTTTGCTGAAGACTTTGTGAAGACTTTGGTGAAGACTTTGTGAAGACTTTGAAATTGAAGAAGTCGGTGAGACGTTCAAGATGTAAACGACGACAATGAAGCGTGAAGACTTTGTTTTCTTAGTTTCATTTCCTTTCTTTGAGTCATAGGAATCACCGTACTGTTAAAGGGGGCTGAGGTAATACTAAGGAAAATTTCCAACTAATCCTCAACTCCAAAATCCTCAATCTATCCAATTCTTCGAGTGAAGCCTTTGGAAATCTCTTGCGGTTCAGTCAAGTTCTTCAGTGACAGAGACGAAGTTCTTCTGTTCTCTGAGGAAATTGATCTGACTGAGGAGTTAGGATTTCGCTAGTGCGAATTGCCTACAAGTGAGGAACGTGATATGCCTGAGGCCTTTCATAGTTCGAAAATCCGACCGTTGTTGTGCTTAACGCCAGTTGTCCCCATTCACAACTATCCACATAACGGTCATATGATTGGGGGCATTAATGTCATATCATGTCGGGTTGCTCCCTGGCTATAAATAGCTGACCCCCCACAACCACTAGCTGGTAGGATGCTCCGAGAAAGAACTGCCACTTGTCGTTTGAGAGCATCCCATCCTCCGAGGACTTTGAGTGAAAATCATCAGTGAGGAAAAACCCACAACCCAACCACCAAACCCAAAGTGATTGAGCATCACTGAAGAAATTCCTGTGTGGAACTGACGCTTGTTACCTTTGAGGACTGTGCATCCTCCAGACGGTTAGGCGTCATGGTCTAGTGCATCCTGCAGTCAATTGGGGATCACGAAGTGACCTTGGTCTAGAGCATCCAACAGTAAATTGTGGATCGCCGGGTGACCAGTTTGTGAGGGTTTTGGAAGTCTACCCTGAAGACTTACCACGAGTGTTGGTCGAGGACTGTGTGACCTTAGCTCAAGGAGAATACGGTAAGGATCGTGTGTCCTGATACTGTGTGTCCTCTGGTTTAAATACCAGGCCGCTCCAAACCAGACATACGACTGTCACAGCAGTTGGAACTGGGTCACCAAATCATTGTCTTCATCAGGCTACCTGGTTCTATTTCCTCAACCCCTTTATTCCTCATTAACTGTTGATGAAATTTTCCTCATTAACTGTTGATGAAATTGATCTTTACTGTTTGAAGAATTTGACTGAAGACTTTCACAATTTCCTCACCTCAAATTCTTCAAGTTACCTTGTTCATCACCGAATATCCTGTATCACGCTACTCATAATCTGTGCATGTTTCATTTCATCATGATGACTATGCTGCCACCATGTATTTCATGCATTGAGTACTTATTCCGCTGTTAGTTATTCATCACATTTCAAATTCCTCAAAGTTGAAATTCCTCAAGTGACGAATTTGTAAAAATTGCCTATTCACCCCCCTCTAGTCGATATAACGCACTTTCAATTGGTATCAAAGAAGGTACTCCCTTGCTCTGTGTGATTTTGGTTTAACCACCTGGAGTTTTAGTTATGTCGACTGCAGGTATGATCAAGGTTTCTGCGGGCTGTCCTACCTTCGATGGGACAGACTACCCCTACTGGAAGAACAAGATGTGTATGCATCTTGAAGCTATTGACAACGATCTGTGGTATGTTGTGGAAAATGGTGTGCCCTCCGTCACTCCCACTGTTACAGTTGCTGATGTGAAGAGATTCAAGCAACTCGACTCTCAAGCGAAGAATATCATCTGCGGCCATCTGAGCAAAGGTCAGTATGGCAGAGTGAGTGCCTTGGAGACTGCAAAGCTTATCTGGGATAGGCTATCCAAAGTGAATGAAGGTGTCTCCACTCAACGTGACTCTTGTGTGGATGTTCTTCGCGATCTCTTCAACCGCTTCAAGAGACTTGACAATGAAATTTTTCAGCAAACCTTTGATCGCCTCACTGATATCTCCAATGAACTGCAAGCGCTGGGTGCCACTGATATCACTGACCATGAAGTGGTGAAGAAACTGCTCAGATCTCTCGATTCCTCATTCGATACTCTGGCTTTGATGATTCAAGAACATGGAGACTACAAATCACTTGATCCTGTTGATATTCTTGAGAGACTCAATACTCACGAATTCCAACAAGCTGAAAGAGAGACCTCTACGGTCCAAGCTATGGAAGATCTCGTGCTCTGAAGGCAAAAGCAATTTCCTCATATGAAGAAGAAGATTCTGACAACAGTCTTGGTGATCCTGAAGAACTGAGTCAGGAACTAGCAATGCTTGTGAGGAAATTCCAGAAATTCACAAGGAGAAGTGGATTTGGAAATTCATCAAAAAGTGGCTTGAGGAAATTAGATTCCTCAAAAGACTACAAGAAAAGAACGTGTCATCGTTGCAAGAAGCCTGGTCACTTTATCTCTGACTGTCCTCTCTGGGAAAAAGATTCGAAGAAAAAGAAGAAATACAAGGATGATAGTTCTGATGACTCGAAGAAAAGGAAGAAATCTTCAAAGTACTCAAAGCAAAAGAAGAATGGTTCCAGAAAGGCTCGAGCATTCATTGGCAAGGAAATGGATTCTGAAGAAGAATCTGAAGAATATGAAGAAGAAGAAGAATCTGAAGAAGACTCAGAATCTGGTGTTGCAAGCCTAGCTCTCGCCACTGCCTTCGTCAGCAAGTCCATCTTCAACGATGAAGAAAATGACTACTCCAATGACTTTGATGTCGGCAATGATGATTATGCTCCCACCTACTGCTTCATGGCAAAAGGCTCAAAGGTACACAAACATCATTCCTCATCTGAATCAAGTGAAGGTGAATCTGATGAATATGTGAAACCTAGCTATGCTAAACTTGTGAAACTTGCCACTAAACAACAAAATGCTCTTGAAAAGCTTCAGAAAATGCTAGACAAAAGCGATGATCTGTTGAATGATGAAGTGGATCGAACTCAAACTCTTTCTAATGATCTCAAAAGTCTTCAGACAAAGTATGATAACCTTCAGAGTCATCATAACGACCTCTTAGCCGATCATGAGAAGATTTCTTATGAATTTCTTCAAAGAAAGCAAGATCTTGAGAAACTGAGGGTGTCACATGAGGATCTCCAAAGGGAAAACGATTCCTTACTAGCTCAACAGATCAGTACCGCTCAGGAAGAATTTGCTACTCCCTGTTTGAAATGCATCGAACATGAAACTGCTAATTCTTCACCTGAATGTTCAAATGCTGCAAATCCTTCTTCTATTCCCATGGTTTCAAATTCCTCATCTGAGGATACCACCAATATCACTGATGAAAATGCAGGGTTGAAGGAACTGTATGTGACAGGCATGTACAAAAGTCTCAGAGGGCATCAAACCCTTTGCGATGTTCTCAAAAAGCAGATTCTGAATAGGAACCCTAGGAAAGAGGGTGTTGCCTTTGTGAGGAAACTCAACGCCGATGGATCCTATTGGACTCCTGAGCAGTACCCCAAAACCTCATGGGTTGCTGCAAAAGGACCTCCTGTAGATCCATCCATTTTATCGGGCTTTACTTGTGAAACTTCATTATCTTCTGATGAGTCACTTGACTCCAACTACAAATTCTTCAAAAATCAGAAAGGTGAAGTTTTGCTAGATTTGTTGGAACTAACTGCAGGAATGGCTCTCTTATGAAGAAAATCTAGGTTCCCAAGAGCTACCTACACAATCTTCAAGTGAATGTCCTCACGACATCACTCATGAAGAATAGGAACACCAGATCAAATTCCTCATATGGACCAAAGTCTTCACTTGGACCAAAGTCCTCAAATGGTCAAAATTATCATTCTCGTGCTAATTCCTCTATTTCGCAGGGAAAATCTAAGAGTTCTAAATATGTGCATTATTCTTCAAATCATTATGTTCATAAGTCCTCGAAGAATTTCTCTGCTTATTCATATGAGTATTCTAATCCTCACCATGAGAAACAAAGTGCACTTGCTTCAATGCCTCCTTTCTTTTATGGTGCTCGCAGAATGATGAACTCTTGGCCACCCCTCCAGATGTGGGTGGTGAAGAAATTGAACTAATCTCTTATGCAGGGTCAGGTCTCCAGATGAATTTGAACATCTGATGAATTTGCTGGAGACCTGAGGAAATGCTTGAAAGGGCGCAAGCTAATCATGATGAAATGAATCTCCCATTTCTCACGTCCTCACACTGTCTTACTTACTATGATGTGTGATGAAATTTTGTCTGATGAAATTGATGTCATATTGTTCACTCTGAAGCATATGAGTTCGTAAGTGGTACTAATTCATCTGCAGGATGATACTCCAAAAGCTACTGAGTGGGTCCTCGATAGTGGATGCACAAATCACATGACTGGTGACAAGAATCTACTGATGAATTTGCCACTGGCTCCATCTAATCTGAAGCATATCACCTATGCTGACAAAGGAAAAAGCAAGGTATTGGGACTTGGTAAGGTTGCTATCTCAAAGGACCGAACCATGGATAAGGTGATGCTTGTCGAATCCCTTGGGTTCAACCTTATGTCTATCTCAATGCTTTGTGATCTTGATATGATTGTCGTCTTTGGGAAATATCGATGTGTTGTCATCATGGAGTCTGACAAGTCCAAAGTCTTTGAAGGCTTTAGGAGAGGAGACTTGTATATTGTTGATTTCTCTACAGGTCCTCAGCCTGCCACATGCTTACTTGCAAAGTCATCAGAAGGTTGGCTATGGCATCAACGACTTGGACATGCTGGCATGAGGAACTTACACATGCTCGTGAAGAAAAATCACGTCATTGGCATCGAGGGCATCAAATTCCTGAAGGACCATCTCTGTGGTGCATGCGAATCTGGGAAGATGACCAAATCCAAGCATCTCTCGAAGACAATCATGACCACAACTCGACCTTTTGAACTGATTCACATGGATCTCTTTGGCCCCACTCATTACTCTGTACTAACAAATTCTTCAAGCTTGCATGGCTTTGTCATTGTTGATGATTATTCTCGATGCACTTGGGTGCATATTATTATGTACAAAACTGAAGTGCAGGATGTCTTCAGACGATTTGCTTCAAGGGCCTCCACCAACTTCGGCGTCAAGATCAAACATATCAAGAGTGATAATGGGACTTAGTTCAAAAACACTAATCTTGATGAATATATTGATGAACTTGGTATTACTCATGAGTTATCTGACCCTTATACTCCTCAGCAAAACGGCATCGTGAAGCGCAAGAACAGGACTCTTGTTGAAATGGCTCGCACCATGCTTGATGAATACAAGACTCCTCGTCACTTCTGGCCTGAGGCAATTGATATGGCATGCCACATCATCAACAGGGTATATCTTCACAAATTCTTCAAGAATACTTAATATGAACTTATGACTGGCAAGAAACCCAATGTAAGTTATCTCAAAGTCTTTGGTGCAAAATGCTGGATTAGAGATCCTCACCATAGTTCAAAATTTGCACTGAAAGCACATGAAGGTTTTATGCTTGGTTATGGAAAGGACTCGCACACCTACAAAGTCTTCAACACCCACCACCACAAGGTTGTTGAAACTGTAGATGTGCGGTTCGACGAAACTGATGGCTCGCAAAGAGAGCACTTGCCTTCTGTGTTAGATGAACAGTCTCCTGAGGAATCCATTAAGCTGAAGGCTACTGAAGACATCATACCAACTGAGGAAATCATTCCAACGAATGAAGACATTCATGATGATACACCTGAAGAAAATGGTGCTGATGAAAATCCTCAACCACGTCATCCTGCTCACCCAAGAGTTGCAAATGAAGTGCAAATTGACAAAATCATCGATGACATCAATGCACCAGGTCCTCTCACTCGCTCAAAAGCTTCACATTTAACTAACTTTTGTGGGCACTTTGCCTTTGTCTCTATCATAGAGCTCACCAAAGTTGTTGAAGCATTCAAGGAGCCTGAGTGGATTCAAGGTATGCAAGAGGCATTGCATCAATTCAAGCTCAACAATGTCTGGGAACTTGTCAAGCGGTCAGATCCTCGCAAGCATAACATCATAGGTACCAAGTGGACCTACTGCAACAAGCAAGATGAAAATGGCCTTGTGGTGAGGAATAAGGCTCGACTTGTAGCTCAAGGCTACACACAGTTTGAAGGAATTGACTTTGATGAAACGTTTGCACCTGTTGCTAGACTTGAAGCTATTCGTATATTGCTTGCTTATGCTAACCATCATGACCTAATCTTATATCAAATGGATGTGAAAAGCGCATTCCTCAATGGCAAGCTTGATGAAGAAGTATATGTTGCTCAACCCCTAGGTTTTGAAGACCCTAAGCATCCTGACAAAGTCTTCAGACTCAACAAAGCCCTCTATGCCTCAAGCAAGCCCCTTGGGCATGGTATGATACCTTGAAGGAATTCCTCATGAAGAAAGGCTTCAAACCCGGTTCACTCAATCCAACTCTTTTCACTAAATCCTATGACAATGAACTCTTCATATGCCAAATATATGTAGATGATATTATCTTTGGCTGTACTGACAAACATTATAGTGATGAATTTGCCTATATGATGAGTGAAGAATATCAAATGTCTATGATGGGAGAGTTGAAATTCTTCTTAGGTCTTCAAATTCGTCAGCAAGACAATGGGATTTTCATCTCCTAGGAGAAGTATCTCAAGGATGTTCTGAGGAAATTCGACATGCAAGACTGCAAAGGCGTCAAAACTCCAATGCCCTCAAAAGGACACCTCCGCACTGATGAAAATGGTAAAGATTTTGATCAAAAGGTATACCGCTCCATGATTGGTTCTCTATTGTATCTATGTGCATCTAGGCCTGATATTATGCTAAGTGTATGCATGTGTGCCCGATTCCAAGCAACACAGACGGAATCACACCATAAGGCTGTGAAGCATATTCTTCGATACTTAGCTCACACACCAACTCTTGGATTATGGTATACCAAGGGCTCAAATCTTCACCTCGTCGGATACTCAGATGCTGATTATGCTGGTGATCGTGTGGATCGCAAGTCAACTTCTGGCATATGTCATTTCCTCGGACGATCCTTAGTCTGTTGGTCTTCAAAGAAGCAGAACTGCGTGTCACTCTCCACTTCTGAAGCTGAGTACATTGTTGCTGGCTCATGTTGTGCTCAGTTACTATGGATGAAGCAAACCCTCAAGGACTACGACATCAATTTGAAGAATGTGCCTCTCTACTGTGACAATGAGAGTGCTATCAAGATTGCTTATAACCCAGTTCAACATTCCAACACCAAGCACATCCAGATTCGTCATCACTTTCTTCGAGATCATGTACTCAAGGGCGACATTGCCATCGACCACATTCCTACTGAAGAACAGCTGGCCGATATCTTCACAAAGCCCTTGGATGAAAAGAGATTTTGCAAGTTGCGGTGTGAGCTAAATATCTTAGAATCTTCGAATGTCCTTTGAAAAAGGACACACATCCTAACACTTATGCAAAACTGATGACTTAGATGTGCAACACACGAAGAAACGTTTTTCTTCAAACAATGAAGAATAACCCTCTAAGTGTGAAGAAATTAATGAAGAATTTGATTCTCAGAACCCTACGACAATTGTACACGGTGTCCGAAATCATCATTCTTATACGGTGGGTCACACCACCAACCAAAGTTGATATTCCTCAAAGTTGAGTTTTTCATCTTTTTTGCAAATTCTTAAATTTTCAAATTCCTCAAGATCTTCAAATTCCTCAACTTTTCAAATTCTTCAAAATTTGAAACTTGTGTTCTTCATTGACTATATACTTATATAAATGAGTTTTTCAATGTCCTCAACAACATTCACTTATTGCTAATTCTTCAATTTGATTTTCATCTAAGTGAATGTGATCGGACCCTATTTCCCTTCTATGCTATACTCAATCCAGTCTATTCTCAAATTCTTCATATGCGTTCTACTTTGAAACTCGTTCAAAGTTTTCAATGTGTCCTTGACAGCTGAAGAATTTGTGAACGGAAACTTCTAAATATTCACTAACAAAATTTCGGTTTTCCTGCCAAACGGTTCCGACTCCTGCGACTGGATAACCCACGATCCCCCACAATCTCCACTACTCAGAACGTGGGTGACACCTGTCGCAAGAAGAGCAAGGGTCAGGGGCAATCTCGTCCTAAGTCTTAGGACAAATCAGTTTTCACTCCCTTTATAAATACCCCTTCCCCTTCAACAGTGCTCGGTTACTGCTTCCTCTCACTCTCCCAAGCTTCAACCTAGCGCCGCCGCTAAAGTCATCGACGTCGGTGTGGAAGAGCTTCATTGCCTCAACCTTGCTGTCGCCGTACTCACATCGGTCGTAGAGTTCTTCGTCCCCCCGCCGCTGTAGCTGTCTCCCTCTGCCGAGCTAGGGCGTGGGAGATTAGAACTGACGGACTTCTTCTTTTTCACTTCCAAGTTCGTCGTGTTCTTCATCAGGGTAAATAAATTTATTTTTACTGCCCATGTTTGATATTCAAGTTGTTCTCAAATTCCTCCAAAGGTGTTTATTCTTCATGAATCCTATTCTAATACACCGTACATCTCCATATAATTGATGATTTTCCCTAAGTAATGTTTCTCTCGAGATTCCTCGATTGTGTGAACCCCCAAAATTTGCACAACTCTGGAACCTAAAGACAAAGAACACTTAGTGAAATTCCTCAAGACATCCCTGGTCAATTTCCTCATACCCAGTTTTATTTAAAATCTCTGAGAACGCATATGACCTCTTCAAATTCCTCGCACCTATACTTTATTCACAGGTACAAACATGTCTGCTGATGAATCACTAGGTTCTCATCAACTTAACTCATTTGCAGCGCTACTTGAAGAAAAACCATGTACCTCATCAGAATCCTCAAGAGTCCATATTCCTCAGCTGAAGAAAATGGCTGACAAAAGACCTCAGAAAGGAGGAAAGAAGCCTGATGTACACACTGCATTTGAAATACCTGATGACGTCTATGAGGACTATTGCACGCCGGATGAAGAAACACATGGAAAAGAGACAACCAAACAGAGAAAGATTCGTCTACAAAAGATTGAAAGGAGATGGGCTAAAGAATGGAAAGAATATCGTGATGTAACCCCAAAGTACATGATGAAATTCGTTGTGAAGCATCCTTGCAGCAGACCTCCCCTTGCACCAAACCAACTGGATGATCCTACTAGTCTCAAGACTGGTGAGGACTTTCCTCACATGTGGGATAAGCAGCAAACCAAGCTGGCGAAGAAAGCCAAAGAGGTAGTGAAGACATTCAACAAAGAGTCTGCTGTTGCTACCTCTGCTGGTGCCTCTGAAAGCAGACTGAAGAAATCTATGCTGAAGAAGTCAGCTGTAAAATCAATTTCTTCATCTTCAAAGTCCTCACAGCAAATTCCTCAAGTCCAAAGGCCTCAACCTTCAAAGGCCTCTGCTACTAAAATAGTTGCTGCTTAGTCTTCTGCAGCTGCGACAAAGTCCTCAACCCCAGTACACTTGGCAACATGCAAGAGGACTGAGGGATTCTCAAGAAAACCAAAGATCTCAGCTAGCCCTTCTGTCACAAAATCTTCAACCAGCCCTTCTATGTTGAAGCTGAAGAAAACTGCTGGAAGAGGTCAACGACCAAGTCCTCAAACCAGCAAGGCTGTGATATCAATCCCCTCAAGATCTGAGGATGACAATGATGCTGATGCTGATCATGAGGAATTGGAGGAAATCATCAGACAAAGTCAGCAGAAAGCTGCTATTGCCAAAGGAAGCTCTATCCCTCTGATGTTGGATCCGAAGACAATCCTTGACTTCATAGATATATGGCATGAGGATCCCAACACCTCTCTTTGTTCACTGAAACTGCCTCCAAATGTGGACCATGTCCTCACTCATTTCATCGCTGAAGAAAAGTGGAAAAGAGAACAAGCTAAGAGAGCCAAGGCAAACATTGCTCGAAAAGAGAAGTTTCTGCGGGACCATGTGATGAATCTGACTGCAAAACAACTTGTGATTGTTCAGGCTGAGATCCGCACGCTCTTTGATGATCAAGAGAGATATGATGCAGAGTGGAAAGGCACCAAGGTGAGATTCGTCAGAGCTGCTCAAGCTGCTGTGAAGGATCACAACACTAGGACCGCAGCCCGCTCTCAACCAGCAAAGCCTCTGGCAGAAGAAATTCCTCAAACCTCTGAGGAACCTGCTCATGCTAATGAAATCATCACTGCTGATGAAAATACTCAGCCTGATGAAACTGCTCCAGAGAATGCTTCTGCACCAGAAGCCACTGCCAGTGCCGCTAAGGAAACTCAGACCACTGAAGAACGTGCCAGGGCAACCTCCAACGTTGCGCCTGAAGAAAATGCTATGCAAACAGGTACTTCTGTTGTACCTGAAGGATCTGATAGGCCAGCTGAAGAATCTGTTGTGCCTGAAGAAACTGAACCACCCAGGGCGGATGCATCAGTCGTTTCTGAAGAAACTGTCGTTGCTGAGGAAAATCCACTCAAGAGAAAAGCATTAACTTCCGATGCCCCTGGGTTGAAGAATTTGAAGACTTCATCAAATTCCTCAGCAACTCCAATCGATGTAACTCCAATTTCCTCGGCACCAGTTTATGCTATTATGCCATTTGGGGAGGAATACATCATCCCCAAAGAAGATGATGTTCACTCTGCTGCTTCGACAGAGAAGATGGACGAAGAAATTGAGATTGAAGAAATGGATGAGGATATTGACGTTGGCAGCACTACCCCAGTAATACATGATGAATTTGGGAAGCAGCCCATCCACATTCGCCAATGACTTCTCCTTTGACTCAGATTCCTCAGTCACCTGCCCCGACTAAAGAAATTCGTGATGAATCTGCAAATTTGGATGTTCAGATTACTGATGAAATTCTAGCTGCAACAACTGATGAACATGAAGCTCCTCAAGCAACTGAGGAACCTGCCCTACAGCTGGTTCCTCACATTCCCAAGGAAATCAAAGGGCGCTTTAAGCCAAATCTGCAACCTCTGCAAAGAATGCCATTCAATGGCTCCGGTCGCCCCAAATTTCTTAAGACCAACTTCTTCAACGAGCATATGTTCTTCACAGGACCTAACCCATATGATTTTGCTCGAGTTGGTCGCTCAAGATTCTGGACAGCTTCACAAATGAATTACTATGCCTCTGTCCTGTGTGAGAAGAAGAAAATCTTTGAACATCATCACATTCCTCACGTGGACATGGAATCCATTCCATCCTATACTCCGGTGCTTCAAGTTCTTCATGATGCTGGATTACTCCCTTTTTGTGTAGATGTCTGTGATTGGAACAAGGAACTTATTATTCAATATTATGCCACTCTACACATAAGTGGAAGTTCCTCAGACAGCAACTCATGGGTCTTGGACTGGATGATAGGGTCAAAACACTACACTGCAACTTCTTCAAAGTTGCTTCAGACTGTCCCTCTTCTAATTCCCTCAGATGAAGCCCGCTGTTTGTTCAGCAATCCACCCCTGCCAAATAAGATGATGAATGTGCTGATGAAGAAATTGGCCCCCGGAAAGCCTCAAAGGACTACCTTCCTAGTGAAGGACTTGCTATATGTGCCCAGGATTGTTTACAGAATCCTCACACACACTCTATGTTCTCAGAAGGGGCACAAATCTGAAGAAGAAGAGGTTGAAGGAATCATGAAGAATATGATTTTCAACATCATCCATGGGATTCCCGGCAACCTTCACGGTTTCTTCATGAGGACCTTGGCAAATGCTGTTGTGGCCCCATTTGAGTTGAAGCCTTATGCTCCTTGGATAATGAATTTCATCAGAATCAAGTCTTCAATTCACTTCAAGGCTGACTTTCAGAATCACTTTGCTTTCCTGCCCCCGATAGAAGTCCTCAAAAGCACTATTGTTGAAGGAAAAGGCAAGGACATCATTGATGAAGGCACTCGTCCGTTGGACGGACAATTTCGTAAAGCAGCATCCTACTCAACCACTGATGACTCTGCTACACAGGACTCGTCGACAAAAGCCTCAGCTCAAAAGCCTCGTGCCACTGCTCCTCGAGTGATGATTGATCGTGAGCTTCTTCTCAATCTTCATCAAAAGGTTGATCGCAACCACAAGTGGGTGAAGCGTCAGTTTGGTGCAATTCTTCAAAACATGACTGTGACACAGAATTCTGTGAAGAAGAACCACTACTACGTGCATGAAATCCTCAATCGCACATGGGCTATCCTATCAACTATCATGACTCCTGAAGAACTGGCAGCGTTGAATCTTGAACAAAATCTTGATTGGGCTCATCAACCTCCGAAGAAATTCAAGAAAGTCCAAGTTCCTCAGCTGGTCACTAGCTCATTTTCTTCATCACGCGAGATGGATGAAGCTGAGGACTTTGAAGACACTGTTGCGGGCCCTGCTTCAACAAACGACCCCGACAACGCAGGCGCTCCTTCTTCACCAACAAGATGAAATTCTTCAAGGGGCGTTAGTCCTCAGTTTTCGTCCCTTTTTGTCATCAATGACAAAGGGGGAGAAAAATTGAGATAGTTCAAGCGGGTTTCTATATATGGGCTGTTTTTGTTTAAGTTGCAACTCTCGCTCTTCTGAAGCGTTTGATTGATTGAGTTGTAAACTTAAGTCCTATGGTGGTCTGACGTTTTTAAACTATTTCCTCGCATGATTATTTCCTCACGCACCTTAATGCATGCATGCATGCTGAATTTCGTCACACACCATTTTCCTCACTCATTTCAAATTCTTCATACCATTTTCCTCACGTTTGTAGTTTGGGTCTTTGTCCATCACATCATTCTCCCAATGATGTGATCCCGTTATCAAATGACATCTCATGTCCATGGCTAGGAAACCTTAACCATCCTTTGATCAACAAGCTAGTTCACTAGAGGCATACTAAGGACATAGTGTTTTGTCTATGTATCCACACATGTATTCATGTTTCCAATTAATACAATTCTAGCATGGATAATAAACGATTATCATGAACAAGGAAATGCAATAATAAATACTTTATTTATTTCCTCTAGGGCATATTTCCAACAAAAACTAGACTATTGCTTTGAATCATCTAAAAGTCCAAATGTCCATGCTACAAAAGAAAACAATATGTGATGAATGTTAGGCAGCATTCCACATCAAAAATTCTGTTTTTATCATTTACCTACTCGAGGACGAGTAGGAATTAAGCTTGAGGATTCTAATACGTATCCAACGTATCTATAATTTGTGATTGTTCTATGTTGTTGTATTATCAATCTTGGATGATTTACAATCATTTTATAGCAACTTTATATCAGTTTTTGGGACTAACCTATTGACATAGTGCCTAAGTGTTAGTTGTTGTTTTTGCTTGTTTATTACTTCACAGAATATCAGTACCAAATGGAGTCCAATCAATACGAAACTTTTTGGAGAATAAGAGTGCCAGTGGGCCAAAGAAGTAACCAGGAGGGAGCCCAGGCCGCCCACAACCCACCAGGGCGCGCCAGAGGCCCCAGGCGTGCCCTGATAGGTTCTGGCCTCCTCAAGGACCCCCTCCACCGACAATCAGCTCTATAAATTGCCAAATATTCAGAAAACCCTAGAGGAGTCAACAAAACACAATTCCAACTGCCGCAAGTTCTAGAACCGCGAGATCCAACCTAACACCATCATGGAGGGGGTGCATCCTCTTCATGGGTGCCTCTCCGATGATGCGTGGGTAGTCCACCGTAGACCTACGGGTCCGTTGGCAGTAGCTAGATGGATTCCTTTCTCTCTTTTGATTCTCAATACAATGCTCTCTTGGAGATCTATTTGATGTAATGGCGTTTTGCGATGTGTTTGTTGGGATCTGATGAATTTTGAGTTCATGATCAGTTTTTATCCATGAATATTATTTGAGTCTTCTTTGATCTCTTATATGCATGATTACTTATAGCCTCGTATTTCTTCTTCAAATCTTTGGTTTAGTTAGGCCAACAAGATCGTTTTTCTTTCCATGGGAAGAGGTGCTTTGTGATGGGTTCGATCTTGTGGTGTCCTTTCCGAGTGACAGAAGGGGCAGCAAGGCACGCATGTATCATTTCTGTTAAGCATAACAAGATGGGGTCTATTCCTACATGAATATATCTTGTCTACATCATGTCACCATTCTTATTCCATTAATACGTTTTTCTATGAACTTAATACACTAGAGGCATGTTGGATTGCAGTCGATGTGTTGAGTAATAGTAGTAGATGCAGAATCGTTTTGGTCTACTTTATCTTGGACGTGATTCCTATATAAGGATCATTGCCTTGGATATCGTCATGACTATTCGATCTTCTATCAATTGCCCAACAGTAATTTGTTCACCCACCATGTGCTATACTCATGAGAGAAGCCACTAGTGAAAGGGCCCCGAGTCTACTTTTGGCAATCACAGAAATATCTACTATGCCCCTACCAGAAGCCACCGTACCATTGTTTCCTCCTTGTTTTCCCAAGTTCATATGTGCACCACTTGCTTGCAGCACCACCTCCTCGTCGGTGACGCTCCTTCCTGTTGCGTGGCCTCACCGATCTAGTCAGGTGAAGAGGAACGGGTAATCGCAACACAAAGTGGGTAAGTATTTGCCTCAGTTATGAAACCAAGGTTTATCGAACCAATAGGAATACCAATCCTCAACCGTCTTCAGTGGTTGCACACAAAAGAACAAACAACTTGCACCCAACGTCGGCAAGAGGGTTGTCAATCCCCCTGATCTCGTTATTTACAAGCAAGTGAGTTGTGTAGATAATTGTAGATAATAGTAAAGTGCAAAATAAAATAAAAGGTAATAAATAACAGCAAGGTAATGATAGTGTTTGTGACTTTATAAGTGAATAGACCTCGGGGCCATAGAGTTCTCTAGTGGCATCTCTCATAAGCAAAGTATACCGTGGGCAAACAAATTACTGTTGGGCAATTGATATAAAAGCGAATAATTATGCGATGTTCACGTCAATGATCATGTGTATATAGGCATCACGTCTATAAGCAAATAGGCTGACTCCTGCCTGCACCTACTACTATTACTCCGCTTCAAGAGCGCTTCTATGCTTGCCTCTCTATGTATTATGTTCATGACAAACAAAGTAATGCTTCGAGAATGATGACATGATGTAGACAAAGTAAACTCAACTAATATGAATAAACCCCATCATTTTATCCTTAGTAGAAACAACACAAAGATGCAACTTGTCCCCTTCTATCACTGGGATATATAAACTCATCAGGTTGGACCTACTACAACGCACCACTCCCACTAAAGAAATATCAATCTAGTTGGCCAAACCATCTCAATAGATCGAACAGCATTAAGAAGCTATGATGATCATGCAAATAAGAATCATAGTAATCAGGTTTGACTCAAATAATTTTCATGAATAATCTGAACATAAACTCACAATTCATCGGATCCCAACAAACACACCATACAAAGGGATTACATCAGATAGATCAAGGCAAAGATGCGATGAAGATTGTATTGAAGATCGAGAGAGAGAGAGAGAGAGAGAGAGAGAGAGAGAGAGAGATTGCCATCTAGGTACTAACTACGGACCCGTAGGTCTATGGTGAACTAGTCACACATCATGGTGAGGGCAGCAAGGTTGATGAAGAGGCCCTCCGTAATCAATCTCCCCTCCGACAGGGTGTCAGAACGGAGGTGTAGATGGCCTCCCTTCGGAATAGAGACTTGCGGTGGCGGAAAAATTGTTTCGGGAGCACTTCTGGAGATTTTAGGGTAGATGGGAATTTATAGGCCAGAGAACAACGTCGGGAGAGGCTCCACGGGGACACCACACATCTGGTCGCGCCCCCAGGCGGTCGCTGGATATGGGTTGGGCCCGTGGTGCACCTCCTAGCTGTTGGAAATATGCCCTAGAGGCAATATATAAAGTGTTTATTATTATATTTCCTTGTTCATGATAATTGTTTATTATCCATGGTAGAATTGTATTAATTGGAAACATGGATACATGTGTGGATACATAGAAAACACAGTGTCCCTAGTATGCCTCTAGTGAACTAGCTTGTTTATCAAAGATGGTTATGGTTTCCTGACCATGGACATAACATGTCATTTGATAACAGGATCACATCATTGGGAGAATGATGTGATGGACAAGACCCAAACTACAAACGTAGCATATGATCGTGTCAGTTTATTGCTACTGTTTTCTGCATGTCAAGTATATGTTCCTATGACCATGAGATCATGCAACTCACTGACACCGAGGAATACCTTGTGTGTATCAAACATCGCAACATAACTGGGTGACTATAAAGGTGCTCTACAGGTGTTTCCAAGGGTGTCTGTTGGGTTGGCATGGATCAAGACTGGGATTTGTTACTCCGTGTGACGGAGAGGTATCTCAGGGCCCACTCGGTAATACAACATCACAACAAGCCTTGCAAGAAATGTGACTAAATGTTAGTTACGGGATCTTGTATTACGAAATGAGTAAAGAGACTTGCCGGTAATGAGGTTGAACTAGGTATGGACATACCGACGATCAAATCTCGGGCAAGTAACATACCGAAGAACAAAGGGAACGTTATACGGGATTAATTGAATCCTTGACATAAGAGGTTCAACCGATAAAGATCTTCGTAGAATATGTAGGAACCAATGTGGACATCCAGGTCCCACCATTGGTTATTGACTATAGAGGTGGCTCGGTCATGTCTACATTGTTCTCAAACCCGCAGGCTCTGCACACTTAAGGTTTGGTGACGTTTTGGTAGTATAGAGTTATGTATGGTGGTGACCAAAGGTTTTTTAGAGTCCCGGATGAGATCCCGGACGTCACGAGGAGCTCCGGAATGGTCCAGAGGTAAAGATTCATATATAGGAAGTCCTGTTTGGGTCGTCGGAAAAGTTTCGGGCTCATCGGTAGTGTACCAGGAGTGCGTGTAGTGTACCGGGAGACCTCCGGGAGGGGTATTTCGACCCAAGAGGCTTCATGGGATGTGGGAGAGTGAATACCAGCCCTTAGTGGGCTGGTGGAACTTCCACACAAGGCCCAGTGCGGCTGGAGAAGAAAACCCAATAGGAAAAGGTGGAAAAAAGGCCAAAAGGAGGAATCCTAGTCCTACTAGGATTGGAGGAGGAGAGTCCTCCTCTCCCCTCCACTTAGGCCGAAGCAAGAGGGCCTCTCATCCTCTCCTCTTATATATACTGGAGGTATTGGGTGTTTTGCACTTGATTTTACTGCCACGTGCTACCCGTTCCGTCGGTGCTCCTCTAGATCGGATTTCCGCAGTGCTTAGGCGAAGCGCTGCCGAAATAGCTCCACCACCATCGCTGGAGCGCCGTCACGCTGCCGGTGAACTCTTCTACCTCTCCGCTCCCTCTTGCTGGATCAAGACGGCGGAGATCGTCATCAAGCTGCACGTGTGCTGAACGCAGAGGTGTCGTCCGTTCGGTACTAGATCGGAAGAACTGTGATCAAGACCACGAGACGATTCGTGATTGGATCGCAGGATGGATCATGACGAGATCCCGGGATGGATCGTGATTGGATCACGGGACAGTTCGTGATTGGATCGCGGGACGCTCGGCGATTTGGATCGCGAAGAAGTCTGACTACACCAACCGTGTTACCTAACGCTTCCCGCTTAGCGATCTACAAGGGTACGTAGATCCACTCCCCCTCTTGTAGATGCTCATCACCATGGATAGATCTGCGTGTGCGTAGGAAATTTTTTGTTTCCCATGCAACATTCCCCAATAGTGGCATCATGAGCTAGGTCTATGTGTCGATGAGATCTCGAGTAGAACACAAAAGGTTTGTGGGCGTTGACTCTTAGATTGCTTCCTCCATTGGCCGTATTTTGGTTCAGCGGTATTGTGAGATGAAGCAGCCCAGACCAACATTACTCGTATGCTTACGAGAGATCGGTTCCCTCGACGCAACTTGTTGCCTAGATGGCTTGCGGGTGGCAGTTTCTCTCACTTTAGTTGGATCGGATTCGACAAAGGCGGTCCTTGAGAAGGTTGAAAAGCAAACTAGTGTATCACTGTTGTGGTTTATGCGTAGGTGAGAATTGTTCTTGCTAGATACCCGTAGCAGCCACGTAAAACTTGCAACAACAATTATTGGACGTCTAACTTGCTTTTGCAGGGTATGTTGTGATGTGATATGGCCAATTACATGATGTGATATATGTCATGTATGAGATGATCATGTGATGTATAGAATTTCATGACTTGCATGTCGATGAGTACGGTAACCGGCAGGAGCCATAGGGCTGTCTTTAATTATTGTATGACCTACATGTCAATCATTAAGCGCTATGTAATGCTTTACTTTATCGCTAAACGGTAGCAATAGTAGTAGAAGCATGCAGGGCGTGACAACCCCGATGGCGACACGTTGATGGAGATTAAGATGATGGAGATCATGGTGTCGTGTCGGTGACGATGGAGATCATGCCGGTGCTTACTAGATGGAGATCTAAAGCACAAGTTCATGGCCATATCATGTCACTTATGAATTGCATGTGATGTTAATCCTTTTATGAACCTTGTTTTGCTTAGTATGGCGGTAGCATTATAAGGTGATCCCTCACTTAAATTTCAAGATGAATTGTGTTCTCCCCGAGTGTGCACCGTTGAGAAAGTTCGTCGTGTCGAGACACCACGTGATGATCGGGTGTGATAGACTCTACGTTCACATACAACGGGTGCAAGCCAGTGTTGCACATGCAGAAACACTCGGGTTAAACTTGACGAGCCTAGCATGTACAGACATGGCCTCGGAACACAAGAGACTGAAAGGTCGAGCATGGGTCATATAGTAGATATGGTCAACATAATGATGTTCACCATTGAAGCCACCTCAACTCACATGATGATCGGACTTGTGTTGGTGAATTTGAATCATGTGACACTCAGATGACCTGAGGGATGCCAATTTGAGTGGGAGCTTTAGTAATTTTATTAACTAAACTCATTATCCTGAACAATAGTCGTAGTAACCTTTGCATATTTATGTTGTAGATCAATGGCTCACGTAGTAGCACCCCTAATTTTTAATGCGTTCCTAGAGAAAGCTAAGCTGAAAGATGATGGAAGTAACTTTGTTGACTGGGCCCGTAATCTGAGGATTATCCTCATGGCTTCCCAGAAATTATATGTCCTTGATGCACTTCTTGGTAACCAACCCGAAGGCATGTCATCCGAAGACGTTAAGAACGCTTGGGAGGCACGTTCTGGAGATTACTCAATAGTTCAGTGTGCAATATTGTATGGCTTAGAACCGGGACTTCAAAGACGTTTTGAACGTCATGGAGCATATGAGATGTTCCAGGAGTTGAAGTTTATCTTTCAGAAGAATGCCCGAATTGAGAGGTATGAGACCTCCAATAAGTTCTATGCTTGCAAAATGAAGGAGAACGGGTCTGTCAGTGAGCATATACTCAGAATGTCTGGGTATTCAACTCGTCTAGCGGAGTTGGGAATTGCCCTTCCGTCGGAGGCGATCACTGACAGAGTTCTTCACTCACTGCCACCTAGTTACAAGAGCTTTGTGATGAACTGTAACATGCATGGGATGAACAAGTCAGTCACTGAGCTGTTTGCGATGCTAAAATACGCTGAGTCTGAAATCCAGAAAGAACATCAAGTGTTGATGGTCAATAAAACCACTAGTTTCAAGAAGAATGGCAAGGGCAAGAGCAAGGGCAAGAAGGGTAAAACCAAAAAGGATAGCAAAGCAGTTGCTACTCCTATAAAGAAGCCTAAGCATGGACCTAAGCCAGAAACTAAGTGCTTTCATTACAAGGGAACTGGTCACTGGAAGCGGAACTGCCCTAAGTACCTGGCAGACAAGAAGGCGGCCAACGACAAACAAGGTATATATGATATACATGTTATTGATGTGTACCTTACTAGCTCTCGTAGTAGTGCATGGGTATTTGATACCGGTTCGATTGCTCACATTTGCAACTCAAAACAGGAACTACGGAATAAATGGAGGCTGGCAAAGGACGAAGTGACGATGCGCGTGAGAAATGGTTCCAAGGTTGATGTGATCGCCGTCGGCACGCTCTCTCTTCGACTACCATCGGGATTAGTGACGAACCTTAATAATTGTTATTTAGTGCCTGCGTTAAGCATGAACATTATATATGGATCTTGTTTATTGCGAGACGGTTACTCATTTAAATTGGAGAATAAAGGTTGTTCTACTTATATGAGTAATATCTTTTTTGGTCATGCACCCAATGTGAGGGGTTTATTCATATTGAATCTTGATAGTAATGACACACATGTTCATAACATTGATGCCAAAAGATGTAGAGTAGATAATGATAGTACCACTTTCTTGTGGCACTGCCGTTTAGGTCATATTGGTGTAAAACGCATGAGGAAGCTCCATGCTGATGGAATTTTAGAGTCACTTGATTTTGAATCACTTGACACATGTGAACCATGCCTCATGGGCAAGATGACAAAAACGCCATTCTCTGGAACAATGGAACGGGCGAGTGACTTATTGGAAATCATACATACTAATGTGTGCGGTCCAATGAATGTTACAGCGTGTGGTGGATATCATTATTTTCTCACCTTCACTGATGACTTAAGTAGATATGGGTATATTTACTTAATGAAACACAAGTCCAAAATGTTTGAAAGTTCAAGCAATTTCAGAGTGAAGTTCAGAATCATCGTAACAAGAAGATTAAATTCCTGCGATCTGATCGAGGAGGTGAATATCTGAGTTATGAGTTTGGCAGTCACTTAAGACAGTGTGGAATTGTTTCACAGTTGACACCACCCGGAACACCACAGCATAATGGTGTGTACGAACGTCGTAATCGAACCTTATTAGATATGGTGCGTTCTATGATGTCTCTTGCTGATTTGCCACTATCGTTTTGGGGTTATGCATTAGAGACAGCTGCATTCACTTTAAATAGGGCACCATCGAAATCCGTTGAGTCGACGCCATATGAACTATGGTTTGTCAAGAGGCCAAAGATGTTGTTTCTTGAAGTTTGGGGATGTGATGCTTATGTCAAAAAGCTTCAGCCTAAAAAGCTGGAACCCAAGGCAGAGAAATGCGTCTTCATAGGATACCCAAAAGAGACAGTCGGGTATACCTTCTATCTTAGATCCGAAGGCAAAGTGTTTGTTGCTAAGAACGGAACATTTCTTTAGAAAGAGTTTCTCTCGAAAGAATTGAGTGGGAGGAAAATAGAGCTTGATGAGGTTGTTAAACCTTTACTTCAACCAGAGAGTAGCGCAGTGCAGAAAGTTGTTTCTGTGGAGCCTAAGACGGTTGTGGAGGAAGTTAATGATGATGATCATGAAGCTTCGGATCAAGTTTCTATTGAACCTCGTAGGTCGATAAGGACGCGTACTACTCGTGAGTGGTACGGCAATCCTGTCTTGGAGGTCATGTTGTTGGAAAACAATGAACCTACGAGCTATGAAGGAGCAGTGATGGTCCCTGATCCCGACAAATGGTTAGAGGCCATGAAATCCGAGATGGGATCCATGTATGAAAACAAAGTGTGGACTTTGGAAGTATTACCTGAAGGGCGAAAGGCCTTTTAGAACAAATGGATCTTTAAGAAGAAGACGGACGCGGACGGTAATGTCACCGTCTATAAAGCTCGACTTGTGGCAAAGGGTTTTTCACAAGTTCAAGGAGCTGACTACGATGACACCTTCTCACTCGTAGCGATGCTTAAAGTCTGTCAGAATCATGTAAGCAATAGCTGCTTATTTCGACTATGAAATTTGGCAGATGGATGTCAAAACAGCGTTCCTCAATGGTTTCCTTGAGGAGGAGTTGTATATGATGCAACCAGAAGGTTTTGTCGATCTAGAGAATGCTGACAAAGTTTGCAAACTCCAGCGATCCATTTATGGATTGGTGCAAGCATCTCGGAGTTGGAATAAGCGCTTCGATGAGGTGATCAAAGCTTTTGGGTTTATACAAGTTTATGGAGAAGCTTGTATTTACAAGAAAGTGAGTGGGAGCTCTATAGCGTTTCTAATATTATATGTGGATGACATATTGCTGATTGGAAATAGTATAGAAATGCTGGAAAGCGTGAAGGAATATTTGAACAAGAGTTTTTCAATGAAAGACCTAGGAGAAGCTGCTTTCATATTAGGCATTAAGATCTATAGAGATAGATCAAGACGCTTAATAGCACTTTCACAAAGCACATACCTTGATAAAGTTTTGAAGAAGTTCAAAATGGAATAGTCAAAGAAGGGGTTCTTGCCTGTGTTACAAGGTGTGAAGTTGAGTAAGACTCAATGCCCAGTGACTGCAGAAGACAGAGAAAAGATGAGCGTCATCCCCTATGCTTCAGCCATAGGTTCTATCATGTATGCAATGCTGTGCACAATACCCGATGTCAGCTTTGCCATAAGTATGGCCGGAAGGTTTCAAAGTGATCCTGGAATGGAGCACTAGCAAGCGTACAAGAATATCCTTAAGTACCTGAAAAGGACTAAGGAAATGTTTCTCGTTTATGGAGGTGATGAAGAGCTCGTCGTAAAGGGTTACGTCGATGCAAGCTTTGAACCAGATCCGGATGACTCTAAGTCGCAAACTGGATACGTATTTATTCTAAACGGGGGCGTGGTAAGCTGGTGCAGTTCCAAGCAAAGCGTGGTAGCCGATTCTACATGCGAAGCGGAGTACATCGCAGCCTCGGAGGCGGCAAAGGAAGGTGTCTGGATGAAGCAGTTCATGATAGATCTTGGAGTAGTGCCTAGTGCACTAAATCCAATGAACCTGTTCTGTGACAACACTGGTGCCATTGCTCTGGCCAAGGAACCAAGGTTTCACAAGAGGACCAGACACATAAAGCGAGGCTTCAACTCCATCTGATATTACATTGAGGAGAAGGACATAAATATTTGCAAAGTGCACACAGATCTGAATGTTGCAGACCCATTGACTAAACCTCTTCCGAGGGCTAAACATGATCAACACCAGAACTGCATGGGTGTTCGATTCATTACAATGTAAATCACATAGTGATGTGAGTTAGATTATTGACTCTAGTGCAAGTGGGAGACTGTTGGAAATATGCCCTAGAGGAAATAAATAAAGTGTTTATTATTATATTTCCTTGTTCATGACAATTTTTTATTATCCATGCTAGAATTGTATTAATTGGAAACATGGATACATGTGTGGATACATAGACAAAACACTATGTCCCTAGTGTGCCTCTAGTGAACTAGCTCGTTGATCAAAGGATGGTTAAGGTTTCCTAGCCATGGACATGAGATGTCATTTGATAACGGGATCACATCATTAGGAGAATGATGAGATGGACAAGACCCAAACTACAAACGTAGCATATGATCGTGTCAGTTTATTGCCACTGTTTTTTGCATGTCAAGTATATGTTCCTATGACCATGAGATCATTCAACTCACTGACACCGGAGGAATACCTTGTGTGTATCAAACGTCGCAACGTAACTGGGTGACTATAAAGGTGCTCTACATGTGTTTCCGAGGGTGTCTGTTGGGTTGGCATGGATCAAGACTCGGATTTGTTACTCCGTGTGGCGGAGAGGTATCTTAGGGCCCACTCGGTAATACAACATCACAACAAGCCTTGCAAGCAATGTGACTAAATGTTCGTTATGGGATCTTGTATTACGGAACGAGTAAAGAGACTTGCCGGTAACGAGGTTAAACTAGGTATGGAGATACCGACGATCGAATCTCGGGCAAGTAACATACCGAAGAACAAAGGGAACGTTATACGGGATTAACTGAATCATTGACATAAGAGGTTCGACCGATAAAGATCTTCGTAGAATATGTAGGAACCAATGTGGACATCCAGGTCCCGCCATTGGTTATTGACCGTAGAGGTGTTTTGACGCCCCCAATTTCGATCGTACGCTAAACATACACGCATTGCATACGACCAAGATTAGGGACTCACTAATCAATATCACAACACAACTCTAGACACAAATAAAAAAAGTCATACGACTTCATATTACAAGCCAGGCGCCTTGAGGGCTCGAATACAAAGCTCGACAAGCATGAGTCACCGGAAGCAAATAATATCTGAGTACAGACATAAGTTAGACAAGTTTTGCCTTAAGAAGGCTAGCACAAACATAACAACGGATCGAAAGAGGTGAGGCCTCCTGCCTGGGAACCTCCTATCCTATTGCTGGTCGCGGGCCGCCTCCACGTAGTAGTACGCTCCTACGGTGTTGTAGTAGTCGTCTCCGGCATACTCCATCTTCTGGGCTCCTTCGTCTGAACGCAGAATCGCATCGAGGGGGGAAAGAGAAAGCAAAGCAGTGGTGAGTACTCATCCAAAGTACTCGCAAGGCTGACATCAGAACTATGCAAAGTATGCATCATTATCAAGGGGTAGGGTTATATCTGGACTGACTGCAAAAAACAAGAATAGAGGGAAGGCCTAGTCCTATCGAAGACTAGCATCTTCAACATCTTGCAGCATGAGAAGAGAGTAGACTGGTATCTCAAATATAGTCATATTATTGTAGCAATTTTATTAAGTAACCACGCCCAGAGATTCTTCCTCGACTCCCTACGAGGAAGCAATCCCGGAGCCACTATTCATTTAAAGTAAAGCACAATTTTAGTTGTATAAGGTCAAGGTACAACTCCAAGTCGTCCTGTTACCGTGGACATGGCTATTCGAATAGATTGTTCTTCCTTGCAGGGGTGCACCGCATTTCCAACGCGCTTGAACACCTCCGGCCGGACACACTTTCCGGGGTAATGCCCGGCCTCGGGATCCAAAACGTCGTCGCCCCACCTAGACTCAACGAAGAGGCCAGCCCGCCGGTCTACTCCTAAGCGCGCAGGTTCATGGGCCCACTTGCCTTTGCACTCCTGCACGATGCGTACGCGGCCGGAAGCAGACCTAGTACACTCAGACCGGGAGCTGTGCGTTCCAGCCCAATCCGGCGCGCGCCGCTCCATTGCTGACGTCCGAAGAGCTTCGGTTGATACAACGATGCTGAGCACCCATAACTTCTCCCACGTGAAGGTTTAGTGTGTAAAAAGGTCAACGACCAACTCGGATCAAATACCCAACCCATTAGCATTTTAATCAGTGCGAGGAAAGCTCGAACCATATTGCAGGCCGTCGCCCCGCCAATAACACTCGGGTGCCTTACCGGCGCACCCCACCAAGTCTTCGGATGCCTTGTGGCGCATCCCACCAAATCCTTGTCACACGGGTACCCTTGGGGCCGACCCGTCTCACGACTGTCGGGAACTCAGGTCCACCTCAACAGGGTGGTACTGCCTGTCCCTTCAGTCCCGCCATGTTAGTACAGGGCCAAGTCAATAGTAACTGTGTGGATATAACGTCAAGACGGGAACTGAGGAATCACCCTCAATGGTCCCCGCTCGAAGTAACCGTCAAGGTGGACTATAGAGGAATCACCCTCGAAAGTCCCACACTTGAAGGATTGCACGACAGAGGCATTGTCGGGGATGGGGAAGGAGGAATCACCCTCGATAACCACGACCGACAAGCTACGCTACAGGACTAGCATCACGAGTACTTCACGAGGTGTCACCCTCGGTACTCGATAGTAGCACTGCAGAGTCATACAATTAGGGGGAGTGCGGTGAGGTGAGTAGCCTGGCTTGTCAGTCAGTTGACCGGGTCTTCGAGTCGTCGAGTCGTTGAATCGTCGATGAAGAAGCAGGGGCAACTGGGGTTAAGGGGGTCACTGGGGTTCCACTAACCAACCTATACTAAGCAGTTGATATGATTGCAGGTATAGTAACAGTTTATCAAAAACAGGCTATGCATCAGAATAGGAGCTAACCAATACAGTAGCAAAATTCTAATGCAAGAATAAGGGGGAGAAGAATGGGTGATATCGGAATGCTCAAGGGGGGGGGGGTTGCTTGCCTTGCTGCTCTGCGGCAAAGGGCTGATCGTCAGGGGCGTAGTCATACTCGGCAGCAGCGTCAGTCTTGGGGTCCACCGGAGAGAAGAGGGGGAAGAAACAATAAATATAAAGCAAACATATGCAACATGATGCATGACATGACAATATGCAGTGTCGGGTGTGTTCTAACGTAGGGTTGCACGATACGGGGAAAGGGGGAACCCCTGCGAGAAAGTATTCCCGGTTCCGGACATCTGCCAGACAAATGACCGAAGGGGGAACGTTTGTAGGTCCGGGGTGTCAAAGGCGTGGGACAACTAGGATGCAGTGCAGGGTTGCCTAAAATCATGTCTAAACCATTTTAGCCATTTTAGTATTAAGGTTGGAATTAATAGTCAGTATTTACGCACTATTCATCTGCCGGAAACAGGCAATAGGTAGCATGTTTTCTATGCTAGAGGCATGTGATAGACTAACGGACCATGTATCCGGATTCATCTCGTCGTTCTGAGCAATTTTCATGTTCAAAGTTTTTCAATCCGAGTTACGGATTAAAAGATATGATTTTCTAAAGTTTTATTAATTTTCTGGAATTAACAGATTATTATTTATTCGAAAATTCCATTATGACGCCAGCATGATGTCATGCTGACATCAGCAGTCAACAGTGGAGTTGACTGGTCAACCCTGACCAGTGGGTCCCACATGTCAGTGTCACTATTTTAATTAGGTTAAATAATTAATTTAAACAAATTAATTAATGTGGTGGGACCCACCTGTCATTCACTGATAGGTTAGTTAATTGACAGAATTAATTAGCAGTTTAATTAATTAGTCTAATTACTTTTAATCATCCAATTAATTAACTAATTCACTAATTAAATAATTAATTTAACTATTTATTTATTTTCTTTTATTATTACTTTTATCCATCATTTGCATCAGTAAAAATGTGGAACATGGCACAAAAATTAACATGCATTATTTTGATAGGCCATGCCAAGTTTGAGCATTTTAGGAATTGTTTAATTCTAATAATTGATTTTTTTAAATGATTTTGGAAGCATTTTCAGCTCCTGTTTTTAGTAGTGGGGGCCACATCACATATCAGGTGATGTTGTTTTCCTTAACATCATTTGTTTTGTGAATTTTAGCAAATGTGCAACATTTTTATTATGTTGTTTGCCAACTTGTTTTATCCCAATAAGATTCAAATGACTTTGAAGTGGAAATTGAACTGAGATATGAATTTCAACTTGATCACATTCTATTTAGCAAAAAGATTTGTTGCTGATCATGACCATCACTGTAGCCTAATTACATTGATCACTGTGGTAGAATTCCAGGGTGTCGCAGGTGTCTCGGTCATGTCTACATAGTTCTCGAACCCACAGGGTCTGCACACTTACGGTTTGGTGACGTTTCGGTAGTATAGAGTTATGTATGGTGGTGACCGAAGGTTGTTCGTAGTCCCAGACGAGATCCCGGACTTCACGAGGAGCTCCGGAATGGTCTGGAAGTAAATATTCATATATAGGAAGTCCTGTTTTGGTCGCCGGAAAAGTTTCGGGCTCATCGGTAGTGTACCGGGAGTGTCGGTAGTGTACCGGGAGACCTCCGGGAGGGGTATTTCGACCCAAGAGACTTCATGGGCTGTGGGAGAGTGAATATCAGCCCTTAGTGGGCTTGTGGAACTTCCACACAAGGCCCAATGCGGCTGGAGAAGAAAACCCAATAGGAAAAGGTGGGAAAAGGCCAAAAGGAGGAATCCTAGTCCTACTAGGATTGGAGGAGGAGAGTCCTCCTCTCCCCTCCACTTCGGCCGAAGCAAGAGGGCCTTGGCCCTTGTGCCAAGGCCTCTCCTCCTCTCCTCTTATATACTAGAGGTATTGGGTGTTTTGCACTTGATTTTACGGTCACGTGCTATCCGTTCCATCGGTGCTCCTCTAGATCAGATTTCCGCAGTGCTTAGGCGAAGCGCTGCCGGAATAGCTCCACCGCCATCGTCGGAGTGCCGTCACGCTGCTGGTGAACTCTTCTACCTCTCCGCTCCCTCTTGCTGGATCAAGACGACGGAGATCGTCATCAAGCTACACGTGTGCTGAACGCGGAGGTGCCGTCCGTTCGGTACTAGATCGGAAGGACCATGATCAAGACCACGAGACGCGTCGTGATTGGATCGCGGGACGATCGTGACGAGATCGTGGGACGGATCGTGATTGGATCGCGGGACGGTTCGTGATTGGATCGCGGGACGCTCAGCGATTTGGATCATGAAGACGTTCGACTACACCAACCGCGTTACTTAACGCTTCCCGCTTAGCGATCTACAAGGGTACGTAGATCCACTCCCCCTCTCGTAGATGCTCATCACCATGAATAGATCTGCGTGTGCGTAGGAAGTTTTTTGTTTCCCATGCAATGTTCCGCAACACTTTCCCTCCTCCAAAGCTTTGAGGTCTTGTATTGGTCTAGAAAAAATCACCAAAAAATTTCTTGGCAATTGGACTCCGTTTGGCACGGTAACTCTGAAAAGGCAAAAGCACACAGAAAACATGAATTGGCACCGGGTATGGTGTCAATAGGTTAGTGCTCAAAAATATTATGAATTGGTAAATAAATACGCAAAAAGTATCCTAGAATGATAATATGTCAGCATGGAACAATCAAAAATTATAGATACGTTGGAGACATATCATCATCCCCAAGCTTAGTTCTTGCTCGTCCTCGAGTAGGTAAATGATAAAAACGGAATTTTTGATTTGACATTCTACCCATTATGTAATCTTTGGTATGTATGCTCATTGAGAAACAACGAATTAACAAACAACAACATAGTAATATCACTGCTCAAAAAATCTTCTGATTCAGCGATTTATTTTCCGATTTATCGCTACTCATGGGGTGACCGGTAAGATTATGCTTTATCTTCACCGTTTATCTTTTGGGCCAATTTATCGTTATGACAAGTAATTTATGGGGAATCTTCTGATAAATCAGGCATATTCCTAGCACTATATTTGCAAAAATTATGTTTATTTGTGTTTTTTCTGAACTTTGTTATGCAATGTGTACTATTTCACTATTGTTTTGTCATTGTACGAGGATTGGGAGGCTAGGAACCAAGGTAACACTTATGTCCAATATATTTTTGGTGTTACATATCGCATATTTCAGTGTTGGGAACCTGGGGTTTGCAAAAAATGGTCGATTAATAGTCGACCGGTAAAATCGATTAATTGACCGATTTCCGATTAATCTCTAGCCCAAGCTGACTGAGACGGTAACGATAAGCAATATCCTCAACATAGATATTTATAAGTATACGAAACAAAATCATTAATCTTCCAAAGTATACGGTCCTAAAAGAATGTTTACCCCTATTCATCTTATTATATTAGCAAGGCATGACTCCATCTTCACCACATATACAAATTAAGCACCACGGTGTCCAAGTCAGGCAATTGGATCGTACTTTTTCAATATGCATCAAATTTTTATTCTTCATGCAATACATGAGCGTGAACCATTGGACATAGCATATAGGTGGAATAGAATATGGTGGTAGATTTCAAAGGGGCAAAAAGTGGATAAGATAGTCTCGCATCAACTAGGCATACCAACGAGCTATGGAGATGATCATTGATAGATATCAATGCGAGGAGTAGGGATTTCCATGCAAATGATGCACTAGAGCTATATGTGTATGAAATCTCAACTGAAGCTAAATGGGGTGTGCATCAAACTTGCTTGCTCATGAAGACCTCGGGCATTTGAGGAAGCCCATCGTAGGAATATACAAGCCTAGTTTATTATATGAAAAGGTAATTCCCACTAGCATATGGAAGTGTCGACATAGGAGACTCTCTATATGAAGAACATGGTGCCACTTTGAGGCACAAGTGTGGTAAAGGATAGTAGAAAAGTCCCTTCTCTCTTTTCTCTCATTTCATTTTTTTATTTTTTATGGTGGGCTTTTCTCCTCTTTTTTTCGCCTCCTCCCTTTTCTATTTTTTATATGGTGGGATCATTTGGCCTCCTCCATTTTTATTTCATTTTTCGTCTGGGGTCTCTTCCTGACTTGTGGGGGAATCATAGTCTCCATCATCCTTTCCTCATTGGGTCAATGCTCTAATAATGACGATCATCACACTTTTATTTACTTACAACTCAATCATGAAGAACTGATAGGAAGATATGACTTTGTATGAATGCCTCTAGCGGTGTACCAAGATGTGCAATTATCTAGCGTGACATGTATCAAAAATATGTAGAACGGTGGCTTTGCCACAAATACTGTGTTAGCTCTATATGATCATGCAAAGCATTATGATGATGAACGAACTAGCCATATTAAGTGACGATGGAATTTGCATGGCAATATATCTCGGAGTGGATATGGAAGTGCCATAGTAGGTAGGTATGGTGACTATTTTGAGGAAGATATAATGAGGCTTATGTACAATAGAGCATATCATGTCACGGGGTTTTGGATGCACGGGCGGATATTTGCACTGATCCTTGAGGTGAGAATGGGATATGCATGGTACCGAAGAGGCTAGCAAATATGAGAAGGTGAAGATGCGTATGTCCATGGTGTCACATTAGTCATAAAGAACTCACATACTTATTGCAAAGTTTTATTAGTTTTGTCACATCAAAGTACTCCTCGCATGCCTCGTCGCGCGCCACCGACTCGAAACAACACTAGGATTTCAACGAGGAATATAAATGCTCACACATCATCATCATCATGCCTCTTTAATTTTTATATGAATACCAAGTTAACACCTCTTAATATCGACACTTCTATGAATTAAAAAATCTGGACTCACACCTTTTTCATATTACCACATCAATGTCATTAACCCACAACTTCTTTATATGTGCTACACGATGGTTTTGATTATCATTCATTGAATACTTAATATTCTTGGACTAGCCTTATGACCCATTCAAATTACCGTCACTATTCATTCATCTCGCAAACAAATATAAGTTAAGAACGAGAGCATATTATTTCTATAAAATCTACAAGCCACCGTGCTCAAAAGGATATAAGTGAAGTACTAGAGCAGCTGCCTAGCTCAAAAGATATAAGTGAAGCACATAGAGTCTTCTAGAAAATTATCATGAAGGTGTGTATCTCTCAAGTAGGTGTTTCCAGCAAATGATGACTATTATAAACTCAAAGTAAAAGCAAACAAAAGCAAACGACACTCCAAGCAAAACACATATCATGTGATGAATAAAAATATAGCTCCAAGTGACATACCGATGCATTGAGACGAAAGAGGGGATGACTTATGGGGCATCCCCAAGCTTAGACGCTTGAGACTCCTTAGATTTATACTTGGGGTGCCTTGGGCATCCCCAATCTTGGGCTCTTGATACTCCTTATTCCATACTCCATCTTGATCGCACCCAAAACTTGAAAACTTCAATCACACAAAACTCAACAAAAATTCGTGAGATCCGTTAGTATAAGAAACATATTGCATACTAGAGGTATTGTGATAAATTGATTAAATTTAATTTTTTTCATAATATATACTGTATTCTCAATTATCCATGACTTATACCCCCCGATATAATCCATGGCATAATTAAAACAAGCAAACTATGCAAGCAAAACATAATCTGTTTAAAACAGAACAGTCTCTAGAAATCTGTAAAGATACCATACTTATGTAACTCTAAATATTCTGAAAAATTAGTAAAATGTCAAGAATTTGGATATCAATATTGTGTTAAAATTTCGGATCACTATCACGCTCCAGTAAAAATTACAATTCCTGCACGGGAGTCAAAGTTTCTGTTTCAGATTCAGCATCGTTTCTACTCATCTTGTGAGTCATCCCAAAGGATTTACTTGAAAAAAACTAATTAAAATATAAAAACTTAATAATTACATAGGCAACAATCATTTCATCACACAAAAACCAAAAGTAAAAAACAAAAATAAAGATACATATTGGGTTGCCTCCCAACAAGCGCTATTGTTTTATGCCTAGGTAGGCATAATGCGTAGTTTCAAGTGTTGTCATCTTTGGCACTCAACCCATAGGTAGCTCTCATGATTGATTCATAAGGTGGTTTAATTATCTTCATAGGGAAGTGTTCCATTCCCTTCTTTAATGAGAATTAGAATTTTATGTTTCCCTCTTTCATATCAATAATTGCATCTATAGTTCATAAAAATGGCCTTCCAAAGTGTTATGGGACAACAATGATTGCAATCAATACCAAGAACATGAAATCTACAGGCACATACTTTTGTTTGTAATAATAAGCACATCATTAGTTCTACCTAAAGGTTTATTGATCGTGGAAATAGACCCTCGTGGTCAGGTTGATCGTGCTCCGACGTGATCAATAACCTCTCGGAGTTGGTTTAGCGATTGCTAAGGCGCGACGTCATCACATGTTCGTACTTGGATCGTCAAAGTCTACTCCACCAAAAACGATAGCCACCATCTCATCGAAAGACAGGGACAACTTCGCCTCTATCAAGTGGTATCAGAGCTCCAGGTTGCTCGGTGAGATTTTACCACTTTTCTAGTTTAGATCACTTCTATTTCTTCATACCTTTAGTCCATGAAAAAGCCACACAAAAATTAGGGTTAGATCATCATATCCGAACCAATCCGAGCCTTTGCATAGTCTTTTCAGTATTTTGCTTTGTTGAATTGGCGGTTACATCGTCGTGTCGAGTTGCTGGTCTTAGTGTCTAGTCCTTTAGAGTTTCGAGTTCTATTCACAGGTTGTCACGCCGCCAACGCATCGTCTTCATAGTCGCCATATACCACCACCATCATCACCGTTGCCATACATCACCACCCACTATCCATTGGTGTCCATATATACCACCACCAATCCGAGTCCAGCTCGTTTTAGGTTTAGTTTCGAGATCTTTTTGATTTCGGATTCACGTTTTGCTACCTGCGTAGGTGTCGGAAAAAAAGAGTTTGGCACGCTTTGCAGAGCATGTTTTGGCCCAAAAAAAATTTGGCCGAAAATATTTTTTCCCTATCTTGATTTCAGGTTCTCCGGAGCGTTTTGAGACACTTTCCATCATAGTGATTTTTGTCGAAATTTTTGGTCGTCGCAGCCCCCGAATTGCTCCAGAAAAAAATAGTCCAAAAAATTTCGTGCCCATCTTGCTTATACGACGTGGCAAGAGTTTTGAGACACTCGCCATTGTAGTGATTTTTTGAGCAAAAAAAAAGAGGCGCCGACAAAAAAAACGAAAAAAATAATTCAGAGTGTGCTCTTCCCTTGATTACGTGTAGCGTCGTGATTTTGTTGGTGTTTTAGGCTCGTGTCTCTAGTACGGGTCTAGCCTAGGACCAGCACAGTACCGTTGTTGAGCGTTTATTCAACCTTGCATCTCTAAATTGATTATTGCTAAACCTTTTGCTTCCATATTATAAGCCATCCCAACTCCACATACATCTACGTCGTGTGTTTGATACCACCTGGCAATCGCTCTATCCAAGCTTTGAGAGTTTTGACTACAACAGTTGCCGATCACCGCCTGTTGCTGGGTAAGAACTGGTAAGAATTTGAGATTTGCTTAAAGGATTTGTGACACACCACCACCACCACCACCACCACGTCCCAGTAGTCTATAGGTTTCATATTCTTGTGTGTTTCCTATTTGCTAACCATCTCAGGATCACACGACAATGAGATCGACTGGGAGAGCATGACCAACAAAGCGCTCTATGATAAGTTTCAGCAAATGATGGCTGACCAGGTACAAGACTTTGTGACCAACTTTGGAGAGGCCATGGAGAAGCTAGATGGTTTGGAGAAGACCTTTGACACCAAGATGGACGCCAAGTTCAATGAGGTTCTTGCCCGTCTACCACCACTAGCTGCAGCTCCTATTCCTTTCGACCGACGAGCGCGACATGTGCCTCTCGGCCAAGCCCAACATACTGGTACTGTTGATACTACTGCTACTTCTGTGGCTCGTGCTGCTACTGTCGTTGAGCAGGTTGAAGATTATGATGGTGATTACGATGATGAGGGAGAGGTTGCTCCCGATCAGCCTCAGGGGCAACCACCACCATACGCACTAGGTCGACCACATGGCTACAACCGTAACGGCAGGGCTGCATCACCCCCTCAGGTACGGGATCATGACCATCTCCCTAAACTTAAATTGAATATTCTGACGTTTGAGGGTAGATATGTTCCTGATATATATCTTACATGGGAGTTAGAAATAGAACAACGTTTTACATGCTTACAATTTCCTGAGGATAGACGTGTTGCTGCTGCTGTTTGTTCATTCACTAGTTTTGCTTGTGTTTGGTGGTCAGAACATTGTAGAATACACCATGCTAATATTCCAACTACTTGGGCTGCTTTGAAAACTGCTATGCGTAATCGTTGGGTGCCACCTTATTATCAACGTGAATTGCTTCAAAATTTGCAACGTTTAAGACAAGGAAAAAATTCTGTAGAAGAATATTATCAGGAATTACAAACTGGTATGATTAGATGTGGTATTGTTGAAGGGAATGAAGCTATGCTTGCACATTTTATGGGTGGATTAAATAGAGAGATTCAGACTATTCTGGAGTATAAGGAGTATAACACTATCACTCGTTTATTTCATCTTGCTTGCAAAGCTGAACGTGAAGTGCAGGATCGACAGGCAATGGCGAGAACTACTTTTTTTGCAGGTCGCACTTCATCATGGACGCCACATACCTCATCTACTTCCACACGTCCTGCTGCAACACCACCTACTTCAACCTCCAACTCCAACCGCGATACCAGGAAACAGGCTCCTACTCCACCCTCTACGAAGAGCACACCTTCTGGGCCTGCACATAGCTCTTCTTCATCTATTGCATCCATAGGGCAAACACATGAGGTTATATGCCGTCGTTGCAAGGGTGGAGGTCACTTTGCGAGAGAATGCCCTTCCAAGCGTGTAATGATTGTTACTGAGGATGGTGGATATGCTTCTGCTAGTGATTATGATGAGGAGACTTTGGCTCTCATTGCAAGTGAAGAACACGATGGCGACGATGCAGAACCAGAAACACACTACATGGCTGCTGATTACGCTGACAGGTATGAAAGTTTAGTTGCTCAATGTGTTCTCAGTGTGCAGGTTACACAGGCTGAATAAAATCAGAGGCACAACTTGGTCCACACAAAGGGAGTTGTGAAGGAGCATTCTGTTCGCGTCATTATCGATGGAGGGAGTTGCAATAACTTGGCTAGCATGGAGATGGTGGAGAAGCTTTCTCTAACCACCAGACCACATCCTCATCCTTATTACATCCAATGGTTCAACAACAGTGGCAAGGTTAAGGTAACACGTACTGTTCGTGTGCATTTTAGCATTGCTACATATTCTGATTATGTGGATTGTGATGTGGTACCCATGCAAGCATGTTCTGTTTTACTTGGTAGACCATGGCAGTTTGATAAAAATTCTATACACCATGGTAGGACAAATCAGTATACTCTTGTTCATAAGGATCATAATATCACTTTGCTTCCTATGTCTCCTGAACATATTATGAAAGATGACATTGCTAGAGCTAGTAAAGCAAAACAGGAGAAAAATAAGAGTGAAAATCAGATTGTAGCACAGGAATTTGAGCAACACCATAAGCATAATAAACCATCATCTACTGTTGCATCCAAAATAAAATTGAAGAGTGGATGTTTACTTGCTACTAAATCTGATATTAATGATTTGGATGTTGCTACATCTGTTTGCTATGCTTTTGTATGCAAAGAGGTATTATTTTCATTCAAGGACATGCCTCCCTCTTTGCCTCCTGCTGTCATTAACATTTTGCAGGAGTTCGCTAACGTCTTTCCACAAGACGTGCCACCGGGATTACCATCTATTCACGGGATTGAGCATCAGATTGACTTAATTCCTGGTGCATCCTTACCCAGCCGTGCGCCCTACCATACCAATCCAGAGGAGACAAAGGAGATTATGCGTCAAGTACAGGAGCTGCTTGACAAAGGTTATATACATGAATCCCTTAGTCCTTGTGTTGTTCCTATTATTCTAGTGCCTAAAAAGGATGGTACATCGCGCATGTGTGTGGATTGTAGAGGCATTAATAATATTACTATTCGCTATCGTCATCCTATTCCTAAACTAGATGATATGCTTGATGAATTAAGTGGCTCTACAATTTTCTCCAAAGTTGATTTGCGTAGTGGATACCATCAAATTCGTATGAAATTGGGAGATGAATGGAAAACAGCATTTAAAACTAAGTTTGGATTATATGAGTGGTTAGTCATGCCTTTTGGGTTAACTAATGCACCTAGCACTTTCATGAGATTAATGAACGAGGTTTTACGTGCTTTCATTGGACGATTTGTGGTTGTCTATTTTGATGATATATTGATTTTAGTAGATCTTTGGAGGAACATTTGGAACATTTACGTGCTGTTTTTACTGCGCTACGTGATGCACGTTTGTTTGGTAACCTTAGGAAGTGCACCTTTTGCACCGACCGAGTATCTTTTCTTGGCTATGTTGTTACTCCACAGGGAATTGAAGTTGATAAAGCCAAGATTGAAGCTATTGAGAGTTGGCCGCAGCCCAAAATGGTCACACAAGTAAGGAGTTTTCTTGGCCTCGCTGGTTTTTATAGGCGTTTTGTGAGAGATTTCAGCACCATTGTTGCGCCTCTCAATGAGCTTACAAAGAAGGACGTGCCTTTTTCTTGGGGTACCGCACAGGAAGAAGCCTTCACGGTCTTGAAAGATAAGTTAACACAGGCTCCTTTACTCCAACTTCCTGATTTTAATAAGACTTTCGAGCTTGAATGTGATGCTAGTGGAATTGGGTTAGGAGGTGTGTTATTACAAGATGGTAAACCTGTTGCGTACTTTTTTGAAAAATTAAGTGGGCCTAGTCTGAATTATTCTACTTATGATAAGGAATTATATGCTCTTGTTCGGACTTTGAAAACATGGCAACATTATTTATGGCCCAAAGAATTTGTTATACATTCTGATCATGAATCTTTGAAACATATTAAAAGTCAAGCAAAACTGAACCGTAGACATGCTAAATGGGTTGAATTCATTGAGACTTTCCCTTATGTCATTAAACACAAGAAGGGTAAAGAAAATGTTATTGCTGATGCTTTGTCTCGTCGTTATACTATTCTTTCACAACTTGACTTTAAAATATTTGGTTTGGAGACCATCAAAGATTAATATGTGCATGATGCTGAATTTAGAGACGTGTTGCAGAATTGTAAAGAAGGGAGAACATGGAACAAGTTTGTTATTAATGATGGATTTGTGTCCGTGCTAACAAGCTATGCATTCCAGCTAGCTCCATTCGTCTTTTGTTGTTACAGGAGGCGCACGGAGGAGGATTAATGGGACACTTTGGCGTGAAGAAGATGGAGGACGTACTTTCTACACATTTCTTTTGGCCAAAGATGAGACGGGATGTTGAGCGTTTTGTTGCTCGCTGCACTACATGTCAAAAAGCTAAGTCACGACACAATCCTCATGGTTTATATATGCCTTTGCCTGTACCTAGTGTTCCTTGGGAGGATATATCTATGGACTTTATTTTAGGTTTACCTCGAACAAAGAAGGGGAGGGATAGCATATTTGTTGTCGTGGATAGATTTTCCAAAATGGCACACTTTATACCATGTCATAAAAGTGATGATGCTGCTCATGTTGCTGATTTGTTCTTTCGTGAAATTATTCGATTGCATGGTGTACAAAATACAATTGTTTCAGATCGTGATGCTAAATTTCTTAGCCATTTTTGGAGATATTTATGGGCTAAGTTGGGGACTAAACTACTTTTTAGTACTACATGTCATCCCCAAATTGATGGCCAAACTGAAGTAGTCAATAGATCATTGTCTACTATGCTTAGGGCTGTTTTGAAGAATAACCTGAAAATGTGGGAAGAATGCTTGCCTCATATTGAATTTGCTTATAATCGTTCGCTACATTCTACCACTAAGATGTGCCCTTTTGAAGTTGTGTATGGTTTCTTACCTCGTGCACCTATTGATTTGTTGCCTCTTCCATCTTCGGAGAAGGTTAATTTTGATGCTAAAGAACGTGCTGAATTGATATTAAAGATGCATGAGTTAACGAAGGAAAACATTGAGCGTATGAATGCTAAATACAAAATTGCTGGAGATAAGGGTAGAAAACATGTTGTCTTTGCACCTAGAGATCTTGTTTGGTTACATTTGCATAAGGATAGACTTCCTGATTTGCACAAGTCAAAGCTAATGCCACGTGCTGATGGTCCTTTTAAGGTGTTAGAGAAAATAAATGATAATGCATATAAACTTGAGCTGCCTGTAGAGTTTGGGGTTAGCCCCACTTTTAACATTTCAGATTTGAAGCCTTATTTGGGTGAGGAAGATGAGCTTCCGTCGAGGACGACTTCAGTTCAAGAAGGGGAGGATGATGAGGACATCCCTACTAATGCTACACACACAACTCCGACTGTTATACATACAGGAGCAATTACGAGAGCTCGCGCATGTCAATTGAATTACCAGGTACTTTTGTTTCTTGCAAATCCTTCTAATGTTCATGAACATATGATGCTGCCTAAATTAGATACTTTGTTTTACTTGTGAATGAAGGACCTAGCATGGACAAGAAGGATGACCATAGGAGCGGGATCAAGCATGGAGAAGAAGGTGCGCGCGCGGGAAAGAACAATGGAGCTTCCAATGATGATTTTCGCACTTTGAAGCCACCATAATGGGAGCAAGAAGCCTTGGACGAAATATGCATGATGCCACTTTATAAAATTCGTCCCTAGGCTAATATAGGAGTTGCGCCACCTTATTTTTGGGCCAGGCCCATGTAATTTTGAAGACCATATTACATGCTATTTTTAGAGTCCGTATGTATGGGGAAACTGAGTTAGGGTCGGTTTCGGACCCCTCCTCCAAGGGGCCACGAAATTCCCCTCTATTCCCCCATATATACAGCCCTTAGGGCGTCGTTTTAGGTTTGGGTTTTGTTTAGTTAAAAGTTAGCCATTGCAACTTCGTGTACTTCGTTTGTGTCCAACGACCAGACTAAGACCGCTTTCGAGACCCCACCATTATCAATACTTCATCTTATATTCGCAATATCCAGATTGCAATCTTAGTTTCTAGCTTGTTCTTCGTTTGCGTGCAGGAAATAGACCCTCGTGGTCAGGTTGATCGTGCTCCGACGTGATCAATAACCTCTCGGAGTTGGTTTAGCGATTGCTAAGGCGCGACGTCATCACACGTTCGTAGTCGGATCGTCAAAGTCTACTCCACCAAAAACGATAGCCACCATCTCATCGAAAGACGGGGACAACTTCGCCTCTATCACAGCGCGTGGTGGATATCATTATTTTCTCACCTTCACTGATGACTTAAGTAGATATAGGTATATTTACTTAATGAAACACAAGTCTGAAACATTTGAAAAGTTCAAGCAATTTCAGAGTGAAGTTGAGAATCATCGTAACAAGAAGATTAAATTCCTGTGATCTAATCAAGGAGGTGAATATCTGAGTTATGAGTTTGGTAGTCACTTAAGACAGTGTGGAACTGTTTCACAGTTGACACCGCCCGAAACACCACAACATAATGGTGTGTCCTAACGTCGTAATCGTACCTTATAAGATATGGTGCGTTCTATGATGTCTCTTGCTGATTTGCCACTATCGTTTTGGGGTTATGCATTAGAGACAGTTGCATTCACTTTAAATAGGGCACCATCAAAATCCGTTGAGATGACGCCATATGAACTGTGGTTTGGCAAGAGGCCAAAGTTGTCGTTTCTTAAAATTTGGGGATGTGATGCTTAAGTCAAAAAGCTTCAGCCTGAAAAGCTGTAACCCAAAGCGGAGAAATGCGCCTTCATAGGATACCCGAAAGAGACAGTCGGGTATACCTTCTATCTTAGATCTGAAGGCAAAGTGTTTGTCGCTAAGAACAAAACATTTCTTGAGAAAGAGTTTCTCTCGAAAGAATTGAGTGGGAGGAAAATAGAGCTTGATGAAGTTGTTGAACCTTTACTTCAACCAGAGAGTAGCGCAACGCAGAAAGTTGTTTCTGTGGAGCCTACGACGGTTGAAGAGGAAGTTAATGATGATGATCATGAAGCTTCGGATCAAGCTTCTGTTGAACCTCGTAGGTCGACAAGGACGCGTACTACTCCTGAGTGGTACGACAACCCTGTCTTGGAGGTCATGTTGTTGGACAACAATGAACCTACGAGCTATGAAGGAGCAATGATGGGCCCGGATTCCGAGAAATGGTTAGAGGCCATGAAATCCGAGATGGGATCCATGTATGAAAACAAAGTGTGGACTTTGGAAGTATTACCTGAAGGGCGAAAGGCCATTCAGAATAAATGGATCTTTAAGAAGAAGACAGATGCGGACGGTAATGTCACCGTCTATAAGGCTCGACTTGTGGCAAAGGGTTTTTCACAAGTTCAAGGAGTTGACTACGATGAGACCTTCTCACCCGTAGCGATGCTTAAGTCTGTCAGAATCATGTTAGCATTAGCTGCTTATTTCGACTATGAAATTTGGCAGATGGATGTCAAAACAGCGTTCCTCAACGGTTTCCTTGAGGAAGAGTTGTATATGATGCAACCAGAAGGTTTTGTTGATCTAGAGAATGCTGACATAGTTTCCAAACTCCAGCGATCCATTTATGGAATGGTGCAAGCATCTCGGAGTTGGAATAAGCGCTTCGATGAGGTGATCAAAGCGTTTTGGTTTATACAAGTTTATGGAGAAGCTTGTATTTACAAGGAAGTGAGTGGGAGCTCTATAGCGTTTCTAATATTATATGTGGATGACATATTGCTGATTGGAAACAATATAGAAATGCTGGAAAGCGTGAAGGAGTATTTGAACAAGAGTTTTTCAATGAAGGACCTAGGAGAAGCTGCTTTCATATTAGGCATTAAGATCTATAGAGATAGATCGAGACGCTTGATAGCACTTTCACAGAGCACATACCTTGATAAAGTTTTGAAGAAGTTTAAAATGGAATAGTCCAAGAAGGGGTTCTTGCTTGTGTTACAAGGTGTGAAGTTGAGTAAGACTCAATGCCCAGTGATTGCAGAAGATAAAGAAAAGATGAGTGCCATCCCCTATGCTTCAGCCATAGGCTCTATCATGTATGCAATGCTGTGCACAAGACCCAATGTCAGCTTTGCCATAAGTATGGCTGGAAGGTTTCAAAGTGATCCTGGAATGGAGCACTGGCAAGCGGTCAAGAATAACCTTAAGTACCTGAAAAGGACTAAGGAAATGTTTCTCGTTTATGGAGGTGATGAAGAGCTCATCGTAAAGGGTTACATCGATGCAAGCTTTGACACTGATCCGGACGACTCTAAGTCACAAATCGGATACATATTTATTCTTAACGGGGGAGCTATAAGATGGTGCAGTTCCAAGCAAAGCGTGGTAGTTGATTCTACGTGCGAAGCGAAATACATCTCAGCCTCGGAGGCGGCAAAGGAAGGTGTTTGGATGAAGCAGTTCATGACAGATCTTGGAGTAGTGCCCAGTGCACTGGATCAAATGAGGCTGTTCTGTGACAACACTGGTGCCATTGCTCTAGCCAAGGAACCAAGGTTTCACAAGAGGACCAGACATATAAAGCGACGCTTCAACTCCATCCGATATTACATCGAGGAGAAGGACATAAATATTTGCAAAGTGCACACAGATCTGAATGTTGCTGACCCATTGACTAAACCTCTTCCAAGGGCTAAACATGATCAACACCAGAACTGCATGGGTGTTCCATTCATTACAATGTAAATCACATAGTGATATGAGCTAGATTATTGACTCTAGTGCAAGTGGGAGACTGTTGGAAATATGCCCTGGAGGCAATAAATAAAGTGTTTATTATTATATTTCCTTGTTCATGATAATTTTTCATTATCCATGGTAGAATTGTATTAATTGGAAACATGGATACATGTGTGGATACATAGACAAAACACTATGTCCCTAGTATGTCTCTAGTGAACTAGCTCATTGATCAAAGGATGGTTAAGGTTTCCTAGCCATGGACATGAGATGTCATTTGATAACGGGGTCACATCATTAGGAGAATGATGAGATGAACAATACCCAAACTACAAACGTAGCATATGATCGTGTCAGTTTATTGCTACTGTTTTCCGTATGTCAAGTATATGTCCCTATGACCGTGAGATCATGCAACTCGCTGACACCGGAGGAATGTCTTGTGTGTATCAAACGTCGCAACATAACTGGGTGACTATAAAGGTGCTCTACAGGTATCTCCGAGGGTGTCTGTTGGGTTGGCATGGATCAAGACCGGGATTTGTTACTCCGTGTGACGGAGAGGTATCTGAGGGCCCACTCGGTAATACAACATCACAAAAAGCCTTGCAAGCAATGTGACTAAGTGTTAGCCACGGGATCTTGTATTACGGAACGAGTAAAGAGACTTGCCAGTAACGAGGTTGAACTAGGTATGGAGATACCGACGATCGAATCTCGGGCAAGTAACATACCGAAGAACAAAGGGAACGTAATACGGGATTAACTGAATCCTTGACATAGAGGTTCGACCGATAAAGATCTTCGTAGAATATGTAGGAACCAATATGGACATCCAGGTACCGTCATTGGTTATTGACCGTAGAGGTGTCTCGGTCATGTCTACATAGTTCTCGAACCAGCAGGGTCTGCACACTTAAGGTTTGGTGACGTTTCGGTAGTATAGAGTTATGTATGGTGGTGACCGAAGTTTGTTCGGAGTCCCGGATGAGATCCTGGACGTCACGAGGAGCTCCGAAATGGTTCGGAGGTGAAGATTCATATATAGGAAGTCCTGTTTTCATCGCCGGAAAAGTTTCGGGCTCATCGGTAGTGTAACGGGAGACCTCCAGGAGGGGTATTTCGACCCAAGAGGCTTCATGGACTGTGGAAAAGTAATAACCAGCCCTTAGTGGGCTGGTTGAACAACCACAAGAGGCCCATGCAGCTGGGAGAAAAAGGCCCAAAGGAAAAAGGTGGAAAAAGGCAAAAAGGAGCAATCCTAGTCCTACTAGGATTGGAGGAGGAGTAGGACTCCTCCCCCTTGGCTTCGGCCGAAGCCTCCTTGGCTTGGCGGCAGGGATGCCTCTCCTCCTCCCTCCCTCCTATATATACTAGTGGAATAGAGGGTTTTTGCACAGATTTTACGGCCACGTGCTACCCGTTTCGCCGGTGCTCCTCTAGATCGGTTTTCCGCATTGCTTAGGCGAAGCCCTGCCGGAATTGCTCCACCACTATCATCGGAGGGACGACACGCTGCCGGTGAAATCTTCCTCCTCTCCACCCCCTCTTGCTGGATCAAGACGGTGGATATCATCATCAAGTTGCACGTGTGCTGAACGCGGAGGTGCCATCCGTTCGGTACTAGATCGGAAGGATGGTGATCAAGGCCACGAGACGATCGTGATTGGATCGCGGGATGGTTCATGATTGGATCGCGGGACGGTTCATGATTGGATCGCGGGACAGTTCGTGATTAGATCGCGGGACACTCGGTGATTTGGATCGCGAAGAAGTTCGACTACACCAACCGCGTTTCTTAACGCTTCCCGCTTAGCGATCTACAAGGGTATGTGGATTAACTCCCCCTCTCGTAGATGCACATCACCAAGGATAGGTTTACATGTGTGTAGAAATTTTTTATTTCCCATGCAACGTTCCCCAATAATATATGCACACTACTAGCGATATGGATTGTATACTCACTAAGCGAGATATAGCATTCACGGACATCGAGGCCTCCTTCCCCATTCACCGCCACTATTGTCAGGTCTCCACACTTTGTGAGAGGCATATCTCGCTGGACGCGAGAGTTAGCTTCTGTCTCGCCTTAAACTTTTCACTTGTCCACTGGTCGCTCTGTTCCGAAATCACTAATTGAAAAGTATTCATTTTAAAGATCACTCCCATCTTCTCAGGTTGTGACAAGTGGCGTACTACATGCGTGCCGCTTGTCGCAACTTAAGAATTTTTCCTTTATTCGTAGATTCATATTTTGAAAATGGTTTATCTTTTTAACCGTGTGTCCAATTTTTGAACCGTTTTCACCGTTAGATTCCTTGTTTCGAGATCTTTAAATCTAGATCCCATGTTGATAGATTTTAACGAACTTTTTTTTCAAATAAAATACAAAAAAACGTGCCTCTCGCAGAAGAAAAAATGAAAAAATATTTGTAAAAACGTGCCTCTCGCAAAAGAAAAAAGACAGAGAACACATTTTTTTGTTTCCATGTCTCTTGTGGAAAAAATGTGTTTTTTTTCATTTTCGAGAGGCACGATCGTGTCCCTCGCGGAAGCAAACCCGTGCCTCTTGCAGAAGCAAAAACGTGCCTCTCGCAAAAGAGAAAAAAACAGAAAACAATTTTTTTTGTTTCCGAGAGGCACAATCATGCCTCTCACGAAAGCAAAACCATGCCTCTGCTGGAAGCAAAACCACGCCTCTCGCGGAAGAAAAAAACAGAAAATACCATTTTTTCCGTTTTCGAGAGGCACGATCGTGCCTCTTGCGAAAGCAAACCCGTGCTTCTCATAGAAGAAAAAACCTGCCTCTCACGAAAGAAAAAGAAAACACGTTATTTTTTCGTTTCCGAGAGGCGTGGCCGTGCCTCCTGTGAAAGCAAAACCGTGCCTCTAGTGGAAGAAAAAGAAAAAGAAAACACATTTTTCTTCCTTTCCGAGAGGCAGGACCGTGCCTCTCACGAAAACAAAATCGTGCCTCTCGTGAAAGAAAAACCGTGCTTTTCGACAAAGGAAAAAAAGAAATCGCGTGTTTTTGCGAAAAAAAATTGAAAAATAATTTTTGTCCAAAAGCTAAAAAAGACCGATGGAAAACCAGAACACCGAAAACCCCCAAAAAACACATCTAAAAAGCCGAAACCGTGTGCGAAAAAAATAAAAAACAAATAAAATCCGAAGGAAACACCTACAACGCGACATGTGGTGGCAACTAAGAACGTGCCAAGTGATGACGCGTGAGAGTGATCGATGGAAGGCTCCCGAAGAAACGCTCGCTAACTAGTTGCCCTCACTTTGCTCCTGTATTTTTCTCAGCTAGAGCTATATCTTGCTTTAATCGAGATGGTAGCAACTCTCACTGCAAGTGTCCATAGTAACGGGCAGGCCACGCGTGCATATTTTTGGAGTACGGGGATCGATCCTGCAGTCTTTTGGCTGCATTGCATTGTTGCCACTCATCTAACGTCGCCTTTGTGTAAAGTTGTCAAAAAAAAAAAACGTCGCCTTTGTGTAAAATATACATGGTGCGGCCTACTAGAAGAACAGAGCTGGTTTTTCCATAGTTTTTTTTTTGTTTTTGTTCACCCATATTTCTTGCTTTCCTTCTTGTTTTTAGTGCCATTTTTATTTTCTTTCGTTTTAGCCATTTTATTAGATCCTGTCTGATTTCTTTTCTTTTTGTTTTTTGATTGGTTTCTTTATTTCCTCTTCTTTTTTTGTTTTTTCTTTCATTTCATTTAGATTTTTCTTTTTTTCTTTCATTGTTTTTATCAGGGTTTTTTCTTAATCATTTTCCATTTATTTCTTTTTCACTTTTTGTTTCTTTGTTGGTTTTCAACATTTCTGTTTTTCCTAGTTTCTTTATCAATTTTGACTATATTTTAGATTTTCATTTTTCTTTGTTTTCATATATTTGGTTTAATTTTATTCCCTTTTGATTTCAATCTAAATTTATTGTTTCCAAGAAATTTTTTATTTTTGTCAAGAAAGTTTTTCTAACACACATTAAAAAAAAATTCAATACTAATTTATATATTTGTAATCCATGGTAAATATTTGTTTCATAAAATTGTAAAATTTTAACGTTATTTGTCTAAATAGTCAAGATTTTTCTATGCACATTTAATATTTTGTCAAATGCTTGTTAACACTTGAGATCCAATATTACCACTTTTTGAACACTAAGTATTTTATATACACATTTGACACTTTCCAAATGCTTGATTATTTTTTTAAGTATTTATTCAACTTTTTTCAAATTGTTAGTGAAGATTTTTTATGTACATGACCAAAAACAACTATCACTCTTTTAATACATGGTAAACAGTTTTCTATACATATTTCATATTTTTCAATTACTTCTTCTATTTTTTGAATGCTTGACTAACATTTTTATATACATGATCAACATTTCTTGTATACACTTTAACGTTTTTTAAATTCTTAATTAACATTTCCAAATACTTGTTCCGAATTTTTTTAAATTCTTTACTAACATTTTTATATACATGATCAATTGTTTTTATCATTTTTGTAATACATAGTTAACATTATCCCATACACATTTAATATTTTCCAAATGATTGATTAACATTTTACTAACACCACTAAAAAATATTCCTAATGATTAATTAACATTTTATAAATACATGATCAAATTGTTTTATACATATTTTATTTTTTATACATTTTCTCTATACATGATAATATTTTCCATATACATACATAACCCTTTTCGATTGTTAAATATTTTTGAATTGCTTTAACAAGAGTGTTTTTTGTAATATATTTATTAGAATGTTTGGGAGTATGAGCAAAAGTATAAAAAAATGAAAAGAAAAAGAAAAAAATAAATAAAGAGTGAAAAAAGCGGGTGTATTGATCCTACGGGCCTGGACTGGCCCAAGTCGGGCCACCCTTCTTCAACGAGACGGCTCCCACTGTCTGGTTTAATGCGAGACACGGGAGTGCCAAGTGTTTTCTGGGATTTTTGTTTTCATTATTTTTTCGTTTTCTGTTTTTTTTCACCAATTTCATTGGTGCTTTTGCTCTTCTTTATTTTCGCCGGTTTTATTCGTTTCACATGCTGATTTTCCTAGTTTTTACTTATTTATTAAAATATATGATGTCTACTTCCTTGATGTCTTATTTTGTTGGTACACATTTGCCTTATACATCAAAAAAAATTTCTTTTACAAGTTTAACATTTTCTATTACATGGTTAACATTTTTAAAATGCATGATTAATAGTGTTCTTTGAGTATATGTTTTGATGTCTATTATTTTTGTACACATCGAACATTTTTTGTATACATCTACTCCCTCATCCCCATATAAGAACGTTTTTCAAGCTGACATAGTTTGAAGAATGTTCTTGTATTATGGGAGGGAACCACATCTTTCTTATACACCTAAAACATGTTTTCCTGTATACAAGTTTGGCATTTTAATACATATTTACTATTTTTTAATAAATATTTTGTCTATTTTTTCCTGCACATTGAATTTTTTTATACATTTAAAACTCATACATGTTTAACATTTTTAAATTTTATTTTTTGTTGTCTAATGTTCCCATACAAATTTTAAATGTATACATACGAAAATATAACTATAAAGTTTGTGATATACAATTTTATTTCAAATATATTTTTTTGTCTACTTTTTGTGTGCACATTGTACATTTTTATTTTACATGTGAAACATTTTCTTATAAATATGTTATAATTTTTTGAATCACACAAACCTTTTTGTATATGTTATCAAATTCTTTGGATAATCCATGTACATATTTTGGATACGCGTGAACATTTTTATCTTCCTTTTCCTTTTCCTTTATTTGTTTTTCATTCGGTTTTGTTTGTTTCTAAACCTACTTTCTTTGTTTCTTCACCGGTTCTTATTCTGCTTTCTTAGTTTTCCATTTCCCTTGTTTCTTTGTTTTTTGTTAGGTTTTCTTTGTTTCTTCACCGGTTTCCTTAGTTTCTTCACCGATTGTTTTTTATTTTCCTTATTTTTTTTGTTTCTTCACTGGTTTATATTTATTTTTCGTTATTTATTCATCGGTTTTCTTTGTTTTCAGCATTTTGGCTTGATTTCTAATGTTTGCTATTTTGTTCTTTAATACATTTCTGTTTCTTTCATACACAATACGTATTTTTAGTGTACATGTGGAACATTTGTTCTATACACGTTGAACATCTTTAAAATATGTGAGGAATATTGTTTTATACATATTTAACATTTTTCATATACATGTGTTTGTCGAGTATATGTTTGACGTTAACTTTTTTCATACACATAGTATATTTTTTGTATACTTAGATTTTTTTATATGTATATTTATGATAATATTGTTTTTCTAAATACATTTTTAAAATAAAGGACCAACATTTTTTAATACATGATTAATTTTTTAAATAAAATGATCACATTTTTTGAATCTATATTTTTTCTCTAGAATGGCACATGCATATACGTAATGGCACGAAACATTTTTTATACTAAACAAAGAAAAATATGTCATATACACGTTTTTCAGAAAGCTGACATACATTATTTTTTAAATGGTTGGACATTTTTTCTGGAAGCTATCAACATGTTCACAATTGAGCTAACATTTTAATACCATTTAACTATTTTCAAATTCAAGGTTTTAATTTTATAATTAAATCAAACTTTTTATTAGATATACATTTAAAATATAAATGTAAAAAGGAAAAAGGAAAAATAGGGAAAATATATCGCCATGTCATCAGCGTGAATGAGTGAGGGCTGCTCCTGCGCTGGCCGGCCCATGTACGTCATCGCTTGAGGTGGTGCTGCCATCGCGGGTCACGCGTATAGACGTGCCCGCCAGACTTTCCCGGAAAGAAAAAGGAAAGGAAAACGATTATAATCATCCGGCTGAAAACAGCGAGACGTAAGCCTCCTCCGGCTATCGACATGTGTCCTTGGCTGGACCCATGCGTCGCTCACACTTCCGCCTTATCCATAGACCAAAGTCACAACCACACGGTATTGCGTTGCTGCGTCGCAGTTTTGCCATGGCCGCGTCACAGCTTCAGGTACGTCCGTCGCGCTGCGTCGCACGCCTGCCGTCGGCAATGCTACGGGCCGCCGGTGCTGCACCGCAGCATCCGATGTCGTCATCGCGCACTATGCCGGGAAGCTTCCGGCATGGCCGTCGCGCTGCATCAGAGCATCCATCGCCGCCAACGCGGGCCGTCGGAGCTGCATCGCAGCATCTCGCGTTGCATCGCCGCTCTCTCTGTCGCTGTCGAGCATTGCGTCGGGGAGCTTCTTCCATGGCTGTCGCGCTCCATCGATGCACCATCGCCGCCAACGCTGAATCGCGGCTTTCGTCGTGGCCGCGCTCATCTCAACTTTCGTCGCCGTTGCTGGAGTTGCAAAGGAGCTCGTCGGACACCGTCGGTGTTGCATCGGAGCGCCACCGGGCTGCGATGGAGGTCGGCCGGAGTTGCAATGGAGCTCGCCGGACGCTGTCGATGCTACGTTGGAGTTTCAACAAAGCCTCGTCGGAACCGCCGGAGTTGCAATGAAGCCTCGTTGGTAGCCGTCGGAGTTGCATTGAAGTGTCACGGAGGGCAGTTGAAGGTTCACCGGATTGCAATGAAGCGCCGTGGTACCGGGGCGGTCCTGCCATGTACTGCTGTGTGATGGTGCCATGATCCTGAGGCTGGAAAGATCTTTTTAAACGGCTCTGAAGACGACTTAAAACTGTAACAAAAGGAAAATCAGTTGGCCGGACATTCATGCCTCCTTTAAAAATGACAATGCCATAGCTAGCATCGTCCGGCGATGGGGAGATTATCAGCCGCCGTTGCCGTTCGCCGTGGTCATTTCGTGCCCCAGATCCGGAAGTCTTTTGGATACTGCCGGCTCAATCATCCCTTGGGCAGTTCCGACTTGTTATTTCGCTGTCTTTTTTTTTTTGGCCGGATACGCCGACGCTCTACCTCGTCTCCACCTGCCCAATCTTATATACGGTTGGTTAACACAACCACACTGCTATCGACACCAGCTAGCTACTAGGTCTTACCTTGCCCTGTGTTCATGTCAATTATGCAGCCAAAACGAATTAGTAAATGCAGTATTTTCAGTATCATTTGCATATCTAGTTTTGCTGCTTCCTCTCCAGCCGAATGGTGGATGTCCCGATCCGGAAATCATGCACACATGAATTCGTCAGACACTGCGCACTTGCAGTGCTGCTTATTAATCAAAGATGTTCTTGTAATAAATTTGGACAAGTGTGCGTACATATAGTGTCGTTTCTCTTTCTCGCATGACAATTGATCGGGAAAGGGGAAACCTACGACATCGCTGCCCAGGCTTGTTTGCCATTGCAACGAGAAAAAACAGATCGGTGCATGATGAGCTAAAGGAAGAGGCCTGGATCCATGTTGTCGCCAAGATAAGTGCCCTAGACCGTTACCTCGACTACCCTCGACCAAAACAATCCCGACATCATCTCGTGGAACTGAGCCCAAACGGTAATCAAAGTGCAAAATTTTCGCCGGGCTAGTCCTTGATCCTTAGAACAACTCTAACCGGCCGATCCATTTCGTCCGTTCACGTCAGTTTGGGTCGTCGCGGACAGAAAATATTGTCCAACACGCCGACCCAAACGGGTACGCGTCCGTTTTTTGTTTGCCCGCGATCCATTTGTGGCCCAAATTTGGGTCGCATTTGCGTCGACGCGGACACGAGACGGACGCGCGCGTCGTTCGCCCTTGTCCTCCATCTGGTCCGCATGTCGGCAGCACAACGTCATTTTCTCCGTCCTCTTTTCGGCCCTCGCCACTAGGCCGCCTCCGCCTCCCGCCGCCGCCGCCCATTTTTCGCCGACGCTGCCGGCCATCCGTCATCCCCACGCCGTCGCCGCCCCTCCTTCCCACGCCGCCGCGCTGTTCCGTTGACCCCGACAGCCTCCCTCGACGCCGCCATCGTCCGCTTCGCTGGCTCCTTCCACGACACCCGCAAGCTGTTCGATAGTTTGCCCCCAAGGTACAAATGGACTCTGACGACGAGTTCTTTTTCTACAATGTTCTTATGGACTCGGATTCGACGACGTGGAGATCGTGGCAGCTGTCTTGGTCATCCATGACCACCTCGGTAGGCAGCGGCCTATGTTCAGGGGCTCTATACCGGGGCATATGCCGGCGTTGAATCGCAACCGGGAGAGTGGTCATGTCCTACTCTGGAATGACTACTTCGAGACCTGGAGTCCCCTCTACAAACATCACTTGTTTCGGCATCGTTTCCGTATGGCTAGGAATGTGTTCAATCGTATTCGGGAGGGGGGGGGGGTGGAGTATAACAAGTATTTCGAGTGCAAGACAGATGCACTTGGAAATCTTGGTTTCTCCTCTTACCAGAAATACACTATCGTCATTCGGATGCTTGCATACGGAGTTACCGGTGATCTCATTGATGAGTATGTCCGGATGAATGAGTCCACCTGCCTTGAGTCCATGTACCGTTTTTGCAAGGATGTCATAGCTGTGTTTGGTCTGGAGTACTTGAGAGAGCCAAATGCTGCTGATACAGAACGGTTATTGGCAATGAATGCCAGCAGGGGTTTCCTGGGATACTTGGTAGTATAGACTGTATGCATTGGCAGTGGAAGAATTGCCCTTTTGCTTGGCAGGGGCAGTACAAAGGTCATGTCAGAAAATGCACTGTGATACTTGAGGCCGTTGCTTCACAAGATCTCTTAATTTGGCACTCTTTTTTCGGCATGGCTGGATCTCACAATGATATCAATGTGCTCCAGCGGTCTCCAGTATTTGCTAGGATGGCTGAAGGCAATGCCCCGCAGGTCGATATTGAGATCAATGGTCACCACTACGACAAGGGATATTATCTAGCTGACGGTATCTATCCAGAGTGGACAACTCTTGTCAAGACAATCTCCAACCCCAAGAAGAGAAGAAAAATAGATTTTTCCAAGAGCAAGAGAGTGCTAGGAAGGATGTTGAACGTGCCTTTGGTGTTCAGCAATCTCGATGGGGGATTGTCCGACACCCTGCAAGAACTTGAAGCACATAGAAGCTTTGGGAGGTAATGTCTGCTTGTGTGATTATGCACAACATGATCGTAGAGGATGAGCGTCTAGAGCGCCTATGCAACCAGGGGTTTCAGTTTGAGGGCATCAATGTTGAGCCTCAGCATGCCGACCCAACAACGTTTGCGCAGTTCGTGGAGTTTCATCATGAGATGCGTGATTGGCGGACTCAGAGACACTTAGAAAATGATTTGATGGAGCACATGTTGGTTCATGTTGGCAACCAATAGAAGTATCGATATTCTATTCTTTGAAATGTATTTTGATTTTTTTAATGTTCATTTGGTTTGTAATAACTATGTCATATTTGTGTGTGTTTTTAACTATTTGGCGTGGCCGCTGGCATGTGTTTGCCGACCGCTGGCATGTCGTCGGCGCGAACGCTGCCCGAAACGGCATGGCCGCAGGTTCTTTTTATTTAAAAATTGAAAACTGCGGACGCAAAATGAATCCGCGCATTGGGTGACTGGCCGACCCATTTAGAAAGGGGGACGGACAGACCGACCCAAACGGACAAAAGGCGGACAAACCGCACGTCCGTTTGGGTCGCCCGGTTGGACTTGCTCTTACAGCTAACATGCTAGCCACGCGGGGCTTTCCACATGACCCCGCCTGCCAATTTTGCCTCAGTGTCCAGAAGATTGCAGAACACCTATGCAAGACCTGTATGTTCACTATTGCAGTCCGCAACCTTGTCCTAACTTGGGTAGGTGTCCCATACTTTTGCAACATCGGCTGCTACCCCATCAATTGACGCCTGGTGTGACGCTAGCCTCAAGAATGCTGACATCAATTTGAGAAGGCGGCACAACGGCTACCTCATCTATATCATGTGGAATGACTGGAAGGAAAGAAACCGACGAATCTTCGAATGCACTGGATTGACCTACATCGAGGTGGCGCAACTTACCTTCAAGGAGATCACGCAGTGCGACCTAGCTTTCCGGCCAAGAGCGATTCAAATTCATGAATAGTTATCATGTGGCAATTCGAGTGATCTTTTAGATCTTGGGGCTTCAGTCATGTTCCCTTACAAAACATGCCACTTGGTATATATTTACCTTTTCTTAATGAAAAGGCAGTGCTCCCGTCAATTCTTATTTTTTTTAAGAAGATGAAAACAAGGACATCGAGGAGTGTACTCCCTTCGTTCTTAAATATAATTTTTTAAGATATTTTACTACAAACTACACATGTAGAAAAATTAATAAATCTATATTCTATAATATGTCAATATATGTCTGTCTATAACATGTAATGAAATCTTAAGAAAGAATTATATTTAGAAACGGAGGGGAGTACTGCACATGCCCGATCCGTTGCCGCCACGGGCTGTGGCAACCTGTCTATTCATGTAGCAGTATGAGCAATTTTTGCGTTGAGACATCATGGTCGCAATACATCACGCACGCTTATAGTTATACCTACACGCACCGTCCAACTGTACTGTATGAGCAAAAATGATCGTAACAGTCTAGCAGCTGAATGCATCAAAGCCTGGGCCACAATTGATTCTTCCAATCGCCAGTACTATAAATGTGAAAATGATGCATGTGGCTGTCAGAAACGGGGGGACAAATACTCTTGGCTCTAGGCGTCGCAACTTGTAACTTAAGTTATCGACCGGTTACCCAAAGTTTAAGGCCTAAGTACACCTATACGATGCAATTGCCTAGCTTCTACGGAACCACCACATGTCTACGATATCCTCCTACCATTTGCTAGTCCCGGCAGCTTGTTTGTTTGGACTTCTACTGTCTACTCCAACAACACTCTGATCGACACCTGAATAGCCGCGAATGTACACAGAAACCCGCGTCCAAAATAATCTTGCAACGAAAATATGCATTGTTTGCACAACCAAGTCTCTTCTATCGTTGAAATACTGTTAGTATGAGCACAAGTGAATAGCATAAAACTATCACAATCCGAGTTAAGGTTTTAAAAAACAAACAAAATTTTATTTGTGACCAATACCTATCTTTTTCTCGTCGATTGTCTTAAAAAAATTCCAAAACGCCCGTTGTTAAGAAATTAAACCGGTTTCTGACAGGACGGACCCGTACCTAAACAACCGTCAATTTGACTGTTTGCTTGACCGTTAACTGACATGTGGAGCCCACATGTTAGTGTCTCATCTAAAAAAAATCAACCTGGTCCTTATAATTTTTAAGAAAAAACAATCGGGTCCATGAGGAGGTGAGGAGAGGTCGCGCGTGCGTGCGTGTGTGTGCTCTGCCGGGTGCCGGATTGGGTGGTCGAGGCGGAGTTGCAGGTCCTCGACGTCGTAGGCCGCAGCGTAGTTGACGCAGCGCTTGAGGTCGGTCTGCACGAGCTCGCCCACGTGGAAGGCGAGCGAGAAGACGTTGACACGGCGCCTCTCGCGCCAGTCGACTGTCGTGAGCTGCGCCCCCCCGGGCCCCGGCGGGACGTGGAGGCAGAGCGAGGAGGGCACCGGCCAGTGCTGCACCTAGAGGTCTCGCCACCGCGACGAGAGCGAGCCGGTGTGGATGGCGCACTTGAGCGGTAGCAGGCTAAGAATCTGCAGCCGTAGCGCGTCCGGGAGCTCCGAGATGCGGTCCTCTCACCCGCCGCGTTCGCCACCCTAATGTCTCCTCCCTCCCGGCTGTTGCTGTTGGGGAACGTTGCATGCAAAACAAAATTTTTCCTACGCTTCACCAAGATCAATCTAGGAGATGAGCATCTATGAGAGGAGAGATTGGATCTACGTATCCTTGTAGATCACTAAGAGGAAGCGTTAAAGAACGCAGTTGATGTAGTGGTACGTCTTCGCGATCCAAATCGCAAGCCGTCCCACGAACTCCCGATCAAGTACCGAACGGACGGCACCTCCGCGTTCAGCACACGTGCAGCTCGATGAAGATCTCTGCCTTCTTGATCCGGCAAGAGGGAGCGGAGAGGTAGACGAGTTCTCCGGTAGCGCGACGGCGTTGCGGCGATGGTGGTGGAGCAATTCCAGCAGGGCTTCGCCTAAGCACTGCTGAAAACCGATCTAGAGGAAGAAGAGGGCAGCACTTGGCAGAATTAGGGTTGGGGCTGCCCTCAAAATCCTCTAGTATATATAGGAGGGAGGGGAGAGGAGGCAGCCCTAGCCTCTCCTCCAAGGAGAGGTTCGGCCGAAGCATAGGGGGAGAGTCCACCTCCCACAAGGGAGGTGGATTCCAAGTGGGACTCTTTCCCAAATTTGGCCCCTACTCTATCTCTTCCTCCATGCGCATAGGGCCTCTTGGGCTGGCTTGACCAGCCCACCAAGGGCTGGTGCGCCACCTGTAAGGCCCATGTGGCCCCTTGGGGTATGTGGGCCCCAATTGGTGGTCCCCGGAACCCATTCGTCACTCCCGGCACACTGCCGGAAATGTCCGAAACTTTTCCGGAGTTCAAACACCAGTTTCCTATATATCAATTTTTACCTCCGAACTATTCCGGAGCTCCTCATGACGTTCGGGATCTCATCCGGGACTTCTAACAACCTTCGGTCACCACCATACATAACTCTATACTATCGAAATGTCACCGAACCTTAAGTGTGCTGACCCTGCTGGTTTGAGAACTATGTAGACATGACCGAGACACCTCTGCGGTCAATAACCAATAGCGGGACCTGGATGCCCATATTGATTCCTACATATTCTATGAAGATCTTTATCGGTTGAACCTCCATGTCAAGGATTCAGTTAATCCCATATGATGTTCCCTTTGTTCTTCAGTATGTTACTTGCCCGAGATTCGATCGTCGGTATCTCCATACCTAGTTCAACCTCATTACCGGCAAGTCTCTTTACTCGTTCCGTAATACAAGATCATGTGGCTATTGCTAACATGATTCTGACAGACTTAAGCATCACTACGGGTGAGAAGGTCTCATCATAGTCAACTCCTTGAACTTGTGAAAAACCCTTTGCCACAAGTCAAGCTTTATAGACAGTGATATTACCGTCCGCGTCCGTCTTCTTCTTAAAGATCGATTTATTCTGAATGGCCTTTCGCCCTTCAGGTAATACTTCCAAAGTCCAAACTTTGTTTTCATACATGGATCCCATCTCGGATTTCATGGCCTCTAACCATTTTTTGGAATTCGGGTCCATCATTGCTCCTCCATAGCTCGTAGGTTCATTTTTGTCCAACAACATGACCTCCAAGATAGGGTTGTCGTACCACTCAGGAGCAGTATGCGCCCTTGTCGTCCTACGAGGTTCAATAGTAACTTGATCCAAAGCTTCATGATCATCACCATTAACTTACTCTTCAACTGTTGTGGGCTCCACAAAAACATCTTTCTGTGCTGCGCTACTCTCTGGTTGAAGTAAAGGTTCAATAACCTCATCAAGCTCTATTTCCTCCCACTCAATTCTTTCGAGAGAAACTCTTTCTCAAGAAATATTCCGTTCTTAGCGAAAAAAACTTTGCCTTCGGATCTGAGATAGAAGGTATACCCAATTGTCTCTTTCGGGTATCCTGTGAAGACGCATTTCTCCGCTTTGGGTTCCAGCTTTTTAGGCTGAAGCTTTTTGACATAAGCATCACATCCCCAAACTTTAAGAAACGACAACTTTGGCCTCTTGCCAAACCACAGTTCATATGGTGTTGTCTCAACAAATTTTGATGGTGCCCTATTTAAAGTGAATGCAATTGTCTCTAATGCATAACCCCAAAATGATATTGGCAAATCGGCAAGAGACATCATAGAACGCACCATATCTAATAAGGTTCGATTACGATGTTCGGACACACCATTACGCTATGGTGTTCCAGGCGGTGTCAACTGTGAAACAATTCCGTACTGCCTTAAGTGACTGCCAAACTCATAACTCAGATATTCACCTCCTTGATTAGATCGTAGGAACTTAATCTTCTTGTTATGATGATTCTCAACTTCACTCTGAAATTGCTTGAACTTTTCAAATGTTTCAGACTTGTGTTTCATTAAGTAATTATACCCATATCTACTTAAGTCATCAGTGAAGGTGAGAAAATAACGATATCCACCGCGCGCTGCAACATTCATTGGACCACACACATCAATATGTATGATTTCCAACAAGTCATTTGCCCGTTCCATTGTTCCAGAGAACGGCGTTTTAGTCATCTTGCCCATGAGGCATGGTTCACATGTGTCAAGTGATTCAAAATCAAGTGACTCCAAAAGTCTATCAGCATGGAGCTTCCTCATGCGTTTTTGTAACACCTCAGACACACCCGCCAGTAGTCGTACTCCCGGCGAGATCTAGACTGGCCTCACAGATCAATACTAGTCTTTTGTATGCACTTTGTCCTCATTCATGCGCACCGGGACCAACTTCCCGGTCGGTCACCCCATCCTAGAACTACTCCAAGCCAAGCATGCTTAACCTGGGAGTTCTGTTTGAATGGGCTCCTGGAAAAGAAGGAATTCCTTATTGATATGAGTAGTCTATCATCCCTAATATGCCAGGCTATTTCATACACCACCACTTAGAGGAACCGACGTCCTCGTCGGGCCACAGGAACATTCCCTCTTGGCACAAACGTCTGTGCTTCTAGTCCGATACATGTGTCATTCCGTGTGCCACGACGTGTCACAAACTTCATGAATAACATGATCGCGCACCTGTCGGCAAAGATCCATGTAACCGCGAGGGTCAGCTCTGATACCAACTTGTAACGCCCTGGACACACCCGTCGGTAGTCGTTACTCCTGGTGGGATCTAGACTGGCCTCACAGATCAATACTAGTCTTTTCTGCGCACTTTGTCCTCACTCATGTGCACCCGGGACCAACTTCCCAGTCGGTCACCCATCCTAGAACTACTCCAAGCCAAGCACGCTTAATCTGGGAGTACTCCAAGCCAAGCACGCTTAACCTGGGAGTTCTGTTTGAATGGGCTCCTGGAAAAGAAGGAATTCCTTATTGATATGAGTAGTCTATCATCCTTAATATGCCAGGCTATTACAGTTTTACACCAATATGACCCAAACGGCAGTGCCACAAGAAAGTGGTATTATCATTATCAACTCTACATCTTTTGGCATCAAAGTTATGAACATGTGCATCATCACTATCAAGATTCGATATGAATAAAACCCTCACATTGGATGCATGACAATAAAAGATATTACTCATATAAATAGAACAATCATTATTCTCTAACTTCAATGAGTAACCGTCTCGCAATAAACAAGATCTAGATATAATGTTCATGCTTAATGCAGGCACTAAATAATAATTATTCAGGTTCATCACTAATCCTGATGTAATCGAAGAGAGAGCATGCTGACGGTGATCACATCAACCTTGGAACCATTTTCCACGCGCATCGTCACTTCGTCCTTCGCCAGCCTTCGTCTATCCCGTAGTTCCTATTTTGAGTTGCAACTGTGAGCAACCGAACCGGTATCAAATACCCAGTCACTAAAACGAGAGCTAGTAAGGTACACATCAATAACATGTATATCATATATACCTTGTTTGTTGTTGGCCGCCTTCTTGTCAGCCAGATACTTGGGGCAGTTCCACTTCCAGTGACGAGTTCCCTTGCAATGAAAGCACCCAGTTCCTGGCTTGGGTCCAGCCTTGGGTTTTTTCACGGGAGGAGCAACTGCTTTGCCACCCTTCTTGGAGTTACCCTTCTTGCCCTTGCCATTTTTCTTGAAACTAGTGGTTTTATTGACCATCAACACTTGATGTTCTTTCTGGATTTCAGACTCAGCGACTTTCAGCATCGCAAATAGCTCGGCGACTGCCTTTTTCATCCTGTGCATGTTATAGTTCATCACAAAGCTCTTGTAGCTAGGTGGCAGTGATTGAAGGACTCTATCAGTGATCACCTCTGGCGGAAGGGGCATCCCTAACTCCGCCAGACGAGTCGAGTACCCAGACATTCTGAGTATATGTTCACTAATAGACCCGTTCTCCTCCATTTTGCAAGCATAGAACTTATTGGAGGTCTCATACCTCTCAATCCAGGCATTCTTCTTAAAGATAAACTCCAACTCCTGGAACATCTCATATGCTCCATGGCGTTCAAAACGTCTTTGAAGTCCCAGTTCTAAGCCATACAATATTGCACACTGAACTATTGAGTAATCTCCAGAACGGGCCTCCCAAGCATTCTTAACGTCTTCGGATGACATGTCTTCGGGTTGGTTACCAAGCGGTGCATCAAGGACATATGACTTCTGGGAAGCCGTGAGGATAATCCTCAGATTACGGGCCCAGTCCACAAAGTTACTTCCATCATCTTTCAACTTAGCTTTGTCTAGGAACACATTAAAATTCAGAAGTGCTACTGCGCGAGTCATTGATCTACAACATAAATATGCAAAGGTTACTTAGACTATTATTCAAGATAATGAGTTTAGTTAATCAAATTACTAAAGCTCCCACTCAAATTGACATCCCTCAGGTCATCTGAGTGACACATGGTCCATATTCACCAACTCAAGTCCGATCATCACGTGAGTTAAGGTGGTTTCAATGGTGAACATCATCATGTTGATCATATCTACTATATGACTCATGCTCGACCTTTCGGTCTCTTGTGTTCCGAGGCCATGTATGTACATGCTAGGCTCGTCAAGTTTAACCCGAGTGTTCAGCATGTGCAACACTGGCTTACACCCGTTGTATGCAAGCGTAGAGTCTATCACACCTGATCATCACGTGTTGTCTTGACACGACAAACTTTCGCAACGGTGCACACTCGGGGAGAACACAGTTCATCTTGAAATTGAGGTGAGGGATCACCTTGTAATGCTATCGTCGTCCTAAGCAAAATAAGGTGCATAAAAGGATCATCATCACATTCAATTCATGTGACATGATATGGCCATGAACTTGTGCTTTTGATCTCCATCATGAAAGCACCGGCATGATCTCCATCGTCACCGACATGACACCATGATCTCCATCAATGTGTCGCCAACGGGGTTGTTGCACCCACCATGATTCTACTACTATTGCTACCGTTTAGCGATAAAGTAAAGCATTACATAGCGCTTAATGATTGACACGTAGGTCATACAATAATTAAAAACAACCCTATGGCTCCTGCCGGTTGCCATACTCATCGACATGCAAGTCGTGATATTCTATACAAAAACATGATCATCTCATACATCACATATATCACATCATGAAATTGGCTATATCACATCACAACATACCCTGCAAAAACAAGTTAGACATCCTCTAATTGTTGTTGCATGTTTTACGTGGCTACTATGGGTATCTAGCAAGAATGATTCTTACCTATGCAAAACCACAACGGTGATATGAAGATTGCTTTTCAACCTTCTACAAGGGCCGCCTTAATCAAATCCGATCCAACTAAAGCGGGAGAGACAGACACCCGACAACAATCTTTATGTGACGAAGTCACATGTCAGTCGATGGAACATGGTCTCTCGTAAGCGTACGACTAAAGTCGGTCCGAGCCGCTTCATCCCACAATACCGCTGAACCAAGAAAAGACTAAGGAAGGAAGCAATCTGAATATCAACGCCCACAAACTCTTTGTGTTCTACTCATGATCTCATCTATGCATAGACCTAGCTCATGATGCCACTGTTGGGGAACGTTGCATGGGAAACAAAAAATTTCCTACGCTTCACCAAGATCAATCTAGGAGATGAGCATCTATGTGAGGAGAGATTGGATCTATGTATCCTTGTAGATCGCTAAGCAGAAGCGTTAAAGAACGCGGTTGATGTAGTGGTACATCTCCGCGATCCAAATCGCAAGCCGTCCCACGATCTCCCGATCAAGTATCAAACGGACGGCACCTCCGCGTTAAGCACACGTGCAGCTCGGTGAAGATCTCCTCCTTCTTGATCCATCAAGAGGGAGTGGAGAGGAAGACGAGTTCTCCGATAGTGTGATGGTGTTGCGGCTATGGTGGTGGAGCAATTCAAGCATGGCTTCGCCTAAGCACTGCTGAAAACCGATCAAGAGGAGAAAACGATTTACAGGAAGAAGAGGGCAGCACTTGGCAGAATTAGGGTTGGGGCTGCCCTCAAAATCCTCTAGTATATATAGGAGGGAGGGGAGAGGAGGCAGCTCTAGCCTCTCCTCCAAAGATAGGTTCGGCCGAAGCATAGGGGGGAGTCCACCTCCCACAAGGGAGGTGGATTCCAAGTGGGACTCTTTCCCAAACTTGGCCCCTACTCTATCTCTTCCTCCATGCGCATAGGGCCTCTTGGGCTGGCTTGCCCAGCCCACCAGGGGCTGGTGCACCAACTCTAAGGTCCATGTGGCCCCTTGGGGTATGTGGGCCCCACTTGGTGGTCCCCGGAACCCATTCGTCACTCCCAGCACACTGTCGGAAATGTCCAAAACTTTTCCGAAGTTCAAACACCACTTTCCCATATATCAATCTTTACCTCTGGACTATTCCGGAGCTCCTCGTGACGTCCGGGATCTCATACGAGACTTCAAACAACCTTCGGTCACCACCATACATAACTCTATACTACCGAAATGTCACCGAACCTTAAGTGTGCAGACCTTGCGGGTTCGAGAACTATGTAGACATGACCGAGACACCTCTACGGTCAATAACCAATAGCGGGACCTGGATGCCCATATTGATTCCTACATATTCTACGAAGATCTTTATCGGTTGAACCTCCATGTCAAGGATTCAGTTAATCCCGTATGATGTTCCCTTTGTTCTTCGGTATATTACTTGCCCGAGATTCGATTGTCGGTATCTCCATACCTAGTTCAACCTCGTTATCGGCAAGTCTCTTTACTTGTTCCGTAATACAAGATCCCGTGGGTAACACTTAGTCACATTGCTTGCAAGGCTTGTTGTGATGTTGTATTACCGAGTGGGCCCTAAGATACCTCTCCGTCACATGGAGTAACAAATCCCAGTGTTGATCCATGCCAATCCAGCAGACACACTCGGAGATACCTGTAGAGCACCTTTATAGTCACCCAGTTACGTTGCGACGTTTGACACACACAAGGCACCCCTCCGGTGTCCGTGAGTTGCATGATCTCATGGTCATAGGAACATATACTTGACGTGCAGAAAACTATAGCAATAAACTGACACGATCATATGCTACGTTTATAGTTTGGGTCTTGTCCATCTCATCATTCTCCTAATGATATGATCCCGTTATCAAATGACATCTCATGTCAATGGCTAGGAAACCTTGACCATCTTTGATCAACGAGCTAGTTCACTAGAGGCATACTAGGGACAAAGTGTTGTCTATTTATCCACACATGCAATGTGTTTCCAATCAATACAATTATAGCATGGATAATAAATAATTATCATGAACAAGGAAATATAATAAAAACTTTATTTATTGCCTCTAGGGCATATTTCCAACAGTCTCCCACTTGCACTAGAGTCAATAATCTTGTTCACATCACTATGCATATTTTAAACATTTATAGGGATCCAATTCCTTTTTTATGAGGAAGGGGCACTGACATGTGGGCCCTGTATGTCATCTAACGGTCAAACAAATAGTCAAACTGACGGTTCGTTTAGTTCTGGGCCCGACCTTTCATAAATAGGTTTAATTTCTTAGCAACGTGTGTTTTGGGTTTTTGAGACAACCGACGAGAAAAGTGGTAGGTATCAACAACAACCAAGTTTTCGGTAGTTTTTTGGAACCCTAACGCGAATTGTGGTAGTCTTATGCTATTCACGCGTATGAGCACATATGACTCCCGCTGATTTTTCAAACTACCTACAAACACAATACAACCTAAAACAAATATATGTAATTAAAATCTAAATTGATTAATAAATAAAAATATATCTCGCCGTTATGTGGACCATTTCTTTATTAGAACATGAAAACTATTAGATACACATAGGGCATGTTTGGTTGCCTGCATTAGGTCCAACCAGACCCGCGCGGGAAGAAAACAGGGTGTTTGGTTGTGTGTGTTCACTGTTGAGTCTGCATAGCACGAAACTCAAAGCACTTATGGGCATGTCTTGCTGAAAATGCTCAGATCGGTAGTTTACAATGAGTCAGGTAGAGCTGAGTGATACGTCGCCAATGTATCTAATTTTTTTATTGTTCCATGCTACTATATTATAATTCTAGGATACTTTTTGCGATTTTGTTTACCAATTCATAATATATTTTAGCACTAACCTATTGACCCATTGCACAGTGCCAATTGCTGTTTTTGCATGTTTTTGACTTTTCAGGTTTATAGTACCAAACGAAGTCCAATTTCCATGAAACTTTTTGATGATTTTTTCTTGATCAAAAGAAGACATGGAAGCTTCAGAAGGAGGCCGAGAGACGCACAAGGGCCCCACAAGATACAGGGGGGCGCCTTGAGGGCTTATGCCTCCCTCGGGCGTCTCTCGATGCCCCTCTCTGGCCTCTAAATTCTCTAATATCCCCAAACCCTAGATGATCTCCCGAAACACTTTTTCTACCGCCGCAAGTGTCTATTCCGATGGGATCCCATCTACACCGCCATTTTGGCACCCTGCTGGAGGGGATATCGATCACGAAGGGCCTCTTCATCAAGCTTGCTTCCCTCACCATGATGTGTGAGTAGTTCACCACATACCTACGGGTCCGTAGGTAGTATCTATATGGCAATATCTCTCTCTTTATCTTCAATACAATGTTCATCGCATCTTTGCCTTGATCTATCCGATGTAATCCCTTGGTATGTTCTGTTTGTTGGGATCCGACGAATTGTGAGTTTATGTTCAAATTATTCATGAAAAGTATTTTAGTTAAAATTGAATACTAAGATTCTTATTTTCATGATCATCATAGCCTCGTAATGCTCTCCGGTCTATTGACATAGTTTGCCCAACTAGATTGATATTTCTTCGGTGGGAGCGGTGCGTTGTAGTAGGTTCAACCTGACGAGTTTCTATATCCCAAGGACAGAAGGGGACAAGTTGTCTCTTTGTTTTGCTCCTACGAAGGATAAAACGATGGGGTTTATTCGTATCGATTGAGTTTACTTTGTCTACAACATGTCATCGTTCTTCAAGCATTGCTCTGTTTTACTTAATACTCTAGATGCATGCTGGATAGCAGTCGATGAATGGAGTAATAGTAATAAGTGCAGGCAGGAATCAACTTATTCGCTTATGGACGTGATGCCTATATACACATGATCATTGCCATGAAAATCGCATAACTATTCTCTTTCCTATCAATTGCCCAACAGTAATTTGTTTACCCACCATATGCTATTTCTGTGAGAGATGCCACTAGAGAACTCTACAGCCCCCGGGTGTATTCACTTATATATTCACAAACGTTACTACTACCTTGATGTTATTTATTTGCTTTTATTTTATTTTGCAATCTACAATTATCTACACAGCTCACTTGCTTGCAAATAACGAGATCAAGGGGATTGAAAACCCTCTTGCCGGTGTTGGGTGCAAGTTGTTTATTCTTTTGTGTGCAACCACTGAATACGGTTGAGGATTGGTATTCCTATTGGTTTTATATACCTTGGTTTCACAACTGAGGGAAATACTTACCCACATTGTGCTAGATAACCCGTTCCTCTTCACGGAAAACCCAACACAAATCACAAGTTTGAGGAAGAATTTCTGGCGTCGTTGCTGGGGAATACCATCACGAACTCTCAAGTAACTTCACACAAATTTTCATTCACTTCTTCATATTTTTATTTGCCATTATATTTAGTTTGTCTCATAAAAATCTAAAATACAAAAGCTAGTTACTACTTTACTTCTTTGCTTGCTAGTTTACTTGTCTCGCTTGTTACTTTGCTTGTTCAGTCACCATGTCTCAAGATACTACTAAGTTGTGCTATTTCTCAAATACTACTAATAATTATTTTATTAGTAATCCTATACCACCTGCCACTAATGCGGAGGCTTTTGATATTAATGTTGCATTGCTAAATCTTGTCATGAAAGATCAATTTTATGGAAGTCCTAATGAGGATAGGCGTCACATCTTAATACCTTTGTTGAATTATGTGATATGCAAAAGAAAAAGGATATGGATAATTATATTGTGAAACTAAATTTATTTCGTTTTTCACTACAGTAGAAGAAAAGTTGCATGTGATTGATACTTTGGCTAAAAACATGGATAGAATTGCACTTGATGTAGAAACTCTTAAAACCAAATATTTGCCACCCAAGCATGATTTTAATGAGACTATTAAATCTATAAAATTACCTATTAGTTAAAGTAAGGAGAGGGCCTCTAAGTTGAGAGATAAGTGAGAATTCTTAGAAAAAGCTCTTCCACTCGGGTTTTACCGAAATCATGATGAAGATCTTAAAATGATTAGTGTTCATCCCAATTTTATGAACTTGATAAAGGATCCTATTTTCAATCCTTAGTTTTTCCTATTCATAATAGTTGTGTTATTGAGAAGCTTTATGTCAAAGATGACAATACTTGAAACTGTGCATTATGCCTAGCTAGGGGCATAAAACAATAGCGCTTGTTGGGAGGCAACCCAATACTTACCTTAAATTTTCTTTTATTTTTTTTGTTATTTTGGGATAACATGATTATTTCCTCTGAAATTATTTTATTTTTATTTTTATTAGTGTTTGTGCCAAGTAAAGCCTTTGGGATGACTCACAAGATGAGTAGAAACGATGCTGAAACATAACAGGAACTTTGACTCAAATACAGGAATTGTAATTTTTTTAATGGAGCATGATAATGATATATTTTCTTACAAAGTATTTCTATATAAATTCTCTCTGTTTTCCTTTTTAAGAATTTTTAGAGTTAGAGAGTAAGGTCTCTTTACAGATTTCTACACATAGTTCTGTTTTAAACAGATTCTATTTTGCTTGCATAGTTTGCTTGTTTTGATTATGTATGGATTGCATCGGGGGGTATAAGCCATGGAGAAGTTATAATACAGTACCTCCTATGAAAAAATGAATTAAGAATCAATTTATAATAGTACCTAAAGTATGCAATATGTTGCTTATACTAACGGATCTCACAAAGTCTTGTTGAGTTTTGTGTGATTGAAGTTTTTAAGTTTTGTGTGTGATCACGATGGACCATGGAATAAGGAGTAGCAAGAGTCTAAGCTTGGGATGTCCAAGGCACCCCAAGTAATATTCTAAGGAAGGCTCAAGCGTCTAATCTTGGAGATGCCCCGGAAGGCATCCCTTCTTTCGTCTCAATCCATCGGTATGTCACTTGGAGCTACATTTTTATTCATCACATGATATGTGTTTTGCTTGGAGCGTCATTTCCTTTTGTTTGCCTTTACTTTCAGTATGTCACAATCATCATTTGCTGGAAACAACTATTTGAGAGAGACACACCTCCACCATAATTTGCTAGAATACTCTATGTGCTTCACTTACATCTTTTGAGCTTGGCAGTTGCTCTAGTACTTCACTTATATCTTTTTGATCACGGTGGCATGTAGATTTTATAGAAATAATCTCATGTTCTTCATTATATTTGTTTGAGAGCTAAATGAATAGTGACGGTAATTTGCATGGGTCATAATCTAGTCCAAAAATAATAGGTATTCAATGATGATAATCAAAACCATCATGTAGCACATATAGAGAAATTTTGTCTTAATGACATTAATGTGGTAATATGAAAAAGGTGCGAGTCCATAATTGTTGATTCATAGAAGTCTAAAGATTAAGAGGTGTTAATTTGTTGTTCATCCAAAAATTAAAGAGGCATGGTGATGACATGTGAGGTTTTTTATTCCTCGTTGAAATCCTAGTGTTGTTTCGAGTAGGGCGCACGCGATGGTTAACTCCTACCAACCTCCTCCCTTGTGGCATGTGAGGATTGCTTTGATTTGTGATAAAGCTAATAAAACTTTGCAATAAGTATATGAGTTCTTTATGACTAATGTGACACCATGTACATACTTATCTTCACCTTCTCATATTTTCTAGCCTCTTTGGTACCGTGCATAGCCCATTCTCACCTTGAGGATCGGTGCAACTTTCGCCGGTGCATCCAAACCTCGTAACATGATATGCTCTGTTACACATAAGCCTCATTATATCTTCCTCAAAACAGCCAAGATACCTACCTATCATGGCATTTCCATATCCATTCCGAGATATATTTCCATGCAAATTCCATCATCACTTTACAAGACTAGTTCGTTCATCATCAAATCGCTTTGCATGATCATATAGAGCTGACATAGTATTTGTGGCAAAGCCACCGTTCATCATGTTTTTGATACGTGTGACGCTAGATCATTGCACATCCTCGTACACTGTCAGAGGCATTCATATAGAGTCATATCTTCCTATCATTTCTTCATATTAAGTTGTAAGTAAATAAAAGTGTGATGATCATCCTTATTTGTGCATTGTCCTAGTTATAAAATTATGATGGAGACTATGATCCCCCCACAAGTCGGGATGAGTGTCACATCCCTAGTTATATGTCATAGCATAAGAATGTGTGTTGCATCATGTTTCATCTTTGCATCAACATGAAATGGGGACTAAAAGAAACCCCAAACTCTCATTGAATCGAACTAATTCAAAGTTGGTGAAATATCAACAAATCCAAAATGCCCATCTAAAATGTTCCCTATGTGTGATAATTACGGACATGAATATATCAGGGGCTATTTTAAATATTTGAACATTTGTGGAAATTCAAAAAAAATGATAAAGCTTCTGAAAATGCCAAATAAAGCAATATCATTATTTTAGAATTCAAAATATCCTGAAACTTTTTAGATAAGTTTGAAATATTGAAACTTCAATCTATAAAATATTGGGGATATTTCTTAGTAGCATTTGTACCTGCAAAAGAAATAAACAAATGTGAGAAATAGAAAACGGAGAGGAATAAAAGAAGAAATGGGAAAAGGCCCAGGGAAGCCGGCCTAGCTGGCCCACTGCCAGTCATCCCTGTTCTCTCGCTAGGAGGACAGGGGCACGCGCTCGCCGCGCGCTGGCACGCGCCGGCCAGCACCTCCCTGCCTGGCTGCTGGCCTGGAGGGCTCAGAGAGCACCAACGTGAGGCCCCCTCACCGTGGCCTCTTTCTCCCCCTCTCTCCCTCGCGTGATCTCTCTCTCACTCTCTCCCCTCTCAGCTCCGCCATGGCCGAGCTCCTCGCCGTCGTGCAGCCGCATTTCTAGCCTCCCCCACGCCCTTCCGAGACCGCCAACAGCTCCGCCGCGACTCCCTTGTCCTCTCCGTGAAGCTAGCCGACGCTGGGAGCCTTTGAAGCTGCGCCACCGCTGTTTCTTCCCTGCCGGCCACTGGAGCTCCGCCTCGTTGATTCGCCGCCCTCTGTGCGTCCCCGACCATGCCTCAGTGCCAGAAGACTCTCCGGTGAGCCCCGGTTCTATTCCCCCTAGTGCCATCGCCGTTCCCCACCTCTAGCCCCGTTGGTAGCCAGAACCGAGCGGAGCTCGCCGCCGGCCATGGCGTAGCCGTGGCCACAGCGGCCAAAGCTCGCTCCCGACCACGGGCTCATGCTCGTAGCGCCCCCAGGAGGCCATAGCCGCCCTTAGCTCCGCCTCCCACAGCCCGTAGCATCGTAGCTGCTCCTGCCGAGTCGTTGCCGCCGCTCAGCTCGACGTGGCCGTCGTCTCTGGCGACCCCGAGCCCCTTCTGCTGCTCTGCTAGATGCGTGCGTGCATGGGTTACCTCCCGGTGCCCCCTGCATGCCAAATGGCCACTGGAAAGGCAACTCTGGCGAGTCGCTGCCGCGCCTTTGGTCGCCGCTGGCCCCGCTCCGGTGGGCGCTGACGTGGCCGACCATTAGGGGCTAATCCCCCCTGTTAATTAGGCCCCAGCCGCTGACCAGTGGGCCCTGGGTGGGTCAAACCTCTGGTCAGCGCGGGAATTAAGCGTGTGCCACTGACATGCAGGCCCCGCACGTCAGGTTTGACTTGGCCTGGCCAGCTGACCAGCTGACGTCAGGCTGACATCATAAATTCATTTTCTAGTTTTAAAATAATTCCGGAATATGTTTAAAACTTTAAAAATTCATATAAATTAATTTGTAGTTCAGATGAAAATAATTTATATATGAAAATTGATCAGAAAAATCCAATGAATCCAATGGTGCCATTATCATGCATGTTAGAGCAACCTATATAGGTAAACATTGACTGTTACTAATAGGTTGACATCTGGAAAAATAAAATGGAGAAGACTTTGAACCTATATTCAAGTTCACCTCATTTAACTTGGACAATAGTTGCATTAGGTCATCCATACATGCCACCATGTCATGATCATGCATCATATTGTTGCACTTGCGTGTATTGAATATTGTTTATCTGCATTGCGATAGGCCCTACTTCTGAGGATACCCCCGAGTATCCCTGTAGCGACCCGACCTGAAAGGTCGAATCTCCGATGTTTCCGTACCATCCCAAGATCATGCTGATACACACACGGTACATCAATGTATATATCAAAGGGAAATCACACAACATTAATTAATCGAAATCTCATATTGAGTCCTTTATTACAATATATATTACAATAAAGTGGCAGAAGGCCAACTCATGAGATAAACTAAATCTTGCGCAAGCTTCAAGTAGACGAGTCCATCTGACTCCAAGGGCATCTCACCGAGCGTAGAGCGTATCCTCACTCCTGGTCGGAAAAATACTCTGCAACATGATACGTTGCAGCCATGTAGGTCAGCATATTGAATATGCCGACAAAGTCACAAGGAGAGGGGTGTAACGGTAATCATCTATTCTACATGCATATATGGCAGGTGGGGTAGTAAGTTTTTGCATAAAGCCAATTTTTCCTACAACAAGAGGGGGCTAAGAAGAAATTATTACTAAGTTGGTTGATTAATGAGATGGTTCCACCAACCAATTCTCATACCCAAGTTATTAATACCCACATCATCATATTAAATTGTGTTGAGAATTCCAGAAGTTTCAGTTCCTTTGGCTCAAGTCGTCCATGACTGTGTACACGGCTAATCGATTAGGTTGGGGTACTCTGCAGAGTTTTGCACACGTTCCCCACAAGATTTGATCGCCTCCGTCTCGCACTTCAGGGTGTTTGAGAAACGGATGACCAAAACATGGTCTTCTACAGGGTTTCCCTGGGACTCTGTCGGTGCCCATCCTTTCCTACCGTTCTTCTACATCTCATAGCACCGCCTGTCCAGGGTTACCATGGTATCCTAGCAAGCCAGAGCCCATAATGGCTTGTGGCCGTGCAGGTAAGCCTTGGGTCTTGAAGCATCCTTCCATCCCTTCGTTCCTGGGTGGACCTTTCCACGTGAATACTGGCACTTCTCCAGGAACACCTAGGCTAACCACTGGCTTCTCCAGGGCGCCGTTCCAACCATCATCCACCCAGAGGTAATGTTGAAACTTGAAATCTTGATCATCAGGTAGGTATTGAAATTATTATCACTCACAACTCTCGTGAATCACACAACCAACCCCGTCTACTAATAGCATAGCAAATAATAAAAACAACGTTTCCCGGGGCCTTAGTGTCAAAGGGTTGAGAGGGGTGCCTACCATATGATACTACAACAATGTAACCAAGTTTCCAATTTACCTACTTTGCATGCAATTGGGGTGATGTTAGAACTAACACAAATAAAACATTGGGTAAAAACATGATCAAAGTGACTTGCCTGGTTGACGATCTTCATACTCGAGTGACTCTAGATAACAAGCCTCGCACTCCGGAGGATCTAACGAATCAAACAAGAGCACACCATAAGCATACAATTCAAACAATCAGCAAGGTTAAACTAACAATGCTAAAACAATTCCGTAGTAACACTCAAGATAAAAGAAATCAAAACTGAATAGTTTGTCTCACAAAGTTTGGTGTCAAAAACTACTACTAATATAAAGTAAAACAAAAGCTATTTTTTTAGTAACACAAAAATTCTTAACAGAAAATACAAAAGACTTTATTAGTAAAAACAGAATTAATTTACCTAAATTTTTTGTGAAAATAATTACTAGTAAAATTAGTTGGTTTTATAAAATACTACTTAATGCAAGTAACTAGAGTTTCCTATAACAATAGAGTAAAACTAAACTATTTTTATTAACAAAACATTCTCTTAACAGAAAAGAATTTACTAAAATCTTTCTTACAAAACAGAATCTAATTACTTACAACTTTTTTTAAAAGAAATATTACTAACTAATTTGTTTTTAATAAACTATACCTAATTGAAAAAGAGTGGGGATTCCTATAACAATAAAGTAATAAACTAAACAAATTATTTTGTTACAGCAAGTAAATTCCTAATGTTGAAAACAATAGAAACTGATGAAATCTAAAACAAAAGTTAATCTAGTTCAGATTTCAAAATAAACGAAAAGAAAACTAAACTAACTAAACTAATAGGAAGAATAAACAAATTCTGTTTTAGTTAAGAACCCTAATCAAATTTATCCTAAAAATGCTCAAACTAAGTGAGATGATAGGTATAACTAATACAAAGCAGTGGCAAAATGATTCATTCAAAAATGTATTTTTAAACTCTAGTTATACAGATTTTAGTAGTTTAAGCAAATTTAACTAAATTCAAAATTTACAGTTCAAATTTGAAATCTAAAACAACAGAGAGAAGCTACATGTAATTTGTGGCCTATTGCAAAAAGAATCAATTAAAAACACCAACTATTTTAAAAGTTACAACTAAAACAAAATCAGAAAACATTCTGTTTTCTAAAACAGAACAGAAAAAGAAAAAAAATTAGCTAACGGCCAGGTGCTACGTGTCACGATGTGGTTGGCCGAGATAGCATGCGCGCAGAAACTAGCGAGCGGTGGCCAAACTTTAGAAGAAAACGGTTCGCCGTTTTAACTGATCTAATCTGGATCGTAGGATCCAGATCCAAAGGTTGAGGAGGGGTGGGGTGCTCACAACGGTGGTCGGGGTGATCTCCGGTGACGTTGACGGCGGCTGGAAGCAGGAGGTAGTCGGGAAGGGTGCTCCGATGGTCGGGGGCGACATCCGAGAGGTCCAAGCGACGGCGGCGGGCCTCCGGCGTCGATTGGTGGCGAAGGTGGGTAGTGGGGTGGAGTGTGGCGACGACCAGGTGCTCGGGAGGTTTCGGTTGGAGTGCGGAACTCCGGCGAGTGTGGGGGTGATGCTCTGGCGAGGGAAATGGGGTTTCGGGAGGGGAAATGGAGTGTGGAGAGTGGCCGGCTATATATAGGGCCGCGGGTGAGCGAGGGGAAGGAAGGGAAGAGAGATCCGCTTGGGAGGGATCTCCGGTGAGGTGGGCGCGCGTGGGAGGAAGAAGGTGAGCGCGGAGATTCAGCGAGTGGTCAGTGGGGTATGTTGTTAGCGAGAGGGAGAGAAACGCGGGCGTGTCGGTTGGCAGATTAGAAGGAAAGTCGGGAGAGGATTAAATGGCAGGTGGGCCAGCTGGAGCTTTAATGCGTTAAAAGCTTTCCTTTTTATTTTTTCCAGCGAATCAAAAACCATTAAATGGCAATAAAGACATTTCCTAGAATAAAGTTTTTTATACCATAATTACCAGGAGAATTAATGCCATCTAATAACATTTTTCCTCTCTCAAAATGAATACTTTAAAAAAAATATTTTCAGAAAATGCCTAATTGATTTTAAATTCTTTTGTAATAAATTTTCAAATAACCCCCTGGTTTTATTACTCAAATATTTCACCAAGAAGCACCTGGTGTGGAGTGTCATGTTACTCCTCTATTTTCGAACATTCCCAGAGATTTTCAAATAGGGGAAACAAATACATGGTAAAATTGAAAGGGCCTTTCAGAATTTCAAAGGAAGCACTTCAACCAATCATTTCATTCAAACAATGTGATGATGATGCATATCTATATTTCATAACATTCCAAAATGAAATTTTGGGATGTTACAATCCCGACGAAGGAGAGAACCCCTCCGCTCCCCAGCAAGGCAAGCAACCCCTTTGATCATTCCAATAACATCCCACTCTCTCGCTCCTGCTCTTGTTTAATGCATTAGGACATTGATCACATGTCAGTCATACACGGTAGATGAACCTATTCTTCTACATAACCTGTCCTTGTCACAGTAAATAGCTAAACCTTGCAACCTAGCATACCCGGTAGATGCTTGTGCCATAATGTGCTTAGCTTACCTTGCCTGCTTTGCTTGCTATGCTTAGAGTATTGTCAGGTCTGTTTCATCTAGGTGATGAACTGGAGTGAAACAATGTTGTCCTAATGTGGTATGATTAAGATGAACTCGATTTGGTAAAAGGTAGCGATGAGGGGCTATGTAGGAGTACATAGCGGGTTGTCTCATCGGGACCGTTCTTAGGAACTGAGTTCCGTGTTTGTGATCCAAGACTAGATACTACCGCACTTTGGGATACTTAATTGACCCTCTCGACTCATCATGCGCTTAGTCCTTAGTCCAGGACTTGCAAGTAGTTTCTGGTGTTTATAGTATACTGGAGGCCATGCGTAGCGCTGACCCTAGGGATGGGTTACGATGCGGTAGGCAGTGGCACGATGTACCAAGGGTCACCCGAATGGTGGGCTTGGGAACCCTGCGCACATCGTTTGGGGCCGTAGCAGAAACTTCGGCCGGACTTCCGTGCGGGTTCAGTCTCAAATAGGTGATAGCCTGGACTAGAGGTCTTATGTGATTGACGGTCATGGCCGACTCCCTCACTGGGATTCCGCTTGAAGGTTGCCGAGGTGCATGGTTTTATGAGCACACAACTATAAGTGGCGAGAGCATGTGTGAAGAAGTACACCCCTGCAGGGTATGAAACTATTCGAATAGCCGCATCCTCGGTAATGGACTACTTGGAGAACTTATGCTGTTCATAGATAATCAAATGGATACTCATAAAAATATCAAGACAAGTGTGAGTACCATGGATGGCACTCTCATAGGAGACGAAAGTGAATCCATGGTGGTGTATTGTCATGGAGTTAGTGGACTCGTGTGTGATATATAAAATGTTAACAAAGAGTTAAAATTGAGTAGTGTAGGTTAGCCATGAGTCAAAGCTGGCTTGCTGTATAAACTCCACCATCCTCCCTTGTTGATACATGAGCATAATTAGACTAGGTCTGTTCTAAAGACTTGCTGAGTACATTTGTACTCACGTTTTCTTAATAAATATTGCAGACGAATCCCAGGAACCCTTAGGTGGTTTCTTTCTAGACGTTGATGACGCCGAGTAGCTGGTGTCCCAGCTGCGATCCTTGCCCTTGTGGTGGACCATGAATAGTCAGGCCGTGTGCCTTTTATCTTTTCACTGTCTGTACCCAGACAACTTTAAGTTTCCGCTGGCTTGTATGAACATGTTTGTATGACTTGAGTGTTGGGTCATGTGACCCCTGCCTGTAAGAACATATTATGTGAGACTCTTCTGAGTCTCTTAAATAGAAGTTGTGTTAATGTATGGTTATGTTGTGGTGCCATAGTTGTATCTATGCATATCGGGCATGTCATGCGTATGTGTGACGTGCAATGGTATGTATGGGATCTGACACCTAGTCATGTGCTTTTAGTAGTACTCTTTATGGGAAACTGCCCCTCTGTGCTTCCATCGAGCCTTGGTAGCTTGCTACTACTCCGGACACATTGGTTGACCGGCATGTATCCTTCTTTGCTGTTGTGTCTGTCCCCTCGGGGAAATGTCTCGCAGTGTAATGGAGTCCCTGTAGCCTGCTACGACTTGTCTACATGCAGTGCTGGCATTTATGTCACATGGCATAATGGAGTCCTTGTAGCTTGCTATGACTCGTCTACACACGCTTGAGATCGACACCTGCATTGCTGGGTTACGTATGCCTGTTTCCGTATGGATGTACCACTTGGGTTCTATGACTAGTCATGTCGGCCCGGGTTCTTTGTCGTTTGATTGCCAGCGACATGTTCACATACGTGAGCCAAAAGACGCAAACGGTCCCGGCTAAGGTAAGGCTGCAGTCGTGGAGCTTACTGTGCATGAGGCCGCAAAGTGATGTGATATGTCAGTTTGGATTCATATGACTTAGGATCGGGGTCCCGATAGCGTTGGTATCAGAGCCTGACTGACTGTAGGACTACCAAGCCAAACCGGTCGAAGTTGAGTCTAGAAACACTATAGAAAAGTAGGGGAATTGATTGTGGAAGGGAACGTAAGGCTCCTTTTACTCCTCTTCCCAAGTTATTCTATGCTGAGTCATCCTCATCTATTCTACGGGGTTAAGAACTAGGCTTCTCATCTATTGCTTAGGATGACGAGTTACTAACCATGGACTTCTAGCTAGCTTGTTTGCAGTGATCTTCGTATTCAAGTATTGTTGGTGTGACAAACAGATGGAGAAGAGATTTGAGTCTATATAGTCGAGTGGTTATGCATTTCCAATCTTTTGCAGTTGTCTCAAAATCCTTTTTGAGCAATTACAGCCGTTATGCTGTCCGATTTCTGTTCGAATCTCTAATGTCTTTGCATCATTCTCTGTTTCAGATGCCCCTCGTCCCTCCCGTCAAGTGGTCCATCTAACCAGGTGCATCGATGTACCGGGTCACACGACCATGTTGGTTAGAGTCATGATGGAGGCTGGATATCATTGGCACCCAGAGTACACAGTGGAGGAGCAGTATCGAGACTTCAATCAGAGTCAGTTTCTGTGTACTATTAGGATATATCCATCATATCTTGGAGCTGCAGAGCCGCTTCACTGGACTTATGGATTAGGTGTCACCATAGATATGGTAGTTCAAGAGGCCGCCTACACCATGCTGACTATCATGAGGTTTCATCATGGTCTGCTTCAGAACACCGAGTTCTGCTATGTTCCTGCTTCTCAGGGAGGAGAGGATAGCTATCTTAGCGCAGCCTATTATGATCATTCCCATGAAGACCCTAGGCTGCAGGTGACTGCTCAGATGTTGGAGAATAGGGATCGAGATGCACTTGCCCTTCGGATGGAGCTATATGCTACATGTGCGCGTCTTTGGACAACCTTGGCGCAGTTAGCACCTATCGTGCAGACAGGCTATGGAGATTCGGAGATGTTGAACCCATTGCGGACTCATCTGCCAACACACATAGACTGGCCTGATGTTGGAGGCATCACCCCTCTTCGAGGACCGCTGTTACCACTAGCAAGGGGACCAAGGCCACATCCGTGCCCTTACGGTTTCTAGGGATCACATGCTAGGGTGTTTCCAGATCCTCAGGTTCAGCTCCCGGGTCATGGGGGTAACCTGTACGAGGCATTCTACGGCGATGCTTGAGTGCGTGGATGTTAGTACTAGTATGCTAGCAGTTGTATTATCACAGTCCTGCGTGTTTTGTGGGATACGATGGAGGTTGAGAGTTGAGTTCCGGAGGTGTAGATAGATAATGTATAGGAAGCTTGTAATGCCTCCGATGTGTTGTGTCATCTCTCCATAGTTTGTATTTCAGCTTGGGCTTGTACTGAACTATGTCATGGTGTGTATGAATCATGGTGTTATATGGCAGTTGTTGTTACCATGTTAATTGGGTTTTACCTCTGCATGCCATGTTGTCCAGTACGTTCCTTATCTTCTTCCTTAGAGTTGATGTCTTTGATGTCTAAGCTCTGGGTTTGTTTTTCCAGGATGGTGGCCACTAGGAATAATCCCATGCCTGCCCCCGAGCAGGGAGAAGGTAGCCAGTCAAGGCAAGAGGACCTGCCTCGTGCACCATTTCTGGCAGAAGTGATGCTCGAGGCCGAGTGGAACAAGATGGAGACAAATAGACTGTTGGAACGAATTGAGTAGAACACAGCTCATGCTCCTTGCAATGATCAAAACGATGGTGTGTCTCTCAGAGATTTCGTCAAGCTATGCCCACCCAAGTACCATCATTCGGTCGATCCGCTCGACGCGGATGATTGGCTGACTGGCATGTCCCGCAAGATTCGAGCAGCCAATGTATCCGAGGCCAACAAGGTGACTTTTGCCACCTACTTTCTGGAAGGACCCACCAATCTGTGGTGGGAGAGTTATGAAGCTATGCGAACTACAGGCCACACACCAAATTGGGATGAATTCAGCGAAGCTTTTTGTACCCATCACATCTCGGAAGGGCTGATGGATCGTAAGAGGGAAAAGTTTTGTGCCTTCACTCAGGGTAGACTGTCAATGGATGTCTATAGCCGTGAATTCGGCAACCTTGCTCGTTATGCTCCAGAGGAGGTGTCAACTGATGCTAAGAAATAGGCTAGGTTCCGCAAGGGACTTAATCCTGAGCTTCGTCGTGATCTACGTCTGCACAAGTGCACTACCTTCCAGGCTCTTGTCAACAAGGCTATCAACGCCGAAACCGGACAGACTGATTATGAGGCCACTAGGAAGCACACCTGCGACTTCAGCCCCGCATCTGGCTCAGGCTCCAATAAACGCCGAGTGTGGGTGCCCAATGCAGCCCTGGAACCAAGGTACACCATGAGGCCATCCTTTAAGGCGCCTCGCCTAGCTCAGCCCAGCCCTCCGGTCAGGACATTTGGAGGTCCCCCTGCCAACACAGCTCCCCGTGCCACCATGGTCTGCTACAAGTGTGGAGAACCAGGACACTACTCCCGTGAGTGTCCTCAGAACGATGTCAAGCCGACTGGACGTGGAAAGCCGGGAAAAGCCTTCTTTGTGAAGCCAGCTCCCGCTCGTGGTCGAGTGAACTATGTGTCTGCTGAAGAAGACCTTGAGGACCCTGATGTTATTCTAGGTACGCTCCTTGTCAATAGCCATCCAGCATCTATTCTATTTGATACCGGGGCATCTCATTCATTCATCTCAGAAAGTTATGCACAGTTGCATAACATGTCTTTTTGTGATATGCCAACTCCTCTAGTAGTTCAGACTCCTGGATCAAAATGGCAAACTTCTAGAGTGAGCCATGATAATGAGATTCTTGTGGATAGGCTAGTCTTCCTAGCATCTTTGATAGCCCTCAAGTCTTCGGACATCAATATCATCTTAGGTATGGACTGGATGAAAGCCCATTATGCTAAGATTGATACTGTTGGGAGACGTAGTAGTAAATCAAAATTTACCTACGTGTTCACCAAGATCCATCTATGGAGAAACCAGCAACGAGTAAGGGGAGAGTGGATCTTCATACCTTTGAAGATCTCTAAGCGGAAGCATTGCTAGAACGCGGTTGGTGGAGTCGTACACGTAGCAATCCAGATCGCGGTGGACTCCGATCTCAGCACCGAACAACGGTGCCTCCGCGTTCAACACACGTGCAGACCGGTGACGTCTCCTACGCCTTGATCCAGCAAGGAGGAAGGAGAGGTTGAGGGAGAGCTCCGGTAGCACGACGGCATGGTGATGGTGGAGCTGCGTGGTACTCCGGCAGAGCTTCGCTAAGCACTACGGAGAACGAGGAGAGGGAGGAGTAGGGCTGCGCCAGGGAGGAGAGGAACTCGTGTGTGTTGCAGCCCTGAAAACCTCACATATATATATAGGGGAGAGGGAGGACGAGGCACCCCATCTAGGGTTCCCACCCTAGATGGTGCGACAGCCCCTAGATGGGGTTTTGGCCGGCGGCCAGAGAGGGAGAGAGGGAGGGCGCAGCCCTAGTGGGCCTTAGGCCCACCTGGGTCTAGGGTTTCCCCTCTCTCCACCTCTCCTGCGCCTTGGGTTGGGTGGGAGTGGTGCACCAGCCCACCAATGGGCTGGTTCACTCCACCTCAGGCCCATGGAGCCCTCCGGGGCTGGTGGCCCCACTTGGTGGACCCCCGGAACCCTTCCGGTGGTCCCGGTACAATACCGGTAATTCCCGAAACTCTTCCGGTAATCAAAACCTCACTTCCTATATATCAATCTTTGTCTCTGGACCATTCCGGAGCTCCTCGTGACGTCCGGGATCTCATCCGGGACTCCGAACAACCTTCGGTGACCACGTACACTATTTCCCTATAACCCTAGCGTTATCGAACCTTAAGTGTGTAGACCCTACGGGTTCAGGAGACAGGTAGACATGACCGAGACACTCTCCGGTCAATAACCAACAACAGGATCTGGATACCCATGTTGGCTCCCACATGCTCCACGATGATCTCATCGGATGAACCACAATGTCGGGAATTCAATCAATCCTGTATGCAATTCCCTTTGTCTACCGGTATGATACTTGCCCGAGATTCAATCGTCGGTATCCCTATACCTTGTTCTATCTCGTTACCGGCAAGTCTCTTTACTCATTCCGTAACACATCATCCCGTGGCTAACTACTTAGTCACATTGAGCTCATTATGATGATGTCTTACCGAGTGGGCCCAGAGATATCTCTCTGTCACACAGAGTGACAAATCCCGATCTCGATTCGTGCCAACCCAACAGACACTTTCAGAGATACCCGTAATGTACCTTTATGGCCACCCAGTTACGTTGTGACGTTTGTCACACCCAAAGCACTCCTACGGTATCCATGAGTTGCACAATCTCATGGTCTAAGGAAACGATATTTGACATTAGAAAAGCTTTAGCAAACGAACTTCACGATCTTGTGCTATGCTTAGGATTGGGTCTTGTCCATCATATCATTCTCCTAATGATGTGATCCCATTATCAACGACATCCAATGTCCATGGTCATGAAACCATGACCATCTCTTGATCAACGAGCTAGCCAACTAGAGGCTCACTAGGGACATGTTGTGGTCTATGTATTCACACATGTATTACGGTTTCTGGTTAACACAATTATAGCATGAACAATAGACAATTATCATGAACAAGGAAATGCAATAATAACCATTTTATTATTGCCTCTAGGGCATATTTCCAATAGATACTCATACTAGGAATGTTAAACTTACACATCCCTCGGGTGAGATAGTTAATGTCTCTACTCGAACATCCAAGCGCCAACTCTATTCGCTCAATGCTAGCCCTCTTCCAGAATTAGAAGTTATTTCGGTAGTCGATGACTTCCCGGATGTCTTTCCAGAAGATCTGCAAGGAATTCCACCTGTCAGAGATGTTGAGTTTGTGATAGAACTCATTCCAGGGACTATCCCAATAGCCAGAAGACCCTATAAGATGGCACCCTTAGAACTAGCCGAACTTAAGAAACAACTCGATGAGGATTTGAAGCAAGGTTTCATCCGTCCTAATTCTTCTCCTTGGGCTTGCCCCGTCCTCTTCGCTAAAAAGACGGATGGTTCGCATTGGATCGTTGTGTATTATCGGCCAGTAAATCTGGTCACCATAAAGAACAAGTATCCGCTCCCCAGGATCAATGATTTGTATGATCAACTCGCTGGATCCTCTATCTTTTCCAAAATGGATTTGAGGTTGGGATACCATCAAATCAGAATTTGAAATGGGGACATTCCAAAAACGGCTTTTGTTACTCGTTATGGCCAATACGAGTACACCGTCATGTCCTTCGGGCTAACCAATGCCCCAGCCACTTTCTCTCGCTTGATGAGGTCAATCTTCATGGAGTATTTGGATAAGTTCGTTGTGGTTTACCTCGACGATATACTCATCTACTCGAAGAACTAACAGGAACATGCTGAGCATCTAAAGCTGGTATTGACGAAACTTAGAGAGCATCAACTCTACGCCAAATTCTCCAAGAGTGAATTTTTGTTACCAGAAGTGACCTACCTAGGCCACGTAATCTCTGGAAAAGGAATTGCTATCAATCCCAAGAGAGTTCAGGCCATCCTTGATTGGACTCAACCTGAATCGGTTAAGCAAGTATGAAGTTTCCTTGGCTTAGTGAGCTATTGTTGTCGCTTTGTCGAGAATTTCTCCAAGGTTGCGAAACCTCTGACTGAACTCCTCAAGAAATATAAAAAGTTGGAGTGGACTCCACAATGCGAGCACAACTTTCAGGAGTCGAAAAGACGACTGACCTCTGCTCCTGTTCTGGTGCCACCAGACTTCTCTAAGGACTTTGTTATCCATTGCGACGCCTCGCGACAAGGATTAGGTTGCATTCTCATGCAAGATCATCATGTGATTGCATACGCATCTCGACAGTTGCGTCCACATGAGGATAATTATCCCACACATGATCTTGATCTTGCAGCTGTGGTCCATGCACCGAAAAGATGGCGACATTACCTTCTGGGTAATCGTTGCGAAATTTACACTGAACACCAAAGTCTGAAATATATTTTCACCCAACCGGATTTGAATCTCAGGCAAAGACAGTGGGTTGAGTCGATTACAGATTACGACTTAGGGATAACTTACACCCTGGGGAAAGCCAATGTCATGGCTGATGCACTGAGTCATAAGTCTTATTGTAACAATCTGATGTTGCAACAAGGTAAACCACTTCTCCACAAGGAATTTCGGAAGTTAAACGTTTGCATTGTTCCTCAAGGATTCCTATCCAACTTGGTGGCGAAACTTACTCTTAAGGATCAAATAGTAGCTGTCCAGAGGTATGACAAGGGTATATCCTGAATCAAGGAGAATATTGCTAGCGGAAACGCTAAAGATTTCTCCAAAGATGATCAGGGTGTCATGTTCTTTCAAAACCGGTTAGTGGTTCCTAAGAGAAAATGTTTAAGATAGCTGATTCTTAAGGAGGCTCATGATTCTCCTCTCACAATTCATCCGGGTAGCGCCAAGATGTATCAGGACCTACGCCAGAGGTTCTGGTGGACTAGGATGAAGAGAGAAATTGCTCAGTTTGTTGCTAACTGCGACGTTTGTCACCGCGTGAAAGCAAAACATCAACGGCCTGCTGGCACCCTTCAACCTCTAGCTATTCCTGAATGGAAATGGGATAAAGTCGGTATGGATTTCATTACCGGATTTCCCAGGACCAAGAGAGGGAATAATGCTATCTTTGTGGTCATAGACCGTCTTTCCAAAGTGGCTCATTTTCTTCCCGTTCAGGAGAGTATAACTACTAGTCAATTAGCGGAGCTATATGTTTCTCGAATAGTTTCTCTTCATGGTGTGCCATTGGAGATCAACTCAGACCGCGGAAGTATCTTTACTTCTCAATTTTTGGAAAGTTTTCAAACCGCCATGCAGACTCATCTATCCTTTAGCACTTCTTTCCACCCGCAATCAAGTGGTCAAGTTGAGCGAGTCAGTCAAATCCTCGAAGACATGCTCAGAGCTTGTGTTATATCTTTTGGTATGAATTGGGAGAAATGTCTTCCATTTGCCGAATTTGCTTATAACAATAGTTACCAATCAAGCCTGGGCAAAGCCCCTTTTGAAGTTCTCTATGGATGAAGGTGTCGAACACCTCTTAACTGGTTAGAAACCAGAGAGAGGCAACTCTTTGGCCCGGATATGATCCAGGATGCAGAGGAGCAAGTTCACATTATTCGTGAAAAGTTGAAAACAGCCCAATCTCATCAAAAGAGCCAATATGACCGTCATCATAAGGCTGTGACCTATGAAGTTGACGAGAAGGCTTACCTTCGGGTTACACCTCTGAAGGGTACCCATCGATTCGGTATCAAGGGCAAGTTGGCTCCTCATTACATTGGACCTTTTTCGCATTCTTGCTAAACGAGGAGAAGTTGCCTACCAATTGGAACTTCTGCCGCATCTTTCCAAGGTTCATGATGTCTTCCACGTCTCACAACTCAGGCGTTGCTTTTCGGACCCTGTCCGCGAAGTAGACCACGAAGCGCTTGATCTCCAAGATAACCTTACATATCGAGAATACCCTGTTCATATTCTTGATCAAGCTTAGCGTACCACTGTAGCGACCCGACTCAAAACGAGTCAAGCCTCTGTGTGTTCTGTGCCATCCCTTGATCAGTATGCTGGCACACACAGTACATCAATGTATATATCAGAGTGCAATCACATGTAATTAACGTAAAACTGATATATACCTTAAAATCTCAGTGGAAGCAGTCAACGGGTGTGGAGTCCCAATAACACCAACGACAAGTTGAGTGCGGACTGTAATCCTGAATCGTACTCTTACTCGTCGTAAAAGAGTATCTGCAACATAAGACGTTGCAGCCATGTAGGTCAGTACATTGAATGTACTGGCAAGATCACCATAGTTGAACAGAAGATAAAGACTATTCTATATGAAGTAAGGCTTTGTGGCTCGGTGTCTGAGTTTTTTGCATAAAGCTGATTTTATTTTCCTACAACAAGGGAATATCAGGAGTTTTCACTATAGAGTACCTAACATGACATGGTTCCGCCAACCGATGTCTAATTTCCCACAAGTATCATTAAGTTGCCCACAATTAGTTATCAGTCCAGTGTTGAGAGTTCAGAGATAGATCCAAGTCTAGAAGCTCAAGTTGTCTGTAACCGGGGACACGGCTAATCAATTAGGTTTAACTCTGCAGAGTGTTGTGTACTTTACCCACAAGATTCTTTCCCTCCTGGTAAGTCCTCGCACTGCCTGGTGTTTGACAACAGGACGAAAGAAACATGGTCTTTCAAAGTGTTTCCCGGACTACTGTCAGTGCCCATCCATTCCTAACGTCGACTACATCTCGTAGCACTGCCCAGCCAGAGTCACAACAAAGATCAACCAAGCCAGAGCCCATAATGACTTGTGGCTACACAGGTAAGCTTCCGGGCATGAAGTATTCATCTTTCTCTTTGAGTCTGGGTGAGGCTTTCCGCGTGAATACTGGCACATCTCCAGCAACACCTAGGCAAATCCACTGGCTTCTCTAGGGTGCCGTTCCAACCATCCTTCACCCAGTAGTGTGTATTGAAACCTTGTTTCTCGAGTCTCGAAGTCTTGAGGTCTTGGAGATGCAGGACTTGCAGATGCCTTCATGAAGTTGTCGTCTTGACGTAGAGTCCTCCTTCTCACACCACTCACGAACACTCATACCAAAACCCCGTCTACTTTAGCATAGCATAAAAATAACTAACGTTCCCGGGGCTTTTGTAACAAGTGGCGGGTTCCTACCTCATGCAGACTACTCAACTACAAGAATTTCAATAAAGGCTACGGGAGGGATTTGTTGAATGATGTCACTACATGCAATAAAACATAGGTATGAAAATATGGTCACAGTGAACTTGCCTGTACTATTGATGAAGAATAATATCGCTCTCAGAAATAACTTGATAGACTATTCGTCACTCTCCGATGAAAATCTATAATCAAACATTGCATTCATATAAGCAATCATACTAACAATCAATTCTAACAATCAAAAAGTAACACAAAAAACCAAAAGCAACTAGGTGGTGATGAAGGAAATACTTAAGACAAAACTCAAAACAACAAGATTGTGATGAAGGAAATACTTAAGACAAAAGTTAAAATCAACAAAATTTTCATAAAAGCAACTATGGTGGTTTTCCCCTACAAGCAACTATTTTCAATAGTAACAAAAGAAAAATAAAGTAAAATATAAAAAAAGTATTTTTAGTAAATATTTTATTAGCAAAATAAATACTTTTGAAGAACAAGTAAATACTATGAAAATAACACACTAAAATACTATAAGTTTTCTGGCTAGAAATCTTAACAGCAAATAAAACAATTAAAATAACAGAAAATAAAATATAATAACTAAGTTAACAGAAAGTAAAACTTGTTAAACAATTATTTTAAATATTTTCAAACAAGAACTCAACTAGAGCAATTCAACAAAACAAAGCAAAACAATGGGCTCTAAGTTTAGGTGGCTAAACTACTACTAATATAAAACAAGACAAAACTGTATTTAGAAACAAAACAATCCTTAACAGAAAAGAAATACTAAAAATTTTATCCTTTAAAACTTTTGTGAAAAGAACTACTACTAAAACTAAATTGTTTTATAAAACATTACCTAATGGAAAAGAATATACTTTCCTATATCATTTGAATATAAAACAAGGTAACTATTTTTATTAATAGAAAACAAGTCACCAATTATTGGACAACAGAACTAAAGTAAACTAAAACAAAAGTTAAACTAATTCAGATTTTCAAAATAACTAAAAAAATTAAACTAACTAAACAACATAGGAACTAAACAGAATCTATGTTAGGTTGAAAACACTATTTTAAAATATTCTAAAAATTCCCAAATTCTACCTACTGATAACTAATGTCACTAGTGACAAGTAGCAAAAGAATCAATCAAAAATATATTTTTAAACTCAAGTTATTCAGAAAATAAGATTTAAATCAAATCTGTTTGAATTCAAATTGAAATATTCAAAAATAGTCAAACTTGGTATCTACAGAAACTACATAAAATTTGTGACACAATGCGAAAAGAATCAAAATAAAAAAGTTAAAAACATAAAAGATATAAAGAAAACAAAATCAGAACTAAATCTGTTTTTAAAACAGAAACAGAATGGAAATTTTTCTAACTAACGGACAGGGGGGTGACGTGGCACGCTCTGGTTGGCTATGGGGTGTGCGTGCTAGAGAGATTCGGGCGAACGGCCGGTAACTAACAAAAACATTTCGGTCTAACTAGCTAAACAGAAAACTGTTCCAGTTTATTTAAATAAAACCGAAGGGGTAAGTTACTTCTAATCTGAGCCATTGGGGTAAGATCGAACGGAGGGGGAGAGGGTGCGGTGCTCACAGAGAAGGGGTCGTCGGCGATGAAGCTTCTCCGGTGAGGCCGAGGCGCCGAAGTGCTCGTGGAGGTGGCTCCGGTGGTCAGGGATGGCGTTTGAGAGGTCCTGTCGACAGCGGCAGGTCTCCGGCGTTGGTTGGTGGTGTTGGAGAGGCGAGGGGCGTCGGCGTTGAGTACCCCAAGCTCGGGATGGTGGTGGTCGAGGGGAAAACTCCGGCGAGGGTGGTGGTTGTGGCGTTCTGGAGGGTCTCCGGTGAAGGTGAGGGGATGGGGAGGTGCGCTCGAGCGTGGGGAAGCGGTAGGTGGGCTCGGGAGGTGGCGGGGTGGTCGGAGTGGAGCGGCACGGTGGAAATGGCACAACAGCGTTCGTGTGCTCCGACGAGCTATTACGGCGAGGGGAGGGCACGGGCAGAGGGGGAAAAGGGGGGAACGGGTCGAGGTGAGGCATGGCTTTATATAGGCGGCCTCGGGCGGACGGGGAAGGAAGGGGGGAGGGGATCATGGAGGAGGAATCTCCGGTGAGGTGAGCGTGCGGGGGAGGAAGAAGGTGACCACGGGATCTCGTGGTCGGACGGCGGGTCCCACACGTCAACGAGAGAGAGGGAGGGGCGACTGTGTCGGTTGGCCGGTAATAAGGAAAGTCGGGAGGGGAGAGAAAGAAAGTGGGCCGGCCTGTCTTTAAAGCGATTAAATATTTTCCTTTTATTAATTCATAGAGCTTTAAAATATCATTAAGGCATTCAAAACATTTCCAAACATAGACAATATATATATCAAAATTACCAGGGGAATAAATGCTATTTAATGAACATTTTTCCCTGGCCAAAAATATTTTTTTTTCCAGAAAATGCCTAAATTGATTTTAATTCATTTTGCAAATAATTTTCAAATAACTCCCTGGTTTTATTGCTCAAATATTTCACCAAGATGCCCCTGGTGTGGAGTGGCATGTTACTCCTCTCAAACTTTGCCAAGGGTTTTGAATACTTTGAAAATTTGAATAGGAACCAAATATGAAATGAGTTTCCAGAATAAATCAGAGGTTTTCAAAAGCACTTTCAAATCCTTCTTTTAAACTTCCAACTCATATTTCATAAAATTTGAAGAAGTCATTTTATCCTCTCTCATGAAAATCATTGAGTTGCATAAAGTTTCTGAATTTGAATTAGTTTCAAATGGAATCCAAATCATTTTCAAATCCCTTTTCATTTCTTTAATTGGAAGAAGTCATATCATCTTCACTGTGGGGTTTTGTGATGAAATGAATTTTAATTCCTGATGATCAAAATGCAGAGTGAAAATTTTGGGGAAGTCATTTCATTCCCTCTCATTAAACTTTCAAAAGTTTTCAAAAGTTTCAAATTTCACTCAATTCAATCACTCATACAAACAAACAATCATTCTAGTATTTATTATAACATTCCAAAATTTGGGATGTTACAACCACTCGGTGTTGAAACATCAAGTTTCTTAAGGTTCAGTGGTCACATCATTCCGAGAAGGAGGCCACATGGAAAAGAGAAGATCGTCTTCGACTAGAGTACCCCGCGCTCTTCCCGACGACTCCAAAATGTCGGGACGAGATTCTTTTGAGTGGAGGTTAGTTGTCACATCCCTAGTTAGATGTCATAGGATAAGCATGTGTGTTGCATCATGTTTCATCTTTGCATCAACATGAAATGGGGACTAAAAGAAACCCCAAACTCTCATTGAATCAAACTAATTCAAAGTTGGTGAAATATCACCAAATCCAAAATGCCCATATAAAATGTTCCCGATGTCTGATAATTATGGACATGAATATATCGGGGGCTATTTTAAATATTTGACCATTTGTGGAAATTCAAAAAAATGATAAAGCTTCTGAAAATGCCAAATAAAGCAATATCATTATTTTAGAATTCAAAATATCCTGAAACTTTTTAGATAAGTTTGAAATATTCAAACTTGAATATATAAAATATTGGGGATATTTCTTATTAGCATTTGTACCTACAAAAGAAATAAACAAATGTCAGAAATAGAAAATAGAGAGGAATAAAAGAAGTAATGGGAAAAGGCCCAGGGAAGCCGGCCCAGCTGGCCCATTGCCAGTCATCCCTGTCCTATCGCCAGGAGGACAGGGGCACGCGCTCGCCGCGCTAGCATGCATCGGCCAGCACCTCCCTGCCTAGCTGCTGGCCTGGAGGGCTCAGAGAGCGCAAGTGCGAGCCCCCCTCGCCGTGGCCTCTTTCTCCCCCTCTCTCCCTCGCGCTCTCTCTCTCGCTCTCTCCCCTCTCAGCTCTGCCATGGCCGAGCTCCTCGCCGTCGCACAGCCGCAGTTCTAGCCTCCCCCACGCCCTTCCGAGAACGCAAACAGCTCCTCCACGACTCCCATGTCCTCTCCATGGAGCTAGCCGATGTTGGGAGCTTTCAAAGCCGCACCACCGCCGTTTCTTCCCCGCCGGCCATCGAAGCTCCGCATCGTCGATACGCCGCCCTCTGTGCGTCGCTGACCATGCCTCGGTGCCAGAAGACTCTCCGGTGAGCCCCGGTTCTATTCCCCTAGTCTCGTCACCATTCCCCACGTCTAGCCCCGTCGGTAGCCAGAGCCGAGCGGAGCTCGCTGCCGGCCATGGCGTAGCCGTGGCCACAGCGGCCAAAGCTCGCTCCCGACAACGGGCTTGTGCTCGTAGCGCCCCCAGGAGGCCGTAGCCGCCCTTAGCTCCACCTCCCACAGCCCGTAGCGTCGTAGCTGCTCCTGCCCGAGCCGTCGCCGCCGCTCAGCTTGACGTGGCCGTCGTCTCCAGTGACCCCGAGCCCCCTCTGCTGCTCCGCTAGATTCGCGTGTGCATGGGCTACCTCCTGGTGCCCTCTGCGTGCCAAATGGCCACCGGAAAGGCAACTCCGGTGAGTCTCCTCCGTGCCTTTGGTCTCCGCCGGCCTCGCTCCGGTGGGCGCCGACGTGGCCGACCATTAGGGGCTAATCGCCCCTGTTAATTAGGCCCTAGCCGCTGACCAGTGGGCCCTGGGGTGGGTCAAACCTCTAGTCAGCGCGGGAATTAAGCCTGTGCCACTGACCCGTGGGCCCCGCATGTCAGGTTTGACCTGGCATGGTCAGCTGACCAGGTGACGTCGTGGTGACGTCACGCTGACGTCATAAATCCATTTTCTAGTTTTAAAATAATTCCAGTATATGTTTAAAACCTTAAAAATTCATATAAATTAATCTGTAATTCAGATGAAAATAATTTATATATGAAAATTGATCAGAAAAATCCAATGAATCCAATGGTGCCATTATCATGCATGTTAGAGCAACCTATGTAGGGAAACATTGACAATTACTAATAGGTTGACATTTGGAAAAATAAAATGGAGAAGACTTTGAACCTATATTCAAGTTCACCTCATTTAACTTGGACAATAGTTGCATTAGCTCATCCATACATGCCACCATGTCATGATCATGCATTATATTGTTGCACTTGCGTGTATTGAATATTGTTTATCTGCATTGCGGTAGACCCTACTTCTGAGGATACCCCTGAGTATCCCGACGAAAGAGAGAACCCCTCCGATCCCCAGCAAGGCAAGCAACCCCTTCGATCATTACGATAACATCCCACTCTCTCGATCCTGCTCTTGTTTAATGCATTAGGACATTGATCACATGTCAGTCATACACGGTAGATGAACCTATTCCTTTGCATGACCTGTCCTTGTCACAATAAATAGCTAAACCTTGCAACCTAGCATACCTGGTAGATGCTTGTGCCATAATGTGCTTAGCTTACCTTGCCTGCTTTGCTTGCTATGCTTAGAGTATTGTTAGGTCTGTTTCATCTGGCTGATGAACTGGAGTGAAACAATGCTGTCCTAATGTGGTATGATTAAGATGAACTCGATTTGGTAAAAGGTAGCGATGAGGGGCTATGTAGGAGTACATAACGGGTTGTCTCATCGGGACCGTTCTTAGGAACTGAGTTCCGTGTTTGTGATCCAAGACTAGATACTACCACACGTTGGTATACTTAATTGACCCTCTCGACTCATCATGCGCTTAGTCCTTAGTCCAGGACTTGCAAGTAGTTTCTGGTGTTTATAGCATGCTGGAGGCCGTGCGTAGCGCTGACCCTAGGGGTGCGTTACGACGCGGTAGGTAGTGGCATGGTGTACCAAGGGTCACCCGAATGGTGGGCTTGGGAACCCTGCGCACATCGTTTGAGGCCGTAGCAGAAACTTCGGCCGGACTTCCATGCGGGTTCAGTCTCAAATAGGCGATAGCCTGGACTAGAGGTCTTATGTGATTAACGGTCGTGGCCGACTCCCTCGTTGGGCTTCCGCTTGAAGGTTGCCAAGGTGCATGGCTTTATGAGCACACAACTATAAGTGGCGAGAGCATGTGTGAAGAAGTACACCCCTGCAGGGTATGAAACTATTTGAATAGTCGCGTCCTTAGTAATGGACTACTTGGAGAACTTATGCTGTTCATAGATAATCAAATGGATATTCATAAAAATATCAAGACAATTGTGAGTACTGTGGATGGCACTCTCGTAGGAGATGAAAGTGAATCCATGGTGGTGTATTGTCATGGAGTTAGTGGACTCATGTGCGATATATAAAATGTTAACAAAGAGTTAAAATTGAGTAGTGTTCCACCTGTTGGAAATATGCCCTAGAGGCAATAAATAAAGTGTTTATTATTATATTTCCTTGTTCATGATAATTGTTTATTATCCATGCTAGAATTGTATTAACTGGAAACATAGATACATGTGTGGATACATAGACAAAACACTATGTCCCTAGTATGCCTCTAGCCATGGACATGAGATGTCATTTGATATCGGGATCACATCATTGGGAGAATGATGTGATGGACAAGACCCAAAATACAAACGTAGCATATGATTGTGTCAGTTTATTGCTGCTGTTTTCCGCGTGTCAAGTATATGTTCCTATGACCATGAGATCATGCAACTCACTGACACCGGAGGAATACTTTGGGTGTATCAAATGTTGCAACATAACTGGGTGACTATAAAGGTGCACTACAGGTATATCCGAGGGTGTCTGTTGGGTTGGCATGGATCGAGACTAGGATTTGTTACACCGTGTGACGGAGAGGTATCTCAGGGCCCACTCGGTAATACAACATCACAACAAGCCTTGCAAACAATGTGACTAAGTGTTAGTCACGGGATCGTGTATTACGGAATGATTAAAGGGACTTGCCGGTAACGAGGTTGAACTAGGTATAGAGATACCAACGATCAAATCTCAGGCAAGTAACATACCGAAGAACAAAGGGAACGTTATACGGGATAAACTTCATCCTTGTCATAGAGGTTCGACCGATAAAGATCTTAGTAGAATATGTAGGAAACAATGTGGACATCCAGGTCCCACCATTGGTTATTGACCGTAGAGGTGTCTCGGTCATGTCTACATAGTTCTCGAATCCGCAGGGTCTGCACACTTAAGGTTTGGTGACGTTTCGGTAGTGTAGAGTTATGTATGGTGGTGACTGAAGATTGTTCGGAGTCCCGGATGAGATCCCGGACGTCACGAGGAGCTCCGGAATGGTCCGGAGGTAAATATTCATATATAGGAAGTCCCAGTTTGGTCGCCGGAAAAGTTCTGGGCTAATCGGTAGTGTACCGGGAGTGCCGGTAGTGTACCGGAAGACCTCCGGGAGGGGTATTTCGACCCCAAGAGGTCCATGGGCTGTGAGAGGATAATTACCAGCCCTTAGTGGGCTGGGAAATCAAGCCTAGAAGGCCCATGGCACAGGAGAGAAGAGGCCAAAAAGAAAAAGGCAAAATCAGCCAATAGGGAGCAATCCTACTCCAACTAGGATTGGAGGTGGAGTAGGATTGCCCCCCTCTCCACTTCGGTCGAATAGGGAGCCCCTTGGCTGCCTCTCCTCTCCTCTCCTCCTATATATACTGGTGGAATATCTAGGGTTTTGGCAGAATTTATGGCCACGTGCTACCCGTTCCACCGGTGCTCCTCTAGATTAGTTTTCCGCGGTGCTTAGGCGAAGCCCTGCCGGAATTGCACCACCACCACCATCACCGGAGCGCCGTCACGCTGCCGATGAACTCTCTCTCTTTCCACCTTCTCTTGCTGGATCAAGACGGTGGTGATCGTCATCAAGCTGCACGTGTGCTGAACGCGGAGGTGCCGTCCGTTCGGTACTAGATCGGAAGGATCGTGATCAAGGCCACGAGACGTTCGTGACTGGTTCACGGGACAGATCATGACGAGATCGCAGGACGGTTCGTGATTGGTTCGCAGGACGGTTCGTGACTGGATCGTGGGACGGATCGTGACGAGATCGCGGGACGGTTCGTGATTGGATCGCGGGACGTTCGGCGATTTGGATCACGAAGAAGTTCGACTACACCAACCGCGTTTCTTAACGCTTCCCGCTTAGCGATCTACAAGGGTATGTAGATCCACTCTCCCTCTCGTAGATGCTCATCACCATGGATAGGTTTGCGTGCGCGTAGGAAATTTTTTGTTTCCCATGCAACGTTCCCCAACAGTGGTATCAGAGCTAGGTTGATGGTTCGATGAGATCTCGAGTAGAACACAAAAGGTTTGTGGGCGTTGATGCTTAGATTGCTTCCTCCCTTTGTCGGATTTTGGTTCAGCGGTATTGTGAGATGAAGCGGCCCGGACCAACATTACTCGTACGCTTACGAGAGACCGGTTCCCGCGACGCAACTTGTTGCTTAGCTGGCTTGCGGGTGATAGTTTCTCTTACTTTAGTTGGATTGGATCCGACAAAGGCGGTCCTTGAGAAGGTTGACAAGCAAACTACGTATCACCGTTGTGGCTTTGCGTAGGTGAGAATCGTTCTTGCTAGATACCCGTAGCAGCCACGTAAAATTTGCAACAACATTTAGAGGATGTCTAACTTGTTTTTGCAGGGTATGTTGTGATGTGATATGGCCAATTACATGATGAGATATATGTGATGTATGACATGATCATGTGATGTATAGAATTTCACGACTTGCATGTCGATGAGTACGGCAACCGGCAGGAGCCATAGGGTTGTCTTTAATTATTGTATGACCTGCGTGTCAATCATTAAGCGCTATGTAATGCTTTACTTTATCGCTAACCGATAGCAATAGAAGTAGAAGCATCTGGCGCCACAACCCTCTTGGTAGCACATTGATGGAGATCAAGATGATGGAGATCATGGTGTCATGCCGGTGACGATGGAGATCATGCCGATGCTGTGAAGATGGAGATCTTAAGCACAAGTTCATGGCCATATCATGTCACTTATGAATTGCATGTGATGTTAATCCTTTATGCACCTTGTTTTGCTTAGTACGACGGTAGCATTATAAGGTGATCCCTCACTCAAATTTCAAGATAAAATTGTGTTCTCCCCGAGTGTGCACAGTTGTGAAAGTTCGTCGTGTTGAGACACCACATGATGATCGGATGTGATAGACTCTACGTTCACATACAACGGGTGCAAGACAGATTTGCACACGCGGAAACACTCGGGTTAAACTTGACGAGCCTAGCATGTACAGACATGGCCTCGGAACACAAGAGACCGAAAGGTCGAGCATGAGTCATATAGTAGATATGATCAACATAATGATGTTCACCATTGAAGCCACCTCAACTCACGTGATGATCGGACTTGAGTTGGTGAATTTGGATCATGTCACACTCAGATGACCTGAGGGATGTCAATTTGAGTGGGAGCTTTAGTAATTTGATTAACTGAACTCATTATCCCGAACAATAGTCTAAGTAACCTTTGCATATTTATGTTGTAGATCAATGGCTCGCGCAGTAGTACCCCTGAATTTCAATGCGTTCCTAGAGAAAGCTAAGCCGAAAGATGATGGAAGTAACTTTGTTGACTGGGCCCGTAATCTGAGGATTATCCTCATGGCTTCCTAGAAACTATACGTCCTTGATGCACCGCTTGGTGACAAACCCGCAGACATGTCATCCGAAGACGTTAAGAACGCTTGGGAGACTCGTGCTGGAGATTACTCAATAGTTCAATGTGCAATTTTGTATGGCTTAGAACCGAGACTTCAAAGACGTTTGAACGTCATGGACCATATGAGATGTTCGAGGAGTTGAAGTTTATCTTTCAGAAGAATGCCCGGATCGAGAGGTATGAGACCTCCGATAAGTTCTATGCTTGCAAGATGGAGGAGAACGGGTCTATCAGTGAGCATATACTCAGAATGTCTGGGTATTCAACTCATCTAGCAAAGTTGGGAATTGCCCTTCTGCCAGAGGCAATCACTGATAGAGTTCTTCAATCGTTGCCACCTAGCTACAAAAGCTTTGTAATGAACTATAACATGCATGGGATGAACAAGTCAGTCGCCGAGCTGTTTGCGATGCTGAAAGTCGCTGAGTCTGAAATCCAGAAAGAACATCAAGTGTTGATGGTCAATAAAACCACTAGTTTCAAGAAAAACGGCAAAGGCAAAGGCAAGAAGGGTAAAACCAAGAAGGATGGCAAAGCAGTTGCTACTCCTGTACAGAAGCCTAAGCATGGACCTAAGCCAGAGACTGAGTGCTTTCATTGCAAGGGAACTGGTCACTAGAAGTGGAACTGCCCCAAGTACCTAGCTGACAAGAAGGCGGCCAAAGACAAACAAGGTATATATGATATACATGTTATTGATGTGTACCTTACTAGCTCTCATAGTAGTGCTTGGGTATTTGATACTGGTTCGGTTGCTCATATTTGCAACTCAAAACAGGAACTACGGAATAAACGGAGGCTGGCGAAGGACGAGGTGACGATGCGCGTGGGAAATGGTTCCCAGGTTGATGTGATCGCCGTCGGCGTGCTCTCTCTTCAGTTACCATCAGGATTAGTGATGAATCTAAATAATTGTTATTTAGTGCCTGCGTTAAGCATGAACATTATTTCTGGATCTTGTTTATTGTGAGACGGTTACTTGTTTAAATCTGAGAATAAAGGATGTTCTATTTATATGAGTAATATATTTTATGGTCATGCACCCAACGTGAGGGGATTATTCATCTTAAATCTTGATAGTGATGATACACATGTTCATAACATTAATGCCAAAAGATGTAGAGTTGATAATGATAGTACCACTTTCTTGTGGCACTGCTGTTTAGGTCATATTGGTGTAAAACGCATGAGGAAGCTTCATGCTGATGGACTTTTGGAGGCACTTGATTTTGAATCACTTGACACATGTGAACCATGCCTTATGGGCAAGATGACTAAAACGCCATTCTCTGGAATAATGGAACGGGCAAGTGTCTTGTTGGAAATCATACATACTGATGTGTGTGGTCCAATGAATGTTACAGTGCATGGTGGATATCGTTATTTCCTCACCTTCACTGATCACTTGAGTAGATATGGGTATATTTACTTAATGAAACACAAGTCTGAAACATTTGAAAAGCTCAAGCAATTTCAGAGTGAAGTTGAGAATCATCGTAACAAGAAGATTAAATTCCTGCGATCTGATCGAGGAGGTGAATATCTAAGTTATGAGTTTGGCAGTCACTTAAGACAGTGTGGAATTGTTTCACAGTTGACACCACCTGGAACACCACAGCGTAATGGTGTGTCCGAACATCGTAATCATACCTTATTGGATATGGTGCGTTCTATGATGTCTCTTGCTGATTTGCCACTATCGTTTTGGGGTTATGCATTAGAGACGGCTGCATTCACTTTAAATAGGGCACCATCAAAATCCGTTGAGACGACGCCATATGAACTGTGGTTTGGCAAGAAGCCAAAGTTGTCGTTTCTTAAAGTTTGGGGATGTGATGCTTATGTCAAAAAGCTTCAGCCTGAAAAGCTGGAACCCAAAGCGGAGAAATGCGTCTTCATAGGATACCCGAAAGAGATAGTCGGGTATACCTTCTATCTCAGATCCGAAGGCAAAGTGTTTGTCACTAAGAACGGAACATTTCTTGAGAAAGAGTTTCTCTCGAAAGAATTGAGTGGAAGGAAAATTGAGCTTGATGAGGTTGTTGAACCTTTGCTTCTGCCAGAAAGTAGCGCAGCGCAGAAAAGTGTTTCTGTGGAGCCTGCAATGGTTGAAGAAGAAGTTAATGATGATGATCATGAAACTTCGGATCGAGCTGCTAATGAACCTCGTAGGTCGACAAGGACGCGTACTACTCCTGAGTGGTACGTTAATCCTGTCTTGGAGGTCATGTTGTTAGACAACAATGAACCTACGAGCTATGAAGGAGCGGTGATGGGCCCGGATTCCGAGAAATGGTTAGAGGCCATGAAGTCCGATATGGGATCCATGTATGAAAACAAAGTATGGACTTTGGAAGTATCACCTGAAGGGCGAAAGGCCATTCGGAACAAACGGATCTTTAAGAAGAAGACAGACGCGGACGGTAATGTCACCGTCTATAGAGCTCGACTTGTGGCAAAGGGTTTTTCACAAGTTCCAGGAGTGGACTACGATGAGACCTTCTCACCCGTAGCGATGCTTAAGTCCGTCAGAATCATGTTGGCAATAGCTGCTTATTTCGACTATGAAATTTGGCAGATGGATGTCAAAACAGCGTTCCTCAATGGTTTCCTTGAGGAAGAGTTGTATATGATACAACAAGAAGGTTTTGTCGATCCAGAAAATGCTGACAAAGTTTGCAAACTCCAGCGATCCATTTATGGGCTGGTGCAAGCATCTCGGAGTTGGAATAAAAGTTTTGATGAGGTGATCAAAGCGTTTGGGTTTATACAAGTTTATGGAGAAGCTTGTGTTTACAAGAAAGTGAGTGGGAGCTCTATAGCGTTTCTAATATTATATGTGGATGACATATTGCTGATTGGAAACAATATAGAATTGCTGGAGAGCGTGAAGGAATATTTGAACAAAAGTTTTTCAATGAAGGACCTAGGAGAAGCTGCTTTCATATTAGGCATTAAGATCTATAGAGATAGATCGAGACGCTTAATAGCACTTTCACAGAGCACATACCTTGATAAAGTTTTGAAGAAGTTCAAAATGGAATAGTCCAAGAAGGGGTTCTTGCCTGTGTTACAAGGTGTGAAGTGGAGTAAGACTCAATGCCCAGTGACTGCAGAAGATAAAGAAAAGATGAGCGTCATCCCCTATGCTTCAGCCATAGGCTCTATCATGTATGCAATGTTGTGCACAAGACCCGATGTCAGCCTTGCCATAAGTATGGCTGGAAGGTTTCAAAGTGATCCTGGAATGGAGCACTGGACGGCGGTCAAGAATATCCTTAAGTACCTCAAAAGGACTAAGGACATGTTTCTCGTTTATGGAGGTGATGAAGAGCTCGTCGTAAAGGGTTACGTCGATGCAAGCTTTGACACTGATCCGGATGACTCTAAGTCGCAAACCGGATACGTATTTATTCTTAACGGGGGTGCGGTAAGCTGGTGCAGTTCCAAGCAAAGCGTGGTAGTTGATTCTACGTGCGAAGCGGAGTACATCATAGCCTCGGAGGCGGCGAAGGAAGGTGTCTGGATGAAGCAGTTCATGACAGATCTCGGAGTAGTGCCCAGTGCACTGAATCCAATGAGCCTGTTCTGTGACAACACTGGTGCCATTGCTCTAGCCAAGGAACCAAGGTTTCACAAGAGGACCAGACATATAAAGCGACGCTTCAACTCCATCCGGTATTATATCGAGGAGAAGGACATAAATATTTGCAAAGTACACACGGATCTGAATGTTGTAGACCCGTTGACTAAACCTCTTCCAAGGGCTAAACATGATCAACACCAGAACTGCATGGGTGTTCGATTCATTACAATGTAAATCACATAGTGATGTGAGCTAGATTATTGACTCTAGTGCAAGTGGGAGACTGTTGGAAATATGCCCTAGAGGAAATAAATAAAGTGTTTATTATTATATTTCCTTGTTCATGACAATTGTTTATTATCCATGCTAGAATTGTATTAACTGGAAACATAGATACATGTGTGGATACATAGACAAAACACTATGTCCCTAGTATGCCTCTAGTGAACTAGCTCGTTGATCAAAGGATGGTTAAGGTTTCCTAGCCATGGACATGAGATGTCATTTGATAACGGGATCACATCATTGGGAGAATGATGTGATGGACAAGACCCAAAATACAAACGTAGCATATGATCGTGTCAGTTTATTGCTGCTGTTTTCCACGTGTCAAGTATATGTTCCTATGACCATGAGATCATGCAACTCACTAACACCGGAGGAATACTTTGGGTGTATCAAATGTTGCAACGTAACTGGGTGACTATAAAGGTGCACTACAGGTATATCCGAGGGTGTCTGTTGGGTTGGCATGGATCGAGACTGGGATTTGTTACTCCGTGTGACGGAGAGGTATCTCAGGGCCCACTCGATAATACAACATCACAAAAAGCCTTGCAAGCAATGTGACTAAGTGTTAGTCACGGGATCTTGTATTGCGGAAGGAGTAGAGAGACTTGCCGGTAACGAGGTTGAACTAGGTATAGAGATACTGACGATCGAATCTCGGGCAAGTAACATACCGAAGAACAAAGGGAACGTTATATGGGATTAACTGAATCCTTGACATAGAGGTTCGACCGATAAAGATCTTCATAGAATATGTAGGAACCAATGTGGACATCCAGGTCCCGCCATTGGTTATTGACCATAGAGGTGTCTCGGTCATGCCTACATAGTTCTCGAACCCGCAGGGTCTGCACACTTAAGGTTTGGTGACGTTTGGGTAGTGTAGAGTTATGTATGGTGGTGACCGAAGATTGTTCAGAGTCCCGGATGAGATCCCGAACATCACGAGGAGCTCCGGAATGGTCCGGGGGTAAAGATTCATATATAGGAAGTCCCAGTTTGGTCGCCGGAAAAGTTCCGGGCTAATCGGTAGTGTACCGGGAGACCTCCGGGAGGGGTATTTCGACCCCAAGAGGTCCATGGGCTATGAGAGGATAATTACCAGCCCTTAGTGGCCTGGGCAATCAAGCCTAGAAGGCCCATGGCACAGGAGAGAAGAGGCCAAAAGGAAAAAGGCAAAATAAGCCAATAGGGAGCAATCCTACTCCAACTAGGATTGGAGGTGGAGTAGGATTGCCCCCCTCTCCACTTCGGCCGAATAGGGAGCCCCTTGGCTGCCTATCCTCTCCTCTCCTCCTATATATACTGGTGGAATAGCTAGGGTTTTTTCAGAATTTACGGCCACGTGCTACCCGTTCTGCCGGTGCTCCTCTAGATTAGTTTTCCGCGGTGCTTAGGCGAAGCCCTGCCAGAATTGCACCACCACCACCATCACCGGAGCGCCGTCATGCTGCCAGTGAACTCTCTCTCCTCTCCACCTCCTCTTGCTGGATCAATACGGTAGAGATCGTCATCAAGCTGCACGTGTGCTGAACGCGGAGGTGCCGTCCGTTCGGTACTAGATCGGAAGGATCGTGATCAAGGCCACGAGACGGTCGTGACTGGTTCGCGGGACGGATCGTGACGAGATCGCGGGACGGTTCGTGATTGGTTCGCGGGACGGTTCGTGATTGGATCGCGGGACGGATCGTGACGAGATCGTGGGACGGTTCGTGATTGGATCGCGGGACGCTCGACGATTTGGATCGCGAAGAAGTTCGACTACACCAACCGCGTTTCTTAACGCTTCCCGCTTAGCGATCTACAAGGGTATGTAGATCCACTCTCCCTTTCGTAGATGCTCATCACCATGGATAGGTTTGCATGCGCGTAGGAAATTTTTTGTTTCCCATGCAACGTTCCCCAACACCACCATCCTCCCTTCTTGATACATGAGCATAATTAGACTAGGTTTGTTTTAAAGACTTGTTAAGTACATTTGTACTCATGTTTGTTTGCTTAATAAATGTTGCAGACGAATCCCAAGAACCCTCAGGTGGTTTCTTTCTAGATGTCGATGACGCTGAGTAGCTGGTGTCCCAGCTGCGATCCTTGCTCTTGTGGTGGACTATGAATAGTCAGGCTGTGTGCCTTTTATCTTTTCACTGTCTGTACCTAGACAGCTTTAAGTTTCCGCTGGCTTGTATGAACATGTTTGTATGACTTGAGTGTTGGGTCATGTGACCCCTGCCTGTAAGAACATATTATGTGAGACTCTTCTGAGTCTCTTAAATAAAAGTTGTGTAATTGTATGGTTATGTTTTGATGCCATAGTTGCATCTATGCATATTGGGCATGTCGTGCGTATGTGTGATGTGCAACGGTATGTATGGGATCCGACACCTAGTCATGTGCTTTTAGTAGTACTCTTTACGGGAATCTGCCCCTCCATGCTTCCATCGAGCCTTGGTAGCTTGCTACTGCTCCGGACACATTGGTTGACTGGCATGTATCCTTCTTTGCTGCTGTGTCTGTCCCATCGGGGAAATGTCTTGCAGTGTAATGGAGTCCCTGTAGCCTGCTATGACTCGTCTACATGCAGTGTGGCATTTATGTCACACGGTGTAATGGAGTCCTTGTAGCTTGCTATGACTCGTCTACACACGCTTGAGATCGGCACCTGCATTGCTGGGTTACGTATGCCTGTTTCCGTACGGATGTACCACTTGGGTTCTATGACTAGTCATGTCGGCCCGGGTTCTTTGTCGTTTGATTGCCAGCGACATGTTCACATACGTGAGCCAAAAGATGCAAATGGTCCCGGCTAAGGTAAGGCTGCAGCCGTGGAGCTTACCATACGTGAGGCCGCAAAGTGACGTGATATGTTACAGTCTGGATTCATATGACTTTGGATCGGGGTCCCAACAATGAGACTCCGGATAAAAAATATAATAAAAATGGGGGAGGCCAAATGAGCCCACCATATAAAAAATATGAATGGGGGGGGGCAAAAAAAGCACACCATAGAAAATGAGAGAAAAAGAGAGAAGGGACTTTGCTACTATCCTTTACCACACTTGTGCCTCAAAGTGGCACCATGTTCTTCATATAGAGAGTCTCCTATTTTGTCACTTCCATATGCTAGTGGGAATTACATTTTCCTAATAAACTTGGCTTGTATATTCCGATGCCGAGCTTCCTAAAATGCCCGAGGTCTTCATGAGCAAGCAAGTTGGATGCACATCCCACTTAGCTTCAGTTGAGATTTTATACACTTATAGCTCAAGTGCATCATTTGCATGACAATACCTACTACTTTCATTGACATCTATCAATGAGCATCTCCATAGCTCGTTGGTACGCCTAGTTGATGCGAGACTATCTTCTCCACTTTTTACCCCTTTGATATCTACCATCATATTCTATTCCACCCATATGCTATGTCCAATGGTTCACACTCATGTATTGCATGAAGAATAAAAAGTTGATGCATATTGAAAAAGTACGATCCAATTGCCTGACTTGGACACCTTGGTGCTTAATATTTGTATTGATGTGGTGAAGACAGAGTCATGCCTTGCTAATATAATAAGATGAATGGGGGTAAATATTCTTTTAGGATTGTATACTTTGAAAATCAATGATTTTGTTTCTTATACTTGTAAATATGACTATGTTGGTATTTGTTAACTCATTATTCTCAATGAGCATACATACAAAAGATTACATAATGGGTAGCATGTCAAATGAAAAATTCTATTTTTACCATTTACCTACTCGAGGGCGAGCAGGAATTAAGCTTGGGGATGTTGATCCGTCTCGAGCGTATCTATAATTTTTTTGTTCCATGCTGATATATTATCATTCTAGGATACTTTTTGGGCATTTGTTTACCAATTTATAATATTTTTGAGCACTAACCTATTGACCCAGTGCCCAGTGCTTGTTGCTGTTTTGTGCATGCTTTTGACTTTTTATGTTTACGGTACCAAATGAAGTCCAATTGCCACGAAACTTTTTGATGATTTTTTTGGACCAAAAGAAGACCTGGAAGCTTAGGAAGGAGGCCGGGAGCCACACGAGTGCCCCACAAGCCAACAGGGCGTGCCCCCAGGGGGGCGTCCTAACGGCTCATGCCTCCCTTAGGCTTATCTCGATGCCCCTCTCTGGCAAATAATTTCTCTAATACCCCCCAAACCCTAGAAGAGCTCCCGAAACACTTTTTTGGCCACCACAAGTCTCTGTTGTGACAAGAGCACATCTACACCTCTGTTTTGGCACCTGCCAGAGGGGAGATCGATCACGGAGGGCCTTTTCATCAACCTTGGTACCCTCACCATGATGTGTGAGTAGTTCACCACATACCTACGGGTCCATAGGTAGTACCTAGATGGCTATCTCTCTCTCTCTCTCTCTCTCTTGATCTTCAATACAATGTTCATCGCAACTTTGCCTTTATCTATCGGATATAATCCCTTTGTATGTTGTGTTTGTTGGGATCCGATGAATTGTGAGTTTATGTTCAAAATATTCATGAAAAGTATTTGAGTCAAACCTGAATGCTAATATTCTTATTTGCATGATCATCATAGCTTCGTAATGCTCTCCGATCTATTGAGATAGTTTGACCAACTAGATTGATATTTCTTCGGCGGGAGTGGTGCATTGTAACCTGACGAGTTTCTATATCCCAGTGACAGAGCAAGACAAGTTGCGTCTTTGTGTTGCTGCTACTAAGAATAAAACGATGGGGTTTATTCATATTGATTGAGTTTGCTTTGTCTACATCATGTCATCGTTCTTCAAGCATTACTCTGTTTTACTTAATACTCTAGATGCATGCTGGATAGTGGTCGATGAGTGGAGTAATAGTAATAGGTGCAGGCAGGAGTCGGCCTATTTGCTTATGTACATGACGCCTATATTCATACATGATCATTGTCATGAAAATTGCATAAATATTCGCTTTTCTATCAATTGCCCAATAGTAATTTGTTTACCCATCGTATGCTATTTCTGTGAGAGATGCCACTAGAGAACTCTATGCCCCCTGGGTCTATTCACTTATATATTCTCAAACGCTATTACTACATTGCTGTTATTTATTTGTTTTTATTTTATTTTGCAATTTACAATTATCTACACAACTCACTTGCTTGCAAATAATAAGATCAAGGGGAATGACAACCCTCTTGCCGACGTTGGGTCCAAGTTGTTTGTTCTTTTGTGTGCAACCGCTGAAGACGGTTGAGGTTTGGTATTCCCGTTGGTTTGATAAACCTTGGTTTCATAACCGAGGGAAATACTTACACACATTGTGTTGCGATAACCCGTTCCTCTTCACGAAAAACCCAACGCAAATCGCAAGTATCACTGAGCCACAACGAGCACACATGGGTGGGACCCTTGGATGAGAGGAGGCTCAAGAGATATGAGTGTACACACTTATTATTCTTCTACCTTCACTAAGCTCCTCCCTAATCTCATTTCACCATTCTCCCTTCTAATCTACACAGCGGTGCTTCGATTCAACATAAGCTCTATACAAAAAAGATTCACACCGATGTTATGGCTCCATTTTTGCGATAGGTTCATAGTTTCGTTGGTCGTAAATGCTGAATTTTGTGTTCATGTTTGAATATATTTTGGATGAATTTTGTCAAATTCATCATGCACGGACCGTTTGAAATTTCCTTTGACCGGTGGCTTTATCTCGTAGTTCCACATGACATTCGTGTTGCAAGTTTTCTGTTTTGGTCATCTTGGTCTCCTCTTTCTCGTCTTACTGCATTGATGCTGCCATGGCACGATCGTGCGAGCACTACATTTCTCCTTCTCTTTTGACTGTCTCTATGCACGATGATCGCAGGGGCTCATTGGCCAGCGCGACGCGAGGAGAAGCAGATGCGAGGCGGATGTGCTTGGGAGAGGAGCTCTTTCATGGGCTCCGGTGAAGCAGGCAGAGAGGCAGGTCAGCTATGCCTGTGCATCAATGTTGCACGACGATGCTGGTAGGGTGCGATAGTGACGATGCTAGTTATTGAAGGAGAAGGCTACATGGATCTCCAACCAGGAGGGTTGGTCTCAACGGTGGCCAGCTCGGGGCACGTGTGCGAAGACTGGAGGAGTCAAAGCTCGTCGGCAATGGTGCATGACGAGGTGGTGGTGGCTCTGCCTAGGCGCATCGCGGGTGAATGGGGGACACGCGCGCGGGGTGGGAAAGTGGTCAGTGGCCATGAGCAAGGCTCGAGTGGTGCGCTCAGGGCACGTGTGGCATGGCAACGCTCGACTGACCATGGCGGCGCCTGATGGCTCGCAGTCACGTCGATGTGCGGCGCCACGGTGTTCGGCGAGTAGGGTCAATGCAGCAGTGCATGTGGATGGCCCGCGACGAATCAGACAAGCGGCAGGACAGTGACCAACTGCAGTTCTTAGCGTTTGTTGGGCGGTCGCGAGCCGCATGAGCAGTAGGATGGCCCCAAGGACCACGACCAGGGCAGCAATTGAGGCGACCATGGCTGGATCGACAAGGGACTCGGCAATTTGAGGGGAGCGAGGCAGGGTGATTCAGGAATGTGGATGCCAATGATGGTGATACTAGTTGCCATGGTGATGGGAGGCTTGCTCGTCGACCCGCGATAGTCGACGGTGTCCTTGCCACCGAGTTCGACGACATCGCGGTGGGCTAGTTGCTTGTGTCATGACCATTGTTCACTGCAGCCGCCATGGCACTGTGTCTGTTATGGATAGCTGCTAATCTTAATCATATCCCGTCCAGGCAACCAAACACGATGTAGTTGGATATGTCGAGCCAATGCAGGCAACCAACACAAGGTGCCTAAATCAATCTCCTAATGCAAGCAGTCTTGATGCGTGCAACCAAACGAGGTGCATATATTGGTTTTTCCTCCGTTTTCCCTCAACAATGTTCCACTCAACAACGCATGCAATGCAGGTAATCTCAAAGATGGCAAGCAAACACACCCATAGTGATCGGCACTAGTGGCTAGAGCCGTGGGAGCAAAGAACCTCATGATGGTCGATGGTAGGGACCCTCTCTCATCTGCTCGAGGGTGGTCGGTGCGGGGTGGTCCGATGGGGCGAAGGCGTCAGGTACACACAGGGATCGATGGTGCAGAGGTTGTGCCTCAAGGTGGCAGCGTACTCATATATAGCAGCACGACGATGAGGCGGGCAGCGGCTCGCGGTGTGATTGTTGCGTGCTCGTGGTGGCGGCGGTGGTTCAGATCTAGAAGAGGAACAATCGCAGATAGATACGGGAGGCCTCCGTTGTCCTTGCTCCGGCATGCCCATCATGGGTGTGGTCGGCAACTGGTTTGTTGCTGATGGGGTGTGGCAGGATGGACAGAGGGGCTGGAGGTGGCATAACCGCTCATGGTGATGGCCACGTCACGGGAAGGTGATGTAGGAGAGACTCTAGGCCGGATATAGTGGGCTCGTCGGAAGGGGAAATGGAGTGGACTGGGTCTAAGGTGGTGGACGGCGTGTGTCGGCGAGCAGGTACGAAAGTCAACTTGTCCGTGTTGGTGCAGGCCTTTGCATTGTGCTCTATGTCATGTGGTTCGTTCATGACGTTGATCCGAATTGGGCTCCCTAGTGCGACTGTGCCATCAATTAATGAGTGGCGATGTCCACTCACATGGAGACATGAAAGGTTGCTTACTCCATGGCCAAAGATCTAGGACCAGGGCTATGGCATTTGTGGCCCCCATCCACCAACACCCATTGGGGACGGAGGCGTGGACTCCTACTATTGTGGAGGCATTGACCCAGAGGAGGTGGTTGATGTCGGGCTAGGAGTGGAACGAGGTACCTTCCACTCTTTTCTACACTGGTTACTGTGTTGTGATGCGAGCGCTTCGCGGTGCCTCAGGACATGGATGTCGGGGCAGTGTTAGCCTAATCTTCTTTCAACCACATGTTTTTCGTTGTTAGGCAGAGCGGACATAGAGACAATGGAAAACATGTGGTTGAAAGAAGATTAGGCTAACACTGCCCCGTTTGGCTCTTTTTGAATTAAATTTAGTTAGGCAGAGCCAAAGGGCGCGGTATGTGTGATCCTCAGTGTGATTGTAGGTGTGTTTGGCACATTCTTGTGGTCATGAGATGGCATGAAGTCATTGGGAGAACTCCACAACATGTTTTATTTGAGCACTTAATAAAAGGAGAAGAAACAAAGAAAATGCATGTTGCGCACAACGCAAAACTAAGTGTCTCTTGTTCTCTTAGCTCCGGCCATCTCAAATAACAACAATTGGTGTTAGAGCCTTGTGGCATTGATGGATGACTCACATGCTTCGCAGCGAGGCGGCGGTGTCAACAATGGTGGAGGTGATGCAACTCTAAGATTCCGACACCGTAGCTTGCAAGGTCACCTTCATCGAGTGCATGTCATGGTTGTAACCGCACACGCCCTGGTGGTCTCGAGTTAGTGGTGCGAGAGCAAGTGGCAAGAGTAGTAGCTCCGATCCATACACGATACTCACTCGCATGAACTACACTAACTCGGCCATAATGATGTGGGTACAACTCCATGCACATGTTTTTGGGAGGCCGTGGGGTATGGTGAAGGAGATCGTGATGATCAGGTGACGTTGGTGGTGGTGTTGTGAGCAGTCCCGCCCGAGTTGATCCATGTTGTAGCCGGCAAGCACGCTGCCAAGGAGGCATGGGCCACCTTGAAAACTTTGTGCATGGGCAACGAATGTGCGCTGGAGGCCACAGCGCAAACTCGTGACCGCAAGTTCTAGGAACTTTGTTTTTGCAATGGTGAGTCTATCGAATTTTTGCACTATGTCTCACCGCAGTAGTCATGATTTATAGCTCTTGAATGATCCTTGAGCGAGTATCATGACATGCTCAAGTTTCTTCGTGAAGTTCCTCGCGGGTATATGCAGATGGTGATGGTCACCCAGTCATTCATTGAGCTGCAAACACTAATGATCAAGGAGCTCTGCGGATGTGTGCAACTCATGAGAGTTATGATCTGACCAGCCTTGATCACAACATTGGCAAGATCCTTCTCACATAGGAGGTATGGAGTGCGTGTCAACATCAATGTGAGTAGGGATCATCATCCGTCTCAAGGGGCAGCAAGGGGAAACAAATGCCTTGGCTGCAAGGCAGCAACAGGGCTGGTGGCAATGGCACTTCTAGTGAGTGTCAAAAAGGCAATTTTCAGTACCGCGGCAAGCCCGGACACCGGGACGAGGAGTGCCGCAAGGCGCAACATTACCATGAGCGGCAATGTGAGGCCACAAACCTTGTCGAAGCTCAGGTGGATCCGTCAAGACTACTAGCGGTGATGATCGATGACATGGACCACCTTGAGCAGAACGCTGATGCATGCTACTCCTGTAGGAGTTGTTGGATTTCCCCGAAGAGGGGGGTGATGTAGCACAACAACAGAAAGTATTTCCCTCAGTTAATAAGCAAGGTTTATCGACCACTAAAAGTCTCCAAGCTAACAAGATAAGAAACACCTACACAAGAAAAAAATAAATGCTTGCACCCAACTTGGCATTGGGGTTGTTAATCCCCATGTCTTTCTAGTCGCAAGGTTAAAAGCAAATAGTGATAGATAATGTTAGGGTAAAAGGAAAAATATTAAAATATCAATAGGGTAGCAACAAGTATTAATAGATAACGAGCTTGGGGCCATAGGTTCACTAGTGGCAACTTCTGGAAAGCAGGTAATGGCATGGTAGACAAATTACCTTTGGACAGTTGACAAAAAAGTAGCATTCATAACTATGATCATTCCTAGCATAATCTTGTATAGGCATCACACCCATGACAAGTAGGATGTAATCCAACTACATCTACTACTACAAATCCACCCCAAGATCGCTACCCAGCATGCATCTCAAAGTATTAAGTTTACAAAACCAGAGTAACACGATAAGCAAGATGACATGATGTAGACAGAAAGAAACCTAGCAATAAGATCAATCCTCGTTGTTTTATCCTTAGTGGCAACAACACATCATTTGGGTTCTCCCCATTCGGTCACTAGGATATAGCTCAACTTGAGGTTGAAGCCACTATTATGCAGCACTCCATCTCAAGAATTACCCATCTATCTTGGCCACAGAAGACAATTAACTCGGAAATCATAAATAGCTACTCAATCATAGACACTTCAAAATATTCAATTATATTCATTGAAAAATCTAATCATAAATACAAAATTCATCGGATCCCAACAAGCACACCATAAGAATTACATATTGATCTCAAAGCGGATAATTTTATTGAAGATTCAAAAGAGAGAGAGAGAGACAAGAAGAAATCTAGCTACTATTATGGACCCATAGGTCCTAAAGTAACTACCCCACATCATCATGGAGGCATCAAGGTTGATGTAGAGGCCTCCCATGGTGTCTTCCCCCTCCGGCAGAGCTCCAAAACAGGGCTCTAGATGGGATCACTTCAGAACAGAGGCTTGGAGCAACGATAAAATCCTCGCATCTATCTCTCCGAGCGTTTCCGTAGGCCATGAATTAGGTCAACCGACGGCTTAGGAGGCCCACAAGCTTTGGTGGCACGGCCACCCCCTAGCCGCCCTGCCTGGGCTTATGGAGACCTTGAGCATCTTCTCGACAACTCTTGAAGCTTCCAGGGTTCCTTCTAGTCCAAAAAAATCATCAAAAAGTTTCATTGTGTTTGGACCTTGCTAGGTATGGTTTTTGTGCGAAACCAAAAACCAGAAAAAATCAGGATTTGGCACCGGGCATTAAATTAATAAATTACTCCAAAAAATAATATAAAGTGGTATAAAAGTGATAATATAACATCACTTAGCAATAAAAAATTATAGATATGTTTGAGACGTGTCAGCATTCCCAAGCTTAATACCTACTCGTCCTCAAGTAGGTAAATGATAAATAATTTTGTAACATCCCAAATTTTGGAATGTTATAATAAATATTAAAATGAGTGTTTGTTTGACTGAGTGACTGAAAGTGAGTGAAATTTGAAACTTTTTGAAAGTTTAATAAGAGGGAATGAAATGACTTTCCCAAAAATTTCACTCTGCATTTTTATCCTCAGGAATTCAAATTCATTTCATCACAAAACCCTAGAGTGAAGATGATGTGACTTCTTCCATTTGAAGAAATGAAGAGGAATTTGAAAATTATTTGAATTTCATTTAAAAATATTTCAAATTCAGAAACTTTATGCAATTCAATGATTTTCATGAGAGAGGATACAAGGACTTCTTCAAATTATATGAAATATGAGTTGGAAGTTTAAAAGAAGGATTTGAAAGTGGTTTGAAAATTCAAATTCAAAACCACTTAGGAGTTATTTGGTTTTTATTCAAATTATTTTCTCCAAAAATAAAAATATATGAAAAATAGGTTAAAATGATTCCCTTCAATATAAAAATGGAGAAATATGAATTTGAAGTCACTTTGGTATTTTCAAAATGTTTTATTTGGCTTTTATTTAAAACAGTAGCACTGCTTGATTTTTTGATTTTGTAAGAATTTTATTTGACAGTGCAAATATGTTCACCTTTTAGATTTTATTTTTCCGGTCATTTTGATATATAATATGTCTATATAAAAGTATTTTAGATTTTTCTTTATTTAGTTTCCAATTCTGTTTTTGTTTCATAAAAGGAAAGTTTTTTTATTAGGAAACCCACCGAGGCCCACCGACCAAATCTGGCCCGATCCGGATCCAGATCGGATCCAAACTCCTTCGGTCTGCCACCGACGCGACGCCCTCTTCTCTCTCTCTCTGACGGTGGGCCCCACCAACCGCCAGCGCGATCCCCGCAGTCGCCTTCCTTCTCCCGCTCCCCTTTCCTTTCCGTCGCCGGCGAGATCCGATTCGGCCTCGGATCGTCCTCTCCTTACTTTCCCCGTCACCCCGAGCCCCTATAAATACCGGAGCCCTCACCCGCACCCCATTTTCCCCCAAACCCCCGTAAGCCCCTCACCCGAACCACGACAATCGCTCGCCGGAGCTCCGGCCACCACCGAAGCTCCTCGAGCTCGTGCCGCTCACCTCACCCAACCCCGAGCCCCTCCGCCACCACAGATCAAAGCCGGAGCATCTCCGCCTTCACCTAGAGCTCTGATCCTCACTGAGGAACCCCAAGAACTCCTTAGCCACCACCTCACCGAAGTACACCCCCACCCGAAGCCTCCAACGTCGCGACGCTCATCCCCGTCGACCCCGAGCGCCACTGACGCTTCCACTCGATGTAGGAGAGCCGCCACAGTCGCGTGAGATCCTCGCCGTCGCTGGAGAGCTCTGGAGCCATCGCCCACGTCAAGCAGAGTCCTCGCCGCTGTCGGCCATCGCCGGAGAAACCACTCCCCTTTGTAAGTCGCTAGAGACCCCTGGACCCTCAGATCTGCAACCAGCGATTAGGATTAGATCACTTAACGCACCGAAGCGTTTTCTGTTCGGAGCCGGCCGTCCGCTTGTTTATTTCGCTCACGCCCACCTCAGGACCAATAGCATAACGTGTACCCCTGTCTGTTCGTTAGATTTTCTTCTCTCTGTTTTCTGTTTAAAAAAACAGAATAGTTCTATTTTTTGTTTTGGCTATATCTTTTAGGCTTTTAAATATTTTTGAATGATTCTTTGTGCATTGTGTCACAAACTTGTTCTAGTTTTTGTATATATCAAGTTTGACTATATTTGAATAACTTAAAATTGAATTCAAATAGATTTGATTGAAATATTATTTTCTGAATATCTTGAGTTTAAAAATAGATTTTTAGTTGATTGTTTTTGCTACTTGACACTAGTGACTTTATTTAACAGTAGGTAGAATTTGGGAATTTTTGGAATAATTTAAATTAGTATTTTTAACAAAACAGATTCTGTTTTAGTTCTTTTTAGGTTTATTTCTATTTCTTTTGTTTTAAATTGTTTTATTTTATTTTATTTTATATTAGTTGACAAATTTTACTCAAACCTAATCGATTAGCTGTATCCATGGTCATGGACGACTTGAGCCAAAGGAACTGATACTATCAGGAAGTCTCAACACAAATAATTATAATGATGAGGGTATTATTGTTAACTTGGGTATGAGAATTGGTTGGTGGAACCATCTCATTAATCAACCAACTTTGTAGTAATAATTTCTGCATTACCCCTCTCTTGTTGTAGGGAAAAATTGCTTTATGCAAAACTTGAACTTATAGCCCCACCTGCCACATATGCATATAATATAGATGATTATTTTTCACCCCCTCTTTAGTGACTTGCCGACAAATTCAAAGTGCTGACCTACACGGCTGCAACGTCTCATGTTGCAGATACTCTTCTTCGACGAGTAAGAGTATGATTCAGGGTTACGGTCTACACTCAACTTGCCGTTGGTGTTTATTGGGACTCCACTCCTGTTGACTATTTCCGCTGAGATTTTAAGGCATATATCAGTTTTACGTTATTTACATGTGATTGCACTTTGATATATACATTGATGTACTGTGTGTGCCAGCATACAGATCCAGGGATGGCACAAAACACACATAGGCTTGACTCGTTTTGAGTCCGGTCGCTATAGAAATGGTATTAGAGCACATGTTGACTGTAGGACGTGACCCTAGACAACTGGAAACCCCATAGGACAGGATATCTCTCAAAAACCTTATTCTCAAAAAAAAACTTTTACTTCTCATCCCTTCTGAGTTTTTATCAAATAGTTAGATAATACCCTTGTCCCTTTGACCACTCGAGGGAATCAACTAACTGCCACGTCAACCAGGACAAGATATCGGACAACTGATGACCAACTCAGACAAAGATGTATTTCACTATGGAAAGAGCTACAAAAAAATTGAAGACTATAAAGACGTAAAGAAAGTGAAGACCATGAAGATTGTCAAAGATAATGTCCCCTAGAAGACCAAACCCCTGTTACATACTCACGTTAGATACGGTGATGGGTGAGCTATCATTTGTGTGCATTTTTTTGACAGCCACAAATAAAATCTATTTTTTCAAAACCATTGTTTGTATTGTGTGTATACCCCCTTTTCTCTCTCTCGCATCTCATCCGAAAACCTTGGACCCAATAGATGGCATATGAAGCTGGACTTGTATTCTCTGGACCAATGACCCAGCTGGAGGCAGAAGTATGGATTCACAACATGGAGAATCACAATAGGAGCAACTCGATTGCACAGAAGTATGAGGTTCAATACGCTCTTCAGCACTTTACCCAAAGTGCCGCAACTTGGTGGAAAATGCATGAAGCCATACAAGGATGTAATGGAGCAAAAACATGGGAGGACTTCAAGAAGACTCTGTTGAGATCCCGTCTCATCCGGAGGCAGTACGATAGCCCTATAAAGAATCTTTGTGCCTGTAAGATCTGTGGAGAAGAAGGACATATCTCCCAGGATTGTCCAAAGGAATATCTAGAAGAATTCCTGACAGAAATGTTTGGGTATGATCCTCAGGAATTAGAAGCTATGATCTCTATGCAAGGGTCTAGGAAGAAGAGAAAGCGTATCAGGAAGAGACAAACCCCTGAACAGAAGGACCTGAGTCATATCAGATGTTTCAACCGTAAGGATATGTGCCACTATGCCAATATGTGCCCATGAAAGGAACCAAGAATCACAGGAGCAAACACCAACATCAAGAAGCATCAAGACTTGTCAGAAGTCATCTGCTTTCATTGCAAGGAAGCAGGACATTATGCTAGCAAATGTCCAAAGGGGAAGAAAGAAAGAATGTAGTAGTTAAGCTTTGATAATGGCAATAAGTGTATCATGAAACACTCTTGTTTTCAAGAGATTATTTTGTAATGGAAGTCTCTGAGATTGTAATAACTTCATACATCAATGAAATTTATCGTGTCAAGATTTTCTTTTGTTGGTATATATGAGTTGTTACTCTATGAACAAAGATCTCCGACCATTTCCGAGGATATGAGAAAATATGGTCTATGAAGGCATAGGAGCATTTCATTTTAAGTGTGGTAGTAACCACAGGGACACATGAATGAAGAAAATACCATTCCTATTAAGGAGTTTGGATAAGTGAACACAGGTGAAGAGAATGTGGAAACATATCCAACTATGTGGATGAAAACATTTGTAACAAAGTACTTTTGAAGTTGGAATCTTGAGAAAAGGAACGATGGTGATGAAACAATACCCAAGGTTAAACAGACCAATGGAAAGGAAAATGAATTCCACACAGTGGAATCCAGACAATAATAGGTCTGTGATTTGTTACATCAAGGGTATGATGGAGTGAACTAATGGTAATGCTAGAGTATGAAACACTAGTAACCTCAAGGGTGAGTTAAAGCTGTGAGCCCACAGAACCACATACCTCAGGATTGATAAGGATCAAGCCCTACCTTTATGAAGGGAGAAACTTGGAAGAAGCTATGACTGATCAGCAAACGTTTTCTTAGGAGCATTATGAAAACCTGAGAGTTGTGAAGAAACAATAGATGTTTTTGTTCGGCTTGCAGAATAAATGGATTTATCAGAAGTTCGTTCGTTGACAAGAGAAATTTTCTGCAACGCTTATGAGGAAGCCCAAATGTTAGAATACGAGATTCACTAAACCTTATACAAGGTAATGATTGTAGTGCGACATGGATTGATCACCATGACGACTTACTCTTATCATTTCCCTTGCTATTCGGAATTGTAAACCTGAGTGACTTACCCATAGTAAAGAGACGATGTTCTTTGAAGCTTTTGTTTAAGCCTTAGAATGGTATGATGAAAACCCCTTGAACATGACAGTTGCTGTCACACGTAGGAATTTTACGGTGAGGAATGAAGCCAAGACCCATTTCACTGCAGGATAACCACTAATGGTAGACCACCATGAGATCATCGATAAGTTATGTAGAATGAACGCAAGACCTGTTAGTTAAGAAGACTCGGTATCGGAGGAAATACATTTTGTTATGAGAACACAAGATTTTGATTGAAACATAAGAGCATCACCGAAGGAGCTATCATAAAGAATGTGGACAGGCAGATGCAACCACAGGATTGCCATGATTTTGAGGGACCAGTAACTCTCATTTTAAGTGTGGTAGACCCCACCCTTTCTTGGTTAATGGATTTGCTAAGAAGACCCCAAACCCTAACCTTTTCTTTCTAGCCTCTTCGAATCTCGAGGACGAGATTCATTTTAAGTGTGGTAGGTTTGTAACATCCCAAATTTTGGAATGTTATAATAAATATTAGAATGAGTGTTTGTTTGATTGAGTGATTGAAAGTGTGTGAAATTTGAAACTTTTTGAAAGTTTAATAAGAGAGAATGAAATGACTTTCCCAAAAATTTCACTCTGCATTTTTTATCCTCGGGAATTCCAATTCATTTCATCACAAAACCCTAGAGTGAAGATGATATGACTTCTTCCATTTAAAGAAATGAAGAGGAATTTGAAAATGATTTGAATTTCATTTGAAAATATTTCAAATTCAGAAACTTTATGCAACTCAATGATTTTCATGAGAGAGGATAAAAGGACTCCTTCAAATTATATGAAATATGAGTTGGAAGTTTAAAAGAAGGATTTGAAAGTGGTTTGAAAATTCAAATTCAAAACCACTTAGGTGTTATTTGGTTTTTATTCAAATTATTTGTCTCAAAAAATAAAATATATGGAAAATAGGGTAAAATGATTCCCTTCAATATAAAAATAGAGAAATATGAATTTGAAGTCACTTTGATATTTTCAAAATGTTTTATTTGGCTTTTATTTAAAACAGTAGCACTATTTGATTTTTCTGATTTTGTAAGAATTTTATTTGACAGTGAAAATATGTTCAACTTTTAGATTTTATTTGTCCGGTCATTTTGATATATAATATGTCTATATAAAAGTATTTTAGATTTTTCTTTATTTAGTTTCCTTTTCTGTTTTTGTTTCATAAAAGGAAAGTTTTTTATTTATTAGGAAACCCACCGAGGCCCACCGACCGAACCTGGCCCGATCCGGATCCAGATCGGATCTGAACTCCTTCGGATCGGCCACCGATGCGACGCCCTCTCCTCTCTCTCTCTCTCTCTCTCTCTCTCTCTGATGGTGGACCCCACCGACCACCAGCTCGATCCCCGCGGCCGCCTTCCTTCTCCCGCTCCCCTTTCCTTTCCGTTGCCGTGAGATCCGATTCCGCCCTGGATCGTCCTCTCCTTCCTTTCCCTGTCACCTCGAGCCCCTATAAATACCGGATCCCCCACCCGCACCCCATTTCCCCCCAAACCCCCGCCAGCCCCTCACCCGAACCACCACAACCGCTCGCCGGAGCTCCGACCACCACCGAAGCTCCTCAAGCTCGCGGCGCTCACCTCACCCAACCCCAAGCCCCTCCGCCACCACAGATCGAAGCCGGAGCGTCTCCGCCTTCGCCTAGAGCTCTCATCCTCACCGAAGAACCCCAAGAACGACGTAGCCACCACCTCGCCGGAGTACACCCCCACCCGAAGCCTCCAACGTCGCCACGCTCATCCCCGTCGACCCCGAGCGCCACTGACGCTTTCACTCGACGTAGGAGAGCCACCGGAATCGCCTGAGATACTTGCTGTCGCCGGAGAGCCCTGGAGCCATCGCCCACGTCAAGAAGAGTTGCCGCCGCCGTCGGCCATCGCCGGAGAAACCCGTCCCCCTCTGTAAGTCGTTGGAGACCCCTGGACCCTCAGATCTGCAACCAACGATTAGGATTAGATCACTTAAGGCACCGAAGCGTTTTCTGTTAGGAGCCGGCCGTCTGCTTGTTTATTTCGCTCACGCACACCTCATGACCAATAGCATAGCGCCACATGTACCCCTGTCTGTTCGTTAGATTTTCTTTTCTCTGTTTTTTGTTAAAAGAAACAGAATTGTTCTGTTTTTGTTTTAGCTATATCTTTTAGTCTTTTAAATATTCTTGAGTGATTCTTTTTGCATTGTGTCACAAACTTGTTCTAGTTTGTGTATGTATCAAGTTTGACTATATTTGAATAATTTAAAATTGAACTCAAATAGATTTGATTTAAATCTTATTTTCTGAATATCTTGAGTTTAAAAACAGATTTTTAGTTGATTCTTTTTGCTACTTGTCACTAGTGACTTTATTTAACAGTAGGTAGAATTTGGGAATTTTTAGAATATTTTAAATTAGTATTTAAAAAACAGATTATGTTTTAGTTCTTTTTAGGTTTATTTCTATTTCTTTTGTTTTAAATTGTTTTAATTTATTTTCTTTTATATTAGTTGACAAATTTTACTTTGTTTTCTGTTAGTTAGAAGTAGTACTTTAACAAAATTAATTTTTATGTTATTCATTATTTTGATAGCATGAAATCAATTCTAGTTTCATAATAACTTGCAAATTGATTTCATTGCTAGTTTGATTTCTTATTTGAAAATATTTTTAAATTTTTTTTACAAGTTTTACTTTCTGTTAACTGAGTTATGATATATTTTGTTTTCTGTTATTTTAGTTTTGTTTGACTTGTTGTTTATTAGCTAGAAAACTTATGGTGTTTAGTGTATTATCATAGTTCTTAGTTGATCTTCAAAAGTAATTCTTTTGCTAGTAAAATATTTACTAAAATACTATTGTTATATTTTACTTTGTTTTTGTTTGTTAGTTTTGAAAATAGGTTATTTGTAGGGAAAACCACACATGGTTGATTTGATGAAGTTTTGTTATTTTAACTTTTGTCTTAAGTATTTCTTTCATCACAACCCTTTGGTGTTTACTCTTGTGTTATTCTTGTGTGTTAGAATTGATTGCTAGTATGATTGCTTATATGAATGCAATGTTTCACTATATAGATTTCCCTCAGAGAGTGACGAATAGTTCTATCAAGTAAATTTCTGGGAGCGATTCTACCTCCATCAACCTTACCAGGCAAGTCACTTTGATCATGTTTTATCCATGTTTTTATTGCATTAGTTCTACCATCTCCCCATTTGCATGCAAAGTAGGTAATTAGAAATTTGGTCACTTGATGTAATATCATGTGGTAGGCAACCCCCCTCAACCCCTTGACACTTTGGCCCCGGGAAACGTTGTTTTTAATTTTCCTATGCTATTAGTAGACGGGGTGGATTGTGTGATTCATGAGAGTTGTGAGATAATAATTTACAATACCTACATGATGATCAAGACTTCAAGACTCCAAGTTTTCAACATACCTCTGGGTGGATGATGGTTGAATGGCGCCCTGGAGAAACCAGAGGTTAGCCTAGGTGTTGCTGGCGAAGTGCCAGTATTCACGCGGAAAGGTCCACACAGGAACGAAGATATGGATGGATACTTCAAGACCCAAGGCTTACCTGCACAACCACAAGCCATTATGGGCTCTGGCTTGGTTGGATATTGTGGTGACACTGGACAGGCGGTGCTACGAGATGTAGAAGAACGGTAGGAAAGGATGGGCAGCGACAGAGTCTCAGAGGAACCCCTTAGGAGACCATGTTTTGATCATCCGTTTCTCAAACACCCTGAAGTGCCTGGAATTCAACGGAGGCGATCAAATGTTGTGGGGAACATGTGCAAAACTTTGCAGAGTACTCAAACCTAATCGATTAGCCTTGTCCACAGTCATGGACAACTTGAGCCAGAGGAACTGATACTATCAGGAAGTCTCAACACAAATAATTATAATGATGAGGGTATTATTGTTAACTTGGGTATGAGAATTTGTTGGTGGAACCATCTCATTAATCAACCAACTTTGTAGTAAAAATTTCTGCATTACCCCTCTCTTGTTGTAGGAAAAAATTGCTTTATGCAAAACTTGAACTTATAGCCCCACCTGCCACATATGCATATAATATAGATGATTATTTTTCACCCCCTCTTTTGTGACTTGCCGGCATATTCAAAGTGCTAACCTACACGGCTGCAACGTCTCATGTTGCAGATACTCTTCTTTGACGAGTAAGAGTATGATTCAGGGTTACGGTCTACACTGAACCTGCCATTGGTGTTTATTGGGACTCCACTCCCGTTGACTGTTTCCGTTGAGATTTTAAGGTATATACCAGTTTTACGTTATTTACATGTGATTGCACTTTGATATATACATTGATGTACTATGTGTGCCAGCATACTGATCCAGGGATGGCATAGAACACACAAAGGCTTGACTTGTTTTGAGTCAGGTCGCTACAGTTCTTTTTATGTAGAATGCTACCAAACATGCCCTTGATCAAATGATATAATCATGGTATGAATTTGGTATACGTATGATTCAAGGAAATAGCCTATCAATTTGGGAGCAAAATAATAAACATGCATGTAAACAGTTATTGCTTGTCAAAATAAAAGATGATAAAGAACGTGATCTCTATACACTTAATCACGATAAGCGTGGACTTCTTAGTCTTCCTAAAAATAATATATCAAATCATGAACTACCCTGGAGCCAAACCAAGTAATTAAATCATAGTTTTCCTCGTTTCAGTTTTTTCAAGTCTTGCGCCATACTTGAGCGTGATCCATAGTCTTAGCACTTCGGATGGCATAGTGAATGATGATATGAGTTCAATAGGGAAGAAAAAAAGGTACAAGAAAGTCTCATGTCAATAAGGCTAGATCGTTAGGCAATGAAGATGCCATACAATTGATGTCAATGTGGGGAGTAGGGATTGCCATGCAACAGATGCACTAGAGCTATAAGTGTATGAAAGCTCCATATATGCAACCAAGTGGGTGTGCATCCAAGTTACTTGCTCATAAAGACCTCAAGCATTTTGGGTAAGATCGTCATTGAAATATGCAAGTCAAGTTCTAATAATATAAAAATCCCACTAGCATATGAAAATGAAACTCATGAAGACTCTATATGAAGTACATGGTGCTACTTTGAAGCACGAGTGTGGTAAAAGGATAGTAGTGTGCACCCTATCTCCTTTCCAATCATTTTTTCGTATTTTGGTGATATATATTTTTCCTCTTGTTTTATCCTCATAGGTACAGGCACACCCTAATAATGTGTCACACTTTATTTTACTTACAACTTGAAATGTGAACAATATGATGACTACATTTCAATGCCTCTGACAGTGTACCAGGATGTGCAATGATCTAGCATAACATGTATTACAATCATGAAGGGTGGCTTTTCCACAAATATCTTGTCATATTTATATAATCTTGCAAAAAAATGATAATGAATGCTCAAGTCATATGATGAATAGTAACAATGGAAGTTGTATGGCAATATATCTCAGAATGGCTATTGAAATGCAAAAATAGGTTGGTATGGTGGCTGTTTTGAGGAAGGATATAATGATACTTATGTGTGAGAGAGGATGCCATCTCACTGAGTTGGATGCACCAGCGAAGTTTGCACGATGTCTCAAGGTGAGAGTGGTAAATGCATGATACTGAAAAGGGTAGCAAAATATGGATATGTGGAACTTGTCAAAAAAATATGGATATGTGGAAGTGCTTATAGACCAAAGGCTCGCATTAATCATAAAGAACACAAGTACTTATCGTGTAAGTTTTAGTAGCCCTCAAAGCAAAGGATAACTCCCATTCACCTAGAGGGGAGGTTAGTAGGAGTTAACCATCGCGCGCGCCCGATCCGAACACACAAAGATTGTCAATCAAATATAACTCATACTCTGACTTCCTCGCTAATGTCAGTGGCTACCACTTCTATATATGACGACTCACAATCCTTAACACCAACATTAATACTTAGATTTCAATTATTTACCAACACACTCACATAGTACTATCTAAATATAGCAAACTATTGCAAGGAATCAAACTTATCATATTCAAATGATCTTCAAGTTCATGCATTTTTTATTGTAGGACCGTTACATGCCCATTATCTGTGGACTAACCATATAGTTCATGCAAATTACCATTTCCTATTCAGAGATATAATTTTAAAGCAAGAGACAAAACATAATTTCTACTAAAGCATATCACTATGCTCAATCAAATATAAGTGAATTACAAGAGCAATTGCCTCAACTCAAATAGATATAAGCAAAGAAAAACTAAGAAATTCATAAATATAAGATGAATGTGTGTCCCTCCTAATAGGTGTGTGATATGTCTCCAACGTATTTATAATTTTTGCTTGTTCCATGCTGTTATATTGTCAATCTTGGATGTTTTGCAATCATTTTATAGAAACTTTATATTATTTTTTGGGACTAACCAATTGACATAGTGCCAAAGTGCCAATTGCTATTTTATGTGGTTTTGTACTTCGCATAAAATTAGTACCAAATGAAGCCCAAACGCTGCGAGGATTCTTGTGGATTTTTTCTGGACCAGAAGAAAGCAGATGGGCCAAACAACACCAAAAAAGGGGGCCCAGGGTGGCCACTCTCCACCAGGGCACGCCAGAGGCCCCCTGGCGCGACCTGGTGGAGGGTGGGTACCTCGGGCACCCCCTCAACTGACTATCGAGCCTATAAATTCCCTAAAAATCAAAAAACCCTATGGGAGTCGACGAAACACAATTACAGCCGCCGCAAGTTCCAGAATCTCGAGATCCAATCTAACACCATCACGGAGGGGTTCATCTTCTTCATATGTGCCTCTCTGATGATGCGTGAGTAGTCCACCATGACCTACGGGTCCGCAGGTAGTAGCTAGATGGCTTCCTCTCTCTCTATGTTTCTCAATAAAATGGTCTCTTGGAGATCTATTCGATGTAATGACTTTTGTGGTGTGTTTGTCGGGATCTGATGAATTTTGAGTTCATGATCAGTTTCTATCCATGAATATGATTTGAGTCTTCTTTGATCTATTATTTGCATGATTAATTATAGCCTCGTATTTCTTCTTCGAATCTTTGGTTTATTTAGGCCAACTAGATCAATTTTTTTGCCATGGGAAGAGGTGCTTTGTGATGGCTTCGATCTTGCGGTGTTCTTTCCCAGTGACAGAAAGGGCAGCAAGACACGCGTGTATCGTTGCCATTAAGAATAACAAGATGGGGTCAATTACTACATTAATATATCTTGTGTACATCATGTGACCATTCTTGTTGCATTACTTCGTTTCTCCATGAACTTAATACGTTAGATGCATGCTGGATAGCGGTCAATGTGTGGAGTAATAGAAGTAGATGCAGAGTCATTCCGGTCTACTTATCTTGGGCATGATGCCTATATAATGATCATTTCCTGGGTATCGTCATGATTATTTTATCTTCTATCAATTTCCCAACAGTAATTTGTTCACCCACCGTGCGCTATACTCATGAGAGAAGCCACTAGTGAAACCTACGCCCCCTGGGTCTACTTTTCCAACATATTGCTTTCGGATCTATTATTTGCAACTTTTGTTTTCAGATTTATTAATCCAAAAATACCTTGCTGCACTTTTTGCTTATTTATTTTACATTGTGTTCTTGCAAGATCTATTTGCCAAAACTATCATTACATAATCTATCTTATTACCGTAGAGAGAATGACAACATCTCTTTTGAGTCGGGTTGCAAGTATTTGTTGTTTATGTGGAGGTGTTTTTTACGTGGCTACGTGATCTTCCTCTATGGATTGATATCTTGGTTTCATAACTAAGGGAAATACTTACCGTCGTTGTGCTGCATCATCCCTTCGTCTTTGGGGAAATACCGACGCAGTCTCAAGCCACGTCAGTGTGATCAACAAAAAATGATTATAAAGACAAGAAAAATAAATAAATAAAAGCAAATGATGCTCCAAGCAAACACATATCATGTAATGAGTTAAAATATAGCTCCAAGTAAGATATACCGATAGTTTTGAAGACGAGAGAGGGGATGTCATACGGGGCATCCCCAAGCTTACACGCTTGAGTGTTTTTTAGATATTACCTTAGGGTGCCTTGGGCATGCTCGAGTTAGGCTCTTTCCACTCTTTGTTCTCCTTCCTAGTGTTATCTCACCCAAAACTTGAAAACTTCATTCACACAAAACTTAACAGAAACTTGTGAGATAAGTTAGTATAACATAAATAACTCATTAACCTAGGTACTGCCAAGACAAGATTCATAATCGTTACCAATTAATTTATGTTGTCGTATCATTTCCATAATTTATATCCCCTATATATGCCATGGAAACTTTAAAACAAGAAAAGAAAGAAATCAAACAGAGTACATAAAAATAGAGTAGTACGTAAAGATCTAATAATAGTCATAGTTATGTAACTCCGAAAGTTTTCAAAAATTGAGACACTATAGACAATTTGTAATTCAGTAGTGTGTAAAAATTTCAGCAATTGATCACGTCCCACTAAAGCGAAACAATTAAATCACTGGATGCAAAGTTTATGTTTCTACACAAAACCTAATAAAAAAGCATTTGCAACATGCCGAAAGGCTAACTTGGCACAAAAATAAAATAAAAAGAAACAAACATAATTCCTAGAGTATTAGTAATACACACTGAAAACCAAATAAAAGCAAATGGCAAATATTGGGTTGCCTTCCAACAAGATCTTTCTTTATATCCATTAATATAGGCTTAATATTTAATGATGCTCACATGAAAATCAAGAATTTAAGCACAAAAGAGAGCATGAAAAAGCATGTAACAAGCACATTTAAGTCTAAACCACTTCCTATGCATATGCACTTTATAAATAAACAAATTATCAAGGCAAGCAATTTTTAGCATATGCAAGTATGAATAATGAACCATTAATAATTTCAACACAAAGTGGGGTAACTTAATAATATGAAGATTTACATAATCATGTTTGCCTATCTCAAAAAAAATTAAATGCACAATCATAATCAAATTCAACAATATATCTATCATATAAATATTCTCTTCATGATACACATGCATAAAATTTTTATAATCTTTCAATATAGTCGGATTATTTTACCTAAAGTTGAGACTCTTCAAAAGCCACTTTCAATAGAATGTAAAATATTATTATCAATAATAGATTCATCACGAAGCTCAAATAAAATTTCAGGATCACAAGAAGCATAATAATTATCTCGCATAATAAAATCATCATTAATAGCGCCTACAAACATAGTGTAGATAGTTTCTTTTAATTTTATTATGTTAAAAACATAAATAGGTGGAGACAAGGTTCCTCTCTCATGATAGTTGAAAAATAGAGCAATGAGCACATGTGTATTATATCTATTAGAATAATCATGTGCAATGGTAAAACGCAACCCATCAATATAATCCTTAATAAGCGCAAACTTCTCTAATATAGCATTGTTGGAAGAATTAAAAATATAGTAGGACTATCAAGTGTGGGTGCAATAACAACAATGCCATTCTTAAAAAAACCCAAAGAGATCCCAACAAAAAATGGAGAAAACAAATAAAAAATTTGAGAATGAGAGAGAAGAGAGAGGGGCCACATCACTATCCTCTTAGCACACTTGTGCTTTGAAGTATCACTTTGCATTTCATATAGAGAGTCCTCATGATCTTCATGTTTCATATAAGTAGTGGGAATCTCACGTTATAGAACTTGACTTGCTTATTCCGATGACGAGCTTCCTCAAATGCTCGAGGTCTTCATGAGCAAGTAAGTTGGATGTACACCCACTTAGTTCCATATAGAGAGCTTTCATATGCTTATAGCTTTAAGGCATCCATTGCATGGCAATCCCCACTCCTCGCATCAACATCGATTGTATGTCCTCTCCATTGCCTAATGATCTTGCCTTGTTGATGTGAGACTTTCTTATACCTTTTGTCTTCCCTTATAAACCCCAATAATCATTTTATTTTCCATCCTAAGTGCTAAATACCTTCTTTGGTTTGGCACCGAGGTTCTGCTTGATTTGGTATCTCTATACTAGGATGATGGAGCATGCCATGCTTATTTTGATTAGCGTACCATGATCACTTTCTTTAGCATCAATATGTTGAAAGGCGGTAACTATTTACTAATATGTTCATGTATTAGTATTTCAATATAAAATTAATAGCATGTTTCCTTGAATCATGTGTATCCCAACATTCATATCCAAGTTACATCAATAGATCAAATACATGTTAGCTAGCATTCAACATAAAAAATATTTTGTTACCATTTACCTACTGGAGGGTTAATACGTCTCCAAGGTATCTATAATTTTTTATTGCTCCATCCTATTATATTATCATTCTAGGATGCTTTTTAGGCATTTACTTGCTGATTTACATTATTTTTTATCACTAACCTATTAACCCAGTGCCAAGTGTCAGTTGTTGTTTTCTGCATGTTTTTGGCTTTTCAGGAATACTGTACCAAACGAAGTCCAAATACCACAAAAAAAATTGATGATCTTTTCTGGACCAAAATAAGACATGAAAGCTTTGGAGAGAGACCATAGGGCACACGAGGTACCCCCAAGCAAACAGGGAGCACCCTGGGGGTGGTCGCGCCCTGATGGCTTTAGGCCACCTCCTCGGCCCTCTAGCGTTGTTCTTTGGCATATAAATTGACATTAACCCTAAAACCAACACTAGTGCAGAAATGGCTAGACACAACTCTTGTTTGTGGCACGCCATTTCTCACCAACGCCAACACTAAGATTTTCTAATAGTGTTGGTGTTGGCTGAATTCGAAAGCCATAGGTATTTGCTTAGTGTTGACGTTGCACATTAGGACCGACGTTGCACGTTAGGCCCAATAGGACCACGCTAGCACTAGTCGGTTTTAACAGCTCCCGACATTGTAAAAAAATAACTTATCCTTTCACCCTCCTATCAATCCTCGCCGCCGTCCCTCCCGACGCGGCAGCCGCCCGTCGTGCCCTTCTTTGTCCGATGCAGCTCGATGCCACCCGCACACCTCGCCTCGCCCCCGGGCATCTTTGCGGTAAGTCCGGCGCACCTCCCTCTCTCATTTTTCTTAATTAGGGTTTATAGGATAGGGTTATCATAGGAATAGGAAATTTTAGGAACATTTTAAAATTTAGGCCTCATTTTGTTCATAGGATAGGATTTGTTGGAAATATGCCCTAGAGGCAATAATAAATTAGTTATTATCATATTTCCTTGTTCATGATAATCACTTATTATCCATGCTATAATTTTATTGATTGGAAACTCAGATACATGTGTGGATACATAGATAACAAAATGTCCCTAGTAAGCCTCTACTAAACTAGCTCATTGATCAAACATGGTTAAGGTTTCCTAGCCATAGATATGTGTTGTCATTTGATAACAGGATCACATCATTAGGAGAATGATGTGATGGACGAGACCCAAACTATAAACGTAGCATTGATGACCCACAAGTATAGGGGATCTATCGTAGTCCTTTTGATAAGTAAGAGTGTCGAACACAATGAGGAGCAGAAGGAAATGACAAGCGGTTTTCAGTAAGGTATTCTCTACAAGCACTGAAATTATCGGTAACAGATAGTTTTGTGATAAGATAATTCATAACGGGCATCAAGTAATAAATGTAGCAAAGGTGCAACAAGGTGGACCAATCCTTTTTGTAGCAAAGGAAAAGCTTGGACAAACTCTTATATAAAGCAAAGCGCTCCCGAGGACACATGGTAATTTTTCTCAAGCTAGTTTTCATCATGCTCATTTGATTCACGTTTGTTACTTTGATAATTTGATATGTGGGTGGACCGATGCTTGGGTGCTGCCCTTACATGGAAAAACCTCCCACAAATGATTAACCCCTCTCGCAAGCATCCACTACTACGAAAGAAGAATTAATATAAATCTAACCATAGCATCAAACATATGGATCCAAATCAGCCCCTTACGAAGCAACACATAAACTAGGGTTTAAGCTTTGGTCACTCTAGCAACCCATCATCTACTTATTACTTACCAATGCCTTCCCCTAGGCCCAAATAATGGTGAAGTGTTATGTAGTCGACATTCACATAACACCACTAGAGGAGAGACAACAGAAATCTCATCAAAATATCAAACGAATACCAAATTCACATGATTACTTATAACAAGGCTTATCGCATGACCTCGGGAACAAATGTAACTACTCACAAAGCATATTAATTTTCATAATCAGAGGATTATTAATAATCATTAAGGATCTGAACATATGATCTTCCACCAAGTACACCGACTAGCATCAACTACAAGAAGTAATCAACACTACTAGCAACCCACCTGTACCAATCTGAGGTTTTGAGACAAAGATTGGATACAAGAGATGAACTAGGGTTTGGAGAGGAGATGGTGTTGGTGAAGATGTTGATGGAGATTGACCCCCTCTCGATGTGAGGATCGTTGGTGATGATGATGGCTTCGATTTCCCCCTCCGGGAGGGAAGTTTCCCAGGCAGAACAGCTCCGCTGCAGCCCTAGATTGGTTCTGCCCGAGTTCCGCCTCCAAACGGCGGAGCTTTGTCCCTAAAGCTCTCTTATGATTTTTTCTAGGTCAAAACCTTTCATATAGCAGAAGATGGGCACCGAAGGGCTGCCAAGGGGCCCACAAGCCACAGGGGCACGGCCAGGGGGGTAGGCCGCGTCCCCCGGGCTTGTGACCTCTTGGTGGGTCCCCTTTGGTATTTATTTTGCCCAATATTTTTTATGTATTCCAAAATAATTCTCCGTAACTTTTCAGGAATTTTGGAGTTGTGCAGAATAGGTCTCTCATATTTGCTCCTTTTCCAGTCCAGAATTCCAACCGTCGGCATTCTGCCTCTTCAAGTAAACCTTGTAAAATAAGAGAGAAAAGGAACAAGTATTGTACCAAAATTTGTAATAACAGCCCATAATGCAATAAATATCAATATAAAAGCATGACGCAAAATGGACGTATGAACTCCCCCAAGCTTAGACCTCGCTTGTCCCCAAGCAAAAGCCGAGATCGATAAATATGTCCACATGTTTAGAGAAAGTGGTGTCGATGAAATAAAATACATACATGAGGGCATCATGATCACCTTAAGAACAACAATGCTTATTGATATATAATTTCTTATACTAGAGTAACAATTCATTCACAAGGTAAAGTATGAACCAAGAACTCTATTGAGAACCAACAAACTATGCTCTCAGTCATTAAGGCAATTGCAATTTATCATAACATTGGAAAGAGTCAATATAAGGGATTCTAAAGCAAATCCACATAGTCAATCATCTTTTAGTCTTTCATAATTGCTAACTCTCATGTGGTACTCATGAGATCAAAGCTTCAATTGGACACAGAGAAAGATAGGGGCTTATAATTTTGCCTCCCAACTATTTACTTCAAGGGTAATGTCAACATAAATAAATCTTGAACACCCACATCCGAGTGGATATATGTGTCTAGATCGTTCCCCAACACATGATGCTTGCCAAGAGAGAAAGGCAAAATATAGGAAGTGGTGAAGATCACCATGACTCTTGCACAAATGTAAGTACTAGAAAGTAAAAGTAACAGATAGGCCCTTTGTAGAGGGAAGCAGAGGTAGTCATGTGATTTTTGTTTTTGGATGTGCAAACCCTTAATGCAAAGGAACGTCACGTTGTATTGCCCTTTGTGATAGCAACCTTTATTATGCAGTCCGTCGCTTTTATTTCTTTACCATCACAAGTTCGTGCAACACTTATTTTCCCTTATAATAAAAGATCATACATATTTAGGAGAAAATTTTATTGCTTTTTGCACCGATGACAACTTACTTGAAGGATCTTACTTGATCCATAGGCAGGTATGGTGGAATCTCATGGCAAAACTGGGTTGAGGGTGTTCGGATGCACAACTAGTATCTCTACTTGGTGCGGAAGTTTTGGCTGATATGGAAGGATCTATAACCATATAACTTCTATTCGTAAATACGCAAACATAACCCATTGTGTTGTCTTCCTTGTCCAACATCAAATTTTTAGCCTATAATATTTTAATGAGTGCTCACAATCATAAAAGATGTCCAAGATAATATATTTATATGTGAACCTCTCCTTCTTTATTACTTCCTTTTAGTTGCAACAATGACCAATCGATATGTTTGTCAACTCTCAACAAATTTCAATCGACATATTTTTTATATGTGAAGTCATCACTCCCCATAAGATCATCTTATATACTCTTTTGCTTTTATTCTATACTTCTTTTATTTCTTTTTCTCAAGATCATAGCAGCAAGCAAAGCCCTTAACTCAAAACTACTTTTTATAATATAACTCTTGGACTCGCTTACATATGGGGAACATAAAGCAAAACTCAAAGCTAGATCATACTAAAAACTTTGTTCTACTAGATCAAGATATAATCAAAATGATCAAACTAGGAAAAACAATACAGGTAAAAGATGTGATGATGATACGATACCGGGCACCTCCCCCAAGCTTGGCACAAGCCAACGGGAGTGCCCGTACCCATTTGTTTAGTTGTCTTTCTTCTGAGGTGATGATGGTGGAGAAGGATCTTTAAGCTTGTTCAGTTTCCTTTTAAGCATAAAATTACGTCCCCTTAGACCATTAACTTCCTACTCAAGCTTCAATATCCTTTGACATAATTCTTGCTTGCTCTCCCGCAGAAAATGAGAAGGGGTAAATAGAACCTTGGGTTTTCTCCTTGTGTTTGGGAGGCTTGATTTCCTGAACTCCACATGCATATCTCCTAGTTGAGGCAGAGGGATCTCTTCTTCATCTGAGCTTTCTTCCTCATACTTGCCCTCTTGTTCCTCCTCCGAGAATAATCTATAAGGATATAGGTCCCCATAGAGCTTGGATTGGCAAGATAATGCGATACATAGCTCTCCCCATCGGACTCTTGGGACAACATTTTGCTCTAAATCTGCCGCAGAAATAGCTCAAAATGTAAACATGAGGTATTATCACAATACGAAGGTCGGGAGATTACATAATGAGTTTTTACCAACCTAAAGGAGTGTACCACAAGAAAACGGAGTCCGGAGGGTGCACGGGTGGCCCACAAGGGCGTGGCCAGGGGTAGGGCGCGCCCCCCTGGCTTGTCGCCTCCTCGTGCACACCTCGGACTACTTTAGATTTTCCTAATTTATTAAATATTCCAAAATGGAGAAAAATTTCTATTGGAAAAGTTTTGGAGTTGGTTTGCTTACCGTAACACATACCTATTCCTTTTCGGAGGTTGAAACGTTCTGGTGGGTGTTGGGGATATAACCCCGTGATATGACCCGGCTGAGAGGTTCCGGATAAACAGCATCGGCTTGAGAGCCGGCCCATGAAGACAGTGTCAACTCAAGGCCCAAGATGATAGGCGGCTCTTGCGTGGGCCGGACGGCGAAGACTCGGGTGCACAAGACGTCTCAGAGATGACTTGATTAAGAAGATAGAGATAGACTCGGAGACGTAAACATGATCCGGACATACCATTGTAAGACCCGACGGTTCTGACCTCTTATATAAAGGCAGAGTCGGGGCGACTTAGAGGTAGGTTATCGAAAACTAGGTCAAGCTTATAGCCCCTGGTAATTGATACAACAAGCAATAACAACACAAGAAGGACATAGGCTTTTACCTCGACTTGAGGGGCCGAACCTAGGTAAACCCATGTCCTTTGTCTCGATCAACCCCCTTGAGTCCACCACCATGGCGACGGCTCCAAACTCAAGTTTGGTAACCCGGACATCTGTCATGATAAAACCACGACAGTTGGCGCCCACTGTGGGGCAGATGCTTGATGGTGTTGAGTTCTCAAGGGGCTCCCTTCCAGGGCTCGAGGGATACGTAGTTGGGAAGATGAGCAAGAGTCGCTGAGGCCAGCTCTACATCGATGACGCCGGCTGAGGGCTTGACACTGCTTCCGTGGAGTATGGTTTCCGGGTTCCGTTCGGTGGGATCCATGTGTTCATTGGAAAGATCGACAGATCTACACCCGGGCCGGACGTCAGCACCGACATCGTCGAGCCGGCACGGTGTCTCCGGCCCGCACGTAAGGTAGGCCCTGCCCGTGTCAGCCCGGGTCAGGAGCGTGTCTTCATGGGCTTCACTCAAGGTATGGATCTGGAAGCTCCCGAGTCTCAAGGGACTCTTGTGCACTCCGACGATGAGTCGTCGAGTGGGGAAACAGAATTTGTGTACCGGCTCAGCAACGGTGGCCTTGGGGGCTACGGTGACACTCGCCCCGAGTCGGAGCACGGCGGGTCAGACGGGCCGGAGTGGCCGTCTCATGCGGCAATGTTCATGGCGGGGCCTGGGGAGTCTGGGTCAGGGGCTAACCCTCCCCCTCGACCGCTGGCTTAGGGGCTGGTAGACTTGATGGATGAGCTTGAGGCCTTGTTGGCCACAGAGGTTACACCAAATAACCAAGCGGCTCGTAATGCGGAGATCGCAAGGATCAAGGGACGGATAGCCGAGGAGCGTTAGAGGATAACTGAACTAAACACCCAGATGAAGGCGGAGGCTGCACAGCTCAAGGCCGACGCTTTTTGTTTGGGGCTGGAACAGGTGTCCGAGGCGGCTGTGCACCGCAGGAGGCATCAATCTCGTCTTCCGGAGCACTATGAGGCGAGGAATCTCTTTAATACCCCTGGCTCTGGAAGAGCGGTGGTTGCCTTTGAAGGGCGAGTAGCGGCTCACACGGCCCAACCCAGAGGGTTCACAACACCGGTGGGTCATTATTCTAACCCGGCCGAGAATTTGGTAGCAGCGGCTACCCGGCTCGAAGCGATCCCAATCCCAGAGGAAGCACCCTTTGCGGAGGAAGTGAGGAATGCCATTGGATATTTACAAACGGCCATGGCTCAACAAGAAAAGTATACTCATAACCAGAGACGGGTCCACTCCACCACTCTCCATAGTCGAAGTTTCAGCCGACGTTATGAGTCGCCGGCGGTTTCCAGCAGTGGTCCGCATCGTGGGTGAGAAGAATAGGCGGCAATAGTTCATCCGGGTCATGGACACTCGGTGTTGACGGAGTCCGGAGCCACTGGTAGTGCTAGAGCCATGGGAGTCCCGTGTTTGACTCCGGCTCTACGGAGCTAGAGGTTGCCCAAGGATTTCAAGGGGCCCCGTAAGGTTCCGAATTACACAGCGGATCTCCCTCCCGAGGCTTGGGTCGAAAGTTATGAGTTAGCTATGGAGATGTTGGACGTCTGTGAAGCTGTTTTTGCGAAATACTTTATCATGATGCTCGAGGGTCCGGCTCGCACATGGTTAAAGGGCTTACCACCCAACACTATAAGTTCCTGGGCCGAGTTAAGGGCGAAGTTCATCAAAAAATTTCAAGGGACTTGCAAGCAGCCTATGACCGTTGTGGATTTGGATCACTGCGTTCAGCAGGAGAATGAGTCAGCTCATCATTGGGTCCGGCGGGTGTCAACCATCATTCACTCGTCAGAACAGATCACAACGGCTCAGGCGGTGCTCATTTTGGAGAAGAATTGTCACTTCGTTCTGCTAAAGCAGAAGCTTGGCCGGCTTAAATGCACGTGTCAAGATATGGGGGAGCTCATGACGGCTCTGACGAAGTATGCTGACTCGGACAGCACCAAATATCCAAGCTCGGATGACGAGAGGTCAAATCAAGGGAAGAAGAAGAACCAAGCCAAGGGTTTTGGGCATAATGGAAATCAGAACAGACAGAAGAATGCTGGCGGCAGGTCAGAGCTGGTGGCGAACGCTAATACAGGGCCGAATGTTCCTAAGATGAACGGACGATATAAGCCGTACCAGCGTGGCAACAATTATAGCCCCCCTTTCAATTTGGAAGCGGCGCTTAGGAAGCCTTGCCCGGAACATAGCACGCCCGACAAGCCATCGATGCATGCATGGGGCGATTGCTTTATCATGCATAGGTTTAAGAACCAGCATTCTCAACCACCTAATAATCAGGGCGGAGGGCCGCCCAGCGGCTCAGGGCCTGGCGGTTCAGGCCATGGCGGGTCAGGTGCCGGGTTTGGTGCTGGCGGCTCAGGAGCGGGGCGTCCGGGTCACGACAATCAGCAGCATCAACAGCACCCTGGCAACAACAACCATAACAATCAGCAACAACAGTAGCAGTGCAATCACTCTGGGTTCCAGAGTGTCCCAAAGCAGCTCAGTTCAGAGGAGTATCATGTGTTTACGACGGGTCACAGCAGACGGGATGAGAAACTACAGAGGCGAGCGGTGAACACTGTCGCGCCGGCTCTCCCACGATACCTGCCGTGGTCAGAGTATGACATAGTGTGGAGTCGGGATGATCATCCGCCGTAGGTGGATGACCCAGGCAAGTTAGCTCTGGCAGTGGCCCCTCAGATACATGGTTATGGAGTTAATAAGGTGCTCATGGATGGGGCTAGCAGTATCAACATCTTATATTATGACACCTTCCGGCGGATGAAGTTGTTAGATAAGGATCTTAAAACTTCTTCCACTGTGTTTCACGGTGTGGTGCCTAGTAAGTCGGCATACCCCGTAGGTAAAATTTCTTTGGAGGTGGCTTTCGGCGATGAATAGAACTACAGGGTGGAGACCTTATGGTTTGAGGTGGTCAAAATCAAGAGCCCTTAAAACGCATTGTTCGGGCGGCCGGCTTACGCCAAGTTCATGGCTAGGCCTTGCTATGTTTATTTGCAGCTTAAAATGCCCGGCTTAAATGGTACAATTACGGTTCATGGCAATCAAAAGACAACTCTTGAGTGCGAGGAAGGGGATGCAACATATGCAGAAGCTAGCTGTGCACAAGAGGAGCTTAAATTCTATAAGGAGAACGTTGACCTAGAGGACATGACCCCGTTGAAGAAACCAACTACGGAGGCAGAGCCGCCGCTCAAATTTTCAGTGGATGATACCAAGGCAGTGGACTTTACTCCGGGCGAATCATCCAAGCAGTTAATAATTGGGGCTCACATGGATCCCAAATAGGAAAACGTGCTCATCGAATTCATCCGTGAGAATCGGGACACTTCGCATGGAAACCTTCTGACATGCCGGGTGTATCGAGAGAGTTCGCTGAGCACAATCTTAATGTGAATCCAAAGTTTAAGCCAATCAAACAATTTCTACGACGGTTCAATGAGGAGAGGCGCAAGGCCATTGGGGAAGAGGTTGCCCGACTCTTGGCTGCAGGGTTTATAGTTGAAGTTTTTCACCTCGAGTGGTTAGCCAATCCGGTGTTGGTGCTTAAGAAGAACAACACTTGGCATATGTGCATAGATTACACAGACCTCAACAAGGCTTGTCCGGCTGATCCCTTTGCACTCCCCCGTATCGATCAGATCATCGACGCAACAGCCGGCTGTGAAAGCTTGTGTTTTTGGATGCCTATTCAGGGTATCATTAGATTAAGATGGTAGTCAAGGATCAAGAGAAGACATCATTTATCACACCTTTTGGAGCATTCTGCTATGTCTCCATGCCTTTCGGGCTCAAGAGTGCCCAGGCGACTTACTAGCGGTGTGTGCAGAATTGTCTCCATAGCCAAATTGGCCATAACGTTCATGCTTATGTGGATGACATCATGGTAAAGTCTAGGAGGAAGGAAACCCTCTTGGAGGACCTAAAGGAAACTTTTGACAATCTCCGGATCTACAAAATGATGCTTAACCCGTCGAAGTGTGTTTTTGGTGTTCCTGCAGGAAAGCTTTTAGGCTTCCTGGTCTCTGAGCGTGGTATCGAGGCTAACCCGGATAAAATTAAGGCTATCACTTCTCTGCGAGAGCTGACATGCATCAATGATGTTCAGCGCATGGCAGGGCGGATTGCTGCGTTGAGCCGGTTCATAAGCCGGCTTGTAGAGAAGGCCATTCCTTTGTATCAGATGATGAAAAAGACAGACAAGTTCAAGTGGAGCAAGGAAGCCGCACAAGCATTTGAAGCTCTTAAGAAGCAACTGACTGAGCCGCCAGTGTTAGCCGCTCTAGCTGAGAAGGAGCCGCTACTCCTTTATGTAGCGGCTAACAGCCGGGCGGTCAGTGTGGCGATTGTAGTTGAGCGTAAGGAGGCAGGGAAAGAATATCCCGTTTAGAGGCCCGTTTATTACATCAGCGAGGTCTTGGCAGAGTACAAGCAGAGGTATCCACATTGGCAGAAGCTTGTGTACGGAGTTTTTATGGCTAATCGTAAGTTAAAACACTACTTCCTGGGCCATCAGATAACTGTAGTAAGCTCTGCCCCATTGGGAGATATCATTCAGAATAGAGAAGCTACGAGGAGGATTGCTAAGTGGGCTTTAGAGTTGGGGGCCCTTAACATCGCTTATACCCCTCGTATGGCAATCAAGTCTCAGGCCTTGGTGGATTTTATAAATGATTGGACAGAATGCCAGGCGCCTGAAGAGAAGCCGGACAACACATACTGGACTATACATTTTGACGGGTCTAAACAGCTTGAGGGGTCTGGTGCTGGGGTGGTCCTCACCTCCCCCAAGGGTGACAAGTTTTGTTATGTGCTCCGGTTGATGTTCCCCCATACTAACAATGCGGCTGAATATGAGGCCTTGCTCCATGGTTTGAGAGTCGCTAAAGAGATGAATTTAAGCCGGGTTAGATGCCTGGGCGACTCGGACCTCGTGGCTCAGCAAGTTTCAGGTACTTGGGACTCTAAGGATCCTCGGATGGCGGCTTATCGACAGGCGGTTGACATTGTTGCAGGTCATTTCAAAGGATATCAAGTAGATCATATTGATCGTCGGCGGAACGAGGCGGCTGATGCGCTCTCAAGACTCGGATCTCAGTGTAAGCCGGTGCCGCCGAATGTTTTTCTTGATGTATTATATCATCCGACTGTCAAGATGCCTTCTGAAGAGGATCTGGCAATTCCTGACCCGGAGGCAGCCTTGGTGGCGGCTCTACATGTCATTCCGGATAGGACTACTCCTTATTTAGCGTACTTGGCACGCGGCGAGTTGCCGGAGGATAAGAGTCGGGCTAGAGAAATCACCCGCCGTTCTAAGTCCATGACAATTATCAATGGTGAGTTACACAAATGCAGTGTAACAGGTGTTTTCCAGCACTGTGTGTCACCAGAGGAGGGCCAGCAGATCTTAAATGAAATTCATGCTGGAGACTGTGGACATCATGCCGGGTCAAGATCTTTAGTAGCCAAGGCTTTTCGGCATGGTTTTTTCTGGTTGACGGCTCACAAGGACGCAGAGGACCTGGTCCGCAAATGTGACGGCTGTCAGAAGTTTGGCCGACATGCTCATGTTCCGGCTCAAGAGTTGAGGATGATACCAATCACTTGGCCGTTTTCGGTCTGGGGGCTCGACATTGTAGGACCCTTTAAGCGGTCCAAGGATAAGAAAACACACCTCTTGGTGGCAGTTGACAAGTTTACTAAGTGGATTGAGGCCGAGCCAGTTAGTAAGTGTGATGCGGCTACAACGGTTGAATTTGTTAAAAAGTTGATCTACCGTTTTGGTTATCCACACAGTATTATCACTGACAATGATAAAAATTTGTCCAAAGGGGCTATGAAGGTATTCTGTGAGAAGGAGCATATCCGGCTTGATGTTTCAGCTGTGGCACATCCACAGTCCAATGGCCAAGCTGAATGGGCTAATCAGGAAATTTTGCGAGGGGTTAAACCCCGGCTTATAGTCCCTTTGAAGCGGACACCCGGATGTTGGGTTGATGAGTTACCTTCCGTCTTATGGAGCATCCGGACTACACCTAACAGGTCTACAGGCTTTACACCTTTCTTCATGGTGTACGGGGCTGAGGCGGTTCTGCCCAGTGACATCCGGCATGATTCGCTAAGGGTGGCGGCTTACGTCGAGACGGATAATGAGATGGCGCGTCAAGATGCGCTAGATGCCTTGGATGAAGCACGGGAGTTAGCAGCGGCCAGATTGGCAATTTACCAGCAAGACCTATGACGCTATCATAGCCGCAGGGTGAAGACCCGGATGTTCCAGGAAGGTGACCTGGTGCTCCGGCTCATTCAAGACCAATCTGGGATGCATAAACTCTCTCCGCCGTGGGAAGGGCCCTTTGTGGTTAGCAGAAACCTCAACAACGGGTCATATTATCTTGTTGATATCCGTGATGAGTCAGATACAGCGGGTCAGGAGACTTTGCGGCCATGGAATGTCGCGCACTTACGACCGTATTATACTTGATAGGTGATGGATATCCATCGTCATGGTACATATCATATTTATATCAGCAGTACTTCTACCAAAGACTGGAGCTCCGGCTCTTATGGATATCCTTATGCTATAAGGATGAAATTTTTCGGTTCAACAAGTTTGCAGTTGATGTGATCCCTCAAAGATCTACTGGTTAATCTCTTTGTGGAGACCCGGAACCGATTAAAGTTTATAGTGACCTGCTGAATTTATTCCAGTCAATCTCACCTCAGAGACTCTGAGCCGGTTCACATAGTTGACTGCCAATCTCGCTTTAGAGACCTTGAACTGATGATATAATAAGCTCTTATCAGTCAATCTCACTTCACAGACCCTGAGCCGGTTCACACAGTGGACGGCCAATCTCGCCCTTAGAGACCCTGAACTGATAAGATGCAAAGATTGGCTTTATGCCTAGTTGTAGCGACCCGACTCAAAATGAGTCAAGCCTCTGTGTTTACTGTGCCATCCCTGGATCAGTATGCTGGCACACACAGTACATCAATGTATATATCAAAGTGCAACCACATGTAAATAACGTAAAACTGATATATACCTTAAAATAGCAGCGGAAACAGTCAACGGGAGTGGAGTCCCAATAACACCAATTGGCAGGTTGAGTGCGGACCGTAACCCTGAATCGTACTCTTACTCGTCGTAGAAGAGTTTCTATAACATGATACGTTGCAGCCATGTAGGTCAGTACATTGAATGTACCGGCAAGATCACCATAGTTGGACAGAAGATAATGACTATTCTATATGCAGTAAGGCTTTATGGCACTGTGGCTAAGTTTTTGCGTAAAGCTGATTTTATTTTCCTACAACAAAGGAATATCAGGAGTTTTCACTACAGAATTTCCTAACAGGACATGGTTTCACCAACCAATGTCTCAATGCCCAACAGTAACTTAAGTTGCCCACAATTAGTTATCAGTCCAGTGTTGAGAGTTTAGAGATAGATCCAAGTCTAGAAGCTCAAATTGTCCGTAACCGGGGACACGGCTAATCGATTAGGTTTAACTCTACAGAGTGTTGTGTACTTTACCAAAAAGATTCTTTCCCTCCTGATAAGTTCTCGCACTGCCTGGTGTTTGAGAACAGGATGAAAGAAACATGGTCTTTCAAAGTGTTTCCCTGTCTATCCGACAGTGCCCATCCAATCCTAACATTGACTACATCTCGTAGCACTGCCCAGCAGAGTCACAACAAAGATCAACCAAGCCAGAGCCCATAATGACTTGTGGCTACACAAGTAAGCTTTCGGGCATTAAGTATTCATCCTTCTCTTTGAGTCTGGGTGAGGCTTTCCGCGTGAATACTGGCACTTCCCTAGCAACACCTAGGCTAACCACTGGTCCATCCCCAGGGCGCCGTTCAAAACCATCCCTCACCCAGTAGTGTGTATTGAAAACTTGCTTCTCGAGTCTTGAAGTCTTGAGGTCTTGAAGATGCAGGACTTGCAGATGCCTTCATGAAGTTGTCGTCTTATCGTAGAGTCCTGCTCTACACAGCACTCACGAACACTCATACCAAACCCCGTCTACTTTAGCATAGCATAAAATTAACTAACGTTCCCGGGGCTGTTATAACAAGTGGTGGGTTCCTACCTCATGCATACTACTCAACTACAAGAATTTCAATAACACTACGGGAGGTATTTGTTGAAATGATGTCACTACATGCACTAAAACATAGGTATGAAAAGATGGTCAAAGTGAACTTGCCTGTACTGTTGATGAAGAGAAAGATCGCTCTCAGAATAACTTGATAGACTATTCGTCACTCTCCGATGAAAATCTATAATCAAGAATTGCATTCATATGAGCAATCATACTAACAATCAATACTAACACTCAATAGGCAAACACAAGACTAAAGACAACAAGGTTGATGAAGGAAATACTTAAGACAAAATCAAATAACAAAACTACATCAACACAACTAAGGTGATGATGAAGGAAATACTTAAGACAAAATCAATAAATTTTTCACAAAAGCAACTAAGGTAGTTTTCCACTACAAGCAACTATTCTCAACAAAACAAAAATAAAGTGAAATATAAATATTTTACTAGCAAAAAGAATTACTTTTGAAGAACAAGTAAAACTATGAAAACAACATTCTAACAACATGAGTGTTTGCTTAACAAGCAAAACCATAAATCAAGCTAAAACAAATTATGAAACAACTAAGTTAACAGAAAAGGAGTTAATGAAATCTTTATTATAAAACAAAATTAAGTCATCTAAAACTTTGTGAAAATAATCTCTACTAAAACTAAGTTGTTTTATAAAACATTACCTAATGATAAAGAATATAGTTTCCTATAATAGAGTAAAACTAAACCATTTTTTTATTAACAAACATTTCTTAACAGAAAAGATTGCTAAAAACTTTTTCTTAGGAAACAGAATTTAATTATATAAAACTTTGTTAAAAGGAAACTATTACTAACTAGTTTGTTTTAATCAAATTAAACCTAATTGAAAAGGAGTTGTGATTCCTATATTAATAAAGAACAAACTAAGCAAATTTTATATTTTTATTAACAGTAGTAAAACACCTAAAGTTTAACTAACAGAACCAAATAAACAAATAAAACTAAATTCTAATTTAAACTAACTAAAACTAAGTTAATTTAAACTATACTAACTAATAGGCAGAATCTGTTTCTAGTCAAAACCCTAATCAAATTTATTCTACAAATTCTCAAACTTTACCTACTGATACCTAATATCACTAGTGACAAGCAGCAAAAAGAACCAATCAAAAATATTTTTTAGAACACAAGATATTCAGAAAACAAAATTTAAATCAAATCTGTTTAAATTCAAATTTAAATGTTCAAACCTAGGCAAACTTTTGCATCTACGGAAACAAGATAAAATTTGTGACACAATGCAAAAAGAATCAATTTAAAATAGTTAAAAACATAAAAGATATAAAGAAAATAAAAACAGAACTATTCTGTTTTTGAAATTAAAACAGAAAAAGAAAAAGTGGCTTCTAACGGACAGGGGGGTGACGTGGCGCTCTGCTATTGGCTACGGGGTGCGCGTGCGAGCGGGTGACCGAACATTAGAGGAAAACGCTTCGCGGTTTTATTCCTTCTAATCTAAGCCGTTGGTTGAAATCGGACGGTGGAGAGGGGTGGTGGAGCTCACCGTGGCAGTGTGAAGTCCGGCGAGGTCGTCGGGGAGGTGGCTTCCGAGGGTCTCCGGCAATGTCTCCAGCACTGGTCGACGCAGGGGAGCTCGGTGACGTCGATGGTGGCGTCGGAGGGGCCTAGGGGCGACGGAGACGACGGCAGGGGAGCTCGTGGCGGCGGCGGCCTTCGGGTGGCGACGGGGAAGAGTGCTCCGGTGGGGTATGGGGCTCGGGGAGGGTACTGGGGTGTGCGGGAGAGTGCGGCGAAGTCGTCTGCGGCCTCAAAGGGTTCGGGGATGGCGAGATGGGGTGGCAGGGGAGCAAAAGGAGCGGCGGCTACCGGTGGTCTCCGGCGACGAATCCCGGCGACGAGAGGGGGTCCAGCGACGGGGCGAAGGGTGGAATGGCCAGAGGGAGGCTCGGGCTTTATAGGGTCGGCTCGGGCGTCAAAAATGGGAGGAGGAGAGAGGATTCGGGCGGGATGGCGTCAGCGGCGGCGGCGTGTGCGGGAGGAGAGGGATGACCGGCGAGGGATTTTCGGGAGAGAGTTAGGTGGGCCGGCCTGTATTAAATGTTTTTCCTATTTTCTATTTCCAGGGCAATAAAACCTATTTAATGCATTCAATATAATTCCAAATATAGGAAAAATTTATATCGTAATTAACAGAATGATAAATTCCATTTGATGGACATTTTTATTCTGCATTTGAATACTTTTAAAAAAAATCATTTTTCAGAAAATGCCTTAATTGGCTTTATTTACTTTTGCAAATATTTTTCAAATAACTTTTTGGGTTTGATGATTCAAAAACTTCACAAAAATACCCCTGGTTTGGACTGTCATATTTACTCCTCTCAAATTTGTGTCAGGGCTTTGAATACTTTGAAAATTTTGAATAGGAACCAAATATGAAATGATTCCAAAAGAAAATCCAGAGATTTTCACATTCACTTTTCAAAGCTTTATTTTAAACTTCCAACTCATATTTCATAATTTGAAGAAGTCATTTTATCCTCTCTCATGAAAATCATTGAGTTGCATAAAGTTTATGAATTTGAAATATTTTCAAATGAAATTCAAATCATTTTCAATTCCCTTTTCATTCCTTTGAATGGAAGAAGTCATGTCATCTTCACTCTGGGTTTTGTGATGAAATGAATTTGAATTTCCTGATGATAAAAAGGCAGAGTGAAAGTTTTGGGAAGTCATTTCATTCCCTCTCATTAAACTTTCAAAAGTTTCAAAAAGTTTCAAATTTCACTCACTTTCAATCACTCAAACAAACAAACAATCATTCTAATATTTATTATAACATTCCAAAATTTGGGATGTTACACTAGTTTGAGTACATTAAGCGTTGCTGTTGATGGAGGCTTCTTACCTTTGGTATAGCTTAAAAAATTACCCTAAGGCAACAACGTGTACGTCAAACTCCAGTTGCTTATCAACTGCGGCTGTCGAAGGGGGCTTCTTACCGACGGGTATCGCTTATCTCACCCTAACAGCCGGCTTTATGCCACTTCCGGTTACTTATTAACCGCGGTTGTCGAAGAGGGCTTCTTGCCGACGGGCTCGCTTATCTCACCCTAACAACCGGCGTTTACGCCAAAAATAGTTGTGGAAGGAGGCTTCTTACCCTCGGGTATAGCTTACATAAACCTTTCACACAGCCGGCTAGTACAATTACTAGTCGCGGCTGTCGAATGGAGGCTTCTTACCCTCGGGTATAGCTTACATAAACCCATCGGCAGTCGGCCCTATACAACATTGGTTGATTGGAGGAGGCTTCTTGCCTTCGGGTATAGCTTACATCACCCTCCAACAGCAGGCTTTTTGAGCTGCGGTTGTCAGTAGAGGCTTCTTACCTTTGGTATAGCTTACATAAACCTATTGACAACCGGTGTTGGAATACAATGGATAAGTATTTGCTGTTAAAAGGAGGCTTCTTACCATCATGGTACGACTTACATCACCCTTCATGCAGCCGGCTGTAGGCTGCTTCAAGTTCATCAACAATCGCCATTATCAATATAGGCTTCCTACCGTCAGGTATAGCTTACATATATCCTAAGACAACCGGCTCTTAAAAGAAATTATTTGCAAGGGCGACTCATGTTACCCCAAAAAGTTGTCGGCTTTAGGCCGCTTCCGGCTCCTTGGTAGCCGCAGTTGTTTATAGAGGCTTCCTACCGTCAGGTATAGCTTACATATATCCTAAGACAACCGGCTTTTAAGAGAAATTATTTACAAGGGCGGCTCATGTTACCCTGGAAAAATAGCTGGCTTTGGGCCGCTTCCGGCTCTTCATTTTTCGACAAAGTTTGTCTTACAAGAGCCGGAGTCTTTCTACTCTGGTTGATATCTCAAGACGTAGATTATTCAAAGGGGGCTGCCCATCTTCAGATAACATGCCGGATTATCAAAGCCAGGGGCAGATTATATCACCCCTTATGCATATGGCTATCAGCCTCTTTAAGTTCTCAACAGTCGTCATTGTACATAGAGGCTTCCTACCGTCAGGTATAGCTTAGTTTATCCTATGACAGTCGGCTCGCCCGGGGCATCGTCATGGTGCTCCGGCTCATGGAATCAAGTTTCCCGGGTCTATTGGGTCCAGGACAACGGTAAACATCTTAGAAATATTACATATTGGTTTATCAACAACACAGTTTGTTTGTGAAGGATTCACATTGACAGAGATATTATCCGGCTCTAAAGACTATGAAGACATACAAGCACCTCTCATGAATAGCTGGCAAGGTTCTGCAATTTGAAAATCAGAGCTGAGAAAAAACTATTGAACATAGTATAAGACAGCCGGCAAGTGTGCTTAGAAATTATACGACTATTACAAAAGACGTTCTCAGAAGGAACAGACACTATCTTTTACAAAGTCTTCAAAAGCCGCTGGCGGGTATTCGCAGGAACCTCTCTTGGTCGGCACAAATGCAAAGTTACATCATTCGGCCGGCTCACCCTGCTCTGGCTCTTTCGTGGATTGGATCTGAAGGTTGCCGAGTTCCCAGTTGCAGTTAGAGACGGTAGCGAAGGACCCTTCAAAGAAAGCTGAGGTGTTGAGCTCACCAGAGAAAAGGTCCTTGCTACGGGCGGGTGTCAGATCTTTGCACTCATAAAGAGGCCCGCGGATCCGTTTGTCTTCCGGGTCATATGCTGCTTGATAGTTCTTTAGATCCGCCTCATCAGCCATAACAGACGCTAGGAAGCGTGAATCTTTGACCCATTTATGATAGTCTGCTTCAGAAAATTCTGAGTCGTCCACTTTTTGTGTAGGGAACCCGTCCATCATTTTAGCCGGAGTGAGATCCAGCGCGAAGGCTAGAGCCCGGCTCAAACCTGCAACGGCTCCTTGACGAAATGTTGATTTCTTCAGTTCCTGTATCTGCTTGGGGATTGTAGAGAACAGTTCTAACACCCCTTTCAGGGTATTGGGAATCTTCTCTTTGTACTGTATGCTCTTGATGGTAAACATCGCCTCGCAATACAGCTGCTCCGTCAAGGTGTAGATTGCCTTTAAGGAGAGGATGCTATCCATTGCGAGCTTCCGGCTCAAGGTACCTGCATGAGCCGGAAAGGATACATGAGTCGCCCATTTTCTAGAAGGTTAATGGTATACAAAATATGACAAGGATTACTTACCAAATAGGGCAACAAACATATTAGTGATGTGCCATTTTAAGCCTTGGAGCTCTTCAGCAATAGCGATAAGACGCTGATCGGCATCATCCGCCCGTTGGATCAGAGCGGCTTTCCCCGACTCAGCCGTCTCTCTTAACGACGTTAACTCGGTAGTGGCCTTCGCTAATTCTTCAGTTAGGAGCCGACATTTGTCATCGGCCACGTGTTGTGCCTCCTGTTGAGCAGCCAAGTTAACCTTAAGATCCGCCAACTGTGAGCCAGCGGCGTTCAGAGCATGCTACACATACTAAAACAAAAAATGAGCTATTGCAGCAGAAAGGGCGTTGATATAGGCAAGGGTTCACAGTTAAAGTTATACAAGTCTCAAACAAATTGCACGCAATATATTTGACACTTGCGGGCTAATGTACCTTTTATCTGGTCAAGCATACAACTCTGGTTCATCTCCCTTGAATTTGACCCGGAACTTGGGGGCTACAACGTGGCTCTTTTCTACATAAGATAGTCCCAACTCAAATAGAACTTGAGTCGGCCCTTGGGGGCTACACTACTCAGATCAAATTTTCTAAAAGTCCCAAGTCGCCGCAGGCGTGCGACCCGGCACTTGGGGGCTACAGTATTCAACTGTTTAGCAGATTATGAGATTTAAATTGAAGACCCGGCACATCGCATTCTGATGAGCCGGCCCTTGGGGGCTACACCCGCCGAAGCATTATACGATGTAAAGCAATTTTAAAGTCCCAGGTTGCTGCGGGCAGGACAACCCAACACTTGGGGGCTACACTACGGCTTTGTTCCGATATGAAAATCCCAACTCAAATAAGCTTTTGAGTCAGGTCTTGGGAGCTACAGTTGGCAGTATGCAAGTAGTTACAGTGTGCAGCATGTGTATACAGCATTAGAGCAAAAGTATTTTCTACATAACCTTCAAAAAAGACCCGGTTTACCTATACATTAGATTAAATCCGGCTCTTGGGGGCTGGGGAAGGTTATAGCTGGAGAAAGGTAACATACCTCATATTTGGTTTTCATCATGGCGACCAGCCGGAGTTCTAAGTCTCGGCTGGTGTTGACCCGATTAAAATAGCCGGAATGGAGTTCTTCGGCTGTCATCTTGTCGTATGAAGAGTCAAATTCCAGCTTTCGTGAAGCTTCAGTCGGCTCAGGATGCTGGGTCAATACATGTGCCGGTGAAGGGGGCTTCTGGGCAGACCCGGTGATGATGACATCTGGATTCGTTGGAGTCTTGGCGGGTGTGACCGGCCTTGAAGGGGCAGCCGGAGAGTTCTCCATTATAACATCATCCATTGCTGGCTCTGTGGAAGCCGTTGGTGGAGCTTCTTCTGCTGGAGCTTCCTCCGGTTGTTCGAGCTCCGGGTTCTCGAGGACAGGGCCGGGAGAAGGTTGTTTCGTCTTGCGGCGTTTCGCCTGAGCACTACAAACTAAAGGGTCAATACGTGAAAGAGACCGGTGTTCTCATCAAAACATCCGGATATTTGAGTACTTACAGAGGATTGATTTTTGGAGGAGGTATGAATGATGGGAAGAATCATCAGAAGAGGGCGTTTTCTGAAAAGCAAGACATGAAAATGAGAAGACACTTAGGCACGAAGAAGAATAAGAGGAAAATAGAAATACCAACCTCTGCAGGATGCTTCTTGGGAGCCGGCGAGTTTGGAAGTCCAAAGACAAGCTCTGTAGAGCAGGTGCTCTGTGTCTGGCGGCGTTCAATGTGCTATTGCTTTTTTAAGAGGAAATCGGGTGCCAGGTAAGTGAGAGGGTGAGAAAGAGGGAATTTCCTAACAACCCGCCGTGGCTTTCGAGGGAAATATTCTGAGTTGGAGTAAGTTACCTCAGGAGCATTGGCATGACTGGTTTCTACTTCGTCCTGTGAGCACAGTAAGTATTAATGAAGAGCCGGTAAGGCAAAGAATCGGTTAAGTAAAGTCAAGTTTTTACCTCCGAGTCTGAAGAGGCCGGATGTTCAAGCCAGTTCTCTTTAGGAGCTGTCTTTCGTTGCTTCTTGGTGGCGGCTTTCTTCTTGGCCGCCTTCGGAGGAAGTGTATATTCTTTCTTCCAGAAGTCCGAGTTAGCCTGTGAAAATTGACCCGGAGGAAAATATATCAAACCAAGTAAGAAGAATAGGTGAACATGCAACATACGGAAGAAAGGCAAATATACTTACATGAGGCGCTGGGTTGGTGGCACAGAAGGGTGCCAGCCCGATGGTGCTACAAGAGCCGGAGGTTTCATGCACAAGGCTTCGGACGGTCATGCAGATGTCGTCCTCAGTCAAAGGAGCGTTGTTGAAGCATAATTCGCTATCATACTCCCCTGGATACTCATACATGAGCCGGTCCCTACAGCTCAGGGGCATGATCCGCCACGCCACCCAACAGCGGATCAGCTCAATTCCAATAAGGTCGTTGGCCAGGAGAGCCTTCACCCTGGCATGAGCAGTTGCATATTTGGCGCGGTCGGCAGCTGAGAGCCGGTCGGGCAGTGCTGGGTCCGTGGAGAGCTGGGAAGGGCGATAACCCGGCAGGCGGTGTTCGGCCTCAGGAGACGTGTCTTTGCAATAGAACCACCTCTTATTCCAATCCTTGGGGTGGCTGGGCATTTGAATAGTTGGAAAGGTGATGCCCCTTCGGCGCTGGATGGTGATCCCTTCGAGTTCTAGACTTGGCCCGCTCTTATATTCTGTTTGGCGGTTGGCATAGAAGAATTCACGGAAGAAACCGACTGATGGCCGGGACTGAAGGTATGCCTCACAAAGGACTTGGAGGTGACAGATGTTGGAAACTGAATTTGGTGCCAGGTCTTGAGGATGTAGTTTGTACAGATGAAGGATGTCACGGAAAAACTTAGAGCCGGGCGGCACGAAGCCCCGCTCGATATGGTCCGTGAAAACTATGAATTCCCCTTTCTTTGGTGCGGGGCGGGTCTCATCACCCGGAGCCCGCCAGTTGATGACGGCCTTTGGGGGAAGGGTGCCAGCAGTCACAAGCTCTGACAAGTATTCTTCAGTTATGCAAGAGCCGACCCAATTGCATGAGTTACTGGCGCGTGCCATGTTGGCGGCTTAAAAATACTATGCGAAGGAAAATGGTGACTAGTCAGAAGAAAGCAGAAGGATGTAGAGGCTTACAGTCTACAGGGTTCTAAAGACTACGCTTTGAAAGACTCGGCTAATAAGAGCCGGACGAAATCTAGCGGCTCATCATCGAAGGAAGAGTCGGACGAACAGTTTTCACAAACTGCTATTAAAACTACGGATCTACAGAGGTAGTAAAATCAGTTCTACTTTGACCTAGTGATGAATAGCGGAAACAAGAAAGACGAATTAAAACCGGAATGGCCTGCGCATTGCGCGCGGCCGGCCCGCCTACGACGGCGGTGGTGACAGCGCCATCTAAGGAAGAGCGGAAGGCGCCAAAATGCGTTCGTAACGGCCGTGCCGGAGACCAAGCGTGCGACGGCGGAGCCGCCGGAAACCCTACTCCTAGTGGCCCTAATCTACGGGGTGGAAAGGCTCACCGGAGCTGGAGACGGAGGCGGACGAGAGTCTGGACCGATCAGGGTGATGTAGCGGCCAAGGTTGACGACGAGGGGCGATGGCGCTGGAGCGGAGTAGAGCTCGGAGTCGACGGGCAGCGGCGAGAGGAAGACGAAGAGCGCACGAGCGGGGAGTGAAAAATATTGACCTGTGCAGGTCCTATTTAAGAGGAGAAATGAGGAAGGTGCGGAATCCCAGGCGACAACGTCGGCCTTACCGAAGCGGATGCCTCGATTCTCGGTAAGCGATTAAATGCGAAAGATTCGGTGATGCGACAGCAGGTCGTGTGACGTCACGTCGGATCATATCATGGCGACTCTCAGACAGACGGAAGAGGAGGATGAAATGAGCTGGCTCACTTCAACCTGGGGCCTAATGTTGGGGATATAACCCCGTGATATGACCCGGCTGAGAGGTTCCGGATAAACAGCATCGGCTTGAGAGCCGGCCCATGAAGACGGTGTCAACTCAAGGCCCAAGATGATAGGCGGCTCTTGCGTGGGCCGGACGGCGAAGACCCGGGTGCACAAGACGTCTCAGAGATGACTTGATTAAGAAGATAGAGATAGACTCGGAGACATAAACGTGATCCGGACATACCATTGTAAGACCCGACGGCTCTGACCTCTTATATAAAGGCAGAGTCGGGGCGACTTAGAGGTAGGTTATCGAAAACTAGGTCAAGCTTATAGCCCCTGGTAATTGATACAACAAGCAATAACAACACAAGAAGGACGTAGGCTTTTACCTCGACTTGAGGGTCCGAACCTGGGTAAACCCGTGTCATTTGTCTCGATCAACCCCCTTGAGTCCACCACCATGGCGACGGCTCCGAACTCAAGTTCGGTAACCCGGAGTTATGGTATTGATAATATTGGTTTCAACACGTATGGGGGTACTTGAGATATAATGTTTGATTCTTTGCCCGTTTACCACCTTCGGGTTAGTGCTTTCGGCGTTGTTGATCTTGATGACACCAAAATGATATACTTCCTCGACAATGTAAGGCCCTTCACATTTAGAGAGAAGTTTTCCTGCAAAAAATCTTAAACGAGAATTGTATAGCAAGACATGGTCGCCTACATTGAATTCACGCTTCTTTATCCTTTTATCAGGCCATCTCTTAACCTTTTCTTTAAACAACTTGGCATTCTCATAGGCCTAGGTTCTCCACTCATCAAGTGAGCTAATGTCAAATAACCTCTTCTCACCAGCAAGTTTAAAATCATAGTTGAGCTCTTTAATTGCCCAATAAACCTTATGTTCTAGTTCAAGAGGTAAGTGACACGCTTTACCATAAACCATTTTATACGGAGACATGCCCATAGGGTTTTTGTAAGCAGTTCTATAAGCCCATAATGCATCATCAAGTTTCTTAAACCAATTCTTTCTAGATCTATTAACAGTATTTTGCAAGATCAATTTAATTTCTCTATTGCTTAATTCTACTTGACCACTAGACTGAGTATGCTATGGAGATCCAATTCTATGATTAACATCATACTTAGCAAGAAATTTACGAGAGCACCATGAATAAAGTGTGAACCACCATCAATCATTAAATATCTAGGGACTCCAAATCTAGGGAAAATAACTTCTTTAAGCATTCTAATAGAAGTGTTATGATCAACACTACTAGTTGTAATAGCTTCTACCCACTTAGTAACATAATCAACAACAACTAGAATATGACTATACCCGTTGGACTTTGGAAAAGGTCCCATATAATCAAAAACCCAAACATCAAAAGGTTCAATAACAAGTGAGTAATTCATAGGCATTTCCTGACGTCTTCTAATATTACCAATTCTTTGACATTCATCGCAAGACAAGACAAAAGTGCGAGCATCCTTGAAGAGAGTAGGCCAATAAAAAGCAGATTGTAATACCTTGTGTGCAGTTCTATCTCTAGCATGGTGTCCTCCATAGGCCTCGAAATGACACTTGTGTAGGATCTATTCCTGTTCATGCTCAGGTACACAACGTCTAATAACACCATCTATCCCTTGTTTATAGAGTTGTGGATCATCCCAAAAGTAATGTCTTAAATCATAGAAGAACTTTTTCTTTTGTTGGTATGTGAAACTAGGCGGTATAAATTTAGCAACAATGTAATTAGCATAATCAACATACCATGGAGCATTACGCGAAGCATTTATGATAGCTAATTGTTCATCACGAAAGCTATCATCAATAGGTAGTGGGTCATCAAGAACATTCTCTAACCTAGACAAGTTATCTACCACAGGGTTCTTTGCAACCTTTCTATCAATAATATGCAAATCAAATTCTTGTAGCAGAAGAACCCATCTAATAAGTCTTAGTTTAGCATATTTCTTTTCCATAAGATATTTAATAGCAGCATGATCAGTGTGAACAGTTACTTTGGAATCAACAATATAAGGTATGAACTTGTCCCAAGCAAACACAACTACTAAAAATTCTTTTTCAGTGGTAGCATAGTTTCTTTGAGCATTGTCTAGAGTTTTACTAGCATAATGGATAACATTTAATTTCTTATCAACTCTTTGTCCTAGCACAGCACCAACGGCATAGTCACTAGCACCACACATAATTTCAAAGGGTAGGTTCCAATCAGGTGGTTGAACAACAGGTGCAGAAATCAAGGCTTCTACCGGATTTCCAATGCTTCTACACAATCATCATCAAAAACAAAAGGAACATCTTTTTGCAAGAGATTAGTGAGAGGCCGAGAAATTTAGAGAAGTCTTTAATAAATCTCCTATAGAAACCAGCATGACCAAGGAAACCTCTTATACCTCTGGTATCTGTCGGACACGTCATTTTTTTCAATAGCATCTACTTTAGCTTTATCTACCTCAATACCTCTTTCGGAGGTTTTGTGTCCCAAGACAATGCCCTCATTAACCATAAAGTGTCACTTCTCCCAATTCAAGACAATATTGGTTTCTTCACATCTCTATAAAACTCGATCAACGTTGCTCAAGCAATCATCAAAAGAAGTTCCGTAAACGGAGAAATCATCCATGAAAACCTCAACAATCTTTTCACAAAAGTCAGAGAATATAGCAGTCATACATCTTTGACAGGTAGCAGGTGCATTGCATAAACCAAAAGGCATACGTCTATAAGCAAAGGTACCGAAAGGGCAAGTAAAAGTTGTCTTTTCTTGATCCTCTTTTGACACATGTATTTGAGAGAAACCAGAGTAACCATCTAGAAAGCAGAAGTGTGTGTGTTTAGATATTCTTTCTAGCTTTTGATCAGTAAAAGGTAGAGGGTAATGATCTTTCCTAGTAGCTTTATTTAATTTCCTAAAATCAATTACCATCCTATATCCTGTAACAATTCTTTGCGGGGTCAATTCATTTTTATCATTAGGAACAACAGTCATACCTCCCTTCTTAGGGACACAATGAACGGGACTATCCCATCTACTATCGGCAATAGGATAAATTATACCTGCCTCCAGAACCTTTAATATTTCATTTCTTACCACTTCTTTCATTTTAGGATTTAACCATCGTTGGTGATCAACAACTGGTTTAGCATCAGGTTCCATATTAATTTTATGCTGACATGGAGTGGGACTAAGGCCCATAAGATCATCAAGAGTATATCCAATAGAAGCATGGTGCTTCTTCAAAGTTTTCAATAATCTCTTTTCTTCATGCTCTAAAAGGTTAGCACTAATAATAACAGGATATATCTTCTTTTCATCAAGACAAGCATATTTCAGAGTATCCGGTAATTGTTTAAGCTCAAACACGGGATCACCCTTGGGTGGAGGAGGATCCCCAAATATTTCAACATCCTAGTTGTGTTTCAAAATAGGATGTTGATCAAAGAAAAACCTATCTATTTCATTCCTTTCATTCATATGCATATCGTTTTCATGGTCTAGCAAATATTGATCTAAGGGATCAGTAGGAGGCACATCAATATAAGAAAGACCAATAATTTCATCCTTACTAGGCAATCATTTATCATGGGGTTGTCTACGAAATTTAAAGAAATTAAACTCATGGGACACATCCCCAAAACTCACAGTAATAGTTTCTTTCTCACAATCTATCTTAGCATTAACACTATTCAAGAAAGGCCTACAAAATATAATGGGACAAAAATCATCTTGCGTGGAACCAAGAACAAGAAAATCAGTAGGATATTTTATTTTCCCACACAAGACTTCAACATCTCTAACAATCCCAACTAGTGCTATAGTATCTCTATTGGCAAGCTTAATGGTAACATCAATTTCTTCTAATTCAGCTGGTGCAATATCATTCATAATTTCTTGATATAAGGTAAAGGGAATTGCACTCATACTAGCACCCACATCACATAGGCCATGATAACAATGATCTCCTATTCTAACAGAAAAACATGCATGCCAGCTATAGGTCTATGTTTATCTTTAGTATCAGGTCTAGCAATTCTAGCAGCTTCATCACAAAAATGAATAACATGCCCATCAATATTATCAACCAAGAGATCTTTAACCATAGCAGTACTAGGTTCAACTTTAATTTGTTCAGGGGGTGTAGGTGTTCTAACATAGCTCTTACGGACCACAGTTGAAGCTTTAGCATGTTCCATTGTTCTAACACGAACAGGTAGTTTCTCAATATAAGCAGTAGGAATAACATGATCAACATTACAAGTGATAGTTTCTTCTTCAACTTTAATAGGTTCAACAACTTTCACTTCAATGGGAGGATGATATTTAAACCACTTCTCCTTAGGGAGATCAACATGCGTAGCAAATGATTCACAGAAAGAAGCAAATATCTTAGAGTCAAGTCCATATTTAGTGCTAAATTCACGAAAAGCATCGGTGACTATAAAGGATTTAACACAATCAAACTTAAGGTTTATACCCGACTTCTTACCTTCATCGAGTTCCTAATCTTCAGAGTCGCGTTTAATTCTTTCCAATAAATCCCATTTGAATTCAATATCTTTCTTCATAAAGGAACCGGTACAAGAAGTATCGAGCATGGATTGATCATTGCGAGAAAGCCGAGCATAAAAATTCCGAATAATAATTTCTCTTGAGAGCTCATGACTGGGGCATGAATATAACATTGACTTAAGCCTCCCCCAAGCTTGAGCGATACTTTCTCCTTCACGAGGCCAAAAATTATAGATATAATTCCGATCACGAGGAACCAGATGCATAGGATAAAACTTCTGATGAAATTCCAATTTTAATCGGTTGTAGTTCCATGATCCAATATCATCACATAGCCTATACCATGTCAATGCCTTCTCCTTCAAAGATAAAGGAAATACCTTCTTCTTGACATCATCCTCGGGCAAATCTACAAGCTTAAATAATCCACAAACTTCATCCACATAGATTAGATGCAAATCAGGATGTACTGTTCCATCTCCTGCATAAGGATTAGCTAGCAGTTTCTCTATCATACACAAAGGAATTTCATAACAAATATTTTCACTAGGTTCAGTAGGTTGAGGAGCAACTCTTTGTGCTTCTGATCAAGGTGAAGATACCCCGATCAACCCCTCAAAGGATTATTTTCCACAGTAGAAAGTGACAATAAATATCAGCACACTATATAAAATTTTCCTTACCAAATTCCACTCACAAAGTTGCTTCACTCCCCAGCAAAGGCGCCAGAAAAGAGTCTTGATGACCCACGGGTATAGGGGATCTATCGTAGTCCTTTCGATAAGTAATAGTGTCGAACCCAACGAGGAGCAAAAGGGAATGACAAGCGATTTTCGGCAAGGTATTCTCTGCAAGCACTAAAATTATCGGTAATAGATAGTTTTGTGATAAGATAATTCATAATGGGTAGCAAGTAATAAATGTAGAAAAGGTGCAGCAAGGTGGCCCAATCCTTTTTGTAGCAAAGGACAAGCCTGGACAAACTCTTATATAAAGCAAAGCGCTCCCGAGGACACATGGGAATTTCTGTCAAGCTAGTTTTCATCATGCTCATTTGATTCGCGTTCGTTACTTTGATAATTTGATATGTGGGTGGACCGGTGCTTGGGTGCTGCCCTTACTTGGACAAACCTCGCACTTATGATTAACCTCTCTTGCAAGCATCCGCAACTACGAAAGAAGAATTAAGATAAATCTAACCATAGCATGAAACATATGGATCCAAATCAGCCCCTTACGAAGCAACGCATAAACTAGGGTTTAAGCTTCTATCACTCTAGCAACCCATCATCTACTTCCTACTTCCCAATGCCTTCCCCTAGGCCCAAATAATAGTGAAGTGTTATGTAGTCGACATTCACATAACACTGCTACAGGAGAGACAACATACATCTCATAAAAATATCGAACAAATACCAAATTCACATGATTACTTATAACAAGGCTTATCACATGTCCTCATGAACAAATGTAACTACTCACAAAGCATATTCATGTTCATAATCAGAGGAGTATTAATTATCATTAAGGATCTGAACATATGATCTTCCACCAAGTAAGCCAACTAGCATCAACTACAAGGAGTAATCAACACTAGTAGCAACCCACAGTTACCAATCTGAGGTTTTGAGACAAAGATTGGATACAAGAGATGAACTAGGGTTTGGAGAGGAGATGGTGCAAGTGAAGATGTTGATGGAGATTGACCCCCTCTCGATGAGAGGATCGTTGGTGATGACGATGGCTTTGATTTCCCCCTCCGGGAGGGAAGTTTCCCCGGCAGAACAGGTCCGCCGGAGCCCTAGATTGGTTCTGTCCAAGTTAAGCCTCCAGACGGCAGCGCTTCATCCCGAAAGCTCTCTTATGATTTTTTCCAGGTCAAAACCCTTCATATAGTAGAAGATGGGCACCGAAGGGCTGCCAGGGGGGCCACAAGGCATAGGGACGCGACGAGGGGGTAGGCCGTGCCCCCAGGCTTGTGACCTCTTGGTGGGTCCCCTCTGGTATTTCTTTCGCCCAGTATTTTTTATATATCCCAAAATAATTCACCGTAACTTTTTAGGAATTTTGGAGTTGTGCAGAATAGGTCTCTCATATTTGCTTCTTTTCCAGTCCAGAATTCCAACTGTCGGCACTCACCCTCTTCATGTAAACCTTGTAAAATAAGAGACAAAAGGCATAATTATTGTACCAAAATGTGTAATATCAGCCCATAATGCAATAAATATCAATATAAAAGCATGATGCAAAATGGACGTATCAAGCATATGATCGTGTCAGTTTATTGCTATTGTTTTCTGCATGTCAAGTATCTATTCCTATGACCATGAGATCATGTAACTCACTGACACCGGAGGAGTACCTTGTGTGTATCTAACATCGCAACCTAACTGGGTGACCATAAAGGTGCTCTACATGTATCTCCGAGGGTGTCTGTTGGGTTGGCATGAATCAAGACCGGGATTTGTTACTCCGTGTGACGGAGAAGTATCTTAGGGCCCACTCGGTACTACAACATCATAATAAGCCTTGCAAGCAAAGTGACTAAAGAGTTAGCCATGGGATCTTGTATTACGGAACGAGTAAAGAGACTTGTCAGTTACGAGATTGAACTAGGTATAGAGATACCAACGATCGAATCTCGGGCAAGTAACATACCGAAGAACAAAGGGAACTGCATACGGGATTAACCGAATCCATGACATAGATGTTCAACCGATAAAGATCTTCGTAGAATATGTAGGAACCAATATGGGCATCCGGGTCCTGCTATTGGTTATTGACCGTAGAGGTGTATCGGTCATGTCTACATAGTTCTCGAACCCGCAGGGTCTGCACACTTAACGTTCAGTGACGTTTCGGTAGTATTGAGTTATGTATGTTGGTGACCAAATGTTTTTCAGAGTCCTAGATGAGATCCTAGACATCACGAGGAGCTTCGAAATGTTCCAGAGGTAAATATTTTATATATGGGAAGTCATATTTTGGCTACCGGAAAAGTATCGGGTTTTGGTATTGTATCGAAAAGCTTCTAGAAGGTTCCGGAAACTTCTAGAGGAGTCCGAAAGTCCACAAACGTTTGCACCACGTCCCAAGGGTTTGCATGGGCTAAGGGGAGGTGCCCTGGCCCTATTGGGCTAGGCGGCCAAGTCCCTCAAGGCCCATGTGGCTTGGGAGAGGTGGAAAGTCCACCTGGTTTTGGAAAGGGAGGGAATTGGACTAGGAGTCCAACTCCTTCCCCTTGGCTGCGACCTAGGGCTTGGAGGGGTTGGTATCCACACCCCTCCACCTATATATAGAGGGGAGGGTCCGCCCCAAGAGCACACATGAAGCCCTTGGCGCCCCTCTCTCTTCCTAGATCGTTTTCTCCTCCGTTCGCGGTTTCGGTAGCGCTAGGCGTAGCCTTGCCGGGATAGCCCCACCACCATAGCCGCCACGATGTTGTGTTGTCGGAGAACTCATCTACCACTCTGCCCCTATAAATGGATTAAGAAGGCGGAGATCGTCATCGAGCTGTACATGTGCTGAACGTGGAGGTGTCGTTAGTTTGGCGCTAGATCGGAAGGACGATGATTGGATTGTGGGAGGATCGTGATTAGATCATGGGACGACTTGTGATTTGGATTGCGAAGATGTTCAACTACATCAACCGTGTTTCTTAACACTTCCCGCTTAGCAATCTACAAGGGTATGTAGATCCACTCTCCCTCTCATAGATGATTGTCACCATTGATAGATCTTCTGTGTGCGTAGGATTTTTTTTGTTTCCCATGCAACGTTCTCCAACAGGATTATCATAGGAATAGGAACATTGTAAAAAATGAGATAGCATGTATCTGAAATCCTATGATTAGGAATAGGAAACTTGTCATTTGGTTCACATCATAGGAACTTTTCCATTCTAGGCTAATTAATGTTAGTGTTCTTATGTAGGAACTTAGTGGAGCATAATCCTATGTAGGAACTTAGTGTTCCTATGAAAAATCCTATCCTGTAGTGTTCCTATAAGAATCCTATCCTATAGTGTTCACATCATGAAAAATCCTATAAGAATCCTATCCTACAAGTGTAGAAACTTAGTTCTTTTTTGTAGTAAAGCTGAAGCACATCCTATCTTATAAGAATCCTATCCTACAAGTGTAGAAACTTAGTTCTTTTTTATAGTAAAGCTGAAGCACATCCTATCCTATAAGAATCATATCCTATATGTGTAGAAACTTAGTTGTTTTTTGTAGTAAAGTTGAAGCACCTGTGTATATACTCAGTTCTTTTTTGTAGTTTATCCGATTGATGGGTTACATTGTGTAGCTACATTGGGTAGCTACATTGTGATCTTTGTGTATCTACATTGTGTTTGTTCTGTGTTTTCATAATTAGTTTTTCATTTGGAAACTTGATAGTTCATATAGCAAAAAGATAATAATTACAATTGGTTATGTTTCTATTTAATTTGTTTGATGCTTCTTCCTTTTAATTACACTCCCATGGCCTTTATTCTTTAGCCAAACAACATGGCCGACTCCAGCATCTGGATAGGCTCCTCTGATCACTGGTCGGGGTATGCCGAAGATAAAGGCGACGTGAGCACCAGCCAGGTAATTAAGGTTACAAAAAACATGCATGAGCATTGCAAATATCTCCATATATCTAACCATTAATTAATTGTTGATGATTTGAAATCCTTGCCAGACATATGTACGAGGTCCGCCTTCTCCAGCACCCATTGTGCAGCAGACAACATGTGATGTTGACGTGCTCAATCACGAGCTGATCGCGTCACGTCAGAGTACCATCAAGGCCCTGGAGGATTTGAATGACTCCTTGGCGAAGGAGAAGGAGAAGATTATCGATGACAATGCTATTGTCTACAATATGATTTTCAGTATCGAAGGTCAGATCGAGTCGCTAAACCTGGAGATAAGTGAGTTGAAGAAGGACATACAAGTCCCAAAGTTCGATAGGACTCATCTGAAGACGGAGAAGGCCCATTACATGATGGAGGGGCAGATGACTAGGAATAAGATTCATGAGCTTAAGTTAGTCCATAGAAGCGATGCTCGATAGTGTCAAGAGGGGATGATCGATGCAATATTGTTAGAAGTTATTAGTTACTACTTTGCTTTTATTGTGAATTAGGTGAAACGGATAATTTGTGAACTAAGCTCGTAGTATCTTTTGGAAATTACTAAAACGATTACTTTTTCAAGCTGGAAGTATCTTTTGTAAAGCTGGTAGTATCTTTTGGGAATTCTGGCGTATTTTTTTATTAGCTAAATATGACAATGCCGACGTGCAACTCTGTTGAACGCCATACGTATTAAAAATACTATTGGCATCGTCTCCAAAACTGATACGTCTCCAATGTATCTATAATTTATGAAGTATTCATGCCATATTCACCTATGTTTATGATACTTTTATATGGTTTTGATGCACTTTGCATGATTTATTTAGAACTAACCAGGACTGACGTTGTTTTCAGCAGAAGTACCGTGGTGTGGTTTTTTTATGCAGAAATCAAAGTTCTCCAAATGCAACGGAACTTTTTGACAATTTTTTTGGAACAAAAGAGGTACTCGAAGCTTCATTGGAGGTCCAGAAGAGCCATGAGGTGGGCACAACCCACCAGGGTGCGTCCTGGTGTCTTGTGCTCTCCTCGTGGCCCATCTTCGCGTGAAATCGATGCTCAAAAATCCTATAAATATAGAGACCATTAGAAATAATCCTAGACTCCTCGTTCCGCTGCTGTAACTCTCTATATCAACGAAAAACCAATCTGGAGGCGTTCTAGTACCCAGCCCGAGAGGGTAGATCATCTCCGGTGGCCATCTTCTTCATCCTGGCATAGGCCAGGATGAGGAGGGAGTAGTCCACCTCGGGGCTGACGGTTTGTACCAGTAGCTATGTGTTGAATCTCTTTCTCTCTCTCTCTCTCTCTTTCATGTTCTTGAGATGGCACGATCTTCATGTATCACGGGGTTTGTTAATATAGTTGGATCATAGGGTGTTTTCTCCTCTCTATCTTGTTGTGATGAATTGAGTTTTTCCTTTGAGATTTTGTTATTATAAGATTGAATACTTTTATGGATTTGAGAGGACTTGATGTGTGTATTGAATGTGAATACCCGTAGTGACATTGGGGTATTCAAGTGATTCACTTAATATATGCTATGGCGACAACTTGCGGATTCCGGTGACCTTGGGGATCTATGCATAGGGGTTGATTGCACATTTTCATACCTTGTTCTTTCATAGAAATCTTGGGGCACTCTTTGAGGTTTTTTGTGTTGGATTGAGTATTATGAATCTGAAATTGTTTGATGCATATCGTATAATTAAATCATGGATACTTGTGGTGACATTGGAGTATCTAGGTGACATTAGAGTTGGTTGATGTGTATCATATGGTGCTATTCTAGTATGAACTCTTAGATAGATCGATCGGAAAGGATAACATGGTGTTATTTTAGTATGAACTCTTGGATAGATCGATTGTAAAGGATAACTTTAAGGTAGTTTCATACCCTACAAACAATTTCTTCTTATGTTCTCTGCTAAATAAGAACTTTGGAGTGATTCTTCATTGCACGTTGAGGGATGGTTATGTGATCCAATTATATTAGCATCGTTGAGAGATTACACTAGCGAAAGTACGGACCCTAGGCCTTGTTTTCAAGCATCGCAATACCGTTTGTGCTCACTTTTTTTACTTGCTACCTTTCTGTTTTTTATTGTTACTATTACAAAAATCAATATCTACTATCATTAATACACTTGTATCAACATCTCTTCGCCAAACTAGTGCACCTATACAATTTACCATTGTATTTGGTGTGTTGGGGACACAAGAGACTTTTAATTATTTGGTTGTAGGGTTGTTTGAGAGAGACCATCTTTATCCTACACGTACCATGTATGATAAACCTTAGGTCATCCACTTGAGGGAAATTTGCTACTGTCCTTGAAAACTCTGCGCTTGGAGGCCCAACATGAGTCTACAAGAACAAGTTGTGTAGTAGACATCAAGCTCTTTTCTCGCGTCGTTGCCAGGGAGGTGAGTACTTGAAGGTATATCTTTAGATCTTTCAATTGAATCTTTTAGTTTATTGTTTTATCACCAGTTTGGTTTATAAAATAAAACTAAAAAAATGAATTGAGGTGGTCTCATAGTATTCGTCTTTGTCATGTCTTTCTTGAAAATGATGGAAAGGAAAATTGTGCTCAATTGATAGAAGATGAATTCAATAAAATGTTTGGCATAAATGATGAGCATGATTGCAATTCCGTCAGTATGAATTCTATGAATATCAGAAATACTAATGATGATTGCACTAGTCATGATAAAAATGTTTCTTATAAGCATGTCAATTTTTGTGGAGTGCATAAAGTTTGTGAAGACATGCCTTATAGGGAGGATAGATTTTGTAAGAAGCATAAACATGATACAACCAATTTTTTGCTCAAAGTAATAGATGAATTTGCTACAAAATTATGTTCTGTATGTCCTATTACTTGTGAACTATGCAATAAAGTTGGTCATCTTAATTTCTAATGCAAACTTTTTCATGATCAAATCATGGCCAAATATTGTAATGACTTTGTCACTTTTTAACTTTATAATGAGCTTTCTCTATTTTTGGGGATTGGAGTATTGACACATAAAAATAGTTGGTTTGAAGTATTCATTCTCACGGACAACATTGAAACTAATCTAGAAAATATCTATGTGTTTTGCATGGTAAATTGCAATGAGAATGCTTATATTGCCAACTATAGAAAGATGGGAAACCCAATAGAATATAAAAGGAATAATAATTAAAGGGTAAAGATTCCCACTTTCCATCCTATTGTCTCTCATGATGAAATAGGTGACGAGGAGGAGCTCCATATTCAACCAATCTCATCAATAAGAAGCTCGACAAAATTAATTAAACCCACAAATTATGTGGTGAAGAATAATAAAAGAATAAAGAGTAGAGGTAAAAAGGTATCTCTACCAAATGATGTTTCTCCTATTATTGTTGCGCCTCACGAGGATGAATCAAAAATAATTGTGGAAGATGATACACTTGATGATTTTGTTATGCCTATTGCTTGTTTTGATGATTATAGTTGGGAAGATAGTGATACTTCTTATAATCTTGAAAATCTTTTTGGCACCAACTTGATAAATTATGATGATAATAATTGTTAAACTATTGGTGCTATTCATATTATTAATGATGAGAGTGATTATGCTTATGATATGCCAAGCCACAAGCTTGGGGATGCTATGTTTGATGAGAATGACACGTTTGAGAATTTATTTGCTGCAATTAATGTTTGTCCCAAGCTTGGGAATGCTATGCTTAATAAATATGATATTTTTAGTTTCCCTACTCTGAATGATCAAATTTGTTATGATGATTGCATGCCTCCCATTTATAATGATTGCAATATTTATGAAAGTGGGTTTAGAAGAGTGTCAACTTTAGATAATTATTATCCCGCTATTTTGGAGGGTGTTGAATCTATTATATATAAAAAGTACTTGACGGGTTAACCAGCAAAAAGAAAAATAAGCTAGAAAATTACACAAAAAATAGAAATATCCGACCGTTAATTTGATAGACTGAAATTCTATAGCCATTAGATTAGATTTAAGTGGATAATTTACCCATCAATGCCATTATAATGAAATAACATGGTCATCCCTCGCATATAGCTCCCCCTTTATAGATTGATGAAATAAAAAAAAGATTCAGATCATAAGTTAAAAGAAACAGATGAGATCCTCCTTCACCACGTGACGTGGTCATGAGTTTTCTCCTGCTCTATCAATTATTCCTTCTCCTTCCAATCTAGATTTAGGGGAAAAGGAGATGAGATCCTCTTTCACACCATTCGTGTGTTCAACAATTTTCTTCCGCACCATCAATTGTTTATTCTCCTTCCAATCTAGCTTTGGGGGCGATAACTGAGAGATCAAGAAACAGGCAAAAGGCCGTGTTTTTTCGTTCATACGACGCTAAGGGAAATCCCAAAGTTGTTCCTGATGGTGGAGGAGGTATATAAGCCTGGCCGGACAGAGTCGAGCACAGGTGCTCCGGTGGGCGATAGGGCGGCTGCCGTAGTTGTTGCTCCTGGCCGGATGGAGCTGAACGCGGGCGCTCCTGTCAGCGACAAGGTGGCTACTGTAATGCTTGCTGTTGCGGCAGCATCGACGGCGAAGAAAGCGGACGAGGGCATGTGTTCTGCTGCTCCCATGCCAAGAAGCGGTGGAACATGATATACGAGGGAGCACTCAATCAATAATTAGTACAACACATCACCAAGAAAAGAGGATGGAGCAATTCGTGGCTGCACAAATCAGCAATTATTGACTGAGAAGAGGATGGAGTAATCAGTGCAGCAAAGCATCGGGAGAGGGCGTGGAGGTGCAACGTGTAAGGGCACTCTGGAAGACTTTGCTAGGTGAGATCGGCAAACTTGATGGCAAGATTTTGAAATCTATTCAAGCTTGCTAAGTGCACGTACAGAAAACTACCTTGAACAATTATATATCACACACACACGTACACAAAACAATCAGATGCCTCAAGGACATAGATGAAGCTATTTTGGTAACTAAATCTTGGAGTGTAGAACGTGTCTCATACATGCATGCATGCTAGCAAGCATGAATTGACCATAAAACGTCCATCCATTGTCTCCGGATCCGCGGGGCAAATTCTGGTCGGCCTTTTTTATCTATAGATAATCATTATAATGAAACAATCAAAATTACCGTGTTTTTTGGTCACATGCATTGCCAAAAAATAAGCATGAAGTACAAAAAAACAGGGGCTAGAGAATTGATCGACTTCTCAGTCATTACAATTTTGTTGCACCGATGTTTATTTAATTACGTCAAATTAGCCACATTGTTCCATTGCAGGTCGTTGTAATGAACTATCATGCCTCATGGTACATCGGTATGCAATCTTCTTACCCATGTATGGAGGCATTGAGAGAGTGAGTGTAGATATGAAGAAGGGGTGAGTGACATTTAACATCAAGATAATAGACAGGAACGGCGGGGGAAGCCGACGGCCAGAGCAGTGGTGGAGACAGGCCCAGGCAGCCTGGGCTGCTGCCTGGGGCGTGAGATGCACTTCTTTCTTGGACTGTAGCTACAGTGTTACAGTATCGCAAAGGCTGCCTGGGGCGTGGTTTATTTCTGCCGTCGCTACTGGGCTAGAGGGAGGTCAGTTTAGTAATGTTTCCTTAGCGATATACACCATCCATTCCAAATAGAAGGTGTATTAGTTTTTTTCAAAAGTCAAACATATGCATCTTTGACCAAGTTTCTAGAAAACAACATCAATATCTGTATTACAAAATTTGTATCACTAGACCCATCACAAAATCTCTTTTCGTATTTTATTTATTTTGTATTCTAGATGTCAAAATTTATTCTATAATCTCCATCAAACATAGACAAATTTGAGTTCCTCAAAGATCGATAAACCAAATATTCTGTAACGGAGGGAGTAATTAGCAGTTTGGGTTGACCTTGGTGCTAAAATGAGTACCAACTTATTTGTACAGGGTGGTCAGGCACGAAATGTGTATATAATTGCTAGGAGAATGTATAGACACATGCTACTTTGGCATTGTAGTGCTTCCTTCAACAACGACTTGATAGAAATTATAATGGCACAACATACGTGGATTATCTTTACCATTCTACCCGCTTTCCGATGGTGACCCCAAAAAATGGGATGGATTCTATAGCTTCCATGCTAGCTTCACACAACTCCAGATAGGGCCGAACCAGTATTATTTAATTATTGATGCCAGCAACAATGCTAAGTACTTTGTACATGCCATATTATTATCGTTAATCCATTTTGTTGTGGTTGTACAACGAGAAGGGGCGTTTTGGCTACCAAGAGCATTTGCTCGTGGATGAACAGTACCGAAAAAATTATCATAAATACCTAATAATGATTACTACATCATTGTAGCACTCCAATAGAAGACCACCTTCTATGAGATCAAACATCTTAAGAGATGTCGGACTAAACTGCATATACCATCAATGGAAACTGGTATGCCCTGTTGGATGCTCTAATCATGTTCTTTTGTTGTCTAATTCTTTACTTGCAAAATAACATATTTTAGAGAATTTTGTTAGTATCTCCACCTCATTTGAAGAAACTACCTACTCAAATATGAGTATATACGATACAAGATTATGTTAACTTATTTCAAGTGGAAGAGTTGTGTAGCTTCTCATAAGGATGTCTGCTAGAAAAAGAGTTGCACAAAGCATCACAGTTCATATTAGACCTCTACATTTAGCCGTGCAAATATCAATTAATTCCCCCCTTTTAAATTTCAGCTGACATTAAAGCCACAAGATTTATCTTCCTTGAAGCACATACAATGTTGATATATAAAACTTAACGACATCATTTTGCTTTGATTGCCGGCATAGATCATTTCATAGTTCACCTAATTGAGCGAGCGCTCATATGCTATGTGGCATGATGCCTCATAACATTCTCACAGAAAGTAGTTGAAAAGCTCGAATTTGTATATACATAATGTACAGGGTGTGGATTGTGAAACTTATGTTGTTACAGATCACACTCAAGATGCTTCAATGAATTTGTGTTGTTGTAGTAGCATGATACTAAATATCTATACTATATAATAGTTCTATTATAAATAAATACGTTTGGAGAAGTCTTATATTTGTAAAATTCTAGCCCGTGCATCAAGCAGGACACTTTTCTAGTTTTATTATAATGATAAAAGTGGATTTGGATAGGCCATGACTTTATTTAGTAATGATTCCACTATTTTGAAAGAGGTTTCACTTGACGATGATGAGAACAAAGTTGCTACTTCTGATGATTATTGTGATGATACTAATGTTATAAAAAGTAGTGATAATTGTTGTCATAATTTTGAATATCATGTTACTGAACATTAATCTTTTAATGTGGAAACAATTTATAGTATTCGAGTTTCATTTGATGCTCCCACTATTATGAATGAGAAGAAGTTTGCTTATGTGGAGAGTGATAAATTTGCTATGCTTGTAGATCATGAAAAGAATGATGTATGTGATAAATATATTGTTGAATTCCTTCATGATTCTACTGAAAAATATTATGAGGGAGGAACTTATTCGTGTAGGAATTACAATAGTATCAAGTTTCCTCTCAATGTGTTCAATTTTTTGAAGATATGCTTGTTTTGCCTTCCGATGCTAGTTGATTCTTGCTCTCATAATTTTTTTTCTCAAAAAACCCTATGCATAGGAAGTGGGTTAGACTTAAATGTGCTTGTCATGATGCTCCCATTGTGTTTCAATTCTTTACTTTTATGTGAGCATGATTGAAATCATCATGCCTAGCTCAAATGCATTAAATAAAGGCGCTTGTTGGGAGACAACCCAACGATTTTACTTTTCGTTTTGTGTGTTCACATGATTAAGATACTTTATTAATCATTTTTTGTGTCGTCTATTTCAATAAAGTGCCTAGTAAAGCCTTTGGGATAGTGTGGATACTTGTTTGTTTGATTATGTGCAAAAACAGAAAGTTTTGCATTCATTATATGAATTATCTAATTTTACTGGAGCATCAAAAAATTCTTAATTTTTCCAAAAAAAATTCTATGCAAATTATATGATTTTTCCTAATTGTTCAGAATTTTTAGAGTCAGGGAAGTATGGTGATCATTCAGATATTGACAAACCGTTCTGTTTTTGATAGATTTTGTTTTGCAGGCATAGTTTGCTTGTTTCAATTGTTTCCATATCTTATATTTGGTGATATAAATTGCAAGAATGATGGAATAAAGTAGGTATTATGTGATAACAATTATGAATCTTGTCTTGACAGTACCCAAGTGAGTGGTCTATCTTTACTATACTAACCCATCTCACGAAGTTCCGTTAAATTTTGTGTGATTGAAGTTTTCAAGTTTTGGGTGAGATACCGATATGGAGTGAACAAGGAGAAGAAAGGACATAAAATTGGGGATAGCCAAGGAACCCCAAGGTAATATTCAATGAACACTCAAGCATTTAAGCTTGGGGATGCCCCGAAAGGCATCCCCTCTTTCATCTCCAACATTATTGGTGTATCGTACTTGGAGCTTTATTTTTATTCATCAAATGATATGTGTTTTTTTTGGAGCGTCAATTTATTTTCTGGTTCTGTTTTATATACTATTTATAATATATTTTTGAATAAAAAGTTCCAAGAATTGCCTTAAGGTGCCCTCATTGCATGTTTTGATGTGTGTTGTGTAAAAACATAAGCTTTTGTTGTAGTGTTTGAATTTTCATATTTTACTGGAACGTGTAAAGTTTCTGAAATTTTTACACAGAGTTTTAATATAAATTCTTTATCCCTTACTAAATGTTCATAATCGTTAGAGATACATAAGTACACTGTTTTAATCGATTACTACAAACTATTCTGTTTGGAAAGATTGATGTCATAGTTTTGTTATCTACTTATCCTAGAGTTTTCATGGCTTATATTGATGGATATAAATTCTGGAAATGACAGTATACAATACCTAATGTTTCAAAATTATTGTTCAACTTGTCTTGTTAGTACATGAAGTGTGGATTTATTCTTATGTGTACTAACCTATCTCACTAGTTCTTTTCGAGTTTTGTGTGGATGAAGTTTTTGGAAATAGGTGAAACCGTGATATGAGAGGATTGAACAAGATAAAAAAAATCTCAAGATTAGGCATGCCCAAGGCATCCCAAGTAAATATTTCAAGAAGTCTCAAGCATCTAAGCTTGGGGATGCTACGCACCCCACCGCTTTTCATCAACAATTATCGGTTAGCCTATGTTGAGCGTAAATTTTTATTTGTCCACGTGATATGTGCTGTTATTGGAGTGCTATTTTTCATTTGCTTGTTGTTTAAATAAAATACCTGGATATGGAGGTTTTTAAATGAGAGAGAGCTCTCAAATGGCTACCCATTTACTTAACTGCTCGCTTGATCATCACTTATATCTTTTTGGAGTAGCTTGCCATTTACTCTTGTGCTTCACTTATATCCTATGAGTAAATTGTTGAATGAATTGAATGCCATGAAGTTGAAATTATATGTTCATATCATGCCTGGTAGTAGCTTCACATTAGGTTTAGAATGTGAAATCTTTATAAGCTTGACAATCACAATATTGGTCATACAAGCAATCCGTGAATAATTAGTATAAGGAAGAGAACTTTGACATACAAATATATTATCTTGGACATCTTCTATGATTGTGAATACCCATTAATTATTTTCAAACTTGAGCAAATTAGTTGAAGTTGGACAAGGAAGACAACATAATGAGTTATGGTTGTGTATATTTGCATAGAAGTTATATTGTTATGGATCCTCCAACATGTCGTGTTTGCTTAGGATCTTTGGCTAGACGAAAAGTTGTACTAAGTAGAGATACTACTTGTGCATCCAAAAACCCTTAAACCCAGTTTCATGCCATGAGTGTCGACCATACCTACCTATGGATTGAATAAGATCCTTCGAGTAGGTTGTCATCGGTGCAAAAAGGCAATAAAACTGCTTATAAATGTGTTTGATCATTTAGTGTAAGAGAAAATTGAGCGTTGTACAAACTTATGATGGCAAAGTAACAAAAGCGATGGTCTGCATAATAAAGGTTTCTATCATAAGGGGCAATATAATGTGACGTTCTTTTGCATTAAGGGATTGCGCATAGAAAACCAAAAAGTGCATGACAACCTCTGCTCCCCTCTGCGAAGGGCCTATCTTTTACCTTTCAGTATTTCCTTTTATGCAAGAGTAAATAGTATGCATTCTCATTTCAACCTCAATTATTCTCTAGTTGGCAAGCATCATGTGGTGTGGAAAGGTCTAGGCACATATGTCCAGTCAAATATATTTGATCATGACTTATTATTGTTGACAATTATCTCTATGATAAATGAGTTGGGAGGCGAAACATTAAGCCCCTATCTTTCTCCGTGTTCGATGGATGCCATTTGTTCTAAAAATATGCTTTCAGTACTAGCAATCATAGAAGACTATATGATGATTGAGTATGTGGAGATCTTACTTAGACTTTGTTGAGAATAAGTTGAATTGCAATTGTTTGGTGACTAAGAACATAGGTTTTTTAAGTTTCAAGAGAATTCGTTGTTTGAACCATAACATGTGAATTGGTTGCTACTTTATCATGTTGAGTTTTATGAGAAAGAGTTTCTGTTATGATGCTAGGAAAAGTGGTTGAAATTATCATTGATCAAACTTATGCACTATGCTAGCATTCACACTTCATAGATTATTTCTCTATCATTTACCTACTCGAGGACGAGTAGGAATTAAGCTTGGAGATGTTGATACATCTCCAACATATCGATAATTTATGAAGTATTCATGCCATACTCACATATGTTTACAATACTTTTATATGGTTTTGATGCACTTTGCATGATTTATATAGAATTAACCCGGACTGACGTTGTTTTCAGCAAAACTACCATGGTGTTGTTTCTTTGTGTACAGAAATCAAAGTTCTCCACATGCAACGAAATTTTTTGATGATTTTTTGCGAACAAAAGAGGCACTAGAAGCTTCGTTGGAGGGGCAGAACAGCCACGAGATGGGCACAAGCTACCGGGGCGCGCCAGGCCCCTCTGGCACGCCCTTGTGTCTTGTGCTATCCTTGGAGCCCATCTTCGCGTAAAACTGACGCTCAAAAATCCTATAAATATAGAAACCATCAGAAATAACCCTAGACTCCTTGATCCACCACCGCAACTCTCTATATTGACATAAAACCAATCTGGAGGCGTTCAAGTACCCTGGCGGAGAGGATAGATCATCTCTGGTGGCCATCTTCATCATCCCAGTGGAGGACATGATGAGGAGGGAGTAGTCCACCCTTGGGGCTGACGGTTTGTACCAGTAGCTATGTGTTCAATCTTTCTCTCTCTCGTGTTCTTGAGATGGCATGATCTTGATGTATCACGGGCTTTGTTAATATAGTTGGATCATATGGTATTTTCCCCTCTCTATGTTGTTGTGATGAGTTGAGTTTTCCCTTTGAGATTTTGTTATTATTGGATTCAATACTTTTGTGGATTTGAGAGCACTTAATGTATGTTTTGCATGCGGATACTCATAGTGACATTGGGGTATTCAAGTGATTCACTTGATGTATGATATGGCATCAACTTGCGGATTCCGGTGACCTTGGGGATCTATGCATAGGGGTTGATTGCACGTTTTCATACCTTGTTCTGCGATAGAAATCTTGGGGCACTCTTTGAGGTTCTTTGTGTTAGATTGAGTATTATGAATCTGAAATTGTTTGATGCGTATCGTATAATTAACTTATGCATACTTGTGGTGACATTGGAGTTGGTTGATGCGTATCATATGGTGTTATTCAAGTATGAACTCTTAGATAGATTGATTGGAATGGATAACTTGGTGTTATTTTAGTATGAACTATTGGTTAGATTGATCGGAAAGGATAACTTTAAGGTGGTTTCGTACCCTACAAACAATTTCTTCCTATGTTCTCCGCTAGATAAGAATTTTGGAAGGATTCTTTGTTGCATGTTGAGGGATGGTTATGTGATCCTATTATAATAGCATTGTTGAGAGATTGCACTAGCAAAAGTACGGACCCTAGGCCTTGTTTCCAAGCATCGCAATACCGTTTGTGCTCAATTTTGTTACTTGGTACCTTGCTGTTTTTTATTGTTACTATTACAAAAAAATAATATCTACTATCATTACTACACTTGTATCACCATCTCTTCGCCGAACTAGTGCACCTATACAATTTACCATCGTGTTTGGTGTGTTGGGGACACAAGAGACTTTTTATTATTTGGTTGCAGGGTCGTTTGAGAGAGACCGTCTTCATCCTACACCTTCCACGGATTGATAACCTTAGGTCATCCACTTGAGGGAAATTTGCTATTGTCGTACAAAACTCTGCGCTTGGAGGCCCAACATGAGTCTACAAGAACAAGTTGTGTAGTAGACATCAAACACCACCACTAAATACTAACAGTGGCACCATATTGGTGGCGTACGAAGTCCACGCCAGCAGGTCACTTTTTGCCACACCATAGTTACGCTTTTATGCACAAGTGCAACAACGACCCTCCCGAAATACTTTTTACGTCACCGCAAGTCTTTGTTCTGCCGTGTGCCCATCTGGAGCCCTGTTCTGGTGCCCTACAAGAGGGAGGATCGATCATGGAGGGCCTCTACATCATCCTTGCTACTACCATGGTGATGTGTGATTAGTTCACCATACACCTACGGCTCTATAGTTAGTACCTATATGGCTATCTCTCTCTATGTTCTTCAATACAAAGTTTATTGCATCTTCGCGATGATCTATTCAATGTAATCACTTTGTGCGGTACATTTGTTGGGATCCGATGAATTGTGGGTTTATGTTCAGATTGTTCATAGAATAATATTGAGTTCCTTGTTGGTCTTTTCATATATCTGCATGATTATATGATAGCTTCGTAATTCTCTCTGATCTATTGGGTTAGTTTGACTAACTAGATTGATTTATCTTCAGTGGGAGAGGTGCGTTGTAGTGTGTTGAATCTTGCGGTGCTCAATCCCAATGGCAGAAAGGGACATGCCACGTATTTGTATTGTTTCCACTAAGGATAAAACTATGGGGTTAATTCATATTAATTGGATTTACTTTGTATACCTCATGTCATTATTCTCCAATCATTACTCTGTTTTAGTTAATACTCTAGATGCATGCTGGATAGCGGTCGATGGATGGAGTAATAGTAGTATATGCAGGCAGGAGTCAGTCTACTTGGTTACAAACGTGATGCCCATATGTAATCATCATTTTCATGAATACATATTGCATAACTATGCACTTATCTATAAATTTCCCCACATTAATTTGTTTACACAATGTATGACTTCTACATGAGATATGCCTCTAGGGAAAACTATGGCTCAGGGGTCTATTCAGAAATATATTTACAAACACTCTTATTTCCTTGCTGCCATTATTTAATTTTTATTTTTTTTCATTTTTTATTTATCAAACTATCATCTACACTACTCATTGCTTGAAAGTAACGAGTTCAAGGGTATTGACAACCCTCTTGCCCGCGTTGGGTGCAAGTATGTGCTCTTTTTTGTGTAGGCGCTGAAGATGGGAAATTGTGCGGTTCTTCTATTGGTTCGATAACCTTTGTTCTCACTGAGAGAAATACTTATCTATATTGTGTTGCATCATCCCCTCCTCCTCGGGAAGGATTTGTGGCGCCATTGTGGGGAGTATCATCAATTTCCTATCAAGTAGCTTTGCACAAATTATCATTCAATTGTTATACTTTTTATTTGCTATTATATTTTGATTTCTATAAAAAACCAAAAAAACAAAAATATTTATCTTTGCTAGTTTACTTGTTTGCTTGTTGTACTTGCTAGTTTATTTGCTTCACTTGTTACTTTGTTTGATTGGTCACCATGTCTCAACATACTACTAATTTGTTTGACTTCTAGAATACGAATAACAATTATTTTATTAGTACTCCTATACCACCCACCACCAGTGCGGTGTTTTTTGAATTGATGCTGCATTGCTAAATCTTGTGATGAAAGAACAATTTTTCGGAAGTCCTAATGAGGATCCGGCCGCGCATCTCTATACTTTTGTTGAATTATGTGATATGCAAAATAAAAAATAATATGGATAATGATGTGTTCAATTAAAATTATTTCCGTTTTCACTACAAGATAAAGCTAAGGCTTGCTTTTCATCTTTACCATGTAATAGTATTGGAACTTGGGATAAGTGTAAATATGCTTTTATTACCAAGTATTTTCCTCCTGCTAAGATCATCTCCATTAGAAATAAAAATATGAATTTTAAGCAACATTACCAGGAACATGTTGCACAAGATTGTGAGAGGATGAAATTGATGATTAAAAATTGCAGTACTCATGGTTTGAACCTATCGATGATTATACAAAATTTTCTATGTTGGACTAAACTTTGTGTCTAGATTCTGCTCTAGTTGGTACCTTCATGGAGGTGACATTAGGAGAGTCCACAAAACTTCTGGACAACATCATAATTAACTACTCTCAATGGCATATCGAAAGAGATCCAATTGGTAAGAAGGTAGATTCTATTGAGGAAATCGCTATTTTGAGTGAAAAAGTGGGTGCTCTTATGAATATGGTTTCTAGTAAACATGCTCATGTTGATCCCAATGATATTGCTTTATCTACCCCGATTGAGAAAAATGGTGATGGTATTGATGGGAACTTTATCTAGCCAAACGACTTCTCTTGTCTATGTTCATTCCACAAGTTAAGGCTAAGCAAACTAGTAACAAAGGCAAGAAAGGTTCTTCAACTAGTAGAAATAAAAATAATAAATCCAATTATATTGCTTCTAGGAGTTCTATTGATCCCACTAATGACTCTCTTAGCCAAGTTACACTTGAGCAAGAAAATGAACTATTGAAAGGGATTATAGAGAAAGGTATCTACAAAAGTCTTGCCGGGTGTAAGCAATTTGAGGAAATTGTATGCAAGCACGAAGGATACCGAAAGAACCATGGCATTGGCTACTTCAAAGCTAACGGAGTTGAATGGGAATAAGGTGTTGGGGAACGTTGCATGGGAAACAAAAAATTTCCTACGCACACGCAAACGTACCCTTGTAGATTGCTAAGCGGAAGCGTTAATAAACGCGGTTGGTGTAGTGGAACGTCTTCGCGATCCAAATCGCCGAGCGTCCCGCAATCTAATCACGAACACGATCCGTCCCGATCAAGTACCGAACGGACGACACCTCCGCGTTCAGCACACGTGTAGCTTGATGACGATCTCCGCCTTGTTGATCCAGCAAGAGGGTGCGGAGAGGTGGAAGAGTTCTCCGGAAGCGTGACGACGCTCCAGCGATGGTGGTGGAGCTATTCTTGCAGGGCTTCGCCTAAGCACTGCAGAAAACTGATTTAGAGGAGAAACTATGCACCGGGGATTAAGGTTGCACGTGGAAGAATCAACTAGTGCAAAACCCTTGAAACCCTCTAGTATATATAGGAGGAGAGGAGGAGGGGAGGGCTGGCGCAAGGGCCAAGCCCTCCAACCTTCGGCCGGCTAGGAGGGAGGAGTCCTCCTCCTCCTCCTACTCCAAGTAGGATTAGGACTCCTTCCTTATATAGCCCCTTTTTGCCTTTTTCCACCTTTCTCCTTTTGATCTTTTCTTTCCAGCCACATGGGCTTTGTGTAGGACTTCCACCATCCCACTAAGGGCTGGTATTCACCCTCCTACAGCCCATGAAGCCTCTTGGGTCGAAATACCCCTCCCGGTGGTCTCCCGGTACACTACCTGCACTCCCGGTACACTACCGATGAGCCCGAAACTTTTCCGGCGACCAAACTGGGACTTCCTATATATGAATCTTTACCTCCGGACCATTCCAAAGCTCCTCGTGACGTCCGGGATCTCATCCAGGACTCCGAACAAACTTCGGTCACCACCATACATAACTCTACACTACCGAAACGTCACCGAGCCTTAAGTGTGCAGACCCTGCGGGTTCGAGAAATATGTAGACATGACCGAGACACCTCTACGGTCAATAACCAATGGCGGGACCTGGCCGTCCACATTGGTTCCTACATATTCTACGAAGATCTTTATCGGTTGAACCTCTATGTCAAGGATTCAGTTAATCCCGTATAACGTTCCCTTTGTTCTTCGGTATGTTACTTGCCCGAGATTCGATCGTCGGTATCTTTATACATACTTCAATCTCATTACCGGCAAGTCACTTTACTCGTTTCATAATACAAAATCTCGTGGCTAACATTTAGTCACATTTTCTTGCAAGGCTTGTTGTGATGTTGTATTACCGAGTGGGCCCTGAGATACCTCTCCGTCACACGGAGTAACAAATCCCAGTCTTGATCCATGTCAACTCAACAGACACCCTCGGAGATACCTGTAGAGAACCTTTATAGTCACCCGTTACGTAGCGACGTTTGATACACACAAGGTATTCCTTCGGTGTCAATGAGTTACATGATCTCATGGTCATAGGAACATATACATTGACATGCAGAAAACAGTAGCAATAAACTGACACGATCATATCCTACTTTTGTAGTTTGGGTCTTGTCCATCACATCATTCTCCCAATGATGTGATCCTATTATCAAATGACATCTTATGTCCATGGTCAGGAAACCATAACCATCTTTTATAAACAAGCTAGTTCACTAGAGGCATACTAGGGACACTGGGTTGTCTATGTATCCACACATGTATCGATGTTTCCAATTAATACAATTCTAGCATGGATAATAAACAATTATAATGAACAAGGAAATATAATAATAAAGACATTATTTATTGCCTCTAGGGCATATTTCCAACAGTCTCCCACTTGCACTAGAGTTAATAATCTAGCTCACATCACTATGTGATTTACATTGTAATGATTCGAACACCCATGCAGTTCTGGTGTTGATCATATTTAGCCCTTGGAAGAGGTTTAGTTAATGGGTCTGCAACATTCAGATCCATGTGCACTTTGCAAATATTTATGTCCTTCTCCTCGATGTAGTATCGTATGGAATTGAAGCGTCGCTTTATGTGTCTGGACCTCTTGTGAAACCTTGGTTCCTTGGCCAGTGCAATGGCACCAGTGTTGTAACAGAACAGAGTCATTGGATTCAGTGCACTCAGCACTACTCCAAGATCTGTCATGAACTGCTTCATCCAAACACCTTCCTTCGCCGCCTCCGTGGCTGCGTTGTACTCCGCTTCGCACGTAGAATCAGTACCACGCTTTGCTTGGAACTGCACCAGCTTACACCTCCCCCGTTAAGAATAAATACGTATCCGGTTTGCAACTTAGAGTCATCCGGATCAGTGTCAAAGCTTGCATCGACATAACCCTTTACGACGAGCTCTTCATCACCTCCATAAACGAGAAACATCTCCTCAGTCCTGTTGAGGTACTTAAGGATATTCTTGACCGCCGTCCAGTGCTCCATTCCAGGATCACACTGAAACCTTCCAGCCATACTTATGGCAAGGCTGACATCGGGTCTTGTGCACAGCACTGCATACATGATAGAGCCTATGGCTGAAGCATAGGGGATGACGCTCATCTTTTCTTTATCTTCTGCAGTCACTGGGCATTGAGTCGTACTCAACTTCACACCTTGTAACACAGGCAAGAACCCCTTCTTGGACTGTTCCATTTTGAACTTCTTCAAAACTTTATCAAGGTATGTGCTCTGTGAAAGTGCTATTAAGCGTCTCAATCTATCTCTATAGACCTTAATGCCTAATATGAAAGCAGCTTCTCCTAGGTCCTTCACTGAAAAACTCTTGTTCAAATATTCCTTCACACTCTCCAGAAATTCTATATTGTTTCCAATCAGCAATATGTCATCCACATATAATATTAGCAACGCTATAGAGCTCCCACTCACTTTCTTGTAAATACAAGCTTCTCCATAAACTTGTATAAACCCAAACGCTTTGATCACCTCATCAAAGCGCTTATTCCAACTCCGAGATGCTTGCACTAGCCCATAAATGGATCGCTGGAGTTAGCAAACTTTGTCAGCATTCTCTGAATCGACAAAACCTTCTGGTTGCATCATATACAACACTTCCTCAAGGAAACTGTTTAGGAACGCTGATTTGACATCCATCTACCAAATTTCATAGTCGAAATAAGCAGCTATTGCTAACATGATTCTGACAGACTTAAGCATCGCTACGGGTGAGAAGGTCTCATCGTAGTCAACTCCTTGAACTTGTGAAAAACCCTTTGCCACAAGTCGAGCTTTATAGACGGTGACATTACCGTCCGGGTCTGTCTTCTTCTTAAAGATCCATTTATTCTGAATGGCCTTTCGCCCTTCAGGTAATACTTCCAAAGTCCACACTTTGTTTTCATACATGGATCCCATCTCGGATTTCATGGCCTCTAACCATTTCTCGGAATCCGGGCCCATCACTGCTCCTTCATAGCTCGTAGGTTCATTGTTGTCTCACAACATGACCTCCAAGACAGGATTGTCGTACCACTCAGGGGTAGTACGCATCCTTGTAGACCTACGAGGTTCAACAGAAACTTGATCCGAAGCTTCATGATGATCATCATTTACTTCCTCTTCAACCGTCGTAGGCTCCACAGAAACAACTTTCTGCGCTGCGCTACTCTCTGGTTGAAGTAAAGTTTCAACAACCTCATCAAGCTCTATTTTCCTCCCACTAATTCTTTCGAGAGAAACTCTTTCTCAAGAAATGTTCCGTTCTTAGCGACAAACACTTTTCCCTCGGATCTGAGATACAAGGTATACCCGACTATCTCTTTCGGGTATCCTGTGAAGACGCATTTCTCCGCTTTGGGTTCTAGCTTTTCAGGCTAAAGCTTTTTGACATCAGCATCACATCACCAAACTTTAAGAAACGACAACTTTGGCCTCTTGCCAAACCACAGTTCATATGGCATCGTCTCAATGGATTTTGATGGCGCCCTATTTAAAGTGAATGCAGCTGTCTCTAACGCATAACCCCAAAACAATAGTGGCAAATCAGCAAGAGACATCATAGAACGCACCATATCTAATAAGGTCCGATTATGACGTTCGGACACACCATTACGCTGTGGTGTTCCGGGCGGTGTCAACTATGAAACAATTCCGCACTGTCTTAAGTGACTGCCAAACTCATAACTCAGATATTCACCTCCTCGATCAGATCGTAGGAATTTAATCTTCTTGTTACGATGATTCTCAACTTCACTCTGAAATTGCTTGAACTTTTCAAATGTTTCAGACTTGTGTTTCCTTAAGTAAATATACCCATATCTACTTAAGTCATTAGTGAAGGTGAGAAAATAACGATATCCACCACGCGCTGTAATATTCATTGGACCGCACACATCAGTATGTATGATTTCCAATAAGTCACTCGCCCGTTCCATTGTTCCAGAGAACGGCGTTTTAGTCATCTTGCCCATGAGGCATGGTTCACATGTGTCAAGTGATTCGAAATGAAGTGACTCTAAAAGTCCATCAGCATGGACCTTCCTCATGCGTTTTACACCAATATGACCTAAACGGCAGTGCCACAAGAAAGTGGTACTATCATTATCAACTCTACATCTTTTGTTATCAATGTTATGAACATGTGTGTCATCACTATCGAGATTCAATATGAATATACCCGTCACATTGGGTGCATGACCATAAAAGATATTACTCATATAAATAGAACAACCTTTATTCTCAGATTTAAATGAGTAACCGTCTCGCAATAAACAAGATCCAGATATAATGTTCATGCTTAACGCAGGCACTAAATAACAATTATTCAGGTTCATCACTAATCCCGATGGTAATCGAAGAGAGAGCATGCCGACGGCGATCACATCAACCTTGGAACCATTTCCCACGCGCATCGTCACTTTGTCCTTTGCTAGCCTCCGCTTATTCCGTAGTTCCTGCTTTGAGTTGCAAATGTGAGCAACCAAACCGGTATCAAATACCCAGGCACTACTACGAGAGCTAGTAAGGTACACATCAATAACATGTATATCATATATACCTTGTTTGTCATTGTCCGCCTTGTTGTCAGCCAGGTACTTGGGGCAATTCCGCTTCCAGTGACCAGTTCCCTTGCAATGAAAGCACTCAGTTTCTGGCTTAGTCCCATGCTTAGGCTTCTTTACAGGAGTAGCAACTACTTTGCCATCCTTCTTGGTTTTACCCTTCTTGCCCTTGCCTTTGCCCTTGCCATTCTTCTTGAAACTAGTGGTTTTATTGACCATCGACACTTGATGTTCTTTCTGGATTTTAGACTCAGCGACTTTAAGCATTGCAAACAGCTCGGCGACTGACTTGTTCATCCCGTGCATGTTATAGTTCATCACAAAGCTTTTGTAGCCAGATGGAGCGATTGAAGAACTCTATCAGTGATTGCCTCTAGCGAAAGTTCAATTCCCAACTCCGCCAAACGAATCGAGTACCCAGACATTCTAAGTATATGTTCACTGATAGACCCGTTCTCCTCCATTTTGCAAGCATAGAACTTATCGGAGGTCTCATACCTCTCGATCCGGGAATTCTTCTCAGATAAACTTCAACTCCTGGAACATCTCATATGGTCCATGACGTTCAAAACATCTTTGAAGTCCCGGTTCTAAGCCATACAAAATTGCCCATTGAACTATTGAGTAATCTCCAGTACGTGTCTCCCAAGCGTTCTTAACGTCTTCGGATGACATGTGTGCGGGTTTGTCACCAAGCGGTGCATCAAGGACGTATAGTTTCTGGGAAGCCGTGAGGATAATCCTCAGATTACGGGCCCAGTCAACAAAGTTACTTCCATCATCTTTCAACTTAGCTTTCTCTAGGAACGCATTGAAATTCAGGGGTGCTACTGCGCGAGCCATTGATCTACAATATAAACATGCAAAGGTTACTAAGACTATTGTTCAGGATAATGAGTTTAGTTAATCAAATTACTAAAGCTTCCACTCAAATTGACATCCCTCAGGTCATCTGAGTGTCACATGATCCAAATTCACCAACTCAAGTCCGATCATCACGTGAGTTGAGGTGGCTTCAATGGTGAACATAATCATGTTGATCATATCTACTATATGACTCATGTTCGACCTTTCGCTCTCTTGTGTTCCGAGGCCATGTCTGTACATGCTAGGCTCGTCAAGTTTAACCCAAGTGTTCTGCATGTGCAACACTGGCTTGCACCCGTTGTATGTGAACGTAGAGTCTATCACACTCGATCATCACGTGGTGTCTCGACACGACGAACTTTTGCAACGGTGCACACTCGGGGAGAACACAATTCATCTTGAAATTTAAGTGAGGAATCATCTTATAATGCTACCGTCATCCTAAGCAAAACAAGGTGCATAAAAGGATTAAGATCACATGCAATTCATAAGTGACATGATATGGCCATGAACTTGTGCTTTTGATCTCCATCTTGGAAGCACCGGCATGATCTCCGTCGTCACCGGCATGAAACCATGATCTCCATCATCTTGATCTCCATCAACGTGTTGCCATCGGGGTTGTCGCGCCCACCATGCCTGTACTACCTTGCTACCGTTTAGCGATAAAGTAAAGCATAATATAGTGCTTAATGATTGACACACAGGTCATACAATAATTAAAGACAACCCTATGGCTCCTGCCGGTTGCCGTACTCATCGACATGCAAGTCGTGAAATTCTATACATCACATGATCATCTCATACATCACATATATCTCATCATGTAGTTGGCCATATCACATCACAACATACCCTACAAAAACAAGTTAGACGTCCTCTAATTGTTGTTGCATGTTTTACGTGGCTGCTACGGGTTTCTAGCAAGAACAATTCTCACCTACGCATAAACCACAACGGTGATACACTAGTTTGCTTTTCAACCTTGTCAAGGAGCACCTTTGTCGGATCCGATCCAAATAAAGTGAGAGAAACTGCCACCCGCAAGCCATCTAAACAACAAATTGCATCGAGGGAACCGGTCTCTCGTAAGCGTACGAGTAATGATGGTCCGGGCCGCTTCATCTCACAATACCGCTGAACCAAAATCCGACCAAGGGAGGAAGCAATCTAAGCATCAACGCCCACAAACCTTTTGTGTTCTACTCGAGATCTCATCGAACCATCAACCTAGCTCTGATACCACTGTTGGGGAACGTTGCATGGGAAACAAAAAATTTCCTACGCACAACCTATCCATGGTGATGAGCATCTTCGAGAGGGAGAGTGGATCTACGTACCCTTGTAGATCGCTAAGCAGGAGTGTTAATAAACGTGGTTAGTGTAGTGGAACGCCTTCGCGATCCAAATCGCCGAGCGTCCCGCGATCTAATCACGAACACGATCTGTCCCGATCAAGTACCGAATGGACGACACCTTTGCGTTCAGCACACGTGCAGCTTGATGACGATCTCCGCCTTGTTGATCCAGCAAGAGGGAGCGGAGAGGTGGAAGAGTTCTCCGGCAGTGTGACGGCACTTCGGTGATGGTGGTGGAGCTATTCCTGTAGGGCTTCGCCTAAGCACTGCAGAAAACTGATTTGGAGGAGAAACTATGCACCGGGGATTAGGGTTGCACGTGGAAGAATCAACTAGTGCAAAACCCTTGAAACCCTCTAGTATATATAGGAGGAGAGGAGGAGGGGAGGTCTGGCGCAAGGGCCAAGCCCTCCAAGCTTCGGCCGGCTAGGAGGGAGGAGTCCTCCTCCTCCTACTCCAAGTAGGATTAGGACTCCTTCCTTATATAGCCCATTTTTGCCTTTTTTCCTCCTTTTTCCTTTTGGGCTTTTCTTTCCAGCCACATGGGCTTTGTGTAGGACTTCCACCAGTCCACTAAGGGCTGGTATTCACCCTCCTACAGCCCATGAAGCCTCTTGGGTCGAAATACCCCTCCCGGTGGTCTCCCGGTACACTACCGGCACTCCCGGTACACTACAGATGAGCCCGAAACTTTTCCGACGACCAAACTGGGACTTCCTATATATGAATATTTACCTCCGGACCATTCCGGAGCTCCTCGTGACATCCAGGATCTCATCCGGGACTCCGAACAAACTTCAGTCACCACCATACATAACTCTACACTATCGAAACGTCACCGAACCTTAAGTGTGCAGACCCTGCGGGTTCGAGAACTATGTAGACATGACCGAGACACCTCTACGGTCAATAACCAATGGCGGGACCTGGACGTCCACATTGGTTCCTACATATTCTATGAAGATCTTTATCGGTTGAACCTCTATGTCAAGGATTCAGTTAATCCCGTATAGCGTTCCCTTTGTTCTTCGGTATGTTACTTGCCCGAGATTCGATCGTCGGTTCTTTATACCTAGTTCAATCTCATTACCGGCAAGTCTCTTTACTCATTCCATAATAAAAAATCCCGTGGCTAACATTTAGTCACATTTGCTTGCAAGGCTTGTTGTGATGTTGTATTACCGAGTGGGCCCTGAGATACCTCTCCGTCACACGGAGTAACAAATCCCAGTCTTGATCCATGTCAACTCAACAGACACCCTCGGAGATACCTGTAGAGCACCTTTATAGTCACCCAGTTATGTTGCGACGTTTGATACACACAAGGTATTCCTCCGGTGTCAGTTACTTGATCTCATGGTCATAGGAACATATACATTGACATGCAGAAAACAGGAGCAATAAACTAACACGATCATATGCTACGTTTGTAGTTTGGGTCTTGTCCATCACATCATTCTCCCAATGATGTGATCCTGTTATCAAATGACATCTTATGTCCATGGTCAGGAAACCATAACCATCTTTGATAAACAAGCTAGTTCACTAGAGGCATACTAGGGACACTGGGTTGTCTATGTATCCACACATGTATCGATGTTTCCAATTAATACAATTCTAGCATGGATAATAAAAGATTATCATGAACAAGGACATATAATAATAAACACTTTATTTATTGCCTCTAGGGCATATTTCCAACATAAGGTCCATACCCCAAGCCCAAGTTTGTTCCTCAAAGGGAGAAGTATGAACATACTCTTCCCAAGGGAACAAAAGCTCAAGATGACCTTCAACCACAAGATCACAAGCTCAATGGCAAGGACAAACTTCAAGAGGAGATTGACTTATGAAGATGAATCCCAAGCTTTGGTCAAGTGGGTTCCCAAGGCTACTACAAGCTCAACTTGTAAGAGTGCCACTTCAACACCAAGGATTCCCATCAACTTGATGTGGGTCCCCAATAAGAAGAACTAGATAAGTTCTTGAGGGGTGACTCCGCCAATGAACTTCACTCATATTCATTATTGGCAAGAACTAGTTGCAATCAACTTCAAAATTATGCAATAGTTCAAGGAGATATACATTCCCTCAAACGTAAACAAGGGTCAAGGTAATGAATGAATCCATGGACATCATCATGTATGCATTGCACTCCATGTCCATAGATATCATTGTATTTGTCTCATGGTTTGGAACTAACCCATTGTTGGGGAACATCGCATGGGAAACAAAAAATTTCCTACACACACGCAAACCTATCCATGGTGATGAGCATCTACGAGAGGGGGAGTTGATCTACATACCCTTGTAGATCGCTAAGCGGGAAGCGTTAAGAAACGCGGTTGGTGTAGTCGAACTTCTTCGCGATCCAAATCGTCGAGCGTCCCGCGATCCAATCACGAACCGTCCCGCGAACCAATCACGAACCATCTCGCGATCCAATCACGAACCGTCTCGCGATCCAATCACGAACCGTCCTGCGATCTCGTCACGATCCATCCCGCGATCCAATCACGAGCCGTCCCACGATCTCGTCACGAACCGTCTCGCGATCCAATCACGAACCATCCCGCGAACCAATCCCGAACGTCTTGTGGCCTTGATCACGATCCTTCCGATCTAGTACCGAACGGATGGCACCTCCGCGTTCGGCACACGTGCATCTTGATGACGATCTCCACCATCTTGATCCAGCAAGAGGAGGTGGATAGGAGAGAGAGTTCACCGGCAGCGTGACGGTGCTCCGGTGATGGTGGTGGAGCTATTCCGGCAGGGCTTCGCCTAGGCACTGCGGAAAACTATCTAGAGGAGTACCGGTGAACCGGGTAGCACGTGGCCGTAAGTTATGTGCAAAAACCACCCAATCCACTAGTATATATAGGAGGGAGGGAGAGGCAGCCCTTGGCACAAGGCCAAGGGCCTCTTTGATTCGGCCGACTGTCTCTTTCGGGTATCCTATGAAGACGCATTTCTCTGCTTTGGGTTCCAGCTTTTCAGGCTGAAGCTTTTTGACGTAAGCATCACATCCCAAACTTTAAGAAACGACAACTTTGGCCTCTTGCCAAACCACAGTTCATATGGCATCGTCTCAACGGATTTCGATGGTGCCCTATTTAAAGTGAATGTAGTTGTCTATAATGCATAACCCCAAAACTATAGTGGCAAATCAGCAAGAGACATCATAGAACGCACCATATCCAATAAGGTACGATTATGACGTTCGGACACACCATTACGCTATGGTGTTCCGGGCGATGTCAACTGTGAAACAATTCCACACTGTCTTAAGTGACTGCCAAACTCATAACTCAGATATTCACCTCCTCGATCAGATCGCAGGAATTTAATCTTCTTGTTACGATGATTCTCAACTTCACTCTAAAATTGCTTGAACTTTTCAAATGTTTCAGACTTGTGTTTCATTAAGTAAATATACCCATATCTACTTAAGTCATCAGTGAAGGTGAGAAAATAACGATATCCACCACGCGTTGTAACATTCATTGGACCGCACACATCAGTATGTATCATTTCCAACAAGTCACTTGCCCGTTCCATTATTCCAGAGAACGGCGTTTTAGTCATCTTGCCCATGAGGCATGGTTCACATGTGTCAAGTGATTCAAAATCAAGTGACTCCAAAAGTCCATCAGCATGGAGTTTCCTCATGCGTTTTACACCAATATGACCTAAACGGCAGTGCCACAAGAAAGTGGTACTATCATTATCAACTCTACATCTTTTGGCATCAATGTTATGAACATGTGTATCATCACTATCAAGATTTAAGATGAATAATCCCCTCACATTGGGTGCATGACCATAAAAGATATTGCTCATATAAATAGAACAACCTTTATTCTCTGATTTAAATGAGTAACCGTCTCGCAATAAACAAGATCCAGAAATAATGTTCATGCTTAATGTAGGCACTAAATAACAATTATTCAGATTCATCACTAATCCTGATGGTAATTGAAGAGAGAGCACGCCAACGGCGATCACATCAACCTGGGAACCATTTCCCACGCGCATCGTCACCTCGTCCTTCGCCAGCCTCAGTTTAGTCCGCAGTTCCTGTTTTGAGTTGCAAATATGAGCAACTGAACCGGTATCAAATACCCAGACACTACTACGAGAGCTAGTAAGGTACACATCAATAACATGTATATCATATATACCTTGTTTGTCTTTGGCCGCCTTCTTGTCAGCCAGGTACTTGGGGCAGTTCCGCTTCCAGTGACCCGTTCCCTTGCAATGAAAGCACTCAATCTCCAGCTCAGGTCCATGCTTAGGCTTCTTTACAGGAGTAGCAACTGCTTTGCCATCCTTCTTGGTTTTACCCTTCTTGCCTTTGCCTTTGCCGTTTTTCTTGAAACTAGTGGTTTTATTGACCATCAACACTTGATGTTCTTTCTGGATTTTAGACTCAGCGACTTTAAGCATCGCAAACAGCTCGGCGACTGACTTGTTCATCCCGTGCATGTTATAGTTCATCACAAAGCTTTTGTAGCCAGGTGGAGGGATTGAAGAACTCTATCAGTGATTGCCTCTGGCGAAAGTTCAATTCCCAACTCCGCCAAACGAATCGAGTACCCAGACATTCTAAGTATATGTTCACTGATAGACCCGTTCTCCTCCATTTTGCAAGCATAGAACTTATCGGAGGTCTCATACCTCTCGATCCGGGAATTCTTCTCAGATAAACTTCAACTCCTGGAACATCTCATATGGTCCATGACGTTCAAAACATCTTTGAAGTCCCGGTTCTAAGCCATACAAAATTTCCCATTGAACTATTGAGTAATCTCCAGTACGTGTCTCCCAAGCGTTCTTAACGTCTTCGGATGACATGTGTGCGGGTTTGTCACCAAGCGGTGCATCAAGGACGTATAGTTTCTGGGAAGCCGTGAGGATAATCCTCAGATTACGGGCCCAGTCAACAAAGTTACTTCCATCATCTTTCAGCTTAGCTTTCTCTAGGAACGCATTGAAATTCAGGGGTGCTACTGCGCAAGCCATTGATCTACAATATAAACATGCAAAGGTTACTAAGACTATTGTTCAGGATAATGAGTTTAGTTAATCAAATTACTAAAGCTCCCACTCAAATTGACATCCCTCAGGTCATCTGAGTGTCACATGATCCCAATTCACCAACTCAAGTCCGATCATCACGTGAGTTGAGGTGGCTTCAATGGTGAACATCATTATGTTGATCATATCTACTATATGACTCATGCTCGACCTTTCGGTCTCTTGTGTTCCGAGGCCATGTCTGTACATGCTAGGCTCGTCAAGTTTAACACAAGTGTTTCCGCATGTGCAAATCTGTCTTGCACCCGTTGTATGTGAACGTAGAGTCTATCACACCCGATCATCACGTGGTGTCTCAACACGACAAACTTTCGCAATGGTGCACACTCGGGGAGAACACAATTTTATCTTGGAATTTAAGTGAGGGATCACCTTATAATGCTACCGTCGTACTAAGCAAAACAAGGTGCATAAAAGGATTAACATCACATGCAATTTATAAGTGACATGATATGGCCATGAACTTGTGCTTAAGATCTCCATCTTCACAGCATCGGCATGATCTCCATCATCACCGGCATGACACCATGATCTCCATCATCTTGATCTCCATCAATGTGCTGCCATAAGGGTTGTGGCGCCAGCTGCTTCTACTTCTATTGCTACTGGTTAGTGATAAAGTGAAGCATTACATAGCGCTTTAATGATTGACACGTAGGTCATACAATAATTAAAGACAACCCTATGGCTCCTGCCGGTTGCCGTACTCATCGACATGCAAGTCGTGAAATTCTATACATCACATGATCATCTCATGCATCACATATATCTCATCATGTAATTGGCCATATCACATCACAACATACCATGCAAAAACAAGTTAGACGTCCTCTAATTGTTGTTGCAAGTTTTACGTGGCTGCTACGGGTATCTAGCAAGAACGATTCTCACCTACGCAAAGCCACAGCGGTGATACATAGTTTGCTTTTCAACCTTCTCAAGGACCGCCTTTGTCGGATCCGATCCAACTAAAGTAAGAGAAACTGTCACCCGCAAGCCAGCTAAGCAACAAGTTGCGTCGTGGGAACCGGTCTCTCGTAATACCGTTGAACCAAAATACGACCAAGGGAGGAAGCAATCTAAGCATCAACGCCAACCAACCTTTTGTGTTCTACTCGAGATCTCATCGAACCATCAACCTAGCTCATGATGCCACTGTTGGGTAACGTCGCATGGGAAACAAAAATTTTCCTACGCACACGCAAACCTATCCATGGTGACGAGCATCTACGAGAGGGGGAGTTGATCTACATACCCTTGTAGATCACTAAGCGGGAAGCGTTAAGAAACGCGGTTGGTGTAGTCGAACTTCTTCGCGATCCAAATCGCCGTGCGTCCCGCGATCCAATCACGAACCGTTCCACGAACCAATCACGAACCGTATCGCGATCCAATCATGAACCGTCTCGCGGTCCAATCACGAACCGTCCCGCGATCTCGTCACGATCCCTCCCGCGATCCAATCCCGAACGTCTCGTGACCTTGATCACGATCCTTCCGATCTAGTACCGAATAGACGGCACATCCGCGTTCAGCACACCTGCAGCTTGATGATGATCTCCACCGTCTTGATCCAAAAAGAGAGATGGAGAGGAGAGAGAGTTCACCATCAGCGTGACGGTGCTCCGGTGATGGTGGTGGAGCTATTCCGGCAGGGCTTCGCCTAAGCGCTGCGGAAAACTATCTAGAGGAACACCTGTGAAACGGGTAGCACGTGGCCGTAAGTTGTGTGCAAAAACCACCCAATCCACTAATTTATATAGGAGGGAGGGAGAGGCAGCCCTTGGCGCAAGTCCAAGGGCCTCTTTGATTCGGCCGAAGTGGAGGGGAGCAATCCTACTCCACCTCCAATCCTAGTTGGAGTAGGATTGCTCCCTATTGGGTGATTTTTCCTCTTTTTCCTTTAGGATTCTCTTCCCCTGCGCCATGGGCCTTTGTGGTTGTTTACCCATCCCACTAAGGGCTGGTTATTATTCTCCCACATCCCATGGAGCTATTGGGGTCGAAATACCCCTCCCGGAGGTCTCCCGGTACACTACTGGCACTCCCGGTACACTACCGATTAGCCCGGAACCTTTCCGGTGACCAAACTGGGACTTCCTATATATGAATCTTTACCTCCGGACCATTCTGGAGCTCCTCGTGACGTCTGGGATCTCATCCGGGACTCTGAACAACCTTTGGTCACCACCATACATAACTCTATACTACCGAAACGTCACCAAACCTTAAGTGTGCAGACCCTGCGGGTTCGAGAACTATGTAAACATGACCAAGACACCTCTACGGTCAATAACCAATGGCGGGACCTGGACGTCCACATTGGTTCCTACATATTCTACGAAGATCTTTATTGGTCGAACCTCTATGTCAAGGATTCAGTTAATCCCGTATAACGTTCCCTTTGTTCTTCGGTATGTTACTTGCCCGAGATTCGATCGTCGGTATCTCTATACCTAGTTCAACCTCGTTACTGGCAAGTCTCTTTAATAGTAATGTAATACAAGATCCCGTGGCTAACACTTAGTCACATTGCTGGCAAGGCTTGTTGTGATGTTGTATTACCGAGTGGGCCCTGAGATACCTCTCCGTCACACGGAGTAACAAATCCCAGTCTCGATCCAACAGACAACCCTCGAAGATACCTGTAGTGCACGTTTATAGTCACCCAGTTACGTTGCGATGTTTGATACACCCAAAGTATTCCTCTGGTGTCAGTGAGTTGCATGATCTCATGGTCATAGGAACATATACTTGACATGCGAAAAACAGCAGCAATAAACTGACACGATCATATGCTACGTTTGTATTTTGGGTCTTGTCCATCACATGATTCTCCTAATGATGTGATCCCGTTATCAAATGACATCTCATGTCCATGGCCAGGAAACCTTAACCATCTTTTGATCAACGAGCTAGTTCACTAGAGGCATACTAGGGACATAGTGTTTTGTCTATGTATCCACACATGTATCTATGTTTCCAATTAATACAATTCTAGCATGGATAATAAACAGTTATCATGAACAAGGAAATATAATAATAAACACTTTATTTATTGCCTCTAGGGCATATTTCCAACAGCCATGTAGGTGAGAAGAGTAAGAAACAAAGAGGATTGCTCCCAACTCATGATGATCTTCATCAACTATGAGCATCCACTACTACATCACCCACATGAAGTCTTGTACGACAAAAACCAAGGTTAGTTTATCCCTCTTAGGGGGGATGTCACATCAAGGGGGAACTTTACTCTAAGAATGTGACAACATTAACAAGCTTAATGTAAAAGTGGTAACCCCACTTGTGCTTAAACAATGAGTATGACCTATGATCAAGTATTCTTACTTGGCTCCTAAGTCAATATACTCATATATAGATGACTACGTCATCACCAAAGTGCTTGGTAGATGCTAGAATGTTTGTGCATGTTTTCCATTATTTCAATTGATATCTTATTGTGTGAGCATGTTGGTCTGCCTATCTTTACTCATTCGAGGATATCCAATTGTAGCTATTTGGCTTTAGATTTTTCTTATGCCAATTGGATGTACAAGAATGCCCAGGACCCCTCTGTAGCTATCTATGATTTCTTGTCTCAAGTTCTATTCATGCTATATCACAAAACTTGAACAAGCACTTCTCGATCCCTCGGTGTGAGGAGCACTCGAAGTACCGTGTCGACAAGAGCTGCATTCCAAAACCTATTTGTGAATCTTGGTGTAACCAACTCCACAATCTCGGTTCCACCGATTCACTAAGTTGATCTAGGTTTTTGACCTCTGTACAACCGATAGGAAATTGGAGGCCACGAGCCTTTGGCTCGAAGGGATATAGAAAGAACTCGATGAGCATCTCTGCCAGCGTCCACTAGTTTCTAGTCGACGTTAGCGACAGCTGTTTCTGAGTGGATCTCAGAACAATGTCGAGGTATTCCGTACTCTAGTTCTGAATGTTGCAGTTGCTACTAGGATTGCAGATTCCATTTAGCCATCACATTCATAGGCAGGCAGAGGTTTGCAGCGGGTCCGGGTGTTGCTTAATGGAGCGCAATAGCAGAATTCGGCTTTTTCTCAGTCGTGCAATAGGTTACACATCAATTCACCTAACGCAGATACAGTTCAACTGGCACACAACCTAGGGTCACTTCTGCATCGCAGGGGCGGAGGTTAGCATGAATATCCGTATCGAGATCAGGGGCGAGATCAGTTTGCTCCTCGTTATCACCGTGATGACCGCCGTCGAGTGCCTACTCCTCCGCGGAGTGGTTCATATGTGCCCCAACACTATGACGATAGGCACCCGTTCGGTGATGAGCGGAATCCTGGATTCGACGCGGGAGATATCCTTGCACGGAAGCGGATTGACAGGGGCAGGGCTCACAGGGATGGTATGATAGAGATTATCCGAGTGGAAGTGGTGTTGTTGTTTCTGGCCCCGAGTGTTTCAACAGAGCCGTTCGATCTGCTGAGATTCCCCCCAACTTCAGGGTGGCGGATGAAATCAGAAAGTTCACTAGAGAGTCGAAGCCTAAAACGTGGCTAGATGATTACCGAGTGGCGGTACAGATTGGTGGAGGAAATGACAACATATCCATGACGCATTTGTCTTTGATATTGGATGGTTCATCCTGAGCGAGGTTGAATCGGTTGGCTCCTTCTAGCATCTACTGCTAGGAGGATCTTACCCGAGTGTTCATCAGAACGTTCGAGGGCACTTGCAAGCATCCTGCTAGTTTGATTGATCTGCAACATTGTGTTCATAAACCCAATGAAACTTTGAGGCATTACATTCAGCGTTGGACCACCCCCATTACACGGTGGAAAATGTTTCCGAGCACCAAGCCATCTGCGCCTTCAAGGCTGGTTTAAGTACATAGAGCTTTATCTGAAGTTTGGTCAGACAGGTGATATTTCCCTGAGCAAGATGGTGGAGATTGCCACTCGGTACGCCAATGGTGAAGAGGAAGACCACCTCCACAGCGGCAAATGAAAAGCAGTCGATAATGATGCCGGTGGCGGCAATTCCAGTAAGAAGCAGAAGCGCAAAGCCGATGGTCCTACTCAGGCAGAGGCAGCTACTCTAGCAGCACAAGGAAAGAATAAGGGGAAACCCAAAGGGCAGTTTACCCCTAGAAATTAATAAATCAGTCGGTAAAGGATGTCATGGATTTACTGTGTGCAATCCACACGAAGAAGGATGAAGAAGGCAATTTGATACTGCCAAAACACACCACTCGACAATGTAGATTGCTGATGCAACAGTTCAAAGAAAGCCAGTCGAGTGGGAAATCTCCTGAAAAGGAAGATGGCGAAGATAAAGAGGATTTTATTGAGGTTAATGCCACTTTGATAATTTTTGCCGATATAGAAAGCAAAAGTCGACTGAAAGTTATCAACAGGGAGGTCAACATGGCTGTTCCTGCAACCCCCACGCACCTCGAATGGTCTCAGACTGCTATCACATTTGACCAGTCGAACCACCCTGCTCATGTTGCTACCCCCGGTCGACAAGCTCTAGTGGTGGATTCTGTTGTGGGAGGCACTCGACTCCGCAAGGTTCTCATGGACGGAGGAGTGGTTTGAACATCTTGTATGCAGATACCCTTAAGGGGATGGTCATCCTGATATCCCGACTTAGTGAGAGCAACATGCAGTTCCACAGAGTCATCCCCACGAAGAAGGCTAAGTCACTCGGTCAGATTGCATTGCATGTGGTGTTCGACACTGACAAGAATTTTCACAAGGAAAAGTTGATGGAAGTTGTAGACTTCTAGAGTGCATATCACGCCATCCTTGGTCGACCGGCTTATGCCCATTTCATGGCTCGTCCATGTTACGTGTACCTCAAGCTGAAGATGCCTGGACCCAAGGGCATGAGTCTACTTTTCAGTCGGCAGGCGAAGTGAAACAAGTGCACATTCACCCGACAGATCCTAATGCTGCCCCGACCAACATCTTGACGACACTCGACAGCAAATAGGAATCCACGCTCATCCAGTTCCTCCGTGAGAATTAGGACATCTTTGCATGTAAGCCTGCTGGCATGCCGGCTGTACCTAGGGAACTGGCTGAGCACCGACTGAGAGTTGACCTGAAGGCCAAGCCTATGAAAGAGCACTTGCGTCGGTCGGCAGCAGAGAAGCGGTAGTCAACCGGTGAGGAGGTGGCTCGACTCTTGGCGACTAAGTTCATATGCAAGATTTACCACTCCGAGTGGCTCTCGAACGTTGTCATGGTCCCCAAGAAGGAGAAGTCACTCCACATGTGTATTAACTTTAAACATATCAATCGGGTCTGTCCGAAAGATCATTTTCCGCTCCCCCGCATCGATCAGATTGTCGACTCAACTACGGGGTGCAAGCTTTTATCTTTTCTCGATGCGTACTCTAGTTACCATCAGATCTGTTTGTTTGGTTTAGATGAAATAAAGACAACCTTCATCACCCCTTTCGGGTGTTTCTGTTATATCAGCATGCCTTATGGTCTAAAAAATGCTGGCGCTACTTTCATGCGTATGATTCAGAAATGCCTGCTCGAGCAGATCCCTCGGAATGTCGAAGCATATATGGATGATATTGTAGTCAAGTCTCACAAAGGTTCCGACCTGCTAACTGACTTGGCAGAAACATTCGCCAATTTGAAGAAATATGATATCACGTTAAACCCGTCCAAGTACACTTTCGGTGTTCCTGGTGGCAAGTTGCTCGGTTTCCTCGTTTCTGAACGGGGAATCGACGTTAATCCTGGAAAGTTCGGTGCCATCACCCAAATGAAAAGCCCTGAGCGTGTGCACGATGTCCAAAAGCTCACGGGTTGCCTGGCGGCATTGAGTAGATTTATTTCTCGTCTTGGAGAGAAGGCATTGCCTTTATACCGACTAATGAAGAATTCTGATATGTTAAAGTGGACTCCTGGAGATGAAGCAGCGTTTGTCGTGCTCAAAGCCTTGCTTTCCATCCAGCGGTTCTTGCTGCTCCGCACAGCAAAGAACCCTTGCTCATGTACATTGCAGCCACTAATCAAATCGTCAGTACGATTCTCACTGTCGAGCGGGAAGAAGAGGGCAAGTCTTATAAAGTCCAACGTCCAGTTTAATATATCTCTGAAGTGTTGACTCCTTCAATGCAAAGGTATCCACATTACTAGAAGCTGGTCTATGTTATATATCTGTCAGCGAAGAAGGTGGCACACGACTTTCAAGATCACTCAATTTCAGTCGTTAGTGATGCTCCATTGTCTAAGATCCTCAACAATCGAGATGCGACTGGTCGAGTGGACAAATGGGCTATTGAGCTCCACTACTTTGATATAAAGTTTGAAGAAAAAAAGGCAATCAAATCTCAAGCACTTGTTGACTTCATGGCCGAGTGGATAGAACAACGACAACCAACTCAAATCCACTCGACGCACTGGACCATGTTCTTTGATGGCTCTAAGATGTTGAATGGGTCTAGTGCTAGCGTAGTATTGGTATACCCAAAGGGTGACAAGCTCAGTTATGTCCTCCAGATTCACTTTGATTCCTCCAATAATGAAGCTGAATATGAAGCACTCCTATACGGGTTGTGTATGGCCATCTCACGCATCGTCCGGCGCCTGAAAGAGTCACTGTATACCATCAGGCGGCCTGATGGTATACAGTGACTCTAATTTGGTGGTTAACTAGGTGATGAAAGAGCGGGATGTCAGGAACCCTGCTATGACTAGATATTGCAATGCAGTGAGAAAGCTTGAGAAGAAACTTGAAGGTTTGGAACTCCACCATATTCCCCGAGTGAAAAATCAGGCATCTGATGATTTAGCAAATATTGGATCCACTCGGAAGCCTGTACCTAGCAATGTGTTTTTGGAACACCTACATTATCATTCGGTGCAGGAAGATCCCTTCACTGAAGAGACCCCGCAAGCAATAAGCGCCTCTAATCCGACTGAAGTTGATGTCCCGGCAGTCACATATCTGGTCATGGAGATTTGGGTGATCACGCCCGATTAGACGGTGTCGTATATTGCATACATACTGAGGCAAGAACTCCCAAAAGACGAGGTTGAAGCTCAACAAATTGTCCGCAGATCCAAGGCCTTTATTGTGATGGATGGACAACTTTACAGAGAAAGCATAACTGGCATAACTCAACGGTGCATCTCCCCTGAGGAAGCTCGACTGATTCTGGAGGAAATTCACTCGGGGACTTGTGGTCATCATGCATCCTCTTGGATGATTGTCGCCAAAGCATACCGAGTTGGTTTCTTCTGGCAGCACCAACGAAATGGCTAAGGACATTGTTGATCACTGCGAAGGATGCCAGTTCTACTCAAACTTGTCGCACAAGCATGCATCCGCCTTGAAGACCATCCCACTCATCTAGCCTTTCGCTGTATAGGGTTTGGATATGGTCGACCCTTTCCGAATGGGCCAGACTCGATTTACTCACCTGCTTATAGCAGTCGACAAGTTCACTAAGTGGATTGAGGCTAGGCCCATAAAGAAGTTGAACTCGTGCATTGCTATCAAATTCATGAAAGAGATAACATTCTGGTATGGAGTTCCCCATAGTATCATTACAGACAATGGCTCAAACTTTGACTCGAAAGAGTTCAGACACTTTTGCTTCACCCAAGGCACTCGGGTGGATTACACATCCGTTGCGCACCCTCAGACTAATGGTCAAGCTGAGCGAGCAAATGGCCTTATCCTTCAAGGGTTGAAGCCTCGACTCATGCGAGATCTTGAACATGCAGCTGGAGCTTGGGTGACTGAATTGCCATCTGTACTATGGGGCTTGAGGACGACTCCTAATCGGATGACAGGGCGCACTCCTTTCTTCATGGTGTATGGAGCCGAAGCCGTTTTGCCGAGTGATCTCCTATACAATTCTCCTCATGTAGATCTTTATTGCGAGGCTGAGGCTGAACAAGCACGACAAGACGGTGTGGATCTCCTGGAAGAAGAACACGAAATGGCTCTAATTCGGTCGACTATGTACCAGCAAGATCTACGTCGCTTCCATGCAAGGCACGTCAAGAGTCGGTCGTTCCATGAGGGTGATCTTGTGCTCCGAGTGGATCAGCAGCGGCCTCACAAGCTCGCCCCTGCGTGGGAAGGTCCTTTTGTCATCACCAAAGTACTGAACAATGGAGCCTACCACCTCTACAACCTCAAGAAGAATATCGACGAGCCGTGTGCCTGGAACGGGGATTTACTTTGACGTTTTTATACTTGATGACTGAGTTGTTTTGATGTAACAAGAGTACTACAGACAATGTTGTTTATCAAATTTATGACTCTTGTAGTCCTTTGTCAATCCCGATCACGCAATTTCATACTCAAAAACACTCCGAGTGACGAGGGACCCTTTCACTCGGGAGCTTAGTTGCGAACCAGTTTTCGCCTAGGTTAAAACCCTGTCGAGTGGATAGCATTCCATTCACTCGAAAACTTAACTGTGAATCAACCTTTGTCTAAGTTGAAAACTCCTCGGAGTAACGAGCGATCCTCTCACTCGGGGGCTTAGCTGCAAACCAGTTTTCACCTAAGTTAAAATCCCTGCCGAGTGGATAATTTCTTATTCACCCGAAAACTTAGCTACGAATCAGCCTTCGTCTAAGTTGAAAACTCCTCCGAGTGACGAGCGACCATCTCACTCGGGGGCTTAGTTGCGAACCGGTTTTCTCCTAAGTTAAAATCCCTTCTGAGTGGAACTTCTTATCCACTCGGAAACTTAGCTACGAATCAGCCTTCATCTAAGTTGAAAACTCCTCCGACTGACGAGCAACCCTCTCACTTGGGGGCTTAGCTGCGAACCAGTTTTCCCCTAAGTTAAAAACCCTGGTGAGTGGATAGAATCCCATTCACTCGAAAACTTAGCTATGAGTCAGTCTTCGTCTAAGTTGAAAACACTTTGAGTGACGAGCGACCCTCTCACTCAGGAACTTAGCACGAACTAGTTTTCGCCTAAGTTAAAAATCATGTCGAGTGAATATCATCCTATTCACTTGGAAACCTAGCAGTTAATTAGTCTTCATCTAAGTCAAAAACTCTCCCGAGTAACGAGCATTACTCTCACTCGGGGACTTGGCCGCGAACAAGTTTTCGCCTAAGTCAAAATTCTTCCGAGTAATGAGCATCTAACTCATTCGAAAATCAAGAAAACTTAGCCAAGCGAAGGATTGGAAAACAAAATGCAGATAAATCCAGAATCCCTAGCGGAGATAAACCTTGCCTACGCAAACATAAGTACTCAGGCTTAAGGCATGAATGAAGTTTTTAACGGTTACACCATGACTCGGCATATCAAGGCAAATAAAGTTTCGAACTGCAAGCAAAGTTTTTCTCAAGCACCATGGGGCTCGCGGGTTCGACAAAGGTGTCCAGATCAATTCAATCAGCGATCCAAGTGATTGCTTCGATCAAGGTCTCCATGAAGTCCTGAATTGAAGTTTCTTCGTGTTGGCCACCTAGAGAGTCTTAAGCTTGTCTTCCTTGGCCTCCTTGCAATGGACCCGGACGAGTGAAAGCGCCACGTTGGCTCCGCAATGAGTAGCAGATTTTTTCCATGCCTGCACTCGACCAGGAATCTCGATGAGGCGGGTCATCGTCGACTCGAGGTTAGTCTGGAAGGCATCTTCTAGCCACAGTTCTTTGTTGATCTTCTCTAGCGAAGCCCTCGGTCGAGTGATATACTCTTGAACACTTCTAAGGCGAACATCAAGCCGAAACATATTCATGGCCACAGCATCCCCGACGGGTGACTTGGTGGGGTCCAAATTTGGATCAATCTCCTCAATCTCCTTGTCAATGTCCCGGCAGAATTCTATATGAAGGGGGAATGAAAAGATGGTCACACTATTGTCCTGCAGGAATTAAGGAAATTCACTGGACGAAGGAAAGTTACCTTCAAGCATGATGAACATTTTCTTCGCGAAATCTCCCAAGTATTTCTCGAGACCACTACTCCTCTTGCTCAGTTGTTCGGCCTTCTTGATCCAGTCAGAATGTTCTTGCTTGAGTTTGATGTTTTCTTTTTCCAACTTTTTGGCTGGAGCAAGCTTTTTCTCGGTAGCTTTGGTTTTCTCCCTTGCCACCTTCTGAGCATCAGTGAGTGCATTGTGTTTATCTTCAAGCGCTTTCTTCATGGTATCGAAAGAAATAACATTGTTGAGTCGTGCTTGGAGTCGGAGGTTCTCATCATGCATGTCTGTTTGAGTGAAGACACTCAGTTCAAAGGATATAAGATGAGAGTGCTAGTGTAGTTGGTCGACAAGGATTACCTCCCAGAGTCTTTAGCTAGGTCTGTGCACGGTCTAGGTCGTTCTTGGTCACCTCCAGATCTAGTTGAAGCTGGTTTTTCTCCTTCTCCAAGTTGACATACCGAGTCCCAAGTTCACAAGCTTTCTGAAATCAACAAAGTAGTTCAGTCGACATTAATATTTCTCCACCCCGAGTGGAAAGGCGCAAGTTCAGTCGACTGGATGGCGGCCCGCCGCCCCACCCCACACCCATGCAAGGCATCATATCATTGTTGATGGAAATGGTGTCCATGAAACCTGCGTCATATCATGCTTGATGGAAATGATGCCCATGAAACCTGCGTCATATCATGGTTGATGGAAATGATGTCCATGAAACCTACATGATCGGTCTTGCCGGTTCAGACCTCTCCATCCCTAAGACACTAAGAAAAATAACTCACTCGATGCGCCGAGTGACAAGCATACTCCAAGTACGAGAAAGGACCCCGAGTCCAAGTTCATAAGACTACTACCCATCATAAACGATCGACAGTAGTCTCGGGAACTACACCCAGTGGGTGCACTCAGCGTGCCCCCACTGGATACTACACCATTCGACCAGGTCTGGCCTGTTCAAAAAAAGTTGTCTCTATTAGACCCCCGCCAATGCAAGCACTCGACAACGGTCTCGGGGACTATACCCAGTGGGTGCACTCAGCGTGCCCCCACTGGACTTGCTATCACTCGACCTATCAAGTGACAAGCGACCACAAAAAAAAGGAGCAAACATGCAAACATTATCTCTATCAGACCCCAGCCGATGCAAGCACTCGATGGCGGTCTCGGGGACTACAACCAGTGGGTGCACTCAACGTGGCCTCATTGGAACTGCCGTCACTCGACCTGTCGAGTGACAAGCGACTATGAAAACAAATCTAAGACACTTGTCGATGTCACCGCCATTCGACAACGGTCTCAGGGATTACACCCAGTGGGTGCACTCAGCATGCCCCCACTAGACTAGAGACCACTCGACTAAGACCTGATCTAATCGAGAGGAAAACCAGCAAATATGCATCAAAAGAAACACCCAATGGGTGTATGGACGAGAATTCTATCGGAAATGAACTTACAATCACACTTACTCAAACATTGGCACGAAGTGCCGAGCTGGCATCATAAGCCAACTTGATGGCCTCGTATGCCTCCTTGATATGCAACATCATTTGCTCAGCCTGGATCATAGCCTCTTTACCAGCTCCAGTCTGGTCCTCTGGGATGCGGTACAAAGGGAATGCGAATGTCGGATGAGTTGGTGTTGCAGCTGAGGTCGCAAGGGTTGCTTGAGGTTTCCCAATTGACGCTGAGGCCACAAGAGTTGAAGTAGCTGGCGGGGCACTCGACAATGGAGCCGCTAGTTCAATTCTAGCTCGAGACGAGTCAGCAAGTCCCGAAGACGATGCAACAGTCGACCTACGAGGCGGGTGCCCTGAGATGTTCTCCGAGCGAGTATGCATGGGGTGCCCAAGGTCACACGTTCAACCCCCGTACCCTGTTGTGGCTCCTCATCGTCCTCCAAATGGATGACGTATGCAACTACCAATTGAGAACACTAGCTTATTCAATTGACAAATCATTTTCAAAAAACAAAGCTGCATGAAGATTTGTTATACCTTGTTGAGAGGTGGCCACGTCAGCAGTGTCCACTTCCATATGGTCCTCTTCATCTCGTGGAGGCGACGTCACTGAGGTAGCAGCTCTGGCAGACAAATTTCACTCGGTCAGCAAAGACATGAAGGAAAATGAACACTCACGTTGAGGCGACGGGCACGGCAATCCTCATGCGGGGCAGAGCCTTCCGAGATTTTGGTGCGTCGGACCTGGGCTGTTCCGCGGCCCGTTCAGTCGACTCAAGTGTAGTAGACCGGTCGTGCTTCGGGTTCCTGGTGGTCGATGTCAAGGTTTTGCTTAGGGCAGCCACTGGGGCTTGGCGTTGCTTAGAATGATGCTCGGTGCGCGAAGGAGACTGGACCTCTTCCTCACTCTCCTCTGATTCCTCGTCATTGCCTTCACTGTCCTTGGCGTAATCAACGTCTATAGTGCCGCCTGCGCTCTCTTCTTCGTCATCGGGTTGTTCTCCATTCGGCACGGGTGAATACATGTTTGTTAACTCCTGCGAGATACAAACAGTAAAGTCAGACGGCTGAAGACCCAACCACTCGACAAAAAATGAAAGCATTCGACAAATATATAACTCACCAGATTCAGTGGTGGGTTCTCGGCAGAGAAGGGCAAGATATGCTTGGCTCCTAGAGGGTTGTCACAGGCTCCGGTGATGATTTAGAGCCATTGTGCAACAGTCTCATCAGAGACTTCTTCTGGATGTGTCTGAGTGGTGACTCCAGCGCCCAAATAATGCCACATAGTGTGCTCCTTCGCTTGAAGGGACTGGATTCGTCGACTGAGAAATGCCTCCAGCAAGTCCATACTAGTCACTCCACCATGAATCAGATCTACTACTACATTCACTAAAATTCCTACCTGGACTTTCTCTCCCTCTATCACTGACAATGATCTGGGAGTAGTGGGTCGCTCTGGTGTGAAGGGGGGAAGGCCAGTCGACAAGTTGGGAGATGCAACATCGTTATAGTAAACCCAAGTCGATTGCCAGCCCCGAACATATTCAGAAAAAGTCATCGACGAAAACGCACTCCTAGCTCTCTTTTGGAGTCCCAGGCCACCACATAACTGGATTACATGGGTCTTACTATCATATTGGTCGGAATTTTTGACCGACTGGGATTGGATATTGAACATGTGTTTGAACAAGCCCCAATGAGGGGGATAGCCCAAGAAGCATTCACACATGGTTATTAAAGCAGCAAGATATGAGATGTCATTCGGAGGGAAATGGTGAAGCTGCGCTCCAGAAAAGTTGAAGAACCCACGGACGAATGGGTGGGGAGGCAAAGAAAAACCTCGCTCGACGTGGGTGAGGAGGAGGACTCGCTCGCCTTCGTGCGGCTCTGGCACAATCTCTCCCTCCAACAGCTTCCACAACCCATTGGCTATCAGCCCATCGGCGATGAGGTTCTGGACATCCTCCGCCATGACGGTCGACGGGAGAAAATCCCCTTAGATCCACCCCGGTGGCGCTATGGACCGGGCCTCTGACGGCTTCTTTGCCTTGGCCCCCTTCTAGGCGCGCTCGAACTTCTCTGTCTTGCTCTTCATCATCGCGGCGGCGGTCATCGAGGCGGAGCCGAGCGACGCGCGTGGAGCGGAGGAGGCAGAGGAAAAGAGGGGAATGAGGGAGGACCATTGTGCCGGCCTCTACACAGTCCTATCTTATATCTGCCCGAGTGAGTCGCTAACCTGAAGGCCCACCGGATCTCTGTGTATCCCGATCACGGAGGAACCGCAGTACATGGCATAAAAGACGACGTGAAAATCGAGGCATCATGCCCCCACTTGCCCCATTTATTGCGTCATCGCCGTGCTGCGCGTGAGTCCCAAATTTCCGAATCCCGTGAAATCCGGGCCTGATGAAGCAACCCATCTGTAACATCCCAAAATTCTAAATTTTGGAATGTTATCATAAATATTAGAATGAATGTTTGTTTGTTGAGTGATTGAAAGTGAGTGAAATTTGAAACTTTTTGAAACTTTTGAAAGTTTAATGAGAGGGAATGAAATGACTTTCCCAAACTTTCACTTTGCATCTTTGCTCATCAAGAATTCAAATTCATTTCATCACAAAACCTCAGAGTGAAGATGACATGACTTCTTCCATTCAAAGAAATGAAAAGGGATTTGAAAAGAATTTGAATTTCATTTGAAAATATTTCAAATTCAGAAACTTTATGCAACTCAATGATTTTCATGACAGAAGATAATATGACTTCTTCAAATTATATGAAATATGAGTTGGAAGTTAAAAGAAGGAATTGAAAGTGCCTTTGAATTATTTTGGAATCATTTCATATTTGGTTCCTATTCAAATTTCAAAGTATTTAAACCCCTGACAAAAATTTGAGAGGAGTAACATGACACTCCACACCAGGGAATTTTTAGTGATTTATTTGAATAATAAAAACCAGGGGTTATTCTGAAAAATATTTGCAAAGGGATTTAAAAGCAAATAGGCAATTTCTGAAAATATTTTTTTTTCAAAGTTACCAAATGACAGAATAAAAATGTTCAATAAATGTCATTTATTATTCTCTTAATTTTGATATATTTATTCCCTATATTTAGAAAAGGTTTAAATGCTTTTAATGATTTTGAAACATGCTGGAAATTAATGAAGGAAACGGATTAATTCGCATTTATTAGAAAAAACGGCCGGCCCAACGGCTTTAAAGCCTAGATCGTTACCGGTCGGTCACCAACGTGGAAACCACGCGCCCTCCCTCTCTGAGCGGCGGACCCCACCCGCCCGACTGAAACCGTCTCCGGTCATCCTCCTCCTCCCACGCCCCCGACGACCCCGCGCCGTGATCCCCTCCTCTTGTCCCTCCCCTCGACCCCCGAGGTCCTATATAAGGAGCCCTGCCTCTCCCGCAACCGTTTCCCCCGCTTTGCCCCCTCTGCCGCGCCATCTCTTTGGCGGAATTACTCACCGGACCCGAACGCCGCCGCCGCACCATTCTCACGCCACCGTATCCCCCTGCCCTCCCTGAGCGATCCTGAGCCCACCACCGAGCTCGCCGCACTCGCCCGCACCTCCACAACCATCTGCCCGAGCCCCGGACCCCCTGGAACACCGTAGCCATCAACCTCGCCAGAGCGGGCCACTTCCTGAACCGCCCCGAGCACGTGTCGCTCGCCTCCATTGCCCGAGGCCTCGCTGAAGCCACCATCGCCTTCGCCGTGCTCCCCTGCGTCGAACGGAGCCAGCGCCATCGCCGGATACCCCCTGGAGCCGTCGCCCGCTTCGATCCCGAGTCGTCGCCGTCACCGGAGCCCTCGCCGGACTTCACCACCGCCGCTGTGAGCCTCCCTCTCCCTCTCCTCCATCCGATCTCGAACGAACGACTCAGATTAGAAGTAACTTACCTCTTCGAATCTTTTAAAAGAACCGGCCGGCTTTTTTCTTTTCTAATTTTAGACCGAAACGTTTTCTTTAGTTGTCGGTCGCCCGCCCGAAACTCCCTAGCACACGCACACTTGGACCAACCAGAGAGCGACACGTAGCCCACCTGTCCGTTAGAAACGAATTTTTCTTTTCTGTTTTAATATCTGTTTCCAGAATAGGTTTAGATTTCATTTTCTTTATATATTTTAAAATATTTAATGTTTTTAATTGATTCTTTTTGCATTAGATCACAAATTTCATCTAGTTTCTGTAGATGTCAAATTTGGCTACATTTGAATATTTAAATTTAAATTTAAACAGATTTGATTTAAATTTTGTTTTTGAATATCTTGAGTTTTAAAATGTATTTTTGATTGATTCTTTTTGCTACTTGTCACTAGTGGTCTTAGTTATCATTAGGTAGAGTTTGAGAATTTTTTAGAATATTTTAAAATAGTGTTTTCAACTAAAATAGATTCTGTTTAGTTCCTATGTTGTTTAGTTAGTTTAATTTTTTCTTTAATTATTTTGAAAATTTAATTTGATTTAACTTATGTTTTAGATTTAGTTCTGTTGTTCTAACTTTAGGAATTTACTTGCTGTTAACAAAAATAATTTGTGTAGGACATGACCCTAGAAACTGGAAAGCCCTAGGACAGGATATCTCTAAAACCTTATTTTCAAAAAGGATTCTTTACTTCTAGTCTTCTCTGATTTTACCAAATGGTCCCTCTTACCTCAAATAGTTAGAATATACCATTTCCCCTTTTGACCACATGGAGGATCAACTGAAGCCACTCCAATAAGGACGAGATATCAAACAAATGGTGACCAACTCAGACAAAAATGTATTCCATTTTGGAACGAGCTACAAAAGATTGAAGATTATAAAGACCTGAAGAAATTGAAGACTATGAAGAATTACAAGATTTATATGACCCCTAGAAGACCAAACCCCTGTTGTATACTTACGTTAGATACGATGATTTGTGAGCTGTCATTGGTGTGTATTTTTCGAGAGCTACAACAAAAATCTGTTTTCAAAACCATTGTTTGTATTGTGTGTATCCCCTCCTTTCTCTCTCTTATCTCATCCCAAGACCTTGAACCCAATAGATGGTGAATGAAGTTTTGACTGACCAATGACCCAGCTGGAGATACAAGGATGGAATCAAAACATGAATGAAAATGAGTTGTTGATGCATAAACTTGGATTTTGTCAAAGTACAAGGATATAACTGGAACATGGTAAATGGATAACCCATTTGTTTTAAGGATGACAATACTCCGTAAGATGTTGGGAAGTGAAATAGAAGCTTGGATTGGATGATATGGATGTTTACCCAAGAGGAAACCTATGTTAAATTTGGAGTATTTTTTTTTGACATCTGCAGATGACCACCCTTTATGAGTCTTTCCTCAAAGGCCTGGAAACGATCATGACTCTGACTAGTGATCATGATTACCCAAGGATCCTGAAGGATATGATGAAGCACATCCATTTGGAAGGAGATGCAGTCTACAAAGGCTACCCATTCAAGGAAGATGGAGTGGAACTTTGGTATGTGGAGGTACACCTCCACCGTATGAAAGGTGTTTGCCCAAAGACTACGAGACAATACTTCTTCATATCTCGTGTACCACGAGCAATTTTCTTCGACGCTGTTCATGAAGCTGCCATGGAAGCCATACGTCATATTGGAGAAATACTTGAAGCAAGACTTCGTCATACTCAGAAATACCTACAAGAAGTGCAAATGGAGATGATGGAGATGAAGCTCAGGTCCACCCTGATCAAGCACAAGATGGAAGATTTCAAGGAGCACATTGGGAAGTTCCAGTGGTACTAAAGTATCTCCAAGGGGAGATAGAGGAATAAAGTTGGAAGAGATGCTAGACCATACCAGACTATGTGGATGGCAGCATTTGTAATAAAGTACTTTTAGGAGTTTTAAGAAGTGATTGAGGATGTAACAAAGGATTGAATATGAGAAGGAAGCTAGAATGAAGTAGTTAAGTTTTGGAGATGGCAATAGTTATATCATGAAGCACTCTTGTTTTCGTGAGATTATCTTGTAACGGAAGTCTCAGAGTTTGTAATAAATTCATGATATCAATGGAAATTATGGTGTCATGATTTGCCTATGTTGAATTACATGAGTTGTTACTCTATGAACAAAGATCTCTGACCATTTTCGAGGATATGAGAAAGTATGGTCTATGCAATCATGAGTACATTTTATTTTAAGTGTGGTAGTAACCACAGGGATAAATGAATGAAGAAAATACCATTCATGTTAAGTAGTTTGGATAAGTGAATACAGCTGAAGAGAATGTGGAACCATATCCAAACTATGTGGATGATAAGCTTTGAGACAAAGTGCTTTTGAAGTTGGAATGATGAGAAAAGGAATGTTTGTGATGAAACCATACCCAAGGTTAAACAGACCAATGGAAAGGAAAATGGATTCCGCAGAGTGGAATCTAAATAAGAATAAGTCTGTGATTTACTACCTCAAGGGTATAATGGAGTGAACTAAAGGTAATGTTGGAATATGAAACGATAGTAACCCCAAGAGTGAGTTAAAACTGTTCAAGTATTCAAGTGAATCCACAACTCACTGACCCCATGATTGATAAGGATGAATCCCCACCTTTGTGAAGGAAGAAATTTGGAAGAAGCTACGACTGATCAGCAAACGTTTTTCTTAGGAGTATACGATAACCTGAGAGTTGTGAAGAAACGATAGATGTTTTTGTTCAGCTTGCAGAAATCAATGGATTTATTCGAACATTGTTCGTTGACAAGAGAAATTTCTGCAACGCTTGTGAGGAAGACCAAGTGTTAGAATACGAGATTCACTAAACCTTATACAAGGTAATGATTTCAGTGCGACATGGCTTGGCCACCATGCCGACTTACTCTTATCATTCTCTTGCTATTCGGATTGGTAAATCTGAGTGACTTACCCATAGTAAAGAGACAACGTTCTTTGAAGCATTTTTGTTTAAGCCTTAGAATGGTATGATGAAAACCCCTTGTACATGACAGTTGCTGTCACACGTAGGAATTCTACGGTGAGGAATAAAGCCAAGACCCATTTCACTGCAGGATAACCACAAATGGTAGACCACCATGAGATCTTCAACAAGTTATTTAGAATGAACACGAGACTTGTCAGCTAAGAAGACCCAGTATTGGAGGAAGTACACTTTGTTGTGAGGACACAAGATTGTGATATAACGGAAGATTGTCACCAAGGAGCTATTGTGAAGTATGTGAACAGACAGATGCACCCAGAGGACTGTCAAGATTTTGATGGACCAGTAACTCTCATTTTAAGTGTGGTAGACCCCACGCCTTCTTGGACAATGGTTTTGCAAGAAGACCCCAACCCTAACCTATTCTTTCTAGCCTTTTTGAATCTCGAGGACGAGATTCATTTTAAGTGTGGTAGTTTGTAACATCCCAAAATTCTAAATTTTGGAATGTTATAATAAATATTAGAATGAATGTTTGTTTGTTTGAGTGATTGAAAGTGAGTGAAATTTGAAACTTTTTGAAACTTTTGAAAGTTGAATGAGAGGGAATGAAATGACTTTCCCAAACTTTCACTTTGCATCTTTGCTCATCAAGAATTCAAATTCATTTCATCACAAAACCTCAGAGTGAAGATCACATGACTTCTTCCATTCAAAGAAATGAAAAGGGATTTGAAAAGAATTTGAATTTCATTTGAAAATATTTCAAATTCAGAAACTTTATGCAACTCAATGATTTTCATGAGAGAAGATAATATGACTTCTTCAAATTATATGAAATATGAGTTGGAAGTTAAAAGAAGGAATTGAAAGTGCCTCTGAATTATTTTGGAATCATTTCATATTTGGTTCCTATTCAAATTTCAAAGTATTTAAACCCCTGAAAAAAATTTGAGAGGAGTAACATGACACTCCACACCAGGGATTTCTTAGTGATTTATTTGAATAATAAAAACTAGGGGTTATTCTGAAAAATATTTGCAAAGGGATTTAAAAGCAAATAGGCAATTTCTGAAAATAATGTTTTTTCAAAGTTATCAAATGACAGAATAAAAATGTTCAATAAATGTCATTTATTATTCTGTTAATTCTGATATATTTATTCCCTATATTTAGAAAGGGTTTAAATGCTTTAAATGATTTTTAAACGCGCTGGAAATTAATAAAGGAAACAGATTAATTCGCATTTATTAGAAAAAACGGTCGGCCCAACGGCTTCAAAGCCGAGACCGTTACCGGTCGGTCATCGACGCGGAAACCACGCGCCCTCTCTCTCTAAGCGGCAGACCCCACCGCCCGACCGAAACCGTCGCCGGTCATCCTCCTCCTCCCACGCCCCCGACGACCCCGCGTCGTGATCCCCTCCTCCTGTCCCTTCCCTCGACCCCCGAGGTCCTATATAAGGAGCCCTGCCTCTCCCGCAACCGTTTCCCCCGCTTTGCCCCCTCTGCCGCGCCATCTCTTCGCCGGAATTACTCACCGGACCCGAACGCCGCCGCCGCACCATTCTCACGCCACCGCATCCCCCTGCCCTCCCTGAGCGATCCCGAGCCCACCACCGAGCTCGCCGCACTCGCCCGCACCTCCACAACCATCTGCCCGAGCCCCGGACCCCCTGGAACGCCGTAGCCATCAACCTCGCCGGAGCAGGCCACCTCCCGAACCGCCCCGAGCACGTGCCGCTCGCCTCCATCGCCCCGAGGCCTCGCTGGCGCCGCCATCGCCTTCGCCGTGCTCCCCTACGTCGAACGGAGCCAGCGCCATCGCCGGAGACCCCCTGGAGCCTTCGCACGCTTCGATCCCGAGTCATCGCCGTCACCGGAGCCCTCGCCGGACTTCACCACCGCCGCGGTGAGCCTCCCTCTCCCTCTCCTCCATCCGATCTCGAACGAACGGCCCAGATTAGAAGTAACTTACCTCTTCGGTTCTTTTAAAAGAACCGGCCGGCTTTTTTCTTTTCTAATTTTAGACCGAAACGTTTTCTTTAGTTGTCGGTTGCCCGCCCGAAACTCCCTAGCACACGCACACTTGGACCAACCAGAGAGCAACACGTAGCCCACCTGTCCGTTAGAAACGAATTTTTCTTTTCTATTTTAATATCTGTTTCCAGAATAGGTTTAGATTTCATTTTCTTTATATCTTTTAAAATATTTAATGTTTTTAATTGATTATTTTTGCATTAGATCACAAATTTCATCTAGTTTCTGTAGATGTCAAATTTGGCTATGTTTGAATATTTAAATTTAAATTTAAACAGATTTGATTTAAATTTTGTTTTCTGAATATCTTGAGTTTTAAAATGTATTTTTGATTGATTCTTTTTTCTAATTGTCACTAGTGGTCTTAGTTATCATTAGGTAGAGTTTGAGAATTTTTTAGAATATTTTAAAATAGTGTTTTCAACTAAAACAGATTCTGTTTAGTTCCTATGTTGTTTAGTTAGTTTAATTTTTTCTTTAATTATTTTGAAAATCTAATTTGATTTAACTTATGTTTTAGATTTAGTTCTGTTGTTCTAAATTTAGGAATTTACTTGTTGTTAACAAAAATAATTTGTGTAGTTTATTAAATTATTATTGTAGGAACCTACACTTTTCTTTTAAATAGGTATAGTTGATTACAAGCAAACTAGTTAGTAATAATTCTTTTAACTAAAGTTTTATATAATTAAATTCTGTTTTCTAAGAAAAAGTTTTTAGTAATCTTTTCTGTTAAGAAATGTTTGCTAATAAAAATGATTTAGTTTTACTCTATTGTAGGAAACTATATTCTCTATCATTAGGTAATGTTTTATAAAACAACTTAGTTTTAGTAGAGATTATTTTCACAAAGTTTTAGATGATCTAATTCTGTTTTGTAATAAAAGATTTTTATTAATTACTTTCTATTAACTTAGTTGTTTCATAATTTGTTTTCTTTAGTTTATGGTTGTGCTTGTAGTTAAGTTCATTAGGCAAACACTCATGTTGTTAGAATGTTGTTTTCATAGTTTTACTTGTTCTTCAAAAGTAATTCTTTTTGATAGTAAAATATTTACTAAAATCCTTTTGTTATATTTTACTTGTGTTTGTTTTGTTACATTACAAAATAGTTGTTTGTAGATAAAACCAACCTTCAGTTGCTTTGATGAAGTTTTGTTGATTTTAACTTTTGTCTTAAGTATTTCCTTGATCAACCTTGTTGCTTTTGTTTTGTGTTACTTTTGATCATTAGAATTAATTGTTAGTATGATTGCTTATATGAATGCATTGTTTGTATAGATTTTCATCGGAGAGTGATGAATAGTCTATCAAGTTATTTCTGAGAGCAATCTTTGTCTTCATCAACAGTACAGGCAAGTTCACTTTGACCATCTATTTTCATACCTATATTTTATTACATGTAGTGACATCATTCAACAAATCCCTCCCGTAGTGTTATTGAAATTCTTGTAGTTGAGTAGTATGCATGAGGTAGGAACCCACAACTTGTTACTAAAGCCTCGGAAAACGTTAGTTACTTTTATGCTATGCTAAAGTAGACGGGGTTTGGTATGAGTGTTCGTGAGTGGTGTGAAGAGGAGGACTCTACGATAAGACGACAACTTCGTGAAGACATCTTCAAGTCCTGCATCCTCAAGACCTCAAGACTGCAAGACTCGAGAAGCAAGTTTTCAATACACACTACTGGGTGAGGGATGGTTGAAACGGTGCCCTGGAGAAACCAGTGGTTAGCCTAGGTGTTGCTGGAGAAGTGCCAGTATTCACGCGGAAAGCCTCACCCAGACTCAAAGAGAAGGATGAATACTTCATGCCCGGAAGCTTACCTGTGTAGCCACAAGTCATTATGGGCTCTGGCTTGGTTGATCTTTGTTGTGACTCTGCTGGGCAGTGCTACGAGATGTAGTCGACGTTAGGATTGGATGGGCACTGTCGGACAGTCAAGGAAACACTTTGAAAGACCATGTTTCTTTCATCTTGTTCTCAAACACCAGGCAGTGCGAGAACTTACCAGGAGGGAAAGAATCTTGTGGGTAAAGTACACAACACTCTACAGAGTTTAAACCTAATCGATTAGTCGTGTCCCCGGTTACGGACAATTTGAGCTTCTAGACTTGGATCTATCTCTGAACTCTCAACACTAGACTGATAACTAATTGTGGGCAACTTAAGTTAATGTTGGGCATTGAGACATTGGTTGGTGGAACCATGTCCTGTTAGGCAATTCTGTAGTGAAAAACTCCTGATATTTCCTTTGGTGTAGGAAAAGCAAATAAAATCAGCTTTTACGCAAAACTTAGACACAGTGCCATAAAGCCATACTGCATATAGAATAGTTTTATCTTCTGTTCCCGCTATGGTGATCTTGCCGGTACATTCAATGTACTGACCTACACGGCTGCAACGTCTCATGTTGCAGATACTGTTCTTCGACGAGTAAGAGTACGATTTAGGGTTACGGTCCGCACTCAACTTGCCGTTGGTGTTATTGGGACTCCATTTCCGTTGACCGCTTCCGCTGAGATTTAAGGTATATATCAGTTTTACGTTATTTACATGTGATTGCACTTTGATATATACATTGATGTACTGTGTGTGCCAGCATACTGATCCAGGGATGGCACAGAAAACACAGAGGCTTGACTCGTTTTGAGTCGGGTTGCTACACCATCGCATCAAAAGATCCTACTGATCACCCAGACCAGATTCTGTGCTCAACTTCACTCGGACGCATTTAAAGACAGAATCGATAAGGGTGAATGATAAAGACTCCAGTCGACGCAAACTTCCATAAAGCCCTGGAATGCATTCGGAATTTCTATGCCTTATCAGAACCTGCATCGATCCCTTTTTCACTCGAATCCCGATCCATTCGGGGGCTAATGTCGAGGATATCTACCTAGGATAGGGTTCTAGGCCTGACCTACATACCCTATCTAAGGACACTACATTGGAGGACTTCAAGATTACAAGGAAGACTTCAACTGAAGTCACTATGGCGCATGAGTCACTCGACAGAAAATCCACTCGGAGGTTTCTCCCTCCATTCGACAATTTCCTTTCACTCGGAAGAACTAAAGGTCAATCGACCGCAGAAGACCAGAAGCCACTCCAAGGAGGCCAACAGACAGGCATTCGACTAGTCACCATTAGTAGCACTTATTACGTACGTTATCAGTAACGTATGCCTTTATTACCACAATCGAACCCTTGGTTGCCAGGTATTCATGAGGGGCAGTGGACTCTATATAAGCCGCCCCTCCCCTCTGGCACAAGGGTTATCATCCCCTATAACTCATACATTCCACACGACAGAAGCTTTCGAGCATTGAGACGTAGGGTTTTTACCTCCACGAGAGGGGCCTGAACTAATACATCCGTGTGTACAACCTCGCCATAGCTAGGACTCTGCCCTCTCCTTACGTACCCCTACCTTCTACTGCCAGGCTCGTTCCCAAGACACTCACTGAGTCTCACTGTCACCTGACAGTCGGGAAACTCGGTGACACCGAAATGTTTCAATCGGTTTCACAAATAGTGAGGAGTACTTAACCTGGAGGACCCGACTTTTGAAATTCAGTCTTCGAAGTCCTTTCTTCCAAACACCGAATTGCCACTCTGGACCCCTTGGTCGTCGCCCTTGCTTCCCTGTGCACCTCCGCCGTTGGGATTCTCTATCGTCGATGGAATCATCACCACCATCGCCGCCATAGCAGATCGTCACTAAGCTAGGATATAAATCCAGCCCCTTGTGTGCTCCTTTATCCGATTCTTGCATATTAGGTCTTTTTCCATCTACAAACCACAATGTGCAATCTTCCTAACCACTAGAAGATCCATCAAATTAGCGAATGAGAAGATTTTAGGATTAGCCGTCCGCAAAACGCATCTCGGTGACACCAAATCACAAAAATTGGTTCTAGCGATTTGGATCTAGGGTTCCTAAGAATGTTTTCGGTGAAACCGAGTGGTCATTTTCGGTGACAAAGAAGTGGCTACCAAGTTTCTGTGAAGAAGATCATCTGTTTTGGTGAATCCGAAAATTCTTACTCGGTGCTACCGGAATTCATTTTGCGGAAAGTTAAAACTAAGAATTCCTCTATTCAAATTTGAGAAACATCTTTGTCTTGTGATGACTCAACCCCACTACTCTTCTTTACTCTATTTAGAGGGCCAGCATGTCAGATTCTACACAAAGGAACAACAGGATTTCTATGACACATTCTTGCTTGATAAGAGCCCTCCTGTCAGTGACATGAGATATGTAGATTGGGGCTACATTAAGGAAAATGAGGATTACTTCCCCATGTGCTAGATAACTTCAAGCCTGTTGGTATTGATGATTTTTTTGGGAAGTAGATGACTCCTTGGAATGATGAGATGGTCATGCAGTTCTATTTCACTGCACACTTCTATCCAGATGGTAGGATAGTATGGATGACTGAGAACACAAGCTATGAATCTTCAGTTGAAGAGTGGCTACCATCTTAGGAGATCCACAAGTACAGGATGGTGACTAGAATGTGTACTCAGAGGCCAAGATGAACCACAACTCCATGGCCAATACGTACAAGCCAATCCCGGCTAACTTTGTGCATTAACATAAGTTTGGCTCAGTGTACTATCTACAGGCAGGATTGCAAACCACCAACACCATTGGTACACCTTGATGCCTAAGTCAGGATATGGGAAGATGATCATAGGATTCTCCATAAACATGCTGCATCACATTGACCTTCACACCAGATTTAGAGTCATGGACTTGATTGTAGAGACTATGAAGAGGATAGTTGCTAACCAAAAGAGGTCATGCGGATATGCTCCATACATTCAGATGATCATCAACTCCAAGCTCAAGAAGAATGTATTTGCTCTTGATAGATCCCACATGCCTCTTCAGCCTGAGTTTGAGGACAATATAGTGGTGATGGAACCAGATCATCCCACTTGATCTACTGCAAAGGAAGCAGCTGAGGCAGCCATAGCCACTAGTGTTCCAATACCAAGAACAAGGAATGATCACATGGATCTCATTCTTAACTGTATCCAAGGCATGCAGAATGACATCACGGAGATTCTCAAGAACCAAAAGATCCTAGAAAGGATTGTTGAAGACAAGTTTCATACTTTGAACAACAAGGTGGATGGGCTGACGAAGACAGTTGACGAGCTCAACAAGGAGTTGGACTCAGTACCCCTTCCCCACACCTCAAAGGATGATGATGAAGATGCAGGTTACCCTCTCCAACCTACCACTCAGTTCAAGACACAAGCCATATCCTTGTCAGTGCTAGCTTCTGAGAAGAGACCATCTACATCAGCTCTTGCTACAACTCCTTCAGTCCCACCAGCTCCATCAGCACCTCCAGTGTCTACACCAACCCCTTCCATGCATCGGCATAATTCTTCGCGGATGCAGTTCTCTTGACTCCTACATCAGCAACCGGAGGAGTTTAGCCCCAGAGAGACGATTAGTACTATACCTTTGAACTTTTTGGTAACTTGTTGCCAAAGGGGGAGAAGTTGTATAGATCAATAGGGCTGAGAGAGAGAGAGAGGGAGGGAGAGAGAGAGTTGCTTTTTGTCGCTCTCCAAAACTTTAAAATCTTTTGGTTGTTCGTTTGTGTCAAACTTGATGGTGTTTGATTATACACCCTTGTGTGTTGCTACTATTTCCTATCCTTTGAGATGCTTATGAGATGATCATTAACTTCTTGCTTGATGTGTTGTGCTATGTTATTCATTCATATTATTCTCGCACACCACCAAGTTTTATGTGACATGGAAGAGTACCCCATGAGCCTAATCGATTGTGCATTTGCATTCAAACGCAAATTCAAAATAATGCACACATTTAGTGTAACAACCCGGGACCGAGGCTCCAGAAGATTCCCCTTTTTTATTCCATTGTCACCATGTGATTCGCTTGCTTGTCCCATTCATCATCGCATCATTTGCATCGTCTGCATAGCATCATCACTCGTTTTTGAAAACTTGCATCCGTCCGTAGTCGCCGGTTCTCTCCGTTCGTGTCGTCGACTGTTTAGAGACCAACCACACATGCACGCGCCCGGTGCATCGATAAGATATTATTTTAAATTGCGTATATATATTCTCGGAATGGGCCAAAAGTTGGCGTGCGGTCTTATTTTATTGTAGGTAGACCGCCTGCCAAATTTCGTCGCATCCGGAGTCCGTTTGATACCCGAACCGTTAAACTTGTAGCCGCACTATAGCCAGTAAAATCGCAGACGTTTTTTGTATATCAAACATGTTGCCGGTCTGCCCGCGTTTTCCCTCTCTGCTATCCGTAGCCATTCTGCATAGTGCACGGACCCCTCGCGCGCGCCCGATAGTTTTCCCGAACCCTAATCATCTGTTCGTGACCAGTGGGTCCGGATCGACCCCAAATTACCCCAAACCATCATCAGTTTTTTAGTTGGACTCCCTAACCTAATTATTCTCATCCATCCGATCAAATCATAGGGTCCAGATCTACCCTAATTCCCCATATCTATATAACCGGTCAAAACCTGGTCTCTAGCCTATCCCATCCACGCATTTCCATCACCCGCGCCGCCATCCACCTACCTGTATCCCCTTCCTCGGGATCTGTCTGATCCCACCATATCCTTGATTTGCAAACCGAGCAAACCAACGCATCATGCTCCCATGCTCCTCGGATCCCTGGATGCGTTCGGCCGACACGAGCGCCCGCAGCCACCTTCATCCTGTGCCCTTGTGCTCCAACAGGAGCTCGCCGGCGTCACCTCCTGCCGCCCATGGGCGTGTCCGCCTTGTCAAATGCCCCGCCAACCCACAACCACAGCTCCATGAACCCGCATACCGTGCCTAGATAAGTCCCCGTCGCCCACGTTTGGCCGACCGGCGAGCTGCCGGAGATCCAGCCTGATGCTCCCCTGCCTTGCCCTTGCTTCCTCCCATCTCTCCCCTAATCCCTCTCGCTCTCTCTCCTAGGAACTAGGAGCACTAGCAAAGGGTGGTCGCCATGGACGCCCTGCTACTGCGAGCTCCGGGTCGAGGTCTGCCGCTCTTGCTGCAAGCCGCCGCCGCCAGGCATAACCCCGGCCGCCCCAAGGACCTCCAGGATGGAGCCCTCTTCTCCTCCTCTCTCTCCCGTAATTCCCTTTCTCACTCTAATCTCCCTTCTCTCTGTGTCTGAACGAACTGCAGGAGACAGGCATGGTTGTCCCCGTTGCTTGTGCCTCAGCTTGTCCCATTGGAGTTCAAGGCACCGGATCCGCGCCGAATCTGATGGATGTGCCCGTCCCCAACCCCGTGCATGTTGGAGCTCGCCTCCTCCTCCTCGCCTTGCTGGAGATGCCTCGAACCACCGACAACAAGCCCCGCCGCCGCACCTGTTACCTGCATTCCCGTCTACGAAAACAGAGCAAGCCAACTCGGTTTATCACTTTTGGTTTTGTGCAGTCAACGACAGGGTAAGGATCATGTAGAAACAAACTCGTTTATTTGTCACAATTCAGTCTTAGCCCAGCTGGTCAGAGTGTTTCTTTGCAACTGGGAGGTGTTGTGATCGACTCCAAGCGCCCCCATTTTTTGCATATTTCTGCTTATTATTTGCATGCACACACGGGCACTTGGCCAGATCCTCGTGGGTAGCTGCAGATTGTTGCACTCAGGCATGTGTGCAGTTTTTTTTTATGCTGTGAGGATTTAGATTTTTCTCCATTGCATTGCATATATTACAAATGCCATTGTTTGAATATGTTATTACCTAAACAACGATTAAAACAGGTCATATATGTAAGATGTTCAGAATCTTTTGTAGATTCATAATATCCAACTTTCACACATGATAAAAATACTTAAACTTGTTGTTTGCATTAATTTGCACCAATGTCATGTTAAAAACGGTTTATTGCATAACTAAATAACCGTAGCTCCATTTAAAATGTTCCATATATATAAAAAATTCTAGAAATACGTGTAGAATCACATGGTGGCATTTATTTTGCTGTTTAACAACTCCAAAATTGTGTTAGGACATATCTGGACCAAATTCATAATATGCATGTAGGGTCGTTTCGGAAATGCTATATGTTGCTTCCAGCCTCATTTAATATGCCTAGATGATGTAGTTGTTTATGCTTCACCTCTTGCCATGTTTAACAACATTTAATATTGTCATGTTCCTAAACGAGAGTGAACTAAATAATCGATCGTGGAGTTTCGTCAATATGCAATGCATATTGAGGTTCACTTTAATGTGTAGTAGTTTTTCGATGTGAATTGCCATGCCTTGCATAATTAAACCGGACATGCATCATATTTGTTTGTGCATCAAGTCATGCATATGTTATGGTGTACCGTGTGTTGATTGTTGTTTTCGGATTGCTTCTTATCGATAGAGTTCCAAAAGCGTTGGCTTGTCTTCTTCACGGACTAGTTCTTCTTCCAAGCGGGATCTTAGGCAAGATGACACATTTCCTTGGATACCACTACTATAATTGCTATGCTAGTTGTCCCGCTTTTATCGTTATGTCTAACTACCTACCATTTGTTTGTCAAGCCTCCCAACATAGCCATGATAAGCCTCTAACCTCCACGTCCCAGCAAACCATTGCGTGGCTATGGTACCGCTTGCTTAGCCCTTCTTATAGCGTTTCTAGCTGCAGGTGCAATTGCTTTCATGCGTTAACATGGACATTCTTTTGTTATCACAATATTATTGTTACTTAATTTAATGCACATATATACTTGGTAAAGGGTGGAAGGCTTGGCCTTTTGCTCGGTGTTTTGTTTCACTCTTGCCGCCCTAGTTATTTGTGAACCGGTGTTATGTTCCATAATTGAGCGCACCTAACATGCTCGGGGTTGTTATGGGGACCCCCTTGATTTTTGTAGGATAAAGCTTGTCTGGCAAGGCCCAACATTGGTACTACATTTGTCTAATAACTAATAAAATGCATAGGGACCCGCCGGCACCCGCGGATTACTTAATCAACCCCCGGGCCGGTGCTCCTCATGTGTGTTGGTCCAAACTAGAGTCATGTGCGCGGCCAACCCGGGGCAACTCGGGTGATTTCTATCAGGACACTGTACATTGCGCTCATCTTGTCGTGTCCTGAGAACGAGATACGTGGCTCCTATTGGGTTCGTCGACACGCTGGGAGGCCTTGCTGGATTTGTTTTACCTTTCTCGAGCGTCTTGCGCGTGGGATTTTGACGACACTTCGGGCTATCTCGAAGTTGAGATTTTCCATCGGGATTCCGCAAATCCTACGGGTGATTCCACGGTTGAAGAATTCCAATGTGGCGTGTGGTTAATTTGTGATGGATGAGTTGGAGCACCCCTGCAGGGTTAAATGTTTCGGAAAGCCGTGCTCGTGGTTATGTGGCAAACTTGGAAACTTTGTTTAGCACCTGGTCATAGGAAACTTGAAGTAAACTCTAATAAAATACACCAACCGTGTGCGTAACTGTGATTGTCTCTTCTCGTGAGTCCTTATCCGAGAGAAACCATGGTGCGGTTATGTTTGACGTAAGTAGGTGTTCAGGATTAGTTAGTGATCATTGCTAGTTCACGTCCGTTATGCATAGACCGCCATACTTTACTTTCTGTATTCGTAAGTTAGCCACTCAAATAAATGCTTAGTCTCTTGCTGCAGCCTCACCACTTAACGTTACCTCACCCATTAAGCTTTAATAGTCTTGATACCCTTGGAAATGAGATTGTCGAGTCCCTGTGGCCCACAGATTACTACAACAACATTTGTAGGTGCAAGTAATGCGATGATTTGACGTGAGAGCGATGCTTGTTTGATTTGGAGTTCTTCATATTGTTCTTCATCAATCTAGGATGGGTTTTAGGCAGAAGCCTAGGATAACAAGGATGGATGTCATTTTATCGTTTGATTTCGTCCGTAGTCGGCCCTTCTCTTCTATATGATGTTTGAATATGTTTTTGTATTGATGCGATCTTAGCTTGTGGCGAGTGTAAGCCAATTCCATATTCGCATCTCTTCTGTAAATGTACTTGTAATGATATTCATTCTTGCAACACAATGAGATGCGCTTCTATCCCTGTCGAGGCCCTCGTGCCAAAATAAGGATAGGATCGCATCTTGGGCGTGACATTTAGGGGGAGCCATTGCTTATCACATACTTCTCAAAGAGATGACTCTATTCATTGATTATATCATATGTCGAAGCTTTGATCTATATGTTGTCATCAATTACCAAAAAGGGGGAGACTGAAAGCACATTTGCTTCCTTGATGGTTTTGATAATTAATAACAACATATATGTCATTGGACTCATGTTTTCACTAAGCATATTTCAGGAAAAGTCCAATGATGGGATGGCAATAAATTGTGAGGAGATACACCAAGATAAAAGTAATGGATTGGCAAAGCTTCAAGATAGAAGACTTCCTTTTTACTTTGTGAGAAATCACTTTGAGTCCATAGGAAAGCCAATACTATTTAAAGGGGGTAAGCTATTGTTGGTGAACAAATTGTTCCACATGCACAAGTGCTGGCCACCAAAAACACCCACAAGCTCTCCCACAAAATACTCTATCTAAACCCTACCACTCCAATTTGATGCCACCAAGAATTCCACTTCGGCTACACCTAGTCTAAACATAAGACATAACCCTAGCCAAACCCTAGCTCTTCCGTGCAATTGAGTTCAAATCAGTGCAATCGAAATTCCGTGACCACGATTCTATTAGCTGATTTCATAACATCAGAATTTTCGAGTTTTGTGTTTCAGTCTCACCGAGTCTTGTAAACTGCCTCGGTCACTGACTTCGATACCACCGAGTTTTCTATATCGGTCTCACAGAGGTTCTGAAAGTTGCCACATTTTGAACAGATCGGTACAACCGAGTTTTGCATCGGTTTCACCGAGATGGTCAATAATGTTGTAACGGTTGGATTTTTGGAGATGCCTATATATACCCCTCCACCACATCCCACTCGCAAGAGAAGCACTCAGAATAGTTCACCACTTCCCATGTCCAAATTTCTGAGAGAGAACCACCTACCCTTGTGTTGAGATCAAGATCATCCATTCCAACCATATGGATCTTGATTTCTAGCCTCACCAAGTTGCTTTCCACCCAGTCAATCTCTTCTACCAATCCAAAGCTATGAGAGAGTGATCGAGTGTTGAGGAGTCTATCATCTTGAAGCACAAGAGCAAGGAGTTCATCACCATTATCAAGCCTATTACCTTTTGGAGGGTGGTGCATCCTAGATTTATTAGGGGTTGCTTGGAAGCCTCCTACTTCGTGTTGTGGAGTTGAACTAAGAAGTTTTTATGGGCAAGGAGATAGCCTACTTCGTGAAGATCTACCCATAGTGAGGCTAGTCCTTCGTGGATGGAAGCCGTTATGGAATAGTCAAGGTTGCTACTTCGTGGACCCTTATGGGTGGAGACCTTCATGGACTCTCGCGATCGTTACCCTCTGTGGGTTGAAGACTCCATAAACGTGGATCTTCGATAGCGCCAACTATCGGAACCACGGGAAAACTCTTCGTGTCAACAATTGTGTTTGATCTTCTAACCCTTATCTCTATTACATGTGCTTGTCTTTACTTTCCGCTGCTATACTCATAGACATGCATGTGCAGGGTGTGCTTGACTTGTTATCATTGCTAAAATCTACCCACAACTAAAATTGGGAAAAGGTGGAATTTTTATTTGGTTGAATAGTCTAATCACCCCCTCTAGACCTACTTTCGATCCTACGTCCATCTAAGCGGGAAGGTCGATCTTTTTCATGCTTGTGAAAACCCTTGACCTAGTTGCACCTCGATATTGCGCTTTCGCTGGCAGTATCATCTAGGTCTTTCATTAGGTCCATGTAATATCTAGGTTGAAAATTATTGTTTATCGCGTGCCTCACATGGCCTTGAGTGCCTCGTCGGCCTAGTAGAGCTTTTCCAGTAGTCCCTCACGTAATCTTGCTCTTCTTAGATCCTTCATTTTCTATTTGTTATTTTGTTGGCTATGCACACAGACCTTAGCCTGAACACCCCGTGGTTGGGGCTACTAAGTGATTCATTTAGGACATCATTGTCAACAGGACCGAGGCTGCTAGCTAGGCCATCGATCATAGACTAAGGGCTGGTTGTCAGATATTGTGAGCATCTAAAGACAATCTAACAGCTCATTCAAGAGAGATTTCTCATGATGTTCTTGAGATTTCTCGTTGTTTCAAAGGCAACACTGTAAAAAGTAGTTGCCAATCTAGCATTAAAGCAGGATACATGCCTATTGCATAATCATGTAAAGAATCATTTTGGTCGAAAGGTTTGTATGCTAAAATTTATGGATATAATTCTTGCATTAATCTGTTTTGCGATAGTCAGAGTGTTATATACCTTACAAAGGACCATATATTTCTAGGAGAATAAAGCACATTGATGTAAAATATCATTATATTCGAGAGATTGTTGCTCAAGATAAATTAAAGGTATACAAGATTAGTATCCATGAGAATCCTATTTATATTATGATAAAGCCAACTTATGTTGTTTGAGATTTGCTCAAGCGTAGTTGGTATAAGTTATTAACCTTAGTGTCTGCTTGGTGCTGAAAACGTTTTGTTTGTTTTTATAAGAAGATTCTCCTTTATCCTTTAAGATGGAATTTGTATGGATTAGTATCAACTTAGGTCACGTCTACTACACACACACACACACACATATATATATATATATCATTTTTAAGTCCTCCCACATGATAAGTCGATCAGTTATAAATCTCTAACATTTGTATCTTTTTTGATATAGTGAGTTTCGATGGCCGTTAGCTCATTTTTTTCTATTCGCATTGAAGGAGTTTTTCACATTAAATTCTTGTGTCGCGGCGGCGATCGTCGAGGTGGAGCCGAGCGATGTGCGTGGACCGGAGGAGGAGGAGGAGGAAAAGAGGGGAATGGGGGAGGAGCGCTGTGCCAGCCTTCGCGCAGTCCTATCTTATATCTGCCCAAGTGAGTCACTGACCTACGGGCCCGCCGGATCTCTATGTATCCCGGTCGTGGAGGAAGCGCGGTACGTGGCAAAAAAGTCGGCGTGAAAATTGAGGCGTCATGGCCCCACTTGACCCATTCGTTGCGTCATCATCTCGCTACGCGCGAGTCCCAAATTTTCAAATCCTGTGAAATCCGGGCCTGACGAAGCGACCCATTCCATCAAAAGATCCTGCTGATCCCTTGGACCAGATTCTGTGCTCAAGTTCACCCAGATGCATTTCAAGACAGAATCAATAAGGGTGAATGATAAAGACTCCAGTCAACGCAGACTTCCGTAAAGCCTTGGAATGCATTCGGAATTTCTGTGCCTTATCAGAACCTGCATCGATCCCTTTTTCACTCGAACCCCAATCCATTCTGGGGCTAATGACGAGGATACGTACCTAGGGTAGGGTTCTAGGCCTCACCTACATACCCTACCTAAGGACACTACATTGGAGGACTTCAAGATTACAAGGAAGACTTTGACTTAAGTCACCATGGCGCATGAGTCACTTGACAGAAAATCCACTCGGAGGTTTCTCCCTCCATTCGACAATCACCTTTAACTTGGAAGAACTAAAGGTCAGTCAATCACATAAGACTAGAAGCCACTCTAGGGAGGCCAACAAACAGGCGTTCGACTAGTCACCATTAGTAGCATTTATTACGTATGTTATCACTAACGTATGCCTTTATTACCATAATCGAACCCTTGGTTGCCAGGTATTCATGAGGGGCAGCGCACTCTATATAAGCTGCCCCTCCCTTCTAGCACAAGGTTTCGCACCCCCTGTAACTCATACATTCCACACGATAGAAGCTTTCGAGCATTGAGACATAGGGTTGTTACCTCCACAAGAGGGGCCTGAACTAATACATCCGTGTGTACAACCTCGCCGTAGCTAAGACTCTTCCCTCTCCTTACATACCCCTACCTTCTACTTCAAGGCTCGTTCCCACTACACTCATTGAGTCTCCTGTCACGTGACAGTCAGGCAACTCGGTGACACCGAAATGTTTCAATCGGTTTCATCGATAGTGAGGAGTACTTAACCTGGCGGAGCCGACTTTTGAAATTCAATCTTCAAAGTCCTTTCCTTCAAACACCAATTGCTGCTCCGGACCCCTTGGTCGTCGCCCTTGCTTCCCCGTGCACCTCCGCCGTTGGGAATCACCGTCGTCGATAGAATCATCACCACCATCGCCGTTGTACGGATTTATCACTAAGCTAGGATATGAATCTGGACCCTTGTGCGCTCCTTTATCCGATTCTTGCATATTAGGTCTTCTTCCATCTACAAACTACAATGTACAATCTTCCTAACCACTAGAAGATCCATTAGATTAGCGAACGAGAAGATATTAGGTTTAGCCGTCAGCAAAACACATCTTGGTGACACCGAATCACAAAAGTCGGTTCTAGCGATTTGTATCTAGGGTTCCTGAGCATTTTTCGGTGAAAACGAGTGGTCATTTTTGGTGACACAGAAGTGGCTGCCAAGTTTGTGTGAAGAAGATCATCTGTTTCGGTGAATCCTAAAATTCTGACTCGGTGCTACCGAAATTCATTTTGCAGAAAGTTAAAACTAAGAATTCCTCTATTCAAATTTGAGAAACATGTGTGTTTTGTGATGACTCAACCCCACTGCTCTTCTTTACTCTATTCGCAGGGTCAGCATGTCAGATTCTACACAAAGGAACAACAGGATTTCTATGAGACAATCTTGCTTGATAACAGCCCTGTTGTCAGTGACATGAGATATGTAGATTGGGGCTACATTAAGGAAAATGAGGATTACTTCCCCGATGTGCTAGATAACTTCAAGCTTGTTGGCATTGATGATTTTGTTGGGAAGAAGATGACCCCCTAGAATGATGAGATGGTCATGCAGTTCTATTCCACTTCACACTTCTATCCAGATGGCAGGATAGTGTGGATGACTGAGGGCACAAGCTATGAATCTTCAGTTGAAGAGTGGCTACCATCTTAGGAGATCCACAAGTACAGGATGGTGACTGGAATGTGTACGCAGAGGCCAAGATGAACCACAACTCCATGGCCAATATGTATAAGCCAATCCAGGCTGGCTATGTGCATTCAGATAAGCTTGTCTCAGTGTACTATCTGTAGGCAGGATTGCAAACCACCAACACCACTCTAAGGTACACCTTGATGCCTAAGTCAGGATATGAGAAGATGATCATAAGATTATCCATAAACATGATGCATTACATTTACCTTCACACCAGCTTTAGAGTCATGGACTTTATTGTAGAGACAGTGAAGAGGACAGTTGCTGGCCAAAAGAGGTCATGCGAATATGCTCCATACATTCAGATGCTCGGCAACTCCAAGCTCGAGAAGAATGTATTTGCTCTTGATAGATCCCACATGCCTCTTCAGCCTCAGTTTGTGGACAATGTAGTGGTGATGGAACCAGATCATCCCATTTGATGTACTGCACAGGGAGCAGCTGAGGCAGCCGAAGCCACTAGTTCTGCAATGTCAAGGACAAGGAATGAGCAGATGAATCTCATTCTTAACTCTATCCAAGGGATCCAGAATGACATCACGGAGATTCTCAAGAACCAAAAGAACCTAGAAAGGATTGTTGAAGACAAGTTTCAAACTTTGAACAACAAGGTGGATGGGCTGACTAAGAAAGTTGACGAGCTCAAGAAGGAGTTGGACTCAGTACCCCTTACCCACTCCTCAAAGGATGATGATGAAGATGCAGGTTACCCTCTCCAGCCTAGAACTCAGTTCAAGACACAAGCCAAATCCTCATCAGTGCTAGCTTTTGAGAAGAGACCATCTACATCAGCTCTTGCTACAACTCCTTCAGTCCCACAAGCTCCATCAGCACCTCCAGTGTCTACACCAAACCTGTCCATGACATCGGCATAAGTATTCGCGGATATGGTTGTTGCGGAACGTTGCATGGGAAACAAAAAATTTCCTACGCACACGTAAGATCTATCCATGGTGATGAGCATCTACGAGAGGGAGAGTGGATGTACATACCCTTGTAGATCGCTAAGCGGGAAGCGTTAAGAAACGCGGTTGGTGTAGTCGAACGTCATCGCGATCCAAATTGCCGAGCTTCCCACGATCTCATCATGATCCATCCCGCGATCTCATCATGATCCGTCTTGCGATCTTGATCACGGTCCTTCCGATCTAGCGCCGAACGGACGACACCTCCGCGTTCTGCACACGTACAGCTCGATGACGATCTCCGCCTTCTTGATCCAGCAAGAGATAGCGGAGAGGTATATGAGTTCTCCGGCAGCATGATGGCACTGCGGCGATGGTGGTGGAGCTATTCCGGCAGGGCTTCGCCTAAGCACTGCAGAAAACCGATCTAGAGGAGAAACTATGCAATAGAGGAGAGGGTAGCACATGGCTAAAAAAACTAGTCTCAAAACCCTCAAAAACCTCCAGTATATATATGATTAGGGGAGGAGGTGGAGGCTTGGCTCCCAAGGGAGCCAACCCTGGTCGGCAGAACCAGGAGGGAGGAGTCCTCCTCCTCCACTCCTAGTAGGACTAGGACTCCTTCCTTACTTGACCTTTTTGCCTTTTTCCCACCTTTTCTCCTTACGAATTTATTCCCCAGCCCCATGGGCCTTGTGTGGGACTTTGGCCAGCCCACTGAGGGATGGTATTAGTCCTCCCACAGCCTATGAGCCTGTTGGGTCTAAATACCTCTCCCGATGGTCCCCCCGTACACTACTAGCACTCCCGGTACACTACCGATGAGCTAGAAACTTTTCCGGCGACCAAAATAGGACTTCCTATATATAAATCTGTAATTCCGGACCATTCCGGAGCTCCTCGTGACGTCCGGGATCTCATATGGGACTTCGAACAACCTTCGGTCACCACCATACATAACTTTATACTATTGAAATGTCACCAAACCTTAAGTGTAGAGACCGTGTGGGTTCGAGAACTATGTAGACATGACCGAGACACCTCTACGGTTAATACCCAATAGCGGGACCTAGATTCCCATATTGGTTCCTACATATTCTACGAAGATCTTTACTGGTCAAAACTCTATGTACGGGATTCAGTTAATCCTGTATGATGTTCCCTTAGTTCTTCGGTATGTTACTTGCCCGAGATTTGATCGTCGGTATTGTTGGAAATATGACCTAGAGACAATAATAAATTTGTTATTATCATATTTACTTGCTCATGATAATCGTTTATTATCCATGCTATAATTGTATTGATCGGAGACTTAGATGCATGTGTGGATACATAGACAAAACCATGTCCCTAGTATGCCTCTAATAGACTAGCTCATTGATTAAAAGATGGCTAAGGTTTCCTAGACATGGACATGAGATGTCATTTGATAACGGGATCACATCATTAGGAGAATGATGTCATGGACAAGACCCAAACTACACACGTAGCATATGATCGTGTCAGTTTATTGCTACTGTTTTCTGCATGTCAAGTATATGTTCCTATGACCATGAAATCATGCAACTCACTAACACCGGAGGATTTCCTTGTGTGTATCAAACGTTGCAACGTAATTGGGTGACTATAAAGGTACTCTACAGGTATCTTCGAGGGTGTCTGTTGGGTTGGCATGGATCAAGACTGGGATTTGTTACTCCGTGTGACGGAGAGGTATCATACGGCCGACTCGGTAATACAACATCACAATAAGCCTTGCAAGCAATGTGACTAAGTGTTAGTCATGGGATCTTGTATTATGGAACGAGTAACGAGACTTGCCGATAACGAGGTTGAACTAGGTATGGACATACCGACAATCGAATCTCGGGCAAGTAACATACCGAAGAACAAAGGGAATATCATACGGGATTAACTGAATCCTTGACATAGAGGTTCGACCGATAAAGATCTTCAAAGAATATGTAGGAACCAATATGGACATCCAGGTCCCGCTATTGGCTATTGATCGTAGAGGTGTCTCGGTCATGTCTACATAGTTCTCGAACCCACAGGGTCTGCACACTTAAGGTTCAGTGACATTTCGGTAGTATAGAGTTATGTATGGTGGTGACCGAAGGTTGTTCGGAGTCCCGGATGAGATCCGGACGTCATGAGGAGCTCCAGAATGGTCCAGAGGTAAAGTTTGATATATAGGAAATCCTATTTTGGTCGCCGGAAAAGTTTCGGGCTCATCGGTAGTGTACCGGGAGTGCCGGTAGTGTACCGGGAGACCATCGGGAGGGATATTTCGACCCAAGAGGCTACATGGGCTGTGAGAGAGTGAATACCAGCCCTTAGTGGGCTGTTGGAAGTCCCACACAAGGCCGATGAGGTTGGGAGAGAAAACCCAAAGAGAAAAGGTGGAAAAAAGGCGAAATAGGAAGGAATCCTAGTCCTACTAGGATTGGAGGAGTCCTCCTCTCCTCCTTGGTTCGGCCGACCCAAAGGATGGCTCCTTGAGAGCCAAGCCTCCTCTTCTCTTCCTCTTATATATACTAGAGGTTTTAGGGTTTTTTGCACCTGATTTTCAGCCACGTGCTACCCGTTCCTCTAGTGCATAGTTTCTCCTCTAGATCGGTTTTCTGCAGTGCTTAGGCGAAGCCCTGCCGGAATAGTTGCACCACCATCATCGGAACGCCTGCCGGAGAACTCGTCTACCTCTCCACTCCCTCTTGCTGGATCAAGAAGGCGGAGGTCGTCATAGAGCTGTACGTGTGCTGAACGCGGAGGTGCTGTCCGTTCGGCGCTAGATCGGAAGGACCGTGATCAAGATCGTGAGACGCATCGTGATGAGATCGCGGGATGGATCATGATGTGATTGCGGGATGGATCGTGATGAGTTCACGGGACATATCATGATTGGATCGCGGGATGGATCGTGATGAGATCGCGGGACGCTCGGCGATTTGGATCGCGAAGACGTTCGACTACACCAACCGCGTTTCTTAACGCTTCCCGCTTAGCGATCTACAAGGGTATGTAGATCCACTCTCCCTCTCGTAGATGCTCATCACCATGGATAGATCTTGCGTGTGCGTAGGAAATTTTTTGTTTCCCATGCACGTTCCCCAACAGTGGCATCATGAGCTAGGTCTATGTGTAGATGAGATCTCGAGTAGAACACAAAAGGTTTGTGGGTGTTGATGCTTAGATTGCTTCCTCCCTTGGTCGTGTTTTGGTTCAGAGGTATTGTGAGATGAAGCGGCTCAGACCAACATTACTCGTACGCTTACGAGAGACCGGTTCCCTGAGCCGCAACTTGTTGCATAGATGGCTTGCGGGTGGCAGTTTCTCTCACTTTAGTTGGATCGGATTCGATAAGGCGGTCCTTGAGAAGGTTGAAAAGCAAACTAATGTATCACCGTTGTGGTTTATGCGTAGGTGAGAATTGTTCTTGCTAGATACCCGTAGCAGCCACGTAAAACATGCAACAACGATTAGAGGACGTCTAACTTGTTTTTGCAGGGTATGTTGTGATATATGGCCAATTACATGATGTGATATATGTGATGTATGAGATGATCATGTGATGTATAGAATATCACGACTTGCATGTCGATGAGTACGGCAACCGGCAGGAGCCATAGGGTTGTCTTTAATTATTGTATGACCTGCATGTCAATCATTAAGCGCTATGTAATGCTTTACTTTATCGCTAAATGGTAGCAATAGTAGTAGAAGCATGGTGTGCGTGACAACCCTGATGACGACACGTTGATGGAGATCAAGATGATGGAGATCATGGTGTCCTGCCGGTGACGATGGAGATCATGCCGGTGCTTTCATGATGGAGATCAAAAGCACAAGTTCATGGCCATATCATGTCACTTATGGATTGCATGCGATGTTAATCCTTTTATGCACCTTGTTTTGCTTAGGACGACGGTAGCTTTATAAGGTGATCCCTCACTTAAATTTCAAGATAAGTTGTGTTCTCCCCGAGTGTGTACCGTTGCAAAAGTTTGTCATGTCGAGACACGACGTGATGATCGGGTGTGATAGACTCTATGTTCACATACAACGGGTGCAAGCCAGTGTTGCACATGCAGAACACTCGGGTTAAACTTGACGAGCCTAGCATGTACAGACATGGCCTTGGAACACAAGAGACCGAAAGGTCGAACATGAGTCATATAGAAGATATGATCAACATGATGATGTTCACCATTCAAACCACCTAAACTCACGTGATGATCGGACTTGAGTTGGTGAATTTGGATCATGTATCACTCAAATGACCAGAGGGATGTCAATTTGAGTGGGAGTCCTTAAGTAATATGATTAATTGAACTCATTATCATGGACATAGTCAGTAGTGTCTTTGCAAATTATGTTGTAGATTACTAGCTCACGTTGTATCTCCCTTGGATTTTTATATGTTCCTAGAGAAATAGAGTTGAAAGATGATGGTAGCAATATTACGGATTGGGTCCGTTATCTGAGGATCGTTCTCATTGCTGCACAGAAGGCTTATGTCCTTGATGCACCGCTCGGTGCGCCAACACCTCTAGCGTCGTTTATAGATGTTGTGAACATCTAACAGACATGTTCTGATGACTACTTGATAGTTTAGTGCGTCATGCATTATGACTTAGAATTGAGGCTCCAAAACATTTTGAACGTCATGGAACATATGCGATGTTCTAAGAGCTGAGATTGTGATCTCAGGCTCGTGCCCGTGTTGTGAGATATGAGATCTCCAACAAGATTCTTTGCCTGCAAGATAAAGGAGAATAGCTCAATTGTTGAGCATATACTTAGAATGTCTAGGTACTACAATCGCTTGAATTGAGTGGGAGTTGATCTTCCAGATAAGATAGTGATTGAAATAGTTCTCCAAAGTCACTGTCACTAAGCTACTAGAGCTTCGTGATGAACTATGAAATGCCAGGGATAGAAATGATGATCCCTAAGCTGTTCGCGATGTTTGACACCGCGAAGGTAGAAACCAAGAAGGAGCATCAAGTGTTGATGGTTAGTAAAAACCACTAGTTTTGAGAAGGGAATGGGCAAGGAGGGAAACTTCATGGCCTGCAAGTCAGTTGCTGCTCTAGTGAAGCAACCCAAAGTTGAACCCAAACCCGAGACTAAGTGCTTCGATTATGAGGAGAGCAGTCGCTGAAGCGGAACAACCCGAGATACTTGGTAGATAAGTAGGCTGGCAACGTTGACAGAAGTATATTTGATATACGTGTTATTGATGTGTACCTTTCTAGTACTCCTAGTAGCACCTGGGTATTGGATACCAGTTTGGTTGCTAAATGTTAGTAACTCGAAATAAAAGCTACAGAATAAACGGAGAACTAGTTAAGTGTGAGGTGACGATGTGTGTTGGAAATGTTTCCAAGGTTGATGTGATCAACATCGCATGCTCTCTCTACCTTCGGGATTAGTGATGAGCCTAAATAAATGTTATTTGGTGTTTTGCGTTGAGCATGAACGTGATTAGATCGTGTTTATTGCAACACGGTTATTCATTTAAGTTAGAGAGTATTGGTTATTCTGTTTACATGAATAATACCTTCAATGGGCATGCACCTAGTGAGAATGGTTTGTTGAAATCTTGATCGTAGTAATACGCATGTTCATGACATTGATCCCAAAAAGATACAAAGTTAATAATGATAGTACCACATATTTGTGGCACTTCCGCTGAATGTCATATTGGTATAAAGCGCATGAAGAAACTCCATGCTGATGGATCTTTGGACTCATTCGATTTTGAATCGGTTGAGACATGCGAACCATGCCTCTTGGGCAAGATGACTAAGGACCCCGTTTTCCAGATTGATGGAGCGGGAAATGGTTTAATGGAAATAATACATGTTGATGTATGCAATCCAATGAGTCTTGTAGTGTGCGGTGGATATCGTTATTTTCTTACCTTCAGTGATGATTTGAGTAGATATAGTGTATATTTACTTAATGAAACACAAGTCTGAATCGTTTGAAAGGTTCAAGCAAATTCATAGTGAAGTTTAAGATCATCGTAACAAGAAGATAAAAATGTCTGCGATATGATCGTGGAGGTGAATATCTGAGTTACGAGTTTGGCATACAACTTTAGACAATGTGAAAGTTGTTTCACACCTCACGCCACATGGAACACCATAGTATGATGGTGTGTCCGAACGTCATAGTCGTGCTCTATTGGATATGGTGATTGCTATGATGTCGCTTATCATTTTGCTACTATAAATTTTTGGGGTTATGCATTAGAGACAACCACATTCACTTTAAATAGGGCACCATCTAAATCCGTTGAGATGACACCGTGTGAATTATGGTTTGGGAGAAACCTAATCTGTCATTTCTTAATGTTTGGGGCTGCGAAGCTTGTGTGGAAAATGTTTTCACCTAATGAGCTCGATCCCAAAGCGGACAAATGCATCTTCCTAGAATACCCTAAGAACATTTGGGTATACCTTCTATCTCAGATCCAAGTGCAAAGTGTTTGTTGCTAAAATGGGTCCTTTACCGAGGAAAAGTTTCTCTCAAAAGAATTGAGTGGGAGGAAGATAGAACTTGATGAGGTTGTTGAACCTTTATTTCAACCAGAGAGTAGTGCAGCGCAGAAAGATGTTTCTATGGAACCTACGTCAGTTGAAGAGGAAGTAAATGATGATGATCATGAAGCTTCGGATCAAGTTACTATCGAACCTCGTAGGTCGACAAGGACGTGTACTGCTCCTGAGTGGTACACAACCTTGTCATAGAGGTCATGTTGTTGGACAACGATGAACCTACGAGCTATGGAGAAGCGATGATGGGCCCAGATTCCAGCAAATGGTTAGAGGCCATGAAATCCGAGATAGGATCCATGTATGAAAACCAAGTATAGAATTTGGAAGACTTGGTCGTTGGACGACAGGTCGTTGAGTACAAATGGACCTTTAATGAAGACAGACGTTGATGGTAAATGTCACCATTTATAAAGCTCGACTTGTCACAAAGAAGTTTCCGACAAAGTTTAAGGAGTTGACTGCGATGAGACTTTCTCACTCGTAGTGATGCTAAAGTCTGTTGGAATTATGTTAGCAGTTGCTACATTTCCAATTATGAAATCTGGCAGATGGATGTCAAAACATCGCTTCCTTAACAGTTTACTTGAGGAAAGGTTGTATGTGATACAACCAGAAGTTTTTGTTAGTCCTAAGGATGTTAAAAGGTGTGCGAGCTCTAGCAATCCTTCTATGGTCTGGAGCAAGCATCTCGGAGTTGGAATATACGCTTTGATGAGGTGATCAAAGTTTTTGAGTCTATACAAAGTTTACGAGAAACTTGTATTTACAATAAAGTGAGTGGGAGCACTATAGAGTTTCTGACAAGCATATGTGGTTGACATATTGTTGATCGGAAATGATGTAGAATTTCTGGAAAGCATAAAGGGTTGTTTGAAAAGTGTTTTTCAAAGGGAATACATGGATAAAGCTATCTAATTGTTGAGCATCAAGATCTATAGAGATAGATCAAGATGCTTGATGAGAATTTCAATGAGTACATGCCTTGACAAGATTTTGAAAGAGTTCAAAATGGATCAGTCAGAGAAAGAGTTCTCGCCTGATTTGTAAGGTGTGAAGTTGAGTGAGACTCAAAGCTCGACAACGGCAGAAGATAGAGAAAGGACGAACGTCGTCCCCTATGCCTTAGCCATAGGCTCTGTGTAGTATGACATGTTGTGTACCGCACTTGTGTGTGCCTTGCCATGAGTCTTTCAAGGGGTACAAGAGTGATCCAGGAGTGGATCACTAGATAGTGGTCAAAATTATCCTTAGTAACTAGAGGACTAATGAAATGTTTCTCGATTATGGAGGTGATAAAGAGTTCGTCATAAAGACTTACGTTGATGCAAGCTTTAACACCAATCCAGATAACTCATAGTAGCAATCTAGATACGTATAGTGGAGCATCCATTTGGAATAGCTCCAAGTGGAGCGTGGTAGCAGTATTCATAGTTTAACATAGAGATTTTCAAAGTACACATGGATCTAAATGTCGTAGACCCGTTGACTATAAGACCTCTCTCACATGCAAAGCATTATCGAGCCCCAGAACTCATTGGGTGTTAGATTCATAACAATGCGAATCACATGGTGATGTGAACTAGATTATTGACTCTAGTGCAAGTGGGCGACTATTGGAAATATGCCCTAGAGGCAATAATAAATTGGTTATTATCATATTTCCTTGTTCATGATAATCGTTTATTATCCATGCTATAATTGTATTGATTGGAGACTTAGATGCATGTGTGGATACATGGACAAAACCATGTCCCTAGTATGCCTCTAATAGACTAGCTCATTGATCAAAAGATGGTTAAGGTTTCCTAGCAATGGACATGAGATGTCATTTGATTACGGGATCACATCATTAGGAGAATGATGTGATGGACAAGACCCAAACTACAAACATAGCATATGATCGTGTCAGTTTATTGCTACTGTTTTCTGCATGTCAAGTATATGTTCCTATGACCATGAAATCATGCAACTCACTGACACCGGAGGAGTGCCTTGTGTGTATCAAATGTCACAACGTAACTTGGTGACTATAAAGGTACTCTACAGGTATCTCCGAGGGTGTCTGTTGGGTTGGCGTGGATCAAGACTGGGATTTGTTACTCCGTGTGACGGAGAGGTATCATAGGGCCGACTCGATAATACAACATCACAATAAGCCTTGCAAGCAATGTCACTAAGTGTTAGTCATGGGATCTTGTATTACGGAACAAGTAAAGAGACTTGCCGATAACGAGGTTAAACTAGGTATGGACATACCGACGACCGAATCTCGGGCAAGTAACATACCAAATAACAAAGGGAACATCATACGGGATTAACTGAATCCTTAACACAGAGGTTCGACCGATAAAGATCTTCATAGAATATGTAGGAACCAATATGTACATCCAAGTCCCGCTATTGGTTATTGACCATAGAGGTGTCTCGGTCATGTCTACAAAGTTCTCGAACCCGCAGGGCCTGCACACTTAAGGTTCGGTGACGTTTCGGTAGTATAGAGTTATGTATGGTGGTGACCGAAGGTTGTTCGGAGTCTCGGATGATATCACGGATTTCATGAGGAGCTCCGGAATGGTCCGGAGGTAAATATTGATATATGGTAAGTCCTATTTTGGTCGCTGTGAAAAGTTTCGGGTTCATCGGTACTGTACCGGGAGTGCCGGTAGTGTACCGGGAGACCATCGCGACGGGTATTTCGACCCAAGAGGCTACATGGGATGTGGGAGAGTGAATAACAGCCCTTAGTGGGCTGGTGGAAGTCCCACACAAGGCCCATAAGGCTGGGAGAGAAAACCCAAAGAGAAAAGGTGGAAAAAAGGCAAAATAGGAAGGAATCCTAGTCCTACTAGGATTGGAGGAGGAGTCCTCCTCTCCTCCTAGGTTTGGCCGACCCAAAGGATGGCTCCTTCAGAGCCAAGCCTCCTCCTCTCTTCCTCTTATATATACTAGTGGTTTTAGCCTTTTTTGCACCTGATTTTCAGCCACGTGCTACCCGTTCCTCTTGTGCATAGTTTCTCCACTAGATCGGTTTTCTGTCGTGCTTAGGCGAAGCCCTACCGGAATAGCTCCACCACCATCGCTGGAGCGCCATCACACTACCGAAAAACTCGTCGACCTCTCCACTCCCTCTTGCTGGATCAAGAAGGCAGAGGTCGTCATAGAGCTGTACGTGTGCTGAACGTGGAGATGTCGTCCGTTCGGCGCAAGATTGGAAGGACCGTGATCAAGATTGTGAGACGGACCGTGATGATATCACGGGACGGATCATGATGAGATCGCATGACGGATCATGATGAGTTCACGGGACGGATCGTGATTGGATCGCGGGACGGATCGTGATGAGATCGCGGGACGCTCGGCGATTTGGATCGCGAAGACGTTCGACTACACCAACCGCGTTTCTTAACGCTTCCCGCTTAGCGATGTACAAGGGTATGTAGATCCACTCTCCCTCTCGTAGATGCTCATCACCATGGATAGATCTTGCGTGTCCATAGGAAACTTTTTGTTTCCCATGCAACGTTCCCCAACAGGTATCTCCATACCTAGTTCAACCTCGTTATCGGCAAGTCTCTTTACTCGTTCTGTAATACAAGATCCCATGACCAACACTTAGCCACATTGCTTGCAAGGCTTATTGTGATGTTGTATTACCGAGTGGTCCCTGAGATACCTCTCCGCCACACGGAGTAACAAATCCCAGTCTTGATCCATGCCAACCCAATAGACACCCTCGAAGATACCTGTAGAGCACCTTTATAGTCACCCAGTTACGTTGCGACGTTTGATACACACAAGGTACTTCTCCAATGTCAGTGAGTTGCATGATCTCATGGTCATTGGAATAGATACTTGACATGCAGAAAACTATAGCAATAAACTAACACAATCATATGCTACGTTCATAGTTTGAGTCTTGTCCATCACATCATTCTCCTAATGATGTGATCCCGTTATCCAATGACATCTCATGTCCATGACTAGGAAACCATAGCCATCTTTGATCAACGAGCTAGTCTATTAGAGGCATACTAGGGACATGGTATTTTCTATGTATCCACACATGTATCTGAGTTTCCGATCAATACAATTATAGCATGGATAATAAACGATTATCATGAGAAAGGAAATATGATAATAACCAATTTATTATTGCCTCTAGGGCATATTTTCAACAGTCTCCCACTTGCACTAGAGTCAATAATCTAGTTCACATCACCATGTGATTGGCATTATTATGAATCTAACACCCAATGAGTTCTGGGGCTCGATCATGCTTTGCATGTGAGAGAGGTCTTTTAGTCAACGGGTCTAAGACATTCAGATCCGTGTGTACTTTGCAAATCTCTATGTCATACTGTAGACATTGATGCCACACTCTACTTGGAGCTATTCCAAATGGCTTCTCCACTATACATATCCGGATTGCTACTAAGAGTCATCCGGATTGGTGTCACAGCTTGCATCGACGTAACTCTTTACGACGAACTCTTTCTCACCTCCATAATCAAGAAACATTTCCTTAGTCTTTCAATTACTAAGGATAATCTTGACCACTGTCCAGTGATCCACTCCCGAATCACTCTTGTACCCCTTGATGGACTCATGGCAAGGCACACATAGGTGCGGTACACAACATGGCATACTAGACAAAGCCTATGGCTAAGGCATAGGGGACAACGTCCGTCCTTTCTCTTTCTTCTGCTGTGGTCGAGCTTTTGAGTCTTACTCAACTTCACACCTTACAAATCAGGCGAGAACTCTTTCTGTAACTGATCCATTTTGAACTCTTTCAAAATCTTGTCAAGGTATCTACTCATTGAAAGTCTCATCAAGCATCTGGATCTATCTCTATAGATCTTGATGCTCAACAATTATGTAGCTTTATCCAGGTCTTCCTTTGAAAAATTCTTTTCAAACAACCGTTTATGCTTTCCAGAAATTCTACATCATTTCCGCGCAACAATATGTCATCCACATATGCTTATCAGAAACTCTATAGTGCTCCCACTCACTTAGTTGTAAATATAAGTTTCTCATAAACTTTGTATATACTCAAAAACTTTGATCACCTCATCAAAGCATATATTCCAACTCCGATATGCTTGCTTCAGTCCATAGAAGGATCACTGAAGCTTGCACACCTTTTAGCATCCTTAGGACTGACAAAACCTTCTGATTGTATCTGATACAACTTTTCCCCAAGGAAGGAAATGATGTTTTGACATCCATCTGCCAGATTTCATAATTGAAAAATGCAGCAACTGCTAATCATAATTCCAACAGACTTTAGCATCGCTACGAGTGAGAAAGTCTCATCATAGTCAACTCCTTGAACTTGGCGGAAACTTCTTTGCGACAAGTCGAGCTTTATAAATGGTGACTTTCACCATCAGCATCTGTCTTCATCTTAAAGGTCCATCTATACTCAACGACCTACCGTCAAACAGGTAAGTCTACCAAAGTCTATACTTGGTTTTCATACATGAATCATTTCTCGGATTTCATGGCCTCTAGCCATTTGTCAGAATCTGGGCCCATCATCGCTTCTTCATAGCTCGTAGGCTCATCGTTGTCCAACAACATGACCTCTAAGACAAGGTTTCCGTACCACTCAGGAGTAGTACGCGTCCTTGTCTACCTACGAGGTTTGATAGTAACTTGATCCGAAGCTTCATGATCATCATCATTAACTTTCTCTTCAACTAACGTAGGCTCCATAGAAATAACTTTATGCCCTGCGCTACTCTATGGTTGAAACAAAGGTTCAATAACTTTATCAAGTTCTACCTTCCTCCCACTTAGTTCTTTCGAGAAAAACATTTTCTCGAGAAAGGACCCAGTTCTAGCAACAAACATTTTATGCTTGGATCTGAGATAGAAGGTGCACCCAACTGTTCTTAGGGTATTGTATGAATATGCATTTATTCGCTTTGGGTTCGAGCTCATTAGGTGAAAAAAAATTCCACACAAGCGTTGCAGCCCCAAACATTAAGAAATGACAGCTTAGGTTTCTATCAAACCATAATTCGCACGGTGTCATCTCAACGGATTTAGATGGTGCCCTATTTAAAGTGAATGTAGTTATCTCTAATGAATAACCCCAAAATTATAGTAGCAAGACGATAAGAGACATCATAGCACGCACCATATCCAATAGAGCACGATTGTGGCGTTCGGACACACCATCACACTATGGTGTTCCAGGTGGCGTGAGTTGTGAAACAACTTTCACATTGTCTAAAGTTGTATGCCAAACTCGTAACTCAGATATTCACCTCCACGATCATATCATAGACATTTTTTATCTTCTTGTCATGATGATCTTAAACTTCACTCCGAATTTGCTTGAACCTTCCAAATGATTCAAACTTGTGTTTCATTAAGTAAATATACACTATATCTACTCAAATCATCAGTGAAGTTAAGAAAATAATGATATCCATCGCACTCTACAAGACTCATTGGATTGCATACATCAACATGTACCATTTCCAATAAATCACTTGCCCGCTCCATCAATCCAAAAAACGGGGTCCTTAGTCATCTTGCCCAAGAGGCATGGTTCGCATGTCTCAACCGATTCGAAATCGAATGAGTCCAAAGATCCATTAGCATGGAGTTTCTTCATGCGCTTTATGACATTTGGTGGCAGTGCCACAAGTACTATCATTATTAACTTTGTATCTTTTGGCATCAATGTTATGAACATGTGTATTACTACGATCAAGATTCAACAAACCATTCTCACTGGGTGCATGACCATTGAAGGTATTATTCATGTAATTAGAATAACCATTATTATCTAACTTAAATGAATAATCGTGTTGCAATAAACACGATCTAATCACATTCATGCTCAATGCAAAACACCAACTAACATTTATTTACGTTCGTCACTAATCCTGAAGGTAGAGAGAGCATGCGATGTTGATCACATCAACCTTGGAAACATTTCCAACACATATCGTCACCTCACCCTTAGGTAGTTCTCCGTTTATTCCGTAGCTTTCATTTCGAGTTACTAACATTTAGCAACTGAACTGGTATCCAATACCCAGGTGCTACTAGGAGCACTAGCAAGGTACTCATCAATAACACGTATATCAAATATACTTCTGTCGACATTGCCAGCCTTCTTATCTACCAAGTATCTAGGATTGTTCTGCTTCAGCGACCACTCTCCTCATAATAGAAGCACTTAGTCTCGGGTTTGGGTTCAACTTTGGGTTGCTTGACTGGAGCAGCAACTAACTTGCCATCCATGAAGTTTCCCTCCTTTCCCTTTCCCTTCTCGAAACTAGTGGTTTTACTAACCATCAACACTTGATGCTCCTTCTTGATATCTACCTTCGCGGTGTCAAACAACGTGAATAGCTCAGGGATCATCAATTCTATCCTTGGCATAATTATAGTTCATCACAAAGTTCTAGTAGCTTAGTGATAGTGACTCAGAGAACTATATCAATCACTATCTTATCTGGAAGATCAACTCCCACTCAATTCAAGCGATTGTAGCACCTAGAAAATCTGAGCACATGCTCAACAATTGAGCTATTCTCCTTCATCTTCCAGGCAAAGAATCTTGTTGGAGATCTCATATCTCACAACACGGGCATGAGCCTGAGATCCAAATTTCAGCTCTTAGAACATCTCATATATTCCATGACGTTCAAAATGTTTTTGGAGCCTCAATTCTAAGACGTAAAGCATGACAGACTAAACTATCAATTAGTCATCGGAACGTACCTGTCACATGTTCACAACATCTATAGACGACACTAGAGGGGGGTGCCACACCTAGCGATGCATTAAGGGCATAAGTCTTTTATGCAGCAATGAGGACAATCCTTAGATCATGGACCCAGTCCGCAATATTGCCACCATCATGTGTCAACTCTATTTCTCTAGGAACGTATAAAAAATCAAGGGAGCTACAACGTGAGCTAGTAATCTACAACATAATTTGCAAAGACACTACTGACTATGTTCATGATAATGAGTTCAATTAATCATATTACTTGAGAAATCCCACTCAAATTGACATCCCTCCAGTCATTCGAGTGATACATGATCCAAATTCACCAACTCAAGTCCGATCATCACGTGAGTTAAGGTGGTTTCAATGGTGAACATCATCATGTTGATCATATCTACTATATGACTCATGTTCGACCTTTCGGTCTCTTGTGTTCCGAGGCCATGTCTGTACATGCTAGGCTCGTCAAGTTTAACCCGAGTGTTCTGCATGCGCAATGCTGGCTTGCACCCGTTGTATGTGAACGTAGAGTCTATCACACCCTATCATCACGTGGTGTATCGACACGACGAACTTTCGCAATGGTGCACACTCGGGGAAAACACAATTTATCTTGAAATTAAGTGAGGGATCACCTTATAATGCTACCGTCGTCCTAAGTAAAACAAGGTGCATAAAAGGATTAACATTACATGCCAATCATAAGTGACATGATATGGCCATGAACTTGTGCTTTTGATCTCCATCTTCACCGGCATCATCTCCATCTTCACCGGCATGACACCATGATCTCCATCATCTTGATCTCCATCAACGTGTTGCCATCGTGGTTGTCGCGCCCACCATGCTTCTACTACTATTGCTACCCTTTAGCGATAAAGTAAAGCATTACATAGCGCTTAATGATTGACACGTAGGTCATACAATAATTAAAGACAACCCTATGGCCACTGCCGGTTGCCGTACTCATCGACATACAAGTCGTGATATTCTATACAACACATGACCATCTCATACATCACATATATCTCATGATGTAATTGGCCATATCATATCACAACATACCCTACAAAAACAAGTTAGACGTACTCTAATTGTTGTTGCAAGTTTTACGTGGCTCCTATGGGTATCTAGCAAGAACAATTCTCACCTACGCATAAACCACAATGGTGATACACAAGTTGCTTTTCAACCTTCTCAAGGACGCCTTAGTCGAATCCGACCCAACTAAAGTAGGAGAAACAGACACCCGCCAGCCATCTTTGTGCAACGAGGTTACACGTTAGTCGATGGAGACGGTCTCTCGTAAGCGTACGAGTAATGTTGGTCCGGGCCGTTTCATCCCAGAATACCGCTGAACCAAAACAAGACCAAGGGAGGAAGCAATCTAAGCTTCAACGCCCACAAACTCTTTGTGTTTTACTCGAGATCTCATCTACACATAGACCTAGCTCATGATGCCAGTGTTGGGGAACGTCTCATGGGAAACAAAAAATTTCCTACGCAAACGCAAGATTTATCCTTGGTGATGAGCATCTACGAGAGGGAGAGTGGATCTACATACCCTTGTAGATCGCTAAGCGGGAAGCGTTAAGAAACGCGGTTGGTGTAGTCGAACATCTCCTCTATCCAAATCGCCGAGCGTCCCACGATCTCATCAAGATCCGTCCCGCGATCTCATCACGATCCGTCTTGCAATCTTGATTACGATCCTTCCGATCTAGCGCCGAACGGACGACACCTCCGCGTTCAGCACATGTATAGCTCGATGACGATCTCCGCCTTCTTGATCCAGCAAGAGAGAGCGGAGAGTTAGATGAGTTCTCCGGCAGCATGACGGCGCTTCGGCGATGGTGGTGGAGCTATTCCCGCAGGGCTTTGCCTAAGAACTGCAGAAAACCGGTCTAGAGGAGAAAGTATGCACTGGAGGAGAGGGTAGCACATGGCTGAAAAAACTAGTCTCAAATCCCTCAAAACCCTCTAGTATATATAGGAGTAGGGGAGGAGGAGGAGGCTTGGCTCCCAAGGGAGGAGTGGGCGACTATTGGAAATATGCCCTAGAGGCGACTATTGGAAATATGCCCTAGAGGCAATAATAAATTAGTTATTATCATATTTCCTTGTTCATGATAATCGTTTATTATCCATGCTATAATTGTATTGATTGGAGACTTAGATGCATGTGTGGATACATGGACAAAACCATGTCCCTAGTATGCCTCTAATAGACTAGCTCATTGATCAAAAGATGGTTAAGGTTTCCTAGCAATGGACATGAGATGTCATTTGATAACGGGATCACATAATTACGAGAATGATGTGATGGACAAGACCCAAACTACAAATGTAGCATATGATCGTGTCAGTTTATTGCTACTGTTTTCTGCATGTCAAGTATATGTTCCTATGGCAATGAGATCATGCAACTCACTGACACCGGAGGAGTACCTTGTGTGTATCAAACATCGCAACGTAATTGGGTGACTATAAAGGTTCTCTACAGGTATCTCCGAGGATGTCTGTTGGGTTGGCATGGATCAAGACTGGGATTTATTACTCCATGTGACGGAGAGGTATCTCAGGGACCACTCGGTAATACAACATCACAACAAGCGTTGCAAGCAATGTGACTAAGTGTTAGCCACGAGATATTGTATTATGGAACGAGTAAAGAGACTTGACGGTAACAAGGTTGAACTAGGTATGGAGATACCGACGATCGAATCTCGGGCAAGTAACATACCGAAGAACAAAGGGAACGTTATACGGGATTAATTGAATCATTGACATAGAGGTTCGACCAATAAAGATCTTCGTAGAATATGTAGGAACCAATATGGTCATCCAGGTCCCGATATTGGTTATTGACCATAGAGGTGTCTCGGTCATGTCTACATAGTTCTTGAACCTGCAGGGTCTGCACAATTAAGGTTCGGTGACTTTTCGGTAGTATAGAGTTATGTATGGTGGTGACCGAAGAATGTTCGGAGTCCCGGATGAGATCCCGGACGCCACGAGGGGCTCCGAAATGGTCCGGAGGTAAAGATTCATATATAGGAAGTCCTATTTTGGCCGCCGGAAAAGTTTCGGGCTCACGAGTGCCGGTAGTGCACCGGGGGACCATCAAGAGAGGTATTTCAACCCAAGAGGCTACATGGGCTGTAGGAGGATAAATACCATACCTTAGTGGGCTGGTGGAAGTCCTACAAGAGGACCATGCGGCTGGAGTAGAAAGAGAAAGAAAAAAAGCAAAAGGTGGAAATAGTTTCCAAGTAGGAAAGGAGGAATCCTAGTCCTACTAGGATTGGAGGAGGATTCCTCCTCTCCTCCTTGCGCATGAGGAAAGAGAGGGCAGCATTGTGCACCAGCCCCTCCTCCTCCCTCCCTCTTATATATACTAGAGGATTTAGGGTTTTTGGCACTTGATTTTCAGCCACGTGTTGCCCGTTCCTGTAGTGCACAATTTCTCCTCTAGATCGGATTTCTGCAGTGCTTAGGCGAAGCCCTGCCGGAATAGTTCCACCACCATCGCCGGAGCGCTGTCACGCTGACAAAGTACTCTTCTACCTCTCCCCTCTCTCTTGCTGTATCAAGAAGGCGGAGATCGTCATCGAGCTGTACGTGTCCTGAATGCGGAGGTGCCGTCCGTTCGGCGCTAGATCAGAAGGACCGTGATCAAGATCGCGAGACAGATCGTGATGAGTCCGCGGGGCGGATCGTGATGAGTTCACGGGAAGGATCGTGATGTGTTCACGGGACGGATCGTGATTGGATCGCAGGACGGATCGTGATGAGATCGCGGGACGCTCAGCGATTTGGATCGAGAATACGTTCGACTATACCAACCGCGTTTCTTAACGCTTCCCGCTTAGCGATCTACAAGGGTACATAGATCCACTCCCCCTCTCGTAGACGCTCATCACCACGGATAGATCTGCGTGTGCGTTGGAATTTTTTTTGTTTCCCATGCAACGTTCCCCAACAGTGGCATCATGAGCTAGGTCTATGTGTAGATGAGATCTCGAGTAGAACACAAAGAGTTTGTGGGCGTTGATGCTTAGATTGCTTCCTCCCTTGGTCGTATTCTGGTTCAGCGGTATTGTGAGATGAAGCGGCCCGGACCAAGATTACTCGTACGCTTACGAGAGACCGGTTCCCTCAACCGCAACTTGTTGCATAGATGGCTTGCGGGTGGCAGTTTCTCTCACTTTAGTTGGATCGGATTCGACAAAGGCGGTCCTTGAGAAGGTTGAAAAGCAAACTAATATATCACCGTTGTGGTTTATGCGTAGGTGAGAATTGTTCTTGCTAGATACCCGTAGCAGCCACGTAAAACATGCAACAATAATTAGAGGACGTCTAACTTGTTTTTGCAGGGTATGTTGTGATGTGATATGGCCAATTACATGATGTGATATATGTGATGCATGAGATGATCATGTGATGTATAGAATATCACGACTTGCATGTCGATGAGTACGGAAACTAGCAGGAGCCATAGGGTTGCCTTTAATTATTGTATGACCTGCGTGTCAATCATTAAGCATTATGTAATGCTTTACTTTATTGCTAAACGGTAGCAATAGTAGTAGAAGCATGGTGGGCGCGGCAACCCCGATGGCGACATGTTGATGGAGATCAAGATGATGGAGATCACGGTGTCGTGCCGGTGATGATGGAGATCATGCCGGTGCTTTCATGATGGAGATCAAAAGCACAAGTTCATGGCCATATCATGTCACTTATGAATTGCATGTGATGTTAATCCTTTTATGCACATTGTTTTGCTTAGGACGACAGTAGCATTATAAGGTGATCCTTCACTTAAATTTCAAGATAAATTGTGTTCTCCCCGACTGTGCACCATTGCGAAAATTCGTCGTGTCGAGACACCACGTGATGATCGGGTGTGATAGACTCTACGTTCACATACAACGGGTGCAAGCCAGTGTTGCACATGCAGAACACTCGGGTTAAACTTGACGAGCCTAGCATGTACAGACATGGCCTCGGAACACAAGAGACCGAAAGGTCGAACATGAGTCATATAGTAGATATGATCAACATGATGATGTTCACCATTGAAGCCACCTCAACTCATGTGATGAATGGACTTGAGTTGGTGAATTTGGATCATGTATCACTCGAATGACCGGAGGGATGTCAATTTGAGTGGGAGTCCTTAAGTAATATGATTAATTGAACTCATTATCATGAACATAGTCAGTAATGTGTTTGCAAATTATGTTTATAGATTACTAGCTCACGCTGTAGCTCCCTTGTATTTTTATATGTTCCTAGAGAAATAGAGTTGATATATGATGGTAGAAATATTGTGGATTGGGTCCGTGATCTGAGGATTGTCCTCATTGCTGCACAGAAGGCTTATGTCCTTAATGCACCGCTCGATGCGCCCCCTCTAGTGTCGTGTGTAGATGTTGTAAACATGTGACAGGCACGTTTCGATGACTACTTGATAGTTTAGTGTGTCATGCATTACGGCTTAGAATTTAGGCTCCGAAACATTTTGAACGTCACAGAACATATGAGATGTTCTAAGAGCTGAAATTAGGATCTCAGGCTCGTGCCCGTGTTGCGAGATAAGAGATCTCCAAAAAGATTCTTTGCCTGCAAGATGAAAGAGAAAAGCTCAATCATTGAGCATGTGCTCAGATTGTCTGGGTGCTACGATCGCTTGAATCGAGTGGGAGTTGATCTTCTAGATAAGATAGTGACTGATATAGTTCTCCAAGTCACTATCACTATGCTACTAGAACTTGGTGATGAACTATAAAATGCCAGGGATAGAATTAATGATCCCTGAGCTGTTCGTGATGATTGACACCACGAAGGTAGAAATCAAGAAGGAGTATCAAGTGTTGATGGTTAGTAAAACCACTAGTTTCGAGAAGGGCAAGGGCAAGGAGGGAAACTTCATGGATGGCAAGTCAGTTGCTGTTCCAGTGAAGCATCCCAAAGTTGAACCGAAATCCGAGACTAAGTGCTTCGATTATGAGGAGAGCGGTCGCTAAAGCGGAACAACCCTAGATACTTGGTAGATAAGAAGGCTGGCAACATCGATAGAAGTATATTTGATATACGTGTTATTGATGTGTACCTTGCTAGTACTCCTAGTACCACGTGGGTATTGGATACCGGTTCGGTTGCTAAATGTTAGTAACTCGAAATAAAAGCTACAGAATAAACGGAGAACTAGCTAAGAGTGAGGTGAGGATGTGTGTTGGAAATGTTTCCAATTGATGTGATCAACATTGCACGCTCTCTCTACCTTCGGGATTAGTGACGAATCTAAATAAATGTTATTTGGTGTTTTGCGTTAAGCATGAACGTGATTAGATCATGTTTATTGCAACACAGTTATTCATTTAAATTAGAGAATAATGGTTATTCTGTTTACATGAATAATACCTTCAATGGTCATGCACCCAGAGAGAATGGTTTGTTGAATCTTGATCGTAGTAATACACATGTTCATAACATTGACGCCAAAAAGATACAAAGTTAATAATGATAGTACCACATACTTGTGGCACTGCCACTGAATGTCATATTGGTATAAAGCGCATGAAAGAAACTCCATGTTGATGGATCTTTGGACTCATTCGATTTCGAATCGGTTGAGACATGCAAACCATGCCTCTTGGGCAAGATGAATAAGGACCCCATTTTCCGGATTGATGGAGCGGGCAAGTGATTTATTGGAAATGATACATGTTGATGTATGCAATCCAATGAGTTTTGTAGCATGCGGTGGATATCGTTATTTTCTTACCTTCACTGATGATTTGAGTCCATATAGTGTATATTTACTTAATGAAACACAAGTCTGGATCGTTTGAAAAGTTCAAGCAGAATTAGAGTGAAGTTTAAGATCATCGTGACTAGAAGATAAAAATGTCTGCGATATGATCGTAGAGGTGAATATCTGAGCTACGATTTTGGCATACAATTTTAGACAAAAGTGAAAGTTGTTTCACAACTCATGCCACCTGGAACACCATAGTGTGATTGTGTGTTCGAACGTCATAGTCGTGCTCTATTGGATATGGTGCTTGCTATGATGTCTCTTATCGTTTTTCTACTATAATTGTGGGGTTATGCATTAGAGACAACTACATTCACCTTAATAGGGCACCATCTAAATCCGTTGAGATGACACCGTGTGAATTATGGTTTGATAGAAACCTGAGTTGTCATTTGTTAATGTTTGGGGATGCGACGCTTGTATGGAAAATGTTTTCACCGAATAAAGCTCGAACCGAAAAGCGGACAAATGCATCTTCACAGAATACCCTAAGAATAGTTGGGTGAACCTTCTACCTCAAATCCAAAGCATAAAATGTTTGTTGCTAAAACTGGGTCCTTTCTCGTGAAAATGTTTCTCTCGAAAGAATTGAGTGGGAGGAAGATAGAACTTGATGAGGTTATTGAACCTTTTGTTTCAACCAGAGAGTAGCGCAGCGCAGGAAGATGTTTCTATGAAGCCTACGTTAGTTGAAGAGGAAGTTAATGATGATGATCATGAAGCTTCAGATCAAGTTACTATCAAACCTCGTAGGTTGACAAGGACGTGTACTACTCCTGAGTGGTACGACAACCCTGTCTTAGAGGTCATGTTGTTGGACAACGATGAACCTACGAGCTATGGAGAAGCAATGATGGGCCAGGATTCCGACAAATGGTTAGAGGCCATGAAATCCGAGAAAGGATCCATGTACGAAAACCAAGTATAGACTTTGGTAGACTTGCTCGTTGGACAGCAGGTCTTCGAGTACAAATGGACCTTTAAGATGAAGACAGACGCTGATAGTGAATGTCACTATTTATAAAAGGCTCGACTTGTCACAAAGAAGTTTTCGGACAAGTTCAAGGAGTTGACTGCGATGAGACTTTCTCACTCGTAGTGATGCTAAAGTCTGTTGGAATTATGTTAGCAGTTGCTGCGTTTTTCAATTATGAAATCTGCCAGATGGATGACAAAACGGTGTTTCCTTAACAGTTTACTTGAGGAAAGGTTGTATGTGATACAACCAGAAGGTTATGTCAGTCCTAAGGATGCTAAAAGGTGTGCGAGCTCCAGCAATCCTTCTATGGTCTGGACCAAGCATCTCGGAGTTGGAATATACGCTTTGATAAGGTGATCAAAGTTTTGTAGTTTGTACAAAGTTTACGAGAAACTTGTATTTACAATAAAGTGAGTGGGAGCACTATAGAGTTTCTGATAAGCATATGTGGTTGACATATTGTTGATTGGAAATGATGTAGAATTTCTAAAAAGCATAAATGGTTGTTTGAGAAGTGATTTTCAAAGTAAGACCTGGATAAAACTACCTAATTGTTGAGCATCAAGATCTATAGAGATAGATCAAGATGCTTGATGAGACTTTCAATGAGTACATCCCTAAACAAGATTTTGAAAGAGTTCTAAATGGATCAGTCAGAGAAAGAGTTCTCGCTTGATTTGTAAGGTGTGAAGTTGAGTGAGACTCAAAGCTCGACAACAGCAGAAGAAAGAGAAAGGACGAACATCGTCCCCTATGCCTTAGCCATAGGCTCTGTATAGTATGCCATGCTGTGTATCGCACTTGTGTGTGCCTTGCCATGAGTCCTTAAAGGTGTACAAGAGTGATCTAGGAGTGGATCACTTGATAGCGGTCAAGATTATCCTTAGTAACTAAAAGACTAAGGAGATGTGTCTCGATTATGGAGGTGGTAAAGAGTTCGTCGTAAAGAGTTGCGTCGATGCAAGCTTTAACACCGATCCGGATGACTCTTAGTAGTAATCTGGATATGTATATTGGAGCAGTCATTTGGAATAGTACCAAGTGGAGTGTGGTAGTAGTGTTTACAGTTTGACATAGAGATTTGCAAAGTACATACAGATCTGAATGCCATAGACCTGTTGACTATAACACCTCTCTCACATGCAAAGCATGATCGAGCCCCAGAACTCATTGGGTGTTAGATTCATAACAATGCGAATCGCATGGTGATGTGAACTAGATTATTGACTCTAGTGCAAGTGGGAGACTGTTGGAAATATGCCCTAGAGGCAATAATAAATTAGTTATTATCATATTTCCTTGTTCATGATAATCATTCATTATCCATGCTATAATTGTATTGATCGGAGACTTAGATGAATGTGTGGATACATAGACAAAAACTATGTCCCTAGTATGCCTCTAATAGACTAGCTCATTGATCAAAGATGGCTAAGGTTTCCTAGCCATGGACATGAGATGTCATTTGATAACGGGATCACATCATTAGGAGAATGATGTGATGGACAAGACCCAAACTACAAACGTAGCATATGATCGTGTCAGTTTATTGCTACTGTTTTCTGCATGTCAAGTATATGTTCCTATGATCATGAGATCATGCAACTCACTGACACCGAAGGAGTAGCTTGTGTGTATCAAATGTCGCAATGTAACTGGGTGACTATAAAGGTGCTCTACAGGTATCTCCGAGGATGTCTGTTGGTTTGGCATGGATCAAGGGATTTGTTACTCCGTGTGACGGAGAGGTATCTCAGGGCCCACTCGGTAATACAACATCACAACAAGCCTTGCAAGCAATGTGACTAAGTGTTAGCCATGAGATCTTGTATTATGGAACGAGTAAATAGACTTGCCGGTAACGAGGTTGAACTAGGTATGGAGATACTGACAATCGAATCTCGGGCAAGTAACATACCGAAGAACAAAGGGAACGTTATACGGGTTTAACTGAATCCTTGACATAGAGGTTCGACCGATAAAGATCTTCATAGAATATGTAGGAACCAATATGGTCATCCAGGTCCCTCTATTATTTATTGACCATAGAGGTGTCTCGGTCATGTCTACATAGTTCTCGAACCTCCAAGGTCTGCACACTTAAGGTTCAGTGACGTTTCGGTAGTATAGAGTTATGTATGGTGGTGACCGAAGGTTGTTCGGAGTCCCATATGAGATCCCAGATGTGACAAGGAGCTCCGGAATGGTCCGGAGGTAAAGATTCATATATAGCAAGTCCTGTTTTGGTCGCCGGAAAAGTTTCGGGCTCACCGGTTGTGTACCGAGAGTGTTGGTAGTGTACCGAGGGACCATCGGGAGAGGTATTTCGACCCAAGAGGCTATGTGGGCTGTAGGAGGATAAAGACCAGCCCTTAGTGGTCTGGTGGAATTCCTACAAGATGCCCATGCGTCTGGAGTTGAAAGAGAAAGAAAAAAAAGCAAAAGGTGGAAATAGTTTCCAAGTAGGAAAGGAGGAATCCTAGTCCTACTAGGATTGGAGGAGGATTCCTCCTCTCCTCCTTGCGCAAGAGGCAAGACATTGCAGCCTTGTGCGCCAGCCCCTCCTCCTCCCTCCCTCTTATATATACTAGAGTATTTAGGGTTTTTGGCACTTGATTTTCAGCCACGTGCTGCCCGTTCCTCTAGTGCATAGTTTCTCCTCTAGATCGGATTTCTGCATTACTTAGGTGAAGCCCTCCCGGAATAGTTCCACCACCATCGCTGGAGCGCCATCACGCTGCCGGAGTACTCTTCTACCTCTCCCCTCTCTATTGCGGGATCTAGAAGGCGGAGATCGTCATCGAGCTGTACATGTGCTGAACGCGGAGGTGCCGTCCGTTCGGCGCTAGATCGGAAGGACCGTGATCAAGATCGCGAGACGAATCGTGATGAGTTCGCGGGACGGATCGTGATGAGTTCACGGGACGGATCGTGATGTGTTCACGGGACGGATCATGATGAGATCGCGGGACGCTCGGTGATTTGGATCGCGAAGACGTTCGACTACACCAACTGCGTTTCTTAATGCTTCCCGCTTAGCGATCTACAAGGGTAAGTAGATCCACTCCCCCTCTCATAGATGCTCATCACCATGGATAGATCTGCGTGTGCGTAGGAATTTTTTTTGTTTCCCATGCAACGTTCCCCAACAGTCACTCTGTGAGGACACTTCAAGATTGAAGCCAAAACTAAGCACTTCTCCTATTGCAAGAATTACCAATCTAGTTGGCCAAACCAAACAAAATTCGAAGAGATTTGCAAAGATATGAAATCATGCATATAAGAATTCAGGAAAGTCTCAAATAATATTCATGGATAATCTGAACATAAACCCACAATTAATCAGATCTCGACAAACACAACACAAAAGAGTATTACATTGGATAGATCTCCATGAATATCATGAAGAACATCGTATTGAGAAGCAAAGAGAGAGAAGAAGCCATCTAGATAGTAGCTATGGACCCGAAGGTCTGTGGTGAACTACTCACGCATCATCGAAGGGGCAATGGAGTTGATGTAGATGCCCTTCGTGATCGAATTCCCCTCCGACAGATTATCGGAAAAGGCTCGAAGATTGGATCTCTCGGGAACTGAGGCTTCTGGCGGCGAAAAAAAGTGTTTTCATGGATCCTTCTGATAATGATGGAATATTTGCGTATTTATAGGCCGAAGATTAGGTTAAGGAAGTTTGTAGGGGCCCACAAGCCTGCCCGGCGAGGGTGTCCCCCTGGCCGCGGCAAGTGGGCTTGTGGCCCCGTGGCAGCTCCTATGCCTTGGTTCTCAAGTCTCGTGGCTTCCATATTTTCCAGAAAAAAATCATTCTGAAGGTTTTATTCCGTTTGGATTCCGTTTAACATTCCTTATCTGCAAAACTCAAAAAGAAGGGAAAAAACAAAAACTAGCACTAGGCTCTAGATTAATAGGTCAGTCCCAAAAATAATATAAAATAGCATATTAATGCATATAAAACATCCAAAACAGGTAATATAATAGCATGAAACAATAAAAAATTATAGATACTTTGGAGACGTGTCACCGTTCTGCCCGCATTTTCCATCTCTGCTATGCCTAGCCATTCTGCATAGTGTATGGACCCCTCGCGCGCGCTCGATAATTTCCCCGAACCCCAATCATCTGGTCGTGACCAGTGGGTCCGGATCGACCCCGAATTGCCCCAAACCATCATTGGTTTTTCAGTTGGACTCCCTGAACTAATTATTCTCAACCGTCCGATCAAATCATAGGGTCCAGATCTACCCTCCAAAATCCCCCATACCTATGTAACCAGTCAAACCCTAGTCGTCGCCGCCGTCAAACTCAAATCATAGGGTCCCATCCATGCATTCCCATCACCCACGCCGCCACCCACCTACCTGTCTCCCCCTTCCTCGAGATCTGTCTGATCCAACCATCTCCTTGATTTGCGAACCGAGCCAACCAACACCTCGTGCTCCCATCCTCCTCGGATCCCTGGACACGTTCGGCCGAGACGAGCACCCGCAACCACCATCATCCTCGTGCCCCTGTGCTCCAGCACGAGCTCGGTGGCATCGCCTGCTGCCGCCCATGGGCGTGTCCGCCTGGTCAGATGCCCCGCCAACCCACAACCGCAGCTCCATGCGCCTGCATATCGTGCCTAGATAAGTCCCCGTCGCCCATGTCTGGCCGACCGACGAGCCACCGGAGATCCAGGCCGATGCTCCCCTGCCTTGCCCTTGCTTCCTCCCATCTCTTCCCTAATCCCTCTCGCTCTCTCTCCCAAGAACCAGGAGCACTAGCAGATGGTGGTCGCCATGGACGCCCTGCTACTGTGAGCTCCGGGTCGAGGTCTGCCGCTCTTGCTACAAGCCGCCGCCGCCAGGCACAACCCCGACCACCCCAAGGACCTCCAGACCAGAGCCCTATTCTCCTCCTCTCTCTCCCGTAATTCCCTTTCTCACTCTAATCTCCCTTCTCTCTCTATCTGAACAAACTACAGGAGACAACCATGGTTGTTCCCATCGCTCGTGCCTCGGCTTGTCCCGTTGGAGTTCAAGGCACCGGATCCACGCCGAATCTGATGGATACGCCCGTCCCCGACCTCGTGCACGTTGGAGCTCGCCTCCTCCTCCTCGCCTCGCTGGCGATGCCTCGCACCACCAACAACAAGCCCCGCCGCTGCACCTATTACCTGCGTTCCCATCCACGACAACAGAGCAAGCCAACTCTATTTTGCAGTTTCAGTTTTGTGCGGTCAACGACAGGGTAAGGATCATGTAGAAACAAACTTGTTTTTGTCACAATTCAGTCTTAGCCCAATTGCTCAGAGTGTTTCTATGCAACCGGGCCGGGGGGTCCTGGGATCGACTCCAGGTGCCCTCATTTTTTGCTTGTTTCTGCTTATTATTTGCACGCACACACACGGGCACTTGGGCCAAACCCTGTTGGGCAGCTACAGATTGTTGCACTCAGGCCCGTGTGCAGTTCTTTTTATGCTGTGAGGATTTAGATTTTTCTCCATTGCATTGCATATATTACAAATGCCATAGTTTGAATAAGTTATTACCTAAACAACCGTGCATCGGATTAAAACATGTCATATATGTAAGATGTTCAGAATTTTGTGTAGATTCACAATATCCAACTTTCACACATGATAAAATACTTAAAATTTCTGTTTGCATTAATTTGCATCAATGCCATGTTAAAAATGGTTTATTGCATAACTAAATAATCGTAGCTCCGTTTAAAATGTTGCATATATAAAACTTGTCCAGAAATACGTGTAGAATCACATGGTGACATTTATTTTTCTGTTTAACAAATCTAAAATTGTGTTAGGACAGATCTGGACCAAATTCATAATCTGCATGTGGGGTCATTTCGGAAATGCTATATGTTGCTTCCGGCCTCATTTAATATGCCTAGATGATGTAGTTGTTTATGCTTCATCTCTTGCCATGTTTAACAACATTTAATATTGCCGTGTTCCTAAACAAGAGTGAACTAAATAATCGATCATAGAGTTTCATCAATATGTAATGCATATTGAGCTTCACTTTAATGTGTAGTGGTTGTTTGATGTGAATTGCCATGCCTTGCATATTTAAACCGGACATGCATCATATTTGTTTGTGCATCATGTCATGCATATGTTGTGGTGTACCATGTGTTGATTGTTGTTTTTGGATTGCTTCTTCATGATAGAGTTTAGAAAACGTTCGGAGTGTGAGGATTCGTTCGTCTATGTTGGCTCGTCTTCCTCATGGACTCGTTCTTCTTCCAAGCAGGATCTTAGGCAAGATGACATATTTTCCTGGATAGCACTACTATCATTTCTATGCTAGTTGTCCCGCTTTTATTGTTATGTATTGCTACCTATCACTTGTTTGTCAAGCCTCCAAACATTGCCATGATAATGCTTTAAACTCCACCTCCCAGCAAACCATTGCGTGGCTATGGTACCGCTTGCTCAACACTTCTTATAGCGTTTCTAGCTGCAGGTGCAATTGCTTCCATGCGTTGACATGGACATTATTTTGTTATCACAATATTATTTCTATTTAATTTAATGCACATATATACTTGGTAAAGGGTGGAAGGCTTAGCCTTTTGCTCGGTGTTTTGTTTCACTCTTGCCACCCTGGTTATTTGTGAACCGGTGTTATGTTCCATAATTGAGCGCTCCTAACATGCTCGGGGTTGTTATGGGGACCCCTTTGATTTTCATTTTAGGATAAAGATTGTCTAGCAAGGCCCAACATTGATACCACATTTGCTTAATAACTAATAAAATGCATAGGGTCCCGCTGGCATCCGCGGATAACCTAATCAACCCCCGGGCCAGTGCTCCTCATGAGTGTTGGTCCAAACTAGAGTCGTGTGCGGGGCCAACCCGGGGCAAGTTGGGTGATTTCTATCAGGCCATTGTACGCTGCGCTCATCTGGTCGTGTCCTGAGAATGAGATACGTGGCTCCCATCGGGTTCGTCGACACGCCGGGAGGCCTTGCTGGATTTGTTTTACCTTTCTCGAACGTCTTGCGCGTGGAATTTTGACGACACTTCGGGCTATCTCGAAGTTGAGATTTTCCATCGGGATTCCGCAAATACTACGGGTGATTCCGTGGTTGAGGAATTCCAATGCGGTGTGTGGTTAATTTGTGATGGATGAGTTGGAGCACCCGTGGAGGGTTAAATCTTTTGGAAAGCCATGCCCGTGGATATGTGGCAAACTTGGAAACTTTGTCTAACACCCGGTCATAGCAAACTTGAAGTAAATTCTAATAAAATACACCAACTGTGTGCGTAACCGTGACTGTCTCTTCTCGTGAGTACTTATCCGAGAGAGACCAAGATGGGGTTATGTTAGACGTAAGTAGGTGTTCAGGATAAGTTGGTGATCATTACTAGTTCACGTCTGTTATGCGTAGACCACCATACTTTACTTTCTGTATTCGTAAGTTAGCCACTCAAATAAAAGCTTAGTCGCTTACTGCAGCCTCACCACTTAACCATACCTAACCCATTAAGCTTTAATAATATTGATACCCTTGGAAATGAGATTGCTGAGTCCCTGTGGCTCACAGATTACTACAACAACAGTTGCAGGTGTAGGTAATGCGATTAATTGATGTGAGCATGATGCTTGTTTGATTTGGAGTTCTTCTTCTTCTTCTTCTTCTTCATTCTAGGATGGGTTCCAAGCGGCAGCCTGGGATAGCAAGGATGGATGTCATTTTATCGTTTGATTTCATCCGTAGTCGGATTCTGCTCTTTTGTATGGTGTTTTAATATGTTGTTGTATTGATGTGATCTTGATGTAGCTTGTGGCGAGTGTAAGCCAATTCCATATTCTCATCTCTTCTGTAAATGTACTTGTAATGATATCCATTCTTGCAACATGACAAAATGCGCTTATATCCCTCTCGAGGCCCTCGTGCCAAAATAAGGATAGGATCGCATCTTGGGCGTGACAAGTTGGTATCAGAGCCTGTACCTGTTGGGTTCTACTATAGGTGCATTGCATGTGAATTAAAATTTTCCTACGTTTAGAAAATCTAAGAACATGCTACGGAGATGGATCACAGATTGTTACCACTAGATGCACAGTGCCGTGCAGCGGAAGTAGAGTTGGGGCAGCGCGTTCGTGTGGTACGTCTCCTCCTCGTCCGATCTCCCTCGAATAGCCGTTCCGATCTCCCTCGAACAGTCGGTCGCCGGATCCCACGTATAGGTTCGCCGGAGCGGCGCAAGTGCACCGCCTCTAACGGTATCCTCGCGTGTAGGAGGAACACCCGTGTGGCAGACTGCTAGGTCCGATCACACAGTCGGCGACAGCGAGTGGAGGTAGCTAGTTGCAACTCATGCAAAGCCCTAATGACGGTGCCAAAGCGATCAACCGGATGGGTGTGTCGCACCTCCACTATATATAGGCATCCGGCGTGGGCTCAACTATTGGGCCTCGCACGGATCTTAAAGCCCACATGTTCCTTCCCTTAAGCGCGCGACCCTTTAGGTTCTCGTCCAGTTGGTCACGAGTCAGATGACATCCGACTCGACCGGTCGGTAGTGGCCTCTAGCAAGACGTGCCGACTCCAAGTGTCTGATGAAGCTGGTTAGGCGAACCTGTACTTCACTCTTTTATTCCCTTTGCCACACGATATATGTTGTCGTGCACAAGGTGACATGGTCATCCTTGTTGCAGCATGACCTCTTTCTCGTTCCTACGAATCCGACCAACACTTCGAATTATCTCATAATCCTCAACGCATGGCCTGCATATCCGGGTCGGATAACCCGAGGGGGCCCAGAGTATATCTCTCCTAGTAGGAGGGGCAAATCCCATCTTGCTCGACCATGTCTCGCAGCATGGGTCTAGACAAGCCCGAAACCTACCTTTGTAACTACCCAGTCATGGAGTAGCGTTTGGTCGGCCCAAAGCAAGTCTGTCCCCATCCCGAGTACATCAGCCAGCTTAGGTCTTAGGACATAGAACGTATGTTGTACTAGAGACTCGCAGATGACCTATCGCTGCGTCTCATAGTTGGGTCTGTCCAACTCAGACCTTATCTCGACTTGGATCCAACTATGTCAAATCCGACCAAACCTTTCTGAGTCCATATTATCCGGCTAGCATCAATGCTACATGGTCAGTGAGATCGAACCATCCACCGTGTCATATGCTAGTCTGATTAGTTGCGCGTCCACACAACACTTTCGACTAGGGACCATTTAGGACAGTTATCATACAATGCATAGTCTCACAAACAAGTCATGTACTTATTAATACACATCACTGATAATGTCCAAGGACTATCTTTATTCATAAACACATAGGAAATATCATCATACATGATTGCCTCTAGGGCATATCTCCAACAGTACCGACCTAGGAGCCCCCTTGATGGATCGAACTTGGCCGAGTCGAGTCTAGTGAAAAACTATTTTGAGTCTAGTTATATCGGAGAGTAGGATTCTTTTATTCCTCTTCTATACTCTGCCCAGATAGTTTTGACCGTTGCCGAGTGACTCTCACCTGGGTCGTCCTGGTATCAGCTTGTTAAGCTTATGGCATAGGTAACATCAGGCCGTGTACATAGCATGGCATACATGATAGATCCAATTGCTGAGGCATATGGAATCCTACTCATCCAATTTCACTCATCAGAAGTCATAGAACTCTGAGTCTTGCTAAGCCTTATACCATGTGAGATGGGCAAGAACCCTTTCTTGGCCTCACTCATGCTGAACCTCTTCAACACTTTGTCTATGTACGTGCTCTGGCTTAAGCCAAGCAGCCTCCTCGATCTATCTCTATAGATCTTGATGCCTAAAATGTACACTGCCTCTCCAAGGTCTTTCATTGACAACTTGCCATTCAATGATTCTTTGACTGAGTTCAGCATCGAAACATCATTTCAGATCAAAAATACTACCGAGCTCCCACAAGACTTCTTGTATAAACAATAGTCCTCTTCGTTCTTGATGAAACCAAGGTCAACGATGACTTCATCAAAACGAATGTTCCAACTCCGAGCTGCTTGCCTCAATCCATAAATGGATCTCTTGAACTTGCATATTTTACCAGCATTAGTTGAATCGACAAAACCTTCGGACTGTATCATGTATACATCCTCTTTTAAATTTCCATGAAGGAAAGCTATTTTGACATCCATCTGCCGTATCTCATAATCAAAATACGTAGCTATAGCTAGTATGATCCTCCCCGGCTTTAGCATCACTATCAGCGAGTAGGTCTCATCATTGTCAATTCCTTGAACTTGTCCATAACCTTTAGCGACAAGCTGAGCTTTGTGGATCTGAACATTTCCATCCACGTTGGTTTTCTTCTTAAAGACCCATTTGTGACCAATGGTAACTACACGAGGTGGCGGATCAACCAACTCCCAGACTTGATTCTCATCCATTGACTTTAACTAGGATCTCATGGCCTCTAGCCATGCCTCGAAATCGGGGCTCACCATCGCTTCCGCATACGTGGCCGGCTCGTCGATTTCCAGCAACAATACATCTCTGCGCAATCTTTCCGACCTCCATGGCTTTGGTGCCAACTCCACTACGGGTTCTGTGACCGACTCCGGTGTGATCTCATCACCAACCGAGTTGTCCCCAAGTGGCTCTCGAATTTATTCGGGTCGCACCGTTCTCCAACTGGCCTCCCGATTGAGAAACTCTTTCTCTAGGAAAACCCCGTTCTTAGCAATAAACACTTTGTTCTCTTCTCGGTTGTAGAAGCTGTATCCCAAGGTTTCCCTTGGATATCCCATGAATATGCATTTATCCGACTTGGGTGTAAGCTTGTCCGACATGAGTCGCTTGACAAATGCTTCACAACCCCAAATCTTTAGAAAAGAAAAACTAGGAGTCTTCCGAGTCCACATCTCATGTGGTGTCTTGTCAACGGATTTTGTGGTACCCTATTAAGTGTGAAAGTTGCAGAGCGTATCCCCAGAGTGACAAGGGTAAATCCGATTTGCTCATCATCAACCGGACCATGTCCAACAAGGTTTGATTTCTCCGTTCTTACACACCGTTTCTCCGCGGCGTACCTAGAGGTGTGAGCTAAGGTACTATACCTCGGCTTTTCAGATGATTATCAAACTCCTGGCTCATGTACTCACCTCCACAATATGACCATAGAAGTTTTATCGTCTTCCTGAGCTGATTTTCAACCTCATTCTGAAACTCTTTGAAAATTTCAAAAGTTTCCGACTTGTGCCTCATCAAATAGATATATCCATATCTACTCAAGTCGTCGATAAAAGTCACGAAGTACTGATAGCCACCTCCGGCCGTTGTGCTCATTGGACCACACATATCACTATGTATAAGCTCCAACAGCTCGGATGCCCTCTTGCAACTCTTTGCAAAAGGATACTTAGTCATCTTGCCTAGCAAGCATGATTCGCATGTCTCGAAAGACCCAAAGTCGGACGAAGTTAGGAGTCCGTCATCATGGAGCTTCTTCATGTGTTTCAGACTAATGTGCCCAAGCTGGCAATGCCAGAAGTATGTCGAATTTATCTCATTAGGCTTATGCCTCTTGACATTCACGTTATAGACTGGTTCCGTTTCTAGATTTAAAATAAATAGCCCATCTACTATGGGTGCATAGTAATGGAACATTCCATTCAAATAAAATGAACAATTATTGTCCTTTATATTGAATTCATAACCTTGACTCATCAAGCATGAGGTAGAAATAATGTTTCGACTAAGTGCGGGAATGTAATAACAATTATTCAATTCCTAAATAAATCCAGAAGGAAGCTTGAGCTGCATCGTGCCGACCTCCAACGCAACAACTCTTTCTTTGTTGCCGACCCTGATGTCAATCTCCCCTTGTGCCACACGCCTAGTTCTTACCAGCCCCTGCATCGAGTTGCAAATATGAACAACCGATCCGGTATCAAATACCCAAGAGCTACTAGGTATGTCAGCAAGGTAAATGTCTGTAACATATGTAACAAGTGTACCTTTGTCTGAAGAAGCATCTCCAACCTTCTTGCCGTGCTTAGCAAGCCACTTGCTACAGTTCCTCTTCCAGTGACCAGCTTCCTTGCAGTGAAAGCAAATGGTCTTTGAGTTCGGTCCGGACTTTGGCTTAGTGGCGGAGACAGCCTTATCCGTGCCCTTTGCCTTACCCTTTTTCTTGGACCAACTCTTCTTGAACTTAGCCGAGTTCTGCACCATCAACACTTGATGCGTGCCTTTCTTAATAGCTTGCTCTGCCACCTTGAGCATCCATGCAATTCAGTGAGCTTCTTATCCATGCCATGCATATGATAGGTTGAGACAAACATCCCATAGCTAGGTGGAAAGAGAACCCAAAATAGCATTTGTGGACAGCTCGTCCCCAAGTGGGAAGCCTAACAGATCCAAAGCTTGCATGTACCCAATCATCTTGATCACATGCGAGCTTAGTTGATCACCCTCCTTCAGCTTACAATCCGTCAAGGACTGCCAGACATTGAACCTTTCGGTCCTAGCCTGCACCTGAAACATGCTCTTCAAACTCTCGATCATATCAAAAGCCTGAATGTTTTCAAAATGTTGTTGAAAATCGGGCTCCATACAAGCCAGCATGAGGCAGCTAGTCTCGTTTGATTCATCAACGAGTTTCTAGTGGGTATTCTTGGTTGTGGCATTAGCATTCTCGGCAGGTTCCTTTGGAAGTGGATCCTCTAGAACATGTTCCTTTTTATCGTGCTTGAGAACAATTCTCAGATTTCTATACCAGGTGGTAAAGTTTGTTCCATTCAGTTTATCCTTTTCCAGAATTGATTTCAATGCAAAGTTGGGTTGAGCAGGTGGTGCCATTGATCTACAATAGAAAATATGCAATCACTAAGCAATGTGTTTATGTAGAGTAATTCAAGCCTTAAACAGAACTACTCCCACTGAAGTCGGCATCCCTCCGCAAACTCTCACTGATTCATGACCCGTCTAGCGCGAGCGACAAGTAAGCTTTAGCATCACTATTAGCCAACTTGCCTATTCGGTAAGCAACTCCTTGCTAATCGTATCTCTATACGACTCCTGTCGGTTGGGTAGGTATCTCATACCCTGGCTTCCAACCTTCTCTACCACAAGGCCCAAAACCATTTTGATAGCCTTGTCAAGTTAACCCGATGCAGTGAATATCCATGTCCGACACGAACCCTCCAGTTCAAGGACACCTAGTAGCACCTCAATTTTATGAGCCCACCACTAGACGTACTTGACGTGCGAAGGTGCAACATCCGGAATGGCAATACACTTGATATTAATGAGAAATCTTTCTACCATTATAACATGCATAGAAACAAGAAGCAATATCAATCACATATAAACATAAATATGTGAAATAGTATGGCTCCTTCATGGGCGTCCTTCCATGGCCGGCTCCTACTCCGATAACCAAGGCGGAACTCCATCTTGTCTATCAAGCCAGGACGCCAAACCCTCGAACTTGATCTCTGTCCTCCAACTACTACAACTATTAATGAATTTACAGAGAATCACAAGTTGACACGCAGGTCGTTACACAATATAATGACAGCACTTTGGCTCCTGCCGGCTGACAATCATGACACGCAGGTCATGTTAAGTTACACGCAGGTCATGTTACGTTGGAAATATGCCCTAGAGGCAATAATAAATTAGTTATTATCATATTTCCTTGTTCATCATAATCGTTTATTATCCATGCTATAATTGTATTGATCGGATACTTAAATGCATGTGTGGATACATAGATAAAACCATGTCCCTAGTATGCCTCTAATGGACTAGCTCGTTGATCAAAGGATGGTTAAGGTTTCCTAGCCATGGACATGAGATGTCATTTGATAACGGGATCACATCATTAGGAGAATGATGTGATGGATAAGACCCAAACTACAAACATAGCATATGATCGTGTCAGTTTATTGCTACTGTTTTCTGCATGTCAAGTATATGTTCCTATGACCATGAGATCATGCAACTCACGGATATCGGAGGAGTGCCTTGTGTGTATCAAACGTCGCAACGTAACTGGGTGACTATAAAGGTGCTCTACAGGTATCTCCGATGGTGTCTGTTGAGTTGGCATGGATCGAGACTAGGATTTGTTACTCCGTGTGACGGAGAGGTATGTCGGGGCCCACTCGGTAATGCAACATCACAATAAGCCTTGCAAGCAATGTGACTAATTGTTAGTTGCGGGATCTTGTATTATGGAACGAGTAAAGAGACTTACCAGTAACGAGGTTGAACTAGGTATGGAGATACCGACGATCGAATCTCGGGCAAGTAACATACCGAAGAACAAAGGGAACGTTATACGGGATTAACTGAATCCTTGACATAGAGGTTCGACCGATAAAGATCTTTGTAGAATATGTAGGAACCAATGTGGACGTCCAGGTCCCGCCATTGGTTATTGACCGTAGAGGTGTCTCGGTCATGTCTACATAGTTCTCGAACCCGCAGGGTCTGCACACTTAAGGTTCGGTGACGTTTCGGTAGTGTAGAGTTATGTATGGTTGTGACCGAAGTTTGTTCGGAGTCCCGGATGAGATCCCGGACGTCACGAGGAGCTCCAGAATGGTCCGGAGGTAAAGATTCATATATAGCAAGTCCCAGTTTGGTTTTCGGAAAAGTTTCGGGCTCATCGGTAGTGTACCGGGAGTGCCGGTAGTGTACCGGGAGGCCTCCGGGAGGGGTATTTCGACCCCAAGAGGTCCATGGGCTGTGGGAGAATAATAACCAGCCCTTAGTGGGCTGGGAAAACAGACACAAAGGCCCATGGTGCAGGAGAGAAAGTCCTAAAGCAAAAAGTGGAAAATCAGCCAATAGGAGGCAATCCTACTCCAACTAGGATTGGAGGTGAAGTAGGATTGCTTCCCACCTCCTATTTCGGCCGACCCAAAGGCCTTGGCTGCCTCTCCTCTCCTCTCCTCCTATATATACTAGTGGATTGGGTGGTTTTTGGACAGAATTTCCGGCCACGTGCTACCCGTTACACCGGTGCATAGTTTCTCCTCTAGATCGGTTTTCTGCAGCGCTTAGGCGAAGCCCTGCCGGAATTGCTCCACCACCATCACCGGAGCGCCGTCACGCTGCCGGTGAACTCTATCTCCTCTCCACCTCCTCTCGCTGGATCGAGACGGTGGAGATCATCATCAAGCTGCACGTGTGCTGAACGCGGAGGTGCCGTCCGTTCGGCGCTAGATCGAAAGGACCGTGATCGAGATCGCGAGACGGTTCGTGATGTGATCACGGAACGGATCGTGATGAGTTCGTGGGACAGATTGTGATCAAGATCGTGAGATGGATCATGATGAGTTCGCGGGACAGATCATGATGTGTTCGCAGGACGGTTCGTGATTGGATCGCGGGACGCTCGGCGATTTGGATCGCGAAGAAGTTCGACTAGACCAACCGCGTTTCTTAACGCTTCCCGCTTAGTGATCTACAAGGGTACGTAGATCCACTCTCCCTCTCATAGATGCTCATCACCATGGATAGGTTTCCGTGTGCGTAGGAAATTTTTTGTTTCCCATGCGACGTTCCCCAACACGTCCTTCCATGGCCGGCTCCTACTCCGATGACCAAGGCGGAACTCCATCTTGTCTATCACGCCAGGACGCCAAACCCTCGAACTTGATCTCTGTCCTCCAACTACTACAACTATTAATGATTTACAGAGAATCACAAGTTGACACGCAGGTCGTTACATAATATAATGATAGCACTTTGGCTCCTGCCGGCTGACAATCATGACACGCAGGTCATGTTAAGTTACACACATGCATCACATACATATGAGCCATACTATTCACATCAAACCTGCAAAACAAACTTATGCATAGAATCGCATTCTACCGGTTTGTGTGATCGTGTACGAAATACAAGGAGCTATGCACACGGCGGTCCAATCGCATCTGCACTCCGATCATGCCGAATTTTCTGATCTGACCGATCTCATCAATCATCGCGAACCCAATTCGGATTTACGTTTCACGGTTAACCCCGATGGAGGATACCAACTGGTAGCGGTAGGTTATGTCACGACCTCATCGATTCCGATTGACAGAAAAGATAGCCTCAACGATCCCGATGTGAAGTTGATCTCATCAACCGTGCACATAGCCGATCTCATGAACAACGACGGATCTCATCCGCCGCCTCCACATATCAAATATGCATCCGATCTGAATCCAAATACTATAACAAAGGCTCTGATACCACTGTTGGGTTCTACCGTAGGTGCATCACATGCGAATTAAAAATTTCCTACGCGCAGAACATCCAAGAACATGCTACGGAGATGGATCACAGATTGTTACCACTAGACGCGCAGTGTCGTGCAATGGAAGTAGAGTTAGGGCAGCGCGTTCGTGTGGTACATCTCCTCCTCGTCCGATCTCCCTCGAACAGTCGTTCAGATATCCCTCGAACACCCGGTCGCCGGATCCCACGTACAGGTTCGCCAGAGCAGCGCAAGTGCACCGCATCTAAAGGTATCCACGCGTGCAGGAGGAACACCCGTGTGGCAGACTGCTAGGTCCGATCACACTATTGGCGATGGTGAGTGGAGGTAGCTAGTTGCAGCTCATGCAAAGCCCTAATGACGGTGCCGAAGCGATCAACCGGATGGGTGTGCCGCACCTCCACTATATATAGACATCCGGCAGGGCTCAACTCTTGGGCCTCGTACAGACCCTAAAACCCACATGTTCCTTCCCTTAAGCGCACGACCCTTTAGGTTCTCATCCACTTAGTCGCAAGTCAGATGACATCCGACTCAACCGGTCGGTCGTAGCCTCTAGAAAGACGTGCCGACTCCAAGTGTCTGATGAAGCTGGTTAGGCGAATTTGTACTTCACACTTCTGTTCCCTTTGCCACACGATATATGTTGTCATGCACAAGGCGACATAGTCATGCTTGTTGCAGCATGACCTCTTTCTCGTTCCGATGAATCCGACCAACACTTCGGATTATCTCATAATCCTCATCGCATGGCCATGCATATCCAGGTCGGATCACCCGAGGGGGCCCAGAGTATACCTCTCCTGGTAGGAGGGGCAAATCCCATCTTGCTCGACCATGTCTCGCAGCATGGGTCTCGACAATCCCGAAACCTACCTTTGTAACTACCCAGTCACAGAGTATCGTTTGGTCGGCCCAAAGCAAGTCTGTCACCATCCCAAGTACATGCACCAACTCAGGTCTTAGGACATAGAACATATATTGTACTAGAGACTCACAGATGACCAATCCCCGCGTCTCATAGTTGGGTCTGTCCAACTCAGATCTTATCTCGACTTGGATCCGACTATGTCGAATTCGACCAGACCTTTCTGAGTCCATATTATCCGGCTAGAATCTAATTGCTACATGGTCAGTGAGACTGAACCATCCACCGTGTCATATGCTAGTCTGATTAGTTGCGCGTCCATACAACCCTTTCGACTAGGGACCATTTAGGACAGTTATGATACAATGCATAGTCTCACAAACAAGTCACGTACTTATTAATACACATCACTGATAATGTCCAAGGACTATCTTTATTCATAAACACATAGGAAATATCATCATACATGATTTCCTCTAGGGCATATCTCCAACAGTACCGACCTAGGAGCCCCCTTGATGGATCAAACTTGGCCAAGTCGAGTCTAGTGAAAAACTATTTTGAGTCTAGTTATATCGAAGAGTAGGATTCTTTTATTCCTCTTCTATACTCTGGTGAGGAATTACGACTTAGGAATTTTGATTCTACCCTCTTCTCACTCAAAAAAAATTTAGGATCACGCGGGTATTTTTGGAAACTATATGATGCCGATGTGAACGAATTCTGTCTTGGTGCCTCCTGTTATCGAGGAGTAGAGATCCAAGGGATTTTTGCACATTGTTATCATCCAGGTTCCTTAGTATCTCAGGACGGAGGATGTTCAAAATTGCTTCAATACTTCTCGTGGCGAGATAAGGTCGGAGTAACCCAGTACTGGGGAGGTGTCCGGGATACTACCATGTTTAGTATCGTTGTGATTACGAGCGTCTAGACGAGTTTGCGAAGTTTCTTGAATTATGGTGTGGAGGGTGCTGTTGCAGCCGATTACCTAGGGTAGCTTCCTGGGTCCGCAACCGGAATCGCATAAACAAGAAAGACTTCGGGAATTCTTAGGTGGGAATTCAAGTAGTTACCTAGGCTATCTTTCAACAAATGTGTGATGTGAGGTTGGGGTTCAACATCTAGTGGATTCGTTTGTTCACGGTCGTTCTTATAGAGGATAGTCTCGATATATGTCATCAGATATGCTTCATCAAGCCTTGTAGTTCGCTACGCCTAGGGAGCATATTCGAGCGTCATTTCAATATGACAATCCAATGTACGATCGAGCCCGTGCGAACCTTACCACCAAAATATCGGATGAAATCCCTATAATGAATTTGATCTAGCTTGTTTCATAAGCCCCATCCTTTGTTTTGTTTTGTATATGGTAATTCGAGTTGCTTCAATGTCAAGTGGTGATTCCTTATCTTTCCTAAACGGTGTTCGCACATTTCCATGTGTTTGCTAATCCTTTGGATCAACCGGAATTGTCATATCAATTCTTTTCATCCGGTGTGCTATCTTCAAGTGAATTCTATCCTCTTCAATATTTACAAGATCAATCCTCATATTTCTTTCCAGAGTTTGTCTCATCTGTCCCAAGTTTTCTTTGTTTTTCCCACCCTCTCGCCCTTTTCTTCAATGATTAAATTCTCATCCCAGTGTCTTTTCTATTCATGTAATGCTTCAGCTATCTTTTCTTCTGTTTGTTTCTGGTGATTCCTTGTGGATATTCTCAGGAGTTTCGACTTCAAGATCTATCCTCATATTCCTAGTTCTTGTTATTATTCTTCTCTGGTGGATTCAATTCAAGCTCTCGGAATTCATCTTATCCTTTCTCATTCGTTCAATGGTTTCTCGGTTGGAAATTCTTATCCAAGCCTCTCTTGTTTATTCATCTCTCTCTGTTCTATCTGGAGTGTTGAATATATCTCAGAAGATTCATGGTTTCTTTCAATCCTTTAAAATTATTTTGAGGTTCTCACCTCATCAAGTTTTCATTTTCTACCGGTGCCATCTCTTCCTAAGCAATTGTTTCAATGGTGGTTTATTTTGAGTGGGCGCATAACCCGCAGTTTTTTCCCTAGGATCTTACCTGGCTCTTCTAATCTTTTCGGAGATGTTCTCAAGTTCTCTTCTAATATGACGTAAGAATGAATTTCATCAGTCATATGCCTTCTTGAAGATCGCTTCGAATCATTTTTATCATTGTCTCAACCTTTCCTTATTCATTATTCTGGAGTGTGTCAATAATTCATGTGGTTGCTTCTCGTCATTATTCTCGGTATTGAAGACCGAAGGAGAGTTTCTCTTCATCTTGCTCCATTCTCTTGAAGATTTGTCATCTCATCTTGATGCTTCCTCTCAAATTGTTTCCATACATGAGAAATTTCTCCCATATCTATCCAGTGCATTCAGAGTTGTTTTCATTTCTTGATCCTCCGAAGGCCATCATTTCAGAAGATTTCTTCGTTCTCAGCTTTCATCTTTGGTTCTCAAATTCTTCTCAATTGTTGTCTCTTTGTTCGTCTCCCAATTATTATGGCGCTGTGTTCAAGATTTCTCTAGGCGTATCATGATCTCTTCATTCTCATGTCATGTATTCCATTCATTTGTAGTATCCTCATTTGTTTGTGAATTATTCCCATGTTCTCGTTCAAGACTTCTTCAAGTTTGTGATCTCTCTCTCTCTTCAATTCCTTGCAAGAAGAATAAGTGGTGTGCAAAATCCGTTGCTTCTCATCAATTTAACTTGATGAAGGATAAGCATAACATAAATCTTATTCCTATTGCATCGAGATTTCAATCCTTCATCCGGAGTGTTCATGGCATCCAATTCTTGGTTCTTCATCTTTTCTTCTGGAGTTACATGTTTTTCTCAAGCATCACTTCGCGAAGCTTCATCTAAATACTTGCAACATCATAATCTATTCTTTTCAATCGCATTCTTTTGATCATCCTTTCATCCCGGTGTTCGCCAAGAGGTCCTTCATGGTGGTTTGTTAAGGATGTAATTCTTCTCAAATTGTTCTTTAAGATTCTTCTTGGAGGTGCTCAAGTGTTCTTTATCTTGGATTTCTAAGTTAAATTCCTTCTCCATTGTCTTTTCAGATGGTATTATTAAATTCTTGATTATGAGGAGTCCCGAAGGAAAATTGTCAAGAATGAGATAAGTAAACCCATCATGTCTTATCGATGTTATCTTGGGTTGGATTTCACCTAAAGAATTTCCTAAGGATAGTTGCTATCATGGTGTTAAATGATGCAAGTTTTCTCCTCCTCTTGGCGAAAGAAGTTTTTATTTCTTGAGTGATCTCAATCAATCAATTGTTTTCCATTTGTGGCCGGTTGTCACCTCATAATTGTGAGATGTTTTCCATAAGCCCATAACAAGCTTATTCTTTTCGTTGTTGGTTTCGCAACAACTCCGTTCAACCTATAATTCTCAAATTCAATTGTGGTAGTTATTGGCATTTCATTATCCGTTCTTTTCCTTCTAATGATCTAGTTTCTATTCTTCTCTTCCGAAGGCGTTGTCATGTTGCTCTCTTTCAACCATCATCTTGTTTTATCAAGATCGTGTTCTTTCTCGCTTATTCATTTTACCGGAGTGTTGTGTTCTATGTTCAAGTTCCGTCCATCTAATCAATTTTGCCCCTCTATCCTACTGAAGTGCTGCCCAAATTTCTTGTGAATTCTTCCTTGTTCCTTGTGTCATCTTTCATCTTGTGGAAACCTTCAATCATCATTGGTTTCGTTCGTTTGTCAGAGAAGCAACTAAGATTACCTCTTGCTCTTTCTCTTCCCCTTCTCATTATTAGATCTCGGGACGAGATCCTCGTGTAGTGGCGAAGAGTTGTAACAGCTCGGGACCGATGCTCCAGAAGATTCCCCTTTTTTTATTCCATTGTCACTGTGTGATTCGCTTGGTTGTCGCATTCAACATCGCATCATTCGCATCATTTTCATAGCATCATCACTCGTTTTGAGAACTTGCATCCGTCCTTAGTCACCGGTTCTCTCCGTTCGTGTCGTCGACCATTTCGAGACCAACCACACATGCACGCGCCCACTGCATTTATAAAATATTATTTTAAAGTGCGTATAAATATTCTCGAAATGGGCCAAAAGTTGGCGTGTGGTCTTATTTTATTGTAGGTAGACCGCCTGCCAAATTTCATCGCATCCGGAGTCCGTTTGATACCCGAACCATTAAAGTTATAGCCGCACTATAGCCGGTCAAATCATAGACGTTTTTCGTATATCAAACATGTTGTCGGTCTGCCCGCGTTTTCCCTCTCTGCTATGCCTAGCCATTCTGCACCGTGCACAGACCCCTCGCGTGTGCCCGATAATTTCCCAGAACCCTAATCATCTGGTCGTGACTAGTGGGTCTAGATCGACCCCGAAGTACCCCAAACCTTCATCGGTTTTCCAGTTGGACTCCCTAACCTAATTATTCTCAACCATTCGATCAAATCATAGGGTCCAGATCTACCCTTGAAAATCCCCCATACCTATATAACCAGTCAAACCCTAGTCTCTAGCCTGTCTGATCCACCCATCTCCTTGATTTGCAAACCAAGCCAACCAACGCCTTGTGCTCCCATGCTCCTTGGATCCCTGGACGCGTACGACCGACACGAGCGCCCACAGCCACCTTCATCCGTGCGCCCCTGTGCTCCAGCAGGAGCTCGCCGGCATCGCCTTCAGCCGCCCATGGGCATGTCCGCCTGGTCAGATGCCCTGCCAACCCGCAACCGCAGCTCCATGTGCCCGCATACCGTGCACAGATAAGTCCCCGTCGCCCATGTCCGGCCGACTAGCAAGTTGCCGGAGATCCAGGCCAGTGCTCCCCTACCTTGCCCTTTCTTCCTCCCGTCTCTTCCCTAATCCCTCTCGCTCTCGCTCCCAGGAACCAGGAGCACTAGCAGAGGGTGGTCGCCATGGACGCTTTGCTACTACGAGCTCTGGGTGAAGGTCTTCCGCTCTTGCCGCAAGCCACCACCGCCAAGTACAACCCCGGCCACCCCAAGGACCTCCAGGTTGGAGCCCTCTTCTCCTCCTCTCTCTCCCGTAATTCCCTTTCTCACTCTAATCTCCCTTCTCTCTTTGTCTGAACGAACTGCAGGAGACAGCCATGGCTGTCCCCGTCGCTCGTGCCTCGGCTTGTCCCGTTCGAGTTCACACTACTAGGGAAAACCTTATACATAGAATCTTAGAAGTAGTGCGGGACAGGAAGAGGCGCTGCTGCTAATTATCAGTAGCGCGGTCCGAGGACACGCGCTACTGCTACAATCTTAGCAGTAGCATGGCTCGGTAGAACAGCGTTGCTACTAAAATTGACCGAGCGTTCCCGCCATGCTAGGTTTAGCAGTAGCGCCTCCCCCAAGAGCGCCCTATAGCTATGCCAGGTAGCAATAGCACTGGTTCCTAAAACGCGCTACTGCTATCTTGACATAACCCCCCGCTCGGGCTTCCTCCTCCACTTCTTTCCTCCATCCATTCCCCCATTCCTCCACCCGCACCTGACCGTCACCGCCCTCTCCTCCGACACCGCTGTCGCCCTCCGTCGTCTGCCCACGCCCTCTCCTCCGACGCCGCCCTCGACCTTACCGTCGCTGCCCTCAACCTCACCGCCGCAGCCCAAGCCCGCCCTCGCCGCTGACCGTAAGGCTCTCCCTCTCCTCTCCCCTGCCCTCCTCTCTCTCTCTCTCTGCTGTGATGATGTTCATATGAACCCTAGGTGTTTATATGAACCCTAGATTTCTTTAGGGCAGTAGGCATTTTTTAGCATTTAGGAAAAAAGATTAGCAATTTTTTTAGGAAATTAGCTAGGGCAATTTTTTATGAAAATGCCTAAACAGTAATTCCATTTAGCTTTAAATGAGCAAAGGGTATATAAATAATGGTAGCATTTATCTTTTAATACATGCTATAAACAAAAAACAGTAGCATTTAGCTATAAAAATTATTTGGACTATGGACCTGAATCTGTCCAAATTTCATTCAAATGAAATTTGAATTATTTGGACTATGGACCTGAATATTTTTGAAGAAATTGGTTGTAGATACTAAGGTCCTTCTGTGAAAATTGTGGCGAGGTCGGAAGGGTTAGAGAAAATGGAGTTCCTTTGCAATTTCTAATAAGGTCAAGTATTGTTGGAATATTTGCTCTAAAACAATTTGGATGAAAAATAAAATAATGTGTGTGTGTGTGTGAGAGAGAGAGAGAGAGGAATAGATAGAACATAATTTGGGTTCCGTCCTAGGAAGAGAAGTGTTCATTTGCATATTCCATTATTGTTGATTATATGTTTTCACTAAAGTGGTCATGTTATATGCAAATTCCTCAATAGTGTTTGCTCATGTTATATGCAACATTGAAGTGGTTCAATTGTGCCCAAGTGGCCTTTTGTTGTTTACAGGGGATGATTTTGAGTGGCCTATGTTTTGCTGGAATGTTGATTCATTTCCATTCCGGCAAATTTCAGGCGCTCTATTTGTCCACTTTGTAGCAAAGGTCATGCCGAAATTTTCCGTGAATTTCAGCATGACTTGTGCTACAAACTAGGAAATATCGAGTGTCCGGGATTTGCCGCAACGGGACTGAATCAACATTCCTGCAAAACATAGGGCATTTTTTCTATGTCATTGCTCGATATATGGAACGGGTTGACTTTAGGTCTGCTAAGTGTTTATTAATTTTCTTTTCATAATTAAGCATTTGTTTTTTATGTCGACGATGCTTGGCCCGCATCCTCGTCGTCGATTCAGCGGAGGAGGCCTGCTTGATTATAGGGTCCATGTCCGGGACTAGGCTCCGTCGGGCCGTTAATTAAGCATTTGTTTATTTAAAAATAATTGACAACTTATTTCCATTGACAGCTTATTTTCATTCTTCAAAAAATGTATGGAAGATGGTAGACATAACCTACTACTACAATGATGAAGCAGAATTAACTTATAAGGAGAAAGATCATCTTATCACATTTCTTAATGATCTTGAGAATTACAATAGCTATTATCAAACTCCTCCACATTATGGTCAATACGTGCCACTAGTGCATGTGGTGAACTACGGTAACATCCATGGAGATTGCATGGTAAGATTTTATACTATTATGACATTCGTGCATCTTTTGCATAAATTCTTCTAAAACTAAACTACATTGCTAACTACAAAGTTATTACTATGTTTTTCAACAGAAAATCCCAAAGGATTGTGTGCCTTCTCTGATGTTTCCAAGAGGTCGCGTTGATGTTATGAGCTTACGGCCAGTACAGCCAGGTCAGCCTACGCATCACTCCTGTCCATACCGGATTTCTAAAACCGATGAAGACATGACAATCAAAGATTGGAAAAAATGTATGGTCAATCATAGTGTCACGCCCAAGATGCACGCCTATCCATATTAAGGCACGAGGGCCTCACAAGGGATAGATGCGCATCTTGCGTTAGGAAGTATAGTATCATTGCATCATACATACAGAAGAGATGAGTATACAAGTCTGGCTTACAGTCGCCACATGCTAAATTACAATTCCACATAGTTCTCAAATCATCAAGATGAAGACAGGGTCTGACTACGGACGAAAACAAATGATAAAACAAATGCAAATGACACTATCTTTCTATCCCAAAGATCACGACCATGGCCCTCTACTCCTCCGGGTACGTCACGTACATCCTGCCTCTTTCCTCATCATATTCCCACTGAAGCTGGGTAAGGTCATCCTGCATGAACTCATCTCAACCTGTACCTGGAGTGTTGTAGTAAACTATGAGCCACGAGGACTCAGCAATCATGCGCCCGGGTACCGAGACTATTCAAGCTTAAGGTTGGGATGTGGTAAGTGTTTAGTTTGCAGCAGCACTAAGCATTTATGGTGGCTAACTTACATAACAAGAACATAATATGAGTGGCCTACAATGAGCGATCAAATCTAGTATGATCTCTATGAGATCCTGAACACTTACTTATGTCAAACATAACCCCACCGTGTTCTCTCTCGGATCATGTTCATGAGGAGAGACGATCACGGTTACTCACACAGTTGGTGTATTTTAATTAGAGTTTACTTCAAGTTTACTATAACCGGATGTTAAACAAAAATCCAAGTTTCCACATAACTGCGGGCACGGTTTTCCGAAAGATTTAACCCTGCAGGTGTGCCTCCAACTAGACCATCACAAATAACCATACTCCGCGGGAATAGCCTCGACCACGAATCTCGTGGTCATCATCGGTAATTCCAAAGGAATTCCAACACCTCGAGAAAACCCGAAGAAAGTCAGAGTCCACACGCAAGACACTCGATAAAGGTAAAACAAATCCAGCAAGACCATCCGACGTGTCGACGAACCCGATAAGAGCCACGTATCTCGTTCTCAGGACATGACGGATAAGCACAGCGAACAGTGGCCTGATAGAAATCTCCCGAGTTGCCCCGGGTTGGCCCCGCACACGGCTCTAGTTTGGACCAACACTCATGAGGAGCACTGGCCCGGGGGTTGATTAATTATCCACGGGGTTGCAAAGCCAGGATTCGAACCCAAGACCTCCTAGCTCTCTACAAGGAGCGCTAGCCACTACGCTGGGCTTCAGCTTGCTGAAAAAGGGAGGGCTTGGACCCTATTGACCAGAAAACCGGGCTGGTTTAACTGACGAAATGAATAAAACTGCAGGACTGCACCTGTTTGGAAAAATAAAAGGAAAAGGGAGGGCTTATGGGATCGAACCCAGGACCTGCGGGTTGGCACACAGGGGTGCTACCACTACGCTACACCTCTAACCACGAACACAAAGCGGGGACAATCCACATGAGGCATAACAGCTGACGAATCTGACATGAAAACATACAAAAACCTCGCTTGCCTCACGAGGGAGATCATCGGAGGCAAACCGCGTCTTGCCTGGGATCTTGGGGGCGCTCGGGGGTTCTCTAACGCGGCGTGCAGCGGCACGTGTGCAAGACAAGAGCGGAAAAAAAACAGAGTACGCACACTACAATTACAACCAAAGCACGGAGGGCGCAAGAATGGCATGATCCTAGCATCGCCTGCGCAGATTGAATAGCTCCAAGACATAACGGAGATGGCGAGGGTTGTACCTAGCTCACCTAGGACAAGAAGTAGAGGTCTAAGACGGGACAGAGACGTCGCGAGGCCTGGCGGAAGTCTGGCGCATCTCAGGTCTGAATGCAGGGAAGAAGATGCCGGCGATGAGGGAGCTTCGGGGTCGATGGCGTCGCGTGTGTAGATGTAGGAGACGAAAGGAAGTCGAGGGCTCTGATCCATGCTGTTGGGGAGGAAGGATATGACGCGCAGGTGCTACCCCGAGCACGAGCTCGAGCTCGGCCGGAGCATGGAGGTCATGGAGTTGACGTGGCTTGGATAACCTTACCTGACGGCGAAGAGGGTAGGAGAAGGATGAAATGGAGCGAGGTGAGGACCTAGGGCACCGGGGACGCGATATATAGGAGGCTAGGGCTCACTTCGGCCGTCGAATCATCGGCAAGCCGACATGGCTCCCATGGATGGGGTGTCGTACAGGAGGAGGAAGAAGCGAACGCTGGGAGGGCTGGCTAGGCTGCAGGATCTTGCTGGGCCGCGCTGGAGAGGCAAGGCCCGCTCTGCTCTCTCTCTCTCTCTCAAACGAAAAGAAAAACAGAGAAGGGTTTTATCTTTTTAAAACACCACATTACAAGTAAAAAAACCAGACAAAAATAGAGGGAAAATTTGCAGAACAAAAATAATTTTGCACAGGAAATAAAAGGCACTATTTAATAAAAATATTAAGATGATTTTTAGGACAAGTAATTTTAATACTTTTAAAAATAACAGCCCCTGTTATTTAAATACCCCAATTACATAAAAGATCAAAACAATAAAAGGCCAACACTCATGATCTCAAAACATATTAGGCTAGCACTTGAACATTTTTAACAATTTAAAAAGCAAGTTAATTCTGTTGATCAAATAACATGGAAAAATAAAGCACTAGGTTGGGGTTTTAGTTGAAAGACAAAAGAGAGGGGAAGAGAGGTAGGTTGCACCCATGATCCAACCACAACACCTCACAAGTCACAATCACAACCACCACACCATACAAAGACACATGAAAACAAGCAAGGCATGATGAATGCTATGATGGATGAAATGATGCATGATGCATGAATGCCAAACAACACATGGATGATAAGGTGCAAATCATTTCATAAGCTCATGACACAAGGTTCATACATTAGATTACATGCCATAAAAGGTAGGGACAACACTTGGGCTGTCACAACTCTCCCACACTACAAGTGGATCTCGATCTGAGATCTAGGAACGAAAGAAGTCCGGAAATTCGGAACGGAGAAGGTCCTCGCGTTCCCAAGTAGCATATTTTTCGGAATGATGAGACCACTTCACCTTGAGGAATTTTATAGACTTGTTGCGAGTCTTATGCTCAGTTTCTTCAAGAATTGCAACTGGATGCTTACGATAAGAGAGATCTTCTTGGAGATTGATGTCTTGGAGGTCAATGGTCCGCTCAGGAGTCTTGAAGCATTTCCGGAGCTGAGAAACATGGAAGACATCGTGCATGTTCGCGAAATTTGGAGGAAGCTCTAGTTGATATGCAAGACCACCTCTCTTGCCAACAACTTTGAAAGGACCAACAAACCGAGGAGCTAGCTTCCCTTTAATTCCAAACCATTGAGTGCCCTTCATGGGAGACAATCTGAGATAGACTAGATCATCCACTTGGAAGGAAACATCCTGATGTTTGCTCTCGTAAAAGCTCTTCTGTCGGGACTGAGCTGCTTTGAGGTTCTCGCGAATGACATGGCACATTTCTTCTGCTTCAGTGATCATGCCATTGCCCAATATCTGACGCTCACCGGTTTCAGACCAGTTAAGCGGGGTATGACACTTTCTGCTGTAGAGAATCTCCAAAGGGGCCTTGCCTGAGCTAGCTTGAAAGCTATTGTTGTATGAGAATTCAGCATATGGAAGGCAGTCTTCCCACTTCATGCCGAACGAAATCACACAGGCTCTGAGCATATCTTCAAGGATCTGATTGACTCTCTCCACTTGACCACTTGTCTGCAGATGTAACGCAGTGCTGAAACGAATCTTGGTACCCATAGCAGTCTGGAAGGGCTCCCAAAACTTGGAAGTAAAGAGGCTTCCACGGTCAGAAGAGATGAGCTGAGGAATACCATGAGAAGACACTATCCTTGACGTATACAACTTTGCAAGCTGAGCTGCCGAGATAGATTCTTTGACTGTCAGGAAAAGAGCAACTTTTGACAGCTTGTCGATAACCACAAAGATGGCATTGTTGCCTCCCTTGGACTTGGGAAACCCACTGATGAAATCCATCTCCACATGATCAAATTTCCACTCTGGGATAGGCAAAGGCTGAAGAAGACCTGCTAGACGTTGATGACAAACATCACACTCGTTCACGAACTGAGCAATTTCATGTTTCATGCGAGTCCACCAGAAGGTTTGCTTGAGATCCTGATACATCTTGGAACTGCCTGGATGAATGGATAGAAGAGAATTGTGTGCTTCGTCCATGATAACCGTTCTCAGATCACCTTTTGGAACAACAAGACGGTCCTCAAAGAACAAGGTATCTTTGTCATCAACTCGAAAGCACTTATACTTCGGAATGCTCTTGGCCACACCTTTCTTCACTTTCTTCACCATAGCGTCAAGAAGCTGCGCTTGGCGAACCTGATCTTCCAGAGTCAGAGAAACTTGAAGATTGGCATGAAATCCTTGCGGTATCATCTGAAGGTTGAGCTTGCGGAAGGCTTCACAAAGCTCGGGCTAAAGAGGCTTCAAGATGAGACTATTGCAGTATGCCTTACGAATGAGCGCGTCTACAATGACATTTGCTTTCCTTGGAGTATACTCAATGCTTGGATTGAAGTCCTCAAGCATTTCCACCCAACGAGACTACCGAAGATTGAGATTGGGTTGAGTGAAAATGTACTTCAAGCTCTTGTGCTCGGTGTACACCTCAACTGGTCTACCCAACAACAAATGCCTCCAAGTCATTAGAGCATGCACAACTGCAGCCAACTCAAGATCATGAGTGGGGTAGTTCTTCTCGGCAGGCTTCAACTGACGCGAGGTATAAGCAACAATCTTCTTGTCTTGCATGAGAACACCACCAAGACCTTGGAGAGAAGCATCACAGAAAACTTGGAAAGGCTTGGGCTGCTTAGGAGGAACAAGAACTAGAGCTGAAGTCAGTCTCTGCTTGAGCGTATTGAACGCCATCACACTCAGGAGACCAAACATACTTGACACTCTTTTGGAGGAGATTGTACAAAGGCTTAGCAATTTGAGAGAAGTTCTCCATGAATCTTCTGCAATAACTAGCAAGCCCGAGGAAACTCCGAAGCTGCTTCACATTCTGAGGAGGTTCCCACTTCAAGATTGCCTCAACTTTCTCAGGGTGCACTTTAATTCCCTTAGCAGAGATGACATGCCTGAGGTACACCACTTCATTGAGCCAAAACTCACACTTGGAAAACTTGGCATAGAACCGATGTTCCCTTAACTTGTCAAGCACAAGGCAGAGATGCTCTGCATGCTCTTCTTCTGACTCCAAGAACACAAGGATATCATCCAGATAGACCAAGATGAATTCATTCTTGAAAGGAGAGAAAATGAAATTCATCATTCTTGAGAAGGTTGGAGGAGCATTAGCAAGACCAAACGACATGACGGTGTACTCATAAGAGCCAAAACTCGTCCTGAAAGTGGTCTTGGGAATGTCTTCTTCGCGAATGCGAATCTGACGATAACCCATGCGAAGATCAAGCTTCAAGAAAACCTTGGCACCTTTCAGTTGTTCAAACAACTCATTGATGTTAGGGAGTGGGTATTTGTTTCTGATTGTCTTCTTGTTCAATGGCCGGTAGTCAACACAAAGACGATCCATGCCATCTTTCTTCTTGACAAACAAAACTCCACAACTCCATGGAGAACAGCTTGGTCTGATTAGACCCAGACGTTCTTGCTCATCTAGCTGCTTCTTCAACTCTTTCAGCTCTTCGGGGCCAAGTTTATACGGGCGCTTACAGACCGGTTCAGTTCCGGGCTCGAGATCAATCACGAACTCGACTGGACGGTGCGGAGGCATTCCTGGCAATTCTTTTGGAAAGATATCTTCATACTCACAAACCACCAGAATTTGAGAAATCTCCGAGATTTCACCCTTCTCATTAAGAGCAAAGAGACAGATTGTGTCATTGCGAGCCCCGAATATAATCACATCTTCTGAAGGATGAGTCAGCTTGACTTCTTTTGCTTGACAATCAACATAAGCCTTGTTCATAGCCAGGAAGTCCATGCCCAGAATGAGATCAATATCAAAATTACCGAGAACAATTGGAGAAGCCAGAAAAGAATAATTGCCCATCTTGATAGAAACATCCGGCACCAAGCAATTGGAATTCATTAACTTCCCAGGAGACACCACTGACACAGGTCTAAGGAGATCTTGACATGCAAACTCATGCATTGCAAAGAATGAACGGGACATGAAACAATGCGATGCACCAGTATCAAACAAAACTTTTGCTGGAATAGAATTAACTTAGAGATAACCCATGATCACTTGAGAAGAATCCTCTGCCTCTATTGCATTCACCATATTCACTCTTGCGGACTTGGGATTATGCTTCACCATAGCATTGCTTGGAGGCTTGAGAGGAGGAGGAGGCGAAAGGCGCCGCTGGTTGCACTTATTTGCATAGTAACCCTTCTGGCCACACTTGTGACAAGTCACCTCAAAAAGCGGACGAACATTGCCTGGAGGAGGAACAAGAACTGCCTTGGACGCCTGGGGTCTCTGCTAAAATCCTGGGTTGGGTGGGTGGGAAGAACCATGACCACCAAACTGCTTCTTCTGCTGAGGAGGATGAAACGGAGGAGGATTTGGCACCCTATACTTCTGCTGCTTGGGAACCATCTGAGAGCTGGAAGAAGACGAATATGAATCCCTTGAACGCTTCTTGGAGTTCTCCAAGAAGAGCTGAGCTGCTTCGACCTTCAAAGCCATGTTGTAGAACTGATCAAACTCACGAGGCTCTTGAGGAACTTGGCCTGGCAGAATCTCATCCTTGAGACCACCTCTGACGAACATCTTGCTTGGCATAACGGGCTAGATTCTGGAACTCGACGTTGTACTGGTAGGTAGACTTGCTTCCCTGCTTCAGGTGCCTGAACTTCTCACGCATCTCCTCGACAAAGCTTGTCGGAATGTAATGATCCCTAAAGTCATCATGGAAATCGTCCCAAGTAACAACACGAACGCCCCTGGAATCCTTGTACTGCTGCCACCAATCAGCTGCTTGACCCTTGAGCTAGAACGATGCAAATCTGACAAAGTCCTCTGTCCTGACATTGCTGCACTCAAAATGCTTACTCATATCACGGAGCCAATCACCAGCATCAAAAGGCTACTCAAAACAGGTGAAAGACTTGGGCTGGTTGGCAAGTAACTGATTGAGTGTCGCAAACTGAGGCTGATTCTGAAAATTCCCTTGAAAACCTTGCTGACCCTACTCCCTTTCTTGCAACAGCCTGAGCAACATCTGAGTGTTCACATTGGTTGCGGCCATCACAGCTTGCCAAGCTTCTGGAGGAGGAGGCGGAGGCGGCGGTGGCGGCGGTGGTGATGGAACATCAGTCTGCTCCTCACCACGACCTAGATTGTTGCGAGTGGGTGGAGCCATCCTAAAGATGGACAAAACGCATCAGCACCTCATTGATAAGCTGAATCAAATGCTTGAAAGAAATTTAACAAATAACAACACAGCCTTTCTACTGAAAAATTAGTAAGAATGCTTCTTCGGTTAACGGTAACATCATGAGATATAAAAAGCCACTTGCAATAACGGTGCCCTTGGTCTAGTTGTGACAGCCCAAGTGTTTTCCCTACCTTTTATGGCATGTAATCTAATGTATGAACCTTGTGTCATGAGCTTATGAAATGATTTGCACCTTATCATCCATGTGTTGTTTGGCATTCATGCATCATGCATCATTTCATCCATCATAGCATTCATCATGCCTTGCTTGTTTTCATGTGTCTTTGTATGGTGTGGTGGTTGTGATTGTGACTTGTGAGGTGTTGTGGTTGGATCATAGGTTCAACCTACCTCTCTTCCCCTCTCTTTTGTCTTTCAACTAAAACCCCAACCTAGTGCTTTATTTTTCCATGTTATTTGATCAACAGAATTAACTTGCTTTTTAAATTGTTAAAAATGTTCAAGTGCTAGCCTAATATGTTTTGAGCTCATGAGTGTTGGCCTTTTATTATTTTAAGCTTTTATGTAATTGGGATATTTAAATAACAGGGGTTGTTATTTTTAAAAGTATTAAAATTACTTGTCTTAAAAATCATCTGAATATTTTTATTAAATAGTGCCTTTTATTTCCTTTGCAAAACTATTTTGTTCTGCACATTTTCCCTCTATTTTTGTCTATTTTTTTTACTTGTAATGTGGTGTTTTAAAAAGATAAAACCCTTCTCTGTTTTTCTTTTCGTTTGAGAGAGAGAGGAGAGCGGGCCTTGCCTCTACTGCGCGACCCAGCAAGCACTACTAGGAAAAGGGCTATAGCTAATATAGACATTAGTGGTGCACTATGTATGTGGTGCACCACTGCTATATAGCAGTGGCGCACCAATATCTGGTGCGCCATTATTAGCCATATTACTAATGGCGCACCTAGTGTGTGGTACGCCATTATGGGTTGTGTCCTGGCCCCACACCCCTTCCCAGACTTAACAGTGGCGCACCAGGTGAAAGTGCGCCATTACTAGTTTTAACTATAATGGCGCACCACAACCATGGTGCGCCACTACTAACAATTTTTTTTCATTTTTTTTTCAAAAATAGTAATGGCGCACCATACACCAGGTGCGCCATTAGTAACCCTGGTTACCAATGGCACATTCTTAGGAGGTGCGCCATTGGTAACCTGAGAACAGCTAGATATTTTTCACAGCCACACCTACCACACTCACTTTTCCCACTTCATTCTCTCCACCTCTACCAAGCTTAGTCTCGGCTGCCTCCTCCTCCTCACCTCATTTGCACCATAGATTCACCCAAATTAAGTGGTTAAAATTCCTTTTTCTGATAGGTAAGTAAGGGGAAAGCTTTCTTTATGTTCTAGATCTACTTTTTTCTCCCTCCAACGTACACACTTTTTATGTCCTAGAGATCTACGTATGTTTGTGGTGCGCCATTGTTTGTGGTGATGACCCTCCCCTAAATGTTGCCAATATTTTGCCGGAATGTTGATTCATTTCCATTTCACCGAGAATATGGCACTATGCATTCTTTTTTGTCCTATTTTTAGGCAAAGTCATGCCAAAAAAAATTGGTTCTAAAATATCGTTTTGCTCTACACCCCGCAGGCGACCATGGTCCGCATGATGACCGAAGGCATCGTGAATAGGTTTTTGAGCTCCGCGAAGGCTGAGATGCTTAAAAAGAACAAGACAGAGATAAGATGTCCATGTCGAAGATGCAAGCTGAAGAGCCTTATGGACCCGGATTCCAGACAGGTGCGGGGCCACCTGCTCGTGCATGGTTTCATGGATGGCTATCGGTGGCAATGTGATGAAGATGATTATGAAGTCGTCCATGGGGGGCGGGCAAGAAATAAGGAAGGGTAGCAACACAATAGCGGCGAGGGCGGGCGAGAAGACGCAGAATCTCCAGGACATGATCACGAAGTAGATGCAGGACACAGTCATCATGTAGAAGATGTCGGACATGATGATGAGGCAGATCAAGATGAAGGGCATGATCATGAATATGAATATGCCGGAGCAGACGACGATGGACCATCAATGGGATGGGTGCAGAACCCTCATATTCAAGAGCTGCTTCTCAAGCAGACGGGTAACACAAGAGTTGCCGCCCGAGAGAAAGCCAAGCTGGATCAACTGGAGATAGACGCGGTTACTCCATTGTATGAAGGATGGAGGCCCGAGGATACCCGCCTGAAAGTAATGCTCATGGCTCTAGAGATGAAGGTAAAACACAAAATGATCGACGCATGCTTTGACGAGAACATGTCATTCTGGCACGAACGTCTTCCCAAGGGCAACAAGTGCCCGACCAGTTTGGAGGAGGCGAAGAAAATCATGTGTCCTCTGGATTTACCGCACGTGAAATGCCATGCGTGCATGAACGATTGCATCATTTATCGGGACGAGCACGCGGAGTCTACCATATGACCGGTGTGTGGTGTCACTTGATACAAGAAGAGGAAGAAAACTCCTCAAAAAGTGGTGTGGTACTTTCCGATCACTCCTCGTCTGCAGCGGTATTTCGCGGACCCTAAGCTAGCAAAGGTCCTGCGTTGGCATGCGGATAGGGAGGAGAAGAAGCGAGAAGATGACGGAAATGATTCGGAGATAAATAAAAAAGACAAGATGTTGAGTCACCCTAAGGATGCGAGCCAGTGGCAAGCGTTGAACTTCGAACACCCAGAATTGGGGGATGATCCAAGGAACATCGTGATGGGTGTGAGCACTGATGGAGTCAATCCGTTTGGTAGCCAGAGAAGCACACATAGCACCTGGCCTGTGTTTGTGTGGACGTACAACCTTCCCCCCTGGATGTGCATGAAGAGGAAGTACATTCACATGAGTATGCTAATTGAAGGGCCGAAACAACCAGGGAATGACATCAATCTGTATCTAGGGCTGCTGAAAGAGGAACTAGACACGCTGTGGAAAACGCCAGCCAATACGTGGGACGCCGCAGCGAAACAATATTTCCCTATGAGAGCCGCACTGCTCACGATGGTGTACGACTTTCTCGGTTACGGATATGTCGCGGGGCAGGTGGTCCACAGATTTAGTGCATGCGTCAGGTGCATGGATGACACAATGTATCACCAGCTAGATAGAGATCCCGGGTCTTCGAAAACCGTGTTCATGGGACATCGAAGGTGGCTTCGCGACGATGACGCATGGAGAAAACGCAAGGATCTGTTCGATGGTGAAACTGAACCCCGAAGACCCCCACGTACGAGGAGCGGCAAGGAAATAGACGAGCTGTTGAAAAATTGGAAAGAGTGCCCACCGCAGGGAAAGAAGCGAAAGGCGCCAGAGCCGCTGCTGAAGGTATGGAAAACGAGGTCTGTTTTCTGGGACTTGCCGTACTAGAAGATCCTCCGTGTGCCTCACAGCCTTGATGTCATGCATATCACGAAGAACGTGTGTGAGAGTCTGCTTGGTACCCTGCTCAACATGCTAGAGAGGACCAAAGATGGGCCAAAAGCAAGGGCAGACTTGCAATCAATGGGCATCAGGGAGGAGCTTCACGCAAAACGCCCTAATGATGATGATGATGATGATGAGGCGAAGGACACGGAAAGTCGTCGCAAAGGCAAAAAGGCCAAGAAGATTGAATATGAATGCCCTCCCGCGTGCTTCACTCTAAGTTAGAAGGAGATCGAGCAGTTTTTCACCTGCCTCATAGGAGTAAAACTTCCTTACGGTTACGCGGGGAAGATAAGCAGATACCTAGACTCAATGAAGCATAAGTTCAGCGGGATGAAGTCTCACGACTGTCACGTGCTGATGACGTAGATACTTCCAGTTGCAATCCGTGGGATCATGGACGCGCACGTCCGTGAAACGCTATTTGGCCTATGCAACTTTTTCAACATCATCTCTTGGAAGTCGGTTGGCGTGAAGCAACTCAGAAGGCTACAGGAAGGGATCGTGGTGATACTATGCGATCTTGAGATGTACTTCTCGCCCGCATTCTTTGATGTTATGATGCATCTGCTGGTCCATATCGTGGAGGATATCATCCAACTTGGGCCGACGTTCCTGCACAACATGATGCCGTTCGAAAGGATGAATGGTGTCATCAAAGGATATGTTCGCAACAGGGCACGTCCAGATGGAAGCATAGCCAAGGGCTTTCTGACCGAAGAGTGCATCTCCTTCTGCACGAATTATCTAGGCATCGAGAACCCCGTTGGTCTGCCCGTCAACAGGCACCTTGGTAGGCTCGCTGAATGGGGTCACCGCGAGGGTCGCCGCGAAATGCATGTCGACTTCAAGGGTCGACTCGCCGACTTTGAAAGAGCAAACCTAATCGCGCTATAACACATAGACGTGGTCAATCCTTGGGTGGTAGAGCACAAAACCTTTATTGAGAAGACGTACAATGACCGAGGCCAACAGAGGACGGACGGAGATATAATCAAAGAGCACAACTCATGTTCCACGCGTTGGTTCAAGGACAGACTTCTGTCGTACCCTTTACATGAGGATTCTTCCGCGGAAGAAAAACTCATATTCGCCTTGTCACAGGGTGCCGAGCAACAACCTGATGACCTATGAGGCGTACGATATCAACGGCTACACATTCTACACCGAGGAAAAGGACATGAAGAGGGATTATCAGAACTCCGGGGTAACGATGGAATCCTACACCGGTAACGACAAGGACAGATACTACGGAAGGATTGAGGAGATCTGGGAGCTGAGCTACGCTGGAGAGAAGGTCCCGATGTTCCGTGTCAGATGGGCCAAGAGCATCCTAAAAGAAGACCGGTATTTCACCACCATGGTTATGCCCAAAGCCAAATCCAAGACCGCGGGCGCAAACGTGATCACCGCGAAAAATGAGCCATGGGTACTGGCTTGCCAAGTGGACCAATGTTTCTTCATTACCGACCCGTCAAAACCCAGTCGTGTTGTCGTGAGGAGAGGCAAAAGGAACATCATCGGAATGGATGGAGTCACCACTGAGCAAGACTTCGACAAGTACGGCGACCTGAAGATGGAAGATGACGACGACGATGAAGTACCATACACCACAAGAAAAAGCAGGACCACCCTACCTAAAGGACGTCCGTGCAAGATAAGAACTCAAGGGGTTCTGGGGCTAAATTATTCAACCGCGAGAAAGAAGGGCAAGAAGATTGTGAAAATATAGCTAAGATCGAATCACGACATGTCGGCCGCGTGTGTGTGTCAGTGGCAAGCTCAATCTCTTTGATGACTGTTATTTCATGTCACTTGATTTCAACATTGTGTATCTTGTTGGCTTTCCATCACCATATCCCAACGGGTGTATTCTTGTTCACAATTCGCTGCCACACTGTGTACCTATGCATCCCCTTCATTCTAATATATCGACACACAATGCTTTTGCATGTGTGCAAAAAACCCTACTCTTTTTAACTAAGTAGCACCCTGACCATAAGGATTCTACATGTGGTTCCTACGCAATAGATAACTTTGTATCATAGTGAACCAACTACACAACAACCACCAACATACACACTTTGTATCATACCATGTCATATAATTCTAAATTATTACATGCAAACTAAAATCCAAAAAAATAAAAAAAAGTTAGTAATGGCGCACCAGGAGAAGGTGCGCCATTGCAATCTCTGTTTCTATGGCGCACCCCTGGACGATGCGCCATTGCTATTGCTCTTTCTATGGCGCACCCCTCAGAGGTGCGCCATTGCTAACCCAAAACCCACTACGGCCTTTCCCTCCCTCCCCTCCTGCCTCCCGCCTTCCCCTTCTTCCCCCACCACTACGGTTTCGCCCTCCCACCCCCGCTCCGCCGTCGCCTCCCACCCCCTCCCTCGCTGCCATCAACACTGGGAGCTCCCCTGCTCGTCCCCGAAATCGGCCGCCCGGCTCCCGATCCCGCCGGCTCGCCGGCCGCTGTCGCCCGTTGCCGCCTGCCTCTCCGTCCCGGCCCACCCGCCTGACGCTCGGCACCCTTGCAAGCCGCCGGCCGCCGCCTGCCGCTCCGGACGTGTGCCTCCTCCTCCTCCTCCCTGGTCGCCATCGCCGCCACCCCATTTGCTGCAAGGTACAGGCTCTCCCCTCTCCCACCTCATCAGTCCTCCAAACGTCCTCCTCCCTCCCTCCCTCTAAATCCATCGTTTTTTGTGTGCTGCCATCTGATGATTGAAATTAGCATTGGATGATGTGCACGCTCATTTTGTAGGATCAACGGATGTTTATGCTCATTTTGTAGAACAAATGTTCATGCTTGTGATGCTGAACATTATTAATGGGCCACTTAAATCATGATCTACACTTTAGATTTAATAAGTAACTCAAAGTTTCAAATTTCCAGTACTAAAAAGCTTGAAAGGGGACAAGTTTCATAATAATTGTAATTCAGGATTATCTAGGCAACCCTTACATTGCATAATAATTGTAACTCTGTGAATGGATATGTTGATATTGGCACTTACAAACACCATAAACAAATAGTTACCCCTTTCTCCTGAAATGTTGATTAATTTATGTTTCGGTTGAGAATGGGGCACTCCTAGGTCAAGAAAATTAGCAAAGGTCATGCCCAATTTTCTTGACCTAGAAGGTGCCCGATTCTCAACTGAAACAAAAATAACTCTAGTAGCCTTTTTTCCTATTTAGAGCGAACATGGGCAACAATGATGAGGCCGGCGGTTCGGGCAAGCCATTCTGGGAGCTGTCCCAGGAGATGGAGGAAGAACCTCATCGCTATGAGGACGCTGCGGAAGAAACTGATCCCGACTACACAACCCCTAGTGGCATCGGGGATGACACCACTGATGGTGCCGCTGTAGATGCCACCACTGATGATGGTAGCGAACGCACAGATGGCAGCCAACAAAAGAGGCAACGGAAGGACCGGCGCCCGAACGTGCTCGGCACCGTCAAGGAGGAATTTACTGAAGTGTCCTCTAGTGGTCATTCAATGGCGCACAAAGAATTAGTCCCTGGGTACGCGGGACAACTCGGGTGCATTCTCCGGAGCACCGTCTCGATCAACACCGAGAACCTAAGGCATCCTGACCAAGGGAATTTGTGCAACCTCCTCTTCACGAAGCTGCACGAATGATACAAGTTCCTCGGTGAATTCGCAAACACATGCCTCTCAGGGAATAAAGTGAACAGTGCCACCCTCACGAAGATGAGCACGGCCCTGGCTATTTGGAGAGCCGCGATGAAGAGAAGGGTTCTAAGTGGTGATAGTTATGAGAAGATCAAGGCGACAAATCCTTCGATCAGCAAAGAGGACTACCTGGAGTTCAAGATCAAGTGCGAGAGCAACGCATCCGCGGAATCAAGTCAGTGGGGGAAAGATATGCGGGACTTGAACTTAGGGGTCCACAAACTCGTTCCTGGCGGTTACAGAGTGGCGGAATCTAAATGGTACAAGGAGGACGTGGAGCATGCCGCGCAAGGCCTACCGCCCCTCTTCGATAAATACCATGAAAAGCAGACCAGGAACTATGTCAGGGCCCAGTACAAGGTGGACCCGGTAACAGGGGAGCTTACCACGGATCCGAAGGTGAAGGAGCTTGAGTGTGTTCTGGTAAGGAATACACCCCCGCGTAATTAGCTCCATATGGTTGCGTTCTAATTAATGAAGCCAAATTTTAAATGGTTCACGTTCCTTATGCAGGAAACTGAAAGCAGTAGCGCGGGGTCTCAGAGCTCCCTGCCTGCTGCCCCTTGGGACACCTCTTTAAATAGGGCGCTGAACGTTCTGAAACAAAATGATAAGTTCAGTAAGTCGTCGTCAGCTGATCGTGTGGCCGGCGAAGGCTTGTCCACGAAATGGTCGGAATACTATAAGGCTGGGCGAAAGGAGAGAAAGACCAGCTCGGAAAGCCAGGAGCGCGAGGTTAAAGAACTCAAGGCACAAGTGGCGCGGATTCCCAAGATAGTCTCAAAGAAAGTGCAAGACCAACTGGGAGCGACGATCACCGCCATTATGCCTACCTTGGTTGAGGGGCTGCGGGGGTGGATTGTGGGCGGCCAACAGGGGCCGCCCCCGATTCCCAGCTTCACGGGCAGCAACTCGCACAACGCGTCGGCAATGGTGTCTCCGGCGGAGGCGGCATTGGTGTCTCCGACGGAGGCGGCATTGGTGTCTCCGGCGTCGGTGCTGGTATTGGACCTTAATGCACCCGGGTGTGGGAAGAATACGCCGGCCGGCACCTCGGCATCAAGCGGCCCCTCCGTTGGCGGTGCCTCGACATTAGCCGAGCTCGACACCATCATGGTAACTAAGCCTCGGCTGATGACTACTTCATCTCCTTGCCTTTGACTGGGCATCCCTGACGCCCTACATGTTTTCGCAAGGCGCCGCCAACGTTCCATGCACTCTCCTGCACTTCGTGGACGGCTCGCCAAGGCCAAAATCGTTGAACCGGACAACCACGTGTTCCACGGTAATCCGATGCCACCCACCGTGTATAGGGTTCAACTGGTTCGGGTGATGTGGGGCTACGACGACTTGTTACCTCCGTATCGACACCCTAGGGCCGACGAAGATGATGTGATGACCCTCAGCGCCTGCTTAAACTGGTACATGCTTTGGCCGAAGAGCCAGATTCGTTTGGGGGCGGGGGACACCACCCCACAGACAACACCACCAGTCGTGCCAGCGCCAAGCCATGGCAAGACCGCCGCAACGCTACCGTCGTCAGTTGATCCGGACATGCATATGGCACAGGATCCGGACGACAACGACGGTACATTTTGCAACATCGATAAGTACATCAATGAAGATGAGTACGATGACGAATTCTTGGGGCCTCCTTCTCAAGAACCCAACCCTGCAAAAGACGATCGCGATCTAGCTGGTACCACGGAGAAACCCAATTGCATTAGGCGTCGTCCGTTCAGTTCTCGGGAGACGCCTCCAGCTGCCGCCTTCACTGAGACTCAAACAGCCGAGGTGCGAAATATTATCAGCCCCAACACACTCAAGAAGGTGGTCTCTGAGCAGAACTCGATCCCATTACAGCAGAAGAAGCATAAGGCACGGAAAAGAAAAATTTACAAGGGTGCGAGCCAGCCGGCACCGAGTACGATCCGTGCTCAGGACGGGCCACCAATACCTAAGGATATCTCGAGGAGGGTGCATGTGGCGGGTAGGCCGATGCTACCGCCTAATCTGCTCAATGCTGCAACCGGTGCTATGCGGAGTCTGCATGACGGTGTTCTTACTATGGAGAAGCGGCATCTCTCCGACAATGATGTGGCATACCCGGTTTTCGTGGCCAAGGTGCCAGAGCGCAAGGGCTTTGTCGATAGCACCATCGGTGGTATGATCGTCCTGCGGTTTGATGACATCTTCGCTAAGTTTAACCTTTATCCACTGCACTACACCTTCGTTTGGCTATTTTCGCTCAGTATGGAGATGCAGATCATTAGAGACAAGACCCCGAACATCGTGATAGTCGACCCCTTCTACATGCGTGCCAAGATCTTGGGCAGTGCTGGGGACCGGCAAGTCGCGAGTTCATACCTCGAAGGCGTCATTCTGGCGAACCAAGATAAGGATAACTTCCTCGTGCCCTACTTTCCCAAGTAAGTCATCCCCTCACCACCCCGTAACATATGATTTCTTAGATTTCGATCGTTCTTTTTTTTCTAACATTCTGTGTTTTGTGCAGTGACACACATTGCACACTCATCCTCTTAAGCCCGAAATACTCCATGGCCACGTATTTTGACTCGGACCGTTAGTCGAATAAAGACTACACAAATATCAAGAAAGTTCTTGATGATGCTCTCCCCGGCTATGCCAAATCTGGAGGCACCTTCAGGAGGCCAATTAAGAGGTACGACAAGCACGTGTTCACCCACGTAACCGCGTTCCCCTACGTCAAGCAGCCGCCTGGCAGTCAGAAGGATTCCTACTACGCCCTTCGTCGCATGCGGGCGATTGTACGGGGCCTTCATCACCTTCTGCTACCAAATAATCTCAAAGATTGGGCCGCACGCTTGTCGGAAATCCAGGACGCGGACATCAGACAAGAATTCTTTCGCATCCAGTCGGATATTGCGGAAATCAACTATCAAGATGTCCTTCGTACCTCGGGGCAGTTCTACCTCAAATATCAACCGTCCAACGGTGAAATAGAAACAATGCTACAAATGCAGGCTGACAACGATCGCACATTCATGACCATCATGAAAGACGGCGGCTTCATCCACACTCCGGGCCCTGAGCCGAGTCGAAAGTAATGATGTTATGTAGTTCTGGAAGAAGAGTTTAGCTCATGTTGTAATTAAACTTCAATGAACTTGTATGTCTCTTTAGTTTGGACAGTCGTTCAACTTATATGTAATCGATGCTATTTATTAGTAGGACCATGAATCGTGCTATTAATAATGTGTTGCTTTTCTCTTCCGATCCTTTTGTTGCATACTTATATATTGCTTATATATTATCTATGAATTGCTACTAACGTTTTGTTTGTCTAGTGCATAGAGATGTCGTCGTATGTCGTGTAGAAGGGTAAGGTTCCTAGAGTCTACGATGACTGGGAGGAGTGTTGGAGACAGGTTCACCGTTTCAGCGGTAACAGTTACAAAGGGTACACCACTAGGGCGGAGGCGGAAGCTAGATACGCGCGCTATCTAGCGGGAGAGAGGAGGGAGCGGAGGAGGAACCGGATGAAGACTAGTTTCATCGTGATGATGCTCATCGTGACCGCAGCTCTCTTCTATGTGATGGTAGTTTAGATGATCGATATCGACTTTGCAATGTGACGACAAACTCGGCTAATACGATGAACTTTGCTAATGTCTCGAGACCTAAACTTGGCTAATGTTTGAACTTTGTTCGCCATTTGGAATTTGGAGACTAATATGATGAATTCTATTGTGTGATGTTTGTATTTTGTGCTGTAACGTATTTTGTAACCTGTGCAAATACCAGAAAAGCAAAAAACAAATTCCTAATATTCATAGTAGTGGCGCACCATATTGAGCATTAGTGGCGCACCGGGGCCAAATACCAGTGGCGCATGTTGGGGCATAGTAATGGCGCACCTGGGGGCATAGGTGAAGGCAAATATGGACCCCTAGGAGGCATTGTAATGGCGCACTATTGTACATAGCAATGGCCCACTATGTGGTGCGACACTATTATCTGGGATACTAATGGCGCACTGGAGATGCCCCATTACTATTTGTTACTAGTGGTGAGTTAATAGTGGCGCACCTATAGTGCACCATTAATAGCAAAAACATGTGCGCCACTAATAGCCTATTCCCTAATAGTGAAGATCCCGCAGCCCAGCCAACTCTCCCAGCGTTCGCTTCTTCCTCCTCTTGTATGACACCCCATCCAGGGGAGCCACGTTGGCTTGCCAATGATTTGACGGCTGAAGCGAGCCCTAGCCTCCTATATATCACGTCCCCGGTGCCCTAGGTCCTCCCCTCGCTCCATTTCATCCTTCTCCTACCCCCTCTACCATCAGGTAAGGTTATCCACGCCACGTCAACTCCATGACCTCCATGCTCTGGCCAAGCTCGAGCTCGTGCTCGGGGTAGCACCTAGGCGTCGTATCCTTCCTCTCCGACGGCGTGGATCGGAGCCCTCGACTTCCTTCCGTCTCCTACATCTACGCATGTGACGCCATCGACCCCGGGGCTCCCTCGTCGCCGGCGTCTTCTTCCCTGCATTTAGACCTGAGACACACCAGACTTCCGCCAGGCCTCGCGACGTCTCTGTCCCGTCCTAGACCTCTACTTCTTGTCCTAGGTGAGCTAGGTACCACCGTCTCCATCTCCGTTATGTCTTGAAGCTATTCGATCTGTGTAGGTGATGCTAGGATCATGCCGTTCTAGCGCCCTCCGTGCTCTGGTACCAACTTGTCACGCCCAAGATGCGCGCCTATCCATATTAAGGCACGAGGGCCTCGCAAGGGATAGATGTGCATCTTGCTGTTAGCAAGTATAGTATCATTGCATCATACATACAGAAGAGATGAGTATACAAGTCTGGCTTACACTCGCCACATGCTAAATTACAATTCCACAAAGTGCTCAAATCATCAAGATGAAGACAAGGTCCGACTACGGACAAAAACAAACGATAAAAAAATGCAAATGACACTATCTTGCTATCCCAAAGATCACAACCATGGTCCTCTACTCATCCGGGTACGTCACATACATCCTGCCTCTTTCCTTGTCATATTCCCACTGAAGCTGGGTAAGGTCATCCTGCACGAACTCATCTGAACGTGTACCTGGAGTGTTGTAGTAAACTGTGAGCCACGAGGACTCAGCAATCATGCGCCCGGGCAACGAGACTATTCAAGCTTAAGATTGGGATGTGGTAAGTGTTTAGTTTGCAACAGCACTAAGAATTTATGGTGGCTAACTTACGTAACAAGAACATAATATGAGTATCCTACGATGAGCGATCGAATGTAGTATGATCTCTATGAGATCCTGAACACTTACTTACGTCAAACATAACCCCACCGTGTTCTCTCTCGGATCATGTTCACGAGCAGAGACGATCATGGTTACTCACACAGTTGGTGTATTTTTATTAGAGTTTACTTCAGGTTTACTATAACCGGGTGTTAAACAAAAATCCAAGTTGCCACATAACCGCGGGCACGGTTTTCCGAAAGATTTAACCCTGCAGGGGTGCCTCCAACTAGTCCATCACAAATAACCATACTCCACAGGAATAGCCTCGACCATGGATCTCGTGGTCATCATCGGTAATTCCAAAGGAATTCCAACACCTCGAGAAAACCCGAAGAAAGTCAGAGTCCACACGCAAGACACTCGATAAAGGTAAAACAAATCCAGCAAGACCACCCGACGTGTCGACGAACCCGATAAGAGCTGCGTATCTCGTTCTCAGGACACGATGGATAAGCACAGCATATAGTGGCCTGATAGAAATCTCCCGAGTTGCCCCGGGTTGGCCCCGCACACGGCTCTAGTTTGGACCAACACTCATGAGGAGCACTGGCCCGGGGGTTTATTAATTATCCACAGGGTTGCAAAGCCCTATGCAAATTTTATTAAGTTATTAGCAAATGTAGTACCAAAGTTGGGTCTTGCCAGACAAGTTTTAATATCAACTGAATAAACAAGGGGGTCCTCATAACAACCCCGAGCATGTTAGGGGCGCAAAGTATGGAAACATAACACCGGTAACAAGAAACTATGGCGGTAACAGCGGAACAAATCACCTAGCAAAAGGCCAAGCCTTCTAGCAATACCAAGATATATATGTGCATTAAATTAAATAACATATAATATTGTGATATCCAAATCCATGTTATCACATGGAACAACTTGCACCTGCAACTAACAATGCTATAAGAGGGGCTGAGCAGCGGTCACTTAGCCAATCAAAGGTTGCTAAGAGGTGGAGGGTTAAAGGCTGTCATGGCATTTCGGAGGCTGATATCAGGTGGTAGGTAGCGCAATTGTAACAATAAGAGCGAGAAACTAGCAAGCGAAAATAGTATCGGGATCCGGGTACGATCATCTTGCTTGTTGGTTCTTCAGCGAAACAAGTAGTGGGATCCTCGTAGTGGTACTCCTTTGGGTCCTCGTAATCAGTATCAACACTCGCGTCTACCCAAGAGAAATAGCAACAATAAACATCCAAACAAGGTGCAATGCACAACCAAGATGATGCATGATTCATTTATGAAGAATTTAACATGGCAATCCAAAACTAGTCATGTTTCAAATGCAAAGTTGTTTATTAATGCATCTGGAAAGAACCTCATGTTAAGTTATTTAGACATGCATGAACATGGAAAATATGGATGCATCATGCAAAATCGATAGAAATGCATATAAAGAACGCAAGGAACGGAGTTACGGTTCTCATGATATGCTCACGACAAGGTACGGAGGCAAATACACAAGACAACCAAGACATGGGCTATTTCTTGGCATTCCAAGGTAGCCACTGGTTAGGTAATGAAAAACCAACCACAATAGACTCGAAGATCAATCAATTCCATGGAGTATAGCTCCCACAAGCCACAAAACAATAAAATTCACAATCTGCCACAAAACAGCAACATAGCAACTTACACAGTCCACAACTTGAGCTACAGGAATCCTACAGCCACAAGCAAGGTATTGACAGAAACTACACAACACACACATCAACTTATCCAACTACACAATCAGCAAAGGAGGCACACATCAATAAGCATGAAGCTATCAAGTTGACATGATGAAACAGTTTTCTGGGGCTTAGTGAAAATTCCAGTTTTCTGGAATCTGAGTTAATAAAGTAGCATATTGACAGCAGTAGTTAAATATGCTAGAGACCACCTCTTGGCATGAAAATTAACAGGATGGTAGTAGACAACATCTACTTCACATAACTAACATTGAGCATGAGCAAATACTCAACACCTAACTAGATGTCACCCACTCTTCATGGCATAAAAATAACAACAGATTCTCTGACTTAGAAATATTTAGCAAGTTTGAAAACAGCAACATTTTAGTAGCTACTTTAGAGCATGGTTCCCACTTATATGCAAGTTTAATATGACAAAAATAAATACCATGGCATTCTACTCATCAAAGGCTACCATATTCATGTTGGCACAAATATCATAGCATGCATGGAGTAAATCCTACAAAAATCACAAAAGGCCACCCCACCACAAAAAAATAGCATTTCACCAAGTTTCTCAAATGAAAAAACAAATGGCACCACTGGATTCCTGGGATTTTTCTACCCCAATTCCATATATCACACCCCTATGTTAATGTTAACAAGTTGCCCAAAACTCAACGCGAAAATGCACGTATTCTCTTATAAGTCAATAATTACTCAAAAGACAGTTGGAAGATCTGGCAATGTCCAGATTTGGATTATTTCCTAAAATGGTAATAACGAAAAAAACTCACAAAAACACATTAAAACAAAAATAAAAAAAGAGGGTCCACCTGGCAGAGAGCCAGGGGCCCTGGACCTACTGTCATACACCAGCAGCACACATGAGCAAAAAAAGGAAAAGGGGAGGTTGGAACCCAAGACCTCCTAGCTCTCTACAAGGAGCGCTAGCCACTGTGCTGGGCTTCAGCTTGCTGAAAAAGGGAGGGCTTGGACCCTATTGACCAGAATACGGGGCTGGTTTAACTGACGAAATGAATAAAACTGCAAGGACTGCGCCTGTTTGGAAAAATAAAAAGGAAAAGGGAGGGCTTATGGGATCGAACCCAGGGCCTGTGGGTTGGCACACAGGGGTGCTACCACTACGCTACACCTCTGACCACGAACAAAAAGCGGGGACAATCCACATGAGGCATAACAGCTGGCGAATCTGACACGGAAACATATAAAAACCTCGCTTGCCTCGTGAGGGAGATCATAGAAGGCAAACCGCGTCTTGCTTGGAATCTTGGGGGCGCTCAGGGGTTCTCTAATGCACGGTGCTGCAGCGCGTGGTGTAGCGGCACGTGTGCAAGACAAGAGCGAAAAAAATAGAGTACGCATACTGCAATTACAACCAGAGCACGGAGGGTGCAAGAGCGGCATGATCCTATCATCGCCTACGCAGATTGAATAGCTCCAAGACATAATGGAGATGGAGAGGGTGGTACCTAGCTCACCAAGGACAATAAGTAGAGGTCTAGGACGGGACGGAGACGTCGCAAGGCCTGGCAGAAGTCCGGCGCGTCTCGGGTCTGAATGCAGGGAAGAAGACACCGGCAACGAGGGAGCTCCGGGGTCGATGGCGTCGCGTGCGTAGATGTAGGATATGGAAGGAAGTCGAGGGCTCCGATCCACGCCGTCGGGGAGGAAGGATACAATGCGTAGGTGCTACCCCGAGCACGAGCTCGAGCTCGGCCGGAGCATGGAGGTCATGGAGTTGACGTGGCTTGGATAACCTTACCTGACGGCGGAGGGGGTAGGAGAAGGATGAAATGGAGTGAGGGGAGGACCTAGGGCACCGGTGACGCGATATATAGGAGGCTAGGGCTCGCTTCGGCTGTCAAATCATCGACAAGCCGACATGGCTCCCCTAGATGGGGTGTCGTACAGGAGGAGGAAGAAGCGAACACTAGGAGGGCTGGCTGGGCTGCGGGATCTTGCTGGGCTGCGCTGGAGAGGCAAGGCCCGCTCTGCTCTCTCTCTCAAACGAAAAGAAAAACAGAGAAGGGTTTTATCTTTTTAAAACACCATATTGCAAGTAAAAAACAGACAAAAATAGAGGGAAAATGTGCAGAACAAAAATAGTTTTGCAAAGGAAATAAAAGGCACTATTTAATAAAAATATTAAGATGATTTTTAAGACAAGTAATTTTAATACTTTTAAAAATAACAGCCCCTGTTACTTAAATACCCCAATTACATAAAAGCGCAAAACAATAAAAGGCCAACACTCATGAGCTCAAAACATATTAGGCTAGCAGTTGAACATTTTTAACAATTTAAAAAACAAGTTAATTCTGTTGATCAAATAACATGGAAAAATAAAGCACTAGGTTGGGGTTTTAGTTGAAAGACAAAAGAGAGGGGAAGAGAGGTAGGTTGCACCCATGATCCAACCACAACACCTCACAAGTCACAATCACAACCACCACACCATAGAAAGACACATGAAAACAAGCAAGGCGTGATGAATGCTATGATGAATGAAATGATGCATGATGCATGAATGCCAAACAACACATGGATGATAAGGTGCAAATCATTTCATAAGCTCATGACACAAGGTTCATACATTAGATTACATGCCATAAAAGGTAGGGACAGCACTTGGGCTGTCACACGTAGAGAGCTACTTGGAAGCAACATTGTCCGTAGGCCAAGAATTGGAGACAGGATGATCTCCATTCTCCATAGTGGAGAGGCAGAGCCTATCTTGTTTTATGATATTGTACCTAAGAGAGGGTAGAGTAGGTCCTATGAGAGAGGAGTAGGTGCTAGGTACAATGTGTTATTATGTGCTACAATGTGTTAGAGTTGATGATGATGAGTAGGAGGAGTTGTGATTACGACTAGTGACCAACTTGTTATATGATGTCTCATTGACGAAAATGATGATTAAATAGTGTTGGTGGTAATGACTATGATGATTATTAGCTATAGTGTTGTTGGTGCTGATATGATGCAAGAGTTTTTATATTAGTATGATGATGATGTTGATCACGATTATCATTATGATTTGTTATATCATTGGGAGAAGGAAAGCGGATTAGATTCATGTGGATGGATCAAAAGTGACCAAAAGTTGAATTAGTAGGATCGTCGTCCTACTAATTCAACTTTTGATCACTTTTGATTCATTTGGATGAATAAAATCCATGTTTCTTCCTCACAATGATATAATAATTCATCATGAACATAATGATATAACAACCTCTTAATTGGTACTATATCAAAATTTATATAACGACGTATAAATACACTAAAAATAAAAATAATGAAAAACATATTACTAGTAGCGCGGGTTTGCAAGAACGCTACTAATAGTTGTCTTATCAGTAGAACTTGTATGATACATGCTACAACTATATGTCTAAGCAGTAGCGTGTCTTACACGCATTGCTGGTAAGTAATAGTTGTAGCACCTTACTAGTAGCGCGGTAACCCGCGCTACTAGTAGGCACTAAACCCGCGCTACTACTAGGTTTTTCCCTAGTAGTGTCAAGGCACCGGATCAGCGTCGTATCTAATGGATACGCCTGTCCCTGACCTCATGCACATTGGAGCTCACCTTCTCCTCCTCGCCTAGCTGGAGATGCCTCGCACCACCGACAACAAGCCCCGTCGCCACACATGTTACATCCGTTCCCGTCCACGACAATAGAGCAAGCCAACTCTATTTTGCAGTTTAAGTTTTGTGCAGTCAATGATAGGGTAAGGATCATGTAGAAACAAACTCGTTTTTTTGTCACAATTTAGTCTTAGCCCAACTGGTCAGAGTGTTTCTTTGCAACCGGGAGGTCCTGGGATCAAATCCAGGCACCCACATTTTTTGCTTGTTTCTGCTTATTATTTGCACGCACACACGGGCACTTGGGCCAAATCCTTACACACCGGCACTTGGGACAAATCCTCCTGGGCAGCTGCAGATTGTTGCACTCACGCCCGTGTGCAGTTTTTTTATGTTGTGAGGACTTAGATTTTTCTCCATTGCATTGCATATATTACAAATGCCATTGTTTGAATATGCTATTGCCTAAACAACCGTGCATCGGATTAAAACATGTCATATATGTAAGATGTTCAGAATTTTGTGTAGATTAATAATATCCAACTTTCACACATGATAAAAATACTTAAACTTTCTGTTTGCATTAATTTGCATCAATGTTATCTTAAAATCGGTTTATTGCATAACTAAATAACCGTAGCTCCGTTAATGTTCCATATATAAAACTTGTCTAGAAATACGTGTAGAATCACATGGTGACATTTATTTTGCTGTTCAACAACTCTAAAATTTTGTTAGGACAGATCTAGACCAAATTCATAATATGCATGTGGGGTCGTTTTGGAAATGCTATATGTTGCTTCCAGCCTCATTTAATATGTCTAGATGATGTAGTTGTTTATGCTTCACCTCTTGCCATGTTTAACAACATTTAATATTGTCATGTTCCTAAACATAAGTGAACTAAATAATCGATCGTGGAGTTTCGTTAATATGCAATGCATATTCAGCTTCACTTTAATGTGTAGTAGTTGTTTGATGTGAATTGCCTTGCCTTGCATATTTAAACTGGACATCCATCATATTTGTTTGTGCATCATGTCATGCATATGTTGTGGTGTACCGTGTGTTGATTGTTGTTTTCGGATTGCTTCTTCTCGATAGAGTTCCGAAAGCGTTCGGGGTGTGAGGATTCGTTCAACTACGTTGGCTCGTCTTCTTCATGGACTCGTTCTTCTTCCAAGCGGGAGCTTAGGCAAGATGACACATTTCCCTGGATGCCACTACTACCATTGCTTTGCTAGTTGTCCCGCTTTTATCGTTATGTCTTGCTACCTACCACTTGTTGGTGAAGCCTCCCAACATTGCCATGATAAGCCTCTAACCTCCACCTCCCAGCAAACCATTGCGTGGCTATGGTACCGTTTGCTCAGCCCTTCTTACAGCATTTCTAGCTGCAGGTGCAATTGCTTCCATGCGTTAACATGGACATTCTTTTGTTATCACAATATTATTGCTATTTAATTTAATGCACATATATACTTGGTAAAGGGTGGAAGGCTTGGCCTTTTGCTCGGTGTTTTGTTTCACTCTTGCCACCCGAATTATTTGTGAATCGGTGTTATGTTCCATAATTGAGCGCTCCTAACATGCTTGGGGTTGTTATGGGGACCCCCTTGATTTTCTTTTTAGGATAAAGCTTGTCTGGCAAGGCCCAACATTGGTACTACATTTGCCTAATAACTAATAAAATGCATACGGACCCGCTGTTACCCGCGGATAATTTAATCAACCCCCGGGCCAATGCTCCTCATGCTTATTGGTCCAAACTAGAGTCGTGTGCGGGGCCAACCCGGGACAACTCGAATGATTTCTATCAGGCCACTGTATGCTGCACTCATCTGGTCATGTCCTGAGAACGAGATACGCGGCTCCTATCGGATTCGTCGACACGCTGGGAGGCCTTGCTGGATTTGTTTTACCTTTCTCGAATGTCTTGTGCGTGGGATTTTTACGACACTTCGGGCTATCTCGAAGTTCAGATTTTCCATCAGGATTCCACAAATACTACGGGTGATTCTGCAGTTGAGAAATTCCAACGCGGCGTGTGGTTAATTTGTGAAGGATGAGTTGGAGCACCCCTGCAGGGTTAAATCTTTCGGAAAGTCGTGCCCGCGGTTATGTGGCAAATTTGGAAACTTTGTTTAACACCCGGTCATAGCAAACTTGAAGTAAACTCTAATAAAATACACGAACTGTGTGCGTAGCCGTGATTGTCTCTTCTCGTGAGTCCTTATCTGAGAGAGACCACGGTGGGGTTATGTTTGACATAAGTAGGTGTTCTGATTCATTTAGTGATCATTACTAGTTCACGTCCGTTATGTGTTGGGGATATAACCCCATGGTGAGACCCGCCCAATGGGCTCCGGGTTACACCAGACGGCTTGTAAACCGGCCCAAGGATAAACCGTAAGGACGACGGCCCAAGAAAGTAGGTGGTTCATAATGGTGAGCCATAGATGACACGGACCAGAAGACCCGGGCGTGCAAGCCGCCCGGAGGTTACCTAAAGTAGAGGAGGTCGTGTAAGACTCGGATAGGTATAGAGAGTCGGTGTGTACACTGTATGACCCGGGGTCTTCAGCTCTCATATAAAGGGAGACCCGGGGCGGTTTAGAGGACAGGTTATCGAAAGCTAGGTCAAGCTTTTAGCTCCCTTGTAATCGATACAACTAGTAATACAGCGCAAAACAGGATGTAGGCTATTACCTCGACTTGAGGGGCCAAACCTCGGTAAACCCATCTCTCTTGTCCCGATCAACCCCTTTGAGTCCACCACAATGGCGATGGCCTCGAATCCAAGTCTGCTAACCCGTACACATGCCGTGATAAATCCATGACAGTTGGCGCCCACCGTGGGGCCTGCGCTTGGTGGTGTTGAGTTTTCAAAGGGTTCCCTTCCAGGGCTCGAGGGATACATGGTCGGAAGGATGAGCAAGAGTCGCCGCAGCCGGCTCTACATCGACGATGCCGGCTGGGGGCTTGATGCTGTGTCAGTGGAGTATGGATTTCGGGTTCCGTTCGGCGGGATCCATGTTTTCATTGGAAGGGTTGACGGATCTGTGCCTGGGCCGGACATCTGCACTGATATCGTCGAGCCGGCCTGGCGCCTACAGCCTACGCGTGGCATAAGCCCTGCCCATGCCAATCCGGGTCGGAAGCACGTCTTCATGGGCTTCACTCAAGGTATGGATCTGGAAGCTTCCGAGTCGCAGGAAACTCGCGTCGACTCAGAAAGGGAATCCTCAAGTGGTGAGACGGAATCGCTCTGCCAGCTCAGCAATGGTGGTCTTGGGGGTTATGGTCCCCCCGACCATGAGTCGGATCGTTCTGAGGCAGATGATTTTCGGCCATCGGTCCTTGCCGTTGTGTTCATGGCGGGTCCAAGGGCCTCCGCTTCGGGAGATAATTCTCCACCGCCACCGGCTCAAGCTCTGGTCGAATTGATGGACGAACTCGAGGCTTTAATGGCCACTGAGGTTACACCGGGCAATCAAGCGGCCCGAAACATGGAGATCACAAGGATCAAGGGCCGGATGGCAGAGGAACGCCAAAGGATGGGTGAGCTGAAGACCCAAATGGATGAAGAGGCGGCACGAATCAAGACCGATACCTTTTGTCTGGGGTTGGAACAGGTGTCAGCGATGGCCATTCATCGGAGGAGGTACCAGTCCTGTTTGCCAGAGCGTTATGAGGTGAGGAACCTTTTTCACACTCTCGGCTCGGGGAGAGCAGCGGCTACACCTGAGCTGGAGCGGCCGGCGGCTCGTGTGATCCGGCGAGATCAAGATCCGCCGGGAGGTTTTTTAACACCGGCGGGTCATTATTCTAACCCGTCCGAGAACATGGTGGCAGCTGCTACCCGGCTTGGAACCATTCCTATCCCTGACGAGGCGCCTTTTGCAGAGGAGGTAAGGAACGCCATTGGGTACCTGCAAACGGCCGTGGCGCAGCAGGAGAAGTATACTCACAGCCGGAGCCGTGTTCATTCAACCCCTCTCCCTAGCCAAAGCTTCAGCCGGCATTATGAGTCGCCGGCGGTTTCCAGCAGTAATCCACACCGAGGGCCACTAGGGGGCGAGCAAGCGGCTCTGGACGCGCAAGCTCTCCTGGACCAGGCAAGGAACAGGCGAGAGGTGGAGGCGGCAGCGGTTCATCCAGAGCCGACGCCTTCCGTTTCGATGGGAGCTGGAATACCAGCTAGTACCAGAACCATAGGGGTGCCCTGCTTAACTCCGGCTTTGAGAAGTGAACGGTTACCGAAGGATTTTAAGGGGCCTCGGAAAGTTCCGAATTACACAGCTGATTTGCCACCGGAGGCTTGGGTTGAGAGCTATGAGCTGGCTATGGAGATGTTGGACGTCAGTGAGGCGGTGTGTGCTAAGTACTTTATCATGATGCTTGAGGGCCCAGCCCGCACATGGTTAAAAGCCTTGCCACCCAACACGATAAATTCTTGGGTCGAGTTGAGAGCGAAGTTTATCAGAAATTTTCAGGGGACCTGCAAGGAACCTATGACCATCGTGGATTTGGACCACTGCATTCAGTAGGATGGAGAGTCGACCCATCATTGGGTCCGCCGGGTGTCAACCATTATTCATTCTTCAGAACAGATCACGGCGTCTCAAGCGGTGCTTATTCTGGAGAAGAATTGCCATTTTGTCCCATTGAAACAAAAACTCGGCCGGCTCAAGTGCACGTGTCAGGATATGGGAGAGCTCATGGCGGCCCTGACAAAATACGCTGATTCGGATAGCACCAAGGATCCGGGTTCGGATGAGGAAAGGGTCAATCCAGGGAAGAAGAGAAATCAAGCCAAGGGCTTTACAAACAACGAAAATCAGAATAAACGGAAGAACTCTGATGGCGGGTAAGAGCTATTAGCAAATCCCAACACAGGGTAGAACCATCACAAGGGAAACTGGAAGTCCAGGCAGTCTCGTAAGAATCGGGCCCCTTTCAATTTGGAAGAGGCGCTTAAGAAGCCTTGTCCTGAGCACAGCACGCCCGATAGACCCGCGATGCATGCGTGGGGTGACTGCTTTATCATACAGAGATTCAAAAATCAACATTCACAGCAACACAACAACCAGGGCGGTGGCCCGCCGGGCGGCTCAGGTCCTGGCGGGTCAGGAGCCGGGTTAGGGACTGGCGGCTCAGGCGCTCATGGCCAGGGGAGTCATCACAATAATGGGGGACATCCACCGTAGTCCGTTAACCAAAATCAGCAGCAACACAACCAGTCAGGGTACCAGAGTAACCCGAAGCAGCTTAGCTCGGGTCAATATCATGTTTTTATGACAAGTCTCAACAGACGGGATCAGAAGTTGTGCAAGAGGGCGGTTAATGCAGTCACGCCGGCTCTACCGCAGTATTTGCGATGGTCCGAATATGATATAACATGGAGCCGGCAAGATCACCCGCCGCGTGTTGATGATCTAGGGCGTCTAGCTTTGGTGGTTGCCCCCCAAGTGGGTGGTTACATGTTGAATAAGGTGTTAATGGATGGGGGTAGCAGTATCAACATCCTTTATTATGACACCTTCCGGCGGATGAAGCTGCTGGACAAGGATCTTAAGCCGTCTTCCACTATTTTCCATGGTGTGGTTCCGGATAAATCGGCTTACCCGGTTGGCAGGATTTCTCTAGAAATGGCTTTTGGTGACGAGTATAATTACAGGGTGGAATCCTTGTGGTTTGAGGTGTTCAAGATCAAGAGCCCTTACCACGCTCTGTTTGGGAGGCCAGCTTATGCCAAATTCATGGCTAGGCCTTACTATGTCTACTTACAGCTCAAGATGCCCGGCTTAAATGGTACAATTACCGTTCATGGTAACCGGAAGACAGCTATTGAGTGTGAGGAAGGAGACGCAGCTTGCGCAGAGTCCAGTTGTGCTCAGGAGGAGCTTAAGTTCTACAAGGAAAATGTTGACCCGGAGGATATGACCCCGTTGAAAAAGCCTACTACAGAGGTTGAGCCACCCCTTAAGTTCTCAGCGGATGATACTAAGGCCATTGATTTCACTCCGGGTGACTCATCTAAGCAGTTCATCATTGGAGCTCATATGGATCCCAAATAGGAAAGCGCGCTCACCGAATTCATCCGTGAGAATCGGGACATCTTTGCATGGAAACCTTCTAACATGCCGGGTGTACCGAGGGAATTCGCTGAGCACAACCTTAATGTGGATCCGAAGTTTAAACCGATCAAGCAGTTCCCACGGCGGTTCAACGAAGAGAGGCGTAAGTCCATTGGAGAGGAGGTTGCCCGGCTTTTAGCAGCAGGTTTCATCGTCGAAGTCTTTCACCCGGAGTGGTTGGCTAATCTGGTGTTGATGCTTAAAAATAATGGCACATGGCGTATGTGTGTGGATTACATGGACCTTAACAAGGCTTGTCCGGCTGACCCGTTTGCACTCCCTCGTATTGATCAGATCATTGATGCAATAGCAAGTTGCGAAAGTTTGTGTTTCCTAGACGCTTATTCAGGGTATCATCAGATCAAGATGGCGGTTAAAGATCAGGAGAAGGCGGCTTTCATTACACCATTTGGGGCCTTTTGCTATGTCTCCATGCCTTTCGGGCTCAAGAGTGCTCAGGCGACTTACCAACGGTGTGTGCAGAATTGCCTTCATGGTCAGATCGGACGGAATGTTCATGCTTATGTGGATGACATTGTAATCAAGTCTAGGAAGAAGGAAACTCTATTAGAGGATTTGAGAGAGACCTTTGACAATCTCTGGGTTTACAAGATGATGCTTAACCCGGCTAAATGTGTTTTTGGTGTTCCAGCAGGCAAGCTCTTGGGTTTTCTGGTCTCTGAGCGTGGCATCGAGGCTAACCCGGATAAGATCAAAGCTATTACATCCTTGGGAGAGCCGGCGTGTATTAATGATGTTCAGCGTTTGGCAGGGCGAATTGCGGCATTGAGCCAGTTCATAAGCCGGCTTGGAGAGAAGGCTATCCCTTTGTATCAGATGATGAAGAAGATGAATAAATTCGTTTGGAGCAAAGCGGCGGGTGAAGCCCTTGAGGCGCTTAAAAAGCAGCTCACTAAGCCGCCGGTGTTAGCTGCTCTGGCTAAGAAAGAGCCTTTACTTCTTTATGTGGCGGCTAACAATCGGGCGGTAAGTGTGGCAATTGTGGTTGAGCATAAGGAGGCTGGAAAAGAATATCTAGTGCAAAGGCCGGTTTATTATATCAGTGAGGTTTTAACAGAGTCCAAGCAAAGATATTCGCATTGGCAGAAGCTGGTATATGGAGTTTTTATGGCCAACCGCAAGTTGAAACACTATTTCTTAGGGCATCAGATAATGGTGGTCAGCTCTGCTCCGTTAGGGGATATCATTCAGAACAGGGAGGCTACAGGAAGGATTGCTAAGTGGGCATTGGAGTTAGGACCTCTCAATTTGGTCTATGTTCCTCGCACAGCTATTAAGTCCCAAGCTCTTGTGGATTTTATAAATGATTGGACGGAAAGTCAAGCGCCTGAGGAAAAGCCGGATGATACATACTGGACTATACACTTTGACGGGTCTAAACAGTTAGAGGGGTCAGGAGCAGGAGTCGTTCTAACATCTCCCAAAGGTGACAAAATTTGTTATGTGCTCCGGCTGATGTTTCCTTGCACTAATAATGCGGCTGAATATGAGGCTTTGCTTCATGGTCTCAGAGTCGCTAAGGAGATGAATTTAAGCCGGGTCAGATGTTTGGGCGACTTGGATCTTGTGGCTCAACAGGTTTCAGGTACCTGGGCTTCCAAGGATCCGCAAATGGCGGCTTATCGACGGGCGGTCGATATTATTGCAGGTCACTTCAAGGGCTATCAGGTGGATCATATTGATCGTCGTAGGAACGAGGCGGCTGATGCTTTGTCACAATTAGGTTCTCAGCGAAAGCCGATGCCGCCTAATGTTTTCCTAGATGTTTTGCATCGCCCGACTATCAAAGCACCTTCGGAGGAGGAGTTGGCTATTCCTGACCCGAAAGCAGAGTTGGTAGCGGCTTTACATGCTATCCCAAACTGGACTACTCCTTATTTGGCATACTTAACACACGGCGAGTTACCTGCAGAGGAGGATCTGGCCAGGGAGATCATCCGGCGTTCTAAGTCTATGACGATTGTAAATGGTGAGTTGCATAAATGCAGTGTGACAGGTGTTTTTCAGCGTTGCGTCTCGCCAGACGAGGGCCGGCAGATCCTGAATGAAATTCATGCTGGTGATTGCGGACACCATGCTAGGTCTAAATCGTTGGTGGCCAAGGCTTTTCGACATGGGTTTTTTTTGGTTGACGGCTCATAAGGATGCAGAGGACATAGTCCGCAAGTGTGACCGCTGTCAGAAGTTTGGCCGGCGTGCTCACGTTCCAGCTCAAGAGCTGCGGATGATACCAATCACTTGGCCATTTGCGGTCTGGGGGCTTGATATGGTAGGGCCTTTCAAGAGGTCCAAGGACAAGAAAACGCACCTCTTGGTAGCGGTTGATAAGTTTACTAAGTGGGTGGAAGCAGAGCCAGTTAACAAGTGTGATGCGGCTACCGCGGTCTTATTTATTCAAAAGTTGATTTAGCGTTTTGGTTATCCACATAGCATCATTACGGACAATGGAACAAATTTGTCTAAGGGTGCTATGAAGGCGTTCTGTGATAAAGAGCATATCCGGCTTGATGTTTCAGCTGTAGCGCATCCACAATCCAATGGTCAGGCGGAGCGCGCTAACCAGGAGATTTTGAGAGGGATTAAACCCCGGCTTATGGTTCCTTTGAAGCGGACACCCGGATGTTGGGTCGACGAGTTACCTTCCGTATTATGGAGCATCAGAACCACCCCTAACAGGTCGATGGGTTTTACGCCTTTCTTCATGGTATACGGTGCTGAGGCGGTATTACCCAGCGACATCCGGCATGATTCGCCAAGGGTGACAGCTTACATTGAGGCGGACAATGAGATGGCGCGTCAAGATGCGTTGGGGCCCTGGAGGAGGCGCGAGAGTTGGTAGCGGCCCGTTCTGCGATTTATCAACAAGACCTGCGACGCTATCACAACTGCAGGGTGAAGACCCGGACGTTCCAGGAAGGAGACTTAGTGCTCCGGTTGATTCAAGCCCAGTCAGGCATGCATAAGTTATCTCCGCCATGGGAAGGGCCTTTTGTGGTCAGCAGAAACCTCAACAATGGGTTGTATTATCTCATTGACATCCGGGATGAGTCGGATAAAGCGGGTTAGGAGACCCGGTGGCCATGGAATATCGCACATCTGCGACCTTACTTTACTTAGCAAATGGTGAGAGCAACTATCATTGTACATATTATATTTATGTGAATAAAAATTAGCATCCCTGCAAAGACTGGGGCCTCTACTCTTATATACCTCTATGCTCAATCAAGAAGAATTTCTACCGGCTCAAATATTAAAGCTGAGACGGCTGTAATGGTCAGTTACTGAGCCATCCCTTGGTTCAAAGTAATTTGAACCGCAGCTGTTGAAGGGGGCTTCCCACCTCCGGGTGTAGCTTATCCAACCCTAACAGAAGTAGTTGTCGAAGGGGGCTTCCCACCTCCAGGTGTAGCTTATCTAACCCTAACAACCGGCTCTCAAGCCAAAATATGTTAACAAATCAACATGGCTGTCGAAGGGGGCTTCCCACCTACAGGTGTAGCTTATCTCACCCTAACAGCCGGCTTTATGCCGCTTCCGGTTAACTATTAACCGCGGTCATCAAAGGGGGCTTCTTACCGACGGGTTTGCTTATCTCACCCTAATGGCTAGCTTTATGCCACTTCTAGGTGGCATAAAGACAATAAATAAAGTGTTTATTATTATATTTCCTTGTTCATGATAATCGTTTATTATCCATGCTAGAATTGTATTAATTGGAAACATAGATACATGTGTGGATACATAGACAACCCAGTGTCCCTAGTATGCCTCTAGTGAACTAGCTTGTTTATCAAAGATGGTTATGGTTTTCTGACCATGGACATAAGATGTCATTTGATAACAGGATCACATCATTGGGAGAATGATGTGATGGACAAGACCCAAACTACAAACGTAGCATAATGATCGTGTCAGTTTATTGCTACTGTTTTCTGCATGTCAATGTATATGTTCCTATGACCATGAGATCATGTAACTCACTGACACCGGAGGAATACCTTGTGTGTATCAAACATCACAACATAACTGGGTGACTATAAAGGTGTTCTACAGGTATCTCCGAGGGTGTCCGTTGAGTTGACATTGATCAAGACTGGGATTTGTTACTCCGTGTGACGAAGAGGTATCTCAGGGCCCACTCGGTAATACAACATCACAACAAGCCTTGCAAGAAATGTGACTAAGTGTTAGTCATGGGATCTTGTATCACGGAACGAGTAAAGAGACTTGCCGGTAACGAGATTGAACTAGGTATAGAGATATCGACGATCGAATCTCGGGCAAGTAACATACCGAAGAACAAAGGGAACGTTATACGGGATTAACTGAATCCTTGACATAGAGGTTCGACCGATAAAGATCTTCGTAGAATATGTAGGAACCAATGTGTACATCCAGGTCCCGCCATTGGTTATTGACCGTAGAGGTGTCTCGGTCATGTCTACATAGTTCTCGAACCCGCAGGGTCTGCACACTTAAGGTTCGGTGACGTTTCGGTAGTGTAGAGTTATGTATGGTGGTGACCGAAGTTTGTTCGGAGTCCCGTATGAGATCCCAGACATCACGAGGAGCTCCGGAATGGTCCGGAGGTAAAGATTCATATACAGGAAGTCCCAGTTTGGTCGCCGGAAAAGTTTCGGGCTCATCGGTAGTGTACCGGGAGTGCCGGTAGTGTACCGGGAGACCTCCGGGAGGGGTATTTCGACCCAAGAGGCTTCATGGGCTGTGGGAGAATAAATACCAGCCCTTAGTGGGCTGGTACAAGTCACACACAAAGCCCATAATGCTGGGAACAAAATACCAAAAGGAAAAAGGTAGAAAAAGGGCAAAAAGGCCTAAATAAGGAAGGAGTCCTAATCCCACTACGAGTGGGAGGAGGAAACTCCTCCCCTTGCTTCGGCCGAAGCCAAGAGGGGCTGGCCCTTGCACCAACCCTCTCCTCCTCCTCTCCTCCTATATATACTAGAGGGTTTCTAGGGTTTGGGACTAGTTCTTTCTCCCACGTGCAACCCTAGACCCCAGTGCATAGTTTCTCCTCTAGTTCGGATTTTTGCAGTGCTTAGGCGAAGCCCTGCCGGAATAGCTCCACCACCATTGCCGGAGCGTCGTCACGCTACCGGAGAACTCTCCTACCTCTCCGCTCCCTCTTGCTGGATCAAGACGGCGGAGATCGTCATCAAGCTGCACGTGTGCTGAACGCGGAGGTGCCGTCCGTTCGGTACTAGATCGGAAGGATCGTGATCAAGGCCACGAGATGTTCGTGATCGGATCGCGGGACGGATCGTGACGAGATCGCGGGATGCACGGCGATTTGAATCACGAAGACATTCGACTACACCAACCGCGTTTCTTAACGCTTCCCACTTAGCGATCTACAAGGGTATGTAGATCCACTCTTGCTCTCGTAGATGCTCATCACCATGGATAGGTTTGCGTGTGCGTAGGAAATTTTTTATTTCCCATGCGACGTTCCCCAACAGTGGCATCATGAGCTAGGTTGATGGTTCGATGAGATCTCGAGTAGAACACAAAAGGTTTGTGGGCGTTGATGCTTAGATTGCTTCCTCCCTTGGTCGGATTTTGTTTCAGCGGTATTGTGGGATGAACGGCCCGAACCAACATTACTCGTACGCTTACGAGAGACCGGTTCCCTCAACTGCATTGCTGCAAAAGATGGCTAGCGGGTGTCAGTTTCTCCTACTTTAGTTGGATCGGATCCGACAAAGGCGGTCCTTGAGAAGGTTGAAAAGCAACTAGTGTATCAGCGTTGTGGTTTATGCGTAGGTGAGAATCGTTCTTGCTAGAAACCCGTAGCAGCCACGTAAAACATGCTACAACAATTAGAGGACGTCTAACTTGTTTTTGCAGGGTATGTTGTGATGTGATATGGCCAATTACATGATGAGATATATGTGATGTATGAGATGATCATGTGATGTATAGAATTTCACGACTTGCATGTCGATGAGTACGGCAACCGGCAGGAGCCATAGGGTTGTCTTTAATTATTGTATGACCTGCGTGTCAATCATTAAGCGCTATGTAATGCTTTACTTTATCGCTAAACGGTAGCAATAGAAGTAGAAGCAGGGCTGGTGCCACAACCTCAATGGCGACACGTTGATGGAGATCAAGATGATGGAGATCATGGTGTCATGCCGGTGACGATGGAGATCATGCCGGTGCTTTCAAGATGGAGATCAAAAGCACAAGTTCATGGCCATGTCATGTCACTTATGAATTGTGTGTGATGTTAATCCTTTTATGCACCTTGTTTTGCTTAGGACGGCGATAGCATTATAAGGTGATCCCTCACTTAAATTTCAAGATGAATTGTGTTCTCCCCGAGTGTGCACTGTTGCAAAAGTTCATCGTGTTGAGACACCACGTGATGATCGGGTGTGATAGACTCTACGTTCACATACAACGGGTGCAAGCCAGTGTTGCACATGCAGAACACTTAGGTTAAACTTGACGAGCCTAGCATGTACAGACATGGCCTCGGAACACAAGAGACCGAAAGGTCGAGCATGAGTCATATAGTAGATATGATCAACATGATGATGTTCACCATTGAAGCCACCTCAACTCACGTGATGATCAGACTTGAGTTGGTGAATTTGGATCATGTGACACTCAGATGACCTGAGGGATGTCAATTTGAGTGGGAGCTTTAGTAATTTGATTAACTTAAACTCATTATCCTGAACAATAGTCTTAGTAACCTTTGCACGTTTATGTTGTAGATCAATGGCTCGCGCAGTAGCACCCCTGAATTTTAATGCGTTCCTAGAGAAAGCTAAACTGAAAGATGATGGAAGTAACTTTGTTGACTGGGCCCGTAATCTGAGGATTATCCTCACGGCTTCCCAGAAACTATACGTCCTTGATGCACCGCTTGGTGACAAACCCGCAGACATGTCATCCGAAGACGTTAAGAACGCTTGGGAGACACGTGCTGGAGATTACTCAATAGTTCAATGTGCAATTTTGTATGGCTTAGAACCGGGACTTCAAAGACGTTTTGAACGTCATGGACCATATGAGATGTTCCAGGAGTTGAAGTTTATCTTTCAGAAGAATGCCCGGATCAAGAGGTATGAGACCTCCGATAAGTTTTATGCTTGCAAAATGGAGGAGAACGGGTCAATCATTCAGAATGTCTGGGTATTCAACTCGTCTAGCAGAGTTGGGAATTGCCCTTCTCCCGGAGGCGATCACTGACAGAGTTCTTCAATTGCTGCCACCTAGCTACAAAAGCTTTGTGATGAACTATAACATGCACGGGATGAACAAGTCAGTCGCCGAGCTGTTTGCGATGCTTAAAGTCGCTGAGTCTGAAATCCAGAAAGAACATCAAGTGTTGATGGTCAATAAAACCACTAGTTTCAAGAAGAATGGCAAGGGCAAAGGAAAAGGCAAGAAGGGTAAAACCAAGAAGGATGACAAAGCACTTGCTACTCCTGTAAAGAAGCCTAAGCATGGGCCTAAGCCAGAAACTAAGTGCTTTCATTGCAAGGGAACTGGTCATTGGAAGCGGAACTGCCCCAAGTACCTGGCTGACAAGAAGGCGGCCAACGACAAACAAGGTATATATGATATACATGTTATTGATGTGTACCTTACTAGCTCTCGTAGTAGTGCCTGGGTATTTGATACCGGTTCGGTTGCTCACATTTGCAACTCAAAGCAGGAACTACGGAATAAGCAGAGGCTAGCAAAGGACGAAGTGACGATGCGCGTGGGAAATGGTTCCAAGGTTGATGTGATCGCCGTCGGCACGCTCTCTCTTCGATTACCATCGGGATTAGTGATGAACCTGAATAATTGTTATTTAGTGCCTCCGTTAAGCATGAACATTATATCTGGATCTTGTTTATTGCGAGACGGTTACTCATTTAAATCTGAGAATAAAGGTTGTTCTATTTATATGAGTAATATCTTTTATGGTCATGCACCCAATGTGAGGGGTTTATTCATATTGAATCTTGATAGTGATGACACACATGTTCATAACATTGATGCCAAAAGATGTAGATTTGATAATGATAGTACCACTTTCTTGTGGCACTGCTGTTTAGGTCATATTGGTGTAAAACGCATGAGGAAGATCCATGTTGATGGACTTTTAGAGTCACTTGATTTTGAATCACTTGACACATGTGAACCATGCCTCATGGGCAACATGACTAAAACGCCGTTCTCTGGAACAATGGAACGGGCGAGTGACTTATTGGAAATCATACATACTGATGTGTGTGGTCCAATGAATGTTACAGCGCGTGGTGGATATCGTTATTTTCTCACCTTCACTGATGACTTAAGTAGATATGGGCATATTTACTTGATGAAACACAAGTCTGAAACATTTGAAAAGTTCAAGCAATTTCAGAGTGAAGTTGAGAATCATCGTAACAAAAAGATTGAATTCCTGCGATTTGATCGAGGAGGTGAATATCTGAGTTATGAGTTTGGCAATCACTTAAGACAGTGTAGAATTGTTTCACAGTTGACACCGCCCGGAACACCACAGCGTAATGGTGTGTCCGAACGTCGTAATCGGACCTTATTAGATATGGTGCGTTCTATGATGTCTCTTGCTGGTTTGCCACTATTGTTTTGGGGTTATGCATTAGAGACAGCTGCATTCACTTTAAATAGGGCACCATCAAAATCCGTTAAGACGACTCCATATGAACTGTGGTTTGGCAAGAGGCCAAAGTTGTCGTTTCTTAAAGTTTGGGGATGTGATGCTTATGTCAAAAAGCTTCAGCCTGAAAAGCTGGAACCCAAAGCGGAGAAATGCGTCTTCATAGGATACCCTAAAGAGACAGTCGGGTATACCTTCTATCTCGGATTCGAGGGCAAAGTGTTTGTCGCTAAGAACGGAACATTTCTTGAGAAAGAGTTTCTCTCGAAAGAATTGAGTGGGAGGAAAATAGAGCTTGATGAGGTTGTTGAACCTTCACTTCAACCAGAGAGTAGCGCAGCGCAGAAAGTTGTTTCTGTGGAGCCTACGACGGTTGAAGAGGAAGTTAATGATGATGATCATGAAGCTTCGGATCAAGTTCCTGTTGAACCTCGTAGGTCGACAAGGACGCGTACTACCCTTGAGTGGTACGGCATTCTGTCTTGGAGGTCATGTTGTTAGACAACAATGAACCTACGAGCTATGAAGGAGCAGTGATGGGCCCGGATTCCGAGAAATGGTTAGAGGCCATGAAATCCGAGATGGGATCCATGTATGAAAACAAAGTGTGGACTTTGGAAGTATTACCTGAAGAGCGAAAGGCCATTCAAAATAAATGGATCTTTAAGAAGAAGACAGACGCGGGCGGTAATGTCACCGTCTATAAAGCTCGACTTGTAGCAAAGGGTTTTTCACAAGTTCAAGGAGTTGACTACGATGAGACCTTCTCACCCATAGCGATGCTTAAGTCGGTCAGAATCATGTTGGCAATAGCTGCTTATTTCGACTATGAAATTTGGCAGATGGATGTCAAAACGGCGTTCCTCAACGGTTTTCTTGAGGAAGAGTTGTATATGATGCAACCCGAAGGTTTTGTCGATCCAGAGAATGCTGACAAAGTTTGCAAACTCCAGCGATCCATTTATGGGCTGGTGAAAGCATCTCGGAGTTGGAATAAGTGCTTCGATGAGGTGATCAAAGCGTTTGGGTTTATACAAGTTTATGGAGAAGCTTGTATTTACAAGATAGTGAGTGGGAGCTCTATAGCGTTTCTAATATTATATGTAGATGACATATTGCTGATTGGAAACAATATAGAATTGCTGGAAAGCGTGAAGGAATATTTTAATAAGAGTTTTTCAATGAAGGACCTAGGAGGAGCTGCTTTCATATTAGGCATTAAGATCTATAGAGATAGATCAAGACGCTTGATAGCACTTTCACAGAGCACATACCTTGATAAAGTTTTGAAGAAGTTCAAAATGGATCAGTCCAAGAAGGGGTTCTTGCCTGTGTTACAAGGTGTGAAGTTGAGTAAGACTCAGTGCCCAGTGACTGCAGAAGATAAATAAAAGATGAGTGTCGTCCCCTATGCTTCAGCCATAGGCTCTATCATGTATGCAATGCTGTGCACAAGACCCGATGTCAGCCTTGCCATAAGTATGGCTGGAAGGTTTCAAAGTGATCCTGGAATGGAGCACTGGCAAGCAGTCAAGAATATCCTTAAGTACCTGAACAGGACTAAGGAAATGTTTCTCGTTTATGGAGGCGATGAAGAGCTCGTCGTAAAGGGTTACGTCGATGCAAGCTTTGACACTGATCCGGATGACTCTAAGTCGCAAATCGGATACGTATATATTCTCAACGAGGGAGCGGTAAGCTGGTGCAGTTCCAAGCAAAGCGTGGGAGCTGATTTTACATGTGAAGCGGAATACATCGCAGCCTCGGAGGCGGCGAAGGAAGGTGTCTGGATGAAGCAGTTCATGACAGATCTTGGAGTAGTGCCCAGTGCACTGAATCCAATGACTCTGTTCTGTGACAACACTGGTGCCATTGCACTGGCCAAGGAACCAAGGTTTCACAAGAGGACCAGACACATAAAGCAATGCTTCAATTCCATATGATACTACATCGAGGAGAAGGACATAAACATATGCAAAGTGCACACGGATCTGAATGTTGCAGACCCGTTGACTAAACCTCTTCCAAGGGCTAAACATGATCAACACCAGAACTGCATGGGTGTTCGATTCATTACAATGTAAATCACATAGTGATGTGAGCTAGATTATTGACTCTAGTGCAAGTGGGAGACTGTTGGAAATATGCCCTAGAGACAATAAATAAAGTGTTTATTATTATATTTCCTTGTTCATGATAATCGTTTATTATCCTTGCTAGAATTGTATTAATTGGAAACATAGATACATGTGTGGATACATAGACAACCCAGTGTCCCTAGTATGCCTCTAGTGAACTAGCTTGTTTATCAAAGATGGTTATGGTTTTCTGACCATGGACATAAGATGTCATTTGATAACAGGATCACATCATTGGGAGAATGATGTGATGGACAAGACCCAAACTACAAACGTAGCATAATGATCGTGTCAGTTTATTGCTACTGTTTTCTGCATGTCAATGTATATGTTCCTATGACCATGAGATCATGTAACGCACTGACACCGGAGGAATACCTTGTGTGTATCAAACATCACAACGTAACTGGGTGACTATAAAGGTGCTCTACAGGTATCTCCGAGGGTGTCCGTTGAGTTGACATGGATCAAGACTGGGATTTGTTACTCCGTGTGATGGAGAGGTATCTCAGGGCCCACTCGGTAATACAACGTCACAACAAGCCTTGCAAGCAATGTGACTAAGTGTTAGTCATGGGATCTTGTATCACAGAACGATTAAAGAGACTTGCCGATAACGAGATTGAACTAGGTATAGAGATACCGACGATCGAATCTCGGGCAAGTAACATACCGAAGAACAAAGGGAACGTTATACGGGATTAACTGAATCCTTGACATAGAGGTTCGACCAATAAAGATCTTCATAGAATATGTAGGAACCAATGTGTACATCCAGGTCCCGCCATTGGTTATTGACCGTAGAGGTGTCTCGGTCATGTCTACATAGTTCTCGAACCCGCAGGGTCTGCACACTTAAGGTTCGGTGATGTTTCGGTAGTGTAGAGTTATGTATGGTGGTGACCGAAGTTTGTTCGGAGTCCCGGATGAGATCCCAGACGTCACGAGGAGCTCCGGAATAGTCCGGAGGTAAAGATTCATATATAGGAAGTCCTAGTTTGGTCGCCAGAAAAGTTTCGGGCTCATCGGTAGTGTACCGGGAGTGCCGGTAGTGTACCGGGAGACCTCCGAGAGGGGTATTTCGACCCAAGAGGCTTCATGGGCTGTGGGAGAATAAATACCAGCCCTTACTGGGCTGGTAAAAGTCACACACAAAGCCCATAAGGCTGGGAAGAAAATACCAAAAGGAAAAAGGTGGGAAAAGGGCAAAAAGGCCTAAATAAGGAAGGAGTCCTAATCCCACTAGGAGTGGGAGGAGGAAACTCCTCCCCTTGCTTCGACCGAAGCCAAGAGGGGCTGGCCCTTGCGCCAGCCCTCTCCTCCTCCTCTCCTCCTATATATACTAGAGGGTTTCTAGGATTTGGGACTAGTTCTTTCTCCCACGTGCAACCCTAGACCCCAGTGCATAGTTTCTCCTCTAGTTCGGATTTCTGCAGTGCTTAGGCGAAGCCCTGCCGGAATAGCTCCACCACCATTGCCGGAGCACCGTCACGCTTCCGGAGAACTCTCCTACCTCTCCGCTCCCTCTTGCTGGATCAAGACGGCGGAGATCGTCATCAAGCTGCACCTGTGCTGAACGCGGAGGTGTCGTCCGTTCGGTACTAGATCGGAAGGATCGTGATCAAGGCCACGAGACATTCGTGATCAGATCGCGGGACGGATCATGACAAGATCGCGGGATGCACGGCGATTTGAATCGCGAAGACGTTCGACTACACCAACGGCATTTCTTAACGCTTCCCGCTTAGCGATCTACAAGGGTACGTAGATCCACTCTCCCTCTCGTAGATGCTCATCACCATGGATAGGTTTGCGTGTGCGTAGGAAAATTTTTGTTTCCCATGCGACGTTCCCCAACACTAACAGCCGGCTCTCTAGCCAAAATATGTTAACAAAGTCAACCCAGCTGTTGAAGGGGGCTTCCCACCTCCGGGTGTAGCTTATCTAACCCTAATAGCCGGCTCTCAAGCCAAAATATGTTGACAAAGTCAACCCAGCTGTTGAAGGGGGCTTCCCACCTCCGGGTGTAGCTTATCTAACCCTAACAGTCGGCTCTCAAGCCAAAATATGTTGACAAGTCAACCTAGCTGTCGAAGGGGGCTTCTCACCTCCAAGTGTAGGTTACATCCCCTTCAAACAGCCGACTTTATGCCGTTCCGGGTCATCAGTAGCCACGGTTGTGGATAGAGGCTTCTTACCTTTGGGTATAGCTTACATTACCCTACGACAACCGGCTTTCGAGTTGATCCGTCTTACAAGACCAGGAGTCATATTGATCCGGTGGATAATCTGCAAGTTTCAAAGTTTATTGCTCCGGTTCTAATTTCCTGGATCATGCATGGCAAATGTCCAAAGACGAGCACCTCTCATTGCAAAGCGCAGGATACATTTGAGACTAAGGAATAATCATGCAGAGTCGGCAGGGCATGGGACTTAACAAGAAAGGCGGACAATATGTATAGCCGAATTTTTAAAGTGTGCACGATGGCACAACGTTTACAAAAGGATGGGGTTGTTCTTAAACTATTGCAAAAGGTGCTCTCCATAGGAGCCAAGAGATGTTGCTAAAGTTTACCGCTCACGACGGGTCATTACATGAGCCGCTACTCAGAAGAGTAAAGTGAAAGGGTTTTCAACTAGCGGCCGGCTCATCCTGCTCCGGTTCTTCTGCTGGCTTGATCTGGAGATTTTCCAAATCCCAGTTGCAGTCAGCCAGAGCCGCAAAATTCCCGTCTTTAAAAAAGGGAGACGTGTCAAGTTCGCAAGGGAAGGGATCCTTACTGCGTGTGGGGGTCAAATCCTTCCACTCGTAGAGAGGCCCGCGGATCCTATTATATTCAGCATCATAAGCCGCCTGATAGCTTTTTAAATCGGCTTCATCTGCTAGCACGGACGCCAGATGACGAGAGTCCTTGACACACTGGATATAATCCGCTTCTGTGAAGTCTGAGCCGTCATCTTTCCTCGAAGGATAACCATCCATCATCTCAGCCGCTGTTAGCTCTGGCAAAAAGGCCAGAGCCCGGCTTAAGCCGGCAACGGCCCCTTGGCGAAAGGCGGATTTCTTCAGTTCTTCTATCTGCTTGGGCATAGTAGAGAAGAGTTCCAGGACGCCCTTCAGAGCGGAAGGGATCTTCTCCTTGTACTGAACAGCTTTGATGACAAAAATGGCACCGCAATAGAGTTGCTCGGCGAAGGTGTAAATGGCTTTCAAAGGTAGAAGGCCTTCAGAGGCCAATTGCTGGCTTCTGGGACCTGTGTGAGTCGGATATTCATAAGTGATTCGTCAAATTTATAAGTTATGCAGCAAGTAAGAGGAGAATATTAAGGGCTTACCAAATAGGGCGGCTGTCATCTTAGAAATATGCTGCTTAAGAGTTTGCAGTTCTTCAGAGGCAGCCTTTAACCCGGCTTCAGCATCATCCGCCCGTTTGGTGAGTCGGGCCTTTTCAGATGAAGTTGACTCCTTGAGATCCGCAAGTTCTACTCTTACTTTCACCAGCTCTTTGACAAAGATCCGGCATTTCTCATCAGTGGCACTTTGAGTGGATCGCTGGTTAGCAAGAGCAGATTTTAAGCCGGTCAGCTGTGACTCGGCAATAGACAAAGATTCCTGCAAAACATTCTAGATGGTCAGAAGCAAAATGAATACAAGTCTCAAGCAGATTGCAAGCAATATACATGACACTTGAGGGCTAATGTTTGTTTTTACCAAGGATGTAGTACAAGTGAAGTCCCGACTCAACTTTTACAAGTTTAAGCTGGCCCTTGGGGGCTACCATTGGCGCTTCTAAGTTATTTTGTACAAGTGAAGTTCTGACTCAACTTTTACAAGTTTAATCCGGCCCTTGGGGGCTACTGTTGGAAATATGCCCTAGAGGCAATAATAAAATGGTTATTATTGTATTTCCTTGTTCATGATAATTGTCTATTGTTCATGCTATAATTGTGTTAACCGGAAACCGTAATACATGTGTGAATACATAGACCACAATATGTCCCTAGTGAGCCTCTAGTTGGCTAGCTCATTGATCAATAGATGGTCACGGTTTCATGACCATGGAAATTGGATGTCGTTGATAACGGGATCACATCATTGGGAGAATGATGTGATGGACAAGACCTAATCCTAAGCATAGCACAAGATCGTGTAGTTCGTTTGCTAAAGCTTTTCAATGTCAATCCTTAGACCATGAGGTTGTGCAACTCCCGGATACCGTAGGAATGCTTTGGGTGTGCCAAACGTCACAACATAACTGGGTGGCTATAAAGGTACACTACGGGTATCTCCGAAAGTGTCTGTTGGGTTGGCATGAACCGAGACTGGGATTTGTCACTCCGTGTGACGGAGAGGTATCTCTAGGCCCACTCGGTAAGACATCATCATAATGAGCTCAATGTGACTAAGGAGTTATCCACGATATGATGTGTTACGGAACGAGTAAAGAGACTTGCCGGTAATGAGATTGAACAAGCTATGGGGATACCGACGATCGAATCTTGGGCAAGTATCATACCAGTAGACAAAGGGAATTGTATACGGGATTGATTGAATCCCCGACATCATGGTTCATCCGATGAGATCATCATGGAGTATGTGGTAGCGAACATGGGTATCCAGATCCCGCTGTTGGTTATTGGCCAGAGAGGTGTCTCGGTCATGTCTATGTGTCTCCCGAACCCGTAGGGTCTACACACTTAAGGTTCAATGACGCTAGGGTTATAGGGAAATGGTATACGTGATTACTGAAGGTTTTTTGGAGTCCCGTATGAGATCCTTGACGTCACGAGGAGCTCCGAAATGGTCCGTAGGTAAATATTGATATATAGGAAGTCCAGTTTTGGTCACCGGAAAGTTTTCGGGCTCATCGGTAGTGTACCGGGAGTGCCGGGAGGGTGCCGGGAGGGTACCGGAGGACCCCCGGGAGGGGTGTGACGACCATAGGACTTTGTGGGCCCTTAGAGTAGGTGTTCCAGCCCATATTGGGCCAGCCAAGACCTTCTAGAAAGGCCCATGCGGCTAGGGATCTAGAGATAAGGGCTAAGGGGTTTTGAAAGGAGGAGATCCACCTCCCTTGTGGGAGGAGGACTCCTCCCCCACCTCGGCCGAAGCTCTCCTCCTTGGAGGAGAGTCCAAGCCAGCCCTCCCTCTCCCTCCTCCTATATATACTTGAGGTTTTGGCCCTTTGAGAACAGATCTGAACTCTCTCTCTCTCACGGCGAAGCCCTACCTCTCTTCCTCCTCCTCCGCAGCGCTTAGGCGAAGCCCTGTCGGAATACCTTGCTACTCCACCATCACAATGCTGTCGTGCTGCTGTTGGAGCCCTTCCCCAAACTCTCCTTCCTCCTTGCTGGATCAAGGTGTAGGAGACGTTATCGGGCTGCACGTGTGTTGAATGCAGAGGTGCCGTCCGTTCGGCACTTGATCGGATCTACCGCGATCTGAATCGCTGCGAGTACGACTCCATCAACCGCGTTCTAGCAACGCTTCCGCTTAGCGATCTTCAAAGGTATGAAGATCCACTCTCCCATTACTCGTTGCTGGTTTCTCCATAGATAGATCTTGAAGATTTACTACTACGTCTCCCAACAGTGGCATCATGAGCTAGGTCTATGCGTAGAATCTATGCACGAGTAGAACACAAAGCAGTTGTGGGCGTCAATCTTGTTAATATGCTTGCCGCTACTAATCTTATCTTGATTCGACGGTATTGTGGGATGAAGCGGCCCGTACCAACTTTACACGTACGCTTACGTGAGACCGGTTCCACCGCCTGACATGCACTTGTTGCATAAGGTGGCTAGCGGGTGTCTGTCTCTCCCACCTTAGTCGGATCGGATTCGATGAAAAGGGTCCTTATGAAGGGTAAATATCAATTGGCATATCACGTTGTGGTTTTGGCGTAGGTAAGAAACGTTCTTGCTAGAAACCTATAGCAGCCACGTAAAACTTGCAACTACAAATTAGAGGACGTCTAACTTGTTTTTGCAGCATGTGCCTTGTGATGTGATATGGCCAAAGGATGTGATGTCATGCATTGTGATGTATGAGATTGATCATGTTCTTGTAATAGGATTCATGACTTGCATGTCGATGAGTATGACAACCGGCAGGAGCCATAGGAGTTGTCTTATTTATTGTATGACCTGCGTGTCAATCATAAACGCCATGTAATTACTTTACTTTATTGCTAAACGTTAGCCATAGTAGTAGAAGTAATAGTTGGCGAGACAACTTTATGAAGACACGATGATGGAGATCATGGTGTCGCGCCAGTGACAGCGATGATCATGGTGCCCCGAAGATGGAGATCTAAGGAGCAAGATGATATTGGCCATATCATGTCACTATATTGATTGCATGTGATGTTTATCATGTTCATATCTTATTTGCTTAGAACGACGGTAGTAAATAAGATGATCTCTCAATAAAATTTCAAGAAAAGTGTTCACCCTAACTGTGCACCGTTGCTAAGGATCGTTGTTTCGAAGCACCACGTGATGATCGGGTGTGATAGGTTCTAACGTTCGCATACAACGGGTGTAAGCCAGATTTACACACGCGAAACACTTAGGTTGACTTGACGAGCCTAGCATGTACAGACATGGCCTCGGAACACGGAAGACCTAAAGGTCGAACATGAGTCGTATAGAAGATACGATCAACATAGAGATGTTCACCATGGATGACTAGTCCGTCTCACGTGATGATCGGACACAGGCTAGTTGACATGGATCATGTATCACTTGGAAGACTAGAGAGATGTCTGTCTAAGTGGGAGTTCATTAAATAATTTGATTATGTGAACTTAATTATCATGAACTTAGTCTAAAATTGCTTTAACATCTATATTGTAGATCCAATGGCCAACGCAAATGTCACCCTTAACTTCAACACGTTCCTAGAGAAAACCAAGCTGAAAGATGATGGAAGCAACTATGTGGACTGGGTCTGTAGCTTGAGGATCATCCTCGTAGCTTCCAAGAGATTGTATCTCCTAGATGCACCGCTAGGTGACGCACCCATTCTCCCAGCGGAACAAGACGTTATGAATGCTTGGCAATCGTGCTGCGATGATTACTCCCTTGTTCAGTGCGGCATGCTTTACAGTCTAGAACCGGGGCTCCAAAAGCATTTTGAGCAATACGGAGCATATGAGATGTTCCAAGAGTTGAAACTGGTTTTCCAAGCTCATGCCTGGGTTGAGAGATATGATGTCTCCGACAAGTTCTTCAGCTGTAAGATGGAGGAGAATAGTTCTGTCAGTGAGCACATACTCAAAATGTCTGGGTTGCACAGCCGCTTGACTCAGCTAGGAGTTAATCTCCCGGATGACTCGGTCATTGACAGAATCCTCCAGTTGCTTCCACCTAGCTTCAAGAGCTTTGTGATGAACTACAACATGCAGGGTATGGAGAAGTCCATTCCTGAGTTGTACTCAATGTTGAAATCAGCGGAGGTCGAGATCAAAAAGGATCATCAAGTGTTGATGGTGAATAAGACCACTAGTTTCAAGAAAGGCAAGGGTAAGAAGAACTTCAAGAAGGACGGCAAAGTTGTTGCCGCGCCCGGTAAGCAAGTTGCCGGGAAGAAGAACAAACATGGGCCCAAGCCTGAGACTGAGTGCTTTTATTGCAAGGGTACCGGTCACTGGAAGCGGAACTACCACAAGTACTTAGAGGATAAGAAAGCGGACAACGTTAAAGGTATATGTGATATACTTGTTATTGATGTGTACCTAACCAGCGCTCGTAGTAGCTCCTGGGTATTTGATACCGGTGCAGTTGCTCACATTTTAACTCCAAGCAGGAGCTACGGAATAAGCGGAGACTGGCAAAGGACGAGGTGACGATGCGCGTCAGGAATGGTTCCAAGGTCGATGTGATCGCCGTCGGCACGCTACCTCTACATCTACCTTCAGGATTAGTTTTAAACCTTAATAATTGTTATTTAGTACCAGCCTTGAGCATGAACATTGTATCTGGATCTCGTTTGATTCGAGATGGCTACTCATTTAAATTTGAGAATAATGGTTGTTCTATTGATATGAGAGAAATGTTTTATGGTCATGCCCCGCTGGTCAATGGTTTATTTTTGATGAATCTCGAACGTGATGTTACACATGTCCATAGTGTGAGTACCAAAAAGTGCAAGGTTGATAACGATAGTCCCACTTACATGTGGCACTGCCGCCTAGGTCATATTGGTGTCAAACGCATGAAGAAGCTCCATGCTGATGGACTTTTGGAGTCTCTTGATTTCAAATCATTTGACACGTGCGAACCATGCCTCATGGGCAAGATGACCAAGACTCGAGCAACTGACTTGTTGGAAATAATACATACCGATGTATGCGGTCCAATGAGCGTCGAGGCTCGTGGTGGCTACCGTTATGTTCTAACCCTCACTGGTGACTTGAGCAGATATGGGTATGTCTACTTAATGAAACACGAGTCTGAAACCTTTGAAAGGTTCAAGGAATTTCAGAGTGAGGTAGAGAATCAACATGACAAAAAAATAAAGTGCCTACGATCTGATCGTGGTGGAGAATATTTAAGTCACGAGTTTGGCATGCACCTAAGGAAATCTGGAATTGTTTCACAACTCACGCCGCCTAGCACACCTCAGTGAAATGGTGTGTCTGAACGTCGTAATCGCACTCTATTGGATATGGTGCGATCTATGATGTCTCTTACCGACTTACCACTATCATTTTCGGGATATGCATTAGAGACTGCCGCATTCACTTTAAATAGGGCACCGTCAAAATCCGTTGAGACGACACCATATGAACTATGGTTTGGAAAGAAACCTAAGTTGTCGTTTCTAAAAGTTTGGGGATGCGATGCTTACGTGAAGAAACTTCAACCTGAGAAGCTCGAACCCAAAGCGGAAAAGTGCGTCTTCATAGGATATCCCAAAGAGACTATTGGGTACACCTTCTACCTACGATCCGAGGGCAAAGTCTTTGTTGCCAAGAATGGATCCTTTCTCGAGAAAGAGTTTCTCTCGAAAGAAGTAAGTGGGAGGAAAATAGAACTTGATGACGTAATTGTACCTCCACTCGAACCGGAGAGTGGCGCAGCACAGGAAGTTATTTCTGTGGATCCTACACCGGCTAGAGAGGAAGTTAATGATGGTGATCATGAAACTCTAGATCAAGTTGCTACACGAAGGTCCACTAGGACACGTTCCGCACCAGAGTGGTACGGCAACCCTGTCCTGGAGATCATGTTGTTGGACAACGATGAACCTTCGAACTATGAAGAAGCGATGGCGGGCCCGGATTCCAACAAATGGCTTGAAGCCATGAAATCCGAGATAGGATCCATGTATGAGAACAAAGTATGGACTTTGGTGGACTTGCCTGATGATAAGCGAGCCATTGAAAATAAATGGATCTTTAAGAAGAAGACTGACGCGGATGGTAATGTGACCGTCCATAAGGCTCGGCTTGTCGCTAAGGGTTACCGACAAGTTCAAGGAGTTGACTACGATGAGACTTTCTCACCCGTAGCGATGCTGAAGTCTGTCCAAATCATGTTAGCAATTGCCGCATTTTATGATTATGAGATCTGGCAAATGGACATCAAAACGGCATTCCTTAATGGCTTCCTCAAGGAAGAACTGTATATGATGCAGCCGGAAGGTTTTGTCAATCCTAAAGATGCTAACAAAGTATGCAAGCTCTAGCGCTCCATCTATGGGCTCGTGCAAGCATCTCGGAGTTGGAACATTCGCTTTAATGAGGTGATTAAAGTGTTTGGGTTTGTACAGGTTTATGAAGAACCATGTATTTACAAGAAAGTGAGTGGGAGCTCTGTAGCATTTCTGATATTATATGTGGATGACATACTGATAATGGGAAATGATATAGAACTCTTGGAAAGTATAAAGGCCTACTTGAATAAGTGTTTTTCAATGAAGGACCTTGGAGAAGCTGCTTACATATTACGCATCAAGATCTATAGAGATAGATCGAGACGCCTCATAGGTCTTTGAAAAAGCACATACCTTGATAAAGTATTGAAGAAGTTCAATATGGATCAGTCTAAGAAGGGGTTCTTGCATGTGTTACAAGGTGTGAGATTGAGTACGACTCAATGCCCGACCACGGCAAAGGATAGAGAAGAGATGAGTGTCATCCCCTATGCTTCGGTCAAAGGCTCTATTATGTATGCCATGTTGTGTACCTGACCTGATGTGAACCTTGCCATAAGTTTGGTAGGGAGGTACCAAAGTGATCCCGGAGCGGAACACTGGACAGCGGTCAAGAATATCCTGAAGTACCTGAAAAGGACAAAGGACATGTTTCTCGTATATGGAGGTGCCGAAGAGCCCGCCGTAAAGGGTTACGTTGATGCTAGCTTTGACATAGATCCGGACGACTCCAAGTCGCAAACCGGATACGTGTATATTTTGAACGGAGGGGCAGCCAGCTGGTGCAGCAACAAGAAAAGTGTCGTGGCGGCATCTACATGTGAAGCGGAGTACATAGCTGCTTCAGAAGCAGCAAAGGAGGGAGTCTGGATGAAGGAGTTCATCACCGACCTAGGAGTGATTCCAAATGCGTCGGGCCTGATGACTCTACTCTGTGACAACACTGGAGCTATTGCCCTTGCGAAGGAGCCCAGGTTTCACAAGAAGACAAGAAACATCAAGCGCCGCTTCAACTCCATCCGTGATTACATTCAGGAGGGAGATATAGATATTTGTAAAGTACATACGGATCTGAATGTCGCAGATCCGTTGACTAAACCTCTCTCACGAGCAAAACATGATCAACACCAGAATGCTATGGGTGTTGGATTCATCACAATGTAACTAGATTATTGACTCTAGTGCAAGTGGGAGACTCTTGGAAATATGCCCTAGAGGCAATAATAAAATGGTTATTATTGTATTTCTTTGTTCATGATAATTGTCTATTGTTCATGCTATAATTGTGTTAACCGGAAACCGTAATACATGTGTGAATACACAGACCACAATATGTCCCTAGTGAGCCTCTAGTTGGCTAGCTCGTTGATCAATAGATGGTCATGGTTTCATGACCATGGACATTGGATGTCGTTGATAACGGGATCACATCATCGGGAGAATGATGTGATGGACAAGACCTAATCCTAAGCATAGCACAAGATCGTGTAGTTCGTTTGCTAAAGCTTTTCAATGTCAAGTATCGTTTCCTTAGACCATGAGGTTGTGCAACTCCCGGATACCGTAGGAATGCTTTGGGTGTGCCAAACGTCACAACGTAACTGGGTGGCTATAAAGGTACACTACGGGTATCTCCGAAAGTGCATGTTGGGTTGGCATGAACCGAGACTGGGATTTATCACTCCGTGTGACGGAGAGGTATCTCTGGGCCCACTCGGTAAGACATCATCATAATGAGCTCAATGTGACTAAGGAGTTAGCCACGAGATGATGTGTTACGGAACAAGTAAAGAGACTTGCCGGTAACGAGATTGAACAAGGTATGGGGATATCGGCGATCGAATCTCGGGCAAGTATCATACCGGTAGACAAAGGGAATTGTATACGGGATTGATTGAATCCCCGACATCGTGGTTCATCCGATGAGACCATCGTGGAGTACGTGGGAGCCAACATGGTTATCCAGATCCCGCTGTTGGTTATTGGCCAGAGAGGTGTCTCGGTCATGTCTACGTGTCTCCCGAACCCGTAGGGTCTACACACTTAAGGTTCAATGACGCTAGGGTTATAGGGAAATGGTATACGTGATTAACGAAGGTTGTTCAGAGTCCCGTATGAGATCCCGGACGTCACGAAGAGCTCCGGAATGGTTCGGAGGTAAAGATTGATATATAGGAAGTCCAGTTTTGGTCACCGGAAAGTTTTCGGGCTCATCGGTAGTGTATCGGGAGTGCCGGAGGGTGCCGGAGGACCCCCGGGAGGGGTGTGACGACCATAGGACTTTGTGGGACCTTAGAGGAGGTGTGCCAGCCCATATTGGGCCAGCTAAGACCTTCTAGAAAGGCCCATGCGGCTAGGGATCTAGAGATAAGGGCTAAGGGGTTTTGAAAGGAGGAGATCCACCTCCCTTGTGGGAGGAGGACTCCTCCCCCACCTCGACCGAAGCTCTCCTCCTTGGAGGAGAGTCCAAGCCAGCCCTCCCTCTCCCTCCTCCTATATATACTTGAGGTTTTGGCCCTTTGAGAACAGATCTGAACTCTCTCTCTCACAGTGAAGCCCTACCTCTCTTCTTCCTCCTCCGCAGCGCTTAGGCGAAGCCCTTTCGGAATACCTTGCTAATCCACCATCACCACGCCGTCGTGCTGCTGTTGGAGCCCTTACGCAACCTCTCCTTCCTCCTTGCTGGATCAAGGCGTAGGAGACATCATTGAGCTGCACGTGTATTGAACGCGGAGGTGCCGTCCGTTCGGCACTTGATCGGATCTACCGCGATCTGAATCGCTGTGAGTACGACTGCATCAACCGCGTTCTAGCAACGCTTCCGCTTAGTGATCTTCAAAGGTATGAAGATCCACTCCCCCCTTACTCGTTGTTGGTTTCTCCATAGATAGATCTTGGTGAACACATAGGAAATTTTTTGATTTACTACTACGTCTCCCAACAGCTACCATTGGCGCTTCTAAGTGATTTTCTACAAGTGAAGTCCCGACTCAACTTTCACAAGTTGAGCCGGGCCTTGGGGGCTACTATTGGCTCTTTCAAATATTCTGGGCAAGAATTCTTAAGCAAAGGTCCCAACCTAACCCCTAATCGAAGTTAAGCCGGCACTTGGGGGCTACGTAAGGGTATAAGAGTGAGAAGCTTACCTCGTACTTCTTCTTCATAAGGTTCACCAATCGAAGTTCCATATCTCGGGTGTTGGATAGCCGAGTCACATAACCGGCATGGAGCTCTTCAGCCGACATCTTTTCCAGCGTGGAAGGCTCAAACTCCAGCTTCTTGGAAGTCTCAGCTGTTTCGCCCTGCTTGGTCAGAGCGTGAGTCGGAGGAGAAGGTAAGCCGGCGTCAGTGGTTCCAACATCCAGACCAGTTGTATCTCTGGACGCCGAAGCTGAGCTTGCCGGCTTAGAAGGAGTCTTCAGGGGACTCTCCGGAATTATGTCCTATACGGCTGGCTCTGTAGAAGCGGTCGGGATGTCTTCAGTCAGCCGCGAGTCATCTAGCTTTGATGGCTCTGGATCTTGAGCAGCGGGTTCGGAAGAGGGCTTGGCGGTCTTGCGACGTTTGGCTTGGGCGCTGCAAAACAGAAAGATCAGTATTGGAAAGATATCGCTACCGCGTCAAGAGCCGGATACCATATTGAGAAGAACTTACAGTGGATTGATCTTGGGTGGCGGTAGAGCCGTCGCCGAAGAGTCGCCAGAAGAAGGGGATTTCTAAAGAATAAAACAAGGATGGTTAAGCTTCAAGTCTACAGAGAAGGAACATTAAAAGGAAAGACACAAACCTCGGCAAGGCGTTTCTTTTGAGCCGGGGAATTGGGTAAACCGAACATTAGCTCAGTAGAGTCGGTGCTCCGGGTCTGCCGACGATCAGCCTGTTGTTGCTTTTTCAAAAGAAAGTTGGGGGCAAGGTAAGCAAGAGGATGAGAGAGAGGGAACTTTCTAACCACTTGTCGAGGTCGCCGGGGGATATAATACTCAGAGTCGGACGAAATATAAGTTACCTCAGGAGCGTTAACCCGGCTCGCATCAACTTCCTCCTATGGAAGAATGTGTTAGTAAATGAAGAAAATAGAGGGAAGGCAGGTAAAGTAATACCTCTGAGCTGGATGAGTCAGGTTCCTCGAACCAGTTCTCTTGTGGGGCGGCTTTCTTGGATTTCTTGCCCGGAGCCTTCCTCTTAAGCTTCGGAGGAGGAACATATTTCTTTTGCCAGAAGTCAGAGCCGGCCTGGAAAAGGATAACCATTTGAATGATGGTGAAACAGAAAGGTATAAGAGATAAGGGGTGAAGAAAATATCTTACTTCTGGAGCTGGATTCTTGGTGTAAAAGGGCGCTAGGCCAATGGTGCAGCATGACCCGGACGCTTCATGGACCAGGCTCCGGATGACAGTGGTGATGTCATCTTCTGATAGAGTGGATTGGCTGAAGCATAAGGCACTGTCATATTTGCCTTCATATTCACACATAAGCCGGCTCCTAAGGCTTAGAGGCATGATCCGCCAAGAAACCCAGCAACGGATCAAGTCTAAACCCATCAGTCCATTGGCCATGAGGGCCCTGATCTTATTGTGAGCCGGCTCGTATTTTGCGCGTTCAGCAGCAGACAGCCGGCCAGGAAGCTCCAAAGTTGATGTGAGTCGGGAAGGACGGAAACCCGGCAGCGATCGTTCATTTTTAGGAGAGGTGTCCTTACGGTAGAACCAGGTTTTGTTCCAATCCTTTGGATGACTCGACATTTGCATGGCCGGAAAAATAATGTCTCTACACCGCTGGATGAAGATTCCACCAAGTTCCAAGCTCAGACTGTTCTTCATCTCATTTTGCCGGTTTGCATAGAAGAACTCTCGGAATATCCCCACTGACGGCTTAATTTGCAAATAAACCTCACAGAGTACTTGGAAATTGCAGAGGTTGGACATGGAATTGGGGGCCAAGTCTTGGGGGCGAAGCTTATAGAAATGCAAGACGTCACGGAAGAATTTTGAACCGGGAGGGACAAAGCCTCGCTCAATGTGATCTGAGAATACCATGACTTCACCTTCTTGCGGATTGGGTCGCTTTTCGTTACCCGGAACCCGCCAATGGATGACACTTTTGGCCGGAAGGGTGCCTGCTTCTACAAATTCGTCTAAGTACTCCTCCGTGATGCGGGAGCCTACCCAGTTGCAAGAATTGGTGGCGCGAGACATAGCGGCGGCTTAAAGACTGTGCAAAATTAAAAGGTATGACAAGTTAAGCAAATATTGATGGCGGCTTACAAATTTAAGGACTCTACGGATAAATGTGACAAGACCCGGCCAATAAGAGCCGGGAAGCCTGGCGGGTCAACAAGAGAAAGAGGACTGAGAAATTGACTAAGTCCTAGGAGAAAACAGATTTCGTAAAGATTCAACTATCACTACGGATCTACAAAAGCGGAGAAAAGAGATTTTATGTTAACCTAGCGATGAACAGTAGGGGCGAAGAAAACGCGCCAGAGCCATCGCAGTCCGCGCATTGTGCGCGGCCGGCCCGCGCGCAGCGGCAAGGCGAGAACGCACTTTAAAGGCGCCGACGGCGTCGAAATACACACGCAGTGCCGGAGCCCGATCGGTGGTGGCGGCGAAGCCCCCGGTGAAACCCTATTTAGATGGCGAATGAGATGGGAGGAGCGGCAGCTTACGGGCGATGGAGTGCCGGAGGCGGACGGAGCTCTGGTATGATTCTGGGTGATGCAGCGGCCCAATCGGTGAAGCTGAGAAGACGGCGCCGGACGACGAGCACGTTGGAGCGATGGCGACAGGAAGAAGAAGACGCGTGAGCGGGAAGAATGAAGGTTTCGACCCTCACGGGTCGTATTTAAAGAAAGAACAAGGATGCCTCGATTTTCAGGCGACAGAAACCATTCGACCGAGATGGACGCCTCGATTTTCGGGCTGGACATTTAATAACAGATTCGGTGGTACGTCAGCGGATTTTCCTTGCAGGGGTCACGTGACGTCATGGAGGGTCATCACTGGGCGACTCTCAGAAAAGTGAAAGAAGAGGATGACATGAGCAAGCTCAAATCAACCTGGGGACTAATGTTGGGGATATAACCCCACGGTGAGACCCGCCCGATGGGCTCCGGGTTACACGAGAAGGCTTGTAAACTGGCCCAAGGATAAACTATAAGGACGACGGCCCAAGAAAGTAAGCGGTTCATAATGGTGAGCCGTAGATGACACGGACCAGAAGACCTGGGCATGCAAGCCGCCCAGAGGTTACCTAAAGTAGAGGAGGTCGTGTAAGACTCGGATAGGTATAGAGAGTCGGTGTGTACACTGTATGACCCGGGGTCTTCAGCTCTCATATAAAGGGAGACTCGGGGTGGTTTAGAGGACAGGTTATCAAAAGCTAGGTCAAGCTTTTAGCTCCCTTGTAATCGATACAACTAGTAATACAGCGCAAAACAGGACGTAGGCTATTACCTCGACTTGAGGGGCCGAACCTGGGTAAACCCGTGTCTCTTGTCCCGATCAACCCCTTTGAGTCCACCACAATGGCGATGGCCTCGAATCCAAGTCTGCTAACCCGGACACCTGCCGTGATAAATCCACGACATTATGTGTAGACCATCATACTTTACTTTTTGTATTCGTAAGTTAGCCACTCAAATAAATGCTTAGTCGTTTGTTGCAGCCTCACCACTTAACCATACCTCACCCATTAAGCTTTAATAGTCTTGATACCCTTGGAAATGAGATTGTCGAGTCCCTGTGGCTCACAGATTACAACAACAACAGTTGCAGGTGCAGGTAATGCGATGATTTGACGTGAGCGCGATGCTTGTTTGAATTGGAGTTCTTCTTCTTCTTCTTCATCAATCTAGGATGGGTTCCAGGCGGCGGCCTGGGATAACAAGGATGGATGTCATTTTATCGTTTGATTTCGTCCATAGTTGGACCCTTCTCTTCTGTATGATGTTTGATTATGTTGTTGTATTGATGTGATCTTGATGTAGCTTGTGGCGAGTGTAAGCCAATTCAATATTCTCATCTCTTCTGTAGAATGACGAGATGCGCTTCTATCCCTGTCGAGGCCCTCGTTCCAAAATAAGGATAGGATCGCATCTTGGGTGTGACATTTAGGGGGAGCCCTTGCTTATCACATACTTCTCAAAGAGATGACTCTATTCATTGATTATATCATATGTCGAAGCTTTGATCTATATGTTGTCATCAATTACCAAAAAGGGAGAGACTGAAAGCACATTTGCTCCCTTGGTGGTTTTGATAATTAATAACAACATATATGTCATTGGACTCATGTTTTCACAAAGCATATTTCAGGAAAAATCCAATGATGGATGGCTATAAATTGTGAGGAGATACCCCAAGATGCAAGTAATGGATTGGCAAAGCTTCAAGATAGAAGACTCTCTTTTTACTTTGTGAGAAATCACTTTGAGTCCATAGGAAAGCCAATACTATTAAAAGAGGGTCAGGTATTGTTGGTGAACAAATTGTTCCACGTGCACAAGTGCTAGCCACCAAAAACACCCACAAGCTCTCCCACAAAATACTCTGTCTAAACCCTACCACTCCAATTCGGTGCCGCCAAGAATTCCACTTCGGCTACACTAAGTCTAAACATAAGACATAACCCTAGCCAAACCCTAGCTCTTCGGTGCAATTGAGTTCACATCGGTGCAACCGAAATTCCATGACACGATTCTGTTAGCTGATTTCATAAAATCAGAATTTTCGAGTTTTGTGTTTCGGTCTCACCGAGTCTTGGAAACTACCTCAGCCACTGACTTCGGTACCACCGAGTTTTCTATATCGATCTCACAGAGATTCCGAAAGTTGCCACATTTTGAACAGATCGGTACAACCGAGTTTTGCATCGATTTCACCGAGATGGTCAATAATGTTGTAACGGTTGGACTTTTGGAGATGCCTATATATACCCCTCCACCACATCCCACTCACAAGAGAAGCACTCAGAACAGTTCACCACTTCCCATATCCAAATTTCTGAGAGAGAACCACCTACCCTTGTGTTGAGATCAAGATCATCCACTCCAACCATATGGATCTTGATTTCTAGCCTCACCAAGTTGCTTTCCACCCAATCAATCTCTTCTATCAAGCCAAATCTATGAAAGAGTGATCGAGTGTTGAGGAGTCTATCATCTTGAAGCACAAGAGCAAGGAGTTCATCACCATTATCAAGCCTATTACCTTTTGGAGGGTGGTGCCTACTAGATTGATTAGGTGTTGCTTGGGAGCCTCCTACTTCGTGTTGTGGAGTTGAACCAAGAAGTTTGTATGGGCAAGGAGATCGCCTACTCCGTGAAGATCTACCCATAGTGAGGCTAGTCCTTCGTGGATGGAAGCCGTTATGAAATAGTCAAGGTTGCTACTTCGTGGACCCTTATGGGTGGAGCCCTTCGTGGACTCTCGCGAGCGTTACCCTCCGTGGGTTGAAGACTCCATAAACGTGGATGTATGATAGCGCCACCTATCGGAACCACGGGAAAAATCTTCGTGCCAACAATTGCGTTTGATCTTCTAACCCTTACCTCTATTACATGTGCTTGTCTTTACTTTCCGCTGCTATACTCGTAGACATGAATGTGCAGGGTGTGCTTGACTTGTTATCATTGCTAAAATCTGCCCACAACTAAAATTGGGAAAAGGTAGAATTTTATTTGGTTGAGTAGTCTAATCACCCCCCTCTAGACCTACTTTCGATCCTACATCCATCTAAGCGGGAAGGTCGATCTTCTTCATGCTTGTGAAAACCCTTGGCCTAGTTGCGCTTGGATGTTGCGCTTTATCATATAGGTCTTTCATTAGGTCCATGTAATAGCTAGGTTGAAAATTATTGTTTATCGCGTGCCTCACATGGCCTTGAGCGCCTCGTCGGCCTAATAAAGCTTTTCCAGCAGTCCCTCACGTAATCTTGCTCTTCTCAGATCCTTCATTTTCTGTTTGTTATTTTGTCGGCTATGTAGACCAACCTTAGCCTGAACACCCAGTGGTTGGGGCTACTAAGTGATTCGTTTAGGATATAATTGTCAACGGGACCGAGGCTGCTATCTGGGCCATTGATTATAGACTAAGGGATGGTTGTCCGATATTGCGAACATCTAAATCCGATCTAACATCTCGTTCAAGAGAGATTTCTCATGATCTTCCTGAGATTTCTCGTTGTTTGAAAGGCAAGGCTACAACAAGTAGTTGCCAATCTAGCATTAAAGCAGGATACATGGCTATTGCACAATCATGTAAAGAATCAGTTTGGTCGAAAGGTTTGTATGCTAAAATTTATGGATATAATTCTTGCATTAATCTGTTTTGCGATAGCCAGAGTGTTATATACCTTACAAAGGACTATATATTTCTGGGAGAAGAAAGCGCATTGATGTCAAATATCATTATATTCGAGAGATTGTTGCTCAAAATAAATTAAAGGTATACAAGATTAGTATCCATGAGAATCTTGTTTATATTATGATAAAGCCAACTTATGTTGTTTGAGCTTTGCTCAAGCGTAGTTGGCATAAGTTATTAACCTTAGTGTCTGCTTGGTGCTGAAAACGTTTTGTTTGTTTTTAGAAGAAGATTCTCCTTTATCCTTTAAGATGGAATTTGTATGGATTAGTATCAACTTAGGTCACGTTAATTTTTGTATCTTCCACACATTTGGATCTGTGCAATAGGTCACGTTAAAATTTGTATCTTCCACACATTCGGTCCGAACACGTTCATTTCCGTAGGATCACCATCTAATGTTGACTGCACCCTTATTTTTTTGTTGTTTCTAATCTCGCAAAAAATAGCCCGCAGGTGGAGTCGAACCTACTACCTAGTGGCCTGTTGTTGCCTCGTCTCAGCAACCACCAGGCCAAGACTTGTGCTATGACTACGCTTGGCAATCATATTTACTAAACACAGACCTGTGCTATGACCCGGAGCCTCGTCCCGTTCTTGTCCAACGAGTGCATGCATGCGGGCTGTTCGCAACTGTTCCATTCGACTTTTTTTGCCAGGAAAATGGGACGTCCAACGAGTGCATGCATCCTAGTTTAATCAGCATTTTTTTCTTGAGAAAATGCAACTGTTCCATTCGACTTTTTTGGGCAGGAAAATGGGACGTCCAACGAGTGCATGCATCCTAATTTAATCAACATTTTTTTGCTTGAGAAAATGCAACTGCTTGCATGGCTTGTTCCCTTTATTCGATATTTTGCGTGTGTAAAAATGAAACAGTTGTGCATGCATCTAAGAAGAGTCGAACTTGGGCCTTCTAGTCTACGATTCATGCATTCCTACTAAGAGCATCTACAACCGGACCTCTCAAACTCGCCTCATACGCCTAGTCGGACCGTTCGATTACTACTCGATCATGATTTTTTTGACCCATACGGGCCCCTCAAACGCCTCAAATGCCAGGCTGACCAGCACCCCCCATATCCAACCCACATATGGGGCGGATATGGGGGCGCCTGGGCACGCCCGCCACGTCAGATCCGGCCCATGCTGGCTCACCCGACCCCACTTTTATTCGTCCCCATCCGCTCACCGGAGCAAACCCTAGCCACTTCACTCCACTCCCCTTCACTCCCTTCCTCCACTCGAGCTCACCTCCAGCGGATTCCTGCCTTCTTCGCCATGGCAGACAGCGGATCGGACTCTGACTAGTCTTGATCCATTGCCTGGGGTGTCATCCTGTGTGGGTTGGGATGACACACAATAATTTTCGCGCGCGGGGCGTGGGGTTATGAAATATACCCATGGTAACTTTAATGTTAATAGCATGGTAACTTACACATCGTACACCTTGGGTAATTTTTGCGAGTGGGGCGGGGGGTGATGAAATATCCCCCGATAACTTTTGTGTGAATAGATGGTAACTCATCAATCGCAGATCTGATAACTTAGGTACTCCGGTCCTGGTAACTTTGGCGCCGAGGGAGAGAGGGCAGGGGTGGTTGATGGAATATCCGATGGTAACTTTTATGTGAATAAGACGGTAACTCACACATCGCAAACCTGATAACTTATGCACCTCGGTCCTGATAACTTTGGCATGGGGGGCGGGATTGATGTAATATCCCCTCGGTAACTTTTATGTGAATAGATGGTAACTCACACATCGTAGACCTGATAACTTGTGTTCTCCGATCATGGTAACTTTGGGGATGGGGGTAGGGGGAGTTGATGAAATATCCTATCAGTAATTTTGTGTGAATAACATGGTAACTCACACATCGTAGTCTCGATAACTTATGTACACCGGTCCTGATAACTTTGGCGACGGGGTGGGGGTTGATGAAATACCTCCACATACACCCGATAATTTTTACGTAAATATCATGGTATTTTACATGCCACAGACCTGATTATAGGTGTCCGACAGGCCGACCCAGGTACGACACAACCTGCACACACCTAAACAGCTCTGGACTGGCATGACCCGCAAAGTTCCGTTTATAAAGCGAGTCATGCCATGTCGGCATATGGATCTCAGCCTACGGTCGAGGCACGCCACCGATGGTAGGCGGTATTGTAGACATGATAATTTACTTATAAACATCATGGTAAAATTTTGACCCAGGCAAAAAAAAAGTTGAAACACCTTCGGTAACTTCAGTGCAAACACCATGATAAGTTAGTACTACAGATGTGTTAACTTCTGACCTGAAAAAAAGAGTCATCGAAACATACCAACATGGGATCTAGTTTTGAAAATCTCGTCGAGACGATTTTTTTACGTGAAAACGGATTTTCAATCGGAACGACGGTTTAAGCTACAAAACATTTTCAAGTTTCAAAATAGGAGGAATATTTGCTGACATCATCTGTTTTGTCTTTTAGTTGCATGCATGCATTGAATCAGGATATAAGAGAAGCTAATTATTGCTCCCTTCCATTAAATGCATAATTAGCTGCTAAGAAATAAATAAAATTAAGGCGTTTGAATATGTTGCTTAGAAATAGAACGTTCGGACAATATCACTGTCTTATATATATAAGCATCATATCTTATGAATCCTGAACTTTTCTGTATCCCTGCATCCGAAACGTTTCAGTCCACCCGATTGAAATCCTAGCATTAAAAATGCTTTGACGGTACTTTTCTAAAAACACGCCCGCTGCCTCCCTAACTCAGCCATCCAAATTTGCACAAGCGCCCCTACCAGCTCGAGTACACCATGCGCGTGAACCCTGTCATCTATTGTTTACGACTTCGATCTCCATGGCGGCGCTCCGCAGCTAGAGACGGATAAGTCCTCTTGTGCCACAAACTTTGATGTGCACAAGATCCACAAGGCTGTTCGCCTCAGCCCGATCTTCCGACGCGGCTCTCTTGTCCTGTACTTTCCGACGAGGTACACACATCAGGCTAACTCGATATTCTTCTGATGCAAAATCGCCGAACTATCTCCACGTCCAAAGCTAGCTAACCTATCGATCAATAGCTGGCTGGCTACTGACCTACCGGCCCCTAACTGAATTGTACTTACAGAACGTACGGTCAATTGGCAAAGGATGGATTAGGATTCGTGTTTTATTGAGACTATGCAGGCTCTGTTTTATTCTAGCAGAACACAGAGGCATGCACTGAGAGGCATAAGCAGATCGGATTGGTGTAGCATTAGTTTAGCGCCAAAAATAAGACTTTATGTACACTGTACACATGTATTTCTTGTATCAAAGGCTTATCATGTACATGTTTGTGCAGCAATAAGTAAATCTACCAATAGCATGGAATTGCAGTTTAACGAGGAAGGATTTGGTACATCCATAAAGAAAGCAAGTGTTCCTCTCACTGTAAGTCAATTGCTTCCACAGACCATGGCTATATTCAGTTCAGATAGTTATACATAATGGTGCTAACTGATTCATTTTTTATGTCGAAGTGTTCGTTTTTTACACCAGAATGTGAAGAGAATTTGAAGCCTAAATTAGGGATGAAATTTGAAGGACTAGAGGCTGTGGAGAAGTTCTACAAGTACTATGCACATGAATCCGTTTTCGGAGTTCGTGTTGGACAACAAAAGAAGTTAGACAATAAGTTAGTCCGCACTAAACGATACATGTGTAATAGGGAAAGATTCAAGTCTGAGAGGGGTAAAGAGATTGTTGATCCGTGAAAGAAAAGGCGCAAGAACACGGCCACAAGATGTGGTTGTGATGCACATATCTTCGTAAAGTTGTGTGGTAATGACACCTACAAGATAGAATCATGGGTTGAGCACCACAATCATGGTCTTGTGTCACCCGATAAGCGGCATTTGATCAGATCAAATCGTCGAGTTAGTGAGAGGACAAAGAATGCACCATACACATGCAACAAAGCAAGCATAGGCACCTGCCAGGCATATAGGCTTCTCCAAGTCAGCGAGGGTGGGATTGCCTATGTTGGATGCACAAAGAGGGACTTGCAAAACTACTATCGTGACCTCAGGTATAAAATCAGGGATGAAAATGCCCAAATGTTTGTTGCCCAGCTAGTGAGAAAGCAGGAAGTTAATTCAGCCTTTTTCTATGATTTTGTTGTGAGTGAGGAAGGAAATTTGATGCATGTGTTCTGGGCAGATGCCACAAGCAGGAAGAACTACAAACACTTTGGTCATGTAGTATCGTTTGATTCTACATACACTACTAATCAGTATGAGATGATATTTGCACCATTTACGGGAGTTAATCATCACTTACAAAGTGTTTTTTGGTGTTGCATTCTTACTAAACGAGAAGGAGGAGTCATATGTTTGGTTGTTTAATACCTTCCTTAAAGCAATGTGAGGTGAAGCGTCGGGACTCATCAGAACCGATGAAGCTCGCAGCATTAAGAATGCAAATAATGAAGTTTTTCCAGGCATCATGCACAGGTTGTGCATGTGGCATATAATGGATAAACTTTCAGAGAAGGTTGGACCGGTGACCAGAGAAGAACCTAAAATTTGGAAGAGGATGAACGCATGTGTATGGGGTTCAGAAACTCCAACCGAGTTTGAGTCGGAGTGGAATTCTGTAATTGCATATTTCGGTTTGGAGGATAATGAGTGGTTTACTAAAAGGTTCAGCCTTCGAGAGTCATGGATACCGGCCTACTTTATGGATATATCGTTGGCAGGCATTCTCCGAACAACTTCAAGGTCGAAAAGTGCAAATTCATTTTTTAATCGTTTCATTCATCGCAAGATTACCCTTGTTGAGTTCTGGCTTAGGTTTGACACGGCTTTAGAATGCCAACGTTAAGAGGAGTTAATTGCGGACAACTCAAGCATACACAGGACCCCTCAATTAGTGACACCCTGGACAATCGAGAAACAAGGTAGTGGAATATTCACATATGAGGTGTTCGAGAAATTTCAGAAACAAATTATTGCTGCCAGAGATCATTGTTGTGTTCAAAGCGTTACACACGATGAGGGAATAAAAATAGTGACCTTCAGAACCGGTGCTAGCAGGGTAAGGGAAGTCCGCTGCGACACGACAACCATGATAGCTAATTGTTCGTGCAAGTTGTTTGAGTCCCATGGAATTCCATGTCGCCATATTATCCAAGTGCCGAGGATTGAAAATCAAGAAGAGCTTCCATCCTTATATATTATGGAAAGATGGCATAAAAGGTGTAAAAGGTACAAAAATCAAAACCGGCACTGCTCTTACTTTATAACAAATCATATGGCTGACATTTACTTTTTTTGGTAGACAAATTGTTTATGATGCACAAGGAAATATTCTAGAAGAGAAGCCTGTTGACTCCTTGGATGTAGCTGCAAGGAAGAAGATTTCAACTGTGCGCACAAGTTGGAAGATCTAATTCAAACAGCAAAACAATCAGATGATCTACTTCTCCCTACCGAACGAACATCATTTGGCGGGTGTATGCTGACTTCAGTAGGAATATTGCAACCAATAAATGCCTCATATTCCTCTTGCCTAGTGTGCCTGACGGCTGGAACCTTTTGGTTCAGAGGCTCCTCAATGCTCAACACACTTGATAGTAAAAGAATAAAGAGAGGAAAGGAGATGAACGGGGAAGAACAGAAAAAGAAGAAGAAAGAAGCCAAAGCAAAGGTCGCATGATTGTGCAAGACGTGCAACCAAGTAGGATTTCATGATACTCGCAATTGCCCAAGCAAGAATGGCCAAGAAAAAGGAGTCATGAATGTGCATGATATGCATACAGATTGTGCATCATGAAATCTGCAACTCTTGCAAGAAAAAACATGACTTATCAATAATATTATTTTATTCGTTTTACAGAATGTTCTCATGTAATGGATCAGGAATTTTATTTTATCCAATTGTTTGTCTTGGTGGCGAAAAGATTCAATGAATTTCAATTTTTTCTATCAGGTTTGCAAGCTTGCAGCAAAAACATATTTCTACAAGACTTGGTAAATTATCATGAATCATTGATTGTAGTTTGCAGTAACAGCATGTTTATGGACACTTTATCTTAGTACCTATTCAACTATTGTGAAAGCATGTCACCATAAACCCGAGTCTTTGGGTGTAGCTTAGTTTTGAGTTCTTGCTTGAAAGCACACACTACAACATGTATCATTCATAATTTTGGATGTTTACTTGTAGCAATCATTTGTCTGCGAACATACCAAAATGTATCTATGACCAGATTCAGTTATATTAAGTCACATAAGAACACCTCAAATTGCAAGTATGAACATGGCAACAAGAAATTGATTCTTCCTAAATTTCCATTCACAACAACTCATACAGTTCTCTCTGGAGAAATCAATATTCACCAACGATGCGCATTCTCATAATAAACTCTCTAGCTACAGGCAGACCAATTGATAAGCTGCACCCAAGGAAGTACAGATACACCAGACACGAACAAGGAAATTCAGAGATATGGTCATCGTTGTACTGCAAGAAATCCCCTCTTGTGCTCTCAGCCCACGCAAGACAGATTTGAGTCTGTACTCTGTAGCCGGCCGGACGGGGGCGCAGTGATGCAGTGTAAGCTGACCAGCCGCAGGTTGCGGACACCGTCGGGCTTCGCATCAGGGACGGACGAGAAGGACGACGTGCGGTGAGGTGGCCACGAGCCGACCGGCCGGAGGTTGCGGACGCCGGCGGGCTTGACACGAGGAGCCGGCAAGAAGGAGGACGCGTGCTAAGGTGTCCACTGACCTGCATGGTAGCCACGCCTGGGCCGTTGAATGGCATCTCAGTTCCGGCAACGGCGAGCGCGAATGAATTATTTCGGGGACGCGCCTCGAAGATTCGGTGCCGAGCTGGTCACCATCGCCGTCTCCTTTGGGAGAAGATGAGGGTTTGCGATATTATTCACGTGGTGATGTTTTAAGATATTCAGGGGTTAATTTGGAAAATAAACAACCCTGATGCGGGCGCTGCAGTGCATAAGTGTTTACGAGTGAGTAGACACGCAGGATTTTGATCGGATGGACTGAAACGTTTCGGATGCAGGGCACAGGAAAGTTAAGGATTCATAAGATATATATCATTTGTAAGTCCTCCCACATGATAGATCAGTTATAAATCTCTAACATTTGTAACACTTTTTGATATAGTGAGTTTTGATGACGTTAGCGCATTTTTTCTATTCGCATTGAGGGAGTTTTTCACGTCAAATTCTTGTGTTTTGTTTATAATTTTCTTCGTGTTCTTGCTTGTCTTATCTCTAACAATTTTTTTTGCCGGAACTCTAACAAAAAATCTAACGTACACTACAATTTTTTATTTTGCATCAAACACTCAATGCATATTTTATAAAATTCGGGCATGTCATTTAAACATGTATTTTTCTATTCCTGCGTTGTAAGGGTCCTGCAAATAAAATAGGCCTAAGAATGGCATAAAATCCAAGAAGGAATCACATGTTTTCTGCTAGCACTACTAGCCACTGGTGAGTGGTGACACCGCATGCTCATCCAAGAAATGAGCACGAGCTACCTCTGCTCTGCTACTCTCCCTCTTCCCGGGCCAGTCACACTCCCCTCTTGACTCTTGTCTCCACTCCCCGAGGACGGGGGCAAGAACGCGCGCGCCAATGCGCCACCACCAGCTCCCCCTCTTCGTCCTGCTCGCCGCGCTCGCCGCCAGGGAGGCGGCCGGCGGCGACGCGGACGCGCTGCTTGCGGCCAAGGCCGTGCTCGATGACCCGACCGGCTCGCTCGCGTCGTGGTCGAACGCCAGCACCGGCCCCTGCGCGTGGTCCGGCGTGTCCTGCGACGCGCGCTCCGGCGCGGTCGTCGGCGTCGACCTCTCCGGACGCAACCTCTCTGGTGCCGTCCCACGCGCCCTCTCCCGGCTACCCTACCTCGCGCGTCTCGACCTCGCCGCTAACTCGCTCTCCGGTCCCATCCCGCCGTCTCTCTCCCGACTCGGGCTCCTCACCTACCTCAACCTCTCCAGCAACCTGCTGAACGGCTCCTTCCCGCCGCCGCTCGCTCGGCTCCGCGCGCTCCGGGATCTTGATTTATACAACAACAACTTCACCGGCTCGCTCCCGCTCGAGGTCGTCGGGATGGCGCAGCTTCGGCACCTCCACCTCGGAGGGAACTTCTTCTCCGGGGAGATTCCTCCAGAGTACGGCCGGTGGGGGAGGCTGCAGTATCTCGCCGTCTCCGGCAACGAGCTGTCCGGGAAGATACCCTCGGAATTGGGGAACCTGACGAGCCTCAGAGAGCTCTACATAGGCTACTACAATAACTACTCCGGGGGGATACCGGCAGAGCTGGGGAACATGACGGAGCTTGTGCGGCTCGACGCGGCCAACTGCGGCCTCTCCGGCGAGATCCCACCGGAGCTCGGGAATCTCGCGAAGCTGGACACGCTGTTTCTGCAGGTGAACGGGCTCACCGGCGGCATCCCGCCGGTGCTGCGTCGACTGGGGAGCCTCAGCTCGCTCGACCTGTCGAACAACGCGCTCTCCGGCGAGATTCCGGCGACCTTCGCGGCCCTCAAGAACCTCACCCTGTTCAACCTCTTCCGAAACAGGCTCAGGGGTGACATCCCCGAGTTCGTCGGCGAACTGCCCGGCCTCGAGGTGTTGCAGTTGTGGGAGAACAACTTCACCGGCGGCATCCCGCGCCGCCTTGGCCGCAACGGCCGCTTCCAGCTGCTCGACCTCTCGTCGAACAGGCTCACGGGCACCCTCCCGCCGGAGCTCTGCGCCGGAGGCAAGCTGGAGACGCTCATCGCGCTCGGCAACTCGCTCTTCGGTCCAATCCCGGATTCTCTCGGGAAATGCAAGGCGCTCACCCGCGTTCGCCTCGGCGAGAACTTCTTGAATGGTTCAATCCCCGAAGGTCTATTCGAGCTGCCGAATCTGACCCAGGTGGAGCTCCAGGACAACCTCTTATCGGGCAGCTTCCCGGCTGTGGTGAGCGCCGGCGGGTCGAATCTTGGGGGGATCAGCCTCTCTAACAACCAGCTCACCGGCGCATTGCCGGCATCCATTGGGAGCTTCTCTGGGCTGCAGAAGCTGCTTCTTGATCAGAATGCGTTCACCGGCGCAATACCGCCGGAGATTGGACGGCTACAACAGCTGTCCAAGGCCGACCTCAGCGGCAATTCGTTCGATGGTGGCGTGCCGCCAGAGATTGGGAAGTGCCGGTTGCTCACCTACCTTGATGTTAGCCAGAACAAGCTGTCTGGAGATATACCACCGGCTATTTCCGGCATGCGGATACTGAACTATCTGAACCTGTCCCGGAACCAGCTTGATGGAGAGATACCAGTAACCATTGCTGCAATGCAGAGCCTCACGGCCGTGGACTTCTCATACAACAACCTGTCTGGGCTCGTGCCGGTGACCGGGCAGTTCAGCTACTTCAACGCCACGTCCTTCGTGGGCAACCCAGGCTTGTGTGGACGATACCTTGGGCGATGCCGCCCCGGTGGTGCTGGCACAGACCAGGGCGCACACACTCATGGTGGACTGTCCAGTAGCCTCAAGCTGATCATCGTCCTCGTCTTGCTTGCCTTCTCCATTGCATTTGCTGCCATGGCAATCCTGAAAGCCCGGTCACTGAAGAAAGCCAGCGAAGCGCGTGCATGGAGGCTCACCGCGTTCCAGCGCCTTGAATTCACCTGCGACGACGTGCTGGATAGCCTCAAGGAGGAGAACATGATTGGCAAAGGTGGAGCCGGGACCGTGTACAAGGGGACGATGCCAGACGGTGACCATGTTGCAGTCAAAAGGCTTTCCACGATGAGCCGTGGCTCGTCGCATGACCATGGTTTCTCTGCCGAGATACAAACTCTTGGGAGGATTCGGCACCGGTACATAGTGCGCCTGCTTGGCTTCTGCTCCAACAATGAAACTAATCTCCTGGTGTACGAGTATATGCCCAATGGCAGCCTGGGGGAGCTACTCCATGGAAAGAAGGGCGGCCACCTGCACTGGGATACACGGTACAAGATAGCTGTTGAGGCTGCCAAGGGGCTATGCTACCTTCACCACGATTGCTCACCACCCATCCTGCACCGTGATGTCAAGTCGAACAACATTCTCCTTGACTCTGATTTTGAAGCACATGTTGCTGACTTCGGGCTTGCCAAGTTCTTGCAGGACTCTGGCACATCAGAGTGCATGTCAGCCATTGCTGGTTCTTATGGCTATATTGCTCCAGGTGAAAGATCAATCCTCATTACAGTTTGGAAATGCTTATAAACTGTACACATAATACTGTCTCAAAAATTATCCATGTTCAGTTCATTATTGTTGTCTGCAGTTGAATTTCAGTTCCTAATTTCTGATGCTTTATTACTGTTATTAAACTGTAAAATCAGTTTTTTCTAGTCTCTGTTCCACTTTACATTTTTATGTGATATTGCATTCCACCGCATGTTGTTAGATTGGTTTAATCACTATTGTTTTCGATAAGGGCATTTTTATTAACTCAACATGTAGCATCAAGCGGATACAAAGCATGATGAGCAACACCTGGCCTCTGCATAACTAAGGCCCTGTTTGTTTGGGCTTTAGCTTTGGCTTTTGCAGCTTTTTCACTTTGGCCAAAAAGCCACAAAAGCTTCTAAATATGTGCTTCTGGAGCTTTTATGGCTTTTGGAGCATACATCAATATTTGGGCTTTAGCTTTGGCTTTTGCAGCTTTTCCACTTTGGCCAAGAAGCCACAAAAACTCCTAAATAGGTGCTTTTGGAGCTTTTATGGCTTTTGGAGCACCCACTTCAATCGCATACATCACTATCATTGTACTGAATTTTTGTTTGTTCTTTGAACTCACTTCAGTAGTATCAGACTCTCTATCTATACAAGCAGATACATTAATCTTACATCGTACCGTCACTTTGGATTTGCAGAGTATGCATATACTCTCAAGGTGGATGAGAAGAGCGATGTTTACAGCTTTGGTGTAGTGCTTCTTGAGCTGATTACGGGAAAAAAGCCGGTAGGGGAGTTCGGTGATGGCGTCGACATTGTTCACTGGATCAAGATGATGACTGATTCCAAAAAGGAGCAGGTTATCAAGATCATGGACCCAAGGCTCTCAACAGTGCCCGTGCATGAGGTAATGCACGTCTTCTATGTTGCGTTGCTTTGTGTGGAGGAGCAGAGCATGCAGCGACCCACAATGCGGGAGGTGGTGCAAATCCTTAGTGAGCTACCCAAGCCGATTACGAAGCAAGGAGAGGAGCAGCTTACTGGTAGTGGTGATGGTGATGAGCCTGGTCTTGCGGGACCGCCTGAAACTGTGGAGGCTGCAACCGATGAAGCAAACGAGCAGCAGCAACCGAGCTTGCAGTCTTCGCCGCCTCCCAGTCTCATCAGCATCTGAAGAATTATTATGCAGAATTATTGCCATTTTGTCTGTCAAATTTGAATGTTAAAATCTTGTTATGTTAGGATTTGGTATGCAGTTCTTTGCATTTAGGGTGTGGAGTGTAGGTCTGTGGCTTTCTACTTTTGCTGTCAAGTTGAATTGTTATCTTAGGTACTCCTATTTGTGCTGTAAATATCAAGCTTTAATTTTATATCTACATTCCTGTTACAATCAAGAGACTGGTCAGGGAGTTAAGAGATCTGTTATGGTGGAGCTATCCAGCTTTCTTGTCCAGCGTTGGCACCAAAATTTCAAGTGCTTTCTCCATCCAGTGTGGCATCATAACCTTGACTCAGCAAATCAAAGAACTGCATGTGGTTTGTGATGTGTTCTCTACCTTTTTTTTTAAAGGAGGTTAAACCCCGGCCTATGCATCAATTAATGCATGTAATCATCTTTATTAGTTATTCCACAAATAGGTTTGACAAAAACATACATCAATCCATCCGAGCCCACCGCTCACACCTACAAACTTGATAATCCGGAGTGCTCTCACTTCCCATATCTAAAACCGGTGTCATCGTCAATCCATCCACATAACGTATCGGGACCAACAACCGATGGAGCAGACCTAAAGCGCACACCATATGCACATGTTTTAGAAGCAAACATCATCATCGAACCACCGACCCATCTTCAGGAGAGAGATCCGCATCATCCTTGCCAGCCCGGACATCCGTCAATGCCACCACCCTGCGGTCATCCGTCCAGACGTGAAGACTCTGAAAGAACTATCGTGCGTAGCACCTGTCGGCTAGGCATGACTTGACAGCTTCACCAAAGCTCCATGCAAGACGAAATCGCTGCACCTCCTGCCTCTGTCATCCAGCGTTGCTCCACGAACGATGCTCACAAGAGAGAAACGACACCGCAGTACTGCCATCGTTCGATCCGAAAGACCAGATCCTAGGGTTTCTCCTGAAGCAGTGCCCATCACCAACAACTGTCAAGGACCCACACACTTCCCACCACCACTCAACCCTCAAGGCGACGCCTTTAGGAAGGTCACCACGTCAAGGACGCCGCCGTCACCCATCGGAGTTACGGTTTTCACCCGAAAGGCTGGTAGGGGGGAGTGGAGGAGCAGACGTAAACCGACGTCTCCAAGAAGAAAAGCGGCGCCCTTGAGCGCCGTCGTCGGTGTGGCCGGTCGGGGCCGATCAAGGGGTTTTCCCCAATTTGGATCTTCTCCACCACCTTCACCCGCGGCCACCGGCCAGTGTCCCGGCAAGCCACGCCGACACAACCAGAAACCCGTAGGAGAGAAGCACACCGATCAGGACCGAAGGACAACGGCCAGATCAGGCGCCGCCGGCCGCCAGAGCAGCCACGCCAGGCCCTGGTTCACAGAAGATCCGTCTGCCATCCCACCAGACCACCAACACCACGCCAGCCCCGCCGCTCGCCGCAACATGGAGGGGCCTCGCCGAAAGGACTGCCGCCCCATATCCAATCGCTCTCCAGCGTGCAAGGCAGAGTAGCAAGGGCCCGCGCCGCAGTCCCCGGCCGTGCCACGGGCTTGGTTTGTGATGGAATCTCTTAAAGTTTTCCGGTGTTTTCTACTTGGTTTGTCACGTGTTCAAATGAGCAGGTGTAAACACCTTTGTTCCAGTGTATGTGTATGGGTATGCGTTTGTGTATGGGGTGCTGCAACTCAACCGTTGGAGGGTATACTTACCGTCCTCACATGTTTGCTTACCTTTTGTAAGTTTATTACTCAAGATAACCCTAGTGGCCCTGCTTGGAACGTGAGAATATGTAGGAACCTAGAATTCTGAGGGTAAGCAACTAAGCATGTGTCCGTTAGCGCGGTAACAAGCACGTGATTGCAGGTCAGGATCTGATCAGCAGAAGCAGTTGACTGAGAAAGGAGCATACTTTGAGTGAAGTGAAAGCAATGGAAGGGTTGCTCAAAGGTGAGGTTAGGTTCTCTTTGCCTGTCCACTGTTAAGTAAGACTGCATATGAACTTGACACCGGTTACGAACTGCATCAGATCTGCCCCGTCACAATCGCTAGGAAGCAACACCATGTGTTAGCCCGTCCTCAATCATTCAGAATTCAGACATGTACACAGAACAACTGGTGTTGAGTGGGTTCCTTAGATCTTTGGTTGTTCAATAGTCATTGTCTTTTTCGATCTGCCCTCCTGAAAGCCAAGCATAGCACTGCTACTGCAACTCTGACAAGAAAAACTAAGCGACCAGACTAACGTAAGTGTTATTTTTCGTGTCCTGTCACTGTGAGTGGCAACATCAATAATACATGTATGAAAGCGCATCTTCGATAACATGTTTGCATATGGATGAGTGGAAAAAAGAAGCATTTCAATAACATGTTTTAGAACAAAATGAAGACGACTTTTTTTCTTCCTTGATTGAGAAGCTGAAAAGAGAGGAAAACTCTTAACTCATTTTCAAGACTGGTACAAATGCTGTGCTTTTGCCTTCCTCTGAAGAATGACATCTGCTTATATATCATGCAACTACCGAAAGTTCAGTGACACATCGTATGCAGATTTATTTTCATCTGCAGCTTTAAATAAATAAATTCCATTTGCAATTTTCCAAAGCATACAACTCCAATAAGGTTACTTCTTGACGCCTGCCAGAGACAGATCTAGGTGGGAGCAATCCATTGATCGGAGACGCACCACCAACCATAATTATTGCCTAGTTTCACGAGTTATGTGGATAAGGACTAACAAAACTAGTAGGAACTGATTATGCAAGTATTTTCTGAAGCAGTAATTGTTGGGTAAACTAGCAATTTTCTGATTGATTTAACCCATAAATAAATCATGATAATAGTGCCAACAATATTAATCTCATACTGATAGCTACACATGTGAGCATGTAATACGCATAGAACAGATAAATCTATGTAAACATATAGTATGGCAGGCTAACACAGGAAACATGATGGATAGATCGTACCCTCTGGTTGATCAGGTCAAAGCCGCGGTGGCAACAACAAGATCCTCGATAGCCTTCCTTTTGGGGGCCTCAAAGTTTTCACCCACGTTAAAGTCGGAGAGGTAGGATGGAGACAAACAACAGTTGGGCCAGACAAGTTCCCCCCAAACCTAATCGTCATTCTTCCGGTGTAGGATCTCAGAGAACAGGGTTATGCGCGAGAAGGTAGAACCTATGCGATGTGACCCGGAGGACCAGGGTTGCCGACGCCTGCAATATATAGCCGATCGGGTAGGGGGCTAAGGATAACCCGTATCCAATACTTATTGGAGGGGACTTTAATATCCTTAGATACTAGGAAGAGAAAAACAATGATCGCTTCAATAGTCATTGGTTTTTTCTGTTCAACGTTGTGTCTGATAGTTTGAACCTTTGGGAAGCTACTATGTCGGGACGGCAATTCACTTGGGTCAAAATGGACCTGTGCCGACATATGAGAAACTCGACAGGGTACTTATGGATACCGAATGGGAGTTAAAATATTCTATGGTGTGCGCCCCAAGAGCGTATTGAGGCACTATTGGATCATGCGCCCATCATTCTCGATTCTAACTCTACGAGCACATCACACCACCCTATCAAGTTTGAATTGGGATGGTTAGAACAAGATGGCTTTAGAGACATGGTCACGAATGTATAAAGGCTCGTCGTTGGTCATATGCCTATACAGAGGTGGAACCTTAAAATAAAGTTCACAAGGAAATATATCTCTGGATGGGCAAAAATTAGTGGTTCGTACAAAAAAGAAAAACAACGTCTCTCCACTATTATTGATGACCTCGAAAAATCACAGAGACTCACATCTTGTCGCAACAAGAGACTGAATTAAAAAAATCAATCCAATGTGAAGATTGCACTTCTTTTACGAGAACATGAAATCAAATATTACCAACGATCCAAATCTGACATCATTTTGAAGGGAGACAGTAATACACGATACTTTCAATTGCTTGCCAATGGGCAACATAGAAAGAAGTGTATCTTATCCCTCCAACAAGATAAGGGGCGAATCGAAGGTTAGGCAAAGCTGAAAAGTTATATCACTAAATACTACAAGTCTCTGTTTGGGGCATAGGATGAAGGGAATGTTACCCTTGACGAGACCCGGACAAATGATATTCTACAAGCCTCGGCAGAAGAAAACAATATCCTCACGACACCATTCTCAGAAGAGGAGGTGAAAGCTGCAGTGTTCCAAATGGAACATAACAAAGCTCCAGGCCCTGATGGCTTCCCCGTAGATTTCTATCGGAATTTCTTGGAAGTCATCAAGTCTAACCTTTTGGAGTTGTTCAACTGTCCTCATGCTGGCCAACTTGAGCTATTTAGGCTTATTTTTGGTGAGATCGTGTTGTTGCCGAAGATTAAGGAGGCTGAACGGATCCATCAATTTAGACCCATTTGTTTCCTTAATGTGAGCTTCAAGATTTTCACCAAAGTGCCCACTAATCGGCTCAATACGGTTGCAGACCATGTCATCCGACCATCTGAAACGACTTTTATGCAAGGAGGAAATATACTCGATGGAGTAGTGATCCTTCATGAGATCATTCACGAGATGCACCGGAAAAACATGAGTGGAGTAGTTTTCAAGATTGATTTTGAAAAGACCATGACAAAGTCAAATGGTGCTTCCTTCAAAAGGCCTTAACAATGAAAGGATTATCCAATAAATGGCACCAGTGGGTCCAAATCTTTGTTACTTGAGGTACTATGGCCATCAAAGTAAATGATGCCATGAACCATTACTTTCAAACAAAAAAAGGATTACATCAGGGTGACCCCATGTCTGGTTATGTTGTTGATATTCTGACTGAACATGCCAAGCAGGACGGTTAGATTGCAGGAGTAGTGCGACACCTCGTGGATGGTGGCCTCTCCATTTTGCAATATGCTGCTGATACAATTCTTTTTATGGAACATGACCTAGACAAGGTTCGAAACCTGAAACTCTTGCTTTCAGCCTTTGAGCAAATGTCGAGCCTTAAAACTAACTTCCATAAAAATGAATTGGCCTGCTTTGGAGAAGCCTATGAGGTGCTAGCTGATTACGCTGACCTGTTTGGTTGTTCTCAAGGCCAATTCCTAATTAAATATTTGGGAACTCCGATTCATCATCGACATCTCACTAATGCGAAGTGAAAACATATAGAGGAGCGTTTAGAGAAACGACTGAGTAGTTGGAAAGGGATGTTGCTCGAGGACGACTGGTCTTGATCACTTCCGTGCTCACAGATATGGTTCTCTATATGTTTTATTTCTTTCGACTCCCAAGAGGTGTCTTGCAAAGACTAGATTATTTAAGATCTAAATTCTTTTGGCAAGGAGACAATGATAAGAAAAAATACATGCTAACAAAATGGAGCATGGTTTGTAGGCCAAAAGACCAAGGTGGTCTTGGCATTCATCACCTTCAGGTCAAGAATGACTCCCTACTTAGTAAATGGTTGTTCAGACTTCCTACAGAGGATGGTGTTTGGAAAACTCTGTTGTGCAACAAGATCTAGGACAAAAAGCTATGTCGTAGGCCTACTGGAAACCTGGTGATTCACACATTTGGGCAGGTCAAATGGCGGCAAAGGAACATATTTTTCGCTTTGGATCCTTCGTGATTAAAGATGGGTCTGAAATTCGTTTCCAGGAGGACAACTGGTTAGGCAATGCCAGCCTCCGAGAACAATACCCACCTTTCTACCGGATTGTTTGCGATAAGAGTGAAACTCTTGTGCAGATGCTCAGTTCTTTCCCACCGGATATTTCCTTCGGGCGGGATTTGATTGACCCCCGTCTTGTGTCATGGGAAAAATCTTTTGTCCTGATTGTATATGATTAACCTGACATAAGGACGAGATTGATTTCGCTAGAACCTCACTACATCTGAGTCCTTCACAGTTGACTCTATGTACCGTGAGCTCGCACATTCAGAGGTCCCAATGGATAGTAACAAGAAAAATACGAAAGTCAAAATTCCACTAAAAGTTAAGATCTTGATGTGCTATCTTCGAAGAGGAGTCATCCTAACCAAAGATAACCTCCCCGTCGCAATTGGAAAGGAAGCAAGAGGCGTAGCTTTTGTACTCACGACGAGACAATCAAACACCTCCTTTTCCAGTGCAAGTTTGCACGTTCTATGTGGTCAAATATCTAAAAAGCGTCTAATTTATACACGCCCACAGGTGTGGCCAATATTTTTGGTCATTGGCTGGGGACATTCCTTATAGGTGCAAACACTATTAAGGGTGGAAGCGTATGGCTTATTATGGTCACTTTGGACATGTAGAAATGATTTGGTTTTCAATGACAAAATATCTTCTCGTTTGCAGGTTATTTGCAGGGTGTACGACGGTAGGCCTTTTCCACGTCAACACAAACTGATGGTCGTCAGCAGCCGACCGTCTCCTTCTGCCACCCTACCATCGGGGTCCCTGGCGGTAGGGTGTTTTGGGCCACCTCCAAGCCCTACGGCGATTGGTAAAAGGGTTAGATCCCAAAATTTTTACGAACCTGGGTCAGATCCGATTAATCTATTCCAAAAGGGTCAAAACACGAAAGCCCCTTGGGTTTTCGGGTTGCTTTCGGCGGCCCCCGGACTCGTGGAGAATGCAATTACAATAGTAGAGCACGACGAGAAGGCATAGCTCAGTGAGGAAACATGCTCGGAGGTTCTTCTTCATCGTCTTCTTCCTGCACCCGAGGAAAAACACGGGATGTGAGTGGGGAAAAAAGGCAATTTTGAACCCGAAGGCGACCGAGGGGTGACCGCGACGCGCGGCTAGGCAAGCCTGAACCTTGCCGGCCGGCGCGTCCGTGGGCGATGGGGGGCCGCTGGCGCCGCCCCTCCCCCGCCATCCACCTCCTGGTCCTGATGGCCCCGCCCAACAACGTTTCAGTGGGCTGATGTCCAGGACGACAATGAGCTCATCTCGCCTAGGGAAGATGCCGAGCATTGGGTGCAAGTGTTTGATTGTTCGTGTAGGTACATAAATTGGGGACTTGCTTGTTCGTCCTAGTGGATTGATACCTTGGTTCTCAAAAACTGTGGGAAATACTTATCTACTTCGCTGCGTCACCCTTTCCTCTTCAAGGGAAAACCAACGCATGCTCAAGAAGTAGCAAGAAGGATTTCTGGCGCCGTTGCCAGGAAGGATACACATCAATCCTACCAAGTACCCATCACAAACTCATCTATTGCATTTACATTATTTGCCATTTCCCTCTCATTTTCCTCTCCCCCACTTCTAAAATGATTTAAAAAAACCCCAAAAAGATTTGCCTTTTTATTCGCCCTTCTTCCGTTCACCTTTTTGTTTTGTTTGCTTGTGTGCTAGATCGATTCGTTGCCACCATGTTTGAATCTGGGAAGGTTATCACTGAAAATTTTGAGGGTATTGCTAGTAGAAATCTTGATTTTTTGGATCTTGCTCTCTAGATCATGAAACTGAACTGCCTCCTAATTATAAAGCTAAAACTTTTCAAGTGGGAAATGATCATATTATTGGGAAGAGTGTTATTCAAGAGTTCTTTGATTGTACGGGGGTAATGCCTATGAATAAGAGATCTATTATTCTTAGCAATTTTTTTATGTAGATGTTATTGTCATGCTCATTGAAAAATTGGAAAGAAAATTTGTGCACGTTCATCCCGCTTTGCAAAAGGTGTTTTATGAACTTCCCAAAATTAATCATCCTAAGGCAAAAAAGATTGCTACTATCATCCTTATGCGTGAATTTGATTTTATCATAAAAGAAGCTAGGATTTTTTTGCTTTCTATAAGAAGGATGTTGAACACCCTTCCATTGAAGAAATCCTACACGATAAAGAAACCTTGTGTAGCTTTGAGTCTAGTGATTATCAATCTTACCATGATAATCTTAGAAGAAGAGTTCCCTATTCTGAAATTACCTAGACCATTTACCATGAAACCTATGATGAATTTGATTGGATCACTAGGGGAATTTATGTAGGATTCAATGATGATTGGTTAGAAGAAAAAATCAGGGAACCTGTTAAAAATGAGATACGCATTTTATATGATGATATTTATGGTGATGATCCAGATTATGAGCTTATGAATGTCAAAGTTACTAATCAAACTTCTTTTCATGAACTAAGTTTTGTTTTTTTTGACCAGCGTTTTATTATTAGAAAGGAGAGGAAAGAAACAAAAGATTTTCTAAAAAGGTTTTTGGAAGATAGGGTTCAGAACGAATTGCATACCAAAGATGACAATACCTAGATCTATCGCGTTATGCCTAGCTAGGGGCGTTAAACAATAGCGCTTGTTGGGAGGCAACCCAATTTTACTTTTATGTTTTTGTTTTTGCTTCTCTTTTAGAGTTTTTCACACATTATTAACTCTCTCTAGTAATTGTGTTTTGGTGTTTTTATTAGTGTTTGAGCCAAGTAAGACCTTTGGGATGGTCTATGGTGATTGTTGATTTGATCTTGCTGAAAAACAGAAACTTTTGCGCCCAGTCCAGGAATTTTATAAATTTATCAGAGCGATGAATGAGTCTATTTTTTTTCCAAAATATTAATATACAAAATTCCTAGATTTCCCTAATTTTTCAGAATGTTTGGAGTTACATAAGTATTCGAAGTTTACAGATTGCTATAGACTATTCTGTTTTTGACAAATTCTGTTTTTTTGTGTTGTTTACTTATTTTGATGTGTCTATGGGTTGTATCGGGGGGTATGAACCATGGAGAAGTTGGAATACAATATATATTACACCAATATAAATAAAGAATGAGTTCACAAGAGTACTTAAAGGGGTGATTTATTTTTCTTATACTAACGGATCTCATGAGTTTTCTGTTGAGTTTTGTGTTGTGAAGTTTTTAAGTTTTGAGTAAAGATTTGATGGACTATGGAATAAGGAGTGGCAAGATACTAGGATTGGGGATTACCAATGCACCCCAAGTAATCAAGGATGTCAAATATCCTAAGCTTGGGGATGCCCCGAAAGGCATCCCCTCTTTCGTCTTCAATCCATCGGTAAACTTGAGGCTATATTTTTATTCACCACATGATATGTGTTTTGCTTGGAGCTTCTTGTATGATATGAGTCTTTGCTTTTTAGTTTGCCACAATCAGCATTGCTGCATACATCTTTTGATAGAGACATGCATGAATCGTGAATTTATTAGAATACTCTATGAGCTTCACTTATATCTTTTGAGCTAGGCAATTTTGCTCTAGTGCTTCACTTATATCTTTTTAGAGCACGGTGGTGTTTTATTTTATAGAAATATTTGTACTCTCGTACCTCACTTATATTATTTTGAGAGTCTTTAAACAACATGGTAATTGGTTTAGGTTATGAATTTAGTCCTAATATAATGGGCATCCAAAAGGTATATAATAAAAGCTTTCATATAAAGTGCATTGAATATTATGAGAAGGTTGATTCCTTGCATAAAGTTTTGAGATATAAATATGGTGATATTAGGGTCATGATAGTGAGTAATTGTGAATGGTAAAAATACTTGTGTAAAGGTTTGTGATTCCAGTAGCATGCACGTATGGTGAACCGTTATGTAATGAAGTCGGAGCATGATTGTTTATTGATTGTCATCCTTTGTGTGAGGGTCGGGAGCGCGCGATGGTTAACTCCTACCAACCTATCCCCTAGGAGCATGAATCTAACACTTTGCTTCAATGAATAATAGACTTTTTCAATAAGTATGTGAGTTCTTTATGACTAATGCGAGTCCATGGATCATACACACTCTCACCTTTTCACCTTTGCTAGCCTCTCTAGTACCACACAACTTTCGTCGGCGCATTACACCAACCATATATCCTTCCTCAAAACAGCCACCATACCTACCTATTATGGCATTTCCATAGCCATTCCGAGATATACTGCCATGCAAATTCCATCGTTCCGTTTAGTATGACACCATCATTTTCATATTGCATTGCATGATCGTAAGATAGCTAGCATGATGTTTTCATGGCTTATCCATTTTTCGATGTCATTTGCTATGATATATCATTGAACATCTCGGTACACCGTCGGAGGCATTCATATAGAGTCATATATTTTTCTAATTTCGAGTTGTAATTCTTGAGTTATAAGTAAATAAAAGTGTGATGATCATCATTATTAGAGCATTGTCCCATGTGAGGAAAGGATGATGGAAGCTATGATTCCCTCAAAAGTTGGGATGAGACTCCGGACTTTATGAAAAATAAAGAGGCTAATGAAGCCCAAATAAAAAAAGAGGCCCATGATTCCCACCAGAAAAAGAGAGAAAAGAGAGAAGGGATAATACTACTATCTTTTTTCCACACTTGTGCTTCCAAGTAGCACCATGATTTTCATGATAGAGAGTCTCCTATTTTGTCACTTCCATATACCAATGGGAATTCTTCATTATATAACTTGGCTTGTATATTCCAATGATGGGCTTCCTCAAATTGCCCTAGGTCTTCTTGAGCAAGCGAGTTGGATGCACACCCACTTAGTTTGTTTTTAAGCTTTCATACACTTATAGCTCTAATGCATCCCTTGCATGGCAATCCCTACTAACTCGCATTGATATCTATTAATGGGCATCTCCATAGCCCATTGACACACCTAGTCGATTTTTGACTATCTTCTCTTTTTCCTTACAACCTCCATCATATTCTATTCGACCTATAGTGCTATATCCATGGCTCATGCTCATGTATTGCGTGAGAGTTGAAAAGGTTTGAGAACATAAAAAGTGTGAAACAATTGCTTGACTTGTCATCGAGGTTGTGCATGATATAAATACTTTGTATGGAGAAGATGGAGCATAGACAGACTATTTGATTTTGTAGGGATAACTTTCTTTTGCATGGTATTTTGAAGAGACACAATTGCTTTGTTAGTATGCTTCAAATATTACTGTTTTTATGTCAACATTAAGCTTTTGTTCTGAGTCTTATGGATCTGAACATTCATGCCACAATAAAGAATATTACTTGGATAAATATGTTAGGTAGCATTCCACATAAAAAATTCTGTTTTTATCATCTACCTACTTGAGGATGAGCAGGAATTAAGCTTGGGGATGTTGATACGTCTCCAACGTATCTATAATTTTTGATTGTTCCATGCTATTATATTATCTGTTTTGGATGTTTTATATGCATTAATATGCTATTTTATATTATTTTTGGGACTAACCTATTAACCTAGTGCGCAGTGCTAGTTTTTGTTTTTTCCTTATTTTTGAGTATTGCAGAAAAGGAATATCAAACGGAAAAAAAAATCCTACGATGATTTTTCTTGGACCAGAAGAAACCCAGCAAACTTGGAGAAGAGGCCAGAAGAGCCATGGATGGGCTACAAGCCACCCTGGCGCGGCTAGGGTCGTGCTCCCCTGGCTTGTTGGTCCCCTATAGCTCTTCCAACTCTAATCTTCGGCCTATAAATTCAGAAATATCCCTCCAATACCAAAAAGATCCACGATAATACGTTTCCACCGCCGGAAGCCTCCGTTCCTGAGAGATCCAATCTTGGAGCCTTTTCCGATAATCTACGAGAGGGGGATTCGATCACAGAGGGCCTCTACATCAACTCCATTGCCCTTTCGATGATGCACTAGTAGTTCACCACAGACCTACAGGTCCATAGCTAGTAGCTATATGGCTTCTTCTCTCTCTTTGTTCTTCAATACCATGTTCTCCATTATCTTCATGGGGATCTATCCGATGTAATACTCTTTTGCGATGTGTTTGTCGAGATCCGATGAATTGTGTGTTTATGATCTAATTATGTATGCATATTATTTGAGTTTTTTTTGAATTCTTATATGCATGATTTCATATCTTTGCAAGTCTCTTGGAGTTATTGGTTTGGTTTGGCCAACTAGATTGGTAATTCTTGCAATGGGAGAAGTGCTTAGTTTTGGGTTCAATCTTGCGGTGTCCTCACCCAGTGACATAGTAGGGGTAGCGGGGCACATATTTGTATTGTTTCCATCAAGGATAAAAAATATGGGGTTTTCATCATATTTCTTGAGTTTATCCCTATACATCATGTCATATTACCCAACGCGTTACTCTTCTTCATGAACTTAATACTCTAGATGCAGGCAGGAGTCGGTTGATGTGTGGAGTAATAGTAGTAGATGTAGACTCATTTCAGTCTACTTGACACGGATGTGATGCCTATATGCATAATCATTGCCTTGGATATCGTCATAACTATGCGCTTTTCTATCAATTGCTCGACGGTAATTTGTACACCCACCGTATTATTTTCCTTCAAGAGAGAGCCCTCTAGGGAAAGCTATGGCCCCTGGGTCTATTTTCCATATTATATTTCAGATCTATAAACCAAAAATACCAATAATACCTTGCTGCAATTTTATTTACTTTTTACTACTAGCAATCTTTTATATCTTTCTCTTTCAGATCTAATCCTTGCAAGTAACCGTGAAGGGATTGACAACCCCTTTATAGCATTGGGTGCAAGTGTTTGATTGTTTGTGTAGGTACATAAATTGGGGCCTAGCTTGTTCCTCCTACTGGATTGTTATCTTGGTTCTCAACAACTGAGGGAAATACTTATCTACTTTGCTGCGTCACCCTTTCCTCTTCAAGGGAAAACCAACACAAGCTCAAGAAGTAGTAGACGACACCCCCACTAGACCGGGGAGGTTCCACTTTGAGGAGAGCTGGTTAAGGCAACCAGGGTTCATGGAGATGGTGAAACAACGATGGATAGAAGCCGCGGCAATGCTGGCTAGGGTGTAATGTGCGATAGAAATATGGCACCATTGTTCGCACCTGACCCTCCGGTTTATGCGCGGATTGGGCGCCAACCTGGGCGCGGAATCTAGAGCTCGCAAGGCGCAGCTGCTCGACCAGCTGAAGGACCTCGATGCGCTGGACGATTCGGTGGGCCTCTCAGCTAATGATTGGCTGAGACACTACACCCTAGAATCCTCGTTGATGGACATATATAAGTGCGAGTAGCTATTCTGGCAGCAACACGGTGGACAGAAATGGCTCCTCCAAGGGGAGGCAAATACTGCATACTTCCAGGCAATCACGAATGGTCGGAGGTGTAGATGTGCAATTCCGTGCCTGTGGGAGGGTGAACACCTTCTAGAGCATCTGGAGCAGATCCGGGAGCACATTTATTCCTTTGACAAGGAGCTCTTCTTGGCTACACCACATAGCGGTGTATCAATCATCGAGGACTTTTGGCCGCCCAATGAACGGGTGTACGAGGCCGAGAACGCCGAGCTTACCCTCCCTTTCTTGGAGGACGAGGTGGGTAAGGCAATCGCCTCTATGAAGATGACCTCGGCCCCGGGCCTAGACGGGTTGCCGGTAATCTTCTTCCAGAAATTGTGGAATATAATAAAACCGGTGATCATGCCAATGTTCCATGAATTTTACATATGAACCTTTGACATGGCCCGTATCAACTACCGCGTGATTATCTTGATCCCCAAAATAGTTGGGGTGACGAATATTAGGCACTTCAGACCAATTACAATAATCAGTGTGTTGGAACGCATCTTCGCTAAAGTCTGTGCGACTCGGCTAGCCCCCATGGCGGAGCGGCTAGATCACCCCCTTCAGGCGCATTCTTGAAGGGCTGTCGGATTCATGAAGGGATCTTAGCCCTTCACGAAATTGCCCATGAGGTCCACTCGTGGGGTACCAAGGGTGTATTCCTCAAGTTGGACTTCCAGAAGGCATATGACCGCTTGGATGGTCCTTCTTGAGGCTAGTGTTGAACCGTCGTGGTTTCGATGACAGATGGTGCACTTGGATTATGCAGTTGGTCCAGTCCAGCAAGACGACCATTAACATCAACGATGAGGTGGGTCCATACTTCTCCTCCTCGACTAGGGTGAAGTAGGGGGACCTAATATCTCCCCTCCTCTTTAACCTGTCTGTTGATGTCATGGCTGGGATCCTCGACAAAGCCCGGATGGCAGGCCACCTTAAAGGGGTGGTCGACCACCTCATCCCCGGAGGAGGTGTCACCCACCTTCAATACGTGCATGACACCATGATTATGGTGGAGGGTTCTGATGCGGACATCATGAACATGAAATTCCTTCTGCTTTGTTTTAAATCGATGTCAGGGACGAAGATTAACTTCTATAAAAGCGAAGTCTTCATCCTAGGCTACTCGGCTGTGGAGCACTTGAGGATCGCCGACAACCTAAATTGCAGACTAGGAGCATTCCCCACAACTCACCTTGGGATGCCCCTCGCCGAATCCAGAATCCTGACTTCGGGATTTGACCGGCCACTAGTTGGCCGGGTGGCTTCGAAGGCCGAACCTTGGAGAGGCCGTTTTACTTCCAAGGGAAGCAAAACGATCCTTATTGATGCGAATATGGCTAGTCTGCCCATGTTCATGATGAGCCTTTATATCTTGCAGGAGAGCGTGCATGCCTCTTTTGACAAGGAACTAGCCAGGTTCTTCTGGCAGTCTGTTGATGGCCGCCAAAAGTACCACATGGTTAAATGGGCTGACATTTTCTCGCCCAAGGAGCAAGGAGGGTTGGGAATCATGGCCTCTCGAGTTATGAATAAGGCCCTCATGCTACGCTGGGTCTGGAGGATCCTTCAGGGCCAGGGTGGCTTGTGACTCCAACTCATCCAGGAGAAATACCTTAGAGGGGAGCCACTCTTGACCTACTCCCGCGCAGGAGGCTCCCAATTCTAGCGTGCTATCCAGAAAATAAAAGAGAAAGTTCGTGCGGGAATCTCATTTAATATTGGGAATGGACAGGGAACACCGTTTTGGCTCGACCCATGGCTGGGGGATGAGACACTCAGGGCAACATTCCCAGCCTTGTTCTCCATTTGCACAGAACCTTTCATCCTAATCTCAAACGCCTACCACCAGGAACGTTGGGAACTTAGCTTCAGACGAACATCCTGCCCGATTGAAACAGCCGAGTGGCAGCTTCTGCTAGACGCCTTACCACAGTGGCTACAGGAACACCAGGACTCTGTGGCTCGGCGTCTATCCCCCTCAAGGGAATTCTCAGTAAAAACAGCATAGAGCGCGCTATGCCACACACCCTCAACTCCGTGGCTGTCGCCATTGTGGAAGGCGCTGATACCGTTGAAAAAAAAATATCTTCGTATGGCAGCTACTTCGCAACCGGCTCCCCTTGGGGACAGAGGTGCGCAAGTGATAGGGACCGGGCAACGGCCTATGCCTGCTTTGCTTGGTTCCCGAGACGACGACCCACATCATGTTCTCCTGAATGGCATGACGGAACATGTGGGAATTCATACGGGAGGCCCTTGGGACCAAGTGGGCGGCTGAGGACCTCGCGAAATTCCTACACCTTAGGGCCAACCAAACTGGCCGCCGCCGCTGTTGGGGAACGTTGCATGGGAAACAAAAAATTTCCTACGCACACGCAGATCTATCCATGGTGATGAGCATCTATGAGAGGGAGAGTGGATCTATGTATCCTTGTAGATCGCTAAGCGGGAAGCGTTAAGAAACGCGGTTGGTGTAGTCGAACGTCTTCGCGATCCAAATCGCCGAGCGTCCCACGATCTCATCACGATCCATCCTGCAATCCAATCATGATCCGTCCCGCCAACTCATCATGATCCGTCACGTGATCCAATCACGATCCGTCCCACAAACTCATCACGATCCTTCTCGCGATCTTGATCATGGTCCTTCCGATCTAGCGCCGAACGGACGACACCTCCACGTTCAGCACACGTACAGCTCGATGACGATCTCCGCCTTCTTGATCCAGCAAGAGGGAGCAGATAGGTAGAAGAGTTCTCCGACATCGTGACGGTGCTCCGGCGATGGTGGTGCAGCTATTCCGACAGGGCTTCACCTAAGCACTGTAGAAATCTGATCTAGAGGAGAAACTATGCATTGGAGGAACGGGTAGCACGTGGCTGAAAATCTGGTGCCAAAACCCCTAAAACCTCTAGTATATATAAGAGGAAGAGAGGAGGAGGCTTGGCCCTCAAAGGACCAGGCTCTTGGGTCGGCTGAATCAAGGAGGATTGGAGGATTCCTCCTCCAATCCTAGTAGGATTAGGACTCCTCCTTATTTTTGCCTTTTTTTTGCCTTTTTCCACCTTTTTCTCTTTGGGCTTTTCTTCCTAGCCGCATGGGCCTTGTGTGGGACTTACACCAGCCCACAAAGGGCTGGTATTTACTCTCCCACAGCCCATGTAGCCTCTTGGGTCGAAATACCCCTCCCGATGGTCTCCCGGTACACTACCGGCACTCCCGGTGCACTACCGATGAGCCCGAAACTTTCCGATGACCAAAATAGGACTTCCTATATATCAGTCTTTACCTCCGGACCATTCCAGAGCTCCTCGTGACATCTGGGATCTCATCCGGGACTCCGAACAACCTTTGGTCACCACCATACATAACTCTATACTATCGAAACGTCACCGAACCTTAAGTGTGCAGACCCTGCGGGTTCGAGAACTATGTAGACATGACCAAGACACCTCTACGGTCAATAACCAATAGCGGGACCTGATTGACCACATTGGTTCCTACATATTCTACAAAGATCTTTATCGGTCGAACCTCTATGTCAAGGATTCCGTTAATCTCGTATGATGTTCCCTTTGTTCTTCGGTATGTTACTTGCCCGAGATTCGATCATCAGTATCTCCATACCTAGTTCAACCTCGTTACCGGCAAGTCTCTTTACTCGTTGCGAATACAAGATCCCGTGACTAACACTTAGTCACATTGCTTGCAAGGCTTATTGTGATGTTGTATTACCGAGTGGGCCCTGAGATACCTCTTCGTCACACGGAGTAACAAATCCCAGTCTTGATCCATGCCAACTCAACAGACACCCTCGGAGATACCTGTAGAGCACCTTTATAGTCACCCAGTTACGTTGCAATGTTTGATACACACAAGGCACTCCTCCGGTGCTAGTGAGTTGCGTGATCTCATGGTCATAGGAACAGATACTTGACATGCAGAAAATAGTAGCAATAAACTGACACGATCATATGCTACGTTTGTAGTTTGGGTCTTGTCCATCACATCATTCTCCTAATGATGTGATCCCGTTACCAAATGACATCTCATGTCTATGACTAGGAAACCACAACCATCTTTGATTAATGAGCTAGTCTATTTAGAGGCATACTAGAGACATGGTGTTTGTCTATGTATCCACACATGTATCTAAGTTTCCGATCAACACAATTGTAGCATGGCTAATAAACAATTATCATGAACAAGGAAATATGATAATAACTAATTTATTATTGCCTCTAGGGCATATTTCCAACAGTCTCCCACTTGCACTAGAGTCAATAATCTAGTTCACATCACCATGTGATTCGCATTGTTATGAATCTAACACCCAATGAGTTCTGGGGCTCGATCATGCTTTGCATGTGAGAGAGGTCTTATAGTCAACGGGTCTGTGACATTCATACCCGAGTGTACTTTGCAACTCTCTGTGTCAAACCGTAAACACTGCTACCACAATCCATTTGGTACTATTCCAAATGGCTGCTCCACTATACGTATCCAAATTGCTGCTACGAGTCATCCGGATTGGTGTTGAAGCTTGCATCGACGTAACTCTTTAAGATGAACTCTTTATCACCTCCATAATCGAGAAACATCTCCTTAGTCTTTTAGTCACTAAGGATAATCTTGACCGCTGTCCAGTGATCCACTCCTGGATCACTTTTGTACCCCTTGACTGACTCATGGCAAGGCACACACCAGGTGCGGTACACAACATGGCATAATATAGAGCCTATGGCTAAGGCATATGGGACGACGTTCATCCTTTCTCTTTCTTCTACCGTTGTCAATCTTTGAGTCTAACTCAACTTCACACCTTACAAATCAGGTGAGAACTCTTTCTCTGACTGATCCATTTTGAACTCTTTCAAAATCTTGTCAAGGTATGTACTCATTGAAAGTCTCATCTAGCATCTTGATCTATCTCTATAGATCTTGATGTTCAACAATTAGGTAGCTTTATCCAGGTCTTCCTTTGAAAAACTCTTTTCAAACAACCATTCATGCTTTCTATAAATTCTACATCATTTCCGAATAGCAATATGTCATCCACATATACTTATCAGAAACTCTATAGTGCTCCCACTCACTTTATTGCAAATACAAGTTTCTCAAAAACTTTGTATAGATTTAAAAACTTTGATCACCTTATCAAAGTGTATATTCCAACTCCGAGATGCTTGCTTCAGTTCATAGAAGAATCACTGAAGCTTGCACACCTTTTAGCATCCTTAGGACTGACAAAACCTTCTGGTTGTATCAAATACAACCTTTCCTCAAGTAAACCGTTTAGGAAACGATGTTTTGATATCCATCTGGTTGTATCACGATGTTTTGATATCCATCTGCAACTACTAACATAAATCCAACAGACTTGAGCATCGCTACGAGTGAGAAAGTCTCATCGCAGTCAACTCCTTGAACTTGTCGGAAACTTCTTTGCGACAAGTCGAGCTTTATAAATGGTGACATTCACCATCAGCGTCTGTCTTCATTTTAAAGATCCATTTGAACTCAACGACCTGCCGTCCAACAAGCAAGTCTACCAAAGTCTATACTTGGTTTTTCATATATGGATCCTTTCTCAGATTTCATGGCCTCTAACCATTTGTCGGAATCTGGGCCCATCATCGCTTCTCCATAGCTTGTAGGTTCATAGTTGTCCAACAACATGACCTTCAAGACAGGGTTGTCGTACCGCTCAGGAGCAGTACACGTCCTTGCCGACCTACGAGGTTCGATAGTAACTTGATCCGAAGCTTCATGATCATCATCATTAACTTCCTCTTCAACTAACGTAGGCTTCACAGAAACATCTTCTTGCGCTGCGCTACTCTCTGGTTGAACAAAGGTTCAACAACCTCATCAAGTTCTATCTTCGTCCCACTCAATTCTTTTGAGAGAAACTCTTTCTCGAGAAAGGACCCAGTTTTAGCAACAAACATTTTATGCTTGGATCTGAGATAGAAGGTTTACCCAACTGTCTTTAGGGTATTCTATGAAGATGCATTTGTCCGCTTTGGGTTCGAGCTCATTAGGTGAAAACCCTTTTTCACATAAGTGCTGCAGCCCCAAATATTAAGAAATGATAGCTTTAGGTTTCTAGCAAACCATAATTCACACGGTGTCATCTCAACGGATTTAGATGGTGCCCTATTTTAAAGTGAATGTAGTTATCTCTAATAAATAATCCCAAAACAATAGTGGTAAAAGGATAAGAGACATCATAATTCGCACCATATCCAATAGAGCACGACTATGATGTTTGGACACACCATCACACTATGGTGTTCCAGGTGGCGTGAGTTGTGAAACAACTTTCACATTGTCTTAAGTTGTATACCAAACTCGTAACTCAGATATTCGCCTCCACGACCATATCGCAGATATTTTTATCTTCTTGTCACGATGATCTTAAACTTCACTCTGAATTTGGTTGAACCTTTCAAACGATTCAGACTTGTGTTTGATTAAGTAAATATACACTATATCTACTCAAATCATCAGTGAAGGTAAGAAAATAACGACATCCACCGCACGCTACAAGACTCATTAGATTGCATACATCGACATGTATCATTTCCAATAAATCACCTGCCCACTCCATCAATGCGGAAAATGGGGTCCTTTGTCATCTTGCCCAAGAGGCATGGTTCGCATGTCTCAACCGATTCGAAATCGAATGAGTCCAAAGATCCATCAGCATGGAGTTTCTTCGTGCACTTTATACCAATATGACATTTAGCGGCAGTGCCACAAGTATGTGGTACTATCATTATTAACTTTGTATATTTTGGCATTAATGTTATGAACATGTGTATTACTATGATCAAGATTCAACAAACCATTCTCACTGGGTGCATGACCATTGAAGGTATCATTCATGCAAACCGAATAACCATTATTCTCTAGCTTAAATGAATAATTGTGTGGCAATAAACACGATCTAATCATGTTCATGCTCAACGCAAAACACCAAATAACATTTATTTAGGTTCGTCACGAATCTTGAAGGTAGAGAGAGCGTGCGATGTTGATCACATCAACCTTGGAAACATATCCAACACACATCATCACCTCACCCTTAGCTAGTGCTCCGTTTATTCCGTAGCTTTTATTTCGAGTTACTAACATTTAGCAACTGAACCGGTATCCAATACCCAGGTGCTACTAGGAGTACTAGCAAGGTACACATAAATAACACGTATATCAAATATACTTCTGTCGACGTTGCCAGCCTTCTTATGTACCAAGTATCTAGGGTTGTTCTGCTTCAGTGACCACTCTCCTCATAATCGAAGCACTTAGTCTCGGGTTTGGGTTCAACTTTGGGTTGCTTCACCGAAGCAGAAACTGACTTGCTATCCATGAACTTTTCCCTCCTTGCTCCTGCCCTTCTCGAAACTAGTGGTTTGACTAACCATCAACACTTGACGCTCCTTCTTGATTTCTACCTTCGCGGTGTCAAACATCACGAACAGCTCAGGGATCATTATTTCCATCCCTGGCATTTTATAGTTCATCACCAAGTTCTGGTAGCTTAGTGACAGTGACTTGGAGAACTATATCAATCACTATCTTATCTGGAAGATCAACTCCCACTCGATTCAAGCGATTGTAGCACCCAGACATTCTGAGCACATGCTCAACGATTGAGATATTCTTTTTCATATTACAGGCAAAGAATCTTGTTGGAGATATCATATCTCGCAATACGGGCATGAGCCTGAGATCCTAATTTCAGCTCTTAGAACATCTCATATGTTCTGTGACGTTCAAAACGTTTTGGAGCCTCAATTCTAAGCCGTAATGCATGACACACTAAACTATCAAGTAGTTATCAGAACGTGCCTGTCAGATGTTCACAACATCTAGAAACAATGCTAGAGGGGTTGGCGCACCGAGCGGTGCATTAAGGACATAAGCCTTCTATGCAGCAATGAGGACAATCCTCGGATCACGAACCAGTCCGCAATATTGCTACCATCATCTTTCAACTCTATTTCTCTAGGAACATATAGAAATTCAAGGGAGCTACAACGTGAGCTAGTAATCTACAACACAGTTTGCAAAGACACTACTGACTATGTTCATGATAATGAGTTCAATTAATCATATTACATCAGAACTCCCACTCAAATTGACATCCCTCCAGTCATTCGAGTGATACATGATCCAAATAAACCAACTCTAGTCCGATCATCACGTGAGTTGAGGTGGTTACAATGGTGAACATCATCATGTTGATCATATCTACTATATTACTCAAGTTCGACCTTTGAGTCTCTTGTGTTCTGAGGCCATGTCTATACATGCTAGGCTCGTCAAGTTTAACCCGAGTGTTCTGCATGTGCAACACTGGCTTGCACCCGTTGTATGTCAACGTAGAGTCTATCACACCCGATCATCACGTGGTGTCTCAACACGATGAACTTTCGCAACGGTGCACACTCGGGGAGAACACAATTCATCTTGAAATTTAAGTGAGGGATCACCTTATAATGCTACCTTCGTCCTAAGCAAAACAAGGTGCATAAAAGGATTAACATCACATGCAAATCATAAGTGACATGATATGGCCATGAACTTGTGCTTTTGATCTCCATCTTGAAAGCACCGGCATGATCTCCATCGTCACCGGCACGAGACCATGATCTCCATCAACGTGTCGCCATTGGGGTTGTCACGCCCATCATGCTTGTACTACTATTGCTACTGTTTAGCGATAATGTAAAGCATTACATAGCGCTTAATGATTGACACGCAGGTCATACAATAATTAAAGAAAACCCTATGGCTCCTCCGGTTGCCGTACTCATCGACATGCAAGTCGTGATAATCTATACATCACATGATCATCTCATACATCACATATATCACGGCATGTAATTGGCCATATCACATCACAACATACCCTGCAAAAACAAGTTAGACGTCCTCTAATTGTTGTTGCATGTTTTACGTGGCTGCTATGGGTATCTAGCAAGAACAATTCTCATCTACGCAAAAACCACAATGGTGATACACTAGTTGCTTTTCAACCTTCTCAAGGACCGCCTTTGTCGAATCCGATCCAACTAAAGTGATAGAAACTGGCACCCGCAAGCCATCTATGCAACAAGTTGCGGTCGAGGGAACCAGTCTCTCGTAAGCGTACGGGTAATGTTGGTCCGGGCCGCTTCATCTCACAATACCGCCGAACCAAAATCCAACCAAGGGAGGAAGCAATCTAAGCATCAACGCCCACAAACCTTTTGTGTTCTACTCGAGATCTCATCTACACATAGACCTAGCTCATGATGCCACTGTTAAGGAACGTTGCATGGGAAACAAAAATTTTACTACGCACACGCAGATCTATCCATGGTGATTAGCATCTACGAGAGGGAGAGTGGATCTACGTACCCTTGTAGATCGCTAAGCGGGAAGCGTTAAGAAACGCGGTTGGTGTAGTCGAACGTCTTCGCGATCCAAATCGCCGAGCATCCCACGATCTCATCACGATCCGTCCCGTGATCCAATCTTGATCCGTCCTGCGAACTCATCATGGTTTGTCACGCGATCCAATCACAATCCGTCCCGCGAACTCATCACAATCTGTCTCGCGATCTTGATCATGGTCCTTCCGATCTAGCGCCGAACGGACGGCACCTTCGCGTTCAGCACACGTACAACTCGATGACGATCTCTGCCTTCTTGATCCAGCAAGAGGGAACGGAGAGGTAAAAGAGTTCTTTGGCAGCGTGATGGTGCTCCCCGCGATGGTGGTGCAGCTATTCCGACAGGGCTTCGCCAAAGCACTGCAGAAATCCGATCTAGAGGAGAAACTATGCACTGCAGGAACGGGTAGCACGTGGCTGAAAATCTGGTGCCCAAAACCCTAAAACCTCTAGTATATATAAGAGGAAGAGAGGTGGAGGCTTGTCCCTCAAAGGACCAGCTCTTGGGTCGGCTGAATCAAGGAGGATTGGAGGATTCCTCCTCCAATCCTAGTAGGACTAGGACTCCTCCTTATTTTTGCCTTTTTTGGCTTTTTCCATCTTTTTCTCTTTCGGCTTTTCTTCCCAGCCGCATGGGCCTTGTGTGGGACTTCCACCAGCCCACAAAGGGCTGGTATTTACTCACCCACAGCCCATATAGACTCTTGGGTCGAAATACCCCTCCCGATGGTCTCCCGGTACACTACCGGCACTCCCGGTACACTACCGATGAGCCCGGAACTTTTCCGACGACCAAAATAGGACCTCCTATATATCAATCTTTACCTCCGGACCATTCTTTAGCTCCCCATGATGTCCGGGATCTCATACGAGACTCTGAACAACCTTCGGTCACCACCATACATAACTCTATACTATCAAAACGTCATCGAACCTTAAGTGTGCAGACCCTGCGGGTTCGAGAACTATGTAGACATGACCAAGACACCTCTACGGTCAATAACCAATAGCGGGACCTGGATGCCCATATTGGTTCCTACATATTCTACGAAGATCTTTATCGATCGAACCTCTATGTCAAGGATTCAGTTAATCCCGTATGATGTTCCCTTTGTTCTTCGGTATGTTACTTGCCCGAGATTCGATCGTCAGTATCTCCATACCTAGTTCAACCTCGTTACCGGCAAGTCTCTTTACTCATTGCGTAATACAAGTGTTGGAAATATGCCCTAGAGGTAATAAATAAAGTGTTTATTATTGTATTTCCTTGTTCATGATAATCGTTTATTATCCATGCTATAATTGTATTAATTGGAAACATGGATACATGTGTGGATACATAGACAAACACAATGTCCCTGGTATGCCTCTAGTGAACTAGCTCGTTGATCGAAAGATGGTTAAGGTTTCCTAGCCATGGACATGAGATGTCATTTGATAACGGTATCAAATCATTAGGAGAATGATGTGATGGACAAGACCCAAACTACAAACGTAGCTTATGATCGTGTCAGCTTATTGCTACTGTTTTCTGCATGTCAAGTATATGTTCCTATGACCATGAGATCATGCAACTCACAGATATCGGAGGAGTACCTTGTGTGTATCAAACGTCGCAACGTAATTGGATGACTATAATGGTGCTCTATAGGTGTCTCCGAGGGTGTCTATTGAGTTGGCATGGATCAAGACTGGGATTTGTTACTCCGTGTGACGGAGAGGTATCTCAGGGCCCACTCGGTAATACAACATCACAATAAGCCTTGCAAGCAATGTGACTAAGTGTTAGTTGCGAGATCTTGTATTACGAAATGAGTAAAGAGACTTGCCAATAACGAGGTTGAACCAAGCATGGAGATACCGACGATTGAATCTCGGGCAAGTAACATACCGAAGAACAAAGGGAACATCATACGAGATTAACTGAATCCTTGACATAGAGGTTTGACCGATAAAGATCTTCGTAGAATATGTAGGAACCAATGTGGACATCCAGGTCCTGCCATTGGTTATTGACCGTAGAGGTGTCTCGGTCGTGTCTACATAGTTCTCGAACCCGCAGGGTCTGCACACTTAAGGTATGGTGACGTTTCGGTAGTATAGAGTTATGTATGGTGGTGACCGAAGGTTATTTGGAGTCCCAGATGAGATCCCGGATGTCACGAGGAGCTCCAGAATGGTCCGGAGGTAAAGATTCATATATAGGAAGTCCTGTTTTGGTCGTTGGAAAAGTTTTGGGCTCATCGGTAGTGTACCGGGAGTACCGGTACTGTACCGGGAGACCTCCGGGAGGGGTATTTCACCCAAGAGGCTACATGGGCTTTGGGAGAGTGGAAACCAGACCTTAGTGGGCTGATGGAACAATCACAAGAGGCCCATGCGGCTGGAGGAAGAAAACCCAATAGGAAAAGGTGGAAAAAAAAGGCAAAAAGGAGCAATCCTAGTCCTACTAGGATTGGAGGAGGAATCCTCCTCTCCTATTAGGTTCGGCCGAACCAGCTAGCTTTGGAGGCCAAGGCTGCCTCCTCTCCTCCTATCCTCTTATATATACTGGAGTTTTTAGGGGTTTTGCACTAGATTTTCAGCCGCGTGTTACCCGTTCCTCCAGTGCATAGTTTCTCCTCTAGATTGGATTTCTGCAGTGCTTAGGCGAAGCCCTGCCGGAATTGGTCCACCACCATCGCTGAAGCGCCGTCAGGCTGCCAGAGAACTCTTGTTCCTCTGCACTCCTTCTTGCTAGATCATGACGGTGGAGATTGTCATCAAGCTGTATGTGTGCTGAACGCGGAGGTGTCGCCCGTTCGGTGCTAGATCGGAAGGATCGTGATCAAGTTCGTGGGACGGATCGTGATCAAGTTCGTGGGATGGATCATGATCGGAACACGGGATGGATCGTGATTGGATCGCGAGACGGATCGTGATTGGATCGCGGGACGCATGACGATTTGGATTGCGAAGAGGTTCGACTACACCAACCGCGTTTCTTAACGCTTCCCGCTTAGCGATCTACAAGGGTATGTAGATCCACTCTCCCTCTCGTAGATGCTCATCACCATGGATAGATCTTCGTGTGCGTAGGAATTTTTTTCCATGCATAACAATGGCATCAGAGCTAGGTCTATGTGTAGATGAGATCTCGAGTAGAACACAAAAGGTTTGTGGGCGTTGATGCTTAGATTGCTTCCTCCCTTGGTCGGATTTTGGTTCAACGGTATTGTGAGATGAAGTGGCCTGGACCAACATTACTCGTACACTTACGAGAGACCGGTTCCCTCGACGCAACTTGTTACCTAGATGGCTTGCGGGTGGCAGTTTCTCTCACTTTAGTTGGATTGGATTCGACAAAGGCGGTCCTTGAGAAAGTTGAAAAGCAAATTATGTATCACCGTTGTGGTTTATGCGTAGGTGAGAATCGTTCTTGCTAGAAACCCGTAGCAGCCACGTAAAATATGCAACAACAGTTAGAGGACGTCTAACTTGTTTTTGCAGGGTATGTTGTGATGTGATATGGCCAATTACATGTTGTGATATATGTGATGTATGAGATGACCATGTGATGTATAGAATTTCACGACTTGCACGTCGCTGAGTATGGAAACTGGCAGGAGCCATAGGGTTGTTTTTAATTATTGTATGACCTGCGTGTCAATCATTAAGCGCTATGTAATGCTTTAATTTATTGCTAAACAGTAGCAATAGTAGTAGAAGCATGTTGGGCGCGACAACCCCGATGGCGACACATTGATGGAGATCAAGATGATGGAGATCATGGTGTCTTGCTGGTGACGATGGAGATCATGCCGGTGCTTTCAAGATGGAGATCTAAAGCACAAGTTCATGGCCATATCATGTCACTTATGAATTGCATGTGATGTTAATCCTTTTATGCACCTTGTTTTGCTTAGTATGACGGTAGCATTATAAGGTGATCCCTCACTTAAATTTCAAGATAAAATGTGTTCTCCCCGAGTGTGCACCGTTGTGAAAGTTCGTCGTGTTGAGACACCACGTGATGATCGGGTTTGATAGACTCTACGTTCACATACAACGGGTGCAAGCCAGTGTTGCACGCGCAGAACACTCGGGTTAAACTTGACGATCCTAGCATGTACAGACATGGCCTCGGAACACAAGAGACCGAAAGGTCGAACATGAGTCATATAGTAGATATGATCAACATAATGATGTTCACCATTGAAGCCACCTCAAATCACGTGATGATCGGACTTGAGTTGGTGGATTTGGATCATGTGACACTCAGATGACCCGAGGGATGTCAATTTGAGCGGGAGCTTTAGTAATTTGATTAACTAAACTCATTATCTTGAACAATAGTCTAAGTAAACTTTGCATATTTATGTTGTATATCAATGGCTCGCGTCGTAGCACCCCTGAATTTTAATGTGTTCCTAGAGAAAGCTAAGTTGAAAGATGATGGAAGTAACTTTGTTGACTGGGCCCGTAATCTGAGGATTATCCTCACGGCTTCCCAGAAATCATATGTCCTTGATGCACCGCTTGGTGACCAACCAGAAGACATGACCTACGAAGATGTTAAGAACGCTTGGGAGGCACGTACTGGAGATTACTCAATAGTTTAGTGTGCAATATTGTATGGCTTAGAACCGGGACTTCAAAGACGTTTTGAACATCATGGATCATATGGGATGTTCCAGGAGTTGAAGTTTATCATTCAGAAGAACGCCCGGATCGAGAGGTATGAAACCTCCGATAAGTTCTATGCTTGCAAGATGGAGGAGAACGGGTCTATCAGTGAGCATATACTCAGAATGTCTGGGTATTCAACTCGTCTAGCGGAGTTGGGAATTGGCCTTCCGCCAGAGGCGATCACTGACATAGTTCTTCAATCACTGCCACCTAGTTACAAGAGCTTTGTGATGAACTATAACATGCACGGGATGAACAAGTCAGTCGCCGAGCTGTTTGCGATGCTAAAAGTCACTGAGTCTGAAATCCAGAAAGAACATCAAGTGTTGATGGTCAATAAAACCACTAGTTTCAAGAAAAATGGCAAAGTCAAGGGCAAGGGCAAGAAGGGTAAAACCAAGAAGGATGGCAAAGTAGTTGCTACTCCTGCAAAGAAGCCTAAGCATGGACCCAAGCCAGAAACTAAGTGCTTTCATTGCAAGGGAACTGGTCACTGGAAGCGGAACTACCCTAAGTACCTGGCTGACAAGAAGTTGGCCAATGACAAACAAGGTATATATGATATACATGTTATTGATGTGTACCTTACTAGCTCTCGTAGTAGTGCCTGGGTATTTGATACCGGCTCGGTTGCTCACATTTGCAACTCAAAGCAGGAACTACGGAATAAACGAAGGTTGGCAAAGGACGAAGTGACGATGCGCATGGGAAATGGTTCCAAGGTTGATGTGATCGCCGTCGGCACGCTCTCTCTTCGATTACCATCAGGATTAGTGATGAACCTGAATAATTGTTATTTAGTGCCTGCATTAAGCATGAACATTATATCTGGATCTTGTTTATTGCGAGATGATTACTCATTTAAATCAGAGAATAAATGTTGTTCTATTTATATGAGTAATATCTTTTATGGTCATGCACCCAATGTGAGGGGTTTATTCATATTGAATCTTGATAGTGATGATACACATGTTCATAACATTGATGCCAAAAGATGTAGAGTTGATAATGATAGTACCACTTACTTGTGGCACTGCCGTTTAGGTCATATTGGTGTAAAACGCATGAGGAAGATCCATGCTGATGGACTTTTGGAGTCACTTGATTTTGAATCACTTGATACATGTGAACCATGCCTCATGAGCAAGATGACTAAAACACCGTTCTCTGGAAGAATGGAACGGGCAAGTGACTTATTGGAAATTACACATACTGATGTGTGCGGTCCAATGAATGTTACAGCGTGTGGTGGATATCGTTATTTTCTCACCTTCACTGATGACTTAAGTAGATATGGGTATATTTACTTAATGAAACACAAGTCTGAAACGTTTGAAAAGTTCAAGCAATTTCAGAGTGAAGTTGAGAATCATCGTAACAAGAAGATTAAGTTCTTGCGATCTGATCGAGGAGGTGAATATCTGAGTTATGAGTTTGGCAGTCACTTAAGACAATGTGGAATTGTTTCACAGTTGACACCGCCCGGAACACCACAGCATAATGGTGTGTCCGAACGTCGTAATTGAACCTTATTAGATATGGTGCGTTCTATGATGTCTCTTGCTGATTTGCCACTATCGTTTTGGGGTTATGCATTAGAGACAGCTGCATTCACTTTAAATAGGGCACCATCAAAATCCGTTGAGACGACACCATATGAACTATGATTTGGCAAGAAGCCAAAGTTGTCGTTTCTTAAAGTTTGGGGATGTGATGCTTATGTCAAAAAGCTTCAGCCTGAAAAGCTGGAACCCAAAGCAGAGAAATGCGTCTTCATAGGATACCCGAAAGAGACAGTCGGGTATACCTTCTATCTCAGATCTGAAGGCAAAGTGTTTGTCGCTAAGAACGGAACATTTCTTGAGAAAGAGTTTCTCTCGAAAGAATTGCGTGGGAGGAAAATAGAGCTTGATGAGGTTATTGAACCTTTACTTCAACCAGAAAGTAGCGCAACACAGAAAGATGTTTCTGTGGAACCTACGACGGTAGAAGAGGAAGTTAATGATGATGATCATGAAGCTTTGGATCAAGCTGCTATTGAACCTCGTAGGGCGACAAGGGCGCTTACTACCCCTGAGTGTTACGACAACCCTGTCTTGGAGGTTATGTTGTTGAACAACAATGAACCTACGAGCTATGAAGGAGCAATGATGGGCCCATATTCCGAGAAATGGTTAGAGGCCATGAAATCCGAGATGGGATCCATGTATGAAAACAAAGTATGGACTTTGGAAGTATTACCTGAAGGGCGAAAGGCCATTCAGAACAAATGGATCTTTACGAAGAAGACAGAAGCAGACGGTAATGTCACCGTCTATAAAGCTCGACTTGTGGCAAAGGGTTTTTTCACAAGTTCAAGGAGTTGACTACGATGGGACTTTCTCACCCGTAGCGATGCTTAAGTCTATCAGAATCATGTTACAATAGCTGCTTATTTCGACTATGAAATTTGGCAGATGGATGTCAAAACAGCATTCGTCAACGGTTTCCTTGAGGAAGAGTTGTATATGATGCAACCCGAAGGTTTTGTCGATCCAGAGAATGCTGACAAAGTTTGCAAACTCCAGTTATCCATTTATGGACCAGTGCAAGCATCTCGGAGTTGGAATAAGCGCTTTGATGAGGTGATCAAAGCGTTTGAGTTTATACAAGTTTACGGAGAAGCTTGTATCTACAAGAAAGTGAGTGGGAGCTCTATAAAGTTTCTAGTATTATATGTGGATGACATATTGCTGATTGGAAACAATATAGAAATGCTGGAAAGCGTGAAGGAATATTTGAACAAAAGTTTTTCAATGAAGGACCTAGGAGAAGCTGCTTTCATATTAGGCATTAAGATCTATAGAGATAGATCGAGACGCTTAATAGCACTTTCACAGAGCACATACCTTGATAAAGTTTTGAAGAAGTTCAAAATGGAACAGTCCAAGAAGGGGTTCTTGCCTGTGTTACAAGGTGTAAAGTTGAGTAAGACTCAATGCCCAGTAACTGCAAAAGATAGAGAAAAGATGAGTGTCATCCCCTATGCTTCAGCAATAGGCTCTATCATGTATGCAATGATGTGCACAAGACCCGATGTCAGCCTTGCCATAAGTATGGCCGGAAGGTTTCAAAGTGATCCTGGAATGGAGCACTGGCAAGCGGTCAAGAATATCCTTAAGTACCTGAAAAGGACTAAGGAAATGTTTCTCGTTTATGGAGGTGATGAAGAGCTCGTCGTAAAGGGTTACGTTGATGCAAGCTATGACACTGATCCGGACGACTCTAAGTCGCAAACCGGATACATATTTATTCTTAACGGGGGAGCGGTAAGCTGGTGCAGTTCCAAGCAAAGCGTGGTAGCTGATTCTACGTGCGAAGCGGAATACATCGCAGCCTCGGAGGCGGCGAAGGAAGGTGTCTGGATGAAGCAGTTCATGACAGATCTTGGAGTAGTGCCCACTGCACTGAATCCAATGAACCTGTTCTGTGACAACACTGGTGCCATTGCTCTGGCCAAGGAACCAAGGTTTCACAAGAGGACCAGACACATAGAGCGACACTTCAACTCCATCCGCGATTACATCATGGAGAAAGACATAAATATTTGCAAAGTGCATACGGTTCTGAATGTTGCAGACCCGTTGACTAAACCTCTTCCAAGGGCTAAACATGACCAACACCAGAACTGCATGGGTGTTCGATTCATTACAATGTAAATCACATAGTGATGTGAACTAGATTATTGACTCTAGTGCAAGTGGGAGACTGTTGGAAATATGCCCTAGAGGTAATAAATAAAGTGTTTATTGTTGTATTTCCTTGTTCATGATAATCGTTTATTATCCATGCTATAATTGTATTAATTGGAAACATGGATACATGTGTGGATACATAGACAAACACAATGTCCCTGGTATGCCTCTAGTGAACTAGCTCGTTGATCGAAAGATGGTTAAGGTTTCCTAGCCATGGACATGAGATGTCATTTGATAACGGGATCACATCATTAGGAGAATGATGTGATGGACAAGACCCAAACTACAAACGTAGCTTATGATCGTGTCAGTTTATTGCTATTGTTTTCTGCATGTCAAGTATATGTTCCTATGACCATGAGATCATGCAACTCACAGATATCGGAGGAGTACCTTGTGTGTATCAAACGTCACAACGTAACTGGGTGACTATAAATGTGCTCTACAGGTGTCTTCGAGGGTGTCTGTTGAGTTGGCATGGATCAAGACTGGGATTTGTTACTCCGTGTGACGGAGAGGTATCTCAGGGCTCACTCGGTAATACAACATCACAATAAGCCTTGCAAGCAATGTGACTAAGTGTTAGTTGCGAGATCTTGTATTACAGAATGAGTAAAGAGACTTGCCAATAACGAGGTTGAACTAGGTATGGAGATACTGACGATCGAATCTCGGGCAAGTAACATACCGAAGAACAAAGGGAACATCATACGGGATTAACTGAATCCTTGACATAGAGGTTCGACCGATAAAGATCTTCGTAGAATATGTAGGAACCAATGTGGACATCCAGGTCCTGCCATTGGTTATTGACCGTAGAGGTGTCTCAGTCATATCTACATAGTTCTCGAACCCGCAGGGTCTGCACACTCAAGGTATGGTGACGTTCGGTAGTATAGAGTTATGTATGGTGGTGACCGAAGGTTGTTCGGAGTCCCGTATGAGATCTCGGACATCACGAGGAGCTCCGGAATGGTTCGTAGGTAAAGATTCATATATAGGAAGTCCTGTTTTGGTCGCCGGAAAAGTTTTGGGCTCATCGGTAGTGTACCGGGAGTGCCGGTAGTGTACCGGGAGATCTCCAGGAGGGGTATTTCGACCCAAGAGGCTACATGGGCTGTGGGAGAGTGGAAACCAGCCCTTAGTGGGCTGGTGGAACAACCACAAGAGGCCCATGTGGTTGGAGGAAGAAAACCCAATAGGAAAAGGTGGAAAAAAGGCAAAAAGGAGCAATCCTAGTCGTACTAGGATTGGAGGAGGAATCCTCCTCTCCTAATAGGTTCGGCCGAACCAGCTAGCCTTGGAGGCCAAGGCTGCCTCCTCTCCTCCTATCCTCTTATATATACTGGAGGTTTTAGGGTTTTTGCACTAGATTTTCAGCCACGTGCTACCCGTTCCTCCAGTACATAGTTTCTCCTCTAGATTGGATTTCTACAGTGCTTAGGCGAAGCCCTGCCGGAATTGCTCCACCACCATCGCCGGAGCGCCGTCAGGCTGCCAGAGAAATCTTCTTCCTCTCCACTCCTTCTTGCTGGAGCAAGACGGTGGAGATCGTCATCAAGCTGTACGTGTGCTGAACGTGGAGGTGCCGTCCGTTCGGTGCTAGATCAGAAGGATCGTAATCAAGTTCATGAGACGGATCATGATCAAGTTCGTGGAACGGATCATGATCGGATCGCGGGACAGATCGTGATTGGATCGCGGGATGGATCGTGATTGGATCGCGGGACACACGGCGATTTGGATCGCGAAGACGTTCGACTACACCAACCGCATTTCTTAACGCTTCCCGCTTAGCAATCTACAAGGGTATGTAGATCCACTCTCCCTCTCGTAGATGCTCATCACCATGGATAGATCTTTGTGTGCGTAGGAATTTTTTTGTTTCCCATGCAACGTTCCCCAACAACAAGATCCCGTGACTAACACTTAGTCACATTGCTTGCAAGGCTTATTGTGATGTTGTATTACCGAGTGGGCCCTAAGATACCTCTCCGTCACACGGAGTAACAAATCCCAGTCTTGATCCATGCCAACTCAATAGACACCCTCGGAGATACCTGTAGAGCACCTTTATAGTCACCCAGTTACATTGTGGCGTTTGATACACACAAGGCACTCCTCCGGTGTTAGTGAGTTGCATGATCTCATGGTCATAGGAACAGATACTTGACATGCAGAAAACAGTAGCAATAAACTGACACGATCATATGCTACATTTGTAGTTTGGGTCTTGTCCATCACATCATTCTCCTAATGATGTGATCCCTTTACCAAATGACATCTCATGTCCATGACTAGGAAACCACAGCCATCTTTGATTAACGAGCTAGTCTATTTAGAGGCATACTAGGGACATGGTGTTTGTCTATGTATCCACACATGTATCTGAGTTTCCGATCAACACAATTGTAGCATGGATAATAAACGATTATCATGAACAAGGAAATATGATAATAACTAATTTGTTATTGCCTCTAGGGCATATTTCCAACAGTCTCCCACTTGCACTAGAGTCAATAATCTAGTTCACATCACCATGTGATTCGCATTGTTATGAATCTAACACCCAATGAGTTCTGGGGCTCGATCATGCTTTGCATGTGAGAGAGGTCTTATAGTCAACGGGTCTATGACATTCAGACCCAAGTGTACTTTGCAACTCTCTGTGTCAAACCGTAAACACTGCTACCACAATCCATTTGGTACTATTCCAAATGGCTGCTCCACTATACGTATCCAAATTGCTACTACGAGTCATCCGGATTGGTGTTAAAGCTTGCATCGACGTAACACTTTAAGATGAACTCTTTATCACCTCCATAATCGAGAAACATCTCCTTAGTCTTTTAGTCACTAAGGATAATCTTGACCGCTATCCAGTGATCCACTCCTGGATCACTTTTGTACCCCTTGACTGACTCATGGCAAGGCACACACCAGGTGCGGTACACAACATGGCATAATATAGATCCTATGGCTAAGGCATAGGGGACGACGTTCATCCTTTCTCTTTCTTCTGCCGTTGTCGATCTTTGAGTCTAACTCAACTTCACACCTTACAAATCAGGTGAGAACTCTTTCTCTGACTGATCCATTTTGAACTAAGGCATAGGCAAGCGTCTGATTCCCTCTTCAAATTCCTTGCTTTTATGCAGCACTGGCATCCGTTATCTAGACAGAGAGACAGGGAGCGGCTGGAGGCCATGCTGAACGCGCTTCAGGCTACGGTGCATCGCCTTGCTACAACTTAGGCGATCTCCCCTTTTGCCACTCGGTGGCCTTTTTTCTCATTCTTCTTCCTCCTTTTTGGGATGAGCTTGTGTCATGGCCCCGACTGCTATGTTGCATGACTTTGAACATGGTTGTATGGTTCTGTGCTTTATCTATGAAACAGGGCGAAAGCCTATTTCGAGGCAACATGCTCGCCCGCTGAGATGTAGTGGCATCCTAGGGAGGCATGGAGGCAGCAAACAACATCAGGGAGTCTCGGAGGTGCTGTCAAGCAAGATCCCATGGGGGCAATCTCTCCTTTCGAGAGAAGGAAGTAAGGGGAAAGAAGAATCGAGGCAGGGTTCAAGCCAAGATTGGGTGGAATTCCTTGGTAATTACTCCAAGAGATCGTTGATTTGGTAAGTGCAGGGTGGTGTTTGTTGTTTTTAAAGTACCTTATTGCGGGATGGAGGAACGTTCGACGAAGCACCCTTCCTGGTAGGAAAGGGAACACTAATTTTTACCGAAAAAGGCTTTTGCCCCGCTTTATAGATAAAGCAACCACCACAGCAATAGAGTACCACAGAGTCACACACACGCATAGAGTCACACACCGACAAGTACAACAGGGTTCTGCTAAGGGCACAACTCAACAAGCCCTATAAGAGAACAAAAAAGGAGGGGCCAACAGTGCCCGGAGATGCGCGAAGAAGCATCTAGTCTGGCTCGGATGGTGGAGGAGGGAGCGGCGGCACCAAGCAGAGAGCCATCGCCCGGAGATCAACGATGAGGGTGTTGATGGCGTCCTGGTCCTGTTGACGGCTAAGCGGCCGCCAGAGCTGCATAAAACCACACAATTTGTACACGACATCAGAAGCGCGACGGAGAGTCACTCGTTGAATCATCGGCTTATTGCGCACCGTCCATAATGTCCATGCGAGGACCCCAACGAGGAGCCACCTAATGTGGCGCTGCGATTGGGGGGAGGAATGGACCTCGGCGAATAAGTCCGGGAAGTTGGTGAAACACCAACTCACGCCCAGGAGGTCCCGGAGGCAGCTCCAGAGGAACTGGGCAAAAACACATGAAAATAATATGTGGTTGGAGTCCTCGGTAGTACCGCAAAGGGGGCAAAGCCCATCACCCGAACCATTCCTCTTAAGCACCTCGACACCTGAGGGAACGCGGCCGCGGATCCATTGCCATAAGAAGATCTGGATTTTCAGGGGCAATCTGAGCGCCCAGATCGATTCAAATGGAGCCGGAGCAGGGGAGGGAGCAATGGCCCGATAGAGCGACTTCGTGGAGAAACGTCTTGAAGGCTCTAGATGCCACGAGATGCGGTTAGCCGGCATGGCCACGGAGGGCTCGTGAAACGCGACCGTCTCAAGGAGTTCCAACCAAGCGAGTTGGTCCTCGGGGCCAAACGTGCGCCTAAACCCAAGGCGCCCCAAATCCTCCAGCGCGGTCGCGATGGAGACCCTGGCGTCCATCGCGATGGAGAAGAGGTTAGGGAACCTCGCCGCGAAAGGATCGGGCCCGAACCAACGGTCAAACCAAAACAAGGTGGATGGGCCGGAGCCGACCTCAATAGAGGTCCTGATCCAAAGGACCGGAAGCAGCTGGATGATCGAGTGCGAGAACTGGGAGCCGCCAGAACGCTGGCAGAAGGCAAGCGGCTAGCCCCGGAGGTATTTGTTCTGGATGATCTGGACCCATAGGCCACCCTCGCCGTTGGCAATCCGCTAGAGCCACCGAGTCAGCAGGGCAATGTTCATGCGCTTCCACGACATGATCCCAAGGCCGCCCTGGTCGCGAGGTCAGTAGATATCAGACCACCGAACCATATGATACTTCTGCTTATCTCCGGCACCGGCCCAGAAGAAGCGAGCCTAGATCGAACCGATCTCATGGTGGAGGGTTTCGGGCAGGCTGTAGAAACTCATAATGAATAGGAGTAGGCTAGAGAGGGAGGAGTTAATGAGGACCGTCCTGGCCGCCGAGGAGAGCCACCGGCCTTGCCAGGGCTCAATCCGGTGTTGGAGCTTGAGCACCGCAGGCCGAAGATCGGCCACGGACGGGCGCGAGTCACTAATGGGGATCCCCAAATAAGAAGTGGGGAAAGTGCCCAGCTGGCAGTTAATCCTGTCAGCGATACTGTTGCTCTGCTCGGGAGAGTGTCCTAGCACCATCACTTTGCTCTTGTCAAAGTTGATCTTAAGCCCGGACATTTGCTGAAAGCAGAGAAGGAGGAATTTGATGTCCATAATGTCGTCGTCTGAGTCTTGGACCATGATGATGGTATCATCAGTGTATTGAAGGAGGGACACGCCCTGGCCATCCACAAGGTGGGGGACAAGGCCCTAGATGTGGCCCGCAGCCTTAGCCTTATCAAGGATGACTGCCAAGGCGCTCACCACCATGTTGAAGAGGAAGGGGGAGAAGGGGTCGCCCTGCCTAACCCCACAAAGGGTGGGGAAATAAGGGCTAGTCTCCTCGTTGATGTTGACCGCGGTCCTGCCGGATGAGACCAGCTGCATGACCCGGGTCACCCATCTGTTGTCGAACCCCTTCCGAAGAAGCACCTCCCGAAGGAAGGGCCAGCTAACCGTGTCGTATGCCTTATGGAAGTCGATCTTGAGGAACACCACCCGTAGGTGTTTGACACGAACCTCATGGAGGACCTCGTAGAACACCAGGACCCCATCAAGAATATATCGACCACGGATGAAGGACGATTGATCAGGATGGGTGATGCGGTTAGCCAAAGAGGTCACCCTATTGGCGTACCCCTTTGCCAAGATGCGAAAGATCACGTTGATCACCGTAGTGGGGCGGAACTGGCTGATCGCAGCAGCGCCAGAAAACTTGGGGATCAGGGTGATGATCCCGTAGTTGAGGCGGTGGAGGTCGATGGAGCCAACGTAGAACTCCTCAAACAGGGCCATCACCTCGCGCTTAATGGACCCCCAGAAGGCCTGGAAGAACCTAACCGGTAGGCCATCAGGGCCCAATGCGGACGATGGATTCATTCCCTTGATGACCGTCCACACCTCGTCCTCCAAGAACGGAGCCGTCAAGGCGGCATTCTTCTCCGGAGAGACGCGCTGGGGCTCAGCCCAGAAGTCGGGCGCCAGAGACAAGCCACTCCGCGGGGCGGGGGAGGGGGGGGGGGAGAACACTATTTTTTTGAAGCAGTGAAGAAGAAGAATACAAATATGCCCCTTTACCATGCCACATTTAGAGCTTTCCATGAATATAATGCAAATAAAATCGAAAATGCCTTTTGAAGGCCGAGCTACCTGAACGCCGGTATCTGTGCCGTCGCGTGCTTGGTTGATCAGCGCCACGCAGGCATGTGTCTGTCGTATTTCAGCGACAAGGCCTTTTCAATCCACCGTATTTCTATTAAATAAAGAGCGAAAGCTCATGTATAGGAGTCGGCACAGGGGGATCGCGCACAGTTGCCATCAAACGGACACACATGTTCACAGCGAGTGGCCCAGGTCAAGTACATGGGATTGACTCGGTCACCGTGTTCCTGTGCGAAGCAGAGAGCCGTTTGAGTTGATCGTTGGGATTTCATGCTGTTGTCAATGGCATTCCGTCTATTCATAGCATAGATCCATTGCATACCAGTCATTCCCAACTCAAACACAGCTCTAGCTATGGCATCTTTCTCTTCCTCTTCCTCTTCTTACTCAGACGTGGTGGTCACTAACTCGAACACAGCTCTAGCTCTAGCATAGATCCTTGCTTGACTCCAGGGCAAGGCATTTATTTTTATCCGACTACGCCGCGTTTAGATTTAGTGCACAAATTCCATCTATGTGGAATGTTTTTGCCTATGCAATTGTACATGACAACAAAGGAAGGTTTTTTGTCCCTGAATTTGTGCATGCCAAGCATTAGAAAGAACAGCAGAATTTTCAATACTGTATAGACCACAAATCTGACAACAGCAATATCACAAACTCAGTGCATTACATCAATTTTAACCAGGTCATTTTTCCGAAAAAGGGTTTCTCCCTCTTTGTATTACAAAGCAACCAACCGATACATCCAACGATAGGTGCTGGGACGGAAACAGCACAATCACATCCAAAAGAAAAGAAAAAGAAAATACAAAAGAACCAAATGCCGACACCGGCAGATCGACGAAAACGAGGAAGCCTCGTGACCGCTGTGCCCACCAGGTTTCTGCCACCAAGCTCCAAGACTCCGAAGCGCCGGTACCAATCAGCACCTCCAAGAAGGACCGGGACGATGACGACGCTGCTGTCAAGGGTTTCTCCGGTACGTAATGAGGCGCAAGGAAGGGTAGCCCCAACGCCCTCTAGGAAGGTTATCGGCGGCACCCACAGGCGCCACCGCGACGGTGTCGGCCAAACCGACAAGGGTTTCCCCCGATCCCAACCTGCACCTCGGGGGCTCCGAAGCCTGCCACCAAGCCGACCTCTACCTTGCGCCAACATGGTCTTGAAGCCTCCACGTCGTCTCACCACGACACCGCAAGGTGAGGCCTGCACAGTGACGAAAAGGGGCCGGGACTAGGGGTAGCATCACCGTCGGCATGCGGGAGGGCTCAACCTCCACCGCCAACGGTGGTCGCCGACCGGGCGTAGTAGCAGGAGCATACCAGGCTTGTGGGCCAACAGGCCCGGCCGGGACCTCGAAGCCCGTGAAGCTCCCGCCATCGCGTTGCAACGCGCACACCGCCGACATCACCGCCCCCAATCCAAGCTGCCTCTCCTCCTCGCCACGCAGAGGACATCGAAGCCGCGCCGAGGGCCGGCCCGCTAGGACCCAGATGGGGCCCGCAAGGCCTAGATCTGGGCCGAGGACGCGCTGCCAGCCACCCCGCGCCACCACTCCGCCCCGCCATCAAAGATCAACGTCGCCACCTCGCCCACCGCCGGTGACCGCCGTCGGGTCACCGGACCGCCGCCAAGCCGAGCATCACCGTCGCCAGCACCCACCGCCCGAGGTCCCGGGGTCGCCTGGCCATGCTGCTCCCAGCCCTCGACCGTAGGGAGCCGCCGTGTGCCAGAGCCGCAGCGATGGCGCGCCCACGCGAACCACCACCAGCTGCGCCGCCCGAAGCACAGGGGACGCGCCAGCAGGGCCAAGCCTGCCACCACACCACCACGCCGCGGCACCCGGCGCCCGTGCCGCGCCCTAGCCGGAGAAGACGGCCCGCGCCGCGCCACATCCAGCAGGGAACGCGAGCACCCTGCCGTCGCCGACTCCGGTCAAGCTATGCTCGGCCAAGCCCCCTGGCGACGGCGGGGAGGGGAAGGGAGGAGGAGGGGGCTGGGGGCGGAGACCGGCGAGCCCTCCCTGTCGCCTCGCGGGTGGCGGCGCGGGAGGGGATAGGTTTCTCGAAATCTGAGCCCCACTTTAACCAGGTCATGCACAACAGCAACACAGCATGGGGCCCAGCCCACAAATTACGCAAATGTTGTTTTTCATTATAAAACAGTTGATTATTCAGTTAGCAAACTGAACTTCAAGCACAAGCCATACTGAAAATCAATCTTGGAAGGCTGAGTTTGGTGTGAACGTAATCTGCGAGCCAGATAAAATGTTTTTTTTCATCATTAGGTGTGAACTTAATTGCCTTCAAGTCCAGCAAGAGCCTTTTGAGTTGGTGACGACCACGCCCTCTACATCTCCGTCCTCTCTGACGGTTGCATCGAGGCATATCGTTTGAATCCGAAACAACCTCGCTAGCACCGTTGTATGAGACAGTTTTCTCTTCGTCCAACATTACATCCTCAAGGCGCCGCCATAGGCCGGAGTGTTCGGCATCTCTGCCGCCATTTGTGGGTTCAGAGGAAATCAGATCTTCGTAGTCCATGTGAGCTTCATGGATAGAAGCAACGACCTACTCCACAGCAACAATATCTCCGTCTAGGACATTCCCGATGTCCACCCTGGGAAACAATCTGCAATGAATCACATGAAATCATCCCGTCCGATCCAACCTCACGGGAGTAGTGGTGCTCTTCATGCACAACTTGTTTCCAGCTATAGAACAATAGCATAAAATGAAAGATCAGCCAGGGAGCTTATCCTGATTCGGCTTGCTCAAAGAACAACTCGAGGTCATCCATGGCGATCTGTCGGACGCACAGCTGCGACGAGAAGGGGATGAATGGTCTAGCGAGCAGAGGAGCTGCTCACTATGTCAAAGTAAATGCAAAGCTATCTACGGCGACACATGGGCCCAGCGATATAGATTATTAATCACCCAACAGCCCACCTAAGTGTGCGACATTTAAAACAGCCCACTAGGTACATGACGTACGTGCAAAAGCCAGGCCGTGTACAAACGCAGCACCGGTCACCATGGCATTGATGTATTCCAACCTAATAAGGACTGTATATGAAAACGAAAACAAAGGAGCACACATCACAGCACGATAAAATACAGGCCAGATATCGGCCTCTAGATAGCTCGGCCACCAAAATGCCCCTCTCAAATAAACTTGTTCTATTAATGTATGACACCAGCTCTGTTAATTAATTACGCCGGCAGAAAACGTACAAAGATGCAAAGAACAAGACAATTACATAACCTTTAAAAGTAAAGTCCCTAAATCTAAAACTCACGCACAACTTCTGATAAAACTCGATTATTTTTACAGATCGCATGAGCTTTTGCCAATTTGCAGTGTATTCGGATGGATGGTAGACCAGAAAAACAGTGAGATTTTGGCAAGTTGTCTCGTGTAGCCTTTTTCCAGCTGTTGCGTAAAGCGTTATTCTGTTTCTTCCCTGAGTTGACAAGTTTAGCTGGAATGTGATCTAAGTATAGATTAAAACATGTAGTCAACTGTAACTTTCTTATTGCTGCCCATATGGCTTAAGCTTCTGCAACTAATACAGTACTACTAATCAATCTAGGTTTACCACTTATAGATTAAAATTTGAAACAGGGATTTAACCTGGACCCTTCACCTATAATATGCGTGATCACACCACTATGCATGCTGAATATATGTTAGGAGACCTTGAATGGCTTGTACCCTGCCACGTCCTTGATGAGCCCCTGCACAGAACCAGCGGCGGCGAGGACAGAGACGACAAGGCACGCGATGCTAAGCACGTTCATCCACGTCCACGTCGGCGAGAACCGCCGCACCTTGGCCTGTGCCATGTACATCTCAACGGGGAAGTAGACGGTGAGCGGCCAAAACGAGACGGCGCCAATGAGGCCAAGAAAGTCGTTGAAGAAGGGGAACAACATGGCCACCACCGCCGTGAGGACCACGTACGCCGTTCGCCAGACCAGGCGGAACGGGCTGACGGGGAACTCGCCGCCGCCGACAATGGCCGGGAGTTGCAGGACGCGCTCGGTGTGGAGGAAGGCGCTGTCGGGCCACCGGGAGCGCGCCCAGCCCTCGACGAACTGGTAGAAGGGCTGGCAGAAGACCTGGTAGGCGCCGACAAGGTGCACGACGATGCAGACGTTGCCGATGTCGACGAGCCAGAAGGGCTCGTAGAAGCCGAAGCCCGTGAGGAAGTTACCCGGGGCGCTGCTGCCGAACGCCGCGTAGCCCAGCACCCCGCACAGCATGTAGAACGTGGTGGTCGTGGAAACGCCGATCAAGGATGCCTTCTTCATCACCGTGTTCTCCGCCGGGCTCGACCGCAGCGTGTCCTGCACCAAATGAGATCCTTTAATTATTAGTACTACTCCTACCGTTTGTGACTGCAAATTCGACATTGTCTCTGTGTGTGTTCTCTCTAATAACGTGCATATTTTCATAAACAAACGACATTCGCTCTTTGAGCATTTCTAGAGCACAGATTGTCCTTTCTTGCCTTGGATACTCTTGATTGTTCATACCCATGCAGAACCTGAACCGTAGAGTCTGCACTCGGTTCAGTGCAGAGCAGAGACCCTCTCTAACTGACTACTGCCTAGTAGTCTGATCTGATCTGCATAGCGTAGTAGGAACATGGACTGCTAAGGTTGTCCTCTCCATAGGATCATAGGGTTCACCCATACCGTTTTCCTACACAATTTGTCCTCCAACAAGATCCAAGAGGTCACGGGAATGGTCTCACATTTTCTGAGGCGTTTATTTTTCCTTTTCCCTCAAATGAAGCATGGTTTCCAAGAACTACATCAGTAATTTAGACATCTAGTCATATTAATGTAGGATAGAAACAATCATCTATTTCGATCATAACTACCTAGGGTGATATGACAATAGCTCTGTATGTCTAGTGTTAATTACCTGGATTTCAATGAGAACATTGGAGTAGGAGTATGCAAAGGCGATGTCCCCAAGCGACTGGAACGTCCTCCAAATTTTCTCACTCGCAGACACATCCACCCCAACGGTCACCCCTGTTAGCATTGTCTTTGCATGCACCCCACCTACAACAATCAATCAGTCACCAATGCAAGATGTGTATACATTGCATCATGGAGCCAACATGGCTGATACCAACAAAAAGACGCATCATGCTACATCGACTTGTCAAATGTCCTTTTGCACACCAACAACAAAAATCTTATCACCACCATCTCTCTTTCTCTCTCTCTCTCTCTCTCTCTCTCTCTCTCTCTCTGTTTTCTTCCTTGCAAAGTTATGGTTCATACATTATCATGTCAGGACCATGTAGAGAATAAATGATTTTCTTGCACAGGAGTACAGGACACACAGCGATCAACATTATCTACAAAAATATACTAATATCCATTATAGGGCGGAAATCAGCATCCTAAAGTAATTTTACCTGCGATTTTTGCTATGGAGAGGCCGAGACCAATGGACGAGTAGGCGAGGGACATGACAGCCGCAACAATGGAGAGCCACCAGATCTTGTGGAAGTTGGGGAGCTGCGAGAGCAAGATTTGGATGGCAGCAAATATAATCATGTTGGTGGTGTTGGATGCCTCGCAGGCCGCGTTGTGGCCATTGCGGTGGAAGCAATTGGACCGTCCGATTGCCCTACATGCATGCCTCATCTTCATGAGATGTCCAGACAAGTAATGGAAAAGTAAATCAATCAAAATAAAAGGCCATAACTTAGTAATTTGTAGCCTCTAGTTATATGCTTGTCATTCATGACCAATCAATCATTTGCCAGTAGTCACCAATAAGATTCCTGTCCTATTTTTTTCTGAGCTATTGCATGATTTTCCCTGTTCTAAGTTCTAACCCATGCCAATATAGGCCACTCCTTTTCTAAGATTCCATTTTAAGTCAAAAGTAGTAGTATCGGGTCTTCTTTTTTTCGAAACACTTTTGAGTTGTCAAGTTGAGCTATCATGTTTCCAACCTTTCCTCTGTTTGTTAGATCGATCCTAACGAAAGAACCTCTCCTTTGACTGGCATAGTGTAGATCAACAACCTGAAATGCTCTGATTTTCTTTCCTCCAAAGAGAGAAGTGATACTCGAGTTTCTCTTCATCATGAAAGGACAAAACAGGCGAGGCAAGCAAATATGTAATTTAATGTGAATTTTGTAGGATCCTATTTATTTGGAATTTCCCTATGTAGTAGCTTATTTGGATTTAGGAATATAAAAATTATGGATTTTATTTATGGTTTACGTTCCATGCAATCCCATAGGAATAAAAAAATTGAGCCGATGTCATGAATATGTTTGGTCATGATATTGACAACGATGTCATAGACCTAAAACAATTAGACTTCGTTCGGTTAATCCCGCCCTGTCGGGATTAGGGTCAAAACCCCGCAAGGTTATACCTGGAGGGGATAGAAATCCTGTCAAATCCCCTCACAACACCACAGTCTTGACCGGAACAACAACCTTTCCTACATATGCGCGGAATTAATCCCAGGGAATGGGTGAATGAGCGGGATGAAACCCAACCCCCTGGTGGATTGAACATAGCTTTATTTTTTTCAGTGGTGCAACCAAATAGAGAAATGCTAGACTCACGGATGAATTAATTACGGAGTTCACGGACTAACAGACGTGGGTGATTAGGTTCCGTGTGTGTAGGATTATTCAACCAAATAACATCTATGACACATTCTCGTGTTTATTTAGGAAGCAACATGCCATAAAAACAGGTAAACAAAAGCATGGGCGCAGAAAATTGGACATGCATGTACCCAGTGTGGGATGCATGAACTGGTTGGGAGTGTTTGAGACAACATGCATGCATGCATGCTTACCCCATGCTGATGGCCGTGGTGATGGTGTAGCCAATGGTCACGCCAACCAAGTTGACGTATTGGGCCAGTGAGCAGAGCCTGTACTTGCTAACTCCTGAAAAATTACAAGTGATAATATTAACCATTAATCACGGGGAAATCAGAAGAGATTAATTAACAAATCGGTTCATGCATCATGTATGTCATAATTATAGAGTACCTAGGTTGGCCCTGACGGCTTGGCCGTAGGTGTAGTTGCGCTTGCCGTGGACGGGGTCCGGCGAGCGGTAGCAGTCGGCCAGTAGGCTGGAGCAGAACCAGGTGATGACGGAGAAGGCGACGAGCACGGCGGGGCCGATGACCCACCCGAGCTGCGCGATGGCCCACGCCAGCGACAGCACCCCGGACCCGATCACGGCCGTGATGATGTGCGCGCTCGCCGTCACCAGCGTACCTGCAACACCATGGATCGTTCAACATGTGGGTTACCATGTGATTTGCACGCATGGCACCCCCACCGGTTGCAAGATATATAGACTAGGAGTAGTTGCCAGGAGGATGCGCGCGTAGCGTACCGGTACGCCTCTCGCGGCCGTCGTCGTCGATGTCCGTCCTGTCTCCAAAGCCGGCCTCAGCGATGCTGAAGGCGGCAGGGTCAGCCTTGCCCTTCTCCATTCCCATTGTTACACCTACCTGCTTCTTCACACAAGCACAAGCACAAGGACGTAGGTATGTCTCCTGTGCACCGCTGGTGTTGGAGGGGAGAAACAGAGAGAGTGGTTTTGGTGGCAAGTGAGCAAGAGGACGCCCTTATATAAGCGCGCGGGGGAATGGAGGAGGAAGAGGGGTCTGGGACCGTCGGAAGCATGTGGTTTTGGCCTTTCCGACGAGCGGTTGGGATTTGATGCGGGCCGGGAAGAAAGTGCTCCCTGTGCCCCCCGTTCCAGGACTAGCTTGTCCTTTTATTTCTCCTCTCAGACAATGGGAGAGAGAGAGAAAGTTTGAAAGATTGGAACTTGCCATCTGCCATCATCAGATGGTCAAATTTACCACCACCATGTTTTTCGTCCTACTCCGGTAGTAGTGTACTTGCCGAAAGTGCTTTTCTAAGCCCGAGTTCACATGAGCTCGAGTGAACAGATAACATTTCTATAAGAGGTGGTAAAAACAATCGATCCTTTAAAATGCTTTGGCACAAATAAACATTTTTGAAGTGTTTTTTTGCCGCGCCTTCTACAAATGTCATCTAATGATAAAACTGTACATGTAATCAAAACATTTGTTATTGGTTTGGTAAAAAATCAGATTTTTTTATTTTTCAACATTCTTTTAGTTTATCGTTCGCCCGAGTTCGAGCTTATTTTAACCATGTCCTATACTTGTCTCCTACTGTACACGGATAAATATTGTAATGGGATTGGCCATGTATTTGTCTGAAATTCCTAAAGGAATAAACTCAACATACCATGTACAAATGACAGGCGGAGGTTTTAAACTTTAGTCCCATCTTGAAAGTGGAGGAGGTGTGAGACCGCTTTATATAGTGGGTTCTCCCACACTCAAGTAAATGATAAGTTGAGGAGAGAAAGAGAACACGAACAAGTGCGCACTCACCTCGTCTCTCCTGCCCTAGCCTCTGGCCGGGTTGAAGTGCGCGGTCGCGCAACATGCGCGTGAATGGTACATTTAAATCTGGCCCATCACCTTGCAAGAGCACGATTTTATATTATTGTTTTGTTTTTTGATGCCTTGACAGACAAGTTAGTTGTTTTCTTGTTTGACAAGTACACGACTTACCGAACGACCCAAGATAGACAAAAACAAGCTAGGGTTTGGCCTCATATCACAACTTGTGCCATCACTGTAGTGTAGTCCATCCCAAACGTTGACGCGCACCAACGAGTGGGAGAGAAACTGTCTGACCCGGCTAAGGGCCTCTCATAGTTTCACCATGTTGGCATCCGACCTGGTTGGTCAGGTTTAGTGTCACCATGTCGATTCCAGGCCTAGGCCACATTAGGCACCCCACATTGGATAATAGGAAGACTCTAGAAGACTTATCGTACAAGACAAGAAGTTGGATTCATGGAGGGATCTACCTCCTCGTACCTAGATGACTAGGATCCTTTTATCCTAGGACCCCCCCCGGTTATGCTATATAATCTGAGGGTCTAGGCTCACAGATAGACGTACAACAATATCTTGATACTTAATAAGGAAACATGGTCTTGTTTCCTCATTGAGTCTAAACCTAGGTAAACTCCATGTCCCTTTTACCATCTCAAGACATCTAGCTTAGTATACCCTACCAAAGGATATGCCAGATTTAGCTTTGGCCATGGTGGACCATGCAAGTCCCGCTAAGTGATCGTCGTGTTTCGATAGGAGTTTGAAGCAACCCTCGCTCACATCGGTTCCACCACGATCTTCCCGCCAACTAGATCTTTGTATTTGGCAGCATTGCCCTCGTCTCCAACTTGAATGGCCACATCACCTAGGTCAAATCCTTTGCTCCAGATCGATAACAAGAATCGACAACATGGAGTTCACCACCGATCTCTGCAGGGAACTACACGAGCCGCTCTCCCTTAGTTTGATGTCTAGATGGGCAAGTTAACTATGTCCTTGCCCAACAAGTATATGACTTACCAACCATGGCCAAAGGTACACCAAAACAAGCTAGGGTTTTGCCTCGCATTGCAACGTGCGCTTCCACCATACTCTACTCCATCCTGAACACCGCCATGCTTCAGCGAGCGGGAGAGCAGGTGTCTGATGGTGTCTCGGCTAAGGGGCCACTCATAGTCTCACTATATCGACTCCCGATCCGGTGGGCCAGGTTTAGAGTTGTGGGAAGTAGGTCTAGATAGGTTGGGGTGATTAGACTACTTGGCCAATAAAAACCTAGGCATTTACCATATTTAGTTGTTGGTAGATTTTAGCAATTCTAGCAAGTCACGTCATACCCTACACATGCAAGTCTAATAGAGTAAGTAGCAGAAAGCAAACACATTGCATATGAACGTAAATGAGGGGTCTGAGAAAATCAAATGCAATGAAGACACAATAATTTTTGGCATGGTTCCGATAGGTGGTCCTATCGTAAGTCCACGTTGATGGAGACTTCAACCCATGGAGAGTAACGACTGTGCGAGTCCACAGAGGGCTCCACTGACAAAGGTTCCACGAATAAGCAACCTTGTCTATGCCATCATGGATTATGTCCACGAAGGACTAGCCTCACTTGGTGTAAATCTTCATTAACTAGGAGATCTCCTTATCCTTACAAAGTCCTTGGTACAAGCCCACAAGATTTGAATGTTCCCAAGTGACACTTAACCAATCTAGGAGACACCACTCTCCAAAAGGTAATAGATGATGTTTTTGATGATGAGCTCCTTGCTCTTATGCTTCAAAATATAGTCTCGTCAATACTCAATCACCTTCTCACATATTTGGCTATGTGGAAGGAGAAGAATTGGAGTGGAAAGTAAATTGGCAAGGCTAGAAATCAAGGACCAAAGGTTGGAGTGGAATCGTCTTGATTTCAACACAAGTGTAGGTGGTTATCTCACACCAAAAATCTAACCGTTATACGCCTTAATTCACTACTCGGTAGGACCGAGAGAAACCACTCGACAAGACTGATTAGTACAAAAGGTTTGAACTTTAGGATTTTCTGTGTGAGACGAGCAAGCAGATCAGTGGGACTGATGGGTGATGATGTAATCACTTTCCATACTTCAATGAGACCGATCGAAACCACTCGAAAATCCCGAAGTGAAATCGATAGGTAAGAGAAGTTTGGCAAGTGCTCCTCGATGGGACCAAAGCGTCATATCTGTGGGAATGATTTATTAGGGTTTGGCAGTGGCTATGCGAAGTGTTTCTTGGTGGGTCCGGATGGGGCCATTACGATGGGACCGAGATTGTATTTGGAATTTTGGACATAGGGGAATGTGAGAATGTGGCTGAGAGTATTGGAGCAATATCTCCCAAGCACTTGAGCAGCTAGTACATTATCAAAAACTTAACCCCTTTTAATAGTATTGGCTTTCCTATGGATTTAATTTGATCTTAGATCACTTAACCAAAAATGTAGAGTCTCGAAGCTTTGCCAATGTTTGTCCTTTGCATTTTGAGGGGTCCACAACTCCATCACATTGCCATACATATGTTAAACTTTACCTAAAATATTCTTTGAGTAGGTATTAGTTCAATAATTATATGTTGTTATGAATTACCAAACCCATCTAGGGATTAGTTGCACTTTCAATCCCCCCTTTTTGGTAATTGATGACAACATATAGATCAAAGCTTCGACATAAGTTATAATCATGGGATAACATTATCACTTTGAGAAGTATGTAATAAGCAAGAGCTCCTCCTAAATTTGTACATTATTTAAAATTTGCATTTGAATGCGAATGCACAAATGATTAGGATCATGTGGCAACTCTTTCATGCCACATACGTCTTGTTGTAGTGCACAAATAATATGAATGGAATACAATAAGCACTTATCACCAAGGAAACATCTCGATGAGCATAAATCAAGCACAAGCAAATAATAAATAGCATGATAACCAAGGTAAGTACAATCGAGCACGCACAATAGTCTTAAAAGTCAAGTAAATCAAAGTATCTCAACAAACCAAAGCAAATGGAAAGCAAATGCAATACACGTGCTCGAAGCCCTAATGATCTATACCACTCTCTCCCTTTGGCAACAAGTTAACAAAAAGATCGATTGATCTAGAACTAAATGTTGCTCTGGGATCGATCCACAACAACTAGTGATGAAGTAGTTTTCTGGCTAGCAGCACGAGTGTGGGTCAATGGACTGGAGACAAGTTTGTATGCAAATGCCTCTGGCAAAGTCTACCAGACTAGTGGAGTAGACACTTGGGTTGGTGCAACTTTAGCTGGGGCAATAAAGGAAGCAAGTCTTGGTTGAGCCTGATACTGAGTTGTCGTTTTGTCATCAAAATTACTCATTCGTCCCTCTACATTTTCCTTAAGCTTCTCCAAACAGTGGCCATCTCTGTCACCTTGACATCAAGAGAATGGAACTTGGTTTCCATGATCTTCTCTAAGCTTTCCTGGTTCTTCACAAGGGTAGCTAAGCCTTGCTTAATCCTTTGGGTAGCCATGAGTAGATATGCCATGTGGTCACTCTTTGTTTTGGGCAACTCAACAATAGAAGTATTGGGCCCATTGGTCTAAACATCAGCTCTGACTGCCTCAACTTGCTACTGAGCAGCAACAAAGCTAGGATGAGAGGGATCCATGGTCACACTGCAATCCTTTAGCTATAGATGAGGTGGGAAGTTCTTGTGTTCAAGAAAGTAGATGTTTCTACCATCTTTCGAGTTGATGAGAAAATGAATGTAGGGTGCATATCCACACGAGCACTTATGGCCAGCTGTAGTCCTCTTCACTCTCTCCATAATTAGATCCATGACACTAAAGTTCTTGACCTCATATACATGATGTGATACATATCAGTGGAATAGTCTCGAATTATGTTGTCATCTTTGGACTTAGGTGTTGGAACACGCGGTACGCTATGCTAGTGCAAAATAAAATTTTCTACTGCGCGCCCAAGAACATGTTACTAGAAATAGATCAGGGATCTGGTTTACCACTAGAGCAAAGTCACTGCAATGGAAGTAGAGTTGGTGATACGTGTAGCCGACCGGCTGAGTCATCTCCTCCTCTTGTAGTTGATCTCCCACGAACAATGATCACCCTCGAACGGCTCGTCCAAGAACCATAGATGTGATTCCCCCAATGTATCCATGCGTACGTGGAGGAGCATTGGTTGACGGACTGCTACGTCCGATCGTGTGGCATGGGGGCGTGAGGAATGATGTCTATTGTAGAGGGAGGAAATGATCAACCCTAAGTTATGCGCCCATGCCCCATTATATAGATCCCTGAGGTGGGCTCAACACTTGATCCCACTAGGATTCTATGTTCATTTTCCACTTGGCTCCAATCTGAATGGGCTGCAACCCCTTAAGTGTGTGTCGTGGGATCGATTCCGACTTTAGAGAGGGGTAGGATAACGGAGCATGATCCATGGAGATGCAAAATGAGTGACAAGAGTGTTTTAGCGAGTTCAGGCCTCCCGCGGTGGAGATAACAGCCCTACGTCTCGTGCTCCGGAGAGGCTTTGTTTTATCTGTCATGGACATGAGGTACATGGTGTATTTGAGAGAGAGAGAAGGGAGAATAGATCTCCATGCCTAAGCTAAGTCCTGAGACTAATGGTGAGAGCCAAGGAAGCAAGTGCCCCTCAAGGGAGAAGAAAATAGCCCCAGAGCTATGTGGTGGGGGTGGCTTATATAGAGTGCACCACCCCCTCACCTCCTATGTTACAATGTAGAGCATTGATGCCATAATGTCGGCTCACTACGAAACCTTCGATGATGCTCCGACTGCCTTGTTGACTGTTGGTTTTCGTATATCCGAGTGGGTCATACATCTCAGTGGTCGACTGTTATCCGAGTGGATGGGACATTGGCTGTCCGAGTGAATAGTATATATGTATTTGTCTGGACCCACCTTATGTGTGGACCCATGCTTCTATGATATTTTGACCCTTCATGGGCCTACCTGTTATGTGTATCCCCAATAGTAGCCCCTGAGACTCTGTTTGATTGCTGGTAGTCGGTTGGAGTCTATAGAGTTTCTTGAACTGGAATGTTGTTGCCGGTCCTGACCGAGCAGAATGTTTCCTTTTTGATTTCTCTTCCAGTCGGGCACGCTGGGTGCACCCACTGGGTGTAGTCCTCAAGCCTCTGTCGGACTGGATGAGTCAGGCAGAGGGTTTAAGTCTTCTAGTGTGGAACTGAACTGAACAAGTGAACTCTCATGCCCTTGGCATAGTAAATTTCTGTAATCTGGAGCTGAATCAGTTGAACTGATCTTTGTGCGCTGGGCACGGTAAATAAATATAACCTAGAACTGGGCCAGTCGGGTAAATCTTCGTGTGGTTGGCATGTTGAATGCTTATTGAGTCTGCCATATATGATTTCTGGATCAAGGCTAAGTCCCCGAGTGTGGATAATGACCTCGCTTGGAATAATTTTTAACTTAGGCAATAAGGAGTCACATCTAAGCCCCTGAGTGTGGATGATGTCCTCACTTGGAGTAATTTTTAACTTAGGCGATACGGAGTCGCAGCTAAGCCCCCGAGTGTGGATGATGTCCTCACTCGAAGTAATTTTTAATTTAGGTGATACAAAGTCGCAGCTAAGCCCCCGAGTGTGGATGATGTCCTCACTCGGAGTAGTTTTCAACGTAGGCGACACAGAGTCGCAGCTAAGCCTCCGAGCATGGATGATGTCCTCACTCAGAGTAGTTTTTAACTTAGGCGATACGGAATCGCAACTAAGCATCCGAGTGTGGATGACGTTCTCACTCGGAGCAGTTTGTAATTTAGGCGATACAAAATCATAGCTAAGCGTCCGAGTGTGGACGATGTCCTCACTCGGAGTGGTTTTTAACTTAGGCGATACGGAATCGCAGCTAAGTGTCCAAGTGTGGATGATGTCCTCACTCGGAGTGGTTGTTAACTTAGGCGATACGGAATCGCAGCTAAGCTTCGAGTATGGATGATGTCCTCACTCGGAGTGGTCTTTTACTTAGGCGATACAGAGTCGCAACTAAGTCCCCGAGTGTGGATGATGTCCTCACTCGGAGTGGTTTTTGACAGGCGATACGAAGTCGCGGCTAAGCCCCTGAGTATGGATGATGTCCTCACTCGGAGTGGTTTTGACTTAGCCGATACGGAGTCACAACTAAGCCCCCGAGTGTGGATGATGTCCTCATTCGGAGTAGTTTTTGACTTAGGCGATATGGATTCGTAGCTAAGCCCCCGAGTGTGGATGATGTCCTCACTCGAAGCAGTTTTGAACTCAAAGACGTTCCACACAGAGTGGCGATACGCGGGGCATCCGAGTGAAGTTGACACGTCTGGCTGAGTGGCGACGTACGGGGCAACCAAGTGATGTAAATGCATCCAACACAATGGCAATGCACGGGGCATCCGAGTGAGGTAGATACATCTCACTGAGTGGCGACGCCTGGGGCGGTCAAATAACGGTGCGCGGGGCAGCCGAGTCGAGAATGTTGTTGCGAAGGCGTCCAACCAAGTGATAGCGCATGGAGCGGCCGAATACAGCATGTCATCGAGGAGGCGTCCGAACAAGTGACGGTGTGCGCGGCGACCGAGGCGAGCATGTCGTCGAGAATGGCGCACAGAGGCGTCCATGTAACCTGTGTATGAAAAATAACACAAGCTAACATAAAAATTCTCTAAGTAATTTGATGTTTGTTGAAATGATTCATGTAAATTACACCCATAGACACCCGCTGGGTGTTCCAGGTGCTTGCTGGTCCGAAACCAGCAAGAGTCTAAAGAGTGAAGGATCCAAGTGAATTTGTGAAAGTGAAGGATTCGACATGATGATACAGAACTGAGCGCATAGCTACACTCGGTGGCATGGCCTCCGAGTGAACGTCATGTGCGACTTACTTGACAATCAGTAATGCATAAATAATTATTTAACTGAATGCAATGTGTGAAAAATGACATAGCTATCTAACGGCACGCGAGCGGCAGAGTGATGAAGACGTGCCACATGGAGTGACGGCACGTGGAGCAGCCGAGTGACGAAGGAGCATCTTGCCGGGTGGCGATGTGCGGAGCTGTCGAGTGATGACAACGTGTCCAATAGAGTGATGGCACGCGGAGCGGCCGAGTGACGATGGAGCGTCCGGCTGAGTGGCGATGCGCGGGGCGGCCAAGTGACGAAAAGGTGTCTCGCCGAGTGGGGACGCGCGGAGCGGCCGAGTGACGAAGGAGCATCTCGCTGAGTGGCGATGCGCAGAGCTGCCGAGTGACGAAGACGTGTGTCGCCGAGTGGCGTTGCATGGAGCTGCCGAGTGATGAGGACGCGTCCAGTAGAGTGACGACGTGTAGAGCGGCCGAGTGACGATGGAGCATCCAGCTGAGTGGCGATGCGCGGGACGGCCAACTGACGAAGATGTGTCTCGTCGAGTGGTGATGCGCGGAACTGCCAAGTAACAAAGGAGCATCTCATCGAGTGGCAATACACGGAGCTGCCGAGTGATGAAGTCGTGTCTTCCGAGTGGCGATGCGCAGAGCTACCGAGTGATGACGACGCGTACAGTAGAGTGACAGCGCGCGGAGTGGCCGAGTGATGATGGAGCGTCCGACTGAGAGGCGATGTGGGGGCGGCCAAGTGACAAAGACGTGTCTCGCCGAGTGGGGACGCGCGGAGCGGCCGAGTGATGAAGCAGCGTCTCGCCGAGTGGCGATGCGCGGAGCTGCCGAGTGATGACGACGCGTCTAGTAGAGTGACAACGCGCGGAGCAGCCGAGTGACGATGGAGCGTCCGGCTGAGTGGCGATGTGTGGGGTGGCCAAGTGATGAAGATGTGTCTCGCCGAGTGGTGATGCGCGGAACTGCCGAGTGACGAAGGAGCGTCTCGTCGAGTGGCGATGCGCGGAGCTGGTGAGTGATGACGACACATCCAGTTGAGTGACGGCGCGCGGAGCCGCCGAGTGACGATGGAGCGTCCGGCTGAGGGGCTATGCGCGGGGCGGCCAAGTGACGAAGACGTGTCTCGACGAGTAGCAATGTGCAGAACTGCCGAGTGACGAAGGAGCGTCTCATCGAGTGGCGATGCGCGGAGCTGCCGAGGGATGAAGACGTGTCTCGCCAAGTGATAATGCGCGGAGCTGCCGACTAATGAGGACACGCCCAGTAGAGTGACGGCGCACGGAGCAGCCGAGTGATGATGGAGCTTCTGGCTGAGTGGCGATGCGCGGGCCAGCCATGTGACAAAGACGTGTCTCGTCGAGTGGCGATGTGCGGAACTGCCGAGTGATGAAGGAGCATCTCGTCGAGTGGCGACGCGCGGAGCCGTCGAGTGACGAAGACGTGTCTCGCTGAGTGGTGATGCGCGTAGCTGCCGAGTGATGATGACACGTCCAGTAAAGTGACGGCGTGCGGAGCGACCGAGTGACGATGGAGCATCTGGCTGAGTGGCGATGCGCGGGGCGGCCAAGTGACGAAGACGTGTCTCGCCGAGTGAGGACGCGCGAAACAGCCGAGTGGCGATGCACAGAGCTGCCAATTGATGGCGACGCGTCAAGTAGAGTGACGACACATGGAGCACCCGAGTGACGATGGAGCATCCAACTGAGTGGCGATGCGCGGGGCAGCCAAGTGACTTAGACGTGTCTCGCCAGGTGGGGACACACGGAGAGGCCGAGTGAGGAAGGAGCATCTCGCCGAGTGGCGATGCGCGGAGCTGCCGAGTGATAATGACGCGTCCAGTAGCATGACGGCGCACGGAGCGGCCGAGTGAAGATGGAGCATTTGGCTGAGTGGCAATGCACGGGGCGGCCAAGTGACGAAGATGTGTCTCGCGGAGTGGCGATGTGCGGAACTGCCGAGTGATGAAGGAGCGTCTCGTCGAGTGGTGATGCGTGGAGCTGTCGAGTGATGAAGACGTGTCTCGCCGAGTGGCGAGGCACTGAGCTGCCGAGTGATGACGACGCGTCCAATAGAGTGACGATGCACGAAGTGGCCGAGTGATGAAGTAGCGGCTCGCCGAGTGGCGATGCGCGGAGCTGCAGAGTGATGACGACGCATCCAGTAGTGTGACGGCATGCAGAGTGGCCGAGTGACGATGGAGCGTCTGGCTGAGTGGCGATGCGCGGGGTGGCCAAGTGACGAAGATGTGTCTCGTCGAGTGGTGATGCGCGGAACTGCCGAGTGACGAAGGAGCATCTCGCCGAGTGGCGATGCGCGGAGCTGCCGAGTGATGACAACGTGTCCAGTAGAGTGTCAGCACATGGAGCGGCCGAGTGATGATGGAGCATCCGGTTGAGTGGAGATGTGTGGGGCAGCCAAGTGATGAAGACGTGTCTCGTCGAGTGGCGATGCACGGAACTGTCGAGTGACGAAGGAGCGTCTCGCCGAGTGGTGATGGACAGAGCTGCCAAGTGATGACAACGCGTCTAGTAGAGTGACGGCGCGCGGAGCGGCCGAGTGACGATGGAGTGTCCAGCTAAGTGACGACGCATAGAGCGTTCGAATGACGACACCCGCGGTGGTGGAGTGGACATGGACGCGTCCAAGTACATCAGTATGCTAGCCGTTGTCGTGGTTGTCTCATCAATGTTGCTCCTGTCAAAATTAGCCATAATTTCCTAGTAATTAGGTGTGATTGTTTGGCTAACCTACGCATTGAAGGAGTTGCCCATGTCCAGATTCCACATGAATGACCTCCATGCAAGAGACATTAATGGTAATTAGTAAGATTTAAAATCCGGTTGTGCATGCCATGGACGTTTCCCTTTTCCCATGGGCCAGTCACTACACGTAGTTTATTTTTGTGTCGTTGGGCCCGAGCCTTCGTCATGGAAATTGTAGTAGGGTAGCGTACGCCAGCGGGATGAGTCGCCGCGCATGGGGTGCGGCCAGCCCCGACAACTGCGCCTCGTCGGGCCTGCACCACCACCACGGAGTCAATAGCTGGACCGCCGAGGCAAGACTTCGTTGTGCGTAGGGAGCGTTGTTCCCTTGTGTCGCATTGGGCATGTGCCTCCACCATAGAGGTTGCCGTCGAGCGGCCGAGAACACGAGACCGAAATCAATGACGAGGCGAACGACATCCAGAATGCCAATTATCTTTCTATGTGCTTGGATGGACGTATGTTTCCCTTCTGTTCGCGATGCTTTGCTCGCCGTGAAGACGAATAGTACAAACAAATGTGTTAGAACATGAAGATGAAACCGAATAGAGGGCACCAGCAGAAACTGAACGGCCGCCGGAGATCGAAGAAATAGTCATCTGCAACATGGTTCGATAGACACCATTCCCCATGGTGGGCACCAAATATCGTGGGAACGATTCCGACATTATAGAGGGGTAGGATAACGGAGCATGATCTATCTGGATGCAAAATGGATGACATGAGTGTTTTAGCAAGTTCGGGCCTCTCGCAGTGGAGATAATAGACCTACGTCTCGTGCTCCGAAGAGGCTTTGTTTTATCTGTCATGGACTTGAGGTACATGGTGTAAGACCATTCTCATACCCTTGGTGTTTTGGTGATGATGATAACTCACTAGGATCTAACCGTGCGTCAAGTTATACAGGGATTGTATGTGGAAAGCAAGACGGTTAGGTGGACCCTCCAAATGGAAAAGATCGAAGATGGGATTCTCTACATGTTTATTCTCTTTGGTCGTAGGGATCCCGTACTATCAAGAGGGAATCCACATTGGAAAGTTTTGGGTGAATCAGTTCTAACGCACATCCGTCTTCACCTAATTCTCTTCCCCGCATCATTGAGAGAGAGCCCCCTCTTTCTTCCTTTACATGCCAGTTAATCTGTGGTGTCGACCTAATTGCACATCTGGTTTTTAACCTCCGATTAGACCATCACTCTAGGGGTGATACCCTGGGGGTGCTGCCAAAATGGTCCCCAAGGGTTTTACCATTGCCCCTGGGCGGTAGTACCACCAAAGGCTGGGAGACTCAAAAAGGTAGCTCTGGGCAGTTGAATCGGCCTAGCACCAGGCCACAACTGAACAAGTTTCTGTTGTGCTTCGGTTGTTGGGCGGTTCTGGACCAGATTTTGTTTCTTTTGGGTGTTTGAGCACCCTAGATGGAAGAGGTCACCTCGAAGCCATATTCCATTGTGGTGAAGCTTCATGGTTTTGTTGGGAGCCTCCAATTAATTTGTGGAGAGAGCCCCAACCTTGTTTGTAAAGGTCCGGTCGCCGCCTTCAAGGCCACCGATAGTGGAATAACGGCACCTCGCATTGTGTGAGGGCGCGAGGAGAATACGGTGGCCCTAGTGGCTTCTTGGGGAGCATTGTGCCTCCACACCGCTCCAATGGAGACGTACTTCCTCACAAGGGAAGGAACTTCGGTAACACATCCTTGTCTCAACCGGCTCTACTTTTGGTTATCTCTTACCTTTACTTCATGCAAGCTATTATCGTGTTGTATCCCTTGCTTGATTGTATGCTTGTTGTGATTAGCATCATATAGGTTTCTCAGCTAGTTGCACATCTAGCCAACCTATTTGATGCTAAGCCTAAATTGTTAAAGAAAAGTTAAAAAGTGTTAGTTGCCTATTCACCCCCCGCTAGTCAACCATATCAATCCTCATATAGTTAACCATGGTCCTCCTCCTAAACTTGTTAAGAATGATTTGCTAACTGGGGTTTCAGTATTAAGTCTCATTTAGATCACAACTCAATTCATCTCATGAGGTTCATTGAAGAACGATACTATCCTCATGATCCACGCAACCTTACTCCAAGAGAACAAGCGGATAAACAACTAAATTCTTCCGCCTTGTTCATACTCCAAGCTGCTGTTCTTGCTGAAGATCTACCTCACCTGCGGCCCTTCACTATTGCTAAAGAGTGTTGGGAACACATTGTCTCCATTTACAAGGGCAGTTCAAGCATTCAACAGTCAAACTATGAAGTTGTCCTTGATCAGTCAAATGAGTTTGTGATGATAGAGGATGAGGAACCGCATGATCTCTATAGGAGGGTGAACGCTCGCCGTTTCCCTCAAAGATCATGGCAGCAAGGATGTGGATGATACTTGGATCAAGCGTAAGTTTCTGAAGGCCATCATGCCCTACAACAAGCCCATGTCCGCTGTCATCCGTCAAAGGCCGGACTTTCACACCTTGTCTTTTGGTGATGTGTTGGATGAGCTTATTGCAATGAACATCCTGAACACGACAGCTGACAATGCTCTCGCTCGCGAGCAACGATGAAAGAAATCCTCTCCCAACCTTGCTTTTAAGGCCAAGGTCAGTCAAGAGGAAGAAGAAGAAGAAGAAGAGGGTTACCCCGAGGACACCAAATATGTTTATCATGAGCACATGGCTCTTGCGTCCAGACAATTTTGGGGCAACAAGAGTAACACAAGGCCCAACTTCTCCAAGAACAACTCAAATGGGTCAAAGGGCAAGCAACATGTGAAAACATGCTACAACTATGGTAATGTGAGTCTATTTGTGGTGGATTGCCCATATGAGAAGAGGGAAGACAATGGTGGCAAGCTCATTCGCAAAGATAAGGCCAAGTCCTTCCCCAACAAAACCAACTTCACCAATAAGGCTCCCCACAAAGTATTGGTGGCTCAAGAAGAGTATGCGTCAGATGATGATGTTGATGACAAGGACACAAGCAGTGAAGGAATGGCAATGGCATCTATAGAAATTGCTTCCTCTACCCCAACAAAGGTGTCACTCTTCGACGCCCCCAAGGAGAACATCATCGCGAGGTGCCTCATGGCTAAAGGTATCACCAAGGTAACCTCCAATGTCAAAATCTCAAACATTAAGGCTCCTATTTCTTCCACTCCGTCTTGAGAATGTGTGGATGAACATGAGGAGGCGAAAGAGGATAAAAATGAGTTTGACAAATTCATGTGTAAATTCAAGGGAGAGTCCTGTAGCGACCCGACCTGAAAGGTCGAATCTCCGGTGTTTCCGTACCATCCCAAAATCATGCTGGTACACACACGGTACATCAATGTATATATCAAAGTGAAATCACACAGCTTTATAAATCGTAAATCTCATATCGAGTCCTTTATTACAATAAGAATTACAATAAAGTGGCTGAAGGCCAACTCATGAGAATAACTAATCTTGCGGAAGCTTCAAGGTAGTTGAGTCCATCTGACTCCAAGGGCATCTCACCGAGCGTAGAGCGTATCCTCACTCCTGGTCGGAAAAGTACTCTGCAACATGATACGTTGCAGCCGTATAGGTCAGCATATTGAATATGCCGGCAATGTCACAAAAGAGGGGGTGTAAAGCAATCATCTATTCTATATGCATATATGGTAGGTGGGGGTAGTAAGTTTTTGCATAAAGCCAAATTTTTCCTACAACAAGAGAGGGTAAAAGCATAATTACTACAATGTTGGTTGATTAATGAGATGGTTCCACCAACCAATTCTCATACCCAAGTTGTCATTAAAATCCCACATCAATATACTTAATTGTGTTGAGAGTTCCAGATAGTTCAGTTCCTTTGGCTCAAGCTGTCCATGACCGTGGACACGGCTAATCGATTAGTTTTGGGTACTCTATAGAGTTTTGCACACGTTCCCCACAAGATTTGATCGCCTCCGTTGGATTTCTCGCACTTCAGGGTGTTTGAGAAATGTATGACCAAAACATGGTCTTCTAAAGGGTTTCCTCGAGACTCTGTCGATGCCCATCCTTTCCTACCGTTCTTCTACATCTCGTAGCACCACCTGTCCAGGGACACCACGATATCCAACCAAGCCAGAGCCCATAATGGCTTGTGGCTGTGCAGGTAAGCCTTGGGTCTTGAAGCATCCATCCATCTCTTTGTGCCTGGGTGGACCTTTCCGCATGAATACTCGCACTTCTCCAGCAACATCTAGGCTAACCACTGGTTTCTCTAGGGCACCGTTCAACCATCATCCACCCAGAGGTATGTTGAAAACTCAGAGTCTTGAAGTCTTGTTCATCTTGTAGGTCTTGAAATTATTATCTCACAACTCTCATGAATCACACAACCAACCCCGTCTACTAATAGCATAGCAAAATTAAATCAACGTTTCCCGGGGCTAATGTGTCAAAGGGTTGAGGGGTGCCTACCACATGATACTACTTCAAGTAACCAAGTTTCCCAATTACCTACATTGCATGCAATTGGGGAGATGGTAGAACTAATGCAATAAAACATAGGTTTACATGGTCAAAGTGACTTGCCTTGCTGACGATCCTCGTACTCAAGTGACTCTAGATAACAAGTTTCGCACTCCGAATGATCTAACAAATCAAACAAAGCACACAATAAGTATAATCACAATATAATTCACACAACAGCAAGGTAAACAATACTTCATCAAACAAAAAGCAAAATCAAAAAGAGGGGTCACTCAAAAAAGAAGACTCTAAAATTTATAGTGTCAAAAACCTACTAAGGCATAACAAGGCAAAAATTTGTTTCGAAACAACTATCCATTTAGATAACATTAAAAAATACAATTTTGATTAGAAAACAGAAGGTATTTCATTATAAAAATTCTTTTCAAAAGAGTTATTACAAAACATTTTTCTAACCAATATAAATGGTGAAACAATTTTTTTTACCTATTTAAACTAGAGCACAAAACAAATTAAAATATTTTATTTTATGAAAATCAATTCACCTAATGTTGAATAACAGAACTAAATAAACTACTTTGAAAAGTTGAACTAAAGCAAAATTAAAGCAGATTTAAAATAAAAAACAATTCAATTTAGTGTTACGAAGAAACGAAACAGAACCCGTTTTTACGAAAATCCTAGTCTAACATATTCAAAAGAATCTCAAATAGTGCTGGATGATAGTCCTAACTAATACAAAACAGTAGCAAAAAGAATCACTCAAAAATAAATATTTAAACTCATGTTATTCAAGTTTTAGTGATTTGCTTTATCAAAATTCAAATTTAGAAGTTCAAATTTGAAATCTAAGCATACAGACATAAACTACAACAAATTTGTGACATGTTGCAAAAAGAATCAATCAATAACTCTAAATATTTTAAAAGATATAATAAAAACAAAAACACAATACATTGTGTTTTCTAAAACAGAAAGGAAAAGAAAAAGATCTTATCGAGTGGAGAGGGTCTACGTGGCATGCTGTGATTGGTTGAGAGAGTGTGCGTGCGGGAGCTAGCGAGCGGACGACCGAAACTTAATGTGTACCGATTCGTTTTATAAAACTTCTAATCTGGCACGTTGGATCTAGATCGAACGGCCCAGGGGGGGGGGGTGCGGTGGCTTACAGCGGTGGGGGTCGGGGTTCCGGCGAGGTCGACGGCGGTCGGACGTTGGAGGTGGTCGGAGGCGACAGTGTTGTGGTCGGGGGCGGCGTTCGAAGTGCTCAGGCGACGGCGGCGAAGCTCCGGCGTCGATTGGTGGCGTCGGCCGGGGCTGGGGACGACGGAGGCAACGACCTCGTGCTCAGGGAGATTCGGTCGACGTCCGAACTCCGGCGAGGTCGTGCGGTGGCGTTCTGGTGAGGGTAGAGGGGGTTTCGGGGTGGAACAAAGAGCGGAGGGACGGGGGGTTCTTATAGTGGTGGTGCGGTGGTCGGGGAGGGAAAGAGGAGCGAGATCTGTGGGGAGAGATCGCCGGCGACGTCGGAGGCGCGGTGAAGGAGATGAGCACGATGTTGCCACGGTCGAACGGTGGGTCCCTCGCGTTAGTGAGGGTGGGACGCGGGATCTGCACGTCGGTGGCCGACCCGGAGTGATTTCGGGTCTTAAAGGTTGTGGGCCGGCCCGTTTCTGTTTAATTCATTTCCTTTTTTATTTCCAAAGCGTTTAAAACATCTTTAATGCATTCAAATCATTTCTAAACATAGTAAATGTATATATCAAAATGATCAGGGGATTAAATGCTACTTAATGAACATTTTTCCTCTGTCATATTGAATATGTTTTTAAAATTTATTTTCAGAAAAATGCCTAATTGATTTGAAATCCTTTTGCAAAAAAATTTCAAATAACCCCCTGGTTTTATTGTTCAAATATTTCACCAAGATGCCCCTGGTGTGGAGTGTCATGTTACTCCCCTCTTTGTTTGAACATTTCCAAAGGTTTTCAAATAGGTGAAACAAATACATGGAAAAATCGAAATGCCCTTTGAGAATTTCAAAGGAAGCACTTCAACCATTCATTTCATTCAAACAAAGTGATGATGATGCATAGCTATATTTCATAACATTCCAAAATGAAATTTTGGGATGTTACAAACCTACCCACCTTAAGATGAATCTCGCCCTCGAGATTCGGGTTGGCTAGAAAATAGGTGCGGGTGGTCTCTACGAAGATCTTCTTCGCGTTCCCAGGTGGCTTCTTCCTCGGTGTGGTGAATCCATAGAACTTTACAAACTTGATGGTCTTGCTACGGGTAACTCTGTTGGTAGTCTCGAGGATTCTGACAGGTTTCTCCTCGTAGGTCAGGTCACTGTCAAGTTGTATGGCCTCTAGGGGCACTATGTCTCTCATAGGAATATCAGCCATCTCAGCGTGGCATTTCTTCAGCTGGGAAACATGGAAAACATCATGAACTCCGGACAATTCTTCCGGCAATTCCAGCTTGTATGCAACTTCACCTCTACGTTCAAGAATTTTGTAGGGGCCTATGAATCTGGGTGCTAACTTTCCTTTAACACCAAACCTCTTGATTCCTCGAAGTGGGGACACACAAAGGTATGCTCGATCTCCCACTTCATATGTCACCTCCTTGCGTTTGTTATCCGCATATCTCTTTTGCCTGGATTGAGCTATCTTGAGTCGGTCTCGAATCAGTTTGACCTTTTCTTCAGAATCTCGGATAAGATCGGGACCAAAGAGTTTTCGGTCTCCAACACCATCCCACATCAATGGTGTTGTGCACCTCCTTCCGTATAAAGCTTCAAAAGGGGCCATCTTCAGACTTGTGTGATAACTGTTGTTGTACGAGAACTCTGCGTAAGGTAACTTGTCATCCCAATTGGACCCATAGTCTAGCGCACAAGCTCTCAACATGTCCTCCAGAATCTGGTTGACTCTCCCAGTCTGTCCATCGGTCTGCGGATGAAAAGCTGTACTGAACTCCAGCCTCGTACCTAAAGTTTCATGTAGCTGATGCCAGAACTTTGAGGTAAATTGTGTTCCTCTATCTAACATGATACTCCTCGGAACTCCATGCAGACATACGATCCTGGTCATATATATATCTTGGCTAACTTAGCACTGGTATAGGTGGTCTTTACTGGGATGAAATGGGCCACCTTGGTCAAGCGATCGACCACTACCCAGATGGAATCATAACCTGAACGGGTCCTGGGTAATCCTGTGATGAAGTCCATACCAAGCTTATCCCATTTCCACTCGGGCATCGGCAAAGGTTGGAGTAACCCTACTGGTTTCTGATGTTCCGCCTTTACTCGCTGACAAACATCACATACCGCAACATGTTCGGCAATATCCTTCTTCATACCTGTCCACCAGTAACTTTCCTTCAAATCAAGGTACATCTTGGTGTTGCCTGGGTGTATCGAGTAGGGTGAATCGTGAGCTTCTTGAAGTATCAACTTCCTGAGCTCTGGGTCATTGGGCACATAGATTCGGTTCTCAAACCATAGAGTACCTTGTTCATCTTCACGAAAGTCGTTAGCTTTTCCATCCTTCATTCTATGCTTTATCTCAGCTATCTCCTTGTCCGATTTCTGGGCTTCACGAATTCTTTCGGTCAAGGTGGACTGGATCTCTAGTGTGGCAACATATCCTTTTGGATCTATCTCTAGCCGAAGCTCTCTGATATCATCGGTTAACTCCTGGGGTAATCCTCCGGCTATGAGTGTGTTCACATAACTCTTTGTACTCAAAGCATCTGCTACAACATTTGCCTTTCCTGGATGGTAATGCAGTCTCATGTCATAGTCCTTGATTAACTCTAACCATCTCCTCTGTCTGAGGTTCAAAGATATACTTCAGGCTTTTATGATTAGTGTAAACATCACACCTATTTCCGATAAGGAAATGTCTCCAGGTCTTGAGTGCGTGCACTACGGCTGCTAGTTCCAAATCATGGGTGGCATAATTCAACTCATGGGGTCATAACTGTCTGGATGCATAGGCTACAACTTTTCCCTCCTGCATGAGTACTCCTCCAAGTCCTTGACGTGATGCGTCACAATAAACCTGGAAGTTCTTCCGAATGTTTGGCAGTATCAACACCGGGGCTATGACCAAACGTTTCTTCAACTCCTGGAAACTGGCCTCACATTCCTCAGTCCAGATATACTTAGACTCTTTCTTCAACAACTCTATCATGGGCTTGGCAATCTTTGAGAAATTCTCAATGAACCTCCAGTAATATCCGGCAAGTCCGAGAAAACTGCGGATCTCCTTAACTGAGGTGGGTGACTTCCACTCAGTGACTGCTTCAACCTTAGCGGGGTCTACTGCTATTCCTTCTCCGAAAATAATGTGTCCAAGAAATCCGACTTCCGCCAGCCAGAATTCACATTTACTGAACTTGGCATATAACTGATGCTCTCTAAGCTTCTCCAGAACTAAACGCAAGTGTTCCTTGTGTTCTTCCTCGCTCTTGAAGAATATTAAAATGTCATCGATGAACACCACGACAAACTTTTCCAAATATTCCATAAACACTTTGTTCATCATATTCATGAAGTAGGCAGGAGCATTAGTCAAACCAAAAGACATGACTGTATACTCATATAAGCCATACCTTGTGGTGAAGGCTGTTTTGGGTATACCCTGTTCGCGAATTTTCAGTTGGTGATACCCTGATCGAAGATCGATCTTGGAGAATACTTTGGCTCCTACTAGCTGATCAACCAAGTCATTAATCATTAGCAGAGGGTACTTGTTCTTGATAGTCACCTCGTTCAATGCACAATAATCGACTACCATCCTCAAGGTTTTATCTTTCTCCTCCACCAAAAGAACTGGGGCTCCCCAAGGTGAAGAACTTGGGCGAATATATCCCTTATCCAATAACTCCTTAATCTGCTTCTTGATTTCTACTAAATCATTTGCGGGCATCCGATAGGGTCTCTTGGAAATTGGGGCGGTTCCTGGTAGGAACTCTATCGAAAACTCAATCTCTCTATCTGGTGGCATGCCTGGTAATTCCTCCGGGAATACATCTGGAAAGTCTTGTACCCTCGGCACTTCCTCCTAAACAACTCCTATGAGGGAATTTAACCGAGCACTCATTCGTGTGCGTCGGGATACATATTTAATCCTCTTGTTCTCTGGGGTGGTGAGTGAAATAGACTTGCTGGGGCAATCAAATTTTCCTTCATACTTGGTCATCCAATCCATGCCTAGGATTACATCCAATCATTGGGACTCTAGGACGATGAGGTCGGTGGGAAAACGTGTTTTCCTATATTAAGTTTCAAGGCGTGGCATCCTATCCCTGCCATCATCATACCTCTTGGGGAATTGAGCTTAATGGGCTGACTAAGGGTTCTGGTGGGTAAACCATACTTTTCCACAATTACCCTTGATATGAATGAATGAGTTGCACCAGAACCAAAAAGTACCATAACTGGACGTGAATGCAATAAAAAGTTACCAACCGCAGTCTCAGGCTGATCATAGACTTCTTCCACATCAAGGTGGTTCACCTGAGCTCGAGGAAAAGGATTTGGCTTCTTAGCTGTGGAGTTGCCGTTGTTGTTGCCGTTTCTACTTCCTTGCTTGTTCTGAGGACATTCAGTGGCATAGTGTCTTGTCTTCTGGCACTTGAAACAGGTGATATGGTTCAGATCCTTCTGAGTTGAAACGGGACGTTGTTGGTTGCCATTCCCATTTCCATTGACATTCTTGAAGTTTCCATTGTTGGGACGATTATTCCCATTTCCTCCATGGTTATGGCCTCCATGGTTGTGCACATGATGAGTGTGTCCTCCATACTTATCGGTCTCTGATCTGGTATTTCCCGAGTACGGGGAGTAACGGGGCTTCTGTTGAGCTCCAGAGTGAGACTTCCCCTGTCCATACTTCCTCTTGGATTTTCGATTTGCCGCTACTTCCCCTCCAAGATGAGGGCCTTGTCTACCAGCTCCTGGTAGTTGTTGAAAGTAGCCACCATCAGTTGCACACTCAACTCATTGTTGAGTCCTTCCAGGAACTTCTCCTGTTTGGCTGTGCCATTGGCCACATCTCCTGGTGCATAACGAGCCAACATGCTGAATTCATCCACATACTGGGCCACGGAGCGGTTCCCCTGGCGTAAGTTGCAAAACTCACGCTTCTACAGACTCATGGCTCCAGCTGAGACATGAGCAGTGCGGAAAGCTAGCTTGAACTGCTCCCAAGTCACACCAGCAATGGGGTACGTGGTGGTGTAGTTCTCCCACCATGAAGCTGCTGGTCCCTCCAGTTGATGGGCGGCGAAACGCACCTTTTCAGCCTCAGTGCATCCGGCGGTGGTGAGTTCCCTCTCCATCTTGTGGAGCCAATCATCTCCCACAATGGGCTCAGTGCTGCTGGAAAAAGTTGGTGGATTCAGCCTCAGAAAACGGGTGAGGTTGTCACCTTGAGGTGGAGGGTGGTTGTTGGTCTGGTTCTGTATCAACAGCTGCATCAGGGCATTCTGCTACTGGAGAAGTTGTGTGAGTTCTGGCGGGAAAGTGAAGTCGGACTCACGTCGCGGAGGCATCTTGCTGTTTTTAGAGGGGTGAGAATTAGAATAGAACAAGGACCTAAAAGGAAATTTTACTACCCATATGCAATGCAACAAACATATCACACCAAACACTCATTCATTTATTCAACTCAAGGTTCAAACATCGAGATACAAATCTCCAAATCAAACTAAGCATCGACCTACGCTTTAACAATGAAAATAAAGATACATGGGGGCATAACTAAAGTTCTCCTAAAAAGTACATGGTGAAGTGGCCTCCTCCGGTGACGCTCTCCTCATAGTCATCATCGTTGCTGATCAAGGGAGCCATGTCTCCTTCTGGGTGAAGATTTCCCCCCATGTCCAACTGTTCCTCCAGAGTTGCAATGCGAGTGTTCAGCTTATCGATCCTCTCTAAGAAATCCTTCACTTCATGCTCATGCTCGTACTTGGCTTCCCGTAGGTCAGCTTCGAGGTCAATCTCGCGGTTCATCAGCCTCTTGATCGTCTTCGTGTGGGCACGTACCTGAAGCTCCAAGGTCCTGATGTGCGTCTCCAAAGTCTAGATATAGGAAATGGTGGAGTCTTTAGTGGGAGTGTTTATGATATTTCCATTGGCATCCCTGCGACAAACCACGCTGAGTCCTAGGGAAATGGGACCACCCCTGTATGCCTCCTGAATACGTCCAAGGGCACGGTGAATTGCCATGTCCCTCCTAAGAATCCAGCTGGGTGCCACAAACTTGAAGTCGATGGGTTCCTTACGATTTCCAAAAGTCTTTCCGGGGATGTGCACCTCGATCCTGTAGCGACCATCTTGTGGAAAAGACATGATGGGAGTCCCAGTGATGCTTGGCAAGGAAGTCCTTACGTCCCTGACGATCTTCATCAGCTCTTTGCCAAAGGGCATTGTCGCGTCAGGCTGACAAAACTCCGTGATCAAAACTGGGATGAAGGTGGCCATCCATAAATTTTGAAATAAATCGGAGGGAAGTCAGCAACGAGTAGATGAGAGTATAAGAATTTTAAAGACAAAAGAGAAATAAATCCTAAGGCTTTTCCAATCCTAGAGGTTACGTCCTACGATCAGCGTGTGCTATGATACCATTTCTATAGTGACCCAACCTGAAAGGTCGAATCACCAGTGTTTCCGTACCATCCCAAGATCATGCTGGTACACAGACGGTACATCAATGTATATATCAAAGTGAAATCACACAGCTTTATAAATTGTAAATCTCATATCGAGTCCTTTATTACAATAAGAATTACAATAAAGTGGCTGAAGGCCAACTCATGAGAATAACTAATCTTGCGGAAGCTTCAAGGTAGTTGAGTCCATCTGACTCCAAGGGCATCTCACCGAGCGTAGAGCGTATCCTCACTCCTGGTCAGAAAAGTACACTGCAACATGATACGTTGCAGCCATATAGGTCAGCATATTGAATATGCCGGCAATGTCACAAAAGAGGGGGCGTAAATCAATCGTCTATTCTATATGCATATATGGTAGGTGGGGGTAGTAAGTTTTTGCATAAAGCCAAATTTTTCCTACAACAAGAGAGGGTAAAAGCATAATTACTACAATGTTGGTTGATTAATGAGATGGTTCCACCAACCAATTCTCATACCCAAGTTGTCATTAAAATCCCACATCAATATACTTAATTGTGTTGAGAGTTCCAGATAGTTCAGTTCCTTTGGCTCAAGCTATCCATGACCGTGGACACGGCTAATCGATTAGTTTTGGGTACTCTGCAGAGTTTTGCACATGTTCCCACAAGATTTGATCGCCTCCGTTGGATTTCTCGCACTTCAGGGTGTTTGAGAAACAGATGAACAAAACATGGTCTTCTAAAGGGTTTCCCCGAGACTGTCGGTGCCCATCCTTTCCTACCGTTCTTCTACATCTCGTAGCACCACCTATCCAGGGTCACCACGATATCCAACCAAGCCAGAGTCCATAATGGCTTGTGGCTGTGCAGGTAAGCTGTAGTGACCCGACCTGAAAGGTCGAATCTCCGGTGTTTCCGTACCATCCCAAGATCATGCTAGTACACACACGGCACATCAATGTATATATCAAAGGGAAATCACACAGCATTACATTAATCGAAATATCATATCGAGTCCTTTATTACAATAAAAATTACAATAAAGTGGCCGAAGGCCAACTCATGAGAATATCTAAATCTTGCGGAAGCGTCGAAGGTAGATGAGTCCATCTGACTCCAAGGGCATCTCACTGAGCATAGAACGTGTCCTCACTCCTGGTCGGAAAAGTACTCTGCAACATGATACATTGCAGCCATGTAGGTCAGCATATGGAATATGCCGGCAAAGTCACAAGAGAGGGGTGAAAAGATAATCATCTAGTCTATATGCATATATGGCAGGTGGGGTGGTAAGTTTTTGCGTAAAGCCAATTTTTCCTACATCAAGAAAGGGGCTAAGCAAAATATTACTAAGTTGGTTGATTAATGAGATGGTTCCACCAACCAATTCTCATTCCCAAATTATTAATACCCACATCCTCATTATTAATTGTGTTGAGAGTTCCGAATGTTTCAGTTCCTTTGGCTCAAGTCGTCCATGACGGTGGACACGGCTAATCGATTAGGTTTGAGTACTCTGCAGCGTTTTGCACACGTTCCCCACAAGATTTGGTCGCCTCCGTTTGATTTCTCGCACTTCAGGGTGTTTGAGAAATGGATGACCAAAACATGGTCTTCCAAAGGGTTTCCCTGCGACTCTGTCGGTGCCCATCCTTTCCTACCGTTCTTCTACATCTCGTAGCACCGCCTGTCCAGGGTCACCACGATATCCAACCAAGCCAGAGCCCATAATGACGTGTGGCTGTGCAGGTAAGCCTTGGGTCTTGAAGCACCCATCCATCTCTTTGTGGCTGGGTGGACCTTTCCGCGTGAATACTGGCCATCTCCAGCATCACCTAGGCAAATCCACTGGTTTCTCCAGGGTGCCGTTCAACCATCATCCACCCAGAGGTATGTTGAAAACTCGGAGTCTTAACTCTTGATCATTATGTAGGTCTTGAAATTATTAACTCTCTCAACTGTCATGAATCACACAACCAACCCCGTCTACTAATAGCATAGCAAAAAGTAAAACAACGTTTCCCGGGGCCAATGTGTCAAAGAGTTTGAGGGGGTACCTACCACATGATACTACTACAATGTAACCAAGTTTCCAACTAACCTATCTTGCATGCAATTTGGGGAGATGGTAGAACTAATGCATATAAAACATGGGTAAACATGATCAAAGTGACTTGCCTGATTGATGATCTTCGTACGTGAGTGACTCTAAGTAACAAGCTTCGCACTCCGGATAATCTAACGAAGCAAACAAAGCACTCAATTAAGCATACAACCAAAATAACAACTCATAACATTCAGCAAAGAAGTATTAACAATCAAGGCAACAATGCACAAAAATCACTAGCAAGAAAACACACACAGTTTTGTTTACTAGGAGGTGATTGATAAAACACTACTAACATAATAAAACTATTTTGAAATAACAAAACAATTGTTGACAGCAAGGAAACAATAGAATATTTTATTAATAAACAGAATAAAATCAATTTAAGTTTGTTGGGAAAAGTTTAGTAAAGTTTATAAAAGTTTTGATAAGCACTATATGAATCAACTATAGTTATACTAACAAAAAGAATGAAAAACTAAACTTATTATTTATTAGCAAAACATGTTCTTAACAGAAAAGAATTTACAAATAAACTTGTTTTAGAAAACAAAATTAAATTATATAAAACTTTGTTTGAAAGCAAAACTATTACTAACTAGCTGTTTTAATCAAAATAAACCTATTTGAAAAGAAGTTGTGATTCCTACATTAACAAAGAAATAAACTAAACAATTTATATATTTTTATTAACAATAAGTAAAACACTAAATGTATAAACAACAGAACCTACTAGACAAATTAAAACTAAATCTAAATTGAACTAACTAAAACTAAGTAAATAAAACTATATTGTAATACTAGGCAGATTCTGTTTATAGCTAGAAAACTATTCAAAATCATCCTAAAAATCCTCAAACTAAACCTGATGATAGTCCTAACCAATATCAAACAGTAGCAAAAAGATTCATATCAAAATCTATTTTCAAACTCTAGTTATTCAGATTTGAAGATTTTGAGCAAATTTGATTAAATTCAAATTTTATAGTTCAAATTTGAAATTTAAAAGTACAGGGTGAAACTACATGAAAAATGTGAGCTATTGCAAAAAGAATCAACTCAAAACATTAAACAGGTTAAAAGATATAAGAAAAACAAAATTTGAAATCATTCTGTTAATTAAAACAAAAAATAGAAAAGGAAAATTGATTTGCAACGGCCAGGGGGGCTACGTGGCGCTGTCCTATTGGTGGCTAGGGTGTGCGCATGAAGGTTTGCGGGCGGACGACCGGACCGAAGAGAAAAACGGTTCGCCGTTTTAAGTGTTCTATTCCGAGCCGTAGGATTAGGATCGGAGGGAGGGGAGTGTCGACGGCGACTTACCGGTGGGGAGGAAGAACTCCGGCGATGGAGGCGGCGGCCGGGGGTCAAGGAATTCGCCGGAGGTGGCTCCGGTGGTCGGGGAAGGCAGCAAAGGGGGTCGGGCGACAGCAGCGGACGTCCTGCGTCTAATGGTGAGGTTGGAGGGGCGAGGGGAAGAGTGGAGCGACGGGCACGAGCAATGGGAGCTCCGGTGGTGGCAGGGCTCCGGCGAGGAATTGACAGCGTCTTGGCGACGGAAGAGAGGGGGCTCGGGGAAGAACGGAGTGCGGAGGGTGTCCGGCTTATATAGGGGTGCTGGGGAGTGCGGAGGAGGAGAGAGGCGAGAGATCCGGTGGGAGTTATTGCCGGCGACGAGGTCGTGGGGGAAAGGAAAAGGATGACCGAGCGAGGCTAACGGTCGGTCGGGTGGGACCCGGTGTCAGATAGAGAGGGGGAGATGAATGCGCGTCGGTCGGCCGGCTTTTAATCAATACGCGAGTAACTGCCCGTGGGCCGGCCCGTTTAATACAGTAACCGTTACCGTTTCTTTTTAATGTTTTTCCAGAGCGTTTCAAAAACCTTTAAAGCATTCAAATCGTCTCTAAATATAGGAGTATTATATATCAAAATTAGCAGAATAATAAATGCTATTTAATGAACATTTCTATTCTGTCATTTGAACACTTTGGAAAAAATAATATTTTTAGAAATTGCCTAATTGTTTTTAAATCCTTTTTGCAAATATTTACAAAACAACTCCTGGTTACTTTTGTTCAAATAGATCACCAAAATTACCCTGGCGTGGAGTGTCATGTTACTCCCCTCTTATTTTGAACATTTTACCAAGATTTCAAATAGGTGAAAGCAACTTAGGGAAAAATAGAAAGGGCTTTCAGAATTTTTTTAGAAAGAACATTTCAACAATACAGGTATTCAAACAATGATGATGATGGATGCATAGCTATATTTCATAACATTCCAAAATGGAATTTTGGGATGTTACATAAGCCTTGGGTCTTGAAGCATCCATCCATCTCTTTGTGCCTGGGTGGACCTTTCCGCATGAATACTCGCACTTCTCCAGCAACATCTAGGCTAACCACTGGTTTCTCCAGGGCGTCGTTCAACCATCATCCACCTAGAGGTATGTTGAAAACTCGGAGTCTTGAAGTCTTGTTCATCTTGTTTGTCTTGAAATTATTATCTCACAACTCTCATGAATCACACAACCAACCCCGTCTACTAATAGCATAACAAAATTAAATCAACATTTCCCGGGGCCAATGTGTCAAAGGATTGAGGGGTGCCTACCACATGATACTACTTCAAGTAACCAAGTTTCCAAATTACCTACTTTGCATGCAATTGGGGAGATGGTAGAACTAATGCAATAAAACATAGGTTTACATGGTCAAAGTGACTTGCCTTGCTGACGATCCTCGTACTCAAGTGACTCTAGATAACAAGCTTCGCACTCCGAATGATATAACGAATCAAACAAAGCACACAATAAGTAGAATCACAATATAATTCACACAACAACAAGGTAAACAATACTTCATCAAAGAAAAATAAAAATCAAAAAGAGGGGTCACTCAAAAAAGAAGACTCTAAAATTTTTAGTGTCAAAAACCTACTAAGGCATAACAAGGAAAAAATTTGTTTTGAAACAACTAGCCATTTAGATAACAGAAAAAATACAATTTTTTAATTAGAAAACAGAAGGTATTTCATTATAAAAATTCTTTGCAAAAGAGTTATTACAAAACATTTTTCTAACCAATATAAATGGTGAAACAATTTATTTTACCTATTTAAACTAGAGCACAAAACAAATTAAAATATTTTATTTTATGAAAATCAATTCACCTAATGTTGAATAACAGAACTAAATAAACTACTTTGAAAAGTTGAACTAAAGCAAAATTAAAGTAGATGTAAAATAAAAACAATTCAATTTAGTGTTATGAAGAAACCAAACAGAATCTGTTTTTACTAAAATCCTAGTCTAACATATTAAAAAAAATCTCAAATAGTGCTGGATGATAGTCCTAACTAATACAAAACAGTAGCAAAAAGAATCACTCAAAAATAATTTTTTAAACTCATGTTATTCAAGTTTTAGTGATTTGCTCAATTTTATCAAAATTTAAATTTAGAAGTTCAAATTTGAAATCTAAGCATACAGACATAAACTACAACAAATTTGTGACATGTTGCAAAAAGAATCAATCAATAACTCTATATATTTTAAAAGATATAATAAAAAACAGAATACATTCTGTTTTCTAAAATAGAAAGGAAAAGAAAAAAAATCTTATCGAACGGACAGGGTCTACATGGCATGCTGTGATTGGTTGAGAGAGTGTGCGTGCGGGAGCTAGCGAGCGGACGACCGAAACTTAACGCGCACCGATTCGTTTTATAAAACTTCTAATCTGGCACGTTGGATCTAGATCGAATGGCCCAAGGGGGTGCGGTGGCTTACAATGGTGGGGGTCGGGGTTCCGGCGAGGTCGACGGCGGTCGGACGTCGGAGGTGGTCGGAGGCGATGGTGCGGTGGTTGGGGGCGGCGTCCGAATTGCTCAAGCGACGGCGGCGAGGCTCCGGCGTCGATTGGTGGCGTTGGCCGGGGCTGGGGACGACGGAGGCGACGGCCTCGTGCTCGGGGAGATTCGGTCGACGTCCGAACTCCGGCGAGGTCATGCGGTGGCGTTCTAGTGAGGGTAGAGGGGGTTTCGGGGTGGAACGGAGAATGGAGGGATGGAGGGGGGGGGTTCTTATAGGGGTGGTGCGGTGGTCGGGGAGGGAAAGAGGAGCGAGATCTATGGGGAGAGATCACCGGCGACGTCGGAGGCGCGGTGAAGGAGACGAGCGCGCTGTTGCCACGGTCGGACGATGGGTCCCGCGTGTCAGTGAGTGTGGGACGCGGGTTCTGCGCGTCGGTGGCCAACCCAGAGTGATTTCGGGTCTTAAAGGCTGTGGGCCGGCCCGTTTCTGTTTAATTCATTTCCTTTTTATTTCCAAAGCGTTTAAAATATCTTTAATGCATTCAAATCATTTCCAAACATAGGAAATGTATATATCAAAATGATCAGGGGATTAAATGCTATTTAATGAACATTTTTCCTTTGTCATATTGAATATGTTTTTAAAATTTATTTTCAGAAAAATGCCTAATTGATTTGAAATCCTTTTGCAATAATTTTTCAAATAACCCCTGGTTTTATTGTTCAAAATATTTCACCAACATGCCCCTGGTGTGGAGTGTCATGTTACTCCCCTCTTTCTTTGAACATTTCCAAAGGTTTTCAAATAGGTGAAACAAATACATGGAAAATTGAAATGGCCTTTCAGAATTTCAAAGGAAGCACTTCAACCATTCATTTCATTTAAACAAAGTGATGATGATGCATAGCTATATTTCATAACATTCCAAAATGAAATTTTGGGATGTTACAAGTCCAAGAAGCACTTCGTTGCTCTCTTGGAACAACTTGGTGAGGCCCAGGACACTATTGAGTCTCAAGAAGAGTTTCTTGAGGAGTTGAGAGGCCATAGTCGTGATTATGCCGATGAGATAGCAGATCTATCTATTGCTCTTGAGAAAGAGCGAGGTCTTAGTATGACTCTTGAGGAGTCACAAAATGATGACCTTGCTAAATTACGTAAAGATTTTGATCATACTATTGTTCTTAACCGTGTTCTCAAATCTGAAAAGGTTGCACTTGGAGCTGGCCATGATCGACTCAAGGTTGAGCTTGACACACTTGACAATGCTCACAAGGCATTGAAGTGTGCTCATGCTTGTCTTAAGGAGTCGCATGATCAACTCCAAGTAAAACTCACTAAGGAAATTGCCACATGTCCTCCTTTTGTTCTAATTGATAATGCATCTGCTACTAACCCATGTTGTGAGCATGCACATCTTGTGGAGGAAAATGCTAAGCTAATAGAGCATCTTGAAAAGGGCTTGGTGAAGTCTATCCAAGGTGAGAAGACGCTCAATGATCTCTTGAGTAATCATAAGGAAGTTGTGGCAAAAGAAGGAGTTGGGTTTGCACCCAAAAGCAAGCAAGAAGAAGATGGTGAACACCAAGGATATTCCACCGCTCAAGGAAACCTTTGTAAGAGCAAGATATGGTCCTCATGAGAAGAAGAAAGACAAAGTTGTGGTTGGAAATGCCAAGAAGGGAAAGATAACCCACCCCAACAAGACCAGGGACTTTAACCCCTCTTATGTGTTGTGCCGTGCTAGTGATGGGCATGTTTATGCCAAATATGTTGGTTCTTCTTATGAGTACATTGAATGGTGTATTTGGGTACCTAAGACCCTTGTTTATAACATGAAAGGACCCATTAAAGAATGTGTACCTAAAACCAAACATTGATCTCTTGTAGGACTTTGCTTCTGGGGGAGTCTCATGGTTGCTCGATGGCGGAGCAACAAATCATATGACCGGAAGCAAGGACTTGGTGGTGGATGTTCGACCTGATGAATCTATGGCCACCCAAGTCTCATTTGGAGATGATGCAATGTAAAAGGTATTGGGTCTTGGTAAGGTGGTTATCTCTCCAACTTTAACTATTGAGAGAGTCATGCTTGTTGAGACCCTTGCATACAATTTACTTTTCGTTTGCCAACTTGCAATCATGGGTTTTAGTACTTTCTTTGACATTCATACTGTGACCCTTTGTGGAGCAAGACTCTTAAAGTAGCCTTTGTTGGACATGTCAAAAACAGTCTCTATGTGATTAACTTCTCTGAGCGACCCACTAAGACCACAACATGTCTAATGGCTAAAGTTGACGTGGGATGGCTTTGGCATTGCCGACTAGCCCATGTCAATATGAGATCTTTGCAAAGTCTCCTGAAAGGGGATCACATTCTTGGACTAACAAACGCGAGTTTTGCAAAAGATTGTGCTTGCAGTGCGTGTATCAAATGAAAGCTACATGCAAAGGCTCATCGTCCGACTACAACAATCTACTCAAAGAGGACCTTAGTGCTCCTTCACATGGATCTCTTCGGGCCTCCATCTTTTGACAGTCTTGGTGGAAGAAGATATTGCTTGGTGATTGTGGATGATTACTCAAGATATACTTGGGTATATTTCTTCAAGAGGAAGAGTGAGACCCAACACACCGTCATCGACTTTGCAAATGAAGTCCAACGTCAACATGTTGCAAAGATTCTGATGATCAGAAGTGACAATGGGACCGAGTTTAAGAACTACACCCTAAATGAGTTTCTCAATGATGGAGGGATAAAGCACCAATATTCCATACCATACACCCCTCAACATAACGGTGTTGCAGAGAGGAAGAACCGGAAGTTGATGGATGCGCCAAGAACCATGATGGCAGAGTTTAAATCTCCATACAACTTTTGGGCCGAAGCCATCAACACACGTGTCATGCATCAAATCGGCTCTATCTCCACAAAGGCTTGAGCAAGACTCCTTATGAGATTCTTACCGGGAACAAGCCCAACCTCAAATACATCCGTGTGTTCGGTTATAAGTGTTTCATTCTCAAGAAAGGTGCTCGTTTGTCTAAATTTGAATCTAGATCCCATGAGGGCATATTTGTTGGTTATGCTGCAAACTCTCATGCTTACCGTGTCCTCAACAAGTCCACGAGACTCATTGAGGAGATGAGTAACATAGAGTTTGATGAAAATAATGGCTCCCAAGTGGAGAAAAGTGGTCTTTGTGATCTAGGTGATGAAATTCCTCCCCAAGCCATAAGAAGAATGGGTGTGGGATACTTCCTACCCGTTGAGGAACCCCTTGTGTCTGAAGGAGAAGGACAATGTTCCACTCAAGTGGAACCATCACCGACGCAAGACCCACACGCTTCCGAAGAACAAAATGAAGGTCCTCTACCACATGGACAAGATCAAGGGCAAGATCAATCTACTGATGGTGGTGTTTCACCAAATGATGCCCAAGATCAAGTTCACGTCTTCGTGCAAGCTCAAGATCAAGATCTTCTTCAAGATCAAGAACAAGCTCACCAAGGTGCACAAGATCATCAAGAAGATGACTCTCAGAATGTTGTCCCTCAACCCTCCATGGAGGAAATCTTAGAGAGATGAGCCACCAAGAATGCTGCCAAGCTCAAACTTAGACAAGATTTGTTGGAAAATGTCTACGATGACTTGCAAAAAGGGGTAAGCACTCATAAACAATTAAGAAACTTTTGTGAACATCACACATTTGTTTCTTGCATTGAGCCCCTTAAGGTACAAGATGTGCTCGAGGATATGGAATGGGTTGAAGCTATGCACGATGAACTCAACAAATTTGAGCGCAACCAAGTATGGTGATTGGTGCCAAGACCTCAGGAGAACCACAATGTTATTGGAACTAAATGGATCTTCAAAAACAAGCAAGATGCAAACGGTATCGTCATTCGCAACAAGGCAAGATTGGTGGCACAAGGCTACTCCCAAGTCGAGGGTATCGACTACGGTGAAACCTCTGCTCCTGTTGCTCGCCTTTTATCTATTCACATGCTGCTTGCATATGCTTCTCATCATAACCTTAAATTATATCAAATCGATGTCAAGAGTGCTTTTCTTAATGGTCCTCTTAAGGAGTTGGTATATGTCAAGCAACCCCCGGGGTTCGAGGATCCCAAGTTCCCCAATCATGTATACATTCTCGATAAGGCTCTCTATGGCCTTAAGCAAGCCCCACGTGCATGGTATGAGCACCTTACCGAGATGTTGCAAGACCACGGGTTTGAAATTGGGAAAATCGATCCCACACTTTTTACGAAGAGGGTCAACGGGAACTTGTTCATATGCCAACTATATGTTGATGATATTATATTTGGTTTTCCTAACAAAGCTTTCAATGAAGAATTTGTCACGTTGATGACAAATAAGTTTGAGATGTCTATGATGGGAGAGTTGAAGTACTTCCTTGGTTTTGAAGTCAGGCAACAAAGTCAAGGTACCTTCATCAATCAAGACAAATACACTCAAGACATGCTCAAGAGGTTCAAGATGGATGAGCTCAGTCCTCCCAAGGGCAACACTCCTATGCCACTGAAATGCCATCTTGACAGTGATCCCAATGGTAAAGCTGTGGATCAAAAGGTATATCGCTCCATGATTGGATCTTTTCTTTACCTTTGTGCATCTAGACTGGATATCATGTTAAGTGTGGGAATTTGTGCATGATTTCAATCCTCACCTAAGGAGAGTCACCATGTGGCTATCAGGCGAATCTTTCGATATTTGGCTCATACCCCAAACTTTGGCTTATGGTATCCCAAGGGGGCTTCATTTGATCTCATTGGATATACTGACTCGGATTGGGCGGGAGACCGTGTGGATAGGAAGTCCACTTTCGGAGGCTACCAATTTCTTGGTCGGTCTTTAGTAAGTTGGTCTTCAAAGAAACAAAACTGTGTTTCTCTCTCGTACACCGAGGCCGAGTATGTAGCTGCTGCCAGTTGCTGTGCACAAATTCTTTGGATGAGGCAAACTTTAAATGATTATGGTGTCAATTGTGAAAAAGTGCCTCTTTACTGTGATAATGAAAGTGCCATTATGATCTCCAACAACCCGGTTCAACATTCCAAGACGAAGCATATTGATATTCGTCATCACTTTCTCCGGGAACACGTCAAGCAAGGAGACATCAATCTTATTCATCTGAGCACTAATGAGCAACTTGCATATATATTTACGAATCCATTGGGTGAAGCAAGGTTTCGCGAGTTAAGGAATGAGCTAAATATCATTAATTTGAGCAATGTGGATTGACTTAGTGCACACCCCACCTCACTCATCATTATGTCTTGTCCAGGTGTAGGCATGGATTTAGGGGGAGTATTGTTCTCTTAACGAACTATCCCTCCTCCTATTATGCATAAACTAATCAAACTCTTTCACATTCGCCATTCTTTATGGCACTTGTTCTTCAAAGACGAATTTTGGTCATGGGCCCAAGGATAATTCTTCGCGGTGCCATACCAATTGACTCATACATAGGTGGCCTCGGCCACCGCCCCACTATTGTGAGTTTGTCATATATGGTCACATTTGCTCGGAGCCCCAGGTGTGGGCATTCTCCATGGTTCTTTATTGGCATGTTTTGTTTTTATTTCCACCATGGAGTTTTCCCCCACCATCTTTTATCAAAAAAAAACAAAGAGATTGTACACTTTGATCATCTAGTGGTGGTGGCTGTGGCTGGGCGGTACAACCGGTGGTATAAGCGGTTCTACCGCTAAGTCACCTATTGTCCCGTCCCAGTGGTACAACTAGGGAAGACAGCGGTTCCACCCCTAATTCTATGGCCTTGTACTTGGACCGGTGGAGCGGTACAAATGGTCGTGACCTGGTACATAGATCTGGAGGCCAGGCCAAAGGGGTATTCAGTTATCCCCTTCGTGCGACTGCTCCTGGTGCCCCCCTGTTGCCGGCCGCCGCCACCACCGACCCGGAGTGCCCCCAGCGCCCAGGATTCGTGGCTTCCTCCCCGGATCTGTCCCGTGGAAGCCCTTCCTTCCCTAATCTTCTCCCATGGATGCCGGTAATGCCTAGTTTCTCCCTGTTCTTGGTTCTTCTTTGAATCCTCCATTGATAGGGCATTACTCGGTTCCCGCGTTTTCTAGTCAAAACTATTCACGGGAGGAGATCATACATTACTCATTTAATTAGTTGTGTTGTCTAGAGACCTCAAAAAGGGATGCATCTCTCTAGATCCGGTTCCACCGATTCTTCCAGCAGTGGTACAATCGCTCTGGGCGAGCGGTACAACCGCTGCAGCGGTACAACCGTGGGGGCTGTCGGTTGAACCGGCCTCCTTGAGTCCTGCTCTCTGTTACTTGTCCCTAATTTGTGCACCTAATTTATTCCTTCCTTTGCATACAATCTTCTCATCTTCTCTGGGTTTCCACTCTATGTTTCTCAGATGCTTGTCTGCAGGTGGTTCTAGTGCTGCTCCTTGGCAGAAGACCAAGAAACCTGCTCGCCGGTGCAAGATTGCTGAGGATTCTGAGAATGAGGAAGTTGTGATGCCCACCAATCCCTCTTGCTGTGAGAAGTCCTTGGCTACCAAGAAAAATGCCAAGCTCATGCATTCCTGGAAGCAATTTGATTGGGAGAGGGGCCGTCTTCCAAATCCGTATGAGGTTCATGTTGCTCCCAGATGGACCACTCGTCAGTTCGGGAATGAGTTTCAGTTTCGGATCGTGCATGAGCTCTATGACCATCACAAGAACAAGTATTCCAAGCAATGGACAATTTACATCGAGTACTGGAGGAACAACATGGATTACTTTGGAGACGCCTTGGCATTGTGTGAAGAATTTGACCTGATCATGCTCATGACTTTCGACTGTGCCTTTGATGTGCAGCTTATTCATTAGTTCTATGCCACGGTCCACTTTGGCACTGACTCAGAGCGTCATCTCTCCTTCATGTGTCGTGATGAATTCTTCCATGTTCTGTGGAGTGCCTTCTGCAATGTCCTTGGTTATGATGATACTGGGCTCACTGGGAATGGAGGCATTCGTCCTCATGATCGGGCTCACTCCATGGATAAGGATAGGTTAGCCCCCCTTTACGTTCCTGGGCGGGGGGTTATGGGAGCCTCCAAGGATCTGCAGTAGGTCTATGACATTCTGCATCGAGTATTCTAGAATGTTCTTCTACCCAAAGTTGGAAATCAGGATGAGATTCATGGGTACTTTGTTGATCTGCTTGTTGCCATGAATACTAAAGCTGGCTCTGGTGCTACCTTTGATGTTTCCAAATGGATGTGGGAGGAGTTGTACTCCATGATGGTCTACCGGAAGGTTACCACCTATGCTCCTTATATCATGAGTTTTCTCAACTCTGTGTGGGCCCTCCGTCGGTCGGGCGAGCTTCTCACTTCTCGTGACAAACTCATCGTGCATGAAGTCAAGCAGCTTCGGAAGAAGAAACATGCCGCACCTTGCTTTCCTGATGCCAACCCTGAGGATGTGTTTGCTACTTCCAGTGACAGTGATTTTGAGGTTCCTGGAGGTGCCAAGCCATCTTGGGCCTCCAAGCTCTATAACAAGATCAAGAAAACCTTCTGCCTCCAGACTCATGTTTAGAAGAAGCTATATGATGCCCATGTTAACGAGAAGCTTGCCCAACGCAGATAGATATAGATTATGCGGGTTCTCCATCTTGATGCTGCCAGTGGCTCTGAGAAGAACATCACTCCTGAAGAATAGTGGATCTATGGGCATAGTACTTGGACTGATGATGAGATCCCGGACCAGACGGCTGCCTCCTCCTCTGCTGCTGCACCTACTGCTACTGATGCTACTGATGATGATGATGATGGGGATGACTCTGATGATGATGGTTCTGACGGATATGTGACCAACTAGGAGATCTACTGAGTTCTGGGGCACTAGGATCACTCTTTTCCTTTTTGGTGTCTTGATGCCAAAGGGGGAGAAAGTTCCTTAACGGGATTTGCATGGGTTTTGCATGGTTGTTTATTTGTCTCTTTGTTGCGTCTTCCAGTTGAACTCTTATTTGCTTCTTATCAATTTGTGTGGAGACTATGTGTGTTTAAGTAGAGTCTGAGACTTATTATTCCCTTACTATTATGCTCTACTCATTATCTCGTTTATCTTGCCAGTAATGTTTTATCTTATATGTATCCCAAGTGGGTGGTCTATAAAATCAAGGGGGAGCTCCAATTCTTGCACAGGTCTCATCTGTTGCACACATTAAGGGGGAGCTCCACTTTTATTTTACAGATCATCAATGGAAATTGTGTTGTTGTCATCATCCACCAAAAAGGGGAAGATTGAAAGAGCATTCTCATACCCTTGGTGTTTTGGCGATGATGACAACTCACTAGGATCTAACCGTGTGTAAAGTTATACAGGGATTGTATGTGGAACGCAAGACGGTTAGGTGGACCCTCGAAACGGAAAAGATCAAAGATGGGATTCTCTACGTGTTTATTCTCTTTGGTCGTAGGGATACCGTACTATCAAGAGGGATCCACATTGGAAACTTTTGGGTGAATCAGTTCTTCCGCACATCCATCTTCACCCAATTCTCTTCCCGCATCATTGGGAGAGAGGCCCCTCTTTCTTCCTTTATGTTCCAGGTAATCCGCAGTGTCGACCTCATTGCATAGCTAGTTTTTAACCTTCGGTTCGACCACCACTCTAGGGGTGATACCCTGGGGGTGCTGCCAAAATGGTCCCCAACGGTTGTACCGCTACCCCCGGGCGGTAGTACCACCAATGTCTGGGAGACCCAAAAAGGCAGCTCTGGGTGGTTGAACCGGTCCAGCATCGGGCCACAACCGGACAAGTTTTTGTTGTGCTCCGGTTGTTGGGAGGTTCTGGGCCGGTTGTACCGCTATATTCATACAGCCGGTACAACCGGAGTCCCTAGCGGTTTTACCACTTGGGACTTTGCCGGGTCCGGGGCTCAGACCTAGCTACTGCATCTGGGCCAAGTTTCTGTTTTGGCCCGGTGGTTGAGCGGTGGTTGGCCGGTTTGTACCAGTCATACTGGTTACACCGGTTGTACCGCTCACCTCCCCGGTTGTACTGCTCCCATGTGAGTCTGGCTGTAAAGGTTGGAAATGGGGGGCCCTATATAAGAGATGCTTCTTCCCCCTCTCCCTTATCTCTTACCTCTCTCTCTCCACCATTGATGCCCCTTGTGCTTTCTTGCCGGATCTCTCTCTCTAGCCACCCAAACTTGTTGTCTTGCTAGGGATTGAAGGAGGAGATCTAGATCTACACTTCCACCAAAGGAAAATTGATTCATCCATAGTTTCTTGTGTGGATTTTGTTTCTCTTGGGTCTTTGAGCACCCTAGATGGAAGAGGTCACCTCGAAGCCATATTCCATTGTGGTGAAGCTTCGTGGTTTCGTTGGGAGCCTCCAATTAAGTTGTGAAGAGAGCCCCAACCTTGTTTGTAAAGTTTCGGTCGCTGCCTTGAAGGCCACCAATAGTGGAATCACGGCACCTCACATTGTGTGAGGGCGTGAGGAGAATATGGTGGCCCTAGTGGCTTCTTGGGGAGCATTGTGCCTCCACACCGCTCCAATGGAGACATACTTCCTCACAAGGGAAGGAACTTCGGTAACACATCCTTGTCTCCACTCAATCCACTTTTGGTTATCTCTTACCTTTACTTCACGCAAGCTATTATTGTGTTCTATCCCTTTCTTGCTTTTATGCTTGTTGTGATTAGCATCATATAGGTTCCTCACCTAGTTGCACATCTAGCCAACCTATTTGATGCTAAGCCTAAATTGTTAAAGAAAAGTTAAAAAGTGTTAGTTGCCTATTCACCCCTCTCTAGTCAACCATATCGATCCTTTCACATGGTGTATTTGAGAGGGGAGAGAGAAGGGAGAACAGATCTCCATGCCTGAGCTAAGTTGTGAGACTAATGGCGAGAGAGCCAAGGAAGCAAGTGCCCCTCAAGGGAGAAGAAAACAGCCTCCAGAGCTATGTGGTGGGGGGGGGTGGCTTATGTAGAGTGCGCCACCCCCTCACCTCCTATGTTACAATGTGGAGCATTGTTGCCATAATGTCAGCCCACTACGAAACCTCCAGTGATGCTCCGACTGCCATGTTGATTGTTGGTCTTCATATATCCAAGTGGGTCATATGTCCGAGTGGTCGACTGTCATCCGAGTGGATGGGACGCTGCGTGTCCGAGTGAATAGTCTGCATGTATTTGTCTAGACCCACCTTATGTGTGGACCCATGTTTCTATGATATTTCGACCCTTCATGGGCCTAACTGTTATGTTTATCCCCAACAGTGTGCGACTCTATAGGTTCACGCACACATGGATATGACACAAGTCGATAGTTAGTAGTGGCCCCTAGTAGCACATGCCAACTCCCATGTGTCCGTAAAGTCATTTGACGAACCTCCCATGCAACATGCCTTTTTCCTCACAATATATATTATCGAGCTCAAGGCGAGTACTTGTCACCCTGTTGGTAGCTTTCCTCTCTTCTCGAAACTGTGATACAGATTCCTGAACCGGCTTCACACTTAACCCAAGTCACATGGCCATGCTTTCCAAATCTGATAACTCAAGAGGTCCCAAAGAGTATCTGTCATTATAGGACGGACAAATTCCATATTGGTCAACCATGTCTCGTGGCATGTGTCCCGACTCACCCGAAAGCTACGTTTATAACTGCCCATTTATGGAGTATCGTTTGGTAGACCCTAAGTGAGTCAATGTTTGCTACTTGTGAGCTGCGTTGGGATTTTCCCCGAAGAGGAGAGGGGATGTAGTACAAGAGAGGTAAGTATTTCCCTTAGTAAGAACAAAGGTTACCAAACCAATAGGAGAACCAATGAAAATTCCCTTCAATAGCACCTACACACAAAAAACCAAACACTTGCACCCAACACTGGCAAGAAGGTTGTGAAGCCCCTTGAACTCGTTACTTGCATGGATTAAATCTTGATATAATAGATAATGTAATTGCAAAATAAAATAAAGTAAATAAAGTGAAGCAAGATAATAAATGTGTTTTTGTTTTTATCTTTAAGTAGACCCGGTGGCCATAGTGTTCACCAGAGGCTTCTCTCTCGAAAGGAGCATACAGTGGGTAGAAAAATCACTGTTGGGAAATTGATATAATTGCCTAAAGTTATGACATGTTATTCATGGAAATGATCATGTATATAGGCTGTCACATACATATTAAAGTAGAGTGAAATGATTCTGCATCTACTACTATTACTTCACGAATCGACCGCTATCCAGCATGCGTATATGGTATTAAGTTCATGACAAACAAAGTAATGCTTGTACCAAAATGACATGATGTAGACAAAGTAAGACACGCAATATGTTCAGACCCTGTCGTTTTATACTTAGTGGCAACAAAACAAATACATGTCTTGACCCATTCTATGACGAGGATAGAGCAACTGCAAGATTGAGCTCATTATAACACACCACTCCCACTCATGATAAACGAATCTATTTGGCCATACTAAACTGATAGATCTAAGAGAAATACGAAGCTATAATATCATGCATATTGAAATTCAGAGGAGACTCAATAACCTTTCATGAATAATATGATCGTAAACCCACAATTCATCGAATCCCAACAAACACACCACAAAAGAAGATTACATCGAATAGACCCCCGCAAAGATCGCGAAGAACTTTGTATTGAAGATCAAAGAGAGAGAAGAAGCCATCCAGGTAGTAGCTATGGATGCGTAGGTCTGTGGTGGACTAGTCACGCATCATCATGGAGGCAACAAGGTTGATGTAGATGGACCTCGTGGGCGATTCCCCCTCCGACAGATCAGGGGAAAAGGTCTCCAGATGGCCTCCCGTTAGAACAAAGGCTTGCAACAGTGGAAAAAGTGTTTCGGGTGGCTCTCCATTGTTTTCCCGATATATGATAATTTTTAAAAGTAGAATTAGATCAATTGGATCCACATGGGGGCCACAAGGTAGGTCGGCTTGCCTACCCCCTGGGCGCACCCACCTACCTTGTGGCCTCCTCGTGCGGACTCCTGGCTCCTCCCTAAGCTTCCTGGGTCTCTTCTGTCCAAAAAATTCATCAAAAAGTTTTGTGGCATTTAGACTTCTTTTGGTATAGATTTCCCGCAAAACCAAAAACAGGCAAAAACAACACTTGGCACGTGGCACTGTGTTAATAGGTTAGTTCCCAAAAATGATATAAAATAGCACATAATTGCATATAAAGTATCATAGATTGATAATATAATAGCATGGAACAATAAAAATTGTAGATATGTTGGAGATGTATCAACATCCCCAAGCGTAATTCATGCTCGTCCTCACGTAGGTAAATGATAAAAACAGATTTTGGATGCGAATTGCTACCCAACATGTAATCTCTTTTTAGTACAATCATGGAGAAATGACTAATTGATATCAACATAACAATATCCATAAACATAAATAGCAAAATCATTACTCTTTAAAATATACGATCCTTTAAAGAATGTTATTCCCTACTCATTTTTATCATATAGAGCATGGCATGACTCCATCTTCACCGCATAAGTATAAATCATGAGCACGTTGGTGTCAAACCAAGAAATTGGATAATACTTCTAACACACTTCAGCATTCTCAACTTCATGCAATACATGGGCATGAACCATGGATATTACATATGGGTGGAATAGAATATGGTGGTAGATATCAAAGGAGTCAAAGTGGAAAAGAAAGTCTCGCATCAACTAGGCATACCAACGGGCTATGGAGATGCACATCGATAAATATCAATGTGAGGAGTAGGGATTACCATGCAACTAATGCACCAGAGCTATAAGTGTATGAAATATCAACCAAAGCTAAGTGGGCGTGCATCCAACTTGCTTACTGATGAACACCTCGGGCATCTAAGGAAGCCCATTATCGAAATATACAAGCCAAGTTCTATAATGAAAAATTCCCACTAGCATATGAAAGTGACAAAACTGGAGACTCTCTATATGAAGAACATGGTGCCACTTTGAGGCCCACATGTGGTAAAGGATAGTAACATTGTCCCTTCTCTATTTTTCTCTCATTTTATGTATTTATTTTTTATATCTCTTTTTTTCTTTTTTTCTATTTATTTTTCTCTCTCTTTTTTATTTTTTCCTTTCTTTTTCTTTTTTGTGGTGGGCTCATGCGGCCTCACCGATTTTTTATTTTTCGTCCGTAGTCTCATCCCGACTTGTGGGGGAATCATTGTCTCCATCATCCTTTCCTCATTGGGACAATTCTCTAATAATGACGATCATCACACTTTTATTTACTTACAACTCAATATTAGAACTCAACATAAAGCAATTATGACTCTATAGGAATGCCTCTAGCAGTGTACCAGGATGTGCAATGATCTCGCCTAACATGTAGACATCATGAACGGTGGCTTTGCCACAAATACTATCTCATCAAATGATCATGCAAAGCAATATCATGATGAACACACAACTCATGTGACGGAACAGTGGAAGTTGCATGGCAATATATCTTGAAATGGATATGTAACTGTCATGATAGGTAGCTATGGTGGCTGTTTTTGAGGAATATATGAGGTGGCTTATTTGTGATAGAGCATATCAATCGTGGGGTGTGGATGCACCGGCGAAGGTTGCACCGACTTTCGAGGTGAGAATGGGCAATGCACGGTATGGAAGAGGCTAGCTAGTACGGAAAGGTGAGAACGCATATATGCATGAATTCACATTAGTCAAGAAGTACTCACAAACTTATTGCAAAGCCTATTAAGTCTCTCGAAGCAAAGTACTACCGCATACCCCTAGGGAGGAGGTTGAGAGGAGTTAACCATCGCGCACCCCCGATTCAAACAACACGATAGGATTTCATTTCAGACATAAAACTGCTCACACATAATCACAATGCCATGTTGATGTTTAGATGAATAAAAAATAATAAGCTTTACTTATCGATATGTCTGCTATATAAAAATTATTACAAATGTCCTTTCATATCACTACATCAGTATAATCAACTAATGTTTCTTCTTTAGTGTGCTACATGAAAGTTTTTATTATATCCCCCTTGAATACATATCCTTTTTGGACTAGTCTTATAACTCGTGCCATTTACCATTCCTATTTCTCATCATACTCTCAAAAAGATTTATGTGAAGCATGAGAGTTCAATCATTTCTATAAAATTCAGACGCCGCCGTGCTCTAAAAATATATAAGTGAAGCACTAGAGCAACTGCCTAGCTCAAAAGATATAAGTGAAGCATATAGAGTATTCTAAAAAATTATGATAACCATATCTCTCTCTCAAATATGTGTGTCTAGCAAGAAATGATTGTTGCAAACTAAAGGACAAACAAAATATAACACACAACACGCCAAGCAAAACACATATCATGTGATGAATAAAAATACAGCTCCAAGTGACATACCGATAGATGAGAGACAAAAGATGTGATGCCTTCTAGGGCATCCCCAAACTTTGATGCTTCGTATCGGTGTCAAAACAGGAGGATCTCGGGTAGGGGGTGCCGAGCTTGAGACAAGGATCGATGGTAACAGGGGATGGAGGAGACGATGTTTACCCAGGTTCGGGCCCTCCTATGGAGGCAAAACCATACGTCCTACTTGATTATATTGATGGTATAAAGGTTACAGAGTTGATCTACCTCAAGATCGAATAGCTAAACCCTAGACGAGTTTCTCTGCCCTACAATATAAAATCCTCCGGCTTATATAGACGCCGAGGGTACCTAGGGTTTACACATGGTCGGTTGTACATCAAAGGGAAAAACATGCCTATCTACTATTTAAAACTTGGAGGACACGCCACGACTCCTGAAGCTTCATCCCTAGCGACGGGGCCTTTGTTCAATCCAATGCTCAGTAAGTGGCCCACATTGTACGGCCCATGAGAAATAGGCCGGCCATCCGAGGACCCCTTAAACCAGGACTCCCTTAGTAGCCCCCAAACTAGCCTCCAATGCTGAGGTATAATATCTGTACAATCTTGCGTGTCGATGTCCTCGGCTTGCGAGGCGAGTCCCTCTACCCCTTCTTGTTCGGCAACCATCTCGTCATCGGTGAAATTCCAAGCGTCACGAACCCGCGGGGCCAATTGTAATAACTTTCAGTGCTTCTCGATTCTTGTGCGTCGAGGGGAGACGAGTGGTTCAACAGCTTTTTACAAGACTGCCCCTTCCACAAAGGAGTCACCACCCATTTAAGCAAGCTGAATCGTGGTCCGAGCCACATCTTCTTCTTCCTCCCCATCAGAAAAACCTCCAGCTAGAGATCACCACAAAAACATGGCGAGTGCCCCCAGCTCTTCGTCGCACGCTTACATCTCTCATCCCAGGGATTGGGCAAGCTGCTCTGTATCCCTCCTTCGACTGCTCAACCTCGAGACCCAAGGGTATCTTGCTTCCTCAGATCTAGCGGTTACCCGCACTGGTTTGACTTCTTTCAATGGCGAAGCCTTCGCAGAAAACTTCCCTAATCATAAAAAGGGAGAGCGAGTATGCTTTGTTCCCTTCCTGTTGCGGGGTCTCGGGTTCCCCATTCATCCTTTCCTGAGGGGATTATTGGAGTTCTATGGGATCCAGCTCCACCATCTCACCCCTGGGTCCATTCTACATATCTTGGGCTTCATTGCCCTTTTCGAGATGTTTCTGGGCTGCGAGGCACACTTTGGATTGTGGAGGAAGTACTTCTGCCTCGTCCCTCGTACTCGGGGTGAGACAATTCTAGAGGTCGGAGGAGCCGAAATATGCCGCATAGCTGGGACGGGGTATCTGGTAGGGACACTGAAGAAGGAGTCCGAAGAATGGTCTTCAGAATGGTTCTATGTCGAGGATGTTCCCCTGTTCGATCTAGCTTGGAGGGGTTTGCCTGAATACTTCGATGCCCCCTTGAAGAAAGGGTACAATTGGCGACTAAAGAGCTCATCCCAAGAGGACGGTGCTGAAGTGCAACACTTGGCTGCCCACGTGAGGCTACTGGCTCATCACAAGCTGACCATGATAGACGTGATGGCCGCCGCCATCACCCGATGTGTTCAGTCTCTTCAGCAAAGAATACACCGTTTGTGGTGTTACACCAGGACAAGCAACACCACTCGCTCCCGACGGCTGGGCCCTGCTAATCAAGCAGCATTAGCAGCCGCACTTGCCGACCTATACCAATGGGAGAAAGAAGATTTTGTTCGGCTACCGACCAACGAGGGCTACTCAAGTCACAATCCCATCGAATGGGTGAGGTTTTCGATACCATGACCCGAGTTTGGGTTTTCAATTTGTCCCTTTTGACTGAAGCCTTTAATCTATGTGAACAGGAATGGAGGAGCTTTGTCGAGACAGTTAACTGTCCGCCCCCAACCCGAGAACTATTCTCATGACCAGACATGATTTCATGACAACCCGGAGGTGTCAATTGAGTTCGAAGAGAGGGTCTCCTACCAAGAGAGCCTCGACCGCTCCAAGGTGGCTATCATAGCTGATTACCCTGGACCATTCGCTTTCCCTACTACAAGCAAGAAGAATAAAAATTCGTGCCGCAAAAGGCAAATCCTCCATCGACCCAAACGCGCCGGCTTCTGCTTCCAACCATCGTCGGTCCGCGTGACAAACATCGACTACGGCGGCAATGCCCGGACCGGGTAGCAATAGGGGTCCGTTAAGTGAGCCGGTCATGGGGACATGCCTGACCACTCGTTCAACCCAAAGGTACTTTGGTCGGCTGCTTAATTTATTATTGCGATCGGTAAGGCCTCCCAAGAGATTCTCATGTCAAAATACTCAGGCAACGAGTTCAGTCATCTCCTGCCAAGGATGTTACCAGGGTGATCAGTAATGCTCATGATTCCAGATCTTCTGCTCATGCTGAACCCACTGCGGAGGTCCCTGTGGTCAATTAGGCCCCTGAAGACTTCGGGGACGCTGTTTCAGTCACTAAATCCAAGGTAGAGAGCGCGATGAATCACCAGCGGCGATGGGAAGGCATGCGCCACCCGGCGTTCTCCGAACAAGAGTTCAATGCTCTATGCTTGGCTGATGCACATATCGGAGCTGCCCGAGCTGGGTTCGGGGAAGCCATGAAACTGATATCGTCCACCCTGCAGGTGAGTGATCGGCTATAAGAATCTGAACACTCATGTAAACCCAGTATCCCTCGAGCCTTGAATTGGTTAGAACGACCGAATTAAGGGTCCGCGTATTGTTTTACTGATGATGCAGGCCTCAAGGCAGCAGAACGAGCAACTGGACAAGGAACTGGAGGGGAGCCGAACACAGGTGGAAGCCCTGAAGGCCTAACTTGAGCAAGTGAAGAATTTTACCCGGGAGGTGCATGGTGAGTATATCTATTCTGCTAATCTTAGTATATAATCCCATGCTTACGCAAGGGTACTTTGTAGTAGCCGAATCAATAGGATAGTTGCAAAAAGATTTAGATGAATCCCGAGAATCTCAGAGGTACACCGATTCCCAGCATGAGGCCAGCTGCCTTTCGTTGGAACGAAACCTGGAAGAGAAGAAACTCTTCCACGAGGAGAACAAGCAGCAGGCCGAAGAGATTGAGAGTTTAAAAGCTCAATTAGCCTAGACCCAAGAAACGAAGCAGAACTTATAGAGGGGCATGTTCGGTAAGTGCAATTATAACATCCTAGGATACCTCACATATGTTAGGTGTAATGGAAATGCCTTGTCTCATGTATAGGTCTCCTAACCTGACGACTTGAAGAAGAGATCAGATCCTACCGGGGAAGCCTTCTGAAGGAATTGTCCGCCCTTCATGAGCGGGCTCGGAAGCCCATGAAGAGCATGATTAAAGAGGTATGATCCGCCGAGCAACCTCCGGAGGGGATGACCGAACTGGTTGATCGGTTCAAGGGAGCCCAAAGTCAGTTCGAGTTATGGAAGACATCAGCCTGCCGGGAGGGAGCGCGAGAGGCATGGGTGATGATCAAGACTTAGTATACTGGCCTTAACCCCGACCGTATGGCTTGGGTTGGGCCAGCAGGATCTAATGGGCAAGAAGTGCCACTTCATTTTGTGTATGACCAAGTGATGCCCGCCGTTGTTCTCTCACAGGAAGATTGCGCCCTAGATGCATTAATTGACAATCTGGACCAGCAGCCAGATGAGTGATTTTATGTAACTATGTACTTTAAATCAAAAAATGCTCTGTCTGTGCTGTAAACTCTGGCTTAGCCGGACATCGGCTTCGACCTCCCATGCAAAGAGATTGGAAGTGTTCCTTATGAAACATCCTTTGCTAGGAAGGAATTCCTTCAAGGAACCAGGTAATCCGGCCATTTGGTGCGAACAGATAGAAAAATACGTAGGGAGATATGTTATATTACATTTTAGTGTAACAAACATCTTCGAAAGAAAATAGTACCTCTATCAACACCTTTCTTCAGGATGCTACGTAAATCGTAGACAATAAGGCCGTATACTGCTAGTATGTGACTAATTGCTCTTTTTGGAAAAAAGAAGCCCGAATAATGGCGATAAGAACCATAATTTTTGTTGTTTCCGTCGTAGCTGACCAATTTTCTGCTGAAGATAGCTAGCTTTTGGCTTCACCCGTCTGAGGTACTTATCCAAATAACCCGGTCGTAATAGTCGGAGAGTTGCTCCCTTTACCCTCTAGCCGAACAATCGGGAACGTAGAGGGTAAACACAGGAGCGAGGCAACCCAGCTTGGCAAAAATCTTAGTTACAATTGATGCATAGAATGGCTTAAAAATCGACAAGGGAAATGTGCATACACGAGGAATGTGAATAGATGCTTAGAATATAAAATCATTGGCTTCGGGAGGAAGCCCCCAAGTGTTGTTTTTGGATTTAATATTTGAGGATGTATGCCAAAAATCTTAATACAAGATTAGTTTAACCGAACATAGACTTGGGAAGAAAATAAAAAAATCCAATCCTGCCAAAAATAAAGGTGGGAGGGAAAGGAAAAAATAATGAAAAAGGAAAGCAAAGAAAGTAAAGGGTAAAGGGCATGACGACACCGGTCTATCCGTAGAAGCGCTCAAGACGAGATGCATTCCATGGGTTTGGCTAAAGGCGGTTATCCGACGGGTTTCAAAGACGGTAAGCCCCTCTTGCGAGTACTTCGTCCATTATGAAGGCCCCCTGATAATCCACAAGTCTAGGGGATCGCAACAGTTTTAGAGGGTAGAGTATTCAACCCAAATTTATTGATTCGACACAAGGGTAGCCAAAGAATATTCTCGAGTATTCGCAGCTGAGTTGTCAATTCAACCACACTTGAAAGACGTAATATCTGCAGCAAAGTATTTAGTAGCAAAGTAGTATGGAAGTAATAGTACGGTGGCACAAGTGTCAGTAGCAATTTTGTAGTGAAAGTAACAATAGCAACGGAAAATTAACTTAGCAAGGATCAATAATGTGGAAAGCTTGTAGGCAATGGATCGCTGATGGATGATTATGTCGGATGGCATTCATCATGCAATAGTTATAACCTAGGGTGACACAGAACTAGCTCCAATTCATCAATGTAATGTAGGCATGTATTCCATATATAGTCATACGTGCTTATGGAAAAGAACTTGCATGCCATCTTTTGTCCTACCCTCCCGTGGCAGCGGGGTCCTAATGGAAACTAAGGGATATTAAGGCCTCCTTTTAATAGAGAAACGGACCAAAGAATTAGCACTTTGTGAATATGTGAACTCCTCAAACTACGGTAAGCACCGGAAAGAATCCCAGTTATTGTCAACCTGGGGGATGTGGATCATAACTCGTAATAGGTGTCTACAACTTGCAAGATAGGATCAAGAACACATATATATTCATGAAAACATAATAGGTTCATATTTGAAATCATGGCACTCGGTCCCTAGTGACAAGCATTAAGTATAGAAAAGTCATAGCAACATCAATCTCAAAACATAGTGGATACTAGGGATCAAACCCTAACAAAACTAACTCGATTACATGACAAATCTCATCCAACCCATCACCGTCCAACAAGCCTACGATGGGATTACTCATGATCGGCGGAGAGCATCATGGAATTGGTGATGAAGGATGGTTGGTGATGACGAAGGCGTCGATTTCCCCTCTCCGGATCCCAAAACGTACTCCAGATCTGGCCTTCCAAAGAAGAACAGGAGGTGGCGGCGGCTCCGTATCGTGAAACGCGATGAAATCTTCTTCTTGATTTTTTCCCTCCGCTAATATGAATATATAGGAGTGGAATTGAGGTCGGTGGAGCCACAGGGAGCCACAAGCCTACCAGGCGCAACCAGGGGGGTGGTTGTGCCTGGTGGGCTTGTCACCTGTGGGTGCCCCCCTCTGGTTGATTCTTTCACCAGTATTTTTTATAAATTCGAAAAATATTCCCCGTAATTTTTTAGGTCAATCCGAGAACTTTTATTTATACACAAAAATAACACCAAGGCAATTTTGCTGAAAACAACGTCATTCCGGGTTAGTTCCATTCAAATCATGCAAATTAGAGTCCAAAACAAGGGCAAAAGTGTTTGGAAAAGTAGATACGACGGAGACGTATCAACTCCCCCAAGCTTAACCCATTGCTTGTCCTCAAGAAATTCTGTTGATAAACTGAAAGTGATGAAGAAAAACTTTTACAAACTCTATTTGATCTTGTTGTTTGTAAATATGTCTAACTGATGTTCAGATTTTCAGCAAAGATTATGGACTGACCATGTTCACAATAACCTTTAGGTCTCACATTTACTCATATCAATGGCTTAATCAACTAGCAAACAATAATAATAACTCTCGAATGACAACACTTCTATTTAAATAATCATGATACAATATGACAAAATGGTATCTCGCTAGCCCTTTCCGAGACCGCAAAACATAAATGCAGAGCACCTCTAAAGAACAATGACTCACTAGACATTGTAATTCATGGTAAAAGAGATCCAATCATACTCACACTCAATATCAATTAATAGCAAAGCATACAAATGACGGTGTCTAACTGGTGCTTTATTATAAGAGGAGGATGACTCAACAATAAAGTAAATAGATAGGCCCTTCGCAAAGGGAAGCATTGATTTGCAAAAGTGCCAGAGCTCGAGCTTTTAAGAAAGGGATGAAAAATAATTTTTGAGCGGTATGCTTTCATTGCCAACATAGCTACCAAGAGTTTTTGCTATCTTCCATGCTAGATACATTATAGGCAGTTCCCAAACAGAATGGTAAGTTTTTTACTCCCCCTCCACCAATCAATCACACTCCACGGCGAGCCGAATCCACGGGTACCGTCCATTCAAACACAATTCCTGGGGGAGTCTTATTTAATTATTTTCATTTTTGTTTCTTTGATTTTGGGACCGGGAATCCCTATTACCAGCCACTTTCTCGTGAATGATAGTGAATCAACACATATCGTGAGAATAACCCACCTAGCATGGAAGATACTGACAGCGCCCAGTCGCTACATGAGGGATTTGGGCATACAAAACAGAATGTTTATTTGAAGGTTTAGAGTTTGGCACATGCAAATTTACTTAGAACGGCAGGTAAATACCACATATAGTTAGATATCGTGGACTCATGTGGAACAACTTTGGGTTTGAGAAATTGGATGCACAAGCAGAATTCCCGCTTAGTACAAGTGAAGTCTAGCAAAAGACTGGGGAGCGACCAACTAGAGAGCAACATAGTCATCAACATTGAGATTAACCAACATTGAATGCAAGAATGAGTAGGATATAAATCACCATGAACATAAATATCTTAGAGGCTATGTTGATTTCGTTTCAACTACATGTATGGACATGTGCCAAGTCAAGCCACTGGAATCATTCCGAGGATGATACCATCCTATCATACTACATCACAACCATTTTAACATGCATGTTGGCACTCAAGACAATCCATTATCCACTCTTAGCTAATTAAGCATGGCATGAATAACTATAATCTCCAATTTTCATTGCAAATATGTTTCACCCATAATGAACTGAATTCGGAACAATGAGCCAATCATATTTACAAAAGCAAAATAGGTCGAGTTCGTACCAGCTTTTCTCCATCTCAATATTTTCATCATATATCATCATTATTTCCTTTCACTTGCACGACCGAACGGTGTGAATAATAATAAGAGTGCACGTGCATTGGACTAAGCTGAAATCTGCAAACCATAACTCAAAATAGAAGGAAAGCTAATATGGACTCTCTAATAGGTAAACAATAATTCATATGAGAGCCACTCAACATTTTCATTGTGGTCTTCTCCTTATGACCCAAAGAAAGAAAATTCAAAACAAGAGCGAGAAATACTATTTACACGGGAAAGCTCCCAACAAGCAAAAAGAAGAATAAAAAAACTTTTTGGGTTTTCTTTTAATACTACAACTAAAAAAACTAGAAGATAAAGCTAGAACTATTTTTTTTACTTTTTCTAAAAGTTAATTAAACACACAAGAAGAAAGTGGAAAGCAGAAATAAACTACCATGGACGGTACAATGAAAAAGTATGAACACCGACTACTAAGATGAGTGTGTGAACATGAATGTAAAGCCGGTGAGAAATACATACTCCCCCAAGCTTAGGCTTTTGGCCTAAGTTGGTATAGTGCCATGGCTGGCCCGGGTAATATCCGAAGTCATAGTCGGGGTTTTACTGGGCTGCAGAGGCTACCGCCTGAACGACTGCAGCATGAAGGCGAGCTACTTCCGCATTTCTCTCATACTCGTTTGCCTCGTCTCTGGTTATAAAGTGTCTTCATTTTTCCTAGAAGTTAAAGAAGGCAGGAGCAGGAAGAGTAATATGGACAACACATTGTCTATCAAAAATTAGTCGGTATAGGAGGGATTGTTCGTTCCCCTCAAGAAACTGATAACACACCAAAGCCTCATAGTCAAGAAAATCTGGTGGTAACTCAATATCGTTTCCTCATATAGGTACCCCAAGATAATTAGCTACACGAGTGACATAAATCCCACCAAAGAAATCTCCATCCTTAGCATTATTATGCAACCTTCTAGCAATAATGGCTCCTAAGTTGTATCGTCTATCACCCATGTGATCAGTTTTACCGTTAATACATCTGGCTATGAATAGAGCAGAATAATGTATGGCAGGAGGTGAATGTTCCCCAAGGCAGCCTGTCTAATATTTCTAGTTTCTCCCACAGTGATGCTAGCAAGAAAATCATTATATTCAGTTTTGCTTGGATCACTATAGCTGCCCCAATGTGGAATTTTGCACGAAGGTATTAGTGAGCAAGAGGTACTGGTCACACTTATCGTTGAGGATGTCGATGATGCCTGCCCTCTCACCCAAATAATAGAAATCTTCATAAATTCCGTCCGCCCTCAAGAATGCATCACTTGGACATTCACATGGTCGAACTTCTGCAACGCGAGGAAGTTTGTATTTGGAGTTCTTCATCGCATTTTCATCTTCTTTAAAACCCCGGCTTGAAGAGCCCCTTAACAATCTCCTCAACATTCTTCTTTCTCTGAAAATTTCTGAAATATTTAGTGACATCAAAATAAAGGTGAATAAAGCTCACCAAAACTCATAGCAACTACTCCTACAAGTGCCTAGAGGCTATATCATGCATCAAAACTGCTTGGGACCATACAAATTTGACATGCAAGCTCAAGAACAAGGTCACCACAGCAGCAAAAATTTACAATAAATAAAGCACTATAACAAAAACTAATTGGACCATTGGAGGAGCCACATACCAAAGAACAATCTCCTAAAACAGTTTTGCGAATGGAGCTTTGCAGAGAGAGATCGAAAATGGCAGCAAAATGAGCTAGAACACAGGTTTGAGCAATGGTGAGAATTTTTCTGGAGGAAGACAAAGTGGATGGGAGATGGAATAAGTGAAGGGGGGGGCGTGGGACCCACAAGCCACCTAGGTGCGGCTAGAGGGGTGGCAGCGCTCTATGGGCTTGTGACCCGCTGGTGTTGCCCCCTGCTATGTGCTCAGTGCCAGATATTCTTAAATATTCCAGAAAAAATCATACTACATTTTTAGGGCATTTGAAGAACTTTTATTTTCAAGTCATTTTTCTATTGCAGGGAAAACTCAGCAAGCAGAAAAAATAGCATTTTTACTTTATTTTCTCTAACTAATAGAAAGTAAAAGTTGGGAACAGAAAGTTGTGCTTTCTAAATTCATCCATCTCATGCTCATCAAAAGGAATCCATCAATAAGGCTGATCAAGTCTTATTACCAAACTTCTTTCGAGTGACAAACCGGAGAATTTTTGAATAACACTATGTTACCTCAGTGGGGATATGTACATCCTGAACAATAAGTATATCATATTTCTTCTTGGCAGTAGGAAGAGTGAATTCAAAGTCTCCAATAATAATCGTTGGAATTTTGTCAATGGAGTTCATACTATGAACTTGAGGTTGTTTCTTTGGAAAGTGTACCGTATGCTCATTACCATTGATATGAAAAGTGACATTGCCTTTGTTGCAATCAATAATAGCCCCTGCAGTATTCAAAAAGGGTCTACCAAGGATGACCGACATACTGTCGTCCTCAGGAATATCAAGAGTAACAAAGTCCGTTAAGATAGTAGCATTTGCAACTATGACAGGTTCATCCTCACAAATACCGATAGGTAAAGCAATGGATTTATCAGCCATTTGCAAAGAGATTTCAGTAGGTGTCAACTTATTCAAATCAAGTCTACGATATAAAGATAAAGGCATAATACTAACACCAGCTCCCAAGTCACATAAAGCAGTTTTAACATAATTCCCTTTAATAGAGCATGGTATAGTGGGTATTCCTGGATCTCCCGATTTCCTTAGTACTCCACCCTTAAAAGTATAATTATCATTATCATTACTAGGTTGAGCATTGATGTGAACATCATCATTAATATTATCACTAGGCTCATGTTCGTCACCAAATTGTGTCTCAACATTAGAAACAGAAATATCATTTGGGTTTCCAGGTGTATCTATAATAGGTTCACTAGCAGCATGCAAAGTTCTATCATCATCCTTATTCCTCTTATTACTGGAACGACTAGGTGCATCAGTATTAATCCTTTGAAAATCTTGCTCAATTCTCTTAGGATGGCCCTTAAGATACAAAGGTTCCTGGGTCATTGTACCACCTCTAGTCACAACTTTAACGGAAAGATCATTGTTCTTACTATTCATCTCATTAAGCAAATCATTCTGTGCCTTAAGCACTTGTTATACTTGAGTGGTTACCATGGAAGCATGTTTACTAATAAGTTTAAAATCATTGATAGTTCTACTCATATAATGACCTAAGCGATCAAGCATGTAAGCATTATATTTCAATTGTCTACTAACATAAGCATTGAAATTTTCTTGCTTAACAACGAAATTATCATACTCATCCAAGCATTGGCTAGCAGACTTATTATAAGGAATATCACCTTCATCAAATCTACGAAGAGAATTTACCTCTACTACCTGTGTCGGTTTATCAAGACCATGTATTTCTTTAATAGGTGGTAGATTCTTGACATCTTCAGCTTTAATACCTTTTTCTTTCACATATTTATTTGCCTCTTGCATATCTTCAGGACTGAGAAATAGAATGCCTCTTTTTTCAGAGTTGTCTTTGGAGGTGGTTCGGGAATAGCCCAATCATTATCATTACTCAATATATTGGTCAATAGTAGTTCAGCTTGTTCAACAGTTCGTTCCCTGAAAACACAACCAACACAACTCTCTAGGTGGTCCCTAGAAGCATTGGTTAGTAGATTATAAAAGATATCAAGTATTTTGTTTTTCTTGGGAGGATGGTCAGGCAAAGCATTAAGTAATTGGAGAAGCCTCCCCAAGCTTGTGGGAGACTCTCTTCTTCAATTTGCAAAAAAATAAATATTTCCTACAAGACAACTTGTTTCTTATGGGCAAGAAAATATTTTTCGGAGAAGTAATAAATCATATCATGGTGGCTACGTACACAACCAGGAGCAAGAGAATTAAACCATATCTTAGCATCACCCTTTAATGAGAAAGGAAACAACTTAAGGATATAGTAATAACGAATTTTTCCTCATGAGTAAATAGGGTGGCTATATCATTCAATTTAGTAAGATGTGCCACAACAGTTTCAGATTTATAACCATGGAAAGGATCAGATTCAACCAAAGTAATTAACTCAAGATCACCAGAGAATTCATAATCCTTATCAGTAACAAAGATAGGTGAAGTAGCAAACTTAGGATCATATTTCATTCTAGCATTCAAAGATCTTTCTTTCCACTTGCATGTCAATTTCTTAAGATCATCTCTATCCTTACAAGCAAGAAAGTCCCTAGCTACCTCCCCTTCCATAACATAACCCTCGGGTATATCAAGGAATTCATATCTAGGAGAGCTAGGTCTAGCAGGTGTCTCATAGCGTTCAGTTTCAATAATTTCATCAGTTTTAGGAGTATCATCAGTTTCGGCATTGACTCTAGCAATTTGTTCATCAAGAAATTCACCCAGTGGCACAGTATTATCAAGCAAAGTATCATCATAAGCATCATGCTTACCAGAAGTGGCATCATCAATTACTTGCGACATATCAGAATTACTAGCAGGTGGTCGTGTCGCAAACTTACTTATAACAGAAGGTGAATCAAGTGCAGAGCTAGATGGCAGTTCGTTACCTCCCATCGTAGTAGAGGGATCGATCTTGGGATCTTTCAGATTCTTCATAGTGATCAATAGATATAAATCCCAAATGACTCAGAGAATAGAGCTATGCTCCCCAGCAACAGCGCCGGAAAAAGGTCTTTATAACCCACAAGTATAGGGGATCGCAACAGTTTTCGAGGGTAGAGTATTCAACCCAAATTTATTGATTCAACACAAGGGAAGCCAAAGAATATTCTCAAGTATTCACAACCCAGTTGTCAATTCAACCACACTTGAAAGACATAATATCTGCAGCAAAGTATTCAGTAGCAAAGTAGTATGGAAGTAACAGTACGGTGGCACAAGTGACAGTAGCAGTTTTGTAGTGAAAGTAACAGTAGAAACGGGAAATTAGCTTAGCAAGGATCAATATGTGGAAAGCTCGTAGGCAATGGATCGGTGATGGATAATTATGTCTGATGGCATTCATCATGTAATAGTTATAACATAGGGTGACACAGAACTAGCTCCAATTCATCAATGTAATGTAGGCATGTATTCCATATATAGTCATACATGCTTATGGAAAACAACTTGCATGACATGTTTTGTCCAACCCTACCGTGGCAGCAGGATCCTAATGGAAACTAAGGGATATTAAGGCCTCCTTTTAATAGAGAACTAGACCAAAGCATTAGCACTTCGTGAATACGTGAACTCCTCAAACTATGGTAAGCACCGTAAAGAATCCCAGTTATTGTCACCCTGGGGGATGTAGATCGTAACTCGTAATAGGTGTCTACAACTTTCAAGATAGGATCAAGAACACACACACACACATATATATATATTCATAAAAACATAATAGGTTCAGATCCGAAATCATGGCACTCGGGCCCTAGTGACAAGCATTAAGCATAGCAAAGTCATAGCAAAATCAATCTCAGAACATAGTGGATACTAGGGATCAAACCCTAACAAAACTAACTCGATTACATGACTAATCTCATCCAACCCATCACTGTCCAGCAAGACTATGATGGGATTACTCACAAACGGCGGAGAGCATCATGGAATTGGTGATGAAGGATGGTTGGTGATGATGAAGGCGTCGATTTCCCCTCTCCGGAGCCCAAAACGGACTCTAGATCTAGCCTCCCGAGGAAGAACAAGAGGTGACGGCAGCTCCGTATCGTGAAATGCGATGAACTCTTCTTCTTGATTTTTTATCCGCGAATATGAATATACAGGAATGGAATTGAGGTCGGTGGAGCCATAGGGGCCCACAAGCCTGCGAGGCACGACCAGGGGGTGGCCGTGCCTGGTGGGCTTGTCACCTGTGGGTGGCCCCCTCTGGCTGATTATTTCACCATTATTTTTTATAAATTCCAAAAATATTCTCCATAAATTTCCAGGTCAATCCGAGAAAGTTTATTTTTGCACAAAAATAACACCAAGGCAATTCTGCTGAAAACATCGTTAGTCCAGGTTAGTTCCATTCAAATCATGCAAATAAGAGTCCAAAACAAGGGAAAAAGGGTGTAGAAAAGTAGATACAACGTAGACGTATCAGCCCCTTCCATTTGGGGTTGAGTTTATGTTTCTGCTTCTCCGGGAGCCGTAAGACGAGTTCACTGACATTATACGCTTTTGCCCTGACCTCCTTACTCTAGTCACGTTGGGCTTGCTGTTGATAAAATGTAGAACGAGCCCGGGCTATGTCGAGCTCTCCTTCTAAGGCGTGTAGATTGTCCTGCTAATCTAACTCGGCGTCCTTTCCCTCGTACATGCGCACCCTTGGTGGGTTGTGAATAATATCATAGGAGAGGTGACGGGGATATACCCCATGGTATCACCCGGCCTGGCGAATCACAGGAGACCCGGCCGAGGACATGGCATGTCCACTTATATAAGGAGGGGTAGAGCACCCCTAGAGGGACAAGTTCTCAAGAGACACAAGTCTACAAGTTTAGATAACACAAGAGATTAGAGGTAGCAATTAGCACCCTTGTAACCAAGAGATCTTCATCATCATCAATACCAGACGAGCAGGACGTAGGCTTTTACCTCCATCGGAGGGGCCAAACCTGGGTAAAACTCCGTGTCTTCTCGATTCCAATCAACCCCTTCAAGCCGCCAAATAGTTGCGTCTCGCCCCGAAGCTAAGTCCGTTCACTCGGACATCTGCCGTGACAAATCCACGACAGTTGGTGCCCACCATGGGGCCAAAAGCACTATGGTGTTGTTCTTGGAGGGAGCTCTTTCAGGGATCAATAAAAGTGGCAATTTGCAAGATGATGAAGAACCGGTGCGGAAGGTCTACATCGAATCTGAGTCCATCAGTTGACATAGCCCATGGATCTGTGACTCATCCAGAGAAGATACCCCCCCAAAATAAAAAAGGAGATCGGTTGGAGAACGAAGTCGAACGCCACACATCCAAGTCGCCAGCTCTGCCTCCACCGCGTCTTGCACCCGACTATTCCATACCGCGTCGGCCGGCTACCGTGGCCTCACCTGCTGGCTGTACGAGCCGCCCGGCCGCCATGAGACGCCGCCTCCTCTCCCCGCCGAGAGCCGCTGCTCGGAGCTGCCGCTGTGGACTCTTCCCGCCGGCGTGGTTCCGCCTGGCCGTCGCGCCTCCATGAGCTGCCCGAGCTCTATCTCCGGCTCCACCTTCACCGCACCTCTATGGTCGCGCTCTTCCGACTCCGACCCGAACTCGCCACGCACCTCAACTCCACCGAGGACTCGCTGAGCTGGCCTCGGGTCGCGTTTTCGCCCCGCGTGCCAGCTCGACTCACAGCTGGGTCAAGCTCCTCGCCGGCTCACCTCCGTCAGCAGCCGCCGGCTCTGCTGTGCTAGCCCCGTTCTCGCCGGTTCAGCACCCCAATCGTCCACTGATTCCGCCTCGCCGCTGCTGCTTCTCGCACGCGCCATCACTGGCCGTTGCCGCGTCTTGCGCGCGCCATCGCCGGGCCATGCCCTCTGTCGTGGCTGCGCCAGCTATCGCCGCTTCTGGCTCTCCCGCTTTTGGCTCTCCTGCGCCCTGCGTCTCTGCCGGATCTCGCCGTTGTGGCTCAACCTTGCCTCGGCCACCACAGCTCCACTCCGTGCGTCTGAGCCGCCGACTCTGCCTCGCGCTTGGCACGCACCTGCGCCTGCTCTCTCTCGCCACTGCGGTTCTGCTCCGCCAGCCGCCGAGCCAGCCGACTGTTACCGCAACTCGCCGCCGGGTCTCGCCGCTTCTGGGATCGGGGCCTTTGCTGCGAGTCGCCGGCGAGCACCTGTTCAAGGTCATCGGCCGCTCCAAGGTCACAGGCGGACCTAAGCAGAGATCTGGCTAATCTTCTAGACAAAGGCCCCAAGGCAGACCTGACCATCAAGATCGGCTGGTTCAAGAGATTCAAGGTGCACGCGTGCGTGCTCGTCGCGCGATCGCCTGTCTTTTGAGCCCAGCTGTGCGGCTCCATGATGGAGAGCAGAGAAAGCAGTATCCGCATCGAGGACGTGGATGCCAAGGTTTTCGAGATCCTGCTGCATTACATGTACAACGATAGTCTGCCGGAGTCTATGGACAAGGCAAGGGAAGAGACCACAAACATGGCACAGCATTTGCTCATCGCGGCTGGTCGTTACGCAATGGAAAGGCTAAAGCTGATTTGTGAGAGCAGGCTGAGCAAGGCGTTGGAGGTCAACATGGCGGGTTTTACTTTGGATATTGTAGAGCAATACCGCTGGCAGCAGCTCAAGGATTGTTGTCTCAGATTTATGACAAGAGACGGTGGGAGATTAAGAGATATCATAAACACCGAGGGGTTTGCTCAACTAAAGCAAAACCAACCACATGTCGCATTCGATATTCTTGGACAAGTTATTGCCTTATTGCTGGCAGCTTAGTCATGGCCTATTGACATAAATCAAGTGATACGTACGTCGGAGCAGAAGCAAATACTAGCTTGATCTCTATGTATTTAATGGCGTGTCATGAATTTGGTTATGCAATTGGGATGTGTCCTTGACGCACTAAAAAAAAGAGAACCCCGCACATACGTGATGATGACGTTTACGGGCTCGTCTGCGGTGGGACGTGCACATGTGTGACGACGACCATGGTGGCCGTGGCTGGGCTCCGCCACAGAGATGGCCGAGAGCTCAAGACAGCGTCGACCGCCCCGCCCTGCGCTCCCTATGGACACCTTCCTGTTGTTTTTCTCTGAAACTCAGCACCGGTGTTTTTTATTTCATCCAACAGAAGGAATCAGGTGATATTTTTCTAACTATTATTTAGTATAATTGAATGTCATTGAGAGGTTTTACCTTCGAGATACATGTATGCAGGTGGATTAGCTCATGGCCAGAATACGGTGCGGTCCTCACGTGCCTTCATCGTAGGCCGCATCCACATCTGCACAATGACAAATCTACCGGACGGATGCATACAAGCCGTCGTTCATACAGTGAGGTCTACATCAAAATAGCGGCTTACAACGCCGTGGCGTCTTTCACAACATAACCACCGGTTTACAATGCCATGGCCGTTTATCGCTGCTGCGCAATGCCGTGGCCGTCTCTCGCCACAGTACCGGCTTACAATGCCGTGGCCGTCTCTTGCCACAGTGCCGGCTTACAACGTCGTGGCCGTCTCTGGCCACCGCTCCGGCTTACACAAGTCGCCACCACTACAGTTTGGTTCACTTCAATAAACAACCGGAATGAACCATTGACTGGATCATTGAAGCAGTTCATACGGGATCATTTATAACCTGCCACGGCCAACCTCAAAATTCCAGTGAAGATTCTTAAGCCGCCTCTTCGAGTCAACTTAAGACTTGGGGGCTACAGACATGGCGAGACACATTTGGTCATTTTCAACAAGAACCCCGGGTCTTTGCAAAGAGAAAAACCCAATCCTGGGGGCTACTACATTATTGGCGGATGATTAAAAGTTGCCCAAGTGGACGGACCGCCGTGATGCACCATTCAAACATGGGTGCCCGGGTCACTGGGTCATCATAAAGACATTTGGAGCTTCTGTCGTTTCTTCATACAAGATGGCGGCTTACAAGATTGATGCTGCTCCGCTACGTGACCCGCCTGCCTTACCGGTTAATCTCGCCTAGAGACCCTGAGCCGGTTCAAAGAATCGACGGCCAATCTCGATAGAGACCCTGTACCGGCTAAGATTGAGGTGACCTGCTGAACTCTTACCAGTCAATCTCGCCTAGAGACCCTGAGCCGGTTCAAGAAATTGACGGCCAATCTCGCCTAGAGACCCTGGTCCGGTTCAAGAAATTGACTGCCAATCTCGCCTAGAGACCCTGAGCCGGTTCAAGAAATTGACGGCCAATCTCACCTAGAGACCCTGAGCCGGTTCAAGAAATTGACGGCCAATCTCGCCTAGAGACCCTGAACTGGTGTGAAGTCAAGCATCGAATCCTAGTTTGGTTACATTAAGCGCTGTTGTTGATGGAGGCTTCTTACCTTTGGTATAGCTTACATGACCCTAAGACAACAGCGTGTACACCAAATTCCAGTTGCTTATCAACTGTGGCCATCGAAGGGGGCTTCTTACCGACGGGTATCGCTTATCTCACCCTAATGGCCGGCTTTATGCCACTTCCGGTTACTTATTAACCGCGGTTGTCGAAGGGGGCTTCTTACCGACGGGTTCGCTTATCTCACCCTAACAACCGGCGTTCTACGCCAAAACTCAGTTGCTTATCAACTGTAGCTGTTGAAAGAGGCTTCTTGCCTTCGGGTATAGCGTACATCTCCTTTCAAATAGCCGGCTTTATCAGTAATCCGTGGTTGTCGATGGAGGCTTCTTGCCTTCGGATATAGCTTACATTACCCATCGACAACCAGTTCTCGATAAGGTTCATCTTACAAAGAGACGGAGTCATACTACTCTGGTTGACAAGTTTCAAAGTGCTCGGACGGCTCTAAATTACTGGAGAAGGCGTGGCATCTTCAAAGACAAGCGCCAGCTCTAAAAGTTCAAGATGGATTTATACAAAGGGGGCTTCCCACCTCCAGATAACGTGCCGGCTTATCAAGCTGGGTCAGAGCAAGGTTATGAGAAAAGGAGCAATGTTATGAAAGGTATACATATCCGGGTTGAGCTTCTTTAAAGCCGCCCTCACAACAATGCAGAATATATTCTGTCTTGTTCATTTTTGCAGGTTTTATCTCTTAAGATGAGCCGCCATTAAAGTATTCTGCAAAAACAAATGGATTTTTAATAGCCAACATGGCTGGATCTTCATGGTTTATCATAACCAGTAATAAATGATTGGGATTTTTTCAAACTAGCTCGGAGAAATTATTAGCTTTCAAGAGCCGCCCTATCAGATATAATGCCGTGTCATCTAATTGGCCGGTTCTCGGATTTCTTTAATTGTGCTCTGTAGTAATCTACAACACTCACGGATTTCTCAAACTTATATTTGCCGGGTTGCACCGCAACCACGAGCAAGAATTTCATGTCAAAGACAAAGGAATTATTCCAGGATATTCATTCCAGGTTATATTATGACTACGGTCAAAGATTCATTCAACAAATTATGGTGAGACATATTATTCTCACATAGTCCCGAGTCGCCACAGGCAGACGACCCGGCACTTCGGGGCTACATTATCCCAGTCCAAGTTTATATCAATTATGCAAGTCCCATGTCGCTGCAAGCATGCACCACGGCACTTGGGGGCTAACGCAAGCCGGTTTTCAAACCATTACATTGTCAGCAAGACCATATTATCTCAAGGAGATGAGCCGACCCTTCTATATTTTTCTAAAAGCCCCAGCCCAGTAATTCTTGCTGACCCGGCACTTGGGGGTTACAGTATTCAGCTGTTCCAACAGATTAAGAGATTCAAATTGAAGACCTGGCGCATCACATTCTGATGAGCCGTTCCTTGGGGGCTACACCCGCCAAAGCTTTCTAATGAGCCGGCCCTTGGGGGATACACCCGACGAAGCATTATAAGATATAAGGCAATTATAAGTTCCAGGTTGCTGCCGGCAGGACAACCCGGCACTTGGGGGCTACACAGTCCAAAATATTATTGCGAAGCACCAAGTTATCATGGATAATCTTGGAGCTTGGGGGCTATAGGTAATATGGACATATCAAAAACTTTGAGGAGAATTTTCAAAGATGTTAAAAATGGAGTTCAGATTGTTAGACCCGGCATCACCAACACTTATGACCTGGTGTTATCAAAAGATCATAACCTGCCAGATTTTATATAAGCCGCCCTGCTTCACAACAATGGATGTCCGGCTTTACATCAGATGGATTTTCATCTCAATATTTTTATGAAAGTTAGTTGGATTCTAGTTATTTAACTCGGAGTCACCAACAATAATGACCCGACATCATCAATGATTATGACCCGACAGAGATGACCCGCCAAGAGTATTGGAAGCCGACTCAATAGCATATGGGTGTTCTATTCTCAATATTTTTCAAAAGACATTGACAAGCAAAATGATTATCAAGATGACTCATTCATATGGAGAAAAGACCCAGATTTCTGAGAAGCCACTTTATAAAGCCGGCCAAAGGAGAAGGCCAGCCACTTAACATATTTGTTACTCTTATTTCAGGAGCTTACCATGAATAAATTCAAGCTAACCTGGGGGCTAATGACGGGGATATAACCCATGGTATGACCAGATCTGGCGACTCAGAGGAGATCCAGCCGTGGACATGGCATCTTATTAATGACTCGGCCAGGCAACTCACAGGATAACCAAGCCCAAGACCCGGCGGGTGAGCCGGCGCCAGGTGGCTCACAAGAGAAGGCCCACAGGAGAAGGCCCACAAGAGAGAAGGATTCCCTTAAAGGAAATAAGACCCGGAGTAGGATTCATGAGAGACTAGTCCTAATCCTACTCCTAGCAGGACTCTATTTGTAAACCTACCCTCTCCACTTATATAAGGAGGGGTAGAGCACCCCTAGAGGGACAAGTTCTCAAGAGACACAAGTCTACAAGTTTAGACAACACAAGAGATTAGAGGCACAAGAGATTAGAGGTATCAATTAGCACCCTTGTAACCGAGAGATCTTCATCATCATCAATACCAGACGAGCAGGACGTAGGCTTTCACCTCCATCGGAGGGCCGAACCTGGGTAAAACTCCGTGTCTTCTCGATTCCGATCAACCCCTTCAAGCCGCCACGTAGTTGTGTCTCGCCCCGAACCTAAGTCCGTTCACTCGGACATCTACCGTGACAAATCCACGACAGGAGGACTGCTTCTGCCCCATAGACGATAAAGAACGTTGTGTATCTCGTTGATCCATTCGGGGTGGTGCGCAGGCCCCATAGAACGGAGTCAAGCTCCTCTACCTAATGACAGTCAGACTAATGCAGAGATCGGACCAAACATGGTTTAATACCACTCATGATGAGGCCGTTTGCCCGTTCGACTTGTCCATTGGTCTGCGGGTGATACATCGATGTGTAATCGAGCTTGATGCCCATTTTTGCGCACCAGTCTTTGACCTCTTGGGCTGTGAAGTTGGATCCATTGCCCGTTATTATACTATGCGTGACGCCGTAACGGCGTACCATGTCGAATATAAAGTCGATTACTGGTTCGGACTTGGCTGATTTGACAGATTTCGCCTCTATCCATTTGGTGCATTTATCAACCATGACGAGTAAGTATTTATTCTTCTTGGTGCCCCCGTTTAAATGGTCCGACCATATCCATCCCCCAGATTGCAAAGGGCCAGGTAATCGGAATAGTCCGAAGAGCTGTTGGGGGCATGCAACTTTGATTTGCAAAAAGTTGACACCCTACACAGTGCTTGACAAGTGACTGGGCGTCCACTCGAGCTGTGTGCCAGAAGAAACCAGCCCGAAAGGCCTTGCTTACTAAGGCCCTTGCCGCAACGTGATGTCCGCCCATCCCTGCGTGATCTTTGGCTAAGAGCTGCCATCCTTCTTCCTCAAATATGCACCGTTGTTGTACTCATGTGGTGCTTTTCATGTATAACTCACCCTCATGGACTTTATAGGCTTTGGATCGCCGAATTATGCGTCACGCCTATGTCTAATCGTCGGGGAGTTCTTTGCAAAAAAAGGTAGGCATGGAAGGGCTCGGTCCATGGCATGATTACTGCCATGACCTCATGAGCCGAGGGCATTTCTTCCATTACGGAGCCGCCGATGATTTGGTCGGCTGGTTCGTTTATAGGGGGACTACCTCTTCCATGTTGATGAGACCGGCGCCCTTATTATCGTCTTGCAAAACCACTATTGGTTTGAAGAGCCGTTCCAGGAAAGTGTTTCTTGGGACAGGGTCGCGTTTGGCCCCCATGCGAGCCAGTATGTCAGCGGCTTGGTTGTTGTCTCTAGCGACATGGTGGAATTCTAGCCCCTCGAACCATGCGAATATCTTGAGGATAGCATTTCTGTATGCCGCCATCTTTGGGTTTTTGGCATCGAATTAGCCATTGATTTGGGATATGGCCAAGTTGGAGTCTCCCCGTACCTCCAGCCGTTGTATGCCCATTGACGCTGCCATCCGAAGACCGTGCAAGCGTGCTTTGTATTCGGCTGCAGTGTTGGAATCGACATACATGATTTGCAACATGTATCGGACATTGTCTCCTGTGGTGGATGTGAGAATTACTCCACCACCGGTCCGGCCAAAGTTTTGGATTCATCGAAGTACATCGTCCAATGGGACTATGTACTATATTCCCTGGGGAGCTCGGCCTCTGTCCATTCGGCGAGGAAATCTGCCAGCACCTGAGATTTAATAGCTCGCCGTGGCTTGTAGGCAATTTCAAAAGGAAGGAGCTCAATGGCCCATTTGGCTATGCGACCGATAGCGTCCCTGTTGTTGATCACATCGTTCAGGGGTACTTCGGATGCCACTATAACCGAACACTCTTGAAAGTAGTGTCTTAGTTTCCGTGATGCCATAAATACTGTATAGGCTATCTTCTGGTAATGCGGGTATCTGGACTTGCACTGCGTTAGTACTTCTGACACGTAATAAACCGGCTTATGTATCCAGAATTTGTGTCCCTCCTCATCTCGTTCGACGACAAGCACTGCTCTAACAACTTGGTTGGTGGCCGATATGTACAATAACATGGGTTCACCAGCGCCTGGTGCTGTGAGTATGGGGTTACTTACCAGCAGTGTTTTAATTTCTTCTAACGCAGCCGCTGCTTCATTGGTCCATTCGAAATTGTTGGTCCGTTTCAGCAAACTGTAGAGCGGTAAAGCCTTTTCACCGAGGCGAGAGATAAAGCGGCTTAGCGCCACCATGCAACCAGCCAACCGCTGGACATGCTTTAGCTCCGTGGGAACTGCAAGTTCCGATAGGGCACGGATCTTAGCCGGATTTGCTTCTATTCCTCTATGAGAAACGATGGATCTGAGCAGTTTACCAGCGGGAACTCTGAATATACATTTGTTCCGATTGAGTCCTATATTGTACTCATGTAGGCTGGCAAAGGTTTGACTTAGTTCATCAATCAGCTGGCTGACGTGTTTGGTTTTGATGACCGCATCGTCCACGTCTGCCTCGACTATTTTACCGACCTATTTGCGAGGCAAGTATGGATCATGCACTGGTATGTAGCCCCAACGTTTTTTAGCCCGAAAGGCATCGTGTTGAAGCATAATGGCCTGGAAGGGGTGATGAATGCGGTTGTGGCTTGATCGGATTCCTTCATTTTGATCTGATGGTATCCGGAATAAGCATCGAGGAAACACAATGAGTCATGTCTAGCTGTGGCGTCAATAATCCTGTCTATACGTGGTAAGGGGAAAGGGTCCTTAGGGAAGGCCTTGTTGAGGTCTTTAAAGTTGACGCACATCCGCCATGATTTGTCTTTCTTTGGTACCATCACCAGGTTTGCCAACCATTTGGGGTGCTTGATATCCCGTATGAATTCGGCCTCTTGCAGTTTGGCTAATTCTTCACCCATAGCTTGTCGTCTGGGCTCAGAAAAGCGGCAGAAAGTGTGCTTAACGGGCTTGAAGCCTGCGATGATGTTCAGACTATGTTCTCCTAGCCGCCGTGGGATTCCTGGCATATCAGAAGGATGTGAGGCGAAGATGTCCTAGTTTTCTCATAAGAATTCTCGTAGCGCTTCGTCCACCATGGGGTCCAGCTGAGCTCCGATGGACGCTATCTTATTGGGTCCATTGGGTGTACCTGAAATTTAATGATTTCATTTGCAGGTTTAAAGGACGTGGGTTTGGGCATTTTGCTGAGGATCATATCGTCCTTGTCTACTGTTGACTGGAGTGTAGTCAGTTCTTCTACAACGAAGGTCTCAGCTAGTGCCTCGAGGGCGAGCGCTAATGCTTTGTTTTCAGCTCGAAGGGCTATATTTGGGTCACTGGCGACTGTGATTACCCCGTTGGGCCTAGCATCTTGAGCTTCATGTACCCATAGTGTGGTATAGCTTAGAAATTTGTGAAGGCGTTGCACCCCAGCAGGGCGTGGTAGCCGCTGGGGAAGGGCACGATATGGAACAGAAGTTCTTAAGATCAGTAGTGTTCGGGCCTGCCGAACACTACGTCCAGGGTGATACGTCCTAAAAACGCGCCTCTTTCCTAGGAATGATCCCCGGGAATGTTGTGTTGCTATGCTCGATGCGAGATCGGTCGAACTGCATTTTTTCCAGGGTATGTTCATAGATAAGGTTTAAACCACTACCGTCATCCATTAGCACTTTATGCAGCCTAAAGCCATCGACGATGGGGTTTAAGACCAGTGCGGCCGGTGTGTGACAGGGATAGATGGCTGGTTGGTTAGTATCTCCGAAGGTGATGGGTATGTCTGGCCATGAACTTGTTGCTGCCACATGATAGATATGTTCGAGTTCTCTAACAGCTCCTTTCCTCCTGTTCCTTGAGGGGAACATTTCGTAGATCGTCAGGACTTTGGCATTGTATTCTGGTGGCAATGTGGAGCGCCTGTTCGGCGGTAGTGCCTCAAGGATGGCTTCACCACTTTTTGTGACCTAACTGACGACCCAACAAGCTCTAAGGCTCTGAGTCAGGATTGTGTTCATCAATACAAAATGTATAGGGCATGGTTTATCCAATAGTCCGTCAAGGACAGTTTTGAGTCCTGTAAGTGGTCTATTTCTCTTTTCGGCGGGTTCGAGTTCAGCTAGCCGCTTCAGAGGTATCCTCTTTTTTCGATCTCCTCTTGGGTACTCAGTAAAGGTTGGTTCTGAAAGTAGCCATTCGACTTGCCAGGTCCTGTCCATGGCAAAATATTTTTGTATCAAGTCCGATATCTCGGTGAAGTCGCGAATGTGCTGACGAGCCAGGGCGTTGAGGATCCCTTTGTCGTGGCAATTGCGATTGAAGTTTGCCATTATCTCCTGGTTACTAGAACCTTGTTCTTTGTTTCTAGTGAGGATGAGTCTAGCCCAAAAATGATGAACCGACTCTCGTGGGAACTTTTTAACGTCCCATAAGTCCAACGACATGAACTCTCCTGCGATGCTTGAGTGCTTGACTTGGTGGTGGGTGGGAAAAACTTTGATTCTCCGCCACGATGTGAGTCTAAAATTACGGGGACCGATACCGATCTATCTCCGGTGCGAACTCCAGGGTCTAGGTTGCGAGCGAGGTCTCGATGATCGGAGATTGGGGTATAACCCTTTTTTAATTCCGATGATTGGGGGGATGAGCCCCCAGCAGGACACTCGACAGTGGGGACTAAGTTAGTTACCTTGGGGGTGCGAATCTCCCTATCGTTAGGTTTAAGCCCGATCCGGTCATAGACTGGGGTCTGGTCGTCGGTCATACGCATGGTCTGAATCCGATCAAACAGCTCATTTAGGGATGAGGCATCAGTAGGATGCATGTTGCTGAAGCGCGTGGGGTCGGTCTGTGGCGTCGCAGTTCCGGAGTCGCTTGAAAGCGAATTCGGGTTATGTTTGGCCGTAGCAGATCCGGGCACAACGACTGGATTGGGCGTTCTAGATAGCCCGAGGGTGAAGTCCACCTTAGAGGTGGGGCCCGATGTCTTCGGCGTCGGAATCTGGGGGCTCCTGCATGAGAGTTGAGGGTTCCATCTAGACAAGTTCTCCCCGTGAATCAGCGACGAACTCTAGGGTTCGGAATCTGATTCCCTGACCGGGGGGCAAGCTTCCGATCTGGCCACGATGGCCGGTCGGGTCGGCATGCGACAGGATATTGCCGTATATGAAGATCTGACCAGGGATGAGAATATCCTGGCTGCATATCTCGTTAATTATGACAAGGCAAGCCGTTGATTCCTTTGGCGATCACAGCAGAACTCTCAATGAAAGGACCAATGTCGGTGTCAAAACTGGTGGATCTCGGGTAGGGGGTCCCGAGCTATGAGACTAGGATCGATGGTAGCACGGGACGAAGGAGACGATGTCTACCCAGGTTCGGGCCCTCCTATGGAGGTAAAACTCTACGTCGTGCAACGTGAGGTATTTACATATGAGTCAACTATGTAAGTATTGTTGAGAGAAATTGCACTAGTGAAAGTGTGAACCCTAGGCCTTGTTTCTAAGCATTGCAATACCATTTGTGCTCACTTTTATCATTAGTTACCTTCTGTTTTTATATTTTCGGATTACAAAAACCTATATCTACCATCCATATTACTATTGTATCACCATCTCTTCGCCGAACTAGTGCACCTATAAAATTTACCATTGTATTGGGTGTGTTGGGGACACAAGAGACTCTTTGTTATTTGGTTGCAAGGTTGTTTGGGAGAGACCATCTTCATCCTACGCCTCCCATGGATTGATAAACCTTAGGTCATCCACTTGAGGGAATATTGCTACTGTCCTACAAAACTATGCGCTTGGAGGCCCAACAAAGTCTACAAGAATAAAGCTGCATAGTAGACATCACTATACTCATGAGAGAAGCCACTAGTAAAACCTATGCCCCCGAGTCTACTTTTCTAACATATTTCTTTCCAATCTATCTTTTTGCCGCTTTTTTCAGATCTATTAATCCAAAAAAAACCAAAATACCTTGGTGCACTTTTTTGCTTACTTCTTTTATTTTGTGTTATTGCGAGATCTATTTGCCCAACCTATTACAATATATTCTATCTTTTTATCATTGAGAGCTTGAAAACCTCTCTTACGCATCAGGTTGCAAGTATTTGTTCTTTGTGTGTAGGTGTCATTTACATAGTTGCTTGATCTTCCTCTACGGATTGATACCTTGGTTTCTTAATTCATGGAAATACTTATCATAGTTGTGTTGCACCATCCCTTCCTCTGTCGGTGCACTAGAGTTTTGGGGTCCCTAGTGCCCCTTACTCGTGCACGGGCAGTAGTAGCCGCCCTGGCGATGAGGCCCGACAGGGAGCTGCTAGATACAAATACAGGAGAATCAAGACCAAAGGCAAGACCTTGCCGGGATGGCCTTCAAACCCTTGGCAAGGCAAAGCCTGGCACGACCTAGTAAGGCGAAGACCCAGCAAGGTGAACCCCCGGCAAGCCCCGCTAGCGCAGAGGCCAGGTGTCACCTCACCTGGGCACGTGTTGTGGCGCCGGTGATGGAGTGGCTAAGCGGTGCCGATGGGACAGGCTCCTGTCCCGTCCCATAGACAGTCAGAGATGCTTGACGGTGCATTAAATGCGCATGTCCTACTCTGTCAGTGTTAGGTATGATAGCACTATAGCTCTATACATCCCGTGTATGTACTATACGCCAACGTTGGTGACCCCTTATAGAGTATAAAAGGAGGCCTAGGGCATTACGGTAGAGGACTTTTGGTCTTTTCACTTTTGGGACTGATGTCTACTACACAACCTTCTTCTTGCATACTCGTGTTGGGCCTCCAAGCGCAGAGTTTTGTAGGACAATAGCAATTTTTCCTCAAGTGGATGACCTAAGGTTTATCAATCCGTGAGAGGTGTAGGATGAAGATGGACTCTCTCAAGAAACCCTGCAACCAAATAAGAAAGAGCCTCTTGTGTCCCCAACACACTCAATACAATGGTAAATTGTATAGGTGCACTAGTTCGGCGAAGAGATGGTGATACAAGTGCAATATGGATGGTAGATATAGGTTTTTGTAATCTGAAAATATAAAAACAGCAGGTAACAAGTGACAAAAGTGAGCACAAATGCTATTGCAATGCTTAGAAACAAGGCCTAGGGTTCATACTTTCACTAGTGCAATTTCTCTCAACAATACTAACATAGTTGAATCATATGTAAATACCTTTCATGCGACAAAGAGTTCACTCCAAAGTCACAAGTAGTGGAGAACTAATGAAGAAATTATTGTAGGGTACGAAACCACCTCAAAGTTATCCTTTCCGATCAATCTTATGAGCTATCCCTATAAGTGTCACAAACATCCCTAGTGTTGTACTAAAATAACACCTTATATACACATCAACCAAAACCCTAATGTCACCTAGATACCCCAATGTCACCTCGAGTACCCGTGGTCTTTATTATACGATATGCATCACACAATTTCAGATTCATTATATTCAATCCAACACAAATAACTTCAAACAGTGCCCCAAAGTTTCTACCGAAACGTCAAGATAAGAACGTGTGCCAACCCCTATGCATAGATTCCCAAGGTCATGGAACCCACAAGTTGATCACCAAAACATACATCAAGTGGATCAATAGAACATCCCATTGTCACCATGGATATCCCATCGCAAGACATACATCAAGTGTTCTCAAATCATTAAAGACTCAATCTGATAAGTAAACTTCAAAGGGAAAACTCAATTCATCACAACTAGATAGAGAGGGGAAACACTCCATATGATCCATATGATTCATCTATATTAATAAAGCTTGCAGTACATCAAGATCGTCCCATATAAAGAACACGAGAGAGAGAGAGATCAAAATCATAGCTACTGGTACATACCCTCAGCTCCGAGGGTGAACTACTCCCTCCTCGTCATGGAGAACTTCGGGATGATGAAGATGGCCTCCAGTGATGGTTTCCCCCTCCGGCAGGGTGCCGGAACGGGCTCCCGAATGGTTTTTCATGGCTCTGGAGGTTTGCAGCGGCGGAACTCCCATTCTAGGTTTTGCATTGGGTTTTTTGGTATTTGTAGGATTTTATGGCGGTGGAAATAAGTCAGGATGGTCCACGAGGGAGTCACAAGCCTGCAGGGTGTAACCAGGGGGGTGGCTGCGCCCCTGAGGCTTGTGACCGCCTCGTGGGTCTTTTGGCCCAACTCCGATGCTTCGTGGGTCTCTTCTGGTCAAAAAAATCACCGTAAAGTTTTATTCCGTTTGGACTCCGTTTGATATTCCTTTTTTGTAAAACTCGAAAACAAGGAAAAAATAGAAACTAGCACTTAGCTCTGGGTTAATAGGTTAGTCATAAAAATAATATAAAGTTGTGGAAAAATGATTGTAAAACATCCAAAAATGATAATATAGCAGCATGAAACAAGCAAAAATTATAGATACGTTGGAGACATATTAGCATCCCCAAGCTTAATTCCTGCTCGTCCTCGAGTAGGCAAATGATAAAAACAGAATTTTTGATGTGGAATGCTGTGTAATATATTTATCCATGTAATTATGTTTATTGTGGCATGAATATTCAGATTTGTAAGATTCAAAACAATAATCTAATATTGACATAATAATAGTAATACTTCGAGCACACCAACAAGGTAGTCGTGTCCATTCGAAATAACATGGCCTTAGAAAGTTATCCCTACAAAATCATATGGTTTGGCTATTCTCCATCTTCCCCGCACAAAGTATCTAAATCATGCACAACCCCGATGAACAAGTCAAGCAATTGTTTCACACTTTTGGTGTTCTCAAACCTTTTCAACTTTCACGCAATACATGAGCGTGAGCCATGGATATATCATTATAGGTGGAATAGAATATGAAGGAGGTGCCAGGAGAAAAAGGAGAAGATAGTCTCACATCAACTAGGTGTATCAACGGGCTATGGAGATTCCCATCAATGGATATCAATGTGAATGAGTAGGGATTTCCATGCAACAAATGCACTTAAAGTTATAAGTGTATGAAAGCTCAAAAATAAAACTAAGTGGTGGTGCAAAATGAATATCCACTAGTTATATGAAGGTGACAAAATAGGAGACTCCCTATCATGAAGATCATGGTGCTACTTTGAAGCACAAGTGTGGAAAAAGGTAGTAGCAATTGTCCCTTCTCTCTTTCTCTCATTTTTTTCCTTTTTATTTTATTTTAGTGGGATTCTTTGGCCTCTTTTATTATTTTTGTTTGGGCTTCGCTGGCATCTTTTATTTTTTGTAAAGTCCGGATACTCATCCCAACTTGTGAGGGAGTCATGGCTTCCATCATCCTTTTCTCTCACGAGACAATTCTCTATCAATGATAAATCATCACACTTTTATTTACTTATAATGCAAAAAATTAAATTACAACTCGGTACCTATGACAAAATATGACTATATGCAATATGAAGTGATGATGCAAGTCATAGAAAAACTACATGATGGAAGTTGCATGGCAATATATCTCGGAATGGGTTTGGAAATGCCATAATAGGTAGGTATGGTGGCTGTTTTGAGGAATATATGGTGACTGTTTTGAGGAAAGAAGGTTTGGTGTACCGTCGAAAGTTGCACGGTACTAGAGAGGCTAGCAAAGATAGAAGGGTGAGAGAGCGTATAATCCATGGACTCAACATTAGTCAAAAAGAACTCACATAATTATTGCAAAATTCTATTAGTTATCAAACAAAGCATTAGACGCATGCTCCTAGGGGAGAGGTTGGTAGGATTTAACCATTGCGTGCTCTTGACTCTCACACAATGGTTGACAATCATTAAACAAATCATGCTCCGACTTCAATACATAACGGTTCACCATACGTGCATGCTACTGGAATCACAGGCTTGAACACACGTATCACTTCAATTCACAACTACTTACTAGCATGACTCTCATATTACCATCCCTATTATCTCAAAACTATATGCAAGGAATCAAACTTCTCATAGTTTTTAATGCACTTGATATGAAAGTTTTTATTATATCCCTCTTGGATGACCATTATATTAGGACTAAATTCATAACCTAAACAAATTACCATGCTGTTTTAACAAACTCTCAAAATAATATAAGTGAGGAACAAGAGTTGAATAATTTATATAAAATATAATACCACCATGCTCTATAAAGATATAAGTGAAGCACTAGAGCATTCTAACTATTTTAGTAGCTATGTGAGGAATCTCTCTCCCTCGATAAATATTTTCAGATCTGAGTACTTTATTCAAACAGCAAGCAAAAGAAAAATAGCACTCCAAGAATAGCATGCATCATGTGAACGAATAGAAATTTAGGCTTAACATAGGCTAACCGATAATTGTTGATGAAGAGAGGTGGGATGCGTAGCATCCCCAAGATTAGATGCTTGAGAGTTCTTGAAATATTTACTTGGGTTGCCTTGGGCATCCCCAAGCTTGAGCTTTTGTATCTCGTTCAATCCTCTCATACGACGGTTTCACCTATTCTGAAAAACTTCATCCACACAAAACTTAAAAAGAACTCGTGAGATATGTTAGTACACATAATAATAAATCAACTCTTTATGTACTGCCAAGACAAGTTGAATCATAATTTCAATCATTAGGTACTTTATACTATCATTTCCATAATTTACATCTTCCAATATAGGCTATAGAAACTATAGGATAAGTAGATAACGAAACCATGACAACAATCTGTCTAAACAGAACAGTCTGTAGAAGTTTATGAAAACAGTGTACTTCTGTAAATCAAACAATTATGAATATTTATTACATGCTATAAAATTTATATGACCATACTTTATAATTTTTTTTATAAAATTTCCACGTTCCAGTAAAATATGAAAATTCAAACACTACAACCAAAGTTTCTGTTTTTACGCAGCACACATCAAAACATGCAATGCAAGCATCCTAAGGAAATTGTTGGAGCTTTTTATTTAAATAATACCTAACATAAAGTAAAAAACATAATGACGATCCAAGCAAAGCACATATTATGTGACGAATAAAAATAGAGCTCTAAGTAAGATATACCGATAGTGTTCAAGACGAAAGAGGGGATGTCTTCCGGAGCATCGCCAAGCTTAGATGCTTGAGTCTTCCTTGGATATTAACTTGGTGGTTCCTTGGGAATCCCGAACCTTAGGTTCTTGTCACTCCCTATTCTCCTCATATCGGTGTCTCACCCAAAACTTGAAAACTTCAATCACACAAAACTTAACGGAACTTTGTGAGAAGGGTTAGTGTAGTAAATATAGATCCTTCACTTTGGTACTGTCAATACAAGATTCGTAATTATTCCCACATGATACCTACTGTATTACATCATTCCCACAATTTATATTACTCAATATAAGCTATAGGAACACTTGAAACAAGCAAACTATGCATGCAAAACAGAATCTGTCAAAAACAGAATGGTCTGTAAAGATCTGAATGATCACCAAACTTCACTGACTCTAAAAATTCTGAAACATTAGGAAAACTCAAGGAATTTTCAAATACAGTTTGTGCAAAAATTTCAGAAATTTTGGCGCTCTAGTAAAATCAGATAACTCATATACTGGACGCAGAACTTTCTGTTTTTGCACAGAATCAAACAAGCAAGTATCCACACAATCCCAGAGGATTTACTTGGCACTTTATTGATATAAAAGACACAAACATGATTAATACAGTAGCTTAATCATGTGAACACACAAAAACAGAAAGTAAAAGTGTTGGGTTGTCTCCCAACAAGCGTTTTTCTTTAATGCCTTTTAGCTAGGCATGATGATTTCAATGATGCTCACATAGGAATAGTAATTGAAACATGCAAAAGAGCATCATGAATCTCATGAAAAGCACATTTAAGTCTAACCCACTTCATATGAATAGGGATTTTGTGATCAAACAACTTATGGGATCAAGAATCATCTAGCATAGGAAGGCAAAACAATCATAACTTCAAAACTTTGAACACATAGAGAGGAAACTTGATATTATTGCAACGCCTACAAGCAGATGTTCCCCCCTCATAATAACTTTCAGTAGCATCACTAAGGAATTCCACAATATAACCAGAACATAAATCATTATTTTCATGATCTACAAGCATACAAATTTTACTACTCTCTTCATAAGCAAATTTCTTCTCATGACTACTAGTGGGAGTATCGTAAAAGACTTGAATACTACAAATTGGTTCCACACTAAAAGCGTAATTTTCAGTAAAAGGATATTCAAAATTATGACAATAATTATTAATACTCTTTATAACATAAGTATTATCACAATAATCATCATAAATAGCAACTTTGTTCTCATCATAGTCAATTGAAACCTCTTCCAAAATAGTGGAATCATTACTAAATAAAGTCGTGACCTCTCCAAATACACTTTTATCATTATAATAAGATCCAACACACTCCAAAATAGTGGGATAACTATTATCTAAAGTTGACACTCTTACAAACCCACTTTCATAAATATTGCAATCATCATAAATAGGGGGGATGCTATCATCATAATAGTTTTGCTCATCAAAACTTGGGGGACTAAAAACATCATCTTCATTAAACATAGCATCCCCAAGCTTGGCACAAACATTAATTGCAGCAAATAAATTCTCAAACATGTCATTCTCATCAAACATAGCATCCCCAAGATTGTGGCTTTGCACAACATAAGCATAATCACTCTCCTCATTAAGAGTATGAATAGCACCAATGGTATAACAATTATTATCATTACAATTTTCTAAGTTGGCGCCAAAAAGATTTTCAAGATTATAAGGGGTGTCATTATTTGGGAGAGATACCTCTTTACCTTTATTTTTCCTTCTTTTCTTCTTCTTTAACACATTAGGTGTGGGTTTATTTAATTTCTCCAAGCTTCTTTTCGAAGAGATTGGTTGAATAAAAAGCTCGTCCTCGTTACCCGATTCATCATAAGAAAAAATAGGAGGATATTGGGAGACCTCTTCCCCTTCATTAGTATTCTGTTCATCTTCTACTTGTTTCCTTGTCTTGAAGTAATTGGCAATATAAGGATTTCCAATGCAATTTCCTGCACAATACATATAAATTCCTTTAGATCAAAATCAAGAAATCTCTTAAGATTATATTCTGGAATACCCCTAGTTATACGTTTCATTTCTTCATATCCCAAAAGAAACTAAGTTCATTATGATGCGTAAGGGAAATCAAGTTATCACAATTTTTGGACACGATTTTATCATGAAGCAATTTGCATTGGAGATTTAAATGACCACATTCATTGCAAAGTTCACAAGGATGGCGATAAATATTAAATCTTTCAGCAGAAACATCTAGCCTCTCTTGCAACCATTTAGTTTCCAAATACTTATGCCTCTTACAGAATCTATCTTCCCTTTTAGGCATGTCTTGACAAACTCTATGCACTTCACAAAAATTGACATGCTTATAAGAAATATTTTTATCATGACTAGTGCAATCATCATTAGTACTATGGATATTCAAAGAATTCATACTAACAACCTTGCAATCATGCTCATCACTCAAAGCTTTAGTGCCAAACATTTTAATAACTTCTTCTTCTAACACTTGAGCACAATTTTCCTTTCCATCATTTTCACAAAAGACATTAAAAAGACGAAGCATATGAGGCAACCTCAATTCCATTTTTTGTAGTTTTCTTTTATAAAACTAAACTAGTGAAAAATAAGAAACAAAAAGATTTGATTGCAAGATCTAATGATATACCTTCAAGCACTCACCTCCCTGGCAACGGCGCTAGAAAAGAGCTCGATGTCTACTACACAACCTTCTTCTTGTAGATTCGTGTTGGGCCTCCAAGCGTAGAATTTTGTAGGACAGTAGCAATTTTCCCTCAAGTGGACGACCTAAGGTTTATCAATCCATGAGAGGTGTAGGATGAAGATGGTCTCTCTCAAGCAACCCTGCAACCAAATAAAAAAGAGTCTCTTGTGTCCCCAACACACCCAATACAATGGTAAATTGTATATGTGCAGTAGTTCGGCGAAGAGATGGTGATACAAGCGCAATATGGATGGTAGATATAGGTTTTTGTGTTGGAAATATGCCCTAGAGGCAATAAATAAAGTGATCATTATTATATTTCCTTGTTCATGATAATTGTTTACTATCCATGCTAGAATTGTATTAATTGGAAACATGGATACATGTGTGGATACATAGACAAACACAATGTCCCTAGTATGCCTCTAGTGAACTAGCTCGTTGATGGAAAGATGGTTAATGTTTCCTAGCCATGGACATGAGATGTCGTTTGATAACGGCATCACATCATTAGGAGAATGATGTGATGGACAAGACCCAAACTACAAACATAGCTTATGATCGTGTCAGTTTATTGCTACTGTTTTCTGCATGTCAAGTATATGTTCCTATGACCATGAGATCATGCAACTCACGGACATCGGATGAGTGCCTTGTGTGTATCAAACGTCGCAACGTAACTGGGTGACTATAGAGGTGCTCTACAAGCGTCTCCGAGGGTGTCCGTTGAGTTGGCATGGATCAATACTGGGATTTGTTACTCCGTGTGACGGAGAGGTATCTCAGGGCCCACTCGGTAATACAACATCACAATAAGCCTTGCAAGCAATGTGACTAAGTGATAGTTACAGGATCTTGTATTACGGAATGAGTAAAGAGACTTGCCAGTAACGAGGTTGAACTAGGTATGGAGATACCAACGATCGAATCTCGGGCAAGTAACATACCGAAGAGCAAAGGGAACATCATACGGGATTAACTGAATCCTTGAAAGAGGTTCGACCGATAAAGATCTTCGTAGAATATGTAGGAAACAATGTGGACATCCAGGTTCCACCATTGGTTATTAACCGTCGAGGTGTCTTGGTCATGTCTACATAGTTCTCGAACCCGCAGGGTCTGCACACTTAAGGTTGGTGACATTTCGGTAGTATAGAGTTATGTATGGTGGTGACCGAAGTTTGTTCGGAGTCCCGGATGAGATCTTGGACATCACGAGGAGCTCCGGAATGGTCCGAAGGTAAAGATTCATATATAGGAAGTCCTGTTTTGGTCGCTGGAAAAGTTTTGGGCTCATCGGTAGTGTACCGGGAGTGCCGATAGTGTACCGGGAGGCCACCGGGAGGGGTACTTAGACCCAAGAGGCTACATGGGCTGTAGGAGGGTGGAAACCAGCCCTTAGTGGTCTGGTGTAACATCCACAAGAGGCCCATGCATGTAGAGTAAAAAGGCCTAAGAGAAAAAGTGGAAAAAGGCAAAATAGGGTGAATCCTAGTCCTACTTGGATTGGAGGTGGACTCCACCTCTCCCTATCTCCTTTGGCCGAAGCAAGGAGGCCTTGGCCCTTGTTCCAAGGCCTCTCCTCCTCTCCTCTTATATAGACTAGAGGTTTTAGGGTTTTTGCACTAGTTTTTTCAGCCACGTGCTACCCGTTCCTCTAGTGCATAGTTTCTCCTCTAGATCGGATTTTTGCAGTGCTTAGGCGAAGCCCTGCCGGAATTGCTCCACCACCATTGCCGGAGCACCGTCATGCTGCCGAAGAACTCTTCTTCCTCTCCACTCCTTGTTGCTGGATCAAGATAGTGGAGATCGTCATCAAGCTGTACGTGTGCGGAACACGGAGGTGTCGTCTGTTCGGCGCTAGATCGGAATGATCGTGATCAAGTTCGTGGGACGGATCATGATCAAGTTCGTGGGACGGATCGTGATCATGTTCGTGGGACGGATCATGATTGGATCGCGGGACGCATGGCGATTTGGATCGCGAAGATGTTCGACTACACCAACCGCGTTTCTTAACGCTTCCCGCTTAGCGATCTACAAGGGTATGTAGATCCACTCTCCCTCTCGTAGATGCTCATCACCATGGATAGATCTGCATGTGTGTAGGAAGTTTTTTGTTTCCCATGCAACATTCCCCTATAGTGGCATCATGATCTAGGTCTATGTGTTGATGAGATCTCGAGTAGAACACAAAAGGTTTGTGGGCGTTGATGCTTAGATTGCTTCCTCCCTTGGTCGGATTTTGGTTCAGCGGTATTGTGAGATGAAGCGGCCCGGACCAACATTACTCATACGCTTACGAGAGACCGGTTCCCTCGACCGCAACTTGTTGCATATATGGCTTCGACAAAGGCGGTCCTTGAGAAGGTTGAAAAGCAAATTATGTATCACTGTTGTGGTTTATGCGTAGGTGAGAATCGTTCTTGCTAGAAACCCATAGCATCCACGTAAAACATGCAATAACAATTAGAGGACGTCTAACTTGTCTTTGCAGGGTATGTTGTGATGTGATATGACCAATTACATGATGTGATATATGTGATGTATGAGATGATCATGTGATGTATAGAATTTCACGACTTGCATGTCGATGAGTACGGCAACCGCAGGAGCCATAGGGTTGTCTTTAATTATTGTATGACCTGTGTGTCAATCATTAAGCGCTATGTAATGCTTTACTTTATCGCTAAACGATAGCAATAGTAGTAGAAGCATGCAGGGCGTGACAACCCCGATGGCGACACATTGATGGAGATCAAGATGATGGAGATCATGGTGTCGTGCCGGTGACGATGGAGATCATGCCGGTGCTTTCAAGATGGAGATCAAAAACACAAGTTCATGGCCATATCATGTCACTTATGATTTGCATGTGATGTTAATCCTTTTATGCACCTTGTTTTGCTTAGGACGACGGTAGCATTATAAGGTGATCCCTCACTTAAATTTCAAGATGAATTGTGTTCTCCCCGAGTGTGCATCGTTGCGGGAGTTCATCGTGTCGAGACACCACGTGATGATCGGGTGTGATAGACTCTACGTTCACATACAATGGGTGCAAGCCAGTGATGCACATGCAGAACACTCGGGTTAAACTTGAAGAGCCTAGCATGTACAGACACGGCCTCGGAACACAAGAGACCGAAAGGTCAAACATGAGTCATATAGTAGATATGATCTACATGATGATGTTCACCATTGAAACCACCTCAACTCACGTGATGATCGGACTTGAGTTGGTGAATGTGGATCATGTGACACTCAGATGACTTGAGGGATGTCAATTTGAGTGGGAGCTTTAGTAATTTGATTAACTAAACTCATTATCTTGAACAATAGTCTAAGTAAACTTTGCATATTTATGTTGTAGATCAATGGCTCGCGCAGTAGCACCCCTGAATTTTAATGCGTTCCTAGAGAAAGCTAAGTTGAAATTTGATGGAAGTAACTTTGTTGATTGGGCCCGTGATCTGAGGATTATCCTCACGGCTTCCCAAAAATCATATGTCCTTGATGCACCGCTTGGTGACCAACCAAAAGACATGACCTCCGACGACGTTAAGAATGTTTGGGAGGCACGTACTGGAGATTACTCAATAATTCAGTGTGCAATATTGTATGGATTAGAACCGGGACTTCAAAGACGTTTTGAACGTCATGGAGCATATGAGATGTTCCAGGTTTTGAAGTTTATCTTTCAGAAGAACGCCCGGATCGAGAGGTATGAAACCTCCGATAAGTTCTATGCTGGCAAGATGGAGGAGAACGGTTCTATCAGTGAACATATACTCAGAATGTCTGGGTATTCAACTCGTCTAGCGGAGTTGGGAATTGTCCTTCCATGAGAGGCGATCACTGACAGAGTTCTTCAATCACTGCCACCTAGTTACAAGAGCTTTGTGATGAACTATAACATGCACGGGATGAACAAGTCAGTCACCGAGCTGTTTGTGATGCTAAAAGTCGTTGAGTCTGAAATCCAGAAAGAACATCAAGTGTTGATGGTCAATAAAACCACTCGTTTCAAGAAAAATGGGAAAGTCAAGGGCAAGGGCAAGAAGGGTAAAACCAAGAAGGATGGCAAAGCAGTTGCTACTCCTGTAAAGAAGCCCAAGCATGCACCCAAGCCAGAAACTGAGTGCTTTCATTGCAAGGGAACTGGTCACTGGAAGCGGAATTGCCCCAAGTACCTGGCTGACAAGAAGGCGGCCAACGATAAACAAGGTATATATGATATACATGTTATTGATGTGTACCTTACTAGCTATCGTAGTAGTGCCTGGGTATTTGATACCGGTTCGGTTGCTCACATTTACAACTCAAAATAGGAACTACGGAATAAACGAAGGCTGGCAAAGGACGAAGTGACGATGCGTGTGGGAAATGGTTCCGAGGTTGATGTGATCGCTGTCGACACGCTCTCTCTTCGATTACCATCGGGATTAGTGATGAACCTAAATAATTGTTATTTAGTGGCTGCGTTAAGCATGAACATTACATCTGGATCTTTTTTATTGCGAGACGGTTACTCATTTAAATCAGAGAATAAAGGTTGTTCTATTTATGTGAGTAATATCTTTTATGGTCATGCACCCAATGTTAGGGGTTTATTCATATTGAATCTTGATAGTGATCACACACATGTTCATAACATTGATGCTAAAAGATGTAGAGTTGATAATGATAGTACCACTTTCTTGTGGCACTGCCATTTAGGTCATATTGGTGTAAAACGCATGAGGAAGCTCCATGCTGATGGACTTCTGGAGTCACTTGATTTTGAATCACTTGACACAATGGAACGATGCCTCATGGGCAAGATGACTAAAACGCCGTTCTCTGGAACAATGGAACATGCGAGTGACTTATTGGAAATCATACATACTGATGTGTGCGGTCCAATGAATGTTACATCGCGTGGTGGATATCGTTATTTTCTCACCTTCACAGATGACTTAAGTAGATATGGGTATATTTACTTAATGAAACACAAGTCTGAAACGTTTGAAAAGTTCAAGCAATTTGAGAGTGAAGTTGAGATTCATCGTAACAAGAAGATTAAGTTCCTGTGATCTGATCGAGGAGGTGAATATCTGAGTTATGAGTTTGGCAGTCACTTAAGACAGTGTGGAATTGTTTCATAGTTGACACCGCCCGTAACACCACAACGTAGTGGTGTGTCCGAACGTCGTAATCAAACCTTATTAGATATGGTGCGTTCTATGATGTCTCTTGCTGATTTGCCACTATCGTTTTGGGGTTATGCATTAGAGACAACTGCATTCACTTTAAATAGGGCACCATCAAAATCCATTGAGACGACGCCATACGAACTGTGGTTTGGCAATAAGCCAAAGTTGTTGTTTCTTAAAGTTTGGGGATGTGATGCTTATGTCAAAAAGCTTCAGCCTGAAAAGCTGGAACCCAAAGCGGAGAAATGTGTCTTCATAGGATACCTGGAAGGGACAGTCGGGTATACCTTCTATCTCAGATCTGAAGGCAAAGTGTTTGTCGCTAAGAACGGAACATTTCTTGAGAAAGAGTTTCTCTTGAAAGAATTGAGTGGGAGGAAAATAGAGCTTGATGAGGTTATTGAACCTTTACTTCAACCAGAAAGTAGCACATCGTAGAAAGATGTTTCTGTGGAACCTAGGACGGTAGAAGAGGAAGTTAATGATGATGATCATGAAGCTTCCGATCAATCTTCTATTGAACCTTGTAGGTCGACAAGGCCGCGTACTATCCCTGAGTGGTATGGCAACCCTGTCTTGGAGGTCATGTTGTTGGACAACAATGAACCTACGAGCTATGGAGGAGCAGTGATGGGCCCGGATTTCGAGAAATGGTTAGAGGCCATGAAATCCGAGATGGGATCCATGTATGAAAACAAAGTATGGACTTTGGAAGTATTACTTGAGGGGCGAAAGGCCATTCAGAACAAATGGATCTTTAAGAAGAAGACAGACGCGGACGGTAATGTCACCGTCTATAAAGCTCGACATGTGGCAAAGGGTTTTTCACAAGTTCAAGGAGTTGACTACGATGAGGCTTTCTCACCCGTAGCGATGCTTAAGTCTGTCAAAATCATGTTAGCAATAGTTGCTTATTTCGACTATGAAATTTGGCAGATGGATGTCAAAACAGAGTTCCTCAACGTTTTTTTTGAGGAAGAGTTGTATATGATGCAACCCGAAGGTTTTCTCGATCCAAAGAATGCTGACAAAGTTTGCAAACTCTAGCGATCCATTTATGGACTGGTGCAAGCATCTCGGAGTTGGAATAAGCGCTTTTATGAGGTGATCAAAGCGTTTGAGTTTATACAAGTTTACGGAGAAGCTTGTATTTACAAGAAAGTGAGTGGGAGCTCTATAGCGTTTCTAGTATTATATGTGGATGACATATTGCTGATTGGAAACAATATACAAATGCTGGAAAGCGTGAAGGAATATTTGAACAAGAGTTTTTCAATGAAGGACCTAGGAGAAGCTGCTTTCATAATAGGCGTTAAGATCTATAGAGATAGATCGAGACGCTTAATAGCACTTTCACAGAGCACATACCTTTATAAATTTTTGAAGCAGTTCAAAATGGATCAGTCCAAGAAGGGGTTCTTGCCTGTGTTACAAGGTGTGAAGTTGAGTAAGATTCAATGCCCAATAACTGCAGAAGATAGAGAAAAGATGAGTGTCATACCCTATGCTTCAGCCATAGGCTCTATCATGTATGCAATGTTGTGCACAAGACCAGATGTTAGCCTTGCCATAAGTATGGCCGGAAGGTTTCAAAGTGATCCTGGAATGGAGCACTGGCAAGCGGTCAAGAATATCCTTAAGTACCTGAAAAGGACTAAGGAAATGTTTCTCGTATATGGAGGTGATGAAGAGCTCGTTGTAAAGGGTTATGTCGATGCAAGCTTTGACACAGATCCGGACGACTCTAAGTCGCAAACCGGATACGTATTTATTCTTAACGGGGGAGCGGTAAGTTGGTGCAGTTCCAAGCAAAGCGTGGTAGATGAGTCTACGTGCGAAGCGGAATACATCGCAGCCTCGGAGGCGGCGAAGGAAGGTGTCTGGATGAAGCAGTTCATGACAGATCTTGGAGTAGTGCCCAGTGCACTGAATCCGATGAGCCTGTTCTGTGACAACACTGGTGCCATTGCTCCAGCCAAGGAACCAAGGTTTCACAAGAGGACCAGACATATAAAGCAATGCTTCAACTCCATCCGATATTACATCGAGGAGAAGGACATAAATATTTGCAAAGTGCACACGGATCTGAATGTTGCAGACCCATTTTCTAAACCTCTTCCAAGAGCTAAACATGATCAACAGCAGAACTGCATGGGTGTTCGATTCAGTACAATGTAAATCACATAGTGATGTGAGCTACATTATTGACTCTAGTGGAAGTGGGAGACTGTTGGAAATATGCCCTAGAGGCAATAAATAAAGTGTTTATTATTATATTTCCTTGTTCTGATAATTGTTTATTATCCATGCTAGAATTGTATTAATTGGAAACATGGATACATGTGTGGATACATAGACAAACACAATGTCCCTAGTATGCCTCTAGTGAACTAGCTCGTTGATCGAAAGATGGTTAAGGTTTCCTAGTCATGTACATGAGATGTCATTTGATAACGGGATCACATCATGAGGAGAATGATGTGATGGACAAGACCCAAACTACAAACGTAGCTTATGATCGTGTCAGTTTATTGCTACTGTTTTCTGCATGTCAAGTATATGTTCCTATGACCATGAGATCATGCAACTCACGGACATCAGAGGAGTGCCTTGTGTGTATCAAATGTCACAACGTAACTAGGTGACTATAAAGGTGCTCTACAGGTGTCTCCGAGGGTGTCTATTGAGTTGGCATGGATCAATACTGGGATTTGTTACTCCGTGTGACGGAGAGGTATCTCAAGGCCCACTCGGTAATACAACATCACAATAAGCCTTGCAAGCAATGTGACTAAGTGTTAGTTACGAGATCTTGTATTACGGAACGAGTAAAGAGACTTGCCAGCAATGAGGTTGAACTAGGTATGGAGATACGGACGATCGAATCTCGGGCAAGGAACATACCGAAGAACAAAGGGAACATCATACGGGATTAACTGAATCCTTGACAAAGAGGTTCGACCGATAAAGATCTTTGTAGAATATGTAGGAACCAATGTGGACAGCCAGGTTCCGCCATTGGTTATTGACCGTAGAGGTGTCTCGGTCATGTCTACATAGTTCTCGAACCCGCAGGGTCTGCACACTTAAGGTTTGGTGACGTTTCGGTAGTATAGATTTATGTATGGTGGTTACTGAAGTTTGTTCGGAGTCCTATAAGAGATCCTGGATGTCACGAGGAGCTCCGGAATGGTCCGTAGGTAAAGATTCATATATAGGAAGTCCTATTTTGGTCGTCGGAAAAGTTTCGGGCTCATCGGTAGTGTACCGGGAGTGCCGGTAGTGTACCGGGAGGCCACCGGGAGGGGTATTTCGACCCAAGAGGCTACATGGGCTGTAGGAGGGTGTAAAACAGCCCTTAGTGGGCTGGTGTAACATCCACAAGAGGCCCATGCGGCTGGAGGAAAAAGGCCTAAGAGAAAAAGTGGAAAAAAGGTCAAATAGGGTGAATCCTAGTCCTACTAGGATTGGAGGTGGACTCCACCTCTCCCTCTCTCCTTGGGCTGAAGCAAGGAGGCCTTGGCCCTTGTGACAAGGCCTCTCCTCCTCTCCTCTTATATATACTGGAGGTTTTAGGGTTTTTGCACTAGTTATTTCAGCCACGTGCTACTCGTTCCTCCAGTGCATAGTTTCTCCTCTAGATCGGATTTCTGCAGTGCTTAGGCGAAGCCCTACAGGAATTGCTCCACCACCATCGCTGACGCACCGTCATGCTGCCGGAGAACTCTTCTTCCTCTCCACTCCTTCTTTCTGGATCAAGACTTTGGAGATCGTCATCAAGCTGTACGTGTGCTGAACGCGGAGGTGCCGTCCGTTCGGCGCTAGATCGGAAGGATCGTGATCAAGTTCATGGGACGGATCGTGATCAAGTTCGTGAGACAGATCGTGATCAAGTTTGTGGGATGGATCGTGATCAAGTTCGTGGGATGGATCGTGATTGGATCACGGGATGCACGGCGATTTGGATCGCGAAGATGTTCGATTACACCAACCGCGTTTCTTAACGCTTCCCGCTTAGCGATCTACAAGGGTATGTAGATCCACTCTCCCTCTCATAGATGCTCATCACCATGGATAGATCTATGTGTGCGTAGGAAATTTTTTGTTTCCCATGCAACGTCCCCTACATTTTGTTATCTTACAATATAAAAAGCAAGGTAACAAGTAACAAAAGCACGCACAAATGGTATTGCAAGCTTAGAAACAAGGCCTAGGGTTCATACTTTCACTAGTGAAATTTCTCTCAACAATACTAACATAGTTGAATCATATTTAAATACCTCTTGTGTGACAAAGAGTTCACTCCAAAGTCACAAGTAGCGGAGAACTAACAAAGAAATTATTGTAGGGTATGAAACCACCTCAAAGTTATCCTTTCCGATCAATCTTATGAGCTATCCCGATAAGTGTCACGAACGGCCCTAGAGTTCGTACTAAAATAACACCTTAAGATACACATCAACCAAAACCCTAATGTCACCTAGATACCCCAATGTCACCTCGAGTACCCGTGGCCTTGATTATACGATATGCATCACACAATTTTAGATTCATTATATTCAATCCAACACAAATAACTTCAAGCAGTGCCCCAAAGTTTCTATCGGAACGTCAAGATAAGAACGTGTGCCAACCCCTATGCATAGATTCCCAAAGTCACGGAACCCGCAAGTTGATCACCAAAACATACATTGAGTGGATCAATAGAACATCTCATTGTCACCATGGATATCCCATTGCAAGACATACGTCAAGTGTTCTCAAATCCTTACAGACTCAATCCGATAAGTAAACTTCAAAGGGAAACCCAATTTATCACAACCTGATAGAGAGGGGAAACACTCCATATGATTCATCTATATTAATAAAGCTCGCGCTACATCAAGATCATGCCATCTCAAGAACATGAGAGAGAGAGAGATCAAACACATAGCTACTGGTACATACCCTCAGCCCTGAAGGTGAACTACTCCCTCCTCTCATGGAGAGCATCGAGATGATGAAGATGGCCTCCAGTGTTGGTTTCCCCCTTTGGCATGGTGCCAGAACAGGCTCCCGATTGGTTTTTCGTGGCTCTGGAGGTTTGCGGCAGCGGAACTACCGATCTAGGTTCTGCGTTGGGTTTTTGGTATTTGTAGGAATTTATGGCGGTGGAAATAAGTCAGGATGGGCCACGAGGGAGTGACAAGCCTACAGGGCGCTGCCAGGGGGGTGGCCACGCCCCTGAGGCTTGTGACTACCTCGTGGGTTTTCTGGCCCAACTCTGATGCTCCGTGGGTCTCTTCTGGTCCAAAAAAATCACTGTAAATTTTTATTCCGTTTGGACTCTGTTTGATATTCCTTTTCTGTAAAAACATAAAAACAAGGAAAAAAACAGAAACTGGCACTGAGCTCTGGGTTAATAGGTTAGTCCCAATAGTAAGATAGAAGTTGTGGTAAAATGATTGTAAAACATCCAAAAATGATAATATAGCAGCATGAAACATGCAAAAATTATAGCTACGTTGGAGACGTATCAGGGACCTTCAACTCCCACCTTCTAGCTCAGGCGGGTAGAAGATGTTCATAGCGCTCCTGTAGCTTGAACCCTAAAAAGACCCACAATATAACCAAGCAGGAGTAGGGTTTTACGCATCTTTTGCGGCCCGAATCTGGGTAAAATCCTGCATGTTGTCCATCAGATCTGCTCTCTGTGCGAGCCTCCTTCCCCGCAAAACCATAAAGGGGTCCCTCCAATCCCATAGGTGTCGTTTCCTGGTATGGATACCTACGAGCGCCGTTCAAAAAAAGTCTTGCGGAAGGAGTACGACAACAAAAAGATAAGTTGCAAAACCCCAAGTGAATTCTTCCCGTGGAGTTATTTTCCTTGGACGATTTTGACCTTTGTATGGAAAACTTGCACACGAAGGAACCTTGTTGCGATTGGTTGCGCCCTTATTCTGTTTCGAGTCCGCTCAACAGTCTAGGTGGCTGCACTGAAAACACCAGGATCTCTTGTCGGCAGCAGCCCCGCCAGCAGGCTGCTAAAGTCCCATACCTAGCGCTCGCGGTAGGGGTGTGCATGCCAGCAAGTCTCTAATCAAGCGTAATGTGAATGCATACAAAAAGAAATTAAAGAACGAGGATAACATAACATTTGTTCAAAGCATAGCAATTTATCTTACATTAGTCTTGTCACAATCCTAACATAAGACAAACTATTCTTGGCATGGATGGCGCGAGAAGTAAGGAAGCTAATCCTGGCGATCGTCTTCAACCCGCTTGACTTGGCTTACCCTGTCGATGATGGGCGCGACAAGTTCGTCAAGCGCCTTGATGTCTACTCCTTGGGCAAGCGGTCGAGTACGTTGGAGAGGTTGATGCCGAGGTTCTTGTGTGCCACTTTGACGAGCACCTTGCGGAGGACGGCCTGTCAGAGTTTGCGTGATTCGATGGCCAGGCAAGATGTTCGGTTGGAGTGAAGCTACTCCAGGGCTTCAACCATGCGGTCGAAGAACATGGTCAGCTTGGTGCTCGAGGACATTCTACCGTCAGAAGAGTACCTGAATCCTTCCAGGCCCATGGGGGACAGTTGTGTGGCAAGCTTCTCCGCGATGTCGACGAGCTTCTCATTCCAAACTTGTACTCCCTGTACATAGTCGTTGTGTACGGTGGCGACACTCTTGACCAGCTCCTTATCATCTCGAAGATCCTTGACCAGAGCCTTCTCGCGGGTCTGGGCGGTCTCAAGAGTCTCGGACAACATGGCTAGCTTCATTTGCAGATCATCAGTGGATTCATTGGCTGAAGAGAGTTATTTGGTCTTGTCAGACATGGCGAGCCGCATCTCCATCAGGGTGTGGAGGGCTTTGTCCCTGTCGCTCTTGAATGATGAGATCTTCTTGTCGTGGTCCTCAAGATCTGCTTCCAGATCCTTCACCCTCTCCTCCAGCAAGTTCTTGGCGGCCTCTGAAGCTTCAGCAGCATCATCGGCCTCCTTCAGCTTGCTGGCGTGATCTAGAGTTAGAGCTTCGAGCATCTCTTTGTGTTTCCGCTCTAGCTCCAGGTCTGCCGCGTGACAAGCTCCTCGATCTCCACTTCCTTGCTGTGAAGCTTGTCGGCAAGCACCTTCTCGCGAGCGACAAGGTCTTCCTTATGGGCATCGACACCGATATGATGCTCCGTCAAGCGAGCGTCCTCTGTAGCAGCCCGTTGCTTGGCCTCCTCCTGCGCCTGCTCGACGTCAGAATGCTGCAAGAAGAGTTTCCTCCATCCTTGGCTTAGTTGCTCTTGACTAGACTTCAGCTCCTGGGAAGCTTGGGCGAACCAGGCCTGTGTTTCTTCGATGCACTCTTGGAAGTTGGCCTCAGTCGATTCCATAACTGCTGCCCTAGAATCCAGTTTCTCCATTTGGGTGCAGTGAAGCGCTTGAAGCTTTCAGAAGCTGTCGCCCATGGTTTGGAGGAGTTGCTCTTCTTGGGATTTGCTGTTGTCGGCACTTGGTTCATCAATAATCTCGAGCCCGACAACAGTAATGATCCCCTCATCAAAAATCTCCCCTTCAGATGGCACCCCAGTGCTTGCCATGTCGGGGATGCTGACGAACAAATTATCGCCAACCCTGAGGTACCTACTTGACGAAGGGGCTTCGGATGTGGGCGGCTAGTCCTCGACAACCGCCTCCTTGGCAACCGGGGGCCCTATGGCCGGCGTAGCGCCTGGCACTCCTGTGGCAGGAATGCCGTCAGTACGGTCATTAGCCTCCTCATCGGCCTTCTTGGCAGACTTCTTGGCGGCCTCTTCCCACGCATCCTTGGCGGCCTCAACACTAGCGGCCTCGGTGGTAGTATTCTTGGCGGCTTCAGCGGTGGCAGTCTTGACGGCCTCCTCAACAACGATCCTGTCAGCCTCGGCAACAACATCCCTAGCATTCTCCTAGATGACGGTGTCAACATCTATGCCCTCCATCGAGGGAGTGTCTGAAGACCAACAAAATAAACCAAATGAGGCTGAGGTGGAAGTTCAAGAAGAGAAAAAAGACGAACATAATAAAGAGTACTTGCACCAACGACGGTTGTCGGCGAAGACCTATCGGTGCCCATTCTTGCCGGCTCTCCCTCATCGCGATAAAGCGTGCTGGAGGAAATCCTTGCGGGGGATCCATCTCTAGGCGGCGTGGATGATGGAGGTGGCATATCAGGGGCGGCCTCTAGTGGTTCTCCATGTCGCCGCCGTTCTCCTGCACGTCCGGTGATGTCAGCAGTGAAGATGCACACCCCGACACTTGCTAGCGGGAAGTGAGTAATGAGCTCATGCTGGGGTCTGCCCCAGGGGCTGAGTCGAGGACTGCATCGTGGGCTGGCCTTCGGGTTGACGGTGATCATATATGGCACACCTGAGGTGCTTGCCGGTGACTCCTCACCCATCGAGTTCTTCGCTCTCTTTGCCACCCTTTGCGCCAGTATTTCCACATCCGTGTGGAAAAAACCCAAGGACTCTTCCACCCACGGAGGGTAACAGTCGCGAGAGTCCACGGAGGGCTCCAACCATAAGGGTACACGAAGTAGCAACCTTTACTATTCCATACGGCTTCCATCCACGAAGGACTAGCCTCACTATGGCTAGATCTTCACGAAGTAGGCGATCTCCTTGCCCTTACAAACTTCTTAGTTCACTCCACAACACGAAGTAGGAGGCTCCCAAGCGACACCTAACCAATCTAGGAGGCACCACCCTCCAAAAGGTAATAGGCTCGGCAATGACGATGAACTCCTTGCTCTTGTGCTTCAAGATGATAGACTCCTCAACACACAATCACTCTCTCATATATTTGGCTTGGTAGAAGAGATGGGATTGGTGGAAAGCAACTTGGGGAGGCTATAAATGAAGATCCATATGGTTGGAGTGGTAGATCTTGATCTCAACACAAGGGTAGGTGGCTCTCTCTCAGAAAATCTGATGGGATAGGTATGGAATAGTTCTGAGTGCTTCTCTGTCGTGTAGGTGGTGGTGGAGGGGTATATATAGGCATCCCCAAAAATCCAACCGTTACACACAAAATGACCAACTCGGTGACACCGATGTGTTAATATCGGTGGTACCGAAGTGACCAAAAGGTGGCAACTTTTGAATCTCGAAGGGACCGATATACAAATCTCAGTTGCACCGACAAGGTGACCAATGGTTAGAATTGCCAAACTCGCTGACGCCAATTCAACATTCTCAGACGGACCGAAAATGTGAACTTCCATAACAGAAAGTTGGCAGCCCAACTCGGTGGCACCGAAAGCGGCGTCGGTTGCACCAAATTGGCTAGGGTTTGGTTGAGTCTGTCTAGGGTTTGGAATCGGTGGCACCGGGATAATAATGTTGGTTGCACCGATTTGAATGTTTGGCTATAGACAGACTTTGGTGGGAGAGCTTGTGGATGTTTTTGGTGACTATCACTTGTGCACGTATGAGCATTTTGTTCACCAACAAAACCTTACCCCCTTTTAGTAGTATTTGCTTTCTTATGGACTCAAAGTGATTTCTCACAAATGTAAAATGTAGAGTCCTCTTGCTTGAATCTTGGCCAACCTATTTCCTTGCATCTTGGGGTAATTTCACAATCTCCACAATCCTTTTGTCAACTCAAATCTCCATGGACTATTATGTGAAATACACTAGATAGAGGTGTCAGTCCAAGACACAATGTATGGTGTCATGAATTATCAAAACCACCAAGGAAGCATGTTGTGCTTTCAATCTCCTCCTTTTTGGTAATTGATGACAACATACAATCAGACCTTCAAATAAAGATATATACGGATGTAATGAAGACTTTGAGAAACACATGAGCTCCCCCTAAATGTCTGCAGTCCTTTAAAGGATAGTTGCTTTGGAATGCATGGACACACATATGGATGAAAGGATATAGGAAGTCATGCTTATCTTGGCTATATGCATCAAAATATATATGAATGAGATGTATCCTCGTTCAAGACTTCACTCTTGCAAACAATATGTGCAAGAAGCAAGAGATCATCTTGATCAAGAATATGATGCATATACTTACCTTGACTTCTTGAGCATTCTAGTAGTAGAGACACACTTGAGAAAACAATGTTAGAAAACACAAGAGTATTCTACTAAACAAAAGCAATAGAACTCAAAGAATAAAACACTATATCTTGGTATTCCTTTGGCATTAATCCTTTATAACTTTTCTCCCCTTAGATATGAAAGTGGTAGTTCATCCTCTCCCCCTGAATCTCAACGTGTAGATACTGGGATTGGATAGGGTGAGAAAAGGTAATCCTTTTTCACTTTGTACTTTTCTCCAAAAGTGGTTTTCTCCCCTACGTTATTATTCCCCCCTTGTTTATATAAGTGTGAACTTTTGATATTTTTTCTCTCCCCCTAAATCATATCTCCCCCTTTGCATAAGCATGTAACTCTCCCTTTAGCATGAAGCTTTCATATTCCCCCCCTTTGGCATAAATCACCAAAAAGGTTAAACTTAGGAGTAGTGGCAGGGATCATTAACAAGGAAGGGATCCTCGAGAACACGGGTCATGGAAGTAGAGTTCATAGAAAAGAACTAAGGGAATCATTGAATGTAGCTTCTCTCCCCTTTTCAAATTTTAGTCTTCTTCTCCTTGGAGCTAGGGATCCTTGAATCGAGAATTTCTCCCCCGAAGTGTTGTTTGTTCTTCTCCCCCTAATTTTTCTTAAATGAAGGGGTCATCGAAGGAACAAGAATATCACAAGAACAGAAACCAATAAGAATTATTAAAGAAACACATATTTAGAAAACAAAGAAAATCGGTGACTCCAGGATAAATAAGTCGATGGTATCGAGATTGTGTATTTGTAGTGCAGCTCATCTACAAATTCGGTAGAACCGAGTTATTTATATCGGTGGCTCCGAATGAGAGACCAAGTTTCTGTTTTCACAGAGATAAAAGAAATAGTTTCAAAAAGACAGAATGCGATTTTTTTACAAAGGACATCAAATAGATAAGATTTGAGTGGTTACGAGAGATCATGCACATAGAGAGAAAACCACACAAGATTCTTAGCTAGATGATGGGCGGTGACTAGGTCACGTATATTAGAGTATATTGACTAAGGAGCCAAGAAAGAATACTTGATCATAGGTCATACTCTACGTTAAGCTCAAATGGGGTTACCTTTTTTCGATTAAGCACTTTAATATCTTCATATCACTTGAGTTTCTTTAGCCCATGACTTGGAGTAAAGCCTTTTCAAGGATATGAGTACATACCTTTGAGTGATGTTGATGACGTTGCTCATAGGTGAACTTGTTGAGGATGCTTGAGGTTGATGAAAATCATCTTGAATTAGGGGCAATCCTTCTCGTTCTTGTATACTAGTCACCTACAAAGGTTAGTCATGCAAGGAAGAACGAAGGATATATCCAATTGACATAATACCATTTAAGATTTTGCAACTAAGATCAAGGATATGTCAAGGTTATATTTTTTGTTGTCTTCTTCCTTCCATCATCAAGAGGGGTTGTGGATACTTGGTAAAGACAAGATTGCTTATAATTGGAGTTGATGGCAATCTTGTGGAAAGAAGTTCTTTCAAGTACCTACAAAAGGTTAGATGCAATTAAAGGGAGCATAGAATTCCATAGCATATGATAACGAGTTACGGGAACATGGAAATAACAAGAAAGCTCATGCCGTTGCTTGCAACCAAGTGAGTCTATCTCAAGTTTGAAGCATCAATGATGTTCAAGTCAATCCTCAAATGATAAAATGTTTTCTCATCAAGTGCCTTAGTAAAGATATCGGCCAATTGCTTGTTAGTATGAACATGCTTAAGATTGATATCTCCTTTGGCAACATGATCACGAATGAAAAGATGTCAAACTTGAATATGCTTGGTTCGAGAATGTTGCACAGGATTATGTCCAATTTTAATAGCACTTTCATTTTAACAAAGTAATGGAACATTTTTAATATAAATCCCATAATCCTTAAGCGTTTGTGTCATCCATAATAATTGCGCACAACAAGATCCAGCAGCAATATACTCAGCTTCGGCAGTAGATAAAGATACCGAGCTTTGTTTCTTGGAGAACCAAGACACAAGAGATCTACCCAAAAATTGACAAGTACCCGAGGTGGATTTTCTATGAACCTTGTTTCCGACATAGTCCGAATCTGAATAGCCAACAAGATTAAAAGAAGATCCCTTGGGATACCAAATGCGAGAGTTTGGTGTTTGTATCAAGTATCTAACAATACGTTGTACAGCCAAAGGATGACACTCTTTAGGTGCTGCTTGATATCTAGCACACATGCAAACACTAAGCATAATATTGGCACGATATGCACATAGATATAGCAATGAACCGATCATAGATCTATAGACCTTTTGATCAACCGGTTCATCCTCCCTGGTAAGGTCAACATGTCCACTAGTGGGCATGGGATTTTTCATACCTTTGCACTCTTGCATGTTGAATTTGTTGATCAAGTCTTTGGTATACTTAGTTTGAGAGATGAAAGTTCCTTCTCTTGATTGCTTGATTTGCAATCCAAGAAAGAATTTCAGCTCACACATCATAGACATCTCATACTTCTCGGACATCAACCTTCCAAATCTTTCACTAAATTGAGGGTTAGTGGAACCAAAGATAATATCATCCACATAGATTTAGAACACAAATAATTCATCATTAACTCTCTTAGTGAACAAGGTTGCATCAATTTTACCAATTTCAAAACCTTTTTCAATGAGAAACTTCATTAAACATTTATACCAAGCATGAGGGGATTGCTTAAGTCCATAAAGAGCTTTACGAAGCTTGTAAACATGATTAGGTTTCATAGGATTCACAAAAACATGTGGTTGCTTAACATAAACCTCTTCTTCAATTTCACCATTTAAAAATGCACTTTTGGTGTCCATTTGATAAAGTGTGATATCATGGTGATTACCAGAAGAATATGGATAGCTTCAAGTGTAGCGACGGGGGCATATGTCTCACCGTAGTCCATACATTCGTCCTACGTATATCCGTGGGCTATGAGACGAGCCTTGTTGTGCATGACTTGACCGTCTTTGTCTTGTTTGTCCCGAAACACCCATTTGGTTTTAATGATGTTGTGCTCCTCTTCGGGCTTCTCCACGAGTGTCCACACTTTGTTCCTTTCGAAGTTGTGAAGCTCTTCGTGCATAGCATTCACCCAATCCGCGTCTTCAAGAGGTTGTTCTAACTTCAAAGGCTCAAGGATAGATATGAAAGAGTAATGCTCACGAAAGTTAGCTACACGGGTTTTAGAGCGAGTGATTCTCCATGTTTGTATATCACCAAAGATTTGGTTTAGTGGATGGTTCCTGGTCACTTGAGCTCGAACTCGGGTCAGCTTCCGATTGTTGAATGGTGAAGCATCTTCTTATTCATCATCATCTCCTTCATCTTCGTTGTTGTTGAAGGTGTCGTTCCCTTGAGGTGGTGGTGAAGGTGGTTGTGGTGGATCTTCATGATGCAATTCCTCCTCTGAATTATCTTGTCGTGTACCACTTGTGGACGCCTCCATGTCGTGTTGAGGTTCCAATTGAGTTGATGAAGTACTTTCCTTCAAATCCATGGGACGAATCTCGCCGATGGGTAGATCTAGAATAGCTTTTGAAGGATCCTTAACACCTACATCATTTGGCAGTTATTCGACTTGCAAACCATTAGATTCATCAAATTTCACATCTACCATCTCTTCAACTTTTCGAGTGAAGTTGTTGTAGACACGGAAGTGTGAGAGTTCGATCCGTAACCAAGTAGGAATCCTTCATGAGATTTAGGAGCAAATTTAGTACGACAATGCTTATCAAGAATGTAGCACTTTTAGCCAAATACCCAAAGTATCCGACTTGGGGTTTGTTAACGATGAGTAGCTCGTATGCTGTTTTACCAAGAAGCTTGTGCAAGTAAAGTCAGTTTGTGGCATGACATGCTATTTCAATGGCTTCTGCCGAAAAGTGTCTTGGCGTCTTGTATTCGTCAAGCATCGTTCTTGCCATCTCAATGAGCATCCGGTTCTTACTCTCAACAACTCCATTTTGTTAAGGTGTGTACGTAGCCGAGAACTCATGTGAGTCACCTTCTTCATCAAGAAAGGTATCCACATGTGTGTTCTTGAACTCCGATCCGTTATTGCTCCGAAAATTCTTGATCTTCACTTCAAACTGATTTTGCGCTTTGCGAGCGAAGTTCTTGAAGATCTTTTGAACCTGCGACTTATCATCAAGAAACAATAGCCACGTAAATCTAGGAAAATCATCAACTATAACTAGACAATAGGAATTTCCACTGAGACTCTTGTAAGCATTGGGACCAAAAAGATCCATGTGAAGTAACTCGAGTGGTCTCCTAGTAGTCATGATATTCTTAACAGGATGACTTCCACCTACTTGTTTTCCAGCTTAACAAGCACTACAAAGTCTATCATTGTCAAAGATAACATCTTTAACACCAAGTATATGATCACCTTTGATTAGCTTATCTAGATTGCGCATGCCTACATGTCCAAGTCTTCTATGCCAAAGCCAACCTTTCGAAGATTTTGTAATTAAGAAAGTGCGAGGCTTGGAGCTCTTGGTGAAATCAACAATGTATAGATCACCTCTATGGAAACTGGTAAAGACCATTTGATGATTATCTTGACGAAACACTTGGCAATCTACTTTCGTGAATAACACATTGAAACCAATGTCGACAAGTCTAGATACGGAAAGAAGATTGTAGCCAAGGGATTCAACAAGCATAACATTTTGAATAGAGCTATCATGGGATATGGCCACCTTACCAATGCCAAGTACCTTACCCTTAGAGTTGTCTCGAAAGGTCACATACCTTCGAGGACCTTGATTAGGCGTGATCTCTTGAAACATGTCTTTATCACCAGTCATATGATCCATACATCCACTGTTGAGAATCCACTCTTTTCCTCCAGAGATGTAGTCCTTGAAGTTTCCCATAAGACTCAGATTCTTCATGATCTTTTCATGCAAGATGTCGAACAACTCATCTTCACCAAGATAGTCTTGTTCCACATTGTCATTATCAAGTGGGAAATCCTCGTCATAAAGAATAAGGGATTCGTTAGAATAGTGATCATGACAATGTTCAAGTTTATGAATGCGAATGGTTTCAAAGATAATGTTGTTGATAGTGGTGACATCTCCTTTAGCACGCATAAGATCATGGAGCTCGAATAGGAATTTATCAAAGTATGGATCACTAGGCTTCATTTCGTGAAAAGCAACAATTTTATGAAGAATTTCATCGAGATTTCCTAATGAAAGATATGGATATCGTGTGTCTAAATCAGTCCACAAGGTATAGGCACATGCAAAGTTCTTCAATTGAGAAAGCATGAATCTTGGTAAACCTCTAACAATAAGATCGACAGTTCTTAGGTTACCAAGTATGTTAATTTCCTCTTGGTGTGTGGGATGTAATTCATCAGTAAGGAGCACATAGGGGTTTTCAATATATTTTGTCAAATGGAATTTATCAAATAGATCAAACATGGCATTCTTCCATTGACTATAGTACTCTCCATCAAGAATAGGCACTCTACAACTCAAACTCTCTACTCTAGACACATCCATCTTCCTCCACGATGATTAAACTGAAGCAATGGAGACGAAAGCTCTGATACCACTTGTAGGATTGCTAGAAGAGTGTCTAGAGAGGGGGGAGGTGAATAGACTACTAGCAGGAATTTAAAACCAAACCTTTTCCCAAGTGAATTGGTTGGCAGATTTTAACTATTTTAGCAAGTCTAGCAAGTCTAAAAGCCCTACACATGCATGTCTACATATATGGCATGGGAAAGTAAAGACATAGCACTTGAAGTAAAGAGGTGGGATAGGAAGATCAAACGCAATAGGAGATGCAAAGATTTTTCCCATGGTTCTGATAGGTGGTGCTATCATACGTCCACGTTTATGGAGTCTTCAACCCACGGAGGGTAACGGTCGCGAGAGTCCACGGAGGTCTCCACCCATAAGGGTCGACGAAGTAGCAACCTTGAATATTCCATACGACTTCCGTCCATGAAGGACTAGCCTCGCTATGGGTAGATCTTCACGAAACTCCCAAGAGACACCTAACCAATCTAGGATGCACCACCCACCAAAAGGTAATAGGCTTGGTAATGACAATGAACTCCTTGCTCATGTGCTTCAAGATGATAAACTCCTCAACACACAATCACTCTCTCACAGATTTGGCTTGGTAGAAGAGATGGGATTGGTGGGAAGCAACTTGGGGAGGTTAGAAATCAAGATCCATATGGTTGGAGTGGAAGATCTTGATCTCAACACAAGGGTAGGTAGCTCTCTCTCAGAAAATCTGATAGGATAAGTATGGAATAGTTCTGAGTGCTTTTCTATCGAGTAGGTGGTGGTGGAGGGGTATATATAGTCATACCCAAAAATCCAACCGTTAAACACAAAATTACCAACTCGGTGACACCGATGTGTTAATCTCAGTGGTACCGAAGTGACCGAAAGGTGGCAACTTTTGAATCTCGGAGGGACCGATATACAAATCTCGGTTGCATCGACAAGGTGACCAACGGTCAAAATTGCCAAACTCGGTGACGCCGATTCAACATTCTCGGACGGACCGAAAATGTGAACTTGCATAACAGAAAGTTGGCAACCCAACTCGGTGGCATCGAAAGCGGTGTTGGCTGCACCAAAGTGGCTAGGGTTTGGCTGAGTCTGTCTAGGGTTTGGCTGAGTCTGTCTAGGGTTTGGAATTGGTGGCACCAGGATAGGAATGTTGGTTGCACCGATTTTGAATGTTTGGCTATAGACAGACTTCGGTGGGAGAGCTTGTGGATGTTTTTTGTGACTATCGGTTGTGCACGTATGAGCATTTTGTTCACCAACAAAACCTTAACCTCTTTTAATAGTATTGGCTTTCCTTGGGACTCAAAGTGATTTCTTACAAATGTAAAATGCAGGGTCCTCTTGCTTGAAGCTTGGCCAACCTATTTCCTTGCATCGTGGGGTAATTTCAGCATCTCCACAATCCTTTTGCCAACTCAACTCTCCATGGACTATTATCTGAAATACACTAGATAGAGGTGTTAGTCCAACAGAAATTGTATGTTGTCATGAACTATCGGAGCATGTTGTGCTTTCATGGCAGTTCTCAGATTGGGAAAGACAAGAGGTAAATGAGCAGCACCTTTGTGATTTCCTTTTTATGGGTAAGGCGCGGGGCAGCCTCTTTACTACATAAATATAGAAACGCTTCATGGGAGCGCTGCTTTAACGGCCGTGCCGCACACATATCCCCACATCCCGCATTCAATGGGCATCATGGGGAGGCGCAGTAAGCGCAATGATCACAACCGCAAGACCCTGCCACGATGGCCCATGCACTGTTTGGGCCTAGCCTAACAACGCCTCGCATTGTGTGTGGCCCAGGCCCCGGGGCTCCTGTCGGTGCACTAGAGTTTTGGGGTCCCCAATGCCCCTTACTCATGCATGGGTAGTAGTAGCCACCCTTGCAAAGAGGCCCTGCAGGGAGCTGCTAGATACAAATACAGAAGAATCAAGACCAAAGGCAAGACCTTGCCGGGATGGCCTTCAAACCCCCGGCAAGGCAAAGCCCGGAAGGACCCAGCAAGGTGAAGACCCGGCAAGCCCCGTCAGCGCAGAGGCCAGGTGTCGCCCCGCCTGGGCACATGTCGCGACACCGGCGATGGAGGGTCTAAGCGATGTCGATGGGACTGGCTCCTGTCTCGTCCCGTAGACAGTCACAGATGCCTGATGGTGCATTAAATGCGCTTGTCCTACTCCGTCAGTGTTAGGTATGATAGCACTATAGCTCTGTACACCCTGTTTATGTACTGTACGCCACTGTTGGTGACCCCTTCTAGAGTATAAAAGGAGGCCCAGGGCGTTATGGTAGAGGACTTTTGGTATTTTCACTTTTGGGACCTTCAACTCCCACCTTCTAGCTCATGCAGGTAGCAACTGTTCATAGCGCTCCTGTAGCTCGAACCCTAAAAACACCCACAATATAACCAAGCAGGAGTAGGGTTTTACGCATCTTTGCGGCCCGAACCTGGGTAAAATCCCACACGTTGTCCATCAGATCTGCTCTCTATGCGAGCCTCCTTCCCTGCCAAACCGTAAAGGGGTCCCTCCAATCCCATCGGTGTCATTTCCCATGACATCCTCTTGGGGGAAATATTGACGCAGTCTCAAGCCACGTCAGAATTATGTTTGTTATAAACTTAATGTCTTGAGATGCATGCTCGATAGTGGTCGCAATGGCTTATCTGAAAAATAAAAAAATCACCAGAAAAAACTATATGCTGATACTTCTCCAACATATCTATAATTTTTTTATTGTTCCATTCTATTGTATTATCATTCTAGGATACTTTTTGGGTGTTTATTTCCGAACTAATATTATTTTTGAGCACTAACCTGTTCACCCAGTGCCTAGTGCCAGTTGATGTTTCCTATGTGTTTTTGGTTTTTTAGGTTTATAGTACCAAACGAAGTCCAATTTCCCCAAAACTTTAATATGATTTTTCATGACCCAAAAGAACACCTTAAAACTTTGGGACGAGACGAGAGGCCGCACGAGGGTGTTGGGGAAACTCGCATGGGAACCAAAATTTTCCTACGCACACGCAGATCTATCCATGGTGATGAGCATCTACGAGAGGGAGAGTGGATCTACGTACCCTTGTAGATTGCTAAGCGGGAAGCGTTAAGAAACGCGGTTGGTGTAGTCGAACATCTTCGCAATCCAAATCACCGAGCGTCCCACGATCACATCACGATTTGTCCCGCGCTCCAATCACGATCCGTCCCGTGAACTCATCACGATCCGTCCCGCGATCTCATCACGATCCGTCCCGTGAACACATCACGAACCGTCTCACGATCTTGTTCACGGTCCTTCCGATCTAGCACCGAACGGACGGCACCTCCGCGTTCAGCACACGTGCATCTTGATGACGATCTCCACCGTATTGATCCAGAAAGAGGAAGTGGAGAGGGAGAAGAGTTCACCGGCGGCATGACGGTGATGGTGGTGGAGCAATTCCGGCAGGGCTTCGCCTAAGCACTGCGGAAATCCGATCTAGAGGGGCACCGGTGGAACGGGTAGCACGTGGCCGTAAAATCAAGTGCAAAACACCAATACCTCCAGTATATATAAGAGGGGGGGGGAGGAGGAAGGATGGCGCACAAGGCAGGCCTGCCTTGCCTCTTGCACAAGGAGGAGAGGAGGAATCCTCCTCCAATCCTATTAGGACTAGGATTCCTCCTTTCCTACTTGGAATCTCTTTCCACCTTGGCCTTTTTTTTCTCTCTTTCCCAAGTCCAGCCGCATGGGCCTCTTAGAGGACATCCACCAGCCCACTAAGGGCTGGTTTCCACCCTCCCACAGCCCATGTAGCCTCTCGGGTCGAAATACCTCTCCTGATGGTCCCCCGGTACACTACCGGCACTCTCGGTACAGTACCGATGAGCCCGCAACTTTTCCGGCGACCAAAATAGGACTTCCTTACCTTCGGACCATTCCGGAGCTCCTCGTGACGTCCGGGATCTCGTCCGGGACTCTGAACAAACTTCACTCACCACCATACATAACTCTATACTTCCAAAACGTCACCAAACCTTAAGTGTGCAGACCCTGCGGGTTCGAGAACTATGTAGACATGACCGAGACACATCTACGGTCAATAACCAATGGCGGGACCTGGATGTCCACATTGGTTCCTACATATTCTACGAAGATCTTTATCGGTTGAACCTCTATGTCAAGGATTCAGTTAATCCTGTATGATGTTCCGTTTGTTCTTCGGTATGTTACTTGCCCGAGATTCGATCGTCTCTATCTCCATACCTAGTTCAACCTCGTTACCGGCAAGTCTCTTTACTCGTTCCGTAATACAAGATCCCGTGACTAACAGCTAGTCACATTTCTTGCAAGGCTTATTGTGATGTTGCATTACCGAGCGGGCCCTAAGATACCTCTCCGTCACACGGAGTAACAAATCCCAATCTTGATCCATGCCAACTCAACAAACACCATCGGAGATACCTGTAGAGCACCTTTATAGTCACCTAGTTACGTTGCGATATTTGATACACACAAGACACTCCTCCGATGTCCGTGAGTTGCATGATCTCATGGTCATAGGAGCATATACTTGACATGCAGAAAACAGTAGCAATAAACTGACATGATCATATGCTACGTTTGTAGTTTGGGTCTTGTCCATCACATCATTCTCCTAATGATGTGATCCCGTTATCAAATGACATCTCATGTCCATGGCTAGGAAACCTTAACCATCTTTGATCAACGAGCTAGTCCATTAGAGGCATATTAGGGACATGGTTTTGTCTATGTATCCACACATGCATCTAAGTCTCCGATCAATACAATTTATAGCATGGATAATAAACGATTATCATGAACAAGGAAATATGATAATAACTAATTTATTATTGCCTCTAGGGCATATTTCGAACAGAGGGTGCCACCACATAACAAGGCGCGCCTAGGGGTGGTCACGCCCTGTTGTGTCGTGGGCCCCCCTAGCACCTCATGTCATCCCTCTTCACTCTATAAATCATCTAAAATCTCAAAACCCTAGAGAGCCTCCATAAACACTTTTTCCGCTGCCCCAAGTCTCTCTTTTGCCGTGTGCCCATCTGGACCCCTGTCTCGGTGCCCTGTCAGAGGGGGGATCGATCACAGAGGGCCTCTACAGCAACCTTGTTGCTCCCATGGTGATGTGTGAGTAGTTCCTCACAGACCTACGGGTCCGTAGTAAATACCTAGATGGCTATATCTTTCTTTCTTGATCTTTAATACAATGATCATCGCATCTTCACTATGATCTATTTGATGTAATTCTTTTGTGCGGTGTGTTTGTTGGGATCCGATGAATTGTGGGTTTATGTTTAGATTATTCATTAAAATGATTTGATTCTTCTCTGAAATCTATTATGATTCTTATTTGTATGATCAATATAGCTTCATAAATCTCTCTGATCAATTAATTTTCTTTGGCCAAGTAGATTGATCTTTCTTTAGTGTGAGGGGTGCATTGTAGTGGATTTGGTCTGATGGGTTTGTGTATCCCAGTGACAGAAGGGGACAAGATACATATTGTTTTGTTGCCACTAAGGATAAAAGGATGGGGTTTATTCATATTGATTGAGTTCTCTTCGTCTACATCATTTCATTTTTCTCCAATCGTTACTTTGTTTTACTTAGTACTCTAGATGCATGCTGGATTGCAATCGATTGGTGGAGTAATAGGTGCAGGCAGGAGTCGACCTATTTTCTTATGGACATGATGCCTATATACACATGATCATTGCCGTGAATATCACATAACTATGCACTTTTCTATCAGTTGCACAACTGTAATTTGTCTCCCACGGTATGCTTACTACATGAGAGATGCCACTAGGGAGAACTATGGCCCCCGCTCTATTAACTTATAAGTTTGCAAACGCTTCAATACCTTGCTGCCATTTATTTATTTTCATTTATTTTGCAATTTATAATTATCTACTACCAACCATGCTACTTATAAGCTTGCACATAATGAGCCAAGGGGATTGACAACCCTCTTGCCGGCGTTGGGTGTAAGTGTTTGCTTCTTTGTGTGCATCCCTGAAGACGTTTATGCATCCATGAAGGCGTGGGTTGGTGTTTACTACTATTGGTTCAATAAACCTTGGTTCTCTACTGAGGGAAATACTTACCTAAATTGTGTTGCATCACCCGTTCCTCTTCACGAAAAACCCAACGCAGATCACAATTATAAGGAAGGATTTCTAGCGCCATTGCCTGGGAGTATCATCAACCTACTATCAAGAAACTTCGCACAAATTATCATTCACTTGTTCTACTTTCTATTTTCTGTTATATTTTTCTTGCTTCATATAAACAAAAAATACAAAAATATTTATCTTTGCTAGTTATTAGTTTACCTGTTTTCTTGCTAGTTTACTTGTCCTGCTTGTTACTTTGTTTGCTTGGTCACCATGTCACAAGATAGATTCTATAATATTTCCTACTACAAAAGGATATCTAAAATTGAAGACTCCATGAAAACTTTCATGACCTCACAATATGAGCACAACAAAACATTTGCTGCTGAAATTAAGGAACACTCAAATATAATTGATGCAATTAGTAAATAACTTGATGAAGTCAATCAAAAAGTATCTAATTTTCAACTACAATTGCTCAAACTAAAGAATTAATAGGGAGGATTTTATATAAACAAACCACTCTAGTAAATAGGATGACTGCTAAAACGGAACCTCTCTCCATTAGTAATCATGATGAGTGTGTTTGGTACTTATCCTATTGAATCTTTGTTTACTAATCTCCAAATAAATGATAAAGGGACTGGAGATTAGAGCATCCTAAATGCTTGCAGGGTGATGACTATAACGATAAAACTGAAAAAGGTGGGTTTGGAGAGGTCAAAAATTGAACTAGTGATGTGCCCACTATCTTGGATCACAAGGATTTTAATTATTATGTTTGTTCTTTAGTATAATGTATTTCCATGATGAAATCCATCATTATCTCACCCAATGCTTATGATCAAAGTAAAGTTTTTACTCAACATATAGTAGAAGCTATGGTAAAAGCCTATGATGAAAAACTTGAGCTAGAAGTATATATTCCTAGAAAATTGCATGATGAATGGGAACCTACTATTAAAATAAATCTTAAACAATATGAATGCAATGATTTGTGTGACCTTGGTGCTAGTTTTTCAACTAGACCTAAATCTCTTTGTGATGTGCTTGGTCTCACTAATATTCAAGATTATTCCCTTAACTTGCATCTTGTGGATTGTACCATTAAGAAACCTTTGGGTAGAATAAATGATGTGCTTATTATTGAAAATATAAATTATGTGCCTATAGATTTCATTGCATTTGATATTGAATGCAACCCATCTACTCCAACAATACTTGAAAGACCTTTCTTACGAACTATAGGTGCAATTATTGATATGAAAGAGGGAAACATAAGGTTGAAAGGGATGGAACACTTCCCTGGAAAGAAAATTAAACCAACTTATGAATCGACCATGAGAGCTACTTATGGGTGGAGTGTCAAAGATGACAACACTTGAATCATATGCATTATGCCTAGCTAGGGGCATAAAACAATAGCGATGGTTGGGAGCCAACCCAATAGTTATCTGAAATTTTTCTTTTTTACTTTATGTTTGTTTTCTATAACATGATTATTCCTACTATAATGGTTGCATTATTGTGTTTAAATTAGTGTTTGTGCCACGTAAAGCCTTTAGGATGACTTGTATGATGAGTACAACTGATACAGTGCAAAAACAGAAACTTTAGGGTCCAGTGCAAAATTTCACTGATTTTAATGGAAGGTATTTTGGATCTGAAACGACACGAAAGGGTAATTATATAAGTGCACTTGACGACAGAGGGGGAAATTTGAGCAGGCTTCGAAATTAGGGGCAAATCTGAGTAGTGGGTTCGAGTTAGGGTCGTAGATGTAAAAGACCCTTTGTATTTATGTGGCGAGGACGGTGCCATGCTATGCTAATATGATAAAATTAATAGGGGGTGAATAGTCTTTAAGGATTGTATGCTTCAGAACTTGATGTTTATGTTGCTTATGTTTATAAATATCACTATGTTGATGTTTATTAATTCATCATTTCTCAATGATCAAACCTGCAATAGGTTACATGTTGGGTAGCATGTCACATCAATTCTTTTTAATCATTTACCTACTTGAGGACGAGCATGAATTAAGATTGGGGATGCGGATACGTCTCAAATTTCTCTATAATTTTTGAATGTTACATTCTATTATATTATCATTCTAGGATACTTTTTGGGTGTTTATGTACCAACTAATATTATTTTTGAGCACAAACCTATTAACCCTGTGCCCAGTGCCAATTGCTTTTTCTGCATGTTATTGATTTTTTAGGTTTACAGTACCAAACAAAGTCCAATTGCCCCGAAACTTGAATATGATTTCTTCTAGAGCAAAATAAGACCTAGAGGCTTTGGGAGGAGACAAGAGGCCGCACGAGGGCGCCACCACATAACAGGGCACACCGAGGGGGGTGGTCGCGCACTGTTTTGTGGTGGCCCCCCGGAACCTCCCAACATCCCTCTTTGCTCTATAAATCATCTAAAATCCAAAAAACCCTAGAGAGCCACTCGAAACACTTTTTCGGCAGCCACAAGTCTCTGTTCAACCGTGTACCCATCAAGAGCCCTGTTTTGGTGCACTGTAGGAGGGGGGATCGATCACGGAGGGCCTCTACATCAATCCTGTTGCTCCCATGGTGATGTGTGAGTAGTTCCCCCACAGACCTATGGGTCCGTAGTTAGTACCTAGATGGCTATCTCTTTCTCTCTTGATCTTCAATACCATGATCATCACATCTTTGTTTTGATCTATTCGACGTAATTCTTTTGTGTGGTGTGTTTGTTGGGATCCGATGAATGTGGGTTTAAGTTCAGATTATTCATGTCAAAGATTTGAGTCTTCTCTGAAATCAATAATGATTCTTATTTGCATGATCCTTATAGCTTTGTAAATCTCTCCGATCTATTGATTTGCTTGGGCCAAGTAACTTGATCTTTCTTCAGTGAGCGGTGTGTACTGTAGTGGGTTCAATCTGATAGGTTTCCATATCCTAGTGACAGAAGGGGACAAGATACATCTTTGTATTTTTGCCACTAAGGATAAAATGATGGGGTTGACTCATATTGATTGAGTTCTCTTTGTCTACATCATGTCATTATTCTCCAAGAATTACTCTATTTAACTCAATACTCTAGATCCATCCTGGATAGCGGTCAATGGATGGAGTAATAGTAAAAGGTGCACGCGGGAGTGGGCCCATTGGCTTTTGTACATGATGCCTATATACACATGATCGTTGTCGTGGATATCACATAACTATGCGCTTCCTATCAATTGCCCAACAGTAATTTGTCTACCCACCCTATGCTTACTACATTAGATATGCCACTAGGGAAAACTATGCTCCCGGCTCTATTCACTTATAACTTTACAAACGCTCTAATAACTTGCTTCCATTTATTTGTATTCTATTAGTTTGCAATTTATAATTATCTACTACCAACCACACTACTTATAAGCTTGCAAATAACGAGTCCAAGGGGATTGACAACCCTCTTGCCCGCATTGGTGCAAGTGTTTTCTTCTTTGTGTGCAGTCGTTGAAGACGGTTGTTGGTTGTCACTCCTATTGGATTAATAATCCTTGGTTCTATACTAAGGGAATTACTTACCTATATTGTGCTGCATCACCCATTCCTCTTCACAGGAAACCCAATGCAGATCACAAGTATCATATCCAATGATCATTGTGAGGGAAAATGCATGGAAAATCCTGGTGGAAGTCCTAATACGCTACATTCGGCCTAACCACAGCCTTGAAAGGTATGACATCTATCCAATACACATGATCTGTCCAGAGCCATGTGTCCGACCTTTCTATGGACCCGACTATTGGGTTGCTTTGGTCACTGAAAGAAATATATGGGCCTTTGTTATTGGTAAATATAAACGCAATTCAGAAATGATTAGTTGCTTTCACAAGAAACATCCTTTTGCCATTTTATGTTTCTAATTGCAGACTTGGATTTTGGGTCGTCCAATGTGAAAGGTCAGTCAGGCATCATAGCACAAACCATCTGGCTAGAGTCAGGTGATGTGAGGTTTTGCATGGCACCATTTGATTTTAGAGTGATGATTTCCCCTAGGTTTCCAGGTTGTAATAGTTGGTCTCTTAAAATAGTTTACTATAATTTCATTTTATGTTTCAAATAGTTTGTTTAGCTTGTGACTTTCAGTTGGTCTTTCTGTGTGAATTCACTTAACTTTTGGTTTTCTGTTAGACACGCTTGCCTTATCGTTGCTCATCTTTTTGGTTGCTGTTTCAATTACTTCACTTAACTTCCGTGATTTAGTGTCATGTCACCTAAATGAAATCACAAAATATACCTGGGCACAATCATCCTTGTGAAGGAAAATAAATATGTAGTATGAATATAATCATTTGAAATGCTTCAAACAGTTCACTCCACTTCCATTTTATGTTTTGAATAGTTCACTTAAGTTTCAGGCTGGAGTTGGTCTCTTTTGTGATATATAAGTTTTATGAGAGGCATAGGTTGATATCCCAATGTTTGGAGACGAGCTTGCAGGATGCAGATAAGAATATCCATCAATCAATGCACCTAATAATCTGGTTGTATTGGTTGCTTCTCTTCTTGATCTCTTCAAATTGTTTACCTGATTTACAATTTAAGTTTAATATAGTTTAATATAGTTGTAGGTTGGAGTTGGTTTCTACAGCAATTGGTGTATCGGGTCATCTAGTAAATATATAATATTACAAGTCATTCTCATGATATTTCCAAATTTCTTCTCACATTCACCAAGGTCGATATTTCTGATAGCCATTTCATGGCTAACGCCCAAAGTTTACAGAACACAAGTCATCCATGTTTAAACCTGCTCACGAACTAACAAAGTTGAACTGAAGACAAATTTGTTAAGTGTGTTATAATTTCAAACTCTACAATTTGATTTGGTTTCGACTATGTGTAGGGTTTACACTTTATCTGAGAAACTCCACCAATATTACCCAAATCCCAAAATTCTACCATGTTACCAAAAATGTTCAAATTTATTTTGAGAGAGATGGAATGGATCCCTTCACCTTTTATCGTCATGTAAGACATCACCCACGGGGGAATGTATTGAACCTCAAGTTCAACAGGTCAAGTATCTCACAAGTTCGTAGTAAGTATTATGGACCAAGTTATGGTTACTACCTCACGTGAACTATGGGTAAAATTGATCAAATTGTATGGTGTCGAAGCAATCAAGGTCTTCCCAAAAAAGAACATATGTTTGGACAGATATTAAACAGTTAGGCGGAACAATGATTTGATCTAGCAAATGAAGGAGCTTATTATTAAATGATTTTTTCATCATTGAAACAAGTAAGATATGATCTAACATATCTCCATTTCATATATAAGCATGGAAAATAAAAATTATCACTAAAGGATAATAACTAGTATCCCTCTCAACATAAGAGCCATTATTGTGGTCAATAATAATAACAATTCTGGTATAATAAAGCAATATCGTAAATAACTATTAGATAATAAGACCAACCAACTAATTGAGCATTGTAGGTACCGAATGAAAATAAATCTCCCCATTCATCCTATGGGTTAATGGGGTATAACTTAGGTGAAATAATCCATGACCAGCCTTGGCTAAAGTTTGGTGGGGGCCATGGATATGACTAAGTTGAGGAGATATTTTGACTTAGTTCAAATTTCCTAGTTGTGGTAAAATTTCACTTTTTGCTAGGGCATTGTCAATGAATACGGTACCATTCATATGAATATTTTTATTTTCTAAGTTCATGAAACTATAGAGAAGATTTACATCAGTACAAAGAAAAAATACATTCTAGATGACTAGCCGTGCCATAAGGGGTTTAGAACCGAGGGTAGACATGGAATCATTGTGAGAAATTAGACAGTTGACCTAACTAGGGATCTCTTTCCCTAGTCAATGTGATATTCGGGTCGATATAAGATTCATTCCAACATGAAGCCCATGATAGGAAACATATGTAAAGGCCCCCAAAGGCATAGGCGAAACGACAACTCTCATAGCTCACAAGTCATTCATCAACTCACAAGCTCTGGATTATTAGTGTTTTATCTCTAATAGCCACAACATATCTTGTATTCTATTCAACACCATCACAATATCGTCATAATGCATGCACCGACGCTTTTATCGATCTTGGAGGCCTTAAGTCGATTAAATGTGTCACCATCTTCGTCTGTGTATTGTCAATGGATCGTCCTACACCTCCCCATTTTGCACTGTGAATACACATGTATACACGATCAATGAAATTTATGCATCCGAAAGGAAAACAAATCGAATATAGTTGTGCATGGATATTTTTCTTGATATAGACGAGAAAATATAATAAGATAATTTAGTTAACACTACACATATGTGGATTGTTTTAGATTGATTTCATAGAATTGTTCAATACACTTCGCATTTTGTCGCGTCAAATACATAACACAAACATGAATATATTAATATAAAATTTAGCATTTTATTTTCCTTTTGGCATGCTTATATTTGGTTTAGTCGATGCTCACGGAATTTATGTTTTAAAGATATAAACTGTTATTTTATTAAGATTTTTATTCACAAAACAATACATCCGAGTCATTCTTTAGTAAATCTGTAGGAATATCATAGTAGAAAATATTAATTTTTTATATAATATAATTTTAATGATGAAGAACTCAAAAATAGTTACAATTAAAGGAAATTCAAGTAGTAGTAGTAATAATGATAATAATAATTATTATTTATTATTACCATCGAAAGATGTCTATGGTTGTTAGTTGTGTGTTCTTGCTTAGTACTTACTCCCTTCGTATGATAATATAAGACACATTTCCATGCTAAACATAGCTTGCAAGCACGTCTTATATTACGGGACGGAGGGAGTACAAAGGAACTTGACAAGCGAAATGACAATTCTTCCATGTCCAGTTCTTACATTCAATGGATCCAAGCATCCTAGGCTAACCATTCTCTTCACTTTTTGCCAAAAGCCTTTCAGTATCTTCATCGGTGGGTTACCTAAAGTACTCCAGTTCAATTTGTAATAATCATGGATGGGTAATTTGTCCACACACTCGAGGATGTGATGTTGCCCAATGAAAACACATTCATGATGACGTTGACGAGATATCCATTTCAAAGAACTTACATGACTATTGTAATGTTCATCGAGGGAATTGAACCGGGTCATCCCACAACAATCCATCTAAGTTCGAACCAAGATTCTCAACAGCTCTTGCAATGGTGTTGAAGATATCCCGATGCATCCAGAATCTACACCGAAAATTCTTCTTCGGATATGTGCATTCAACGCAAAGTAATCCATCACTAGATGTTCTGGAACTTTCACTCCCGATAAATCCAAATTTGCTTGCTCAGAAAACCAAACACCGATCTCCTAAATTCCTCCTATGGAATGATCGCGTCCACCAACAATATAATATCATCCTCATCTTGTTCATCAAAGTGCATCTCCCACAACCTCTTCATATACACATTGGCGTGTTCATGATCAATTTGAGAGATATATTGATAAAAATAGATAAAAGGAGGAAAAATACTCTTGAGCCAGTTTTCTAAACACCTTTTGTGTGTAGAGGGGGTTGCTTCTACTTCGGAACATAGCATGGGAAACAAAAAATTTCCTACGTACACACAAAGATCTTTCCTTGGTGATGAGCATCTACGAGAGAGAGAGTGGATCTACATACCCTTGTAGATCGCTAAGCAGGAAGCGTTAAGAAACGTAGTTGTTGTAGTCGAACGTCTTCGTGATCCAAATCACTAGCCATCCTGCAATACGATCACGATTCGTCCCGCGATCCAATCACGGTCCTTCCTATCTAGCGCCGAATGGACGGCATGTCCGCGTTCAGCACACGTATAGCTCAATGATGATCTCCGCCTTCTTGATCTAGCAAGAGGGAGCAGAGAGGTAGATGAGTTCTCCGACAGCATGATGGTGTGGCGAAGATGGTGGTGGAACTATTCCGACAGGGCTTCGCCTAAGCACCACCGAATCTAGAGGTAGACGATCTAGTGGGAAGAGAGCGCTGCACCATGGCTTAGGATTCGGTGCGGATGCCCTCTCTCCCCTCCAATATATATAGCAGGGAGGGGAGGGGCCGACGCCCCTAGGGTTTATCCTAGGAGTCGGCTGAAGGAGGAGGTGGAGGAGTCCACCTCCAATCCTACTCCAAGTAGGATTCCAATCCTACTTGGAAACCCTTCCCCCACTTTGGGGTTTCTCCTTTCCCCACACCCTAGCCGCATGGGCCTTTAGGGGCTGGATAGCCCAGCCCACTAAGGGCTGGTGCGCCACCCCTAAGTCCCATGTGGGCTACCGTTGTGGGTGGCCCCTCCTAATGGCCCCCTAGCACCCCTGGTACACTACAGGAAATACCCGAAACTTTTCCGATGACAAAAACGATACTTCCTATATATCAATCTTTACCTCCGGACCATTCCAGATCTCACTGTGACGTGCGGGATCCCATCCGGGACTCCGAACAACCTTGGGCCACCACCATACATAACTCAATACTACCGATACGTGACCGAACGTTAAGTGTGCATACCTTGCGGGTTCGAGAACTATGTAGACATAACTGAGAAACCTCTACGGTCAATAACCAATAGCAGGACCTAAATGCTCATATTGGTTCCTACATATTCTACGAAGATCTTTATCGGTTGAACCTCTATGTCAAGGATTCAGTTAATCCCGTATTTTGTTCCCTTTGTTCTTTGGAATGTTACTTGCCCGAGATTCGATCTTCAGTATCTCTATGCCTAGTTTAATCTTGTTATCGGCAAGTCTATTTACTCGTTCTGTAATACAAGATCCAATGACTAACACTTTAGTCACTTTGCTTGCAAAGCTTGTTGTGATGTTGTATTATCGAGTGGGCCCTGAGATACTTCTCCGTCACACGGAGTAACAAATCCCAGTCTTGATCCATGCCAACCCAACAGACACCCTCGAAGATACTTGTAGAGCACCTTTATAGTCACCTAGTTACAGTGCGACGTTTGATACACACAGGTTACTCCTCCGATGTCATTGATTTGCATGATCTTATGGTCACAGGAACAGATACGTGACACACAGAAAACTATAGCAATAAACTGACACGGTCATATTCTATGTTTATAGTTTGGGTCTTGTCCATCACATCATTCTCCTAATGATGTGATCCCATTATCAATTGACATCGCATGTCCATGGACAGGAAACCTTGACCATCTTTGATCAACGAGCTATTCTATTAGAGACATACTAGGGACATGGTGTTGTCTATGTATCCACACATGTATCTGAGTTTTCGATCAATAGAATTCTCGCATGGATAATAAAAAATTATCATGAACATGGAAATATGATAATAAGTAATTTATTATTGCCTCTAGGGCATATTTCCAACAGTCTCACACTTGCAGTAGAGTCAATAATCTAGCTCACATTGCTATGTGATTTACATTGTTAAGAATCTCACACCCAATGAGTTTTGGAGTTCAATCATGTTTTACATGTGAGGGAGGGTTTAGTCAATGGCCTACAAATTCAGATCCGTGTGTACTTTACTAATCACTATGTCATACTGTAGATTCTGCTACCACGCTGCACTTGGAGCTATTCCAAATGACTGCTCCACTATACGCATGCGGATTAGAGTAATCTGGATTGGTTTTAAAGCTTGCATTGACATAACCCTTTACGACAAACTCTTTATCACCTTCATAATCGAGAAATATTCCCTTAGTCCTCTAGTTACTAAGGATAATTTTGACCGTTGTCTAGTGATCCACTCCTGGATCACTCTTGTACCCCTTGACAGACTCATGGCAAGTCACACACAGGTGCGGTACACAGCATGGCATACTATATAGAGCGTATGTCTAAGGCATAGGGGACGACCTTCGTCCTTTCTCTTTGTTCTGCCTTAGTCAAGCTTTGAGTGTTCCTCTCCACACCTTACAAATCAAGCAAGAACTCTTTCTTTGACTGATCCATTTTGAATTCTTTCAAAATCTTGACAAGGTATGTGCTCATTGAAAAATCTTATCAGGCGTCTTGATCTATCTCTATAGATCTTGATACCCAATATTTAAGTAGCTTCATTCCAGGTCTTCCTTTGAAAAACTCTTTTAAGACAACCCTTTATGCTTTCCAGAACTTGTACTTTATTTCAGATCAACAGTATTTCAACCACATATCAGAACTTCTATAGTGCTTCCACTCGCTTTCTTGTAAATACAAGTTTCTCATAAACTTTGTATGAACCCAAAATCTTTGATCACCTCATCAAGCGCATATTCCAACTCCTAGATGCTTGCTCCAGTCCATAGAAGGATCGCCGGATCTTGCACACCTTTTAGCATCCTTAGGGCCGACGAAATCTTCTGGTTGTAGCACATACAACCTTCCCTCACGGAAACCGTTAAGGAAAATTTGTCTTGACATCCATCTGCCAAATTTCATAATCGAAAAATGCAACAACTGCTAGCATAATTCCTACACACTTTAGCATCGTTACGGGTGAGAAAGTCTCATTGTAGTCAACTCCTTGAACTTGTCGGAAACTTCTTTGCAATAAGTCGAGCTTTATAAATGGTGACATTTACCATTAGCGCCCGTCTTCTTCTTAAAGGTCCATTAGTACTCAATGGCCTGCCATTCAATGGGAAAGTCTACCAAAGTCCATACTTGGTTTTTGTACACAGATCCTTTTTCGGTTTTCATGGCTCCTAGCCATTTGTTGGAATCCGGGCCCACCATCGCTTCTTCATAGCTCGTAGGTTCATTGTTATCTAACAACATGACCTCCAAGATAGGATTGACGTACCACTCAGGGGCGGTACGAGTCCTTGTCAACCCACGAGGTTCGGTAGTAACTTGATCTGAAGCTTCATGATCATCATCATTAATTTCCTCTTCGTTCGGTGTATGCGCAACAGGAACAACTTTCTGCGCCGTGCTACCATCCAACTGAAGTGATGGTTCAATAAACTCATCAAGTTGTACTTTCCTCCCACTCAATTCTTTCGAGAGAAACTCTTTCTCAAGAAAGGACCCATTTTTAGCAAAAAACACTTTGCCCTCAGATCCGAGATAGAAATAATACCCAACTATGAAGATGCATGCTACCTCTTGAGCATGCGTTGGTTTTCCCTTGAAGAGGAAAGGGTGATCCAGCGAAGTAGATAAGTATTTCCCTCATTTTTTGAGAAACAAGGTATCAACCCAGTGGAGGAACAAGCAAGTCACCAATGGATGCACCTACACAAATAATCAAACTCTTTCACCCAATGCTATAAAGGGGTTGTCAATCCCTTCATGGTTATTTGCAAGGATTAGATCTGATAGAGATAGATGTAAAGAGTGTGTAAAGTAAAAGGTAAATAAATTGCAGCATGTATACATCTGAAAATATATGATAGAAAATAGACCCGGGGGCCATAGGTTTCACTAGAGGCTTCTCTCTTGAAGGCAAATATCATGGTGGGTAAACAAATTACTGTCTAACAATTGATAGAAAAGCGAATAATCATGTAGTTATCCAAGGCAATGATCATGCATATAGGGATCACGTCCATGACAAGTAGACCAAAACAATTCTGCATCTACTACTATTACTCCATACATCGACCGACTTCTCCCTGCATCAAGAGTATTAAGTTCATGAAGAACAGAGTAACACATTAAGAAAGATGACATGATGTAGAGGGATAAACTCAAGAAATATGATGACAACCCCATCTTTTTACCCTTGATGGCAACAATACAATACATGCCTTGCTACCCGTACTTTCTCACTGGGTGAGAACACCACAAGATTGAACCCAAAACCAAGCACTTCTCCCATTCCAAGAATTACCAATCTAGTTGGCCAAACCAAACCTATAAATCCAAGAGACTTGCAAGGATATGAAATCATGCATATAAGAAATCACAGGAGATTTCATATAAGATTCATGGATAATCTGAACATAAACTCACAATTCATCGGATCTTGACAAACACACCACAAAACAGGATTACATCGAATAGATCTCCATGAAGATCATGAAGAACATGGTATTGAAGATCAAAGAGAGAAGAAGCCATCTAGCTACTAGCTATGGACCTGTAGGTCTGTGGTGGACTACTCACGCATCGTCGGAGGGGCAATGGAGTTGATGTAGATGCCCTCCGTGATCGAAACCCCCTCCGGCAGATTACCGAAAAAGGATCCAAGATTTGATCTCTCAAGAACGAAGCCTTCCGGCAGTGTAAAAGTATTTTCATGGCTCGTTCTGATGTTGGGGAATATTTGGGTATTTATAGGCCAAGAATTCGGGTTAGGAGACCTGCCAGGAGGCGACAAGCCTGCTAGGCACGACAAGGGGGGCCCATGCCTAGCAGGCTTGTGGCGCCCTAGCACCTCCCCAGACGTGCACTCCAAGCTTGGATGACTTGTTTCCTTCCATAAAAATTCCTTTCGAAGTTTTTATTCCGTTTGGACTCCGTTTAATATTCCATATCTACAAAACTCAAAAACAAGGAAAAAACAGAAACTAGCACTTGGCTCTAGATTAATAGGTTAGTACCAAAAATAATATAAAATAGAATATTAATGCATATAAAACATCCAAAATGAATAAATAGCATGTCATCATAAAAAATATAGATACATTGGAGACGTATCAGCACCCCAAGCTTAATTCCTACTCGTCCTCGAGTAGGTAAATGATAAAAACAGAATTTTTGATGTGGAGTGCTACCTAACATATTTATCCAAGTAATATTCTTTATTGTGGCATGAATATTCAGATCTGTAAGACTCAAAACAAAAGCTTAATATTGATATAGAAAGAATAACATTTTAAGCATACTAGCAAAGCAATTGTATCTCTTCAAAATATAATGGCAAAAGAAAATTATCCCTACAATATCATATGGTCTGGCTATGCTCCATCTTCCCCACACAAAGTATTTACATCATGCACAACCCCGATGAAAAGTCAAGCAATTGTTTTCACAACTGTATTTTCTCAAACTTTTTCAACTCTCATGGAATACGTGAGCGCGAGCCATGGATATAGCACTATAGGTGGAATAGAATATGGTGGAGGTTTTCAAGGAAAAGGGAGAAGATAGTCTCACATCAACTAGGCGTATAAATGGCTATGGAGATGCCCATCAATAGATATCAATGTGAGTGAGTAGGGATAGCCATGCAACAGATGCACTAGAGCTATAAGTGTATGAAATCTCAAAAAGAAACTAAGTGGATGTGCATCATGAAGAAAAATATTCCACTAGCTATATGAAAGTGACAAAATAGGAGACTCTCTATCATGAAGATCATGGTGCTAATTTGAAGCACAAGTGTGGCAAAAGGTAGTAGCAATGCCCCTTCTCTCTTTTCTCTCATTTTTTATTGGGCATCTAAGGCCTCTTTTATTCATTTTTTAATTTGGGCTTCACTGGACCGTTTTATTTTTCATAAAGTCCAGACTCTCACCCCTACTAGTAAGGGAATCATAGCTTCCATCATCCTTTCCTCACATGGGACATGCTCTATAATGAAAATCATCACACTTTTATTTAGTTACAACTCAAATGTAAAGTTACAACTTGATACCTATGACAAAATATGACTCTATATGCAATATGGAAGTGATGGTGTACATGTCCTAAAAGGAAACGATGGAAGTTGCATGGCAATATATCTCGGAATGGCTATGGTAATGCCATAATAGGTAGGTATGGTGGCTGCTTTGAGGAAAGATATATGGTGGCTGTTTTGAGGAAGGTATATGGTGGCTATTTTGAGGAAGGTGTTTGTTGCACCGGTGAAAGTTGCGCGGTACTAGAAAGGCTAGCACAAGTGGAAGGGTGAGAATGCGTATAATCCATGGACTGAACATATTCATAAAGAACTCACATACTTACTTCAAAAGTCTATTAGTCATTAAAGCAAAGCATTAAATGCATGCTCCTAGGGGGGAGGTTGCTAGGAGTTAACCCTCGCACGCCCCCGACCCTCACACAAAGGTCGACAATCTATAAACAAGTCATGCTCCGACTTCCTTACATAGTTGTTCACCATACGTGCATGCTACGGGGATCACAAACCTTTACACAAGTATATTTACCAAGTCACAATTGAATAATATGTCTCTTAACATTACCATATTTGTATCTCAAAACATTATGCAAGGAATCAAACTTCTCATAAATACTCAATGCACTTAATATGGAAGTTTTTATTATATCCCTTTTGGATGCCTATCATAGTAGGACTAAATTCATAACCTAGACAAATTACCATGTTGTTTTTTGAAACTCTCAAAATAATATAAGTGAGGTACGAGAGTTCAAGTATTTCCTATAAAACGAAAACACCACCATGCTCTAAAAGATATAAGTGAGGCATATAGAGCAACATTGCCCAACTCAAAGAATATAAGTGAAGAACAAAGAGTATTCTAATAAATACATGATTTAGCGTGTCTCTCTCAAAAGATGTGTGCACCAAGGATGATTGTGGCAAACTAACAAGCAAAGACTCATATCATACAAGACGCTCCAAGCAAAACATATATCATGTGGTGAATAAAAATATAGAATCAAGTAAATTTATCGATGGATTGAAGACGAAAGAGGGGATGCCTTCCGGGGCATCCCCAGGCTTAGGATCTTTGGCATCCTTGAATATGACTTGAGGTGCCTTGGGAATCCCCAAGATTAGGCTCTTGCCACTCCTTATTCCATACTCCATCCAATCTTTACCTAAAACTTGAAAACTTCACAACACAATACTTAACAGAAAACTCGTGAGATCCATTAGTATAAGAAAGTAAATCACCACTTTAGGTACTATTGTGAACTCATTCTTTATTTATATTGGTGTTATACCTACTATAATCTAACTTCTCCATTGCTCATACCACATGATACAACCCATAGATTCATCAAAATTGGCAGACGACTCAAAGCAAACAGAATCTATCAAACAGAACAGTCTGTAGCAATCTGGAAACTTCGTATACTTCTGTAACTCAACAAAAGCTGGAAAATTCCTAGACTGAGCGCAAAAGCTTCTATTTTCAGCAAGATCAAATCAACAACTACCATAGATCACCCCAAAGGTTTTACTTGGCTCAAACACTAATTGAAGCACCAAAACACAATTATTACAGAAGTAATAATGTGGGAAACACTCAAAAATAGAACACAAAAATAAAATCGGGTTGCTTCCCAACAAGCGTTGTTGTTTAACGCCCCTAGCTAGGCAAAACGCAATAGATCTAGGTATTGTCATCTTTGGTATGCAATCCAAAAATAGCTCACATAATAGATTCGTAAGGAAATCTTATTTTCTTTCTAGGAAAGTGATCCATGCCTTTCCTTAATGGAAATAGGAATCTAAAGGTTCCTTCTTTCATGTCAATAACTGCACCAATCGTTCTAAGGAAAGGTCTACCAATAATAATACGACATGTAGGATTGAAATCTATATCAAGAACATTGAAATCTACGAGCACATAATTCCTATTTGAAACTATAGGAACATCATGAATCACATGGCAAGTATATTTAAGTCTAACCCACTTCCTATGCATAGGGATTTTTTGAGCAAACAATTTATGGGAACAAGAATCAACTAGCATAGGAAGCCAAAACAAGCATAACTTCAAAACTTTGAACACATAGAGAGGAAACTTTATGTTATTGCAAATCCTACAAGCATAAGTTCTTCCCTCATAATAAATTTCTGTAGAACCATGAAGGAATCTCACAATATAACTATCACACAAAACATTCCTTTCATGATCAATTATAGCATACATGTCATCACCAAAACTTTGGGAACAAAATATATCATCTTCATCAAGCATGGCATCCCCAAGCTTGTGATTTTGCATATCATTAGCATCATGGATATTCAGAGAATTCATACAAACAACATGGAAATCATGCTTTTCATTCAAGGAACTATCATGAATCTCCTTATAAATTTATTCTTTCAGTACTTCATCAAAATTTCCAGATTCATGATTTTCAAACAAAACTTCATAGAGATAATCAAGTGCACTCAACTCACTAGCAATAGGTTCATCATAATTTGGTATTTTGGAAATATTAGCAAGTGGATGAGGATCCATATCAATAGATTTTAAGCAAGCGAAGATGCAAGGAAATAGAAGGCAAAGGGCAACACAAGCAAACAAAATATCTGACAAGAAAAAGACAAACGAAAAAGAGAGGGCGAATAAAACAACAAATTGGTGAAGTGGGCGAGAGGAAAACAAGAGGCAAATGGAAAATAAAGTAAATGCAAGAGATGAGTTTGTGATGGGTACTTGGTAGGTTTGATGTGTATCCTCCCCGACAACGGCACCAGAAATTCTTCTTGCTACCTCTTGAGCATGCGTTGGTTTTTTCCTTGAAGGGGAAAGGGTGATGCGGCAAAGTAGATAAGTATTTCCCTCAGTTTTTGAGAACCAAGGTATCAATCCAGTAGGAGTAACAAGAAAGTCACCAATGGATGCACCTACATAAATAATCAAACTCTTGCACCCAATGCTATAAAGGGGTTGTGAATGCCTTCACAGTTATTTGCAAGGATTAGATCCGATAGAGATAGATGTATCGAGTGCGAAATGTAAAAGGTAAATAAATTGCAGCAAGTATAGATCTGAAAATATATGATGGAAAATAGACCCGGGGCCATAGGTTTCACTAGAGGCTTCTCTCTTGAAGGCAAATATCATGGTGGGTAAACAAATTACTGTCAAGCAATTGATAGAAAAGTGAATAATCATGTAGTTATCCAAGGAAATGATCATGCATATAGGCATCACGTCCATGACAAGTAGACCGAAACGATTCTGCATCTACTACTATTACTGTCGGGGGAAACCACACCTATGGGATCAGAGGGATTCCTTTACATTTCGGCAGGGAAGAAGGCTCGCACAAAGGTCAGATCAGATGACCAACACATGGGAATTTACCTTGGTTCGGGCTGCAAAGATGCGTAAAACCCTACTCCTGCTTGGTTGTATTGGATGGATTTTAGCTCAGGTTCTGGAAGTGCTATAGTACACAACTGCTACTCATGTAGAACGGGCTAGAGGAGCACCACAAGTCTAGGAGTCCGAAAAGGTCGAAAAAAGTCCACTACCGTAACGCCCTGCGACTCCTTTTATACTCTCGAAGGGGTCACCAACAATGGCATACAATACGTACATGGGGTGTACAATGCTACAGTGTTATCATACCTAACACTGACGGTGAGAGACAAACACATTTAATGCTCCATAAGGAGGCAGCTTATGTGCCTGGAAGTAATGGCGCAGCTTCCTCGAGGCCATAAGGAGGCCAAAGAGCAACTTTTGCATGCTAGAATATCTTGACCTAGCCCCCTGCAAAAGGGAGCTGACAAAATAGACTGGGCGCTGCACCATCTTCTCCTTCTGAATTGTTTTATTCCACTACACAGATCCTGCTTTGTCGGCACCAGACTCCGCTAGGGAAATTTCTGGCTTGTCGCTTGGCGGTCCTGCCACTGTCGTTGCTTCTTCATCAACTTCTCTTTCACCAACTACTGCAGCACTCCGCACTTGATTTGTTGCTGCTAGATATAGCAACAATGGCTCTTGTGGTTTTGGCGCGACTAGGACTAGCGGAAAGGAGAGGTACTTCTTCAAATCATGCAGCACTACCTCCGCTTCCGGGGTCCATTTCATCAGACCTGCCTTCTTCAAGATTTTCAAAAAGGGCAAGGCGCTCTCAGGAGATTTTGAAATAAAACTACTCAGAGCGGCAAGACGACACACATCCTTGACACGTCCTGGCGCTTTGATTTGCTCAGTTGCCTTGATCTTGTCGGGATTTGCTTCAATTCCATGTCGAGATACAAAGAACCCGAGAAGCTTGCCAGATGGGACACCAAACATACACTTCTCAGGGTTGAGCTTCAAGTCAATCTTGCGCAGATTTGCAAATGTTTCTTCTAGGTCTGATATGAGCGTAGCCTTGTCCCTGGTTTTGACCACTGTATCATCCATATAAGCCTCCATATTTCTATGTAGCTAGGGCTCAAAACCAATGTAGACCTCCCTTGCAAATGTAGACCAACACTTTTCAACCTAAACCCCAATACGTACCACATGGGGTGATAAATGCGGTTTTCCCTTCATCTTCCTTGGCCATGAAAATCTGATGATAACCTGAATAGGCATCAAGGAAAGACAACAAGTCGCAGCCGGTGGTGGAGTCCACAATCTGGTCGATGCGCGGCAAGGGAGAAGGATCTTTTAGGCAAGCTTTATTAACATCTGTGAAGTCAATACATAGCCTCCATTTCCCATTCGCCTTGCGCACTATAACTGGATTGGCCAACCATTTTCGATGAAGTACTCCTATGATGATGCCGGCCGCTTCTAGTTTCTTGATTTCTTCGGCAATAAATTGTTGCCGCTCCAAAGCTTGCTTCGTGACCTTCTGCTTGATGGGCCGTGTGTGTGGACATACAGCAAGGTGGTGCTGAATCACCTTCCTGGGAACACCGGGGATATCAGATGGTTGCCATGCAAACACATCAACATTCTCCCTTAGGAAGGCGACGAGTGCGCTTTCCTATTTGTTGTCAAGGGTGGAACTTATGGTGAAAGTTCCTCCCGTGCCATCCTCCTTGGTGGGTACCTTCTTAGTCTCTAACGGAGCTGCCTTGGACTTCTTGTTCTTGCCAGAGGAACTCTCTGGCACATCGTCAATGGGAGCGTAGAACTCCAAGGAGGTGTGCTTGTCGGAATGTGCGTCCGAGGCCTTGCCGGGCTTCTTCCTCCCAGGAGTTTCAATGGCAGGAGCAAGTGCCTTGGTGGTAGATTTTATAGCCACCTCCCAGTAGAGTTGATCGGCGTAGACAAGTGCGTCCTTCTTGTTGGACTTGACGGTGATGATGCGACGCCGCCATGAGTTGGCCAACGCTGGACGACCAAGGATCCCATTGTATGTCAATGAAATCCTGGCGACGTCGAAAATAACCTTCTCCGTCCTGAAGTTCAGATCGCTGCCAAATGTTACCGGGAGCGTGATCTTTCCCTTGGGCTGGCTCCTTCCTGAATTGACCCCCTGAAACGAGCTTGTTTCCTCGAGATCTCCATCAGGAATTTGCAATTTCCTGATCACCTCGGGCAAGATCAAGTTCAAGACGGCCCCACCATCAACTAACATTTTCGTCACCTTGAGGTTGCGAATCGTTGGTGAGACCAACAACGGCAAACATCCGACTGTAGTTACGCGATCAGGGTGATCCTCAATGTTGAAAATGATAGGCGTGTTGGACCATTTTAAAGGCTTCCGGACGCCAACACATGTCTCAGTCGGATTAACCTCACGAGCCCAATGTTTAAGTTGGTGGTGGGAAGCATGCGACGAGGCACCTCTGTCGACGCACTTGGCGTATGTAGTTCTCTGGAATTGTTCCTTGGTGGACTCGTCTTCCTCTTCAACATCATCATCATCCCCTTCTTGCTTGTCGCGGCCGTGGGCGGGATGGTCCTTCTGTGGCTTGGCCTTACCATGGCGACCTCCTCGGCCATCGTGCTTCTTGCCAGATCTCTCCGCACTATCCTGGCCCTTCTCCTCTTCTTGCCTCTGTACTTGGCTTTTTGCTTCTCGGCAAGCTGCTCAACTTGCCGACAGTCTTGGAGATCGTGTGATTTGGTGCGATGGATCTTGCAATACTGCTTGATGGAGCTTTCCGGCTTGTCAGCGGCCGCCAAAGCCTGACAGGAGACGCACCCGGCAACATCCTTGCCGAGGTCATCGGCCTTGGCCTTCTTGACGGTGAAGGGGTTGCCGGATCCCTCGACGGCAAGCACGGCCTTGCCCTTCTTCTTCTTGTTACGCCGCTGGCCCTTCTTTGCCAGGGCAACAGTGTCCTCATCCTCAGAGTCGACCCCTGCGGCAGTGTGTTTGCCGGGGAGCCTCCTCCCTTCTTCAGCTCGAGCAAATTTATGTGCCAGAGCATAAAGCTCGGCAACATCCCTGACCTTGTTCATCGCCAACTCTTCCCACATCCTACGGTTGCGCACGTTTTGATGGAACACGTTGATAACAGAGACATGATGAACATTTGGTATTTTGTGGTGTATGCGGCTGAACCTCTGGATGTACTTGCGTGAAGTCTCGCCCTCCTTCTGGGGGATGAGATGTAAATCACTTTCCTGGCTAGGAGCTTGTTGACCTCCGGTGAAGGGGCCTACAAAGTCATGGCACAGATCTTCCCAGGAGGAAATGGATCCTTCTGGCAAGTGGATCAACCACGACCTAATGTTGGGCTTAAGCACCACCGGGAAGTAGTTGGCGAGTATCTTGTCATCGCGAGCCCCGGTAGCCTGCACCGCAATGGACTAGATGCTCAAGAACTCGGACGAGTGAGTCTTGCCATTGTATTTCTCCGGGACCTCTGTCTTGAACATGCGGGAATTGGGCCACTGGACTTGCCGCAGCTCATGGGCAAACACTGGACAACCCACCTCGTAAGGTAGGCTCATAGGATACCCTGGCGTGGGCTTGTCTACAGTGGGTCATGCGCGCTTATTAGATTGATGGTGCGCTTCCTGCCGTCGCTCGACCGTAGTTTGAGCGTCTTCCTTGCTTCGTTCCAGAAGAACTTGAAGCTCATCGCGGCGAGTCCATGGACCAGACGACGCCTTCGAGTAACCATCATAAGCTTCAGTCCATCGAGTCGGTGATCGGCGTTGTTGGTGTTGAGGAGAGTGCACCGTGGCCGCACCACCTCCGACCTTCTCACCACTACCGTGAGCCGGCTCGGTGGACCGAAATTTGTTAGCGAGGCTGAGGAGGCTTTGAATGGTGGCTCTCCACTCGTCGTGGTTCTCAGCAGCAGGAGGGAAGTTCAGGAGTAGCTGTGCTCGTGCCATTGCTTCTTCCGATGTGGTCGGCAGCGAACGATGCAAAGAATGCGAGGTTCTCTGACTCCTAACCGTTAGAAGGAGCTCCGTCGCTGTCCCGTGAATGCATGCCACTCCCACTAGCATGCTGGCGCACATGCTGGTCCCATGCATCTTGTGGGCGATGCACATGAGCTTTTCTGTGGTGACGTTGGGAACTATAGACCCCGCGGCGCTACGCTTTGCGCGCGTCCTGGGAAGGACGCAGCATACGTGCCGGCGTGGGTGCCTTGGAAGGTGCTCTTCCGTCCCTAGAGTTCACCGTACTTCCCGCAGGAGGTACATCTCCGTCCTAAGACCCATCGGCGCGGGGATGGATTTTGGCCGTTGCCGTGAGCGTCTCCATGACGGGTGTTGCCGCTTGCTTGGCCTTGATCATCGGAGCGCCTCGTGGGCGCAGGGTCCCCGCTCCCTCCGCCCGTGCCCACTCCATCACCCTCCTTGGCGGCTATGGGCACGGCGGACGTGGAGGTTTCCACCGCCGTGAAACCTTTCTTCTTGGGAGCCATGCCGATGACAATTATGACGAAAGAACTGACGCGCAAGTTAGAAGATCAGATTCACACGACCTCATCCCCTACCAGGCGCGCCAAAGATGTCGGGGGACACGACACCTATGGGATCGGACGGACCCCTTTACGGTTCGGCGGGGAAGAAGGCTCGCACAAAGAGCATATCAGATGACCAGCACGCAGGAATTTACCCAGGTTTGGGTCGCAAAGATGCGTAAAACCCTACGCCTGCTTGGTTGTATTGGATGGATTCTAGATCAGGTTCTGGGAGTGCTACAGTACACACCTGCTACTCATGCAGAACGGGCTAGAGGAGCTCCACAAGTCTAAGAGTCCAAAAAGGTCAAAAAAGTCCACTACCGTAACGCCCTGGGCCTCCTTTTATACTCTCAAAGGGGTCACCAACAGTGCCATACAGTACGTACACCGCGTGTACATTGCTAAAGTGTTATCATACCTAACACTGACGGTGCGAGACAATCGCATTTAATGCTCCGTCAGGCCCACCTGACCGTCTACGGGACGGGACATGAGACCGTCCCATCGGCACCGCTTATCCTCTCCATCGCCGGCATCTCGACACGTGCCCAGGCGAGGCGACACCTGGACTTTGCACTGGCGGGGGCTTACCGGGGCTTCAGCTCTGCACTGGCTGGATGGCAGGGCCTTGCTGGGGCTTTGTAGGCCATCCCGGCAAGATCTTGTCAGGGTCCCAGCCTTCGGTCTTCGGTGTGTCGACTTGAATGTCTTCTTGATGTTGCTGTATTTGTTCTTAGTTGCTCCCTGGCAGGCCTTGCCACTGGTATGGCTACGACTGTCCGTGCACAAGTACAGGGTACTAAAGAAGCAAATACTTTAGTACAACGACAATTACTGCACACATCGACTGACTCCTACCTGCATCTAGAGTTGTAAGTTCATGAAGAATAGAGTAATGCAGTAAGAAAGATGACATGATGTAGAGGGATAAACTCAAGCAATATGATGAAAACCCCATCTCGTTACCCTTGATGGCAACAATACAATACGTGCCTCGCTACCCCTACTTTGTCACTGGGGGAGGACATCGCAAGATTGAACCCAAAACCAAGCACTTCTCCCATTGCAAGAATTACCAATCTAGTTGGCCAAACCAAACCAATAACTCGAAGAGACTCGCAAGGATATGAAATCATGCATATAAGAAATTAGAGGAGATTCAAATAAGATTCGTGGATAATCTGAACATAAACTCACAATTCATCGGATCTTGACAAACACACCACAAAAGAGGATTACATCGGATTGATCTCCATGAAGATCATGAAGAACATGGTATTGAAGATCAAAGAGAGAGAGAAGAAGCCATATAGCTACTAGCTATGGACCCATAGGTCTATGGTGGAATACTCATGCATCATCATAGGGGCAATGGAGTTGATGTAGATGCCCTCCGTGATCGAAAACCCCTTCGCCAGATTACCGGAAAAGGCTCCAAGATTGGATCTCTCGGGAACGGAGGCTTCCTGTGGCGGAAAAGTATTTAAGTGGCTCGTTCTGATGTTGGGGGAATATTTGGGTTTTTATAGGCCAAGAATTAGGGTTAGGAGACCTGCCAATAGGCGACAAGCCTGCTCGGCGTGGCGAGGGGGTCCGCGCATACCAGGCTTGTGGCGCGCTGGCACCTCCCCTGACGTGCACTCCAAGCTTGGATGACTTGTTTCCTTCCAGAAAAATTCCTTCAGAAGGTTTTATTCCATTTGGACTCCGTTTAAATTCTATAGTTGTAAAACTCAAGAACAAGGAAAAAACAGAAACTGGCACTTGGTTCTAGATTAATAGGTTAGTCCCAAACATAATAAAAAATAGCATATTAATGCATATAAAACATCCCAAACAGATAATATAATAACATGCCATCATAAAAAATTATAGATACGTTGGAGACGTATCAATGCATTTGTCCGCCTTAGGTTCGAGCTCATCAGGTTGAAACCTTTTTCACATAAGCGTCGCAGCGCTAAACAATAAGAAATGACAGCTTATGTTTCTACCAAACCATAATTCATACGATGTCATCTCTATGGTTTTATAGGGTGCCCTATTTAAAGTGAATGTGGTTGTCCCTAATGCATAACCCCAAAACAATAGTGGAAAAATGATAAGAGTCATCATAGTACACACCATATCCAATAGAGCATCACTACAAGGTTTGGACACACCATCACACTTTGGTGTTCCAGGTGGCGTGAGTTGTGAAACAACTTCCACGTTGTATTAAGTTGTATACCAAAATCGTAACTAAGATATTCACCTCCACGATCATATCGTAGACATTTTATCTTCTTGTCAAGATGATCTCAAACTTCACTCTGAATTTTCTTGAAGTTTTCAAACGATTTAGAGTTGTGTTTCATTAAGTAAATATACCCATGTATACTCAAATCATCAGTGAAGGAAAGAAAATAATGATATCCACCGCACGCTACAACACTCATTGGATTGCATACATCAACATATCGGAAAACGGGGTCTTAGTCATCTTGCCCATGAGGCATGGTCCGCATGTCTCAGTCGATTCATAATCGGATGAGTCCAAAGATCCATCAACATGGAGTTTCTTCATGTGCTTGACAGCTATATGACATTTAGCGGCGGTGCCACAAGTATGTGGTACTATCATTCTCATTGGGTACATGATCATTGAAGGTACTACTCATGTAAACAGAATAACCATTATTCTCTAACTTAAATGAATAACCGTATTGCAATAAACATGATCTAATCACGTACATTCTCAACGCTAACACCATATAATATTTATTTATATTCATCACTAATCCCGAAGGTAGAGAGACAGAGCAATGGTGATCACATCAACCTTGAAAACACTTCCAACACACATCGTCACCTCGCCCTTAGCTAGTCTCCGTTTATACGGTAGCTTTTGTTTCGAGTTACTAACATTTAGCAACTGAACCGGTATCTAATACCCAAGTGAAATCACAATATGCTCCCTTGGTGGTTTTGATAATTCATGACAACATACATTGTCTCTTGGACTAATACTTTCATCTAGTGTATTTAAGATAAAGTCCATAGAGAAGGTTGGCAAAAAGGAATGTGGAGAGTATCCCCATGAAGAAGACGAAGAAGGAATAGCATTGGCTAAGCTTCAAGGAAGATGACTCTACATTTTACTTTGTGAGGAATCACTTTGAGTCCATATGAAAGCCAATACTATCAAAAGGGCGTAAGGTACTGTTGGTGAACAAGATGCTCAAACGTGCATAAGTGATAGTCACCAAAAACACCCACAAACTCTCCCACATACTTTGTCTAGAGCCCTACCACTCAAGTTGGCGAAACCAACAATTTCCACTTGGTCCTACCGATTCGCAAACTCAGACAGACCCATGCCAAATACTAGCACGTCGGTGCAACCGATTCCACATCGGTGTCACCGAGCTTAGGCTGCAAACTTTCGGTTGCCTCAATTCATGAAATTGGAATTTCTGAGTTTTTGGATCGGTTTCACCGAGATGTAGTTTCTAACCGTTGGACACCTGATCGGTGCCACCGAGAATTATATATCCGTCTCACCGAGATTCAAAAGTTTCTACCTTTGGAGCAACTCGGTACAACCGAGATTCACAGATCGGTGTCACCGAGTTGGTCACTTAAGGTGTAACGGCTGGATTTTTGGAGATGCCTATATATACCCCTCCACCACCACTCACTCGCAGGAGAAGCACTCAAAACAGATCCCCACCTATCCTATGAGATTTTTTGAGAGAGAGCCACCTACTCATGTGTTGATATCATGCCATTCCATTCCAACCATATGAATCTTGATCTGTAGCCTCCCCAAGTTGCTTTCCACCCAATCAATCTCTTCCACCAAAGCCAAATCTGTGAGAGAGTGATTGAGTGTTGAGGAGTCTATCATCTTGAAGCACAAGAGAAAGGAGTTCATCGACATTATCGAGCCTATTACCTTTTGGATGTTGGTTCCTCCTAGATTAGTTAGGTGTCGCATGGGAGCCTCCTACTTCGTGTTGTGGAGTGAACCAAGAAGTTTATAAGGGCAAGGAGATTGCCTCCTTCGTGAATATCTACCTCGAGTTAGGCTAGTCCTCCGTGGATGTAGGCCATCATGGTATAGTCAAGGTTGCTTATTCGTGAAACCCTCCGTGGGTAGAGCCCTCTATGGAATCTCGTGACCATTACCCTACGTGGTTTGTAGACTCCATAAACGTGGACATATGATAGCACCACCTATTGGAACCACGGGAAAAATCTTCGTGTCCTTCATGCGTTTGTTCTCCATATCTCAACTCCTATTTCCATGTGCAATGTCTTTACTTTCCGCTACTATACTTGATCACTTGCATGTGTAGGGTGTGCTAGACTTGCTATAATTGCTAAAATCTGCCAACACTTAACCGTGGATATTGTGTAGATTCTAATTTATGCTAGTAGTACTGTATTCACCCCCCTCTAGACATACTCTTCTAGTGATCCCACAATTGGAATCAGAGCAAGGTCTCCATAACCTTGGTTTAATCACCTTTGGAGGAAGATGGATATGCCTAGTTTTGAGAGTTTGAGTTGTAGAGTGCCCATTCTTGATGGAGAGTATTATAGTCAATGGAAAGATGCTATGATTGGTCTATTTGACAAATTCCGTTTGAGAAAGAATATTGAAAATACCTATGTGTTCCCCATTGATGAATTGCATCCCACACACGAAGGGAAAATTGACATGATTGGTAACGTTAGAACTGTCAATCTTATCGTTAGAGGTTTACCAAGATCTATGCTTACTCGGTTGAATAACTTTGCATGTTCTTACAATTTGTGGAATGATTTGGAGAAACAATATACAAATTATTCATTAAGTAATCTTGACAAAATTCTTCGTAAAATTGTTGCCTTTCATGGAATGAAGCCTAGTGATCCAAACTTTGATAAATGCTTATTTGAGCTTCGTGATCTTATGTGCGCTAAGGGACATGTCACTACCATCAGCCACATTGTTGTAGAAGCCATTCACATACATAAGCTTGAACATTGTCTTAGTCAAAATTCTAATGAGTCTCTTGGTTTTCGTGACGAGGAGATTCTACCTAATGATGACAATGAAGAACATGGCTACTATGATGAGGATGTATTGTTCAACATCGAGCATGAGAAGATCATGAAGAATCTATGTCTCACGGCAAACTTCAAAGACTACATGTCCGGTGGAAAAGAGTGGATTCTCGACAGTGGATGTACCGATCATATGACTGGTGATAAAGACATGTTCCAAGAGATCACACCTAATCAAGGACCTCGGAGGTACGTGACCTTTGGAGACAACTATAAGGGTAAGATACTTGGCCTTGGTAAGGTGGCCATATTTCATGATAGCTCTTTTCAAAACGTCATGCTTGTCAAATCCCTTGGCTGCAATCTTCTTTCTTTATCTCGACTAGCAGACTTCAGTTTCAATGTGTCAAGTGTTTCGTCATGATAATCATAAAACTGTCTTAGCGGTATTCGTAGAGGTTATATATACATTATTGATTTCACTAAAAGGCCCAACCTTGTAATTTTCTTATTGCAAAATCATCTAAAGGTTGGCTATGGCATAGAAGGCTAGGACATGTAGGCAGGCGCAATCTAGATAAGATTATCAAGTGCGATCACATTCTTGGTGTTAAAGATGTTATCTTTGACAAAAATAGGCTTTGTAGCGCTTGTCAAGCAGGAAAGCAAGTAGGTGGAAGTCATCCAGACAAGAACATCATGACTACTTGGAGACCACTCGAGATACTTCATATGGATCTTTTTGGTCCCAGTGCTTACAATAGTCTCGGTGGAAACTCTTATGGTCTAGTTATAGTTGATGGTTTTACCAGATTTACGTGCGTATTCTTTCTTGATGATAAGTCATAGGTACAAATGATCTTCAAACACTTTGCATACAAAGTGCAAAATCAATTTGAAGTGAAGATCAAGAAGGTTCGAAGCGTTAATGGATCGGAGTTCAAGAACACCCATGTAGATACCTTTGTTGAAGAAGAGGGTATTTCACATGAGTTCTCGGCTAGGTACACGCCTCAACAAATTGGAGTTGTTGATAGGAAGAACCGAACCCTCATTGAGATGGCAACGATGCTTGACCAATACAAGACGCCAACACACTTTTGGGCAAAAGATGTCGAAACAACATGTCATGCCACAAACCGACTCTACTTGCACAAGCTTCTCGATAAAACAGCATACGAGGTTCTCATCGGTAACAAACCCCAAGCTAGATACTTTCGGTTATTCGGCTATAAGTGCTACATTCTTGATAAGCATCTTTGTGCTAAATTTTCTCCCAAATCTCATGAAGGTTTCCTACTTGGTTACGGATTCAAATCTCACACCTACCGTGTCTACAGCAACTTCACTCGAAAAGTTGAAGAGACGGTAGATGTGAAGTGTGATGAATCTAATGATTCGCAAGCGAACAATTGCCAAATGATGTAGGAGATAAAGATCCTTCGGAAACTATCCAAGATTTGCCCATCGACAAGATTCTTCCCAATGAGGTGAAGGAAACCACTTCATCAACCCAAGTGGAAGCTCCAACTTAGGATCAGGGCTACCGACAAAACTACATGGAAGCATCCACAAGTGGTACATGGCAAGATCAAGAGGAGGAGGAAGTACATCATGAAGATACACCACAACCTCCTTCGCCACCACCTCAAGGAGATGACCCCTTCGACAACAACGAATATGAAGGAGATGATGAAGAAGAAGCCCCACCATCCAACAAGCCAAAGCTACCCTGAGGTCGAGCACAAGTGACCAAGAACCGTCCCCTAAACCAAATCTTTTGTGATATACAAACATGGAGGATCACTCGCTCTAAAACTTGCCTAGCTAACTTTAGTGAGCATTATTCTTTCATATCTATTATTGAGCCCTTGAAGGTTGAACAATCTCTTGAAGACGCAGATTGGGTGAACAGTATGCATGAAGAGCTTCACAACTTTGAGAGGAATGAAGTGTGGACACTTGTGGAGAAGCCAAAGGACGAGCAAAACATCATCGGCACAAAATGGGTGTTTCAAAACAAGAAAGATGAAGACGGTCAAGTTGTATGCAACAAGGCTCGTCTCGTAGCCCAAGGATATATGCAAGTCGAAGGTATGGACTACGGTGAGACCTATGCCCCTGTTGCTAGACTAGAAGCCATTTGAATTCTTCTTGCTTATGCCAATCACCATGACATCACTCTTTAACAAATGGATATTAAAAGTGCCTTTTTAAATGGAGAAATTGAGGAGGAAGTCTATGTTAAACAACCTCCTGAATTTGTAAATCATAAGAATCCTTACCACGTTTACAAACTTTGCAAAGCTTTATATGGTTTTAAGCAACCTCCTCGTGCTTGGTATAAATGCCTAACAAAATTTCTTATTGAAAAAGGTTTTAAAATTTTAAAATTGATGCAACCTTATTCACAAAGAGAGTTAATGGTGAGTTATTTGTGTGCCAAATTTATGTGGATTATATTATCTTTGAATCTACTAGTGGACACGATGATCTCACTAAGGAGGGCAAACCGGTTGATCAAAAGGTTTATCGATCAATGATTGGTTCATTGCTATATCTATGTGCATCCCATCCCGATGTTATGCTGAGTGTGTGCAGGTGTGCCCGATATCAAGCTGCACCTAAAGAATGTCATCTTAAGGATGTGAAACGCATTGTGAGATACTTGATACATACACCAAACTTTAGCATTTGGTATCCCAAGGGATCTTCTTTTAATCTTGTTGGATACTCCAACTCGGACTATGCCAGTGACAAGGTTGAGGAAAATCCACCTCGGGTACATGTCAATTTCTTGGTAGATCACTTGTATCTTGGTCCTCCAAGAAACAAAACTCGGTATCTCTATCTACCGCCGAAGCTGAGTATACTACTTCCGGATCATGTTGTGGGAAATTATTATGGATGACACAAATGCTCAAGGATTATGGAATCTATGTGCAAAATGTGCCATTACTTTGTGAAAATTAGAGCACTATTAAGATTGGTCATTACCTCGTGCAACATTCTTGAACTAAGCATATTCAAGTTTGACATCATTTCATTCGTGATCATGTTTCCAAAGGAGACATTAATCTTAAGCATGTTCGTACTAACAAGCAATTGGCCGATATATTTACTAAGCCATTTTATGAAAAAGTGTTTTGTCACTTGAGGAGTGAGTTGAACATCATTGATTCTTCAAACTTGACCTAAGATCACTCGGATGCATGCAAGGGGATGAGCTTTCTTAACTATTCCATGCTACTATTATCTTGAATATCATCGGCTTGGGATTCTATGCTCCCTTGTCTTGCATCTAACCTTTTTGTAGGTACTTGGAAGAACAACACTCCAGAAGATTGCCATCAACTCATATCTTGAGCAATCTTGGCATGACCATGTATTAACACCTCTCCTTGATGATGAAACGAAGACAACAAAACATATCCTTGACATATATTTCTCAATTGGTATCAACTCACAATTGGTATCATGTCATTTGGATATATCATGTTCTTCCTTGCGTGACTAACCTATGTAGGTGAAAAAGTTAACGAAAACAAAAAATTATTGCTCCAAACTGAAGATGAACTTCATCAACCTCGAGCATCCTCATCAAGTTCACCTACAAGCTACGTCAACAACATCACTCAAAGGTATGTTCTCATATGCTTGATATAGCTTTACTCCAAGGCATGAGATGAAGCAACTCAGGTGATTTGAACATTCAAAATGCTTAAATGAAAAATGGTAAACCAATTTTGATCTTAGCAATGAGTATGACTTATGATCAACTATTCTTGCTTGACTCCTTAAGTCAATATACTCTAATATAGGTGACCTAGTCACCTCCCAACATCTAGTCATAAGAATTGAATGGAGAACCCTTCTTGTGTTGCTCTATGACATTTCCATTCAACTCTAGCCTAGATTAAAATTCATTGCAAATCTTTGAGACACGTTTGAGACATTCTGAAAAAATTACATTTGACAAAGCTTCCAAGTTTCTATTTTCCAACTCGGAGCCTCCAATCAAAACTTTTTGGGTCTACTAATATTGCATCCCTACTACAGAAACACATATCAGTGCTACCGACTCCTTTTCCTAGGAGCCACCGACCTCCATGCACTTTGTCTGCTCTATTTATGGTAGACTCAATGATTCCAATGATGAAGGGGGAGAAACGTCAAGACATATAATCTAAAAATAATCAAGGATCCCTATATCAAAGGAGGAGAAACAATTTTCAAGGAACCCTTATCTCAATACTCTCAATTACCCTATACCTCTAGGAGCCCTTCCCATTCAATGATTCCTTTTATCTATCCCTTGTGTCACCTTTTTGGAAATTAATGCCAAGGGGGAGAAATATCAAAGCTTCAAATCTTATACTCATACCAAAGTGGGAGACATTCATACCAAAGGGGGAGATATATATCTAAAGGGAAGAATATATAAGCATTCATGCTTTAGGGGTAGAGATGATCATGAAAAGTAGAAGTAACCTTATCATATAAAGGGGAGAAATATCAAGGATCCCTTATCACACAAACACTTCTTAAGGAGAAGAGAGAAGAATAAATTTGAAATTTGATTCTCTTATGCTTCAGACTTTTCTGAGCCCTACCTACTCTCAGTATCTACATATTATGATTCAAGGAGAGAGGAAAACTTTCACAATTGGTGTCTAGTGGAGAAAACTCTAAACTTATTTGGATACATATCATTCTCAATAAATCATTTCTTATATGTCCTCCATATCTTGGTACTCTTGGTTCCATTTGCATTTGCACTATCAAATACACTTGTGTTTATTAACATTGTTTTCTCAAGTGTGTTCCTATTGTTAAATGCTCAAGGACCTCAAGGTAAGTATATACATCATATTCTTGTTCATGATGACCTCTTGCTTCTTGCACATATTGTTTGCAAGAGTGAGTCTTGAACATGAAATCATTCCATTCTCATATATTTTATGCACATTGCCAAGATATACATGACTTCTCATGTCCTTCCTACCATGTGTGTGTTCATGCATTCAAAAGCAACCATCCTTAAAATGGATTGCACGCATCTAGGGGGAGCTTATATTAGTCATGTATCCTTCAAAGTCTTCATATATTTCTGCATATCTTTAATTGAAGCTTTGATTGTATGTTGTCATCAATTACCAAAAAGGGGGAGATTGAAAGCACAATATGCTTCCTTGGTGGTTTTCATAATTCATGACAACATACATTGTCTCTTGGACTAATACTTTCATATAGTGTATTTCAAATAAAGTCCATAGAGAAGGTTGGCAAAAAAGAGTGTGGAGAGTATCCCCATGAAGAAGAAGGAGAAGGAATAGCATTGACAAAGCTTCAAGCAAGAGGACTCTACATTTTAATTTGTGAGAAATTACTTTGAGTCCATAGGAAATCCAATATTATCAAAAGGGGATAAGGTACTGTTGGTGAACAAGATGCTCAAACGTCCACAAGTGATAGTCACCAAAAACACCCATAAAGTATCCCACATACTCTGTCTAGAGCCCTACCACTCAAGTTGGCAAAACCAACAATTTCCACTCGGTCCTACTGATTCGCAAACTCAGACAGACCCATGCCAAATCCTAGTACATCGGTGCAATCGATCCCACATCGGAGCCACCGAGTTCAGGATGGGAACTTATGGTTGCCTCGATTCATAAAATCAGAATTTCTGAGTTTTTGGATCGGTGTCACCGAGATGCAGTTTCTGACTGTTGGACACCTGATCAGCACCACCGATAATTATATATTGGTCTCATCGAGATTTAAAAATTGCTGCCTTTGTAGCAACTCGGTACCACCAAGATTCACACATCGGTGTCACCGAGTTGGTCACTTAAGGTGTAACGGTTGGATTTTTGGAGATGCCTATATATACACTTCCATCACCACTCACTCGCAGTAGAAGCACTCAGAACAGATCCCCACCTATACTATGACATTTTCTGAGAGAGAGAGACCTACTCATGTGTTGAGATCATGCCATTCCATTCCAACCATATGAATCTTGATCTCTAGCCTCCCCAAGTTGCTTTCCAACCAATCAATCTCTTCCACCAAAGCCAAATCTATGAGAGAGTGATTGATTGTTGAGGAGTCTATCATCTTGAAGCACAAGAGCAAGGAGTTCATCGACATTATCAAGCCTATTACCTTTTGGAGGGTGGTGCCTCCTAGTATGATTAGGTGTCGCTTGGGAGCCTCCTACTTCATGTTGTGGAGTGAACCAGGAAGTTTATAAGGGCAAGGAGATTGCCTACTTCGTGAATATCTACCTCGAGTTAGGCTAGTCCTCCGTGGACGTAGGCCATCATGGTATAGTCAAGGTTGCTTCTTCGTGGAACCCTCCATGGGTAGAGCCCTCCGTGGAATCTCGCATCTGTTACCCTCCGTGGGTTTAAGACTAGATAAATGTGGACGTATGATAGAACCACCTATCGGAACCACGAAAAAATCTTCGCGTCCTTCATGTGTTTGATCTCCCTATGTCAACTCCTTATTTCCATGTACAATGTCTTTACTTTCCACTGCTATACTTGATGAGTGGCATGTGTAGGGTGTGGTAGTCTTGCTATAATTGCTAAAATATACCAACACTTAACCTTGGATATGTGTAGATTTTAATTTGTGCTAGTAGTCTATTCGTCTATTAAACCCCTCCCCCTCTAGACATACTCTTCTAGCGATCCCTACACGGGTTTGGGTTCGACCTTGGGTTTCTTCATTGGATTGGCAACTGGCTTGTCATTCATAAAGTTTCCCTTCTTGCCCTTGCCCTTATAGAAACTAGTGGTTTCACTAACCATCAACACTTAATGCTCCTTCTTGATTTCTACCTTCGCGGTGTCAAACATCGCGAATAGCTCAGAGATCATATTTTCCATTCCTGGCATGTTTTATAGTTCATCGTGAAGCTCTGGTAGATTTTTGGCAGTGGCTTGGAGAACTATATCAATCACTATCTTATCTAGAAGATGAACTCCCACTAGATTCAAGTGATTGTAGCACCCAGACAATCTGAGCACATGCTCACTAATTGAGCTATTCTCCTTCATCTTGCAGGCAAAGAATCTTGTTGGAGGTCTCATACCTCTCAACACAGGCACGAGCCTGAAATCTCAATTCTAGTTCTTGGAACATATCATATCCTCCGTGATGTTCAAAATGTCTTTGGAGCCTCAATTATAAGCCATAATGCATGATGCACAAAACTATCAAGTTGTCATCACAACGTGCCTGTCAGATGTTCACAACATACACAGACGACGCTAGAGGGGGTGGCGCACTGAGGAATGCATCAAGGACTCAAGCCTTCTATGCAGCAATGAGGACAATCCTCAGTTTGCATGCCAAGTCCGCATTATTTCTACCATCATCTTTCAACTCTATTTTTTCTAGGAACGTATCAAAAACATAGGGGAACTACAACAGGAGCTATTGGTCTACAATATAATTTTGCAAAGACAACTTTAGACTATGTTCATGACAAGGAGTTCAATTAATCATATTACTTAAGAAATCCCACTCAAATTGACATCCCTCTGGTCATCTGAGTGCTACATGATCCAAATTCACCAACCCAAGTCTGATCATCACGTGAGGTGAGGTGGTGTCAATTGTGAAAATCTCCATGTTGATCATATCTACTATATGACTCATATTCGACCTTTTGGTCTCTTGTGTTCTGAGTCCATGTATGTACATGCTAGGCTCGCCAAGTTTAACCCAACTGTTCCGCATGTGCAACACTGGCTTGCACCTGTTGTATGTGAACGTAGAGTCTATGACACCCAATCCTCACGTGGTGCTTCGAAATGACGATCTTTCGCAATGGTGCACACTCGGGGAGAACATAATTTCATCTTGAAATTTTAGTGAGGGATCACCTTATAATGCTACCATCGTCCTAAGCAAAATAAGATGCATAAAATGATTAACATCACATGCAAATCATAAGTGACATGATATGGCCATGAACTTGTGCTTTTGAGCTCCATCTCCAAATCAACGACATGATCTCCATCATCACCGGCATGACACCATGATCTCCATCATCTTGATCTCCATCAATGTGTCTCCACCGGGGTTGTCGCGCCCACCATGCTTCTACTACTATTGCTACCGCTTAGCGATAAAGTAAAGCATTACATAGTGCTTACTGATTGACACGTGGGTCATATAATAATTAAAGACAACCCTATGGCTCCTGCTAGTTGCCATACTCAACGACATGCAAGTCGTGATATTCTATACAAAACATGATCATCTCATACATCACACATATCTCTTCAGGTAATTGGCTATATCACATCGCAACATACCCTGCAAAAACAAGTTAGACGTCCTCTAATTGTTGTTGCATGTTTTATGTGGCTGTTACGGTTATCTAGCAAGAATGATTCTTACCTACGCGAAAACCACAACGGTGATACACAAATGGCTATTCAAGCTTCTCAAGGACCGCTTTTGTCGAATCCGATCCAACTAGAGTAGGAGAGACAGACACCCGCCAGCCATCTTTATGCAACAAAGTAACAAGTTAGTCGATGGATCTGGTCTCTCATAAGCGTATGAGTAAGGTTGGTCTGGGGCACTTCATACCACAATACCGCCGAATCAAGAAAACATCAAGGGAGGAAGCAATCTGGGCATCAACGCCCACAAACTCCTTTGTGTTCTACTCGTGATCTCATCTACGCATAGTCCTAGCTCTAATACCATTGTTGGGGAACGTAGCATGGCAAACAAAAAAATTCCTATGCACACACAATGATCTATCCATGGTGATGAGCGTCTACGAGAGGGAGAGTGGATCTACATACCCTTGTATATCACTAAGAGAGAAACGTTAAGAAATGCGGTTGATGTAGTTGAATGTCTTCGCGATCCAAATCGCTAGCCGTCCCGCGATCCGATCATGATTTGTCCCACGATCCAATCATGATCCATCCCACGATCCAGTCACGGTCCTTCCGATCTAGCGCCGAATGGACGACACCTCTGCGTTCAGCACACTACAGCTCGATGACGATCTCCTCCTTGTTGATCCAGCAAGAGGGAGCGGAGAGGTAGATGAGTTCTCCGGCAGCACGACGGCATGGCGATAGTGGTGCTGGAACTATTCCGGTAGGGCTTCGCCTAACCACCTTGAAATCTAGAGGGAGACGATCTAGTGGGGAGAGAGGGCTGCACCGTGGCTTAGGATTTGGTGTGGCTGCCCTCTCTCTCCTCCAATATCTATACGAGACAGGGGAGGGCCCGACGCCCCTAGGGTTTCCCCTAGGAGTCGGCTGAAGGAGGAGACGGAGGAGTCCACCTCCAATCCTACTCCAAGTAGGATTCCAGTCCTACTTGGAAACCCTTCCCCCACTTGGGTTTTTTCCCTTTCCCCATACCATAGCCGCATGGGCCTTTAGGGGCTGGCTTGCCCAGCCCACTAAGGGCTGGTGCATCACCCCTAAGGCCCATGTGGCCACCTGGCGTGGGTGGCCCCTCCCGATGACCCCCTGGTACACTACCGGAAATACCTGAAACTTTTCCGGTGACAAAAAATGGACTTCATATATATCAATATTTACCTCCGGACCATTCCGGAGCTCCTCGTGACGGCCGGGATCTCATCCGGGACTCCAAAAAACCTTCGGTCACCATGATGCATAACTCAATACTACCAAAACATCACTGAATGTTAAGTGTGCAGACCCTACGGGTTCGAGAACTATGTAGACATGACCGAGACACCTCTACGGTCAATAACCAATAGGGGGACCTGGATGCCCATATTGGTTCCTACATATTCTACAAACATCTTTATCGGTTGAACCTCTATGCCAAGGATTCAGTTAATCTTGTATGTTGTTCCCTTTGTTCTTCCATATGTTACTATAGGGGAACATTGCAAGGGAAACAAAAAAATTCCTTCGCAGACGCAAGATCTATCCATGGTGATGAGCATCTAAGAGAGGGACAGTGGATCTACATACCCTTGTAGACCGCTACGCGGGAAGCGTTAATAAACATGGTTGATGTAGTCAAATGTCTTTGCGATCCAAATCGCAAGCTATTAGGCGATCCCATCATGATACGTCTTGTGATCCAATCACGATCAGTCCCGCGAAGTAATCACGGTCCTTACGATCTAGCGCCGAATGGACGACACCTCCACGTTCATCACACATACATCTTGATGGCGATATCCACCTCCTTGATCCAGCAAGCAAGGGTGGAGCGGTTGATGAGTTCTCTGGCAGCACAACGGCGTGGTGGCGGTGGTGGTGGACCTGATCTGACAGAGCTTCGCTAAGCTATACCAAACAGTTCTAGAGGAGAAGCAATCTAGAGGGAGAGAGGGCCGCATGTGGCTTTTATTGGTTGCGGTTGTCCCCTTTCTCCCTCCATATATATAGGGGGAAGGGAGGAGGGGGCGACCCTAGATCCCATCTAGGGAGTGGCGGCCAAGGCAGAGGGGCGCCCCCTAGGGAAACCCTAGGGTGGCTTAGCCCCCCAAGTTACCTAGTAGTAGCCCCTTAGCTGGGCTCCCCACCCTTGGCCAAAGTGGGACAGGGTTTGGGTCTCGCACAACCCCCTAATGGTCTGGTGTGCCCCTCCCCTTGGTCCATGAGGACCCCCCAAAACTTGTCGGGGCCCCCCGAAACACCTTTCGGTACTCCCGCTCATAACCCGGTACCCCGGGAATGCTTTCGAACTCCGATTCCCTTCGTCCTATAAATCGATCTTCACCTCCGGACCATTACAGAGTTCCTCTTCACGTCCGGATCTCATCCGGGACTACGAACAACCTTCGGTCACCAACACATATAACTCAATACTACCAAAATATCACCGAACCTTAAGTGTGCAGACCCTGCGGGTTCAAGAACTATGTATACATGACCGAGACACCTCTATGGTCAATAACCAATAGCGGGACCTGGATGCCCAAATTGGATCCTACATATTCTACAAAGATCTTTATCTGTTGAACCTCTATGTCGGGGATTCAGATAATCCCGTATGCTGGTCCCTTTGTTCTTTGGTATGTTACTTGCGCAAGATTTGATTGTCGGTATCTCTATACCAAGTTCAATCTCGCTACCGGAAAGTCTCTTTACTCATTTCGTAATACAAGATCCCGTGGCTAAATCTTTAGTCACATCGCTTGCAAGTCTTATAGTGATGTTGTATTACCGAGTGGGCCCTAAGATACCTCTGTGTCACACGGAGTACCAAATCCCGTCCTTGATCCATGCCAACCCAACAGACACCCTCAGAGATTCCTGTAGAGCACCTTTATAGTCACCCAGTTATGTTGCGATGTTTGATACACACTAGGTACTCCTCTGGTGTCAGTGAGTTACATGATCTCATGGTCATAGGAACAGATACTTGACATGCAGAAAACTATAGCAATAAACTGACATGATCATATGCTATGTTTATAGTTTGGGTCTTGTCCATCACATCATTCTCCTAATGATGTGATCCCATTATCAAATGACATCTCATGTCCATGGCCAGGTAACCTTGACCATCTTTGATTAACGAGCTAATCTATTAGAGGCATACTAGGGACATGGTGTTGTCTATGTATCCACACATGTATCTGAGTTTCCAATCAATACAATTCTAGCATGGATAATAAATGATTATCATGAACAAATAAATATGATAATAACTAATTTATTATTGCCTCTAGGGCATATTTCCAATAGTCTCCCACTTGCACTAGAGTTAATAATCTAGCTCACATCTCTATGTGATTTGTTATGAATATCACACCCATTGAGTTCTCGGGTTCGATCATGTTTTGCATGTGGAACAGGTTTTAGTCAACAGGTCTGCGACATTCGGATCCATGTGTACTTTGCAAATCTCAATGTCATGTAGTAGACACTGCTACCGCGCTCCACTTGGAGATATTCCAAATGGCTACTCCACTATATGCATCCAGATTGCTACTATGAGTCACTCGGATTGGTGTTAGAGATTGCATCAACGTAACCCTTTACGATGAACTCTTTATCACCTCCTTAATTGAGAAATATTTCCTTAGTCCCCTAGTTATTAAGGATAACTTTGAACGCTGTCCATGATCCTCTCCTGGACCACTCTTGTACCCCTTGATAGACTCATGGCAAGGCACACAGGTGCGGTACACAACATGTCATACTATATAGAGGCTATGGCTAAGGCATAGGGGACGACTTTCGTCCTTTCTCTTTCTTCTGTCGTGGTCGAGCTTTGAGTCTTACTCAACCTCACACCTTACAAATCAGGCAAAACTACTTCTTTGACTGATCCATTTTGAACTCTTTCAAAATCTTGTCAAGGTATGTACTCATTGAAAGTCTCATCGAGCGTCTTGATCTATATCTATAGATCTCGCCCAACAATTAAGTAGCTTTATCCAAGTCTTCCTTTGAAAAACACCTTTCAAACAACCCTTTATGCTTTCCAGAAATTCTACATCATTTCTGACCAACAATATGTCATCCACATATACTTCTCAGAAATTCTATAGTGCTCCCACTCACTTTCTTATAAATACAAGTTTCTCATAAACTTTGTACAAACTCAAAAACTTTGATCACCTCATCAAAGCATATATTCCAACTCCAAGATGCTTGCTCCATCCCATAAAAGGTTTGCTGGAGCTTGCACACCTTTTAGCATCCTTAGGAGTGAAAAAACTTTTTTGTTGTATCACATACAACCTTTCCTCGCGGAAACCATTAAGGAAACTATGTTTTGACATCCATCTGCCAAATTTCATGACCAAAAAATGCGGCAACTGCTAACATAATTTCAACAGACTTTTAGCATCGCTACGGGTGAGGAACTCTCATCGCAGTCAACTCCTTGAACTTGGTGGAAATTTCTTTGCGACAAGTCGAGCTTTATAAATGGTGACATTCACCATCAGCATCCATCTTCATCTTAAAGGTCCATTTGTACTCAACACCTGTCGTTCAACGGGCAAGTCTACCAATGTCCATACATGGATCCATTATTGGATTTCATGGCCTCTAACCATTTGTTGGAATTCGGGCCCATCATCACTTCTCCATAGTTAGTAGGTTCATCATTGTCGAACAACATGATCTCCAAGACAGGGTTGCCGTACTACTCAGGAGCAGTACACGTGATTGTCGACCTGCGAGGTTCGATACTAACTTGATCCAAAGCTTCATGATCATCATCATCAACTTCCTCTTCAACTTACGTAGGCTGCACAGAAAAATCTTTCTGCGCTGCGCTACTCTCTGGTTGAAACAAAGGTTCAACAACCTCATCAAGTTATATCTTCCTCCCACTCAGTTCTTTCGAGAGAAACTCTTTCTCGAGAAAGGACCCGTTTTTAGAAACAAACACTTATGCCCTTGGATGTGAGATAGAAGGTATATCCAACTGTTAACTTAGGGTATCCTATGAAGATGCACCTTTCCGCTTTGGGTTCGAGCACATCAGACATAAGCGTCACATTCCCAAACTCTGACAAATGACAGCTTAGGTTTCTGGCAAACCATAGTTCATATGGTGCCATCTCAGTAGATTTAGATGGTGCCATATTTCAAGTGAATGTAGTTGTCTCTAATGCATAACCTCAAAACGATAGTGGAAAAACGATAAGAGACATCATAGTATGCACCATATCAAATAGAGCACGACTATGACGTTCGGACACAACATCACACTATGGAGTTCCAGGTGGCGTGAGTTGTGAAACAACTTCCACATTGTCTTAAGTTGTATACCAAACTCGTAACTCACATATTCACCTCCACGATCACATCGTAGACATTTTTATCTTCTTTTCACGATGACCTCAAACTTCACTGTGAATTTGCTTGAACTTTTCAAACGTTTCAAACTTGTGTTTCATTAAGTAAATATGCCCATATCTACTCAAATCATGAGTGAAGGTAAGAAAATAACGATATCCACTGCATGCTACAACACCCACTGCACCGCATACATCAACAAGTATCATTTCCAATAAGTCACTTCCCTACTCCATCATATCGGAAAACGGGGTTTTACTCATCTTGCCTAGGAGGCGTGGTGTGCATGCCTCAACCGTTTTGAAATCGAATGAATCCAAAGATCCATCAACATGGAGTTTCTTCATGCGCTTTACACCAATATGAAAATTAGCGGCAGTGCCACAAGTGTGTGGCACTATTGTTATTAACTTTGTATCGTTTGACATCAAGGTTATGAACATGTGTAGTACTACTATCAAGATTTAATAAACCATTCTCATTGGGTGCATGACCATTGAAGGTATTATTCATATAAACAGAATGATCATTATTCTCTAACTTAAATGAATAACCGTATTGCAATAAACATGATCTAATCACGTTCATGCTCAACGTAAACACCAAGTAACATTTATTCAGGTTCATCACTAATCCCGAAGGTAGAGAGAGCATGCGCGGTGATCACATCAACCTTGGAAACACTTCCAACACCCATCGTCACCTCACCCTTAGCTAGCCTCCGTTTATTCCATAGCTTTTCTTTTGAGTTACTAACATTTAGCAACCGAACTGGTATCTAATACCCAAGTGCTACTAGGAGTAATAGCAAGGTACACATCAATAACACGTATATCAAATATACTTCTGTTGACGTTGCCAGCCTTCTTATCTACAAGTATCTAGGGTTGTTCCGCTTTAGCTACCATTCTCCTCATAATAGAAGCACTTAGTCTTGGGTTTGGGTTCAACCTTGGGTTTCTTCACTAGAGCGGCAACTGGCTTGCCATTCCTGAAGTTTTTTCCTTCTTGCCCTTGCCATTCTTGAAACTAGTTGTTTTACTTAACTATCGACACTTGATGCTCCTTCTTGATTTCTACCTTCGCGGTGTCAAACATCGCAAACAGTTCAGGGATAATCTTATCCATCCCTGTCATGTTATAATTCATCATGAAGCTCCAAAAGCTTGGTGGAAGTGACTTGGAGAACTATATTAATCACTATCTTATCTAGAAGATTAACTCTCAGTAGATTCAAGTGGTTATAGCACCCAGACAATCTGAGCACATGCTCACTGATTGAGCTATTCTCCTTCATCTTGCAGGCAAAGAATCTTGTTGGAGGTCTCATACCTCTCAACACGAGCACGAGCCTGAGGTCCCAATTTCAGCTCTTAGATTATCTCATATGTTTTGCGACGTTCAAAATGTTTTGGAGCCTCAATTCTAAGCCGTAATACGTGACACACTGAACTATGAAGTAGTCATCAGAACGTGCCTGTCAGATATTCACAACATCTACAAATGACGCTTGAGGGGGTGGTGCACCGAGCGGTGCATCAAGAACATAAGCCTTCTGTGCAGCAACTGAGGACAATCCTCTGATCACAGACCTAGTCCGCATAATTCCTACCATTATCTTTCAACTCTATTTTCTCTAGGAACGCATTTAAAACACAAGGGAGCTACAGCGCAAGCTATCGATCTACAACATAACTTTGCCAAGACAACATTAGACTTTGTTCATGACAAATGAGTTCAATTAATCATATTACTTCAGAACTCCCACTCTAATTGACATCCCTCCATTCATTCGAGTGATGCATGATCCAAATTCACCAACTCAAGTCCGATCATCACGTGAATTGAGGTAGTTCCAATGGTGAACATCATCATGTTGATCATATCTACTATATGACTCATGTTCGACCTTTCGGTCTCTTGTGTTCCGAGGCCATGTGTGTACATGCTAGGCTCGTCAAGTTTAACCCGAGTGCTCTGCACGTGCAACACTGGCTTGCACCCGTTGTATGTGAACGTAGAGTCTATGACACCCGATCATCACGTGGCGTCTTGACACGACGAACTTTCACAACGGTGCACAGTCAGGGAGAACACAATTTATCTTGAAATTTAAGTGACGGATCACCTTATAATGCTACTGTCGTCCTAAGCAAAACAAGGTGCACAAAACGATTAACATAACATGCAAATCATAAGTGACATGATAAGGCCTTGAACTTCTGCTTTTGATCTCCATCTAAAAAGCACAGGCATGATCTCCACCGTCACCGGCATGACACCATGATCTCCATCAACACGTCTCCATTGGGGTTGTTACGCCCACCATGCTTCTACTACTATTGCTACCGCTTAGCGATAAAGTAAAGCATTACAAGGCACTTAATGATTGACATGTAGGTCATACAATAATTAAAGACAACCCTATGGCTCTTGTCAGTTGTCGTACTCATAGACATGCAAGTCATGATATTCTATACAAAACATGATCATCTCATACATCATATATAGTGCATCATGTAATTGGCTATATCATACCACAACATACCCTGCAAGAACAAGTTAGATGTCCCCTAATTGTTGTTGCATGTTTTACGTGGCTGCTACGGGTATCTAGCAAGAACAATTCTGACCTACACAAAAGCCACATCGATGATCCACAAATTGCTATTCAACCTTGTCAAGGACCGCCTTTGTCGAATCCGATCCAACTAGAGTAGGAGAGAAAGACACCCTCCAGCCATCTTTATGCAACAGAGTCACATGCCAGTCGATGGAACCGATCTCTTGTAAGCGTACGAGTAAGGTTGGTCTGGGGCACTTCATCCCACAATACTGCTGAATCAAAAACGACCAAGGGAGGAAGCAATTTGAGCATCCATGCCCACAAACTCCTTTATGTTCTACTCGTGATCTTATCTACAGATAGACCTAGCTATGATACCACTGTATGGGAATGTTGCAATGGAAACAAAAAATTCCTACGCACATGCAAGATCTATCCATGGTGATGAGCATCTACGAGAGGGAGAGTGGATCTACATACCCTTATAGATCCGCAAGCGGGAAGCGTTAAGAAACATAGTTGATGTACTCAAATGTCTTCGCGATCCAAATTGCAAGCCGTCCTGCGATCCCATCACGATCCGTCCTGCGATCCAATCATGATTCGTCCAGCGACCCAATCATGGTCCTTCCGATATAGCGCCAAACGGATGGCACCTCCGTGTTCAACACACGTATAGCTCGATGATGATCTCTACCTCCTTGATTGAGCAAGCGAGGGTGGAGAGATAGATGAGTTCTCCAGCAACACAATGGTGTGGTGGCAGTGGTGGTGGAGAAGATCTGATAGAGCTTCGCTAAGCTATACCGAATAGATCTAGAGGAGAAGCGATCTTGAGGGAGAGAGGGCAGCACATGGCTTTTCTTGGTTGCAACTGCCCTCTTTCTCCCTCCATATATATAGGGGGGAAGGGAGGAGGGGGTGCCCCTAGATCACATATAGGGAGTGGCGGCCAAGGCAGAGGGGGGCGCCCCCTAGGGAAACCCTAGGGTGGCTTGGCCCCCAAGTTACCTAGTGGCGGCCCCTTAGATGGGCTCCCCCACCCTTGGCTGAAGAGGGCTAGGGTTTGGGTGGCGCCCATCCCCCTTGTGGGCTGGTGTGCCCCCTACCATTGGACCATGAGGCCCCCGAACACTTGTCGGGGCCCCCCGAAACACCTTTCAATACTCCCAGTCATAACCCGGTACCCCCGGAACGCTTTCACACTCCGATTCCCTTCGTCCTATATATCAATCTTCACCTCCGAAACATTCCGGAGTTCCTCGTCACGTCCAGGATCTCATATAGGACTCCGAACAAGCTTCGGTCACCAATAATATAACTCAATACTACCAAAACGTCACCGAACCTTAAGTGGGCAGACCCTACGGGTTCTAAAACTATGTAGACATTCCCGAGACACCTCTACGGTCAATAACCAATAGCGGGACTTGGATGCCCATATTGGCTCCTACATATCGTATGAAGATCTTTCTCGGTTGAACCTCTATGTCAAGGATTCAGATAATCTCGTATGCTGGTCCCTTTGTTCTTCGACATGTTACTTGCGAGAGATTCGATCGTTGGTATCTCTATACCTAGTTCAACCTTGCTATCGGCAAGTCTCTTTACTCGTTCCGTAATACAAGATCTCATGGCTAACTCTTTAGTCCCATTGCTTGCAAGGCTTATAGTGATGTTGTCTTACCGAGTGGGCCCTGAGATACCTCTCCATCACACGAAGTACCAAATCCCAGCCATGATCCATGACAACCCAACAAACACCCTCGGAGATACCTGTAGAGAACCTTTACAGTCACCTAGTTATGTTGCGACGTTTGATACACACAAGGTACTCCTCCGGTGTCAGTGAATTGCATGATATCATGGTCATAGGAACAAATACTTGACATGCAGAAAACTATAGCAATAAACTGACACAATCATATGCTATATTTATAGTTTGGGTCTTGTCCGTCACATCATTCTATTAATGATGTGATCCCATAATCGAATGACATCTCATGTCCATGGCCAGGAAACCTTGACCATCTTTGATTAACGAGCTAGTATATTAGAGGCATACTAGGGACATGGTGTTGTCTATGTATCCACACATGTATCTGAGTTTCCGATCAATACAATTCTAGCATGGATAATAAACGATTATCATGAGCAAGGAAATATGATAATAACTAATTTATTATTGCCTCTAGGTCATATTTCCAACAGTTACTTGCCCATGATTCGATCATCGGTATCTCTATACCTAGTTCAATCTCGTTACTGGCAAGTGTCTTTACTAGTTCCGTAATACAAGATCCCGTGGCTAACATTTTAGTCACTTTGCTTGCACAGATTGTTGTGATTTTGTATTACCGAGTGGTTCCTGAGATACCTCTCCGTCACATGGAGTAACAAATCACATTCTTGATCCATGCCAACCCAACAGACACCCTCGAAGATACTTTTAGAGCACCTTTATAGTCACCTAGTTACGTTGCGACGTTTGATACACACAAGGTACTCCTTCGGTGTCAGTGATTTCCATGATCTCACGGTCATAGGAACAGATACTTGACACGCAGAAAACTATAGCAATAAACTAACATGATCATATGCTATGTTTATAGCTTGGGTCTTGTCCATCACATCATTCTCCTAATGATGTGATCCCATTATCAAATGACATCTCATGTCCATGGCTAGGAAACCTTGACCATCTTTGATCAGCGAGCTAGTCTATTAGAGGCATACTAAGGACATGGTGTTGTCTATGTATCCACACATGTATGTGAGTTTGCGATTAGTAAGATTCTAGCATGGATAGTAAACCATTCTCATGAACAAGGAAATATGATAATAAATAATTTATTATTGCCTCTAGGGTATATTTCCAACAGCTGCCATGCTGACTAGAATGGAATTCTCGCTAGGACCGAACTAACACATGGGAGATCGAGAATGGTCGTAGGAGTCTACTGACGTGATTCTTGGAAACGAAAGAAACACAAACTTGCTTGATAGAGAAAGGGAGGTGAGAGGCGACTATGGTGGCCAACTTAGCCGATTCTTGCGCTGTCATCTCCCTGCTTCAGCAACTCGATTCTCGGCTAAATCGGGCTCAGTGACGACGGGGCCGGGTTACGTGACACTAGCAACAAATGAACTGGTTCATGCACGTGCGAGTGAGGTAAATGTGTGCGGAGAGGGTCACAGGTCAGGGAGTCCTTGATTAGGGGGTCCTCGGATAGTTGGTCGTTCGTTTATGGGACGGACTGTATGGGCCGCAAGATGAGCATCAGATGACCAAAGACCACCTACGCCAGATGGAAGCTTCGAGGAGCCATGGTGTACTATCCAAGTTCTTAGTCGTCGTTAGGCATGTTTATCTGTTCGGCATGTAACCAACCATGTGTAAACCCTAGGCATCCTCGGCATATATATAAGCCGGAGGGTGTTAGGATATAGGGACAAAATAACTCATCTAGGATTAGCTATTCGATCTCGAGGTAGATCAACTCTAGAACCCTCCATATCATCAATACAACCAAGCAGGACATAGGGTATTACCTCCATAGGAGGGCCCGAACCTGGGTAAATCTGTGTCCCCTTGGTCTCCTGTTACCATTGATTCTATTCTCACAGTTCGGGACCCCCTACCCGAGATCCTCCAATTTTGACATCTACATTGGTGCTTTCATTGAGAGTTACTCTGTGAGTGTCAAAGGAATCGATGGCTTGCCTTGTCGCGTGCAGCGAGATTTGCGTCCAGGGGACTCTCGCCCCCGATCAGAGTCTCACCGGTGACGACATCTTGCCGCATGCCAGCCCAATCAGCCGTCATGGCTAGATCGGATGCTTTTCCCCCAATGAGAGTATCAAGTTCGGAACCTTAGAGTTCATGGCTGATTCACAGGGAATACTTGTCCTAATGGAACCTTCGACCCTAGAAGAGAAACCTGTAAGTTCGGACGCCTTGACACTGAAGATATCAGTTCTCATAGTTGGACGGAATACAGATCCGCTTTGGCATGGCTTTGGAACCGTCATGCCACTCGATGAATCCACTCGTCTTAGCGACACGCATCCCACCATCACCCTGTTCTTAAACAAGTTGTTCGATCGGATTGAAGCTATGTGTGTATATCAGATGACCAAGTTCCGATCTATGATCCGCTTGGGATCAGACCCGATGACAGGGAGATTTGTGCCCTCCAGTCACTCACCTTGTCGCTACGATCGAGTGTCCGGCTACAGATTCGTCCGGACAACCGGAATTGAAAACCTTCTATACCCCAGTCCTCGATCACCGAGACTCTATCGGCGAGCCAGAGGTAGGGAATCACTCTAAAGCCGGACGGTCACCGGTCCGGGATCCATCACACCATTCGGAAACTGTAACTCCAAACACTCAATGCAGCATGGAATCAAATTTTTTCCCACCAACCGCCCAAGACGATCATCCAGTATCGCACCAAAGCCTGTGTCTTCGGACTTTCGGGATATTAAGCAACTACAAGGAGAATCAGTCCATCACTTTTGGGCCAGACTCATACTCACTAGAAGCAGAGTAAAAGGTCTTAGTGACCAAGATATGATGGCAACTTTCATTCGCAATTGCCATGATGAAGGGATTCTTAATGCCCTGGCCCGCCGACACATAAGCGACTTTTCAGAGTTATCCGATATGGTACAAAAGTATTGTGCCATGGAGAGCGTCTAGCGATCCGAACAGTTGTTCTCGGAACCAATTTTCCTCGAACACCCTAGAGGAGCTAGGAAAAAGAGGATACCTCCAAAGCGGCCAGCCAGGTACGACCCCATCGAAAAAAGAAACAAGCCCCTTTCAGGGACCAGCACTGTCCTCGACGGACTATTTGATAAACCTTTCCCTATACATTCTATGTTGTTAAACACAAACCTGACTCACAGCCTTAGGGCTTGCTGGGTCATCAGGCAAGTCGCAAAAAGCGGTGCGGCCATCCTTGAAACACCTCCGTCATGTAGGCGCTCCTCTTCGCCGCCCGGACACAATGCCGAAGCCCTGACGGCTACGAGACCTTCCCCTCAAGGAACATGCGTAAAAGGGCTCCTAGGGAGCTCAAACAGGTCTACCATGTGATAGCCACTAGCCCATGGGCGGACGTACCAATTACTTTCGAGGACACTGACCAGCCAGCCATTCTTCCCGGTCACTCACCGGCTGGACTAGTCTTGAACCCCATCGTTGATGGATACAGGATAGATAAAGTGCTAATGAACGGCGGCAGTGGTCTAAACCTTATATACGAAGCCACCTTGGAAAAAATGTAGTTCGACCGATCTCGCATCGGACATAGCTATACAACCTTCCGGGGAATTATCCCAAGGAAAGAGCCACATTGTTTCGGATGTATCGTCCTGGACGTGGTGTTCGGTACACCCGAAAACTACCGATCTGAAGAACATCTCTTCCACATTGTCCCCTTCCCGAGTGGCTATTACGCCCTATTGGAACGTGATGCCTTTACAAAGTTCCAGGCTATACCTCATTACGGGTACATGAAAACCAAAATGTCAGGACCAAATGGAGTCATCACGATCGCCAGTGATCTGAATATAGCCCTTAGGGCCGAAAATAAAACGGCAGCGCTCGCCCTCAAGGCATTAGCGGAGACTTTTGCCGACGAAGAATTGACCGCATTACGGTCGACAGTTAATAAGGACGACGTGATCCTTAGCAAAAGGCCCAAGTTCACGTCCCTCAAACCCGCAGAGGAAATCGTCAAATTTCAGGTACATACGACGGACCCCAATAACACAGCGTCCATCGGAGGCTAGCTTGATCCCCTCGAGGATGAAACACTGCGGAATTTCCTTCGCAAAAATTGGGACATTGTTGCCTGGCATCCTTCCGATATGTCCAGAACACAGTGTAAACATTATCCTAGGCTTTAAGCCCTTGAAACAGACTTTGCACCGCTTCTCCGAGCTCAAATGACAAGCCATGGGTGAAGAATTGGCTAAACTGCTCGAGGCTGGATTTATTTGGGATATTAAACATCACGAGTGGCTAGCAAAGCTGATGATGGTACCCAAGAAAGGCAAGTCCTAACGGATGTGTGTCGACTTCAAAGACCTTAACAAAGCCTGTCCCAAGGACCCTTTCCCCTTACCACGCATAGACCAGATCATTGATGCCACAGCCGAACACGATTCGTTGTGTTTCCTCGACGCTTACTCCGGATACCATCAAATTAAAAGGAAGGAATCCGATCAAGCGGCTACCGCATTCATCACCCCCTACGGGCCATTCTGCTTCAACACGATGCCTTTCAGGCTAAAAACGCTAGGTTCACATACCAGCACATGATCCAGACCTTTCTCACGACACAAGTCGGTGATACTGTCGAGGCATACGTGGATGATGTGGTAATGAAAACCAATCACGCCAGCTAGTTGATCGATGACCTACGGCAAACCTTTGCCAGTCTACGTGAATATGATATACGACTCAATCCGGAAAAATGTGTATCCGGAGTTCCTTTGGTAAGCTGCTTGGATTTATCGTCTCCCATAGAGGAATAGAGGCAAATCCAGCTAAAATCCGTGCTCTATCGGAACTTGCAATTCCCATAGATCTGAAGCACATCCAGAGGCTAGCTGGGTGTGTAGCGGCGTTAAGCCACTTTATCTCCCGCCTTGGAGAGAAGGCTTTGCTGCTCTATAAGATGCTGAAGCGGACTAACAAGTTTGAATTGATCGATGAGGCAGCGGCTGCTTTAGAAGAAATCAAAACACTATTGGCAACCAATCCCATACTCACGACACCAAGCGCCAGTGAGCCCGTGCTATTATACATATTGGCCACCAACAAAGTTGTCAGTGCAGTGCTCGTCGTTGAAGAGAAGAGGAGGGACACACATTCCGGACTCAGAAACATGTATATTATGTGTCAGAGGTGGTAACGCAGTGCAAGTCCAGATACCCACATTACCAAAAGATAGCCTATACAGTATTTATGGCGTCAAGGAAACTCAGACACTACTTCCAGGAGTGTGCGGTAACAGGGGCATCTGATGTCCCCCCGAATGATATAATCAACAACAGCAACGCCACCAGCCGCATAGCCAAGTGGGACATTGAGCTCCTTCCCTTTGAAACAACCTACAAGCCACGCCGTGCCATTAAATCTTAGGTATTGGCAGACTTCCTGGCTGAATGGACAAAGGCCGAGCTCCCCAAGGAATACAATGCATACTCCCATTGGATAATGTATTTTGATGGATCCAAGACCTTGGCCAGATTGGGGGCTGGAGTCATCCTCACATCCCCCCACAGGCGACAACATGCGATACATGTTGCAAATCATGTATGCCAATTCCAAAAATGCAGCCGAATATGAAGCTCTCCTTCATGGTCTTCAGATGGTGGTATCAATGGGCATACGACGGCCAGAGGTACGAGGAGAATTAACGGCGAATTCGACGCGATAAACCTGAAGATGGCGGCATATAGAAATGCTTTCCTCAAGATATCTGCTCGGTTCGAGGGGTTGGAATTCCACCATGTCGATCGCAACAACAACCAAGCCGCCGACATACTGGCCCGTATGGGAGCCAAGCGCGATCCTGTCCCGAGAAACACCTTCCTGGAGCAGCTCTTTAAGCCATCCGTAGTGTGGCAGGACAATGACAATGGCGTCGGTCCAAATACGGCGGACGAGGTTATTCCCCCCATAAACAAACCAGACGATGGCATTATCGTCGACTCTATAATGATTGAAGCGCCTTCGACTCATGAGGTAATGGCAGTAATAGTGCCATGGACAGAGCCCTTCCTCGCTTACCTTCTTTGCAAGGAACTCCCCAACGATCAAACCGAGGCACGACACATAGTTCGGCGATCCACGGCCTACAAAGTACACGAGGGTGAATTATACAAGAAAAGCACAACCGGAATATTACAGCGGTGTATATCCAAGGAAGAAGGACAGGAGCTCCTCACCGAAATCCATGCAGGCATGGGCGGTCATCATGCCGCGGCAAGATCCCTTTTCAGCAAGGCCTTCCGAGCTGGTTTCTTTTGGTCTATAGCTTGGACGGATGCCCAGTCACTTGTCCAACATTGTGTAGGGTGTCAACTCTTCGCAAATCAAAGTCAAATGCATCCAACAACTCTTCATACTATTTTGGTCACTTGGCCTTATGCGGTCTCGGGGCTGGACATGGTCGGACCCCTTAAAGGGGGGTCCAAGAAAAATAAATACCTATTGGTCATGGTTGACAAGTTCACCAAATGGATAGAAGCAAAGCCCGTCAAGTCAGCTAAATCTGGACCAGTGATCGACTTCATATCCAGCTTGGTACACCGTTACGGTGTCCCTCATAGTATAATAACGGATAATGGATCCTACTTCACGGCCCAAGAGGTCAAGGACTGGTGCACACCAATGGACATAAAGCTCGATTATGCGTCAATATATCATCCAGAGACCAATGGACAGGTCGAATAAGCAAACGATCTCATTATGAGCGGCATTAAGCCGCATTTGGTCCGATCTATTCACGAGTCCGGCTTTCATTGGGTGGAGGAACTCGACTCCGTTATATGGGGCCTGCACACCACCACGAATAGATCAACGGGTTACACACCATTCTTTACGGTTTATGGGGCAGAGGCAGTCCTCCCTTGCGACATTAATCATGACGCACCAAGGGTGTGCATGTACGAGGAAAAGGTGGCCGAGTTGGATCGGCAAGAAGACTTAGACGCCTTGGAGGGAGAGCACGACATAGCTCAGGCTCGCTCCACTTTTTACCAACAGCAAGCTCGACATTACCACAGTAGGGATGTCAGGGCAAAAGCATATGATGTAGGCGAACTCTTCCTACAACTCCCGGAGAAGCAGAAGCATAAACTTAAACCCAAATGGGAGGGTCCTTTCATCATCGATGAAGTACTCGAGGGAGGTGCCTATCGTTTTCGGAGTCCATCCGACAACCGCCTTGAACCAAACCCATGGAACGCAGCTCGGCTTCGGCGCTTCTACGGATAAACAGGTGTAGTCCAACTTCCCCGTATTTTTTTTCTTGTTTCCTCTTGTTATTTTTGCCTTTTTCTTCTTCCCTTCCCATTTTGTTGTTTTATAGGGTCAATTTCCTTTTTCCCTATGTTCGGTTGAACCGATCCTATACTAAAGATTATCGGCATACACCTTAAAATGTTAAATCCGAACACAACACGTGGGGGCTTCTTCTAGAAGACAACGTTTATATTACAAGTATTTGCTAACACTTATCGTGGTCATACATTTCCTTTGTCACGTTCAAGCCATCATATGCATCAATTCGAACTAAGACTTTGCCAAGCTGGGTTGCCTCGCTCCTGTGATTACCCTCTACGTTCCTGGTTGTTCGGCTAGAGGGTAAAGGGAGCACCTCTACGATTGTTACGACTGGGTCATCCGGACACGTACCTCAGACGGGTGAAGCCGAAAGCTAGCTATCTTACGTAGAAAATTGGTCGGTTGTGACAGAAACACCTTATACGGCTCCGGTCGTTCTCACTGTTGTTTGGGTCTTTTCTTCCCAAAGCACAATTAGCCGCATACTAAAAGTATGTGGACTTCTATCTACGAACTTCGTAGAGCCCCGATGAAAGGTATCGGTAGAGGTACTATTTTCCTCGGAAGATGTTTCTTATGCTAGGCAGTAATATAACATATCTTTCTGTGTGCTTTCTGTCTGTTCTCACCGCATGGCCGGATTGCCTGGTTCCCCGAATATAGTTCGCCCTTTTGGAGTGGCAAATAAGGAGGAACACTTTTGAGCTCTTCGCACGGGAGGGAGAAGACGATGGCCGGTTAAGACAAAGTTTACAACACAAATTATTTCTACAACAAGTACATATAAATTACATGTTCGGTTGTTGATCGAGATTAACGATTATGGTGTCAAGGGGGCAGTCCTCTTGTGAAAGACGGGTGGCAAGCATCACTTGATCATACACCAGGTGGAGTGGCACTTCTTTTCCATCCGATCCCACGGGACAGTAGACATGCAGAACTTTGAGCGGAATGTTGTGCGCATGCGAATAGGAGTCATTTGGGGTATGAAAAAAGGAATCAACGAATATAGGCTGCCAGATCGGTTCCTCGGGCGTTGACAAGCAAGTTGGGCTAGTCGATCGGCGCTTCGCGGTGCTTACAAACGAATCTCCAAGCGATAAGAGCATCTACAACCGGCATTCTCAAATTCTCTTCAAACATCTGTGGACGCGTCCGATCCCTGATTGGAGAAGATAGAGAAGGAAAAATGTGATCGAACCAGACCCCTCATATCATCACTATATTTCCAAGCTATTCGCGAAGTCTCATATTGAGTACAAATGTAGGAAGGATATTAGGGCTCGCGGACGCGTCCGATCAGTCCGTCACGTAGGACATGGTGCACCCCGGATCACCTTTTTTTATCTTTTCTTTCTTTCTCTTCATATCTATCAATCACGTGCAATGACCGAACATATGAGAAAGAAACTAGAAAGTGTATTTGTTTAGAGGGACAAATAGAATCTTAAAATGAACCGAGTTTGATGACTGACCAGACATATTCGCGGGTGTTGTGGGGGCTAGATTTGTTAAATCTAGCTGTAGATGCTGTAAAGAACAATCGAGAAGGAACCAGTGGACGCTCTCACCCGAAGCAGAAGGTACCGCTCGAGTAGACACGATTGATGGCCGCAGTTTAAAGGAAGAAAAAAAAGCTGCAACCTTTTGTATTTTTTCTTTCAAGATGGGAGGAGAGCTGCATACTTCACTGATAGATGATGGGTTATATATTCCAATACGGCATAAAAGGTTTGCTCGAAACTGTACAGAGAACTGCTGAGGACGATGACAAGTAGCAAGTGGGTACGATCAGGCACGTGGACGGCCAGAAATATGAGATTCAGATCTCCATGATGAGAGGCTCACACTGAGTGGCTCGCTTGACGAGGCTGACCGGAAAGAATGCTGGAATCGGGTAGAATTGATGCGTGGCATTCCAATCACCCTGGACGGTTCCCATGGATTGTCCGGCCATTTTGTACCTAACATCGTAGTGTTCACGAAATGATTATTATCATCATGCGTCCCACTACCAAGCGAAGATGGTCGACTAATATGCATGCATGCAGTGGTCAACACGAGTAAACCCCTTGCAGAGAACAAGCTATTTTTTGCTAATTACTTAGTCAGGGGTTTAAGTTGAGGGTTGGTAATTAAACTGTTTGAGGGGTGAGATACTGAGGTGACATACTCTGAATTGAAAGAAGAAATCTCTCTTTGTATTGCTAGCAAGCTCTTTACGATATCCTGCATTTCCCCCTTACTCTATTTCCATAGATAACTATGTTGCATTCTGATTTATTTCATAGATTTTGGTCGACAATTATCCAAACAATATACCGGTCATATGACACATACTTTTCCATGCAAAAAAAATGACACATACTTTGCTTTTTTATTTAGCTGAATGGTGTGGACACCAACCAAAAACTCTATATCTCTCGACCCAGGTGGACCAGAATGACTCATACTTAACAAGTAATTTGTCTGAAGACTAATGTTCTTCACTTCTTTGGAATGTTATCGTGCACCTGATCGAGTGGCTGAGCATGAAGATTCATTAGGAATCTTCTTATCATGCTCAAGCAAGTGAAGGTTGATTATTCAAAGGTTTCTATTAAATGTCTCGGCTGTTACCTTTTTTGATAAAGGATGAATTTTATTGGCTCGAAGTCATGGAAATGATAAACCACGAACGTTTGAGATTTAACCATGGTAATTCGAACTTTTTCTATGGTAATTTTAGTGATGCAAGGATGGCAAGTTTAGTTGAAACGATACAACTCACGTCCCCGTCGCTCCCGGGGTGCGGTTCTGGCAAACCCTAGCGCCGCCGCCACCCCCGCGCCTTTCCTCCTCTCCCCTCACCGTTGTCGGGCGACGCCGGCGGGCAAAGCCCGTGCGGCGGCCAGTAGTGGCGGAGCCCCTTTCTCTTGTGCAGTGAGGGTGCCGGTTGGTGCGGCGTGTTGGCACTGGACAATGCGCTCGAGCGGCGGTGTGTGGACACCAAGGCGGCGGCCCTGGAACCTTCTGGTGGTCCGGCAGCTATTGTGGCTGCATGGGCAGCGTCGTGGCCCAATCTGGAGGCTCAGGTTCTGCATCCTGGCGGTGCTCGGGGCGGGATCCGCCGATGTGCGGGCTTCGACCGCGGGCGGCGGCTCCTACGGCTTGGCAGCGACACTGGTCTGCATCTCTATGCTATGGGGTTTGGGTGTTGTGACATGTGCGTGGTTGCCAGGACTGGCTGGGCGTGGCTTGATCTCGCACCCGTGGGGGGCTCTCGCGTAGCTCTGCTCGTCAACTCGGCGTGGTGATGTTGGTGGTAGCGGGCTGTGGTGGTCTGGTGCTTCTGGTTCTGGCGAGTTGGCTGGGTGTCAAGTAAGCTGGCTGCGGGTATCTTTCGTTGTTGTTGTGGGGTGGACGCTTTGGCATCTTAGGGTCAAAATCTAGCTCTGGCTTGGCTGGAGCTGGCGCCGGTGACACCCGTGGGCGTTGCGAACCTCCTTGGAGGCGTTGCAGTTGGGATGCTTGTGTCCACACCTTTCGGGGACCAAGGAAACCCTTATTCCATCTGTTGGAACAGACAATGGCGACACACTGCACCATGACCCTTCTTGAGGCATCGTTCAGGTGCCGGCTCGGTTGTCGACCTGGATGGCTGCTTGCTCGGTGTGGGGATGCATGGGTGTAAGCCCTAGATCGTTGGCGTAGTGGCTTGTTTGGCTACGATGGGAGTGATGTATGGAGTTGGATACTTGTACAGTTTTGATAGTCAGTTCTCTCTGGCATCATCGTGAAGTCGGAGCTGTCGTTGAGGGGCCTTGGTGGAAACATTGACATGAGATGGGTGGCCGGCTGCGGGGCCTGGTGTGCACGAGCTCTGCCTTTTCTCCTACAATGTTCATCACAAGAGTTGGAGGCGTCTGCCGCTGGCGTAGGTTGTGAATTGTTTGGCATGGATCAACATGGGATCTAGCATTTGTTGTGGTGGCAACGGCTTTGTCGATGGACGTCTTGCGTGAAGTCAGAGTCGCTCGCTCGTGGATGAGTGATGACAACCTTGATGGCAACCTTGATGATGGTCTTCTCTTCTTGATGGCGTGTGTGCGCTTCATGTGGGTAGCCAGGTTGGCTTGTGCGACCCAGATTGTTGGTGATTGTGTTGGTTTTTGCTCGGTTTCCATTATTAATCGGGCAATTCTCTTCTTGTTTATTAATGAGATGAGGGAGATCTTTTGCCTACGTTTCTAAAAAAGTTTAGTTGATATGCACGAAAAATTTCTGGCAAGAAAATACACTCAACACTGAACACGGATTTTCCATGCATGGTCACCAATTGGAAGCAAAGGAAGAAGTGTATTTTTACTCTCCAATGGGATGAGAGACAGATTGAGAGTTAGGCAGAGCTGAAGAACTATAGCAGTGGATACTACGAGTCTTTGTTTGGATCTCTGGACGAAGGGAAATTTACCCTTGATCACATCAAAAGGGATGATTTCTACAAGTCCCAACAGGAGAAAATGTTATATTCATGACACTATTTCTCAAGAGGAGGTGAGAGCTCCGATGTTCCAAATGGAACACAACAAAGCTCCAGTCACTCATGGCTTCCCCGCAATGTTCTATTAGTACACCTTAGATGCCATCAAGGTTGATCTAATGGAATTGTTCAAATTTTTTTACACCGGCCAACTTTGTATAGGCTTAATTACGCGAGATTGATTTGTTGCTAAACAGTATGGAGGTTGAGTCAACAACACAGACAGATATGGCTCCTTAATGTCAACCTCCATCAAAGTTTCTACTAATAGGCTCAACGTGGTTGTTTAGCATCTTGTTTGGCCATCCCAACTAACTTTCATGCAAGGAAAAAAATACTCAATGGACTAGTTATCCTTCGCGTGACCATTCTTGAAATGCACCGTAAGAAAAATAGTGGGGTACTATTTAAATTCAACATTGAAAAGGCTTAAAATAAGATGAATGGTTTTTTCTCCAATACACCGTGAGAATGACAGGATTCTCTGAGAAATGGTGTGAGTAAATCAAAAATTTAGTTAGTGGAGGAAGTGTGGCTATCAAATTCGATGATGACATATGCCATTACTTCGACCCCATAAAAGGCCTACGTCTTGTTGACCTACGTCTCCAATGTTATTTCACATGATTGTTGACATGTTGGCTATTATGACCCAATGTGCCCAACATGTCTCAATTTTGAATCGCTTGAGACATGCGGACCATGCCTCATGGGCAAGATGCTTGAGACCCCGTTTTCTGGTATGATGGACCGGGCAAGTGACTTATTGGAAATGATACATGTTGATGTATGCGGATGCGGTGGATATCGTTATTTTCTTACCTTCACAAGTTTGATACATGTTGATGTATGTGGTCCAATGATTTGAGTAGATATGGGCATATTTACTTAATGAAACACAAGTCTAAAACATTTGAAAAAGTTCAAAGAAAATTTAGAGTAAAGTTGAAAATCATCATAACAAGAAGATAAAGTTTCTATTATTTGATCATGGTGGAGAATATCTAAGATATGAGTTTGGTATACATTTAAGACAATATGGAATTGTTTCACAGGTCACGCCACCTGGAACACCATAGAATAATGGTGTGTTCGAGCATCATAATCGTATTCTGTTGTATATGATGCGATTTATGATATCTCTTATCGATTTTCCACTATAATTTTGGGGTTATGCATTAGAGACAACTACATTCTCTTTAAATGGGGCACCATCTAAATCGTTGAGGTAACACCGTATGAATTATGGTTTGGTAAGAAACCTAAGCTGTCATTTCTTAAAGTTTGGGCATGGGACACTTATGTGAAAAGGCTTCAGCCTGATAATCTTGAATCCCAAAGCAAAAAAATACATCTTCACAACATACCCTAAAGCTAAAATTGGGTATACCATCTATCACAGATCCGAAGGCAAGGTCTTTGTTACCAAGAATGGATCCTTTCCAGGGAAGGAGGTTCTCTCGAAGGAAGTGAGTGGGAGTAAGGTCGAACTTGATGAGCTTATCGAACCTTCACTTCAATTGGAGAGTACTACAACACAGAAAGATGTTTCTGTGACGCCTACACCAAATGAAGAGAAAGCTAATGATAGCGATCATGAAACTTCGTATCAAGTTACTACCGATCTTCGTAGGTCGACAAGGACTCGTCCTGCACCTGGGTGGTATGATAATCCTGTCTTGGAGGTCATGTTGTTAGACAACAGTGAACCTATGAGCTATGAAGAAGCGATGGTGGGCCTGGATTCCAACAAATGGCTAGGAGCCATGAAATCCGAGATAGGATGCATGTATGAAAACCAAGTATGGACTTTGGTAGACTTGTCCGAGGACCGATAGGCCATTGAGGATAAATGGATCTTTAAGAATACATACGCTGGTAGTAATGTCACTATCCGTAAAGCTCGGCTTTCTGCAAAGGGGTTTTCAACAAGTTTAAGGAGTTGACTATGATGAGACTTTCTCACCGTGGCGATGCTAATGTCTGTTGCGATTATGTTAGCAGTTGCTACATTTTTTGAGTACGAAAAATGGCAGATGGATATCAAAATAGCATTTCCTTAACGGTTTCCGCAATGAAAGGTTGTATGTGATACAACCGAAAATTTTTGTCGATCCTAAAGATGCTAAAAGGTATGCAAGCTCCAGCGATCCTTCTATGGACTGGTGCAAGCATCTTGGAGTTCGAATATACGCTTTGATGAGGTGATCAAAGCTTTTGGGTTTATACAAAGTTTATGAAGAAACTTGTATTTAAAAGAAATTTAGTGGGAGCACTATAACATTTAGGATAAGTATATGTGGATGACATATTTTTGATCGGAAATTGTGTAGAATTTCTGGAAAGCATAAAGGGTTGTCTGAAAGGAGTTTTTCAAAGGAAAACCTGGGTAAAGCTGCTTACATATTGGGCATCAAGATATATAGAGATAGATCAAGACTCCTGATAAGACTTTCACAAAGCACATGCCTTGAGAAGATTTTGAAGGAGTTCAAAATGGATCAGTCAAAGAAGGATTTCTTACGTGAGTAATACTCAAAGCTTGACCACAGCAGAAGAAAGAGAAAGGACAAAATTCGTCCCCTATGCCTTAGCCATGGGCTCTATATGGTATGCCATGATGTGTACCACACCACATGTGTGCCTTGCCACGTGTCTGGCAAGGGGGTACAAGAGTGGTCCAGGAGTGGATCACTGGACAGCGGTCAGAATTATCCTTAGGTGCCTAAAGAGCACTAAGATAATATTTCTTAATTAGGAGGTGATAAAGAGTTCGTCATAAAGAGTAACATCGATGCAAGCTTTGACACTGATCTTGATGAATCTGAGTCACAAACTAGATACATATAATGGAGAAGTCATTTGGAATAGCTCCAAGTGGAGCGTGGTAGCAGCATCTACAATATGACATATATATTGCAAAGTACACACGGATCTGAATGTTGCAGACCTGTTGACTAAAATCTCTCTCACAAGAAGAACATGATCAAACCCCAGAATTCATTGGGTCTGAATCACATGACGATGTGAATTAGATTATTGACTCTGGTGCAAGTGGGAGACTGTTGGGAATATGCCCTAGAGGCAAAAATAATTTGGTTCTTATCATATTTACATGTTCATGATAAACGTCCATTATCCATGCTAGAATTGTATTGTTCGAAAACTCAGATACATGTGTGTATACATCGACAACATTGTGTCCCTAGTGAGCCTCTACTAGACTAGGTCGTTGATCAAAGATGGTTAAAGTTTCCTAACCATAGACATGAGTTGTCATTTGATGATGAGGTCACATCATTGGGAGAATGATGTGATGGACAAGACCCAACCATAAGCATAGAATTTGATAGTATTAGTTTATTGCTACTACTTTCTTCATGTCAAGTATATGTTCCTAAGACTATGAAATCATGCAACTCCCTGGCACCAGAGGAATGTATTGTGTGTATCAAACATCACATCATAACTGGGTGATCATAAAGGTACTCTACAAGTATCTCCGAGGGTGACTGTTGGGTTGGCATGGATCGAGACTGGTATTTGTCACTCCGTATGACTGAAGGGTAATCCTGGGCCCTCTCGGTAATACAACATCACAAGAAGCTTGGAAGCAATGTTACTAAGGAGTTAGTCATAGGATCTTGTATTACGTAACGAGTAAAGATACTTGCCAGTAACGAGATTGAACAAGGTATGGAGATACCAACGATCGAATCTCGGGCAAGTAACATACCAATGGACAAAGGGAACTGCTTATGGGATTGATTGAATCATTGGCATCATGGTTCGAACGATGAAGATATTCATGGAATATGTAGGAACCAATATGGGCATCCAGATCCCGCTATTGGTTATTGACCGGAGATGTGTCTCGGTCATGTCTACATGATTCTCCAACCCGTAGGGTGCACATGCTTAATGTTCAGTGACGCTAGAGTAGTTTTGGGGTATGTACATAGGTGACCGAATGTTGTTCGGACTCCTGGATGAGATCCCGGACATCACGAGGAGCTCCAGAATGGTCTAGAGATAAAGATTTATATATGGGAAGTCATATTTTCGATACCAGAAAAGTTCCAGGTTTTATCGATATTGTACTAGGAAGTTTCCAGAAGGTTCTTGATGGTTATAAAAGGTTCCTTAGGGTTCTAGAGGAGTCCAGAAGGATTCCTCCAGCACCTAGCGCATGCATGGGCTGTAAGGGGCCGTCCTAGCCTTATTGGGCCAGGCACGCCAGCCCCCTAAGGTCCATGCGCATAGGGGAAGGGAAACCCTAAGGGGGAGGGCCCTCCACTTGGCTTGGAGGGCACTCCTCCCCCTTTGGGCACCTCACCTCCATGGAGGAGGGGCCAGGGCTTCATCCCCATCTGTCCAACAACCCTATATATAGTGGGGAGGAGGCGCAAGGGCTGGACACAACAATTACCATGCCCTGCGGCCTCCCCTCTCTTCAGTTATTCCTCATTTGTAGTTCTGAAGGCGCTTGGTGAAGCCATGCTGGCACTGCTCCACCACCATTTACAACATGTTGTTGTGCTGGTCGAGATCCCATCAACTTCTCCGTCGTTGCTTGCTGGATCAAGGAGGCGGAGACGTCACCGAGCCGCACGTGTGCGGAACATGGAGGTGCCATTCGTTCGGCGCTGGATCGGTTTAGATCGCAATTGGATCGTGAAGAGTACAACTACATCAACTGTGTTATATACACTTCTGCTTAGTGTTCTACAGGGGTATGTAGATACACTCCCCCTTTCTTAGCTATGCATCTACATGGATAGATCTTGCGTGTGCGTAGGATTTTTTTGTTTCCCACGAAATGTTCTCCAACATTTATTTCAGTTTTCTCACAAGGTGATGTTCAATCATACAATTTAGTGTTTAAGCACATGGTTCGCTATATGCATTTTCAACATTACCTATATGAATGACTATTTGGTTGATGTTAAATCTGTTGTAGTGAGCATATGCCCCCTTTATAGGTTTTTGGTTGTTTGTAGTTAGCATTTGTCTAGTTTCAATTACCATATTTGGTTGTTTGTAGTATTCATTGTTTATTTTGTTACTCACAATGTGTAGTACAATTTGATCAATGCCACTTCAATGGCCATATTTGTTTCCTGCTAAACCTGGTGTCGGTAATACACCCCCTATTTTTTTCACTTTGTGAGGTTCAATTATACAATTTGATGTTTAAGTACAATCTTTGTTCTATGCAATCTCAGCAATACCATCATGAATGAGTATACTTGGTTGATCTTAAGCCTGTTATAGTGAGCATATGCCTATTTTGGTTTTTGGTTCCCATGGCTATATTCTTTTCCTATGTTATACTCCCTCCACCCCATAACATAAGATGTTAAGACTACTAATATGTTAGTGTATCAGATGTAATTAGATTTTATATAGTGGTTTAGAGAGAGTATTGTACTACATCATTGTGCAATTGCAGTTTAGATTCTAATATTACTTGTTGCTTGTAGGTACATATGTCACTAGCAAAAATCCACGCTTAGACCCTTTTTGCGTATGGGCCAATGAGGTATTCATTAACAAGCATTGTGCTAGGTAAATAATAAAGATTGTTAGTACAATTGGTCAAAATGTGGCAATTAAACTATTATTTACAGTTTGTCCAAGACAACAGTGATCTGTAATATATGAACTTAGAACTCTGTAGTGCTTTTACTTCCCATAATGAGTTGTTAGCTAATAATGCCCGTATCTCTTTCCTTTGCAGCGGTATGCAGTTTACTCAAGCTCACCTCTCAAACTACATGATTGTTGGACATGCAAATGTACATGTATTTCTCCCATATTACGATGACTATCTGGAAGTCCTCATGAAGTCAATGAAGGATGGGCGGTTGACCATCAAAAGGGGTTGGACTAGAGTCGTGTGTGCATTCGACATGGAGGAGGGCACACGACGAGCATCCCATTTCACCTTTAAACAACAACCATAATATCTTTTCTCTCTTTATTTACCGTCTTTAATAAAAGTATTCAACCATCATTCATCATTCTTTATTTGGTGCTTATGTAATTATTTTGTTGACGTAATTATTGAACTCTATACCTGTGAATCGAATAATGCATTAGTTGTTGAACCATCTTTAATACACATCATAAACGTTGCACCATAGAATTGCGCGTGAGATATTTATCCTATTCGAGACTAGTAAGTAGCGCTGTCCGTGGACAAGCGCTACTGCTACAAACTTAGTAGTAGCGTGGCTCGGTAGGACAATGCTGCTACTAAAATTGACCGACCGTTCCCGCCACGCTAGGTTTAGCAGTAGCGCGCCCAGAATAACCGCGCTACTACTAATGTAATAGTAGTAGTACGCTTTTATTTCATGTCGCTACTGCTAATTCTGAAACTGGCCACATGGAGGGCCCCTCTTAGTAGTAGCGCGTGTGCCGAAGGAGCGCTACTGCTAGCTTATTAGCAACAGCGCATTTTAAGCCCAGCACTACTGCTCAGCCGCAGCCATACCACCTTTTCCCTCCCCCTCCCCTCCTCTCTTCCTCACTTTCCCCTAGCTCCCACCTCCTCTCTCCCTCACTTTGCTTCTTCCTCACTACTTCTCCCCCATTACTTTCCTTCTTCTACCAATCTTTCTCTCTCTTTACTAGTCCTAGCTAACTACACCAACCTCCATTAATGCATCTCCTTTCTCTTTTTCCTTCCCCCTCCACTAGTTGAACTTGTCTCCTCCCAAACTAGCAAGCTAGGTAGGTCTAGATAGCATTTAGTGAAGTGACCTATGTACATCCCTAACTAGATCTATAGCCTTGTCAAGAAGAGCTTTGTCCACTTTTGATCATTCCATAGGTGTGTGTGGCGACACCTATCGACGTTATCATCATCGTGCTCGATCTCGAGATAGGTGATTAAAAATTTATGCTTTTGCAAGAATTGAAATATGTGTATGTGTGTGATATGACATAATCGGGCGATGTGATGGAAATTGTGTGTATGTGGCATGAGTTGCCGCTGAATTGTGCTTGTGAGTTGCCTATGTTTTGCCGAAATGTCGATTTATTTCTGTATCAGCGAATTTCAGGCAAACTCTATATGTCCTGTTTTTAGGGAAGGTCATGCCGAAGTTTTGTATGAATTTGATGCATGCATGCATTTTTATAATCAATTGTTTATTATTATCGTTCAGACATTCACGATGGTTAGTGAAACGATGGTGGACAGGTGGTTGCGGTCGATGGTGCAGGACACGAAAGAAAATAACCTGACAGATGTTTTATGTCCATGTCGAAGATGCAAAGGACGAGCTTGGCTCGACTCCTATGATGATGGTCGTGTGATGGCGCACATGCTCATGACTGGTTTCATGGATGGTTATACTCGATGGATAATTGAAGATGAGGATGATGATGTTGAGGACGCCGACGGGGCAGGCAATGACGACATGGGGCAAGACGAAGAGATGATCGATAATGGCGACGGGGAAGGGGCCAGACATGGCGGCGGGGAAGAGTCCGGACATGGCGGCAGAGAAGGGGTCGGACATGGCGGCGGAGAAAACACGGACTCCACGCTGCGGAATTTGTCAGTACTAAGTTCAATCGTGCGGGAACCTCATGTTCAAGCACTGCTTCATAAGGAGACGAGTATTGAGAGAGCTGCTTCTAGAGAGGAGGCCAAGTTGCAGCAATTGGTGGACCGACACTAGTCTCGATGAGCTTCTCAAGTACCTAAAGGATGTTCTTCCCGTGGGGAATCTATGTCCCACTAGTGTGGATGAGGCCAAGAAGATCGTGTGCCCTCTTGATCTGCCGCATGTTAGATACCATGCATGCATCAACGATTGCATAATTTATTGGAAGGAGCACGCAGAAAAAACAAGTTGTCCGATGTGCAATGTTTCTCGGTACAAGAAGTGCAGGAAGAAATCTCCTAGAAAGTTGTATGGTGCTTACTGATCACTCCCCGTCTCCAGCGGTATTTCGTAGATCCCAAGGAAGCAAAGCTCATGCGCTGGCACGCGGAGAGGAAGAAGCCCGATGATGGAGATGATCCGAAGCTGAGACAGGTCGTGGATGGAAGCTAATGGAGAGCGCCCAATGGCGAATATTGGTATTTCGCATGTGATGCAAGGAACATCGTGCTCGGTGCGTGTACCGATGGCATGAATCCGTTTGGCAACTAGAACACTAATTGTAGCACATGGCCCGTGTTTGTATGGATGTACAACCTACCCCCTCGTTGTGCATGAAGTCGAAGTACATACACATGACCATGTTGATTCAAGGGCTGAAACAACCGGGTAATAATATTAATCTGTATCTGGGGCTACTTCAAGAGGAGTTAGACACGTTATGGGAAACACCAGCCAAGACATGGGATGCTAGCAAAGGCGAGTATTTCTATATGAGATCCGTGTTGATCGCGATGGTGCACGACTATCTCGATTATGGATATGTGGCAGGACAGGTGTGCCATGGATATTGCGGATGCACATGGTGCATGGATGATACGACGTCTCAACAGCTAACGTCAAGGAAAGAGAGCGGGTCTGGGAAAATCATGTACATGGGGCATCGAAGATGGCTCAAGAAGGACGACCTGTGGAGAAACTGTGGAGATCTATTCAATGGTGAGGTTGAGCATAGAGGACCTCCACATAAGCGGAGCGGCGCCGAAATCGATGAGCTATTGAAAAACTAGGAATAGTGCCCTGCACCGAGAAAGACGATGAAAAAGGGCCCGGAGCCACTGCTGAAGGTATGGAAGACGAGGTCTATTTTCTGGTACTTGGAGTACTGACACAAACTCAACATGCCTCATTGCCTTGATCAAATGCATATATGTTAGAATGTCCTTGAGAGCTTCCTTGCGACACTGATGAACATGCGAGATAAGACCAAGGATGGGCCGAAGGCAAGAAAAGACTTGCAAGATTTGGAGATCAGGGCAGATCTGCACATGCCGCCCCATAAAAATTCAAAGGAGATAGAGATGGAGACACGGGCGCGGGAGAAGAAGGGCGAAAAAGTAAAGGAAGAGGATTATTGCCCCCTTCTTGATTCACCTTAAGTCCGGCTGAGATCGATCAATTTTTCAAGTGCCTTACCAGAATCAAAGTTAGTTCCGGTTACTATGGCAAGATAAGTAGATATCTAGACATGAAGAAGAAAAGGTTCAGCGGGATGAAGTCCCATGACTATCATGTGATGATGATGCAGATACTACCTGTTGCCCTTAAAGGGATAATGGACAAGCACGTCCATGACACGCTTATTGGTCTCTACAATGTTTTCGATGTCATCTCTCGAAAGTCGATCAGTGTGAAGCAGCTCCGAAGGCTACAGGAAGAGATTGTTGTCATACTAAATGAGCTTGAGATGTACTTCCAGCCCGCGTTCTTTGACATCATGGTGCATCTGTGTGTCCATATTATGGACGACATAATAGACTTGGGGCCGTCATTCCTGCATAGCATGATGCCGTTTGAGAGGATAAATGGGATCATCAAAGGATTCGTTCGTAACATGTCCTGTCCGGATGGAAGCATCATCAAGGGCTATCTGACACAAGAGTGCATATCTTTCTGTGAGAATTTTCTATATGGTGCAGACCGGCCGCCTGGTGTTGGTTTGCCCGTTAACAAGCACAGTGGGAGGCTCGAAGGAGAAGGTCACTCCAACGGTTGCAGGGAACTGCATGTGGCCTACTCAGATCGACGCAATGACTTTGACCAAGCAAACTTGGTAGTGCTACAACACCTACACCAGGCAGATCCTTTCACGACACTGCACAAAGAAACTATCGCGAAGAAGTATCGTGACCGGGGGTATGCAGGATGGACGCCGAAGTTACTAGAGAGCACAACTCCACTTTCCTGCACTGGTTCAAAGAGCATATTATTGCTAATCCCTTGGAAGAGGGCTCTAAGGACGGATTGCTCATATACGCCTTAGCACATGGCCCCTCGCCCAACCTCATCACCTATCAGGCATACGATATCAACGGATACACGTTCTACACGCATGCCAAAGATATGGACAGTGATGATCAGAACTAAGGGGTGACGATGGAATGCATGACCGATAGTGACAACGGCGCAACTGAGAGATTTTACAGAAGGGTCGAGGAGATCTGGGAGCTTGACTACTCTGGACTGCACAACGCGACGATGTTCCGTGTCAGATGGGCTAAGAATTTCGAAAGAGAAAACCGGTATTTCACTACCATGACTATACCCGACGCCAAGAGCGGCACCGTGAACGCTATCGCAAAAAAATAGCCATGGGTACACGCTAAGCATGTGACACAATGTTTATTCATAATTGACCCATGCAATCCCATCCGTGTTGTCATGAGGAGAGGCAAAAGGAACATCATTGGAATGGATGGAGTCGCCAATGAGGAAGACTATGACAAGTATGGCAACCCAATGAGGGAAGATGACGATGACGATGAAGGATACGTCAAAATAAGAATCAATACTACATTACCTAAGAAAGATCGTACTCCATGGAAAAGGAAAAGTCACAATGAGGGGCTCAATTATTCTTGAACGAACAAGAAGGGAAATAAGCTCACTCAAAAACGAAAGCGTCGACGTTGAGGAACCGTTATCGGTCAAATGATGTAATATATATGTTCCTATTTTGTGTACACACTTAACCGTTATGCATGGGTCAAATGATGTAATCTATATGTTCCTATTTTGTATCCATACTTAACTGTCAAATGATGCAATATATATCGCCTTAGTTATATACATTGTGTCACCCTCCCTACGTTCCTGCTCTTGGAAAGAAGGAAAAGAAAGGAAAAGAAAAATAAGAAAAGAAAATGAAGAGAAAATAAAGGAAAACACAATAGAAGAAACAAACAGGAAAACTGCTATAGGTACTGGTTATAGCAGTAGCGCTTTTCCGAAAAAGAGCTATAGCTAGTCAAGATAGTAGTAGCGCTTCTTGGCGAAACGCGCTATAGCTAACTTAGCTATAGCGTGTTTTGAGGAATAGCGCTATTGCTATCTTGACTTAACCCCCCAGCGGGCTTCCTGCCTCTGCCTCTTCCTCTAAATCCCCACTCTCTCTTCTCCCGCCCCCGACCCGCCGACCCCGGCGACCTCGCCCTCGCCCCCGACCCCGACCCCGACACGCCACGCCTCCCTCCTCAAGCGTCGGAGCCTTACCCTCACCCTCGACCTCGCCGAAGTCCTGCCCTCGCCATCGACCCCAGCGCTCTCCTCCGACCCCGACACTCACCCTCGACCACCCGAGGACCTCGCCCTCGCCCGCGACCCTGTGGCCCCGGCGCGCCACGCCTCCCTCCTATGCTTCCTCCCCTCCCAACCTCGTCCGTCGTCGGGCCTGCCTCCTCACCCCTGCACGCTTTGTAATCCCCCACCGCTCCTCCTCTCTCTACTAGCTAGGTTTCTTCTGTTTATTTACTTAGGTTTTAGTTAGGGTAGTAGGTTAATTAGGTTATCTATTTAGTTATGAACCCTAGTTATCAAACTAGTAGGTTAATTTGTCTACATTATGAACCCTAGTTAGTATGAACCAAAGTTAGTATGAACCCTAGTTGGTTAGGGAAGTAGGTTAATTAGGTTCTTCATCAAATTAGGACAGAAATTTAGGGATATGTGTTTTAAGTGTTGTCAAAAGAAAAAACAGAATTGATTATATAGGTTTCTTGCATTTATTTAGTTTAAGAAATTGTTGCTATTTAAATTTTATAGTGCTAGTTAGTTAATTAGAATTAGTATGAAACCTAGGATAGATTAGTTGAAACCGTTGCTATTTAAAAAAATAGAATTTGAAGTGGACATATTAGTTAAAGCAATTGTTGCAATTTTTTAGTTTCAAATTTAGGTAGGCTGAATTTAGTTTCAAATATTGTGAAGAAAAATGACTTCTTGCATTTTTCTTCAAGTTCTATATTTTTCTTCCTTTTATATGCAAATTTGAAGTGGACATGTGATTTGGACATGTCATATTTGGAATTTGGACATGTCATATTTGGACATGTCATGTTTTGGACATGTCATATTTGGAAAATGATGATTATGTGCAGGGTAATGATCCGAGTGACCTATGTTTCACCAAATGTTGATTCATTTCCGTTCTGGTGAATTTCAGACGCTCGATATGTCCACTTTTTAGCAAAGGTCATGTCAAAATATTCCGTGAATTTTGGCATGACTTGTGCTAGAAAGTAGGCATATCGAGTGCCGGGATTTGCTGGGAAACGGCATTCCAGTAAACATAGATCTTTTTTATGTCCTTTCTCATTTCTTTAATAGTTTTAGAATTAAACGAGGACACTTAATCATAGGAAACATGTCGAACAACAAAGAAACTGGGCCTTCTGACCAAGATGCAGACAAGATGGATTGTGAGGGTGAACAACAGTACCTCGACTTTTTGTCTGCTAAGCACAGTCAAGGTTTGCAGGTCAGTCTTGATGATGTCACTAATGCCAACATCGACATCGACGGTGCAGGCACCGATGGCGGCGCCGAGACCGGCGGGGAAGATATCGGCGGGGAAGGTACCGACGCCGATGCCGCTACTGAAAAGAAGAAGGAGAAGAAGCAGAGGATACGAAAACCTAACAAACTTGGCATCGGACGACTGGTGATCACAAAGACGGCCCCTAGCAAGGTTCAGCCATTAGAGCCAGGAGAACCTCACAACTGCTATGGGAACCAAGTAGGATGCACCCTACAGGAATGCGCGAGCATCAACGACGATGACTTAAGGTGTAAAGAACATTTGATGCAGTTGCTCCTAACAAAGTTGCACAAGAGATTCAAGTTCCCCGACCGGGATGATAAGATAGAATAACCTTGGGATGATCCGAAGATGAAAAAGATTAACAATCACGCCATGGGCATGGTCAGCAATGATTTGGTCTCCTAGAAAGGGAGGGTGAAATGAGCTATTGAGATTGAGGAACCCATGTCCAAGATTCTGGAGGAAAATCCGACACTTATGGAAGAGGAGTTCAAAAAGTTGAAGGACACTTGCGCTACTGAGGCAGCCAAGGCTAAGGCTGCGAAATTCAAGAGCCTTCAGCAAAGGAACACAGGGAAGCATCGCCTCGGAAGCCGTGGCTACCTTGGCAAAAGGCCCATATGGGATAAGGAGGACGCAAAACGTGAAGCCGCGGGTCTCCCAGACCCCTTCGCGAAGTTCACCACCCCCTTGGAGCGTGACTTCATCAGGGCCCGCTACAAGTGGGGCAAGGAAAAGAAGGTTTTTTACATGGACCAGACCACGAGGAAATGATTAGAATACTGGTAATTATTCTTTTACCACCTTACATTTAGCTTCTGATCAAATCGACTACACATTCGTAAATGGTTCACGTTCCTTCTACCAGATAAGCAACACCAGCTTGTAGCCGAAAGCCCCACTTTGCCGATGAGGCCCAAGTCGGACACCCCTCTCAACCAGGCCTTGAACGAACTTAAGGTACTCCCTTTGGGCCAGCGACCGCAATATGGACGTGTGCGCGGCGCCGGAGACGACGCCATGTGGAAGGTGTTTTACAACAAGGGCCCGGAAGCCAAGAAGAAGAAAAAGAAGTTTAGTCAGACGAACATCGACGAGAAGGTGAATCTTGCATTTGAGAAAAGAGCAGCTAAGGACGCGGAAAAAGCACCCGAGGAGAAAAATGAGTTGCTACAGCAGGCAGTCGATGCAGCTGTACATGCCTGCAGAAATGATTTCGCTACTAACTTGATCCCGGCTATCATCAACTCAACGAAGGAAAATCAAGACAAGAGGGTAGATGATTTCCCCGTGCCTAGTTTCGTAGGGAGCAACTCGGTGAACACCACCACCGCACCATCACCTGCTCACGCAACCGGGCCTGCTTCCGCACCCGCACCCGCACCCGCTCATAGCAGCCTGTCCTCAGTCTCTGGCATGCTAAGTGGTCCTTTGTCTTTGGCTGAACTTGACGACATCATGGTAATTACATGTCGCACCAACATATATCGAGAATATTCCATTTTCGTTGCCTTTCGGATGTTTTATGCCGTAGACATGTGTTTGCAGGCCGACGAAACCCCACGCACCGTAATCTACTTGATCAAAGGCCAGAAGGTGGACGTGGGAAAGGGGGTGATAACGAAGCCCTTGGAACTCACGTTCCATGGCCAGCCGATGCCCGGTGGTCACTTTAGGGTTACCTTGTCGAGTGTGAAATCGGGGCACGCGGATTTGCCTCCTCCAGTACGGCTAGGGGGAGAGGGTGATGAGACCCCGTCACGAATTGGAAGCTGCAAGGGTTGGGTGCTGCTGGCCGAAGAATCTTCTTCGTTTGGAGCCGGCTGAGAGCACACCAATAACCACACATCAAGAAGCTGGTGTAGACACCACCACCCCGCCTACGCAATTACCAGCACCTGTAGTGCCGGGTGACAGCGGCGGACGACGTGATGAAGGGGGTCCAATAGTGGCTGATGTAATCACCCCGTACAACAAAGAATGGATGATGAGATGGAGGAGGACCCTCTTCAGTTCCTCAATACAGGCGCCTCTGACGGTGACTTAGATATGATGAGTCAGCCATATGACGACTCGGGCTATCAGCATGCTAATGAGGATATGGATAATCTGCCCGGGCAGGAACATCCTAGCAGGGATTGCAAGAAGTCTCTCTACATGCAATCCTCATAGGACACGCCTGAAGATGTCGCCTCAACACAGGCTAAACTAGCTGGGGGTATAGTGCTTAGCCCGACAACACTGGGGCAGGGTTTAAGGAAGGGTCTGGAAGGTCAGCCGAAGATAAAGGGGAAGAGACCTGGGAAGAAAGGCTTAGCTGCCTACAAACAAGCCAGAGCACATAGCAGCCAGACGGTGGATTTTGAAGAGCATGTACCTATTGACACATGAACACGTCACTATGTACCGTTGACGCCGGTGGTGATGCACCGCAGCTCACATCGAAGGAGGTCCATCCGGCAGCGCGATACGCAAGACAGTCAGCGAACGCTTTTGTAGAACCGAAACCCCGCACGCCCACGAGGGACCCCGTCAGGGAGTGCGGTGGCTATGGGCTGCCCTAGGTCGATTCGCTCGCCCCTAGAGCCTCGGGATTCACAGCTCTCAAACGAAGAACAGCGAAGAACGAGAGAAAAACGAAGAACCTAGATGCAAAGGTAGTATAGATTGATTTGTTCGATTGTGTGTTGTTCAATCGGCAGTCACTCCCAACATATATAAGAGGCGGGTGGACTTCCCATACAAGCAAAGGATTCATCTAGGCTTTCCTTACAAGAAAATTACATCAATTCACGTCCTAGAGTCCTAGTTCTAGTTCCACTCAGATTCAGCACAAATCCGGCCCAATCTTCTGTCTTGCTTCTTTCATGGGCCGTGAAATCTGCATATGACCTCCGATGGAGATGGTCCAAACAACAATTTTGTGTGCCTCGATGAGGCCAACAATCCTTATGTTGATCACTTTCCCAAATAAAGCCATTTTGAATACTCCATGAGGTCATCTTTAACTTCGAATCGGACTCGATCACGTAGCAGACTCGACTGTCCGAGTGTTGTAGCATCTCTCCAGGTCGTATACTATCTCAGATGATAATGGCCTTAAAAGCAAAGTTGCCTGTTTCGATGTTTCGAACAACTTTCATGTAGAGCACTTTTCCATCCTAGGACATTCTAAACTTTCACTCGACCGAAACTTTCACTCGACCGAAACTTTCACGCGACCAATATTCTTCACTCGGACGGTGATTTTCACTCGGACGCCAATTGCACTCGGCCAGTACTTTCACTCGACCGTTACATTTCACTCAGACGGTGATTTTCACTCAGATGGTAATTTTACTCGGCCGGACAGAAAACTTTTCACTCGACCGGACGGCAAACGTTTCCCTCGGTCGGCAAACTTTCACTCGGAAATCCGGAGTGAAACTCCATGATGATGTTGTTTTGGCTCTCCAGGTTGCATACGACCTTGGATTGAGAAGCTTTATATACCAGAATCAATCGCCTCGATGATGCAAAACTTTTTCATGTTGTGAGTTTTTCAATTAGAGGACGTTTTGAGGGCTGAACGACTCGCGCAACCCATCAGACATGTGTCTGATCTCCTGCACCACATTTTGCTTTATGGTAGGGTTGTACTCTGGTTGCTCTAACTTTTGCATACGACCTCAGATTGAGATGATTTATATATCAAAACTGATCAGCTCGACGATACGAAGACAATCCATGTAGAACGTTCCTTCATTCGAGGTTGTCTTGGAGGCGTAATAGACCAAAAAGCACTCAGAACATCTACATGACAAACCAAGTGTGATTTGGCCCTTGAAATGATGCTGAATGGTGATGGCCTAAACATCAAGGTTGTTTCACTCGGCAATATGAACTTTCTCATAGAAAAAACCTTTTCGTTTGAGTCCATCTTTATTGCATTTTGCATCGTGCCGAAATCAGGTGTCAACACATGCCCCCCTGTTTTTGGCAAAGCTAGCATGCCGAAAAATAATTTGCAATATGTTTGTTCTAAGGACGATGTCAAAATCCATCGGCCATCTATATTCCTCAAGGCGATAATTATGTATCGGCCATGTTTATGCTAAGGGTGATAATCATATATTGGCCATTGCCTAATTAGGCTTCTTGCCACACACTCGGGTGGTACTTCTTCAGATATCTGCCATTGAGAGCGCGAGGTAATAATACTCCTTGTATGGATTCCACTAAATATGAATTTCCAGGAACTATTCTTGCAATTCTGAAAGGACCTTCCCTGTTTGGAGACCACTTCCCAAATTTTCTATCTCTAGAACCAATCGGCAGAATTACCTTCCACACAAGATCGCCAACTTGAAAATTCTTCAACTTGACCTTTTTATTGTAAGCTCTTGCTACCCTCAATTTGTCCTTTTGTATGGCTTTTAATGCAACCAAATGCTTATCAGCAACCTCATCTATATTTTCCATCATCAAATCATAAAAGTCCACTACCGATAAATTATTTTGTTTGGCTATTCTCAAAGCACTCAAATTTACCCCCACATGTAAAACAACCTCTTGACCGTATACTAGCTCATATGGAGTTACCTTCGTAGCACCATGCCTTGAGATTCTATGTGCCCATAAAGCCTCAGACAACAACTCATGCCATTTTCTTGGATTATCCTCAATTTTCTTCTTGATGAGCTTAATCAATATTTTGTTGCTAGACTCGGCTTGTCCATTAGCTTGGGCATAATACGAAGATGAATTGAGCAACTTTATGTTGTATGATTCGGCAAATTCTCTAACTTGATGTGACATGAAAGATGAACCTTGATCTGTAGTTAATGTCTGAGGAATGCTGAATCTATGAATAATGTGTTCGGTTATGAATTGAATTACCTCCGTATGTGTCATGTTCTTGAGAGGTACTGCTTCAGACCATTTAGTGAAATAATCGGTTGCCACCAACACGAACCGATGTCCCTTTGAAGAAGATGGCTGAATTTGTCAACTGAAGTCTAACCCCATGCTCTAAAAGGCCACAACTTGATAATAGGATGCAACATAGCAGCAGGAGCCAACTGAATATCACCAAATTTTTGACAAGCTTCACACCCTTCATAATACCTGAAGCAATCACTGATCATAGTCAGCCAATAAAATCCAGCACGTTGTAAGAGCCATTTCATTTTGGGTGTCGACTGATGAGTACCACAAATACCTTCATGTACCTCTCCCATAGCAACTCTTGATTGGTTTTCGTCCAAACACTTCAAAAGAACATCTTCAATCGTTCGGCGATAAAGATCATCATCTCTCATCGTATATTTGGTAGCCATACACCGAACTGCCCTGTCCACCCTTTCACTCGGATTGCGCAAGTAAGCAATAATGGGCTTCCTCTAGTCATGATTTTCACCTGCACTAGATTTATTGTTAGTGGCCGAACCAGTGGCCTCTAGTTCGGCCTCTCCCATATTAACAAGACAAGACATCGGCTTCTGAGAAATATGAAACATGCCATGATCAATATGATAGCCGGATGCTTTTTGTGCCAACTCATTTGCTCTCCAATTGTCACATCTAGATATATGAGCAATGCTAAAATAATCCAAAGTAGAAATCGCATCTAGACACTTATCAAGATAAACATTAAGTGATTCGTCTAAACATTGAAAGATTCTGGACACTTGTTGCACTACTAATAACGAATCATGAAAAGCCTCAACATGTGTAGCACCTATAGCGAGCAACATCTCTAAACCGAATAACAATGCTTCATATTCGGCTTGATTATTTGTGCAAAATATTCCAGTCGGCATGAGGCTTGAAAAACAACACCATGAGGAGATATATAAACAATACCAACACCTTGGCCATTGCTATAAACTGAACCATCAAAATATAACCTCCATGGCACTAATGAGACAAGGTTTACATCAACATCATGCTTGTCATTAATCCGATGCTCAACAACAAAATTAGCAACAATTTGGCCATTTCAAGGATTTTAGAGATCCATAAGCCAAATCATATTCAATTAAAGCATAAGCCCACTTGCCAATTGTACCACTAAGAATTGGCCTCTGCAACATGTACTTAATGACATCGGTTTGACAAGCTACTATGCAAGCATAATATAAATAGAGGCATAATTTTTCAAGAAATGTATACCTTGTCTCGGCATCCAATAAGCGTCGGCTCAGATATGTAATAGTATGCTCTCTTTCTTCGGTTTCTTGAGTCAATACAGCACCAATAACACCTTCCTCTGCTGCAATGTAAAGCCTAAAGGGTTCTTTATGTTTGGGTGCTTTCATCACCGGAGGAGTGCTCAAATAAGTCTTGATCATGTCGAATGCCTCTTGCTGTTTTGCCCCCCAAGTAAAATCAGCATCATCATTTAGCCGAAGGATAGGAGTGAATGCATCAACCTTCCCTGACAAATTAGCGATGAACCTTCTCAAATAATTGACCTTGCCAAGAAATTTTTGCATATCCCTCTTGCATGTTGGAGCCTCCACTTTTTTTATAGCTTCTAACTTTTTGGAATCAATTTCTATGCCATTCTCATGAATAATGAAACCCAAAAACTTTCCAGCCGACAAACCGGCCGAATGCACACTTCAAAGTATTCATCTTCAGTCCATATTTTTTCATTCTTTCAAAAGCTAAATGCAAACCGGCTAAATGAGACTTAAAAGCATACGATTTGACAAAAATATCATCAAGATAGACTTCAAGTATACTTCTTAGTAAATCATGGAAAATTAAATTCATAGCCCTTTGATATGTGGCACCCGCATTTTTTAATTTGAATGTCATCATTGTCCACTCGAATAAACCAAGGAAACCAGGGCAACGAAAGGCTGTCTTGGGCATGTCCTCTTCGGCCATAAAAATTTGATTATAACCCGCATTACCATCAAGAAAGCTAATAACCTTATGTCCAGAAGCATCATTAATAAGCATGTCGGCTATTGGCATGGGGTACTCATCGTTGGGTGTAGCTATATTCAAATCTCTGAAATCAATGCACACCCTTATCTTGCCAAAGCCCTTCTTCTCTACTGGCACAATGTTAGAAATCCACTCGGCATACCTGCAAGGCCGAATGAAATTAGCTTTGAGCAACCGACTGATCTCCTCCTTGATCTGGTCATATGTTTTTCGATTAAATTTTCTGGCCGATTGTTTGTAAGGTCTAAAACCAGCCTTTATAGGTAACCGATGCTCCACTAGCTCTCGGCTTAAACCTGACATCTCATGATATTCCCATGCAAAGCAACAAACATATTCTTTCAATAGCCCGATCAACTTGGCTTTATGATCGTCTTTCAAATTCTTGTTTACAAACGTCGACCTAGGAACTGAACCATCCCCTATATCTATTTCTTCTAATGGATCTGCCGATTGAAAACCCTGTCCTAACTTATCCATGTTATCCAACTCCTCTATGGATTCATACATATCGTTCTCACTAGACCGATATTTTGCAAGACGTTTCTGCAACCATTCGGAATTAGAATCCATTTAAACAGATCATACCTTGGACCCGATTGCCACTAATCGACTTTAAAGAGACGGGCACAAAGCCATTCTTCGTTGCGCTAAGGAAATCAAACTCTGACAAGTCACATCCCGTCAAGCAAGTAGCATTGGGATGTTGCCAATCCACCGATGCATTGGCTAAGGCAACACAAGCCGAGTTATCTGCATGAATGACTTCCACTTCATCATCAACCCACTGGATCAAAAACGGGTGCATGGTAGATGGTACACACTAGTTTGCATGAACCCAATCACGGCCTAGTATGACGTTGTAGTTACCTTGCACCTCAGCAACAAAGAATGTAGTAGCCAAAGGTTTGCTCCCGACTGTAAGCTCCACATGCATCACACCTTTGGCTTCAGTTTTCTCTTTGCCTTCAAACCCATTAAGCACCATATTGGTCTTTATTAATTCATCAACGGCTAAACCCAATTTCTTGAAGACCGAATAGGGCATGAGATTCACCACAGCACCACCATAAACAAGCATCCGAGTGTGTGGCGATCCATTGATATGACCTCTGAGGTACAATGGCTTCAAGTGCGTCACTGGTTCTTTTGGCTTCTCAAATATTGCATTTCTAGGGCCAAAATCCAGCTGACCCACTTCCCCTTCTTCATATACAACACGGAATTCAGCGGGTAAGTAATACACCATATTGATATCCATACCTTCATGAACTGGTGTAGACTCATAATCCAACAGATCATCTTCCTCCTCGCGCGCGTCCATCGAATCTGAATTCTGTCCGAGTGAAGGAGAAGTAACAGGCGACTAAGACGATGTCATAGCTACATCGTCCTCTTTTGATGGTGTAATTGCTACTGTGCTAGATGTAGAAGCCACTACGTGTTGCATTGGTTTGGGCTTCCACACCTGCTTCGCTGGTATCATGGGCCGAGTGACATTGAACAACTCGTCCCTTTGCTTCTCAGCTTCTCGTTTTGCCATCTCTTGATTCCTCAACCTCTGTAATTTCCTCTTTTGTGTCTTTGTTAGCCCTGGAGGACACCACCTTGGTCGAGTGTATTTATGATCAACTGGCTTTGCTTGGCTGGTACTTGCTTCATGATCATTGGTCGAGTGCTTTGGTGCGATAACAAGTATCGGCTGAGTTGGGTTGCTATGCACAATCGACTATTTTGTGGTGGAGGTTTCACTACTCAAGACGAGCGAGTCAGCATTAATATTTTCCTTGCCTTTCCCTGACTCCACTACTGCAACACTCGGCAGCTTGACGCGCCACTCTTGTCGACTTTTCTGGCTTATGAAGTTTTCACTCGGGCGCACCTTTTTACTTGGATGAAATCCATTCGATCGTATCTTTCATTCAGATTACTTCCGCCCGGGTGCATTCTTACACTCGGATAGTTTTCACTCGGAGGCATATTTTGACCACCCGAGTAATGGACACCAATGTTTAATCGGTTTTCATCCGAGCATCCAAGTCGATCCCAAACAGGTTGTCGTTGTTCTTGTGGAAACGACACCCTTGATCCAGCTGGTTTTGCATACCGACTGAACATATCAGCTGATGGTGACCTTGGTCACTGTAGGTACGATGACCGATTAGAGCTAGAACCGGCCAACTGAGTTGCATATTTGGACAGTATAATATCAAAAGTTGGCTTGATTCGCTTATGGTGTACCTTGGCTTCATTCCTCTTCCACTTTCCAACTTCTGGACTCTTGGGTTTCACAAATTTAACACGAGTGTTTTGTTGCACCTGTGGTTGCCCCCCGAGTGTAGGATTCTTGATGGTGATCTTGATTACTTCCTTGCCATTAGGTTGCTTGTCAAGCACAACCTGCCTCCCCAAGACTTTGCTGTCCTCCTTGCTTTTCCTAGGCTCACCAATGATGACATTAGTTTTATTAGCCGATTTGGCTACCTCTGGCCAAATGAGCAACTTTTCCCCCTCCAAATCGAGAGTGTTCATTGGGAAGGGCTGCTTATCAACTTGCATCTCAGAAAAGTTCAATCGTCCGTCATTAATGGCCGATTGTATATGTCGTCGGAAAACATTGCAATCATTAGTAGCATGAGAAAAAGAATTATGATATTTGCAATAAGCACGCCATTTCAACTCTTCAGTCGACGGTAAAGTGTGAGATATCCTAATGATCTTAGGTTGCAGCAAAGCATCAAATATTTTGTCACACTTAGCAATGTTAAAAGTAAACTTCATCTCTTCATCACGATTCTTATGAATCAGTTTCAGATCATTTCAAGTAAACGGTTTGGCCTTAGACGGCCAAACAAATTCAGCAGCATACATATCACCTTCATTGTCCGAGTGATCACTACCATACTCAACCATATTCATCTTAGGACGATCAGTTTTATATCTATGCACCTCCTTGAGATCTTTGCTCCGGATCTCTTGAGCCAAAGCTTTTTGCAGGACCTGGTTGACACTTAAAAACTCATAGCCTTCTAGCTTTTCCTTAATGTGAGTTTTCAAACCACTAAGCACAAGGTCAGCCAAGTCCCTCTCGGTTATCACCAAACTATAGCACCGGTTCTTTGTATCTCTAAATGTCTTGACGTAATCGGAGACCGATTCATCATTTTTCTGCTTAACCGATGTAAGATGTGATAATTTAAGTTCATTGTCACCGCTATAAAAGTGATCATGAAATTTCTGTTCTAGCTACGACCACACACGGATAGAACCATGTGGTAGAGAAGAAAACCATGAAAACGCCGTACCAGTTAATGATAAAGGAAACAATCGCACTTTCAATTCATTCAGCGAGCCTGCTTCACCCAGTTGTGCTAAGTATTGACTAACATGTTCCCATGTGGTTTTTGTGCCTTCTCCATTGAACTTAACAAAATCTGGAATTTTATATCCCGGAGGGCACTGGATAGTGTCAAAGTAGTCGGGGTACAGTTTTTGGTAAATCCGATTCCGAGGTAACTCAACTCCAAAATTCTCTCTAAGCATCTTAGCCATCTCCTCTCTAAAACTAGCTAAAGTATTGTCCGAAGTAGATGGTGAAGCTTGCTGTTGTGGGATGGGAGGAGTAGAATTACTAGCACTAGGCAGGAACTGTGGCACATATGCCGAAATGTAGTTCAGCTGTGGGCGAGTGCTCGCACCTATAGGTACAGCTTGGTTCGGTATAGGTACCGAACTTGGCATGCTCATGATGGAATTAGTAGGTGCAACCATAATCTGATTAGTGTGGGTAGGATAGTAATTAATCGGCATGGGAGGTGCCGATGAAAGAGGTAAAGACAGATTAGGGTTTTCTACACTAGGAGCCACACCAATGTTAACACTAGACAATTGAGGCATATTTTTCTGTGCATTGGTATTTTCTATGAAAGTTTTATAGACCAAACTATTACCATCGGCAATACAACTCTCAATCTCAGCCCACTGCTCGGGACAAAAGTTAGTACTTACAGGAGGCTTAACCTGCTCGGCTTGAAGAGGAGGGAACTTGATTTCTCCAATCGGAGTGATATTGCCTTGGCGATCTTTCTTGAAGTTTCCAAGGAATTCCTGCAACTCCTTCTCTTCACGTGCCTTCTTTTACTCCTCATAAGCTTGGCGATGATCAGTCGATAGTTCATCAAGCTTGGGCTTAATGATGTTATCGGCATCTATCTCAGATGGCTTGGGAAGATCAGACATGATGGTTGATGAGGATGATTGATCTTTAGTCCCCAACGGAGTAGCCAAAAAGTGTGTTGACACACGAACACGTCACTATGTACCCTCGATGCCGGGGGTGATGCACCGCAGCTCCCGTCGAAGGAGATCCGTCCAGTAGCGCGATACGCAAGATAGTTGGCAAACGCTTTTGTAGACCCAAAACCCCGCACGCCCGGGAGGGACCCCGTCAGATAGTGCGGAGGCTATGGCTGCCCTAGGTCGATTCGCTCGCCCCTAGAGCCTCGGGATTCATAGCTCTCAAACAAAGAACAGCAAAGAACGAGAGAAAAATGAAGAACGTAGATGAAAAAGTAGTATAGATTGATTTGTTCGATTGTGTGTTGTTCAATCGGCCATCACGCCCAACATATATAAGAGGCGGCTGGACTTCCTGTACAATCAAAGGATTCATCTAGGCTTTCCTTGCAAGAAAATTACATCAATTCACGTTCTAGAGTCCTAGTTCTAGTTCCACTTGGATTCAGCCCAAATTTGGCCCAATCTTCTGTCTTGCTTCTTGTGTGGGCCATGAAATCTACATATGACCTCCGATGGAGATGGTGCAAACATAAATTTTGTGTGCCTCGACGAGGCCAACAGTCCGTATGTTGATCACTTTCCCAAATAAATCCATCTTGAATTCTCCACTAGGTCATCTTTAACTTCGAATTGGACTCGATCACGTAGCAGACTGGACTGTCCGAGTGTTGTAGCGTCTCTCCAGGCCTATATTATCTCAGATGATAATGGCCATAAAAGAAAAGTTGACCGATTCGACGTTTCGAACAACTTTCATGTAGAATACTTTGCCATCCGATGCCATTTTAAACTTTCACTCGACCAAAACTTTCACTCGACTGAAACTTTCACTCGACCGAAACTTTCACTCGACCGATATTTTTCACTCGGACGGCAATTGCACTCGGCTAGTACTTTCACTCGACTGGTACTTTTCACTCGGACGGTGATTTTCATTCAGATGGTAATTTCACTCGGACGGACAGAAAACTTTTCACTCGACCGGACGGCAAACGTGTCCCTCGGTCGGCAAACTTTCACTCGGAAATCCCGAGTGAATCTCCATGCTGATTCTGTTTTGCCTCTCGAGGTTGCATACGACCTCGGATTGAGAAGATTTATATATCAGAATCAATCATATCGATGACACGAAACTTTTTCATGTTGTGAGTTTTTCCATTCGAGGACGTCTTGAGGGCCGAATGACTCGTGCGACCCATCAGACATGTGTCTGATCTCCTGCGCCACATTTTGCTTTGTGGTAGGGCTGTACTCTGGTTGCTCTAACTTTTGCATACGACCTCAGATTGAGATGATTTATATATCAAAACCCATCAGCTCGATGAGACGAGGACAATCCATATAGAACATTCCTTCATTCAAGGTTATCTTGGAAGCATAATAGACCAAAAAGCACTCAAAACATCTACATGACAATCCAAGTGTGATTTGGCCCTTGAAATGATGCCGAATGGTGATGGCCTAAACATTAGGGTTGTTTCACTCGGCAATATGAACTTTCTTGTAGAAAAAATCTTTTCGTTTGAGACCATCTTTATTGCATTTTGCACCATGCCAAAATCAGGTGTCAACAGTACCCATCAAAGGTGCGGCCATGTTCCATGTCACGGGCTAGCCGATGCTACCGCCGAAACCGCTGGAGGCAATATCAGGGGATCTTAGGAGACTGCACGACCTTGTGATGTTGACTGAGAAAAGCCTACTAGCCTCGAAGGATCCAGGATATCCAACATATGCGGCTCGTGTGCCTGAGGGGAAGTACTACATCGACACACGGCCCGTGGAGGTGTTCTTCCTGCGGTTTGATCATATCTTCGAGATGTTTCTGACAAGGCGGCTCGATTCTACAATCGTCCGCCTTTTTGCGCTACATATGAGCTTCGTCATGAAGAGAGAATAAGTCTCGCAAGTGTGTGTGGTGGATCCATACTACATGCACGAGTCCTTCTTGAGTCTCGACGACTTTGAGCATAAAAATGCTAGGGAGTACCTCGAAAACTTCATGGTATAGAATAAGGACCAGGAAATTGTCCTCCTGCCTTATCATCCAAAGTAAGTCAGTGCCGGACAACCCTTTCATACATTTCAATCATTCCTTCTCGCTCATATGGAGAATAATTTGAGGTGTTTTTTTGCCCGCAGCAACGGTCGCGCCATCCTTATCACTCTTTACCCGCAAGTCTCCCACGCCGTGTATTTTGACCCTACCAGAAACAATGATAAGAAGGACTACACCCACATAATGAATATTCTAGATGATGCTCTCCAAGGCTTCAGCTTCAGGGGTGGCCATATGCAGATCAGGAAACAAAGGAACCGCAAGACGGATTTCTCGTATAAAACCAATTTCTGCTGCATCCATGTCCCGGAATCAAGTACGAACGATGGATTCTACCTCCTCCATCTCATGATGGAGTTCAAAAGGGATCACCAAAAGCTTCGCATGACAACCAGAAATGATGATCATCTCCGCAAATGGGTAGAATCTCAAGGAGAAGCGGATTACAAACTTAAAGAATACTTCTTTCACATCCAGAGGGACATTGCGACCATCATCATGAAAGAAGTCGTCGAAGTGAAGGGGATGTTCCAGCACGACCCTATATCGCGAGCTAACGTCCAAACTATCATAGGCATATAACGTCAAGACCTCACGCTGTCCAACAAGGCATATAACGTCAGGACCTCACGCCGTTCAACAAGCTGGGTCCATCCTCGATGATTTGGAAGGATGGAAGTTCTAGTGATTTACGATGCCGATGATGATGATATGTGTCGGTTGAACTTGTATATACTTTCTGTAGCGATGAAACTTTGTGATGTCCACGGTCCCTATCGAACTTGCGTAGCGCTACTTTGTTAGTTTGGGTACGATGACCTGCGTACCTCTAGTTAATTAGTTTGCGTATGATGAAACTGCATTGATTACTTATGTTTACTATATGTTGCATCTAGTTGCTAACCCTTTCTTTTTTGTGTTTCTCAAGTATATTTTGTTGCATATGATTGTACATTCTCTTGATGAAGATGCATCTCTAATAGGTACCTAGATTCTTGATGGCAAAGTACTGGTGCTATGTCATGTACAAAGGAAAGGTTCAGGGAGTATACAACGAGTGGTCTGAGTGTAAGGCGCTAGTGGAGGGGGTCTCGGGTGCCAGCCATAAAGGCTTCAAAAGTAGACAAGAAGCAGAAGCTAGTTAGGTCAGGAGGCTCACGCTAGCGTGAGAGAGGGCTCATAACCGCCGCCTCATGTACTACATAGTTTCGCTCTCACTCATAGTGATAGCTCTTCTCGCGTATATCATTGTTTAGATGGATGACGATGTAGTTGCAAGTATTTGAGACTTGTATCGCTATTTTCGAGATGATGACGAGAGACCACTTTGTGTTGGATGATGATTATGATGATGACATGATTTCATGAGACTATTTGTATGTATATGCTATGATTACATTTGTATGTGTATGATATGCTAGATATTATTGTATAAAGCCTGTACAAATACAAAAGATATATGCAAAAAAACAGAAACTAATAAAACTAGCAGTGGCGCGGCTTCGCATCCCGGTAAAGCTCGCTACTGCTACCCATGTTTAGCAGTAGCGCGTCTAACTCTAGAGCGCTACAACTATTAGCAGCAGCGCGTCCCTGTAAAGCACGCTATTGCTACACATGTACAGCAGTAGCGCGGGTCAACCAGCGCTACTGCTACAAGTTAGCTGTAGCGCTGTATCAGTAGTGTGAGTACCCGCGCTATTGATACACCTAAAAACCGTGCTACTGCTAGGCTTTTCCCTAGTAGTGCCTGCTGGCACTGCTCCAGCACCATCTACAACATGCCTTCGTGCTGGTCGAGATACCATCAACTTCACCATCATCGCTTGCTGTATCAAGGAGGCGGAGATGTCATCGAGCCGCACGTGTGCTGAACATGGATGTGCCATCTATTCGGCACTGGATCGGTTTGGATCGTGATTGGATCGTGAAGAGTACAACTACATCAATTGCGTTATATACACTTCTGCTTGGAGATCTACAAGCGTATGTAGATACACTCCCCCTTTCATATCTAAGCATCTACATGGATAGATCTTGCGTGTGCATAGCAATTTTTTTGTTTCCCATGCGATGTTCTCCAACATTTATTTCAGTTTTCTCACAAGGTGATGTTCAATCATACAATTTGATGTTTAAGCACATGGTATGTTGTATGCATTTTCAACATTACCTATATGAATGACTATTTGGTTGATGTTAACTCTGTTGTAGTGAGCATATGCCCCCTTTATAGGTTTTTGGTTGTTTGTAGTTAGCATATGTCTAGTTTCAATTGCCATATTTGGTTGTTTGTAGTATTCGTTGTTTATTTAGTTACTCACAATGTGCATTACAATTTGATCACTGCCACTTCAATGGCCATATTTTTTTCCTGCTAAACCTGGTGTCGGTAATACCCCCCCTATTTTTTCACTTTGTGAGGTTCAATTATACAATTTGATGTTTAAGTACAATCAATACCATCATGAATGAGTATACTTGGTTGCTCTTAAGCCTGTTATAGTGAGTATATGCCTATTTTGGTTTTTGGTTCCCATGGCTATATTCTTTTCCCATGTTATACTCCCTCTGCCCCATAATATAAGATGTTAATACATTCAATATGTTAGTGTATTGGATGTAATTAGATCTTATATAGTGGTTTAGACAGAGTATTGTACTACAACATTGTTCAATTGTAGTTTATATTCTAATATTACTTGTTGCTTGTAGGTACATATGTCACTGGTAAATATCCACACTTATACCCTTTTTGCGTATGGGGCAATGAGGTATTCATGAACCAGCATTGTGCGAGGTAACTAATAAAGATTGTTAGTACAATGGGTCAAAATGTGGCAAAAACTATTTATTTACAGTTTGTCCAAGACCAGAGTGATCTGCAATATATGAACTCAGAACCCTGTAGCGCTTTTACTGCCCATAATGAGTTGTTAGCTGACAATGCCCGTATCTCTTTCCTTTGTAGTGGTATGCAGTTTACTGAAGTTCACCTCTCAAACTACATGATTGTTGGACATGCAAATGACATGTATTTCTCCCATATTACGATGACTATCTGGAAGTCCTCATGAATACAATGAAGGATGGGCGGTCGACCATCAAAAGGCGTTGGACTAGAGTCGTGTGTGTATTCGACATGGAGGAGGGCACACTACGAGCATTCCGCTTCACCTTGTAACAACAACCAGAATATCTTTTGCCTCTTTCTTTACCGTCTCTAATACAAGTATTCAACCATCGTTCATCATTCTTTATTTGGTGCTTACATAATTCTTTTGTTGACGTAATCCTTGAACTCTATACCTGTGAATCGAAAAATGCATTAGTTGTTGAACCATCTTTAATACACATCATAAACGTTGCACCACAGAATTGCGCATGCGATATTTATCCTGTTCGAGACCAGTAAGACATTCATACATTTCTTAAATTTATCCGACACTTGTACGACGGTTAAATTATATTCTTCGTTACAAAATCGCAAACGGGTCAAAAAATGTGCATGTTTGTGATATACTCCTTATCATACATGCTTTATAATCATGAACTATTTGTGATTCAATGCACATCGTAAACGGTGTGCCCCAAAATAGATCGTGCGATGTTAGTGTAATGTCACATGAGTTGCAAGGATGGGACGTATGGGAATTCCACCGTATCTCAAATGGTTGACTGATGACTCTTGTTTGTGATAGATGTGGACATCCCATATGCTTAGTTTTGCCAAACGTTTGCGTTCATTGGTCACCATTGCTGACGATTTTTGTGTGTCATGTGGGATGGCCCCCCTATCGCCCACAAAAGCAAGGCGACAGTTTAAAAGTACGTCGTGAAAAGGGGCTAAAAACCGTTTGTATAGCATCACGATGTACCAGTGCATCTTTTGCACTTTAATTACTTAGAATTGTTGTAGCAGTAGTATGTGCAGAGTATTCAAGTGGGAGTATGTATTCATAGTTAAAAGAAACCTTTTGTTCTTGTAGATTAAATAATTTAGTAACCTTTGTTCTGTTTAATTGAAATAACCGAGACTTTTCTTGGGACTAAGTTTTTGTAAAGAAAATTATGTTAATAAATAATAACCATGCATATATAAGTCTCTAGAAATACTTGGGTGTTGACAAAAATAGTAGAGAAGATGATATTAGTGATACTGAACCCAATAGTATTTAATTTAATAGACTTAATGGCACTTGTGGATAAAGTTGTCCAAAGGAACCCAACTGAAAGGTAATCGAGATTATGCCAAAATCAGGTATGCATCTTTACATGGCACGTTAGTTTCTCGCTGCTGCCATAGTCATGTCACTCCATGTATGTTTATGTGCGTAAATGTGATTTTGTGGCCTATCTTGATGTGGTGAGAGCTCCGTTGGCTAATGAACTATCCAACTAAGATTTGTCTTAGATTTTTTTCCATGAGTTTGTTAACATTTGTAGTGAAAACACTACAACGAATATTATTCAGCTTTCTCATGAGAAGTGTGCATGTGATAATAATCGCAATGTATTGCTTCATAGTACTCAAACTTAAGCCAAAACGATTCCCTATGCATGTATCATTTTGTGGCATAATCCCGTCACTCGACAACAAAAGTTTTAGCAGGAATTATTCAGGTAAAAGTGCTTAAGAGCCTAGAACAGGAGACACTCGTGGTTGGTTGCATGTTACTCTAGTATCATTTTGTCCTTACATACCTTTCACTCCCATTGTTTAGTTTTTCATTGCTCAAGTAAGAACAATCTCTTTCGTGCATTCATGGCAAGTAAGTGTTAACTAGAGTAAAAAAAATAGGAGCTACTCTATTATTCTTTCTAGATGAGCCAAAGCTTTGTGTTGATTATCTTTTCTTGAGTACACTTTTATAATAACCTTGCCACTACAACACATATACTAAGTTTTCAGGTACAAGAAGTGGAAGGTTATCTAGGCATAACAATCATTATTTCGGTTTAAACAACTCAGTTTGTTCCGATTTGAGTTTCGATCTATGTTGCTCGAGGACGATCAGGGTTTAAGCTTGGGGGAGTCGATGAGTGTATGTTTTACAATCATGCCATTGTTTTTTAAACCTCTTTATTTCATTAAATCTGAGTTATTTCCTCTGATACTTTCACTAATGACTAAATAACGCAAGATATTGTGGAATCCTCTCTTTATTTTATTTCCTCGGGAAACATGGCTACATATGGTAAAAACCAATCGTATACTTGGAAAGAAGAAAAATGGAGATAGAAGAAATCAAGTGGGAGCTGCACTAGCACCAATAGAAAGCAAGATAACAATTAGTACGAGCGCACACCCTCGTACAAGTGCCCGTATCAGGTGCCAACATCACCATGGCGTCCACCCCACGAACTTTTATAAAGGGCCCCATACCTAATTCGTAAAGAGTTGATGTCAGAACATCCATCTCCGCACGGGAAGACATTCACAAACCATAGCCGCCGGCATTCCCATCTCATCTCCAAATTCCCCACCATCTTCTCCACCGCAACAATCCACCTCCACATTAGCCATACTTGTAATCGTGTATCGCACTTAGCAACAATTGTAAGAAATATTATCAATAGAATTTTTTATCTTGATGTTCCTCATTGATTTGTTCATGCGGTCTGATCGCCATGTGTTAGTAATTCAGTAAAGATATGGGTAGAGGCATGATACATCTCCAACGTGTCTATAATTTTTTATTGTTTCATGCTATTATATTATCTGTTTTGGATGTTTTATATGCATTAATATGCTATTTTATATTATTTTTGGGACTAACCTATTAATCTAGAGCCTAGTGTCGGTTTCTGTTTTTTCCTTGTTTTTGAGTTTCACAGATAAGGACTATTAAACGGAGTCCAAATGGAATAAAACCTTCCGAATGATTTTTTCTGGAACAAAAGGAAACTACGAGACTTGAGAACCAAGGCAGAGGAGCCACGTGGGACCGCAAGCCGTACGGTCGCGGCCAGGGGGGTAGCCGCGCCGGGCAGGCTTGTGGGCCCACGGCAGCTCCCCTAACCCTAATCTTCGGCTATAAATTACCAAATATTCTATCATTATCAGAATGAGCCACAAAAACATTTTTTCGCCGCTAGAAGCCTCCATTCCTAAGAGATCCAATCTTGGAGCCTTTTCCGGTAATCTGCCGAAGGGGGATTCGATCACGGAGGGCATCTACATGAACTCCATTACCCCTCTGATGATGCGTAAATAGTTCACCATAGACTTATGGGTCCATATCTAGTATCTAGATGGCTTCTTCTCTCTCTTTGTTTCTCAATACCATGTTCTTCATGATCTTCATGGAGATCTATCCGATGTAATACTCTTTGGCGGTGTGTTTGTCGAGATTCGACGAATTGTGGGTTTATGTTAAGATTATCCATGAATATTATTTGAGTCTTTCCTGAATGCTTATATGCATGATTTCATATCTTTGCAAGTCTCTTCGAGTTATTGGTTTGGTTTGGCTAACTAGATTGGTAATTCTTGCAATGGGAGAAGTTCTTAAGTTTGGGTTCAATCTTGCGGTGCCCTCACCCAGTGACAAAGTAGGGTTAGTGAGGCACGTATTGTATTGTTGCCATCAAGGGTAAAAAGATGGGGTTTTCATCATATTTCTTGAGTTTATCCCTCTACATCATGTCATCTTACTTAATGTGTTACTTTGTTCTTCATGAACTCAATACTCTAGATGCAGGCAGGAGACGGTCGATGTGTGGAGTAATAGTAGTAGATGCAGAATCATTTCGGTCTACTTATCACGGACGTGATGCCTATATGCATAATTTTTGCCTTGGATATCTTCATAATTATTCACTTCTCTATCAATTGCTCGACAGTAATTTGTTCACCCACCATAATACTTGCCATCATGAGAGAAGCCATTTAGTGAAACCTATGGCCCCCGAGTCTATTTTCCATATTATACTTTCAGATCTAAAACCAAAAATACCAAAAATACTTGCTGCATTATTATTACTCTTAGTTTTACTTTCCGTTCAAGCATCTTATTATATCTATCTCTATTCGATCTCATCCTTGCAAGTAACCGTGAAGGGATTGACAACCCCTTTATAGCGTTGGGTGCAAGAGTTTGATTCTTTGTGCAGGTACATCTATTGGTGATTTGCTTGTATCTCCTACTAGATTGATACCTTGGTTCTCAAAAACTAAGGGAAATACTTATCTACTTTGATGCATCAAACTGTTCCTCTTCACGGGAAACCAACGCATGCTCGAGAAGTAGCAAGAAGGATTTCTGGCGCCGTTGCCGGGGAGATACATAGCAAGTCAGGATAAGAACTGTCTCGTCAACTTGCCAATTTCTGGTTTGGTTGACTGAGAGATCTACATCAATCCTACCAAGTACCCATCACAAACTCATCTCTTGCGTTTACTTTATTTTCCATTTGCCTCTTGTTTTGCTCTCCCTCACTTCTAATACGATTTTCAGAAAATACCAACAAGATTTGCCTTTTTATTCGCCCTTCTTTCTTTTGCCTTTTGTTCGCTTGTGTTGCCATGTGCCTCCTATTTGCTTGCATCTTTGCTTGCTAAAAATCTATTGATATGGATCCTCATCCACTTCCTAATCTTTTCAAAAGACCAAATTATGATGAACCAATTGCTAGTGAGTTGAGTGCACTTGATTATCTCTATGAAGTTTTGTTTGAAAATCATGAATCTGAAAAAATTGATGAAGAAGAAAATTATAAAGTGATTCATGATATCTCCTTGAATGAAAAACATGATTGCCATGTTGTTAGTATGAAATATCTGAATATCGATGATGCTAATGATATGCAAAACCACAAGCTTGGGGATTATATGCTTGATGAAGATGATATTTTTTGTTCCCCAAGTTTTGGTGATGACACGTATGCTATAATTGATCATGAACATAATGCTTTGTGTGATAGTTATATTGTGAGATTCCTTCATGATGTTACTGAAAATTACTATGAGAGAGGAACATATGCTTTTACATATTGCAATAATATCAAGTTTCCTCTCTATGTGTTCAAAGTTTGGAAGTTATGCTTGTTTTGCCTTCCTATGGTAGTTGATTCTTGTTTCCATAATTCGTTTGCTCACAAAATCCCTATGCATAGGAAGCGGGTTAAACTTAAATATGTGTGCCATGTGATTCATGATATTCCTATTGTTGCAAATAGGAATTATGTTCCCGTAGTTTTTATTGTTCTTGATATAAAATGCAATCCTACATGTCCTATTATTCTTGGTAGACCTTTCCTTAGAACGATTGGTGCAATTATTGATATCAAGGAAGGGAATATTATATTCCAATTTCAATTAAGGAAGGGCATGGAACACTTTCCTAGAAATAAAATAAAATTACCTGATGAATCTATCATGAGAGCTACTTATGGATTGCATACCAAAGATGACAATACCTAGATCTATTGCGTTTTACCTACTAGGGGCGTTAAACAATAGCGCTTCTTGGGAGTCAACCCAATTTTATTTTGCTTTCCGCCTTTTGCTTCTATTTTGGTGTGTTTGGCACATTATTACTTATGTAGTAATTGTGTTTTTGTGTTTTTGTGTTTTTATTAGTGTTTGAGCCAAGTAAAACCTTTGGGGTGATCTATGGTAGTTGTTGATTTGATCTTGCTGGAAAACAGAACCTTTTGCGCTCAGTTCAGGAATTTTCTGAATTTTTCAGAGAGTCAAATTGATCTAAAATTTATACACAGAATTGATACACGAATTTCCCTGGTTTTCCTAATTTTCAGAATTTTTAAAGTTCCATAAGTATTCGAAGTTTACAGATTGCTACAGACTGTTCTATTTTTGACATATTCTGTGTTCTTTGTGTGGTTTGCTTATTTTGATGTATCTATGGGTCGTATTGGGGGGTATGAGTCATCGGAAAGTTAGAATACAGTAGGTATTACACAAATACAACTAAATAATGAGTTCAAAACAGTAACTAAAAGTGGTGATTTATCTTTTTATACTAACGGAGCTCATGAGTTTTTTTGTTGAGTTTTGTGTTGTGAAGTTTTCAAGTTTTAGGTAAAGATTCGATTAACTATGGAATAAAGAGTGGCAGGAGCCTAATCTTGGGGATGACCAAGGCAGCCCAAGTCATATTCAAGGATACCAAAAATCCTAAGCTTGGGGACGCCCCGGAAGGCATCCCCTCTTTCGTCTTCAATCCATCGGTAAATTTACTTGAGGCTATATTTTTATTCACCACATGATATGTGTTTTGCTTGGAGCGTCTTGTATGATATGAGTCTTTGCTTGTTAGTTTTCCACAATCATCCTTGCTGCACTCATATTTTAAGAGAGACACGCTGAATCATGAATTTGTTAGAATACTCTATGTGCTTCACTTATATCTTTTGAGCTATGCAATGTTGCTCTAGTGCTTCACTTATATCTTTATAGAGCATGGTGGTGTTATATTTTAAAGAAATTATTGAACTGTCGTTCCTCACTTATATTATTTTCAGAGTATCTTAAAACAGCATGGTAATTTGTTTAGGTTATGAGTTTAGTCCTAATATAATGGGAATCCAAGAGGGATATAATAAAAACATTCATATTAAGTGCATTAAAAACTATGAGAAGTTGGATTCGTTGCATATAGTTGTGAGATAATAGGGATGGTAATATGAGAGTCATGCTAGTGAGTAGTTGTGAATTGAAGAGATACCTGTGTTAAAGCTTGTGATTCCCGTAGCATGCACGTATGGTGAACCATTTTGTAACGAAGTCGGAGCATGATTTGTTTAATGATTGTTGACCTTTGTGTGACGGTCGGGAGCACGTGATGGTTAACTCCTACCAACCTCTCCCCTAGGAGCATGCATCTAATGCTTTGTTTGATAACTAATAGACTTTTACAATAAGTATGTGAGTTCTTTATGACCAATGTTGAGTCCATGGATTATACGGACTCTCACCCTTCCACCTTTGCTAGCCTCTCTAGTACCGCGCAACTTTCACCGCTACACCAAACCATCCTTCCTTAAAAAAGCCACCATATATTCCTCAAAACATCCACCATACCTAACTATCATGGCATTTCCATAGCCATTCCGAGATATATTTCCATGCAACTTCCACCATGTAGTTTTTCTATGACTTGCATCATCACTTCATATTGCATATAGAGTCATATTTTGTCATAGGAATCGAGTTGTAATTTCTTTTTCTTTGAGTTATAAGTAAATAAAAGTGTGATGATTTTTCATTAATAGAGCATTGTCCCATGATAGAAAAGGATGATGGAGGCTATGAATCCCTCACAAGTTGGGACGAGTATCCGGACTTTACAAAAATAAAAGAGGCCGACAAAGCCCAAACAAAAAATAAAAGAGGCCAAAGAAGCCCACCAAAAAATGAGAGAAATAGAGAAGGGACAATTGCTACTACCTTTTTCCACACTTGTGCTTCAAAGTAGCACCATGATCTTCATGATAGAGAGTCTCCTATTTTGTCACTTTCATACAACTAGTGGATATTCATCTTGCTCGACCACTTAGTTTTATTTTTGAGCTTTCATACACTTATAGCTCTAAGTGCATTGGTTGAATGGAAATCCCTACTCACTCACATTGATATCTATTGACGGACATCTCCATAACCCGTTGATACGCCTAGTTAATGTGAGACTATCTTCTCCTTTTTCCCTTGCACCTCTTCCATATTCTATTCCACCTATAATGCTATATCCATGGCTCACGCTCATGTATTGCGTGAGAGTTGAAAAGGTTTGAGAACACCAAAAGTGTTAAACAATTACGTGACTTGTTCATTGGGGTTGTGCATGATTTAGATACTTTGTGTGGGGAAGATGGAGCATAGCCAGACCATATGATTTTGTAGCGATGAGTTTCTAAGGCCATGTTATTTCGAAAGGACACAACTACCTTGTTTGTGTACTCAAAGTATTACTGTTTTTATGTCAATATTATACTATTGTTGTGAATCTAACAGATCTAAATATGCATGCCACAATAAAGAATATTACATGGATAAATATGTTGGGTAGCATTCCACATCAAAAATTCTATTTTTATCGTTTACCTACTCGAGGACGAGCAGGAATTAAGCTTGGGGATGCTGATACGTCTCCAACGTATCTATAATTTTTTATTGTTCCATGCTATTATATTATCTGTTTTGGATGTTTTATATGCATTAATATGCTATTTTATATTATTTTTGGGACTAACCTATTAATCTAGAGCCTAGTGCCAGTTTCTGTTTTTTCCTTGTTTTTGAGTTTCGCAGATAAGGAATATTTAACGGAGTCCAAACGGAATAAAAACTTCAGAATTATTTTTTCTGGAACAAAAGGAAACTACGAGACTTGAGAACCAAGGCAAAGGAGCCACCGTGGGGCCACAAGCCCTAGGGCCGCGGCTAGGGGGGTGGTCGTGCTGGGCAGGCTTGGGGGCTCACGACAGCTCCCCTAACCCTAATGTTCAGCCTATAAATTCCCAAATATTCCATCATGATCAGAACGAGCCACAAAAACACTTTTTCGCTGCCAAAAGCCTCCGTTCTTGAGAGATCCAATCTTGGAGCCTTTTTCCAGTAATCTGTCGGAGGGGGATTTGATCCAGGAGGGCATCTACATCAACTCCATCACCCCTCCGATGATGTGTGAGTAGTTCACCACAGACATACGGGTCCATAGCTAGTAGCTAGATGGCTTATTCTCTCTCTTTGCTTCTCAATATCATGTTCTTCATGATCTTCATGGAGATCTATCCGATGTAATACTCTTTTGCGGTGTGTTTGTCGAGATCCGATGAATTGTGGGTTTATGTTCAGATTATCCATGAATATTATTTGAGTCTTTCTTGAATTCGTATATGCATTATTTCATATCTTTGCAAGTCTATTTGAGTTATTGGTTTGGTTTGTCCAACTAGATTGGTAATTCTTGCAATGGGAGAAGTGCTTAGTTTTGGGCTCAATCTTGCGGTGTCCTCACCCAGTGACAAAGTAGGGGTAGCGAGGCACGTATTGTATTGTTGCCATCAAGGGTAGAAAGATGGGGTTTTCATCATATTGCTTGAGTTTATCCGTCTACATCATGTCATCTTACTTAATGTGTTACTCTGTTCTTCATGAACTTAATACTCTAGATGGAGGCAGGAGTCGGTCGATGTGTGGAGTAACAGTAATAGATGCGGAATCATTTCGGTCTACTTGTCACGGACGTGATGCCTATATGCATAATCATTGCCTTGGATATCTTCATAATTATTGGCTTTTCTATCAATTGCTCGACAATAATTTGTTCACCCACCATAATACTTGCCATCACGAGAGAAGCCATCTAGTGAAACCTATGGCCCCGGGGTCTATTTTCCATATTATACTTTCAGATCTGAAACCAAAAATACCAAAAATACTTGATGCATTATTTTTTACTTTTAGTTTTACTTTCTGTTCAAGCATCCTATCATATCTATCTCCATTTGATCTCATCCTTGCAAGTAACCATGAAGGGATTGACAACCCCTTTATATCGTTGGGTGCAAGAGTTTGATTCTTTGTGCAGGTACATCTATTAGTGATTCGCTTGTTGGGGAACATTGCATGGGAAACAAAAAATTTCCTATGCACACACAAGATCTATCCATGGTGATGAGCATCTACGAGAGGGAGAATGGATCTACATACCCTTGTAGATCGCTAAGCGGGAAGCGTTAAGAAACGCGATTGGTGTAGTCAAACGTCTTCGCGATCCAAATCACCGAGCATCCAGCGATCTCATCACGATCCGTCCCGCGATCCAATCATGATCCATCCCGCAAACTCATCATGATCCGTCCTGCGATCTCATCACGATCATGACGGCGCTCCGGCGATGGTGGTGGAGCTATTCCGACAGGGCTTCGCCTAAGCACTGCAGAATTCCAGACTAGAGGAGAAACTATGCACTAGAGGAACGGGTAGCACGTGGTTGAAAATCTTGTGCCAAAACCCTAAAACCCTCTAGTATATATAGGAGGAGGGGAGGAGGAGGATTGTCTCCCAAGGAGCCAGCCCTTGGGTCGGCCGAACTAGGAGGGAGGAGTCCTCCTCCTCCACTCCTAGTAGGATTAGGACTCCTTCCTTGTCTTAGCCCTTTTGCCTTTTCCCACCTTTTTCCTTTTGGGATTTTCTTCCCAGCCGCATGGGCCTTGTGTGGGACTTCCACCAGCCCACTAAGGGCTGGTATTCATCCTCCCACAGCCCATGTAGCCTCTTGGGTCGAAATACCCCTCCTGATGGTCTCCAGGTACACTATCGACACTCCCGGTACACTACCGATGAGCCCGAAACTTTTCCGGCGACCAAAATAGGACTTCCTATATAACAATCTTGACCTCCGGATCATTACTGAGCTCCTCGTGATGTACGACATCTCATCCTGGACTCCGAACAACCTTCGGTCACCACCATCCATAACTCTATACTACCGAAATGTCACCAAACCTTAAGTGTGCAGACCCTGCGGGTTCGAGAACTATGTAGATATGACCGAGACACCTCTACGGTCAATAACCAATAGTGGGACCTGGATTCCCATATTGGTTCCTACATATTTTACGAAGATCTTTATCGGTCGAACCTCTATGTCAAGGATTCAGTTAATCCCGTATGATGTTCCTTTTGTTCTTCGGTATGTTACTTGCCCGACATTCGATCGTCGGTATCTCCATACCTAGTTCAACCTCGTTACCGGCAAGTCTCTTTACTCGTTCCGTAATATAAGATCCCGTGACTAACACATAGTCACATTGCTTGCAAGGCTTGTTGTGATGTTGTATTACCAAGTGGGCCCTGAGATACCTCTCCGTCACACGGAGTAACAAATCCCAGTCTTGATCCATGCCAACCCAACAGACACCCACGGAGATACCTGTAGACTACCTTTATAGTCACCCAGTTACGTTGCAACATTTGATACAAACAAGGCACTCCTCCGGTGTCAGTGACTTGCATGATCTCATGGTCATAGGAACATATACTTGACATGCAGAAAACAGTAGCAATAAACTGACACGATCATATGCTACATTTTTAGTTTGGGTCTTTTCCATCCCATCATTCTCCTAATGATGTGATCCCGTTATCAAATGACATCTCATGTCAATGGCTAGGAAACCTTAACCATCTTTGATCAACGAGCTAGTCTATTAGAGGCATACTAGGGACATGGTTTTGTCTATGTATCCACACATGCATCTAAGTCTCCGATCAATACAATTATGGCATGGATTATAAACGATTATCATGAACAAGGAAATATGATAATAACTAATTTATTATTGCCTCTAGGGCATATTTCCAACAGTCCCCCACTTGCACTAGAGTCAATAATCTAGTTCACATCACCATGTGATTCGCATTGTTATGAATGTAACACCCAATGAGTTCTGGGGCTCGATCATGCTTTGCATGTGAGAGAGGTCTTATAGTCAACGGGTCTGCGATATTCAGATCCGTGTGTACTTTGCAAATCTCTATGTCAAACTGTAAACACTGCTACCACACTCCACTTGGTACTATTCCAAATGGCTGCTCCACTATACGTATCCAGATTTCTACTACGAGTCATCCGGATTGGTGTTAAAGCTTGCATCGACGTAACTCTTTACGACGAACTCTTTATCACCTCCATAATTGAGAAACATCTCCTTAGTCTTTTAGTTACTAAGGATAATCTTGACCATTGTCTAGTGATCCACTCCAGGATCACTTTTGTACCCCTTGACAGACTCATGGCAAGGCACACACCAAGTGCGGTACACAGCATGGCATAATATAGAGCCTATGGCTAAGGCATAGGGGACGATGTTCGTCCTTTCTCTTTCTGCTGTTGTCAAGCATTGAGTCTCACTCAACTTCACACCATACAAATCAGGCGAAAACTTTTTCTCTGACTGATCCATTTTGAACTCTTTCAAAATCTTGTCAAGGTATGTACTCATTGAAAGTCTCATCAAGCATCTTGATCTATCTCTATAGATATTGATGCTCAACAATCAGGTAGCTTTATCTAGGTATTCCTTTGAAAAACTCTTTTCAAACACCCGTTTATACTTTCCAGAAATTCTACATCATTTCCGATCAACAATATGTCAACCACATATGCTTACCAGAAACTCTATAGTGCTCCCAGTCACTTTATTGTAAATACAAGTTTCTCATTAAGTTTGTATAGACTCAAAAACTTTCATCACCTCATCAAAGTGTATATTCCAACTCCGAGATGCTTGCTTCAGTTCATAGGAGGATCACTGAAGCTTGCACACTTTTTAGCATCCTTAGGACTGACAAAACCTTCTAGTTGTACCTCATAAAACCTTTCCTTAAGGAAGGAAACGATGTTTTGGCATCCATCTGCTAGATTTCATAATTGAAAAATGCAGCAACTACTAACATAATTCCAACAGACTTTAGCATCGCTACGAGTGAGAAAGTCTCATTGTAGTCAACTCCTTGAACTTGGCGGAAATTTCTTGGTGACAAGTCGAGCTTTATAAATGGTGACATTTACCATCAGCGTCTGTCTTCATCTTAAAGGTCCATTTGTACTCAACGACCTGTCGTACAATGAGCAAGTCTACCAAAGTCTATACTTGGTTTTTATACATGGATCCTTTCTCAGATTTCATGGCCTCTAACCATTTGTCGGAATCCAGGCCCATCATCGCTTCTCCACAACTCATAGGTTCATGTTGTCCATCAACATGTCCTCCAAGACAGGGTTGTTGTACCGCTCAGGAGCAGTACACATCCATGTCGACCTACGAGGTTTGATAGTAACTTGATCCGAAGCTTCATGATCATCATCATTTACTTCCTCTTCAACTGACGTAGGTTCCACATAAAATCTTTCTGCGTTGCGCCACTCTATGGTTGAAACAAAGGTTCAATAACCTCATCAAATTCTATCTTCCTCCCACTCAATTCTTTTGAGAGAAACTTTTTCTCGGGATAGGACCCATTTTAGCAACAAACACTTTATGCTTCGATCTGAGATAGATGGTTCACCCAACTGTTCTTAGGGTATTCTATGAAGATGCATTTGTCCGCTTTGGGTTCGAGCTCATTAGGTGAAAAAAAAATTCCACACAAGCGTCGCAGCCCCAAAGATTAAGAAATGATAGCTTAGGTTTCTATCAAACCATAATTCACATGGTGTCATCTCAACAGATTTAGATGGTGCCCTATGTAAAGTGAATGTAGTTGTCTCTAATGCATAACCCCGAAATTATAGTAGCAAAACGATAAGAGACATCATAGCATGCACCATCACGCTATGGTGTTCCAGGTGGCGTGTGTTGTGAAACAACTTTCACATTGTCTAAAGTTGTATGCCAAACTCGTCACTCAGATATTCACCTCCGCGATCATATCGCAGACATTTTTATCTTCTTGTCACGATGATCTTTAAACTTCACTCTGAATTTGCTTGAACCTTTCAAACGATTCAGACTTGTGTTTCATTAAGTAAATATACACTATATCTACTCAAATCATCGGTGAAGGTAAGAAAATAACAATATCCACTACACGCTACACGACTCATCGGATTGCATACATCAACATGTATCATTTCCAATAAATCACTTGCTCGCTCCATCAATCCGGAAAACGGGGTCCTTAGTCATCTTGCCTAAGAGGCATGGTTCGCATGTCTCAACCGATTCGAAATCGAATGAGTCCAAAGATCCATCAGCATGGAGTTTCTTCATGTGCTTTATACTAATATGACATTTAGCGGCAGTGCCACAAGTATGTGGTACTATCATTATTAATTTTGTATCTTTTGGCATCAATGTTATGAACATGTGTATTACTACTATCAAGATTCAACAAACCATTCTCACTGGGTGCATGACCATTGAAGGTATTATTCATGTAAACAGAATAACCATTATTCTCTAACTTAAATGAATAATCGTGTTGCAATAAACACGATCTAATCACGTTCATGCTTAACGCAAAACACCAAAGAACATTTATTTAGGTTCGTCACTAATACCGAAGGTACAGAGAACGTGCGATGTTGATCACATCAACTTTGGAAACATTTCCAACACATATCGTCACCTCACCCTTAGCTAGTTCTCCGTTTATTCCGTAGCTTTTATTTCGAGTTACTAACATTTAGCAACCGAACCGGTATCCAATACCCAGGTGCTACTAGGAGTAGTAGCAAGGTATACATCAATAACATGTATATCAAATATACTTCTGTAGATGTTGCCAGCCTTCTTATTTACCAAGTATCTAGGGTTGTTCCGCTTCAACGACCGCTCTCCTCATAATTGAAGCACTTAGTCTCGGGTTTGGGTTCAACTTTGGGTTGCTTCACTAGAGCAGCAACTGACTTGCTATCCATGAAGTTTCCCTCCTTGCCCTTGCCCTTCTCGAATCTAGTGGTTTTACTAACCATCAACACTTGATGCTCCTTCTTGATTTCTACCTTCGTGGTGTCAAACATCGCGAACAGCTCATGGATCATTATTCTATCCCTGGCATTTTATTGTTCATCACCAAGTTCTAGTTGCCTAGTGACAGTGACTTGGAGAACTATATCAATCACTATCTTATCTGGAAGATCAACTCCCACTCGATTCAAGCGATTGTAGCACCTAGACAATCTGAGTACATGCTCAACGATTGAGCTATTCTCTTTCACCTTGCAGGGAAAGAATCTTGTTGGAGATCTCATACCTCGCAACATGGGCATGGGCCTGAGATCCTAATTTCAGCTCTTCGAACATCTCATATGTTCCGTGAGGTTGAAAACGTTTTGAAACCTCAATTCTAAGCCGTAATGCATGATGCACTAAACTATCAAGTAGTCATCAGAACGTGCCTGCAAGATGTTCACAACATCTACAGACGACGCTAGAGGGGTTGGCGCACCGAGTGGTGCATTAAGGACATAAGCCTTCTGTGCAGCAATGAGGACAATCTTCAAATCATCGACCCAGTCCGCAGTATTGCTACCATCATCTTTCAACTCTATTTCTCTAGGAACATATTACTTAAGAACTGCTGACTATGTTCAGGATAATGAGTTCAATTACTCATATTACTTAAGAACTCCCACTCAAATTGACATCCCTCCGGTCATTCGAGTGATACATGATCCAAATTCACCAACTCAATTCCGATCATCACGTGAGTTGAGGTGGTTTCAATGGTGAACATCATCATGTTGATCATATCTGATATATGACTCATGTTCGACCTTTTGGTATCTTGTGTTTCGAGGCAATGTCTGTACATGCTAGGCTCGTCAAGTTTAACCCGAGTGTTCTGCATGTGCAACACTGGCTTGCACCCATTGTATGCGAACGTAGATTCTATCACACCCGATCATCATGTGGTGTCTCGACACGACGAACTTTTGCAACGGTGCACACTCGAGGAGAACACAATTCATCTTGAAATTTAAGTGAGGGATCACCTTATAATGCTACCATCGTCCTAAGCAAAACAAGGTGCATAAAAGGATTGACATCACATGCAAATCATAAGTGACATGATATGGCCATGAACTTGTGCTTTTGTTCTCCATCTTGAAAGCACCGGCATGATCTCTATCGTCACCGGCATGACACCATGATCTTCATCATCTTGATCTCCATCAACGTGTCGCCATCGGGGTTGTCGCTCCCACCATGCTTCTACTACTATTGCTACCATTTAGTGATAAAGTAAAGCATTACATAGCGCTTAAAGATTGACACGCAGGTCAGGCAATAATTAAAGACAACCCTATGGCTCCTGCAAAAACAAGTTAGACATCCTCTAATTGTTGTTGCATGTTTTACGTGGCTGCTACACGTATCTAGCAAGAACAATTCTCACCTACACATAAACCACAATGGTGATACATAAGTTGCTTTTCAACCTTCTCAAGGACCGCCTTTGTCGAATCCGATCCAACTAAAGTAGGAGGAACGGACACCCTCCAGCCATCTTTGTGCGACGAGGTTACACGTCAGTCGATGGAACCGATCTCTCATAAGCGTACGAGTAAGGTTGGTCCGGAACGCTTCATCCCACAATACCGCTGAACCAAAACACGACCAAGGGAGGAAGCAATCTAAGCATCAATGCCCACAAACTCTTTGTGTTCTACTCGAGATCTCATCTACACATAGACCTAGCTCTAATACCACTGTTGGGGAACGTTGCATGGGAAACAAAAAAATTCCTACGCACACGCAAGATCTATCCATGGTGATGAGCATCTACGACAGGGAGAGTGGATCTACACACCCTTGTAGATTGCTAAGCGAGAAGCGTTAAGAAACGCGGTTGGTGTAGTCGAACATCTTCGTGATCCAAATCACCGAGCATCTTGTGATCTCATCACGATCCGTCCTGCGAACTCATCATGATCCGTCCCGCGATCTCATCACGATCCGTCTCACGATCTTGATCATGGTCCTTCCGATCTAGCGCTGAACGGACGGTACCTCCGCGTTCAGCACACGTACAACTTGATGACGATCTGCGCCTTCTTGATCCAGGAAGAGGGAGCGGAGAGGTCGAAGAGTTCTCCGACAGCATGATGGTGCTCCAGCGATGGTGGTGGAGCTATTCTGACAGGGCTTCGCCTAAGCACTGCAGAAACCCGATCTAGAGGAGACACTATGCACTAGAGGAACGGGTAGCACGTGGCTGAAAATCTTGTGCCAAACCCCTAAAACCCTCTAGTATATATAGGAGGCGAGGAGGAGGAGGCTTGGATCCCAAGGAGCCAGCCCTTGGGTCGGCCAAACCAGGAGGGAGGAGTCCTCCTCCTCCACTCCTAGTAGGATTAGGACTCCTTCCTTATCTTAGCCCTTTTGCCTTTTTCCACCTTTTTCCTTTTGGGCTTTTCTTCCCAGCCGCATGGACCTTGTGTGGAAATTCCACCAGCCCACTAAGGGCTGGTATTCATCCTCCCACAGCCCATGTAGCCTCTTGGGTCGAAATCCCCTCCCGATGGTCTCCTGGTACACTACCGACACTCCCGGTACACTACCGATGAGCCCGAAACTTTTCTGGCGACCAGAATAGGACTTCCTATATATCAATATTTACCTCCGGACCATTATGGAGCTCCTCATGACGTCCAGGATCTCATCCGAGACTCTGAACAACCTTCGATCACCACCATCCATAATTCTATACTACCGAAACGTCACCAAACCTTAAGTGTGCAGACCCTGCGGGTTCGAGAACTATGTAGACATGACCGAGACACCTCTACGGTCAATAACCTATAGAGGGACCTAGATGCCCATATTGGTTCCTACATATTCTACGAAGATCTTTATCGGTCGAACCTCTATGTCAAGGATTGAGTTAATCCCGTATGATGTTCCTTTTGTTCTTCGGTATGTTACTTCCCCGAGATTCGATCGTCGGTATCTCCATACCTAGTTCAACCTTGTTACCGGCAAGTCTCTTTACTCGTTTCGTAATACAAGATCCTGTGACTAACACTTAGTCACATTGCTTGCAAGGTTTGTTGTGATGTTGTATTACCGAGTGGGCCCTGAGATACCTCTCCGTCATGCGGAGTAACGAATCCCAGTCTTGATCCATGCCAACCCAACAGACACCCACGGAGATACCTGTAGAGTACCTTTATAGTCACCCAGTTACGTTGCGATGTTTGATACGCACAAGGCACTCCTCCGGTGTTAGTGAGTTGCATCATCTCATGGTCATAGGAACAGATACTTGACATGCGGAAAACAATAGCAATAAACTGACACGATCATTTGCTACGTTTGTAGTTTGGGTCTTGTCTATCCCATCATTCTCCTAATGATGTGATACCGTTATCAAATGACATCTCATGTCAATGGCTAGGAAACCTTAACCATCTTTGATCACCGAGCTAGTCTATTAGAGGCATACTAGGGACATGGTTTTGTCTATGTATCCACACATGCATCTAAGTCTACGATCAATACAATTATAGCATGGATAATAAACGATTATCATGAACATGGAAATATGATGATAACTAATTTATTATTGCCTCTAGGGCATATTTCGAACATCACTTGTATCTGCTACTGGATTGATACCTTGGTTCTCAAAAACTGAGGGAAATACTTATCTACTTTGTTGCATCAAACTGTTCCTCTTCACGGGAAACCAACGCATGCTCGAGAAGTAGCAAGGCATAGCCTTGCAACCCTATGTGTTTGTTAGAGGGCTCGATGGAATGATTTTGAATGGATGCCATGTATCTGTTAAATAAAATTGCATCATAGTTGTCTCTTGTCACTCTCGCGTTCTTCGATCCTGCAGGTACCCATGATAATGGAGTTCGAGGCACGAGGAGGCAAGGAGGTACAAGAATGTTAAGTGTTATTCTTAACACAAGTGACAGAAGGGTTTTCTATGGTAGCATGAACCCAATCCTTCGGGGTACATGAGGTGTGGTCATTAAACATGAATGATTTTTTCTGGTTTATCTTCATTACAAAGGTAACCCCATCTGATGGATAGGGTGTACAATTGGTGAATGACTCTTGATTCAGGGAGCGCTCCAATCAAGACGTAGTTTGGAAACATCCCCATTTCGAGTCATTGCAAGCACATCTTAATGGGTGTCTTCCATAGAAAAATTAAGATCATGATGATCGCGATTATCAAACATATGGTTGTATGAATTTAGTACTCATACCCATGCCTATATTTATTATAAGTGTTTTCAGTAGAAACAATTATTACAATCCTGTCTAAAATTAAGAATTCAATACTCCCGCAAAAGCTTGGTAGAAACCCTTGTGATAAGTACACGTCATCTTGTGGGTTCGATATCTCATAGTTACTCATTCGGGGAAGAGTTCGGGAACCCGTCTACTATTGGTTACGGATCACCAAAGGGACTGATCAACCACCAACTCCGTGGCCATCCACACCAAAGGGAAAGAATTCACAGTGGCATGCTATTGAGAACTGTCGTAGTCGATGCAACATCGCTCTAGCTCTAGCCTCCTCCAACCAGCACCTACTCCAAAATGATGCCTCGGGGAGGGAAAATGACACCAAAGGCACCGACATCATCTAATCCAAGAGAACCAGATCTAGGGTTTCCCCTGGAACACCCCGAGCAAGGTGATGTTGACTATAAGGATGATCCTCGACAAGAAAACAAGGAAGAAGATGCTGCCATCATCTGACATGACCGAAGTCGGCATGATTTTTGCAAGCATTCTCTCCACCCCGACTACACAGTTAACTGGATCCGCACAGAGCCGCGCCATGAAGACGCACTCTGGCGCTAGAATGCCGGGAGAGGACCTCCAACCGCCACTAACCGATCCCACCATGTGACTACATACGACCAAGAGACACACACATGACGGATCTGCACGCTGATCAGATCCATGGCTGCCGTCACCAACTATCACCTGAGAGCACGCCCGAGACCAATCCCCATTGATCCACCAGCCGTGGTGGTGACCAACACCACCTCCCCGTGAAGGAATTCTGCCCTAGCTAATGCGCTTCATTGTCCAGCGACCACCACCCACCTTCCTGGAGAGGATCCCCTATCAATGGCCCATGAGACCATCGGAGATCATATCGCCATCGTCCCCATCACGAGCACCACACGATGTTACCTCTTGGCGTGCATTGGTTTTCCCTTGAAGAGGAAAGGGTGATGCAGCAAAGTAGATAAGTATTTCCCTTAGTTGATGAGAACCAAGGTATCAATCTAGTAGGAGGAACAAACAAGGCACCAATGGATGCACCTACACAAACAATCAAACTCTTGCACCCAACGCTATAAAGGGGTTGTCAATCCCTTCACGATTATTTGAAAGGATTAGATCTGATAGAGAAAGAGGTAAAAGATTGCGGAAAGTAAAAAGTAAATAAATTGCAGCATGGTATTTTTTGTATTTTTGGTTTACGGATCTGAAAATATAATATGGAAAGTAGACCCGGGGGCCATAGGTTTCACTAGAGGCTTCTCTCTTGAAGGAAAATAACACAGTGGGTGAACAAATTACTATCGAGCAATTGATAGAAAAGCGAATAGTTATGAAGATATCCAAGGAAATGATTGTGTAGATAGGCATCACGTCCGTATCAAGTAGACTAAAATGATTCTGCATCTTCTACTATTACTGCACACATCGGCCGACTCCTGTCTGCATCTAGAGTATTAAATTCATGAAGAATAGAGTAACACATTAGGTAAGATGACACGATGTAGAGGGATAAACTCAAGCAATATGATGAAAATCCCATCTTGTTACCCTTGATGGCAACAATACAATACGTGCCTCGCTACCCCTACTTTGTCACTGGCACACTGCAAGATTGAACCCAAAACTAAGCACTTCTCCCATTGCAAGAATCACCAATCTAGTTGGCCAAACTAAACCAATAACTCGAAGAGACTTGCAAAGATATAAAATCATGCATATAAGAATTCAGAAAAGACTCAAATAATATTCATGGATAATCTGAACATAAACCCACAATTCATCGCATCTTGACGAACACACCGCAAAAGAGTATTACATCAGATAGATCTCCATGAAGATCATGAAGAACATAGTTTTGAAGAAAAAAGAGAGAGAAGAAGCCATCTAGCTACAAGCTATGGACCCATAGGTCTGTGGTAGACTACTCACATCTCGTCGGAGGGGCAATGGAGTTGTTGTAGATTCCCTCCGTGATCGAATCACCCTCTAACAGATTACCGGAAAAGGCTCCAAGATTGGATCTCTCAGGAATGGAGGCTTCTAGCGGTGGAAAAGTATTTGCGTGGCACTTTTTGGTATTGGGGGAATATTTGGGTATTTATAGAATGAAGAATAAGTCTAGGACTCCTGCTAGCAAGTCACAAGGTTGCCAGGCGTGGCCGCGCCCCCGTGGATTGTGACTTCCTGGCAAGTCCCTTGCCGGGCACTCTAAGCCTGGTACATCTCTTCTGTTCCAAAAAAATCTTTGTGAAGATTTCATTCCATTTGGACTCTATTTAATATTTGATATCTGCAATACTCAAAAACAAGGAAAAAACAGAAACTGGCACTAGGCTCTAGATTAATAGGTTAGTCCCAAAAATATTATAAAAAAACATATTAATGCATATAAAACATCCAAAACAGATAATATAATAGCATGACACAATAAAAAAATTAGATAAGTTGGAGACGTATCACACGACCTTGTCCGATAGCGGCCTCTAGGAGTGACGTGGAGATAAAAGCATCTTTACACTTATTCCATGAATCGATACGATTTTTAGGCAAAGTTGAAAACCTAGTTTTAGCACAATCTCGTAGTGAGAATGGAGATAGCTTTAATTTAATAATATCATTATCCACATCTTTCTTCTTTTGCATGTCACACAACTCAATGAAACTATTTAGATGGGATGCAGCATCTTCACTAGGAAGGCCAGAAAATTGTTCTTTCATAACAAGATTAAGAAAGGCAGCATTCATTTCATAAGATTCTGCACTAATGTCGGGAGGAATCAGAGTACTAATAAAATAATTATTATTAGTATTGGAAAAGTCACACAACTTGGTATTCTCAAACATCGTGACAAAGCAAGCAATCAAGCACACAAGCAAACAAAAGGCAAACGAAAAGGCAAATGGAAGAAGGGCGAATAAAAAGGCAAATCTTTTTCCTATTTTCTGATAATCGTTTTAGAAGTGGGGGATAGGGAAACAAGAGGCAAATGGAAAATAATGTAAATGCAAGAGATGAGTTTGTGTTGGGTCCTTGGTAGGCTTGATATGTATCCTCCACGGCAACGGCGCCAGAAATCCTTGTTGCTACCTCTCGAGCGTGCGTTGGTTTTCCCTTGAATAGGAAAGGGTGATGCAGCGAAGTAGAGAAGTATTTCCCTCACTTGATGAGAACCAAGGTATCAATCCAGTAGGAGTAACAAGCAAGTCACCGATGGATGCACCTACACAAACAATCAAACTCTTGCACCCAACGCTATAAAGGGGTTGCCAATCCCTTCACGGTTATTTGCAAGGATTAGATCTGATAGAGATAGATGTAAAAGACTGTGGAAAGTAAAAAGTAAATAAATTGCAGCAAGGTATTTAGGTATTTTTGGTTTATAGATCTGAAAATATAATTTTGAAACTAGACCCGGGGGCCATAGGTTTCACTAGAGGCTTCTCTCTTGAAGGAAAAATAACATGGTGGGTGAACAAATTACTATCAAACAATTGATAGAAAAGCGAATAATTATGAAGATATCCAAGGCAATTATTATGCATATAGGCATAACTTCCATGTCAAGTAGACTGAAACGATTATGCATCTACTACTATTACTCCACACATCGACCGACTCCTGCCTGCATCTAGATTAATAAGTTCATGAAGAATAGAGTAACGCATTTTGTAAGATGAAATGATGTAGAGGGGTAAACTCAAGCAATATGATGAAAACCCCATCTTGTTACCCTTAATGGCAACAATACAATACGTGTGTCGCTACCCCTACATTGTCACTAGGTGAGGACACCGCAAGATTGAACCCAAACCTAAGCACGTCTCCCATTGCAAGAATTACCAATCGAGTTGGCCAAACCAAACCAATAACTCAAAGAGACTTGCAAAGGTATTAAATCATTCATATAAGAATTCAGAAAAGACTCAAATAATATTCATGGATAATCTGAACATAAACCCATAATTCATCGGATCTCGACAAACACACCGCAAAAGAGTATTACATTAGATAGATCTCCATGAAGATCATGAAGAACATGGTATTTAAGCACAAAGAGAGAAAAGAAGCCTTCTAGCTACTAGCTATGGACCCGTAGGTCTATGGTGGACTACTCGCTCATCATCGGAGGGGCAATGGAGTTGATGTAGATGCCCTCCGTGATCGAATCCCCCTCTGACAGATTACCGAAAAAGGCTCCAAGATTGGATCTATCCGAAACAGAGGCTTCTGGTGGTGGAAAAGTATTTGCGTGGCACTTTTTGGTATTGGGTGAATATTTGGGTATTTATAGGACGAAGAATAGGGCTAGGTCTCCTGCTAGGGAGTCACAAGCTTGCGAGGCGCGGCCATGGGGGTTGCCGCGCCCCCTGGCTTGTGACTTCCTGGCAAGTCCCTTGCCGTGCATTCCAACCCTAGTAGATCTCTTCTGTTACAAAAAATATCACCACGAAGTTTTTATTTCGTTTGGACTCCGTTTAATATTTCATATATGCAATACTCAAAAAGAAGGAAAAAAAGAAACTAGCACTAGGCCCTAGATTAATAGGTTAGTCCCAAAAATAATATAAAATAGAATATTAATGCATATAAAATATCCAAAACAGATAATATAATAGGATGAAATAATCAAAAATAGATACATTGGAGACGTATCAGCATCCCGAAGCTTAATTCATGTTCGTCTTCGAGTAGGTAAATGATAAAAACAGAATTTTTCATGTGGAATGCTACCTAATATATTTATCCATGTAATATTCATTATTGTGGCATGAATATTCATATCCAAAAGACTCAAAACTAAAGCTTAATGTTGACATAAAAACAATAATGTTTCAAGCATACTAGCAAAGCAATTGTATCTCTTCAAAATATAATGGCAAAAGAAAGTTATCCCTACAATATCATGTGGTCTGGCTATGCTCCATCTTCCCCACACAAAGTATTTATATCATGCACAACCCCGATGACAAGTCAAGAAATTTTTTCACACCTTCTCTTTTCTCAAACCTTTTAACACTGACGCAATACATGAGCGTGAGCCATGGAAATAGCACTATAGGTGGAATAGAATATTATGGAGGTTGTGAAGGAAAAGGAGAAGATAGTCTCACATCAACTACGCGTATCAATGGGCTATGGAGATGCCCACTAATAGATATCAATGTGAGTGAGTAGGGATTGCCATGCAACGGATGCACTAGAGATATAAGTGTATGAAAGCTCAAACGAAAACTAGGTGGGTGTGCATCCAACTTGCTTGATCATGAAGACCTAGGGCAATTTGAGGAAGCCCATCGTTGGAATATACAAGCCAAGTTATATAATGAAAATTTCCCACTAGTATATGAAAGTGACAAAATAGGAGACTCTCTATCATGAAGATGATGGTGCTACTTTGAAGCACAAGTGTGGAAAAAAGATAGTAGCATTGTCCCTTATCTGTTTTCTCTCAATTTTTTATTTTGTTGGGAATTTAAAGCCTCTTTTTTTATTTGAGCTTTGCTGGCCTCTTTTATTTTTCATAAAGTCCGTAGTCTCATCCCCACTTTTGAGGGAATCATAGCTTCCATCATCCTTTCCTCACATGGGACAATGCTCTAATAATGATGATCATCACACTTTTATTTACTTACAACTCAAGAATAACAACTCCATAACAAGAACAAATTATGACTCTATTGAATGCCTCTGGCAGTGTACTGGGATGCGCAATGATCTATCATAGAAAATGCCATCAAAGAACGGACAAGCCATGAAACATCATGCTAGCTATCTTACGATCATGCAAAGCAATATGAAAATGATGGTGCAAGTCATAATAAACAAAACGGTGGAAGTTGCATGGAAATATATCTCGGAATGGCTATGGAAATGCCATAATAGGTAGATATAGTGGCTGTTTTGAGGAAAGATATATGTTGGCTGTTTTGAGGAAGGTGGGTTTAATGCATCGGCGAAAGTTGCGCGGTACTAGAGAGGCTAGCAAAAGTGGAAAGGTTAGAGTGTGTATAATCCATGGAATCACATTAGTCATAATGAACTCACATACTTATTGCATAAGTCTATTAGTCATCGAAGCAAAGTATTAGATGCATGCCCCTAGGGGAGAGGTTGGTAGGAGTAAACCATTGCACGCTCCCGACCCTCACACAAAGGTCGACAATCAATAAACAAATCCATCTCTTACTTCCTTACATAACGGTTCACCATACGTGCATGCTATGGGAATCACAAACCTTTACACAAGTATTTTTACCAATTCACAATTACTTCCTAACATGAATCTTAATATTACCATCTTTATATCTCAAAACTTTATGCAAGGAATCAAACTTCTCATAATACTCAATGCACTTAATATGGAAGTTTTTATTATATCCCTCTTGGATGCCTATCATATTAGGACTAAATTCATAACCTAAACCAATTACCATTCTATTTAAGAACTCTCGAAATAATATAAGTGAGGTATGAGAGTTCAATGATTCCAATAAAACCAAACACCACTGTGCTCTAAACAGATACAAGTGAAGCACTAGAGCAAAATTACCTATCTCAAAAGATATAAGTGAAGCACATAGAGTATTCTAATAAATTCACGCTTCATGCATGTCTATCTCAAAATAAGTGTGCATCAAGGATGATTGTGGCAAACTAAAAGTCAAAGACTCATATCATACAAGACGCTTCAAGAAAAACAAATATCATGTGGTGAATAAAAATATAGTCTCAAGTAAGTTTACCGATGGATTGAAGACGAAAGACGGGATGCCTTCCGGGGCATCCCCAAGCTTAGGCTCTTTGGCATCCTTGAATATGGCTTGGGGTGACTTGTACATACCCAAGCTTGGGCTCTTGCCACTCCTTATTCCATAGTTCATCAAATCTTTACTCAAAACTTGAAAACTTCACAAAACAAAACTCAACAGAAAACTCATGAGATCCATTAGTATAAGAAAATAAATCACCACTTTAGGTACTGTTGTGAACTCATTCTTTATTTATATTGGTGTAATATATACTATATTCTAACTTCTACATGGTTCATACTCCCCGATAAAACCCATAGATACATAAAAATAGGTAAACAACACAAAGAAACAGAATCTGTCATAAACAGAACAGTCTGTGGAAATCTGAAAACTACGTATACTTATGTAACTCAAAAAATTCTGAAACATTAGGAAAACCTGTGAAATTTGTATATAAATCTTGTGTAAAAATTTCAGACTCATTCGACCCTCTAAAAAAATTATAAAATTCCTGGACTAGGCACAAAAGTTTCTGTGTTTCAGCAAGACTAAATCAACAACCACCATAGACGACCCCAAAGGTCTTACTTGTCTCAAATGCTAATTAAAACACCAAAATACAATTACTACAGAAGTAATAATGTGGTAAACACTCAAAAAGTGAAGCAAAAACAGAACATAAAAATAAAATTGGGTTGCCTTCCAACAAGCGTTATTGTTTAACGCCCCTAGCTAGGCAAAACACAATAGATCTAGGTGTTGTCATCTTTGGTATGCAATCCAAAAGTATCTCTCATAATAGGTAAATAAGGCAATCCTATTTTCTTTCTAGGAAAGTGTTCCATGCCTTTCCTTAATGGAAATTTAAATCCAATGTTTCCTTCTTTCATATAAATAATTGCACCAATCATTCTAAGAAAAGGTCTACCAAGAATAATAGGACATGTTGGATTGCAATCTATATCAAGAACAATGAAATCTACGGGCAGATAATTCCTATTTGCAAAAATAAGAACATCAATAATCCTTCCCAGAGGTTTCTTATTAGTGGAATCTGCAAGATGCAAATTTAAAGAGCAGTCATCAAGATCATGGAAACCTAGCACATCACATAATGTTTTGAAAATCGTGGAAACACTAGCACCCAAATCACACAAAGCATGGCACTCATAATCTTTAACTTTAATCTTAATAGTAGGTTCCCACTCATCATGAATCTTTCTAGGGATAGAAACTTCCAACTCAAGTTTTTCTTCAAAATATTTCATCATAGCATCAACGATATGTTTAGTAAAAGCCTTATTTTGATTATAAGCATGCGAACAATTCAACATGGATTGCAACAAGGAAATAAAATCAATCAAAGAGCATCTATAATAATTAAAGTCCTTGAAATCCAAAATACTGGGTTCATTGCTATTTAAAGTTCTGACCTCTTCAATCCGAATTATATCAATCTTAGCATTAAGATCTATAAACTTTGAATCATTGGGCTGACTTTTAACTAAAATTGCCTTATCTCTAGTCCCATCTTTATGAAGATTTATATTGGAAAACAAAGATTCAATAGGAGTGTGGATGTACCAAAGTTTGGGTCTTTTAGTACCCCTTACTTATGCACGGGCAGTTGTAGCCACACCAATGGCAATGCCTACTAGGGGACAGCTGGATGCAAGTACGAAGAAGTCAAGAAAACTTTCAAGTCAATAATCACAAGCAAGAAGACCGGAAGATGGGACCCCGACAGGATGTTGCCGGGATGGCTCACGGAGCCCCGGTAAGACGTGCACCTGGCAAGATCGCGCCACCCTGCCAGCGCAGAGACCAGGTGTCGTCCCTCCTGGACACGTGTCGAGGCATATAGCGATGGTGGAAGTTAAGCGGTACCAATGGGATAGGCTCATGTCCCATCCTGTAGAAGGTCAGGGACGCCTGATGGTGCATTAAATGCGTCTGTCCTATGCCGTCAGTGTTAGGCATGATAACACCATAGCAATGTACACCTCATGTATGTACTATACGCCACTATTGGATACCCCTTAATCATATAAAAGGAGGCCCAAGGAGTTACGAGAGGGGGACTTTTGGACCTTTTTCACTTTTGGACTCTTAGAGGACATTCTAGCTCAGATGCATGCATAGTGACTATATACTATTCATCACACAGCGCTGTTGTAGCTAGAGCTCAAACACCAAAATACACTAAAGCAGGAGTAGGGTTTTACGCTTCTTAGTGGCCCGAAAACCTGGGTAAAAATCCTTCACGTTGTTCATTGGATCTGCTCTTTGTGCACACCTTCTCTTTGCCGAACCATAAAGGGATCCTTGCGATCCCATGGGTGTCGTGTACCGATTTGTCATGCCAGTTAGGGGGAATTGGTTCCATGAACCTGATCTAATGATCACTGTGCCGGTTTCTTCATCATCTTCATCACCATGTCCCCCCAAAAGAAGGCTTTTAGGCGGTCGATCCGTCCACGTCCAGTGTGCCCGCAACTACTCGTACGGGCGACGGTGAAGACGCAAGCGGAGGAGGCGGAGATCTTGAGCCTCCACAACGTTCTGGTGATCAAGGCCAAGCGAGCGGCGACGTCCGCCATGGTGAAGGCAAGCCAGGCACCGCCAGATCTCAAGACGGAGCTGTGCTACCTACGGGTGGCATAGTGAACTCCAGGGACGGAGGGGCGCCTTCGAAGACACCCACGCCGGCGCATGCGCCACGCCCTTCTTAGCCCACGCGCGATGGATAGCGTCACGATGTTGGTGGTTCTAAACGACCCCATGCAAAAACTCCTGAGCATCACTCCAAGGATGTGTGGGACCAGCATGCATGCCAGAATATTGGTGGCAGTAGTGCGCGGTCTCGGGACCGTGATGGAGCTCCTTCTAACACGGTTAGGAGTCAGAGCACTTCACGTTCTTCGCACCTTCCGCTGCCGACTTCATCAGCAGAAGCGTTGGCGCGAGCCAAGCTACTCCTGAATTTCCCTCCTACTACGGAGATGCTTGATAAGTGGAGAGCTACTATTCAAAGTCTTGTCAGCTTTGCTGATAGAGTTGGGCCACAGCGGGCGGAGCCTTCACGGCGGTGATCCGTTGAGTCTCCACACACCGATGGTGAAAAGGCTGGATATGGCACGACCACGGTGCACTCCCCTCTGCGACGATGATGACGATAGTCACTGACTCGATAGGTCGGCGCTTGTGGTAACGATTCAATGTCGTCGACCGATCCACGAACTCGCCGCGATCAACGTCAAGTTCTTCGGGAGCGAAGCAAAGAAGACGCTCAGACTACCTTCAAGCGACAGCGGGAAGCACGCCATCAATCTAACAGGCACGCAGGACACACTGTAGACAAGACTGCACCAAGGTATCCTGTTGACCTACCTTATGAGGTGGGTTGTCCAGCTTTTACCCATGAGCTGCGGCGAGTCCAGTGGCCTAATTCCCGAACGTTCAAACCAGAGGTCCAGGAAAAATACGACGGCAAGACTCATCCGTCAGAGTTCTTGAGCATTTACACCATTGCGGTGCAAGCTTCTGGGTCTCACGACGACAAGATGCTCACCAACTACTTCTCGTTGGTACTCAAGCCCAATGTCAGGTCATGGTTAATGCATCTGCCAGAGAATTCCATTTCTTCCTGGGCAGATCTATGTCATGAGTTTGTTGGCGCCTTCACCGGAGGCCACCAAGCTCCTGGCCAGGAAAGTGATTTGCATATCATCCCCCAGAAACAAGGCGAAACCTTGCACAAGTACATTCAGAGATTTAGCCGTGTGCATCACAACATCCCAAACGTTCATCCTGCTGCTGTTATTAGCGTCTTTCATCAGAACGTGCGCTACCGCAGGATGCGCGATGAGTTGGCGATGAACAAAGTTAGGGATGTCCCCGAGCTGTATGCTCAGTCTAATAGATGTGCTCAAGCTAAAGAAGGGAGGAGACTCCTAGGCGAGGATGCCAGCGCTGGAGTCGATTCCGAAGACGAAGACACCGCCGCCCCGACAAAGAATGGCCGATGGCGGAACAAGAAGTGCAAGGACAAGGCCGTTCTTGCCATCGAGGAATCCGACAACCTTGACAATGCCAAGACGGTTAAGGTTGGTGGCCCCGGCAAGGAAGTTGCCGGGTGCACCTCCTGTCAAGCCTTGCTGGCTGCCAACAGGCCGGAGGGCTCCCACAAGCAGTACTGCAAGATCCATCGCACCCAGGGCCACGATCTCAAAAACTTTCGGCAAGTCGAGCAGCTTGTCGAGAGGCAGAAAGCTGAGTATGTGAGGCAAGATAAGGAGAAGGCCCAAGATGGTCTATAGGGGTCCGGCAAGAAACGCGGTGGCCGATGAAGTCACCACGACAAGGTCAAGCAACAGAAGGAGAGGCCCGCTCGAGGCCGTGACAAGGAAGAGGGGGATGACGTTGGAAATGAGGAGGACGATGTGTCCAGCGAGCACGAGTTTGAAAAAGCTACAGAGATCATGTGCTACGACGGGGGCGCCTCATTTCATTCTTGTCACTGTCAACTTAAACAGTGGGCATGCGAGATTAATGCGACAAAGCCATATGTTGATGCCCGGAAACCATTGAGGTGGTCCAACACACCTATCATTTTTGACGCTGAGGATCACCCTGATCGCACAACCGCGGTCAGTTGTCTTCCATTGTTGGTTCTGCCAACAATTCGCAACCTCAAGGTGATGAAAATGTTAGTTGACGGTGGGGCTGGTCTGAACTTGATCTCACCTCATGTCATAAAAAGGTTGCAAATTCCTGATGTAGATCTCGAAGAGACGGGTATGTTTCAGGGGATCAATCCAAGGAGGAGCCAGCCGAAGGGCAAGATCACACTGCCGGTAACATTTGGTAGTGACATGAACTTCAAGACATAGAAGGTCATTTTTGATGTCGCCAAGATTCCACTGCTGTATAATGGTATCCTTGGCCATCCAGCACTGGCCAAGTTCATGGCGGCATCACACTACGCTTAGAATGTCTTGAAGATGCCCGGGCCGATGAGCGCCATCACAATCAATTCTGGCAAGAAGAGTGCGCTTATCTGTGCCGACCAATTCTACCAGGAGTTAGTTGCAGCACGTGTCGCCAAGGCACTTGCTCCTGCCGATGAAGCTCATAGGGGGGAGAAGACCGGCAAGACCTCTGGTACACATTCCGGCAAGCGCACCTCCTCAAAGACCGGCAAGACCGGCAAGACCTCGATGTGCAAGAGAGATCCAACACTAAGAGCAAGAATTCCAAGGCACCTCCACTGGAAATTAAGAAGGTGCCCGCCAAGGAGGATGGAACAGGAGGAACTTTCACCATAAGTTCCACCCTCGACGACAAATAGGAAAGCGCGCTCATTTCCTTCCTGCGGCGAATGTCAATGTGTTTGCATGGCAACCATCTGATATCCCCAGTGTTCCTAGGGATGTAATTGAGCACCACCTTGATGTGTATCCTCACACGTAGACCGTCAAGCAGAAAGTTAGGAAGCAAGCCTTGGAATGGCAAGAATTCATTGCCGAGGAAATCAGAAAGTTGGAAGTGGTAGGTTTGGTCAGAGGAGTGCTCCATCCAACATGGTTGGCCAATCCAGTTGTAGTGCGCAAGGCAAATGGAAAATGAGGCTGTGTATTGATTATACGGATCTCAATAAGGCATGTCCAAAAGATCCTTTTCCCTTGCCGCGCACCGACCAGATTGTGGCCTCCACTGCCGGTTGTGATCTGCTGTCATTTCTCGACGCTTATTCAGGATATCATCAGATCTTCATGTCCAAGGAAGACGAAGAGAAGACTGTATTTATCACCCCATGTGGTACATATTGCTTCGTGCGTATGCCTTTCGGGTTGAAAAGTGCTAGTTCAATGTTTGCAAGAGCGGTCCAGATCGGTTTTAAGCCTTAGCTGCATAGAAATATGGAAGCTTATATGGATGATATAGTGGTTAAAACAAAAGACAAAGGAACGCTCATACAAGATCAAGAAGAGACGTTTGCAAATCTGCGCAAGATCAATTTGAAGCTCAATCCTGAGAAGTGTGTGTTTGGTGTTCCACTTGGCAAGCTTCTCGAATTCTTTGTGTCTCAACATGGGATCGAGGCGAACCTAGACAAGATCAAGGCGATTGAGAAGATTGAAGCACCAAGACACGTCAAACATGTGCGTCGTCTTGCTAGATGCGTTGCGGCCCTGAGTAGGTTCATCTCAAAATCTACTGAACACGCCCTGCCCTTTTTCAAAATATTGAAAAAGTCAGGTCCAATGAAGTGGACTCCGGAAGCGGAGGCAGTGCTGCGGGATTTGAAGAGGTACCTCTCCTCTCCGCCAACACTAGTCACACTTAAACCACAAGAGCCGTTATTGCTATACCTGGCGGCAATGAATCAGGTGGTTAGTGTTGCGTTAGTGGTGCAAAGAGATGTCGAAGAACAAGCAACAGCAGAGGCTGGACCGCTAAGTGACGAGCCATGATCTTTCCCGGCAAAGTCTGGTGCCGAAAAGACGGGATCTGAGCAGATAAAAGAAGCAACACAGAAGAAGAATACGGTGCAACGCCCAATTTATTTTGTTAGCTCCCTTTTGCAAGGGGCTACATCAATATGCTCTGGCGTGCAAAAGTTGCTCTTCGGCCTCCTTATGGCCTCGAGGAAGCTGCGCCATTATTTCTAGGCACATGAGATCACTGTCGTCACTCGCTTGTTGTTGTAGCGGATTTTATGAAACCCAGATGCAGTCGGCAGGATTGTGGAATGGGCTTTGGAGCTCTCAAGCTTTGGTCTCAAGTTGAAAGTACTTCAACTATTAAGAGTAGATCCTTGGCAAAGTTCATTGAAGAATGGACCCCAATGTCGGACGAAGAAATCCAAGAAACAACTCTCCCCGACAAGGAAATGGATCAAGAATGGATTATGTACTTTGATGGGGCTTTCTCCCTGCAAGGCGCCGGTGCTGGCGTGCTGCTTGTCCCACCCACCAGAGAGCACCTCAAATATGTAATTCATATGCACTTTCCATGGGAGAGGTCGACAAACAACACAATAGAGTATGAGGGGCTGCTTGCCGGTCTCAGGATCGTGGCGGACCTTGGAATTAAGAAGCTCATTGTCATAGGTGATTCACAGCTTGGCGTCAAGCAAGTCAAAAAAGATTACTAGAGCCCGTTGATGGAAGCCTATGTGGATGAAGTGAGGAAGTTGAACGAGCGCTTTTGACGGTATGCAAATAGGGCATGTTCCTCGTGCAGAGAACAACATTGCCGACGAGCTGTCAAAACGTGATGCCCTCAAAGTACTTGTGGAACCAGGGACTTTTGTGCTCAAATTGACTCAGCCATCCGTAGCACCATAAGCAAGGCAAGATAAGAGAAGGAAGTTGAATTCCGGCCAATACTTACCCGCAGAGCTCTCGGAGGCTGCCGGCAAGGAAGTTTCCCAGGACAACGCCAAGCTTGTCGGGGGGCAACAGGCTCCGGCAGGACCTCGAGTGCTTGCCGTAGAGACAAATGGTCCTGCGGTAGAAGACATGCCATTAGTCCTTGCCATCGAACCTCAGGCTCTAGCATGGGCACAACACATTGTTCAGTTCCTTCAAACAAGAGAACTCCCTTAGGAACATGAAGAAGCGGAGAAAGTAGCCCGTCGGTCTAATATGTACCAGTTTGTGGATGATGTCCTGTACAGAAAGGGACTGAACGGTGTGAAATTGAAGTGCATTCCTCGGGGGGATGGTTGGAGATGTTGGTAGAGATACATGGAGGCATATGTGGCTCCCACATAGGATCAAGAGCGCTTGTTGGTAAGGCATTCCAAGAAGCTTTCTCTTGGCCCAGTGCTCTCCAGGATGCAACTGCACTAGTGACCAAGTGTGAAGCGTGCCAGAACCATTCAAACAAATTACGTCAACCAGCTCAAGCTCTTCAGACAATCCCTCTCTCCTGGCCATTTTCGGTCTAGGGGCTCGACATCCTGAGCCCCTTTCCCCGTGCTACCGGGGGCTTTGAGTACTTGTACGTCGTGATCGACAAGTTCACAAAGTGGACGGAAGTGCAAGTAGTGAGAAAGGTGACAGCACAATCAACCATCAAGTTCTTCAAAGGACTAGTTTGTCATTTTTGTGTACCGAACAGGATCATCACTAACAACGGCACATAGTTCACAAGCCGTACGTTCATGCAGTATGTCCAAGACCTTGGCAGCAAGATCTGTTTTGCATCTGTCACTCATCCGAGGTGCAACGACCAAGAAGAAAGAGCAAATGCTGAAGTGTTGCGAGGACTTAATACAAGAACTTTCGACAGGATTGGAAAGTGCGGAAGACGCTGGATTGATGAGTTGTCGGTGGTTCTTTGGTCAATCAGAACGACACCACATCGAGCCACCGGCCAGACACCCTTCTCCCTGGTATACAGGGCGGAGGCAGTTCCTCCCCACGGAACTCATATACGGGTCAGCTCAAGTGCTCGCTTCTGATGAGCTTGAGCAAGAGCAGTTGCGGCAAGATGATGCTACGCTCCTTGAGGAAGATCGTCTTTGGGATGTTGTGCGAGCTGCATGCTACCAGCAAGCTTTGCGCCGTTACCATAGCTGCAAGGTTCATGCCTGAAGCCTTGAGGAAGGCGACCTTGTTCTTCGGCGCGTTCAGTTGGCCAAGAATTCCAACAAGTTGATGCCAAAGTGGGAAGGGCCTTATTGGTAGTACGAGTCACAGGCCTGGCGCGATCCGCCTGGAGACCGAGGATGGTGTTCCGGTGAGCAACTCCTAGAATATCGAACATCTTCATAAGTTCTATCCACAAGGCGCGGTTGCCGGCCCCCCGGTAACCATATTTTTTACAAGGCTTGCCGGCAAGGCATGTAATCCTTTGTCCAAAGCCTGGCACAGACCGTGCGCATAGTTGAATAAGATCAAGCGTTCTACAACTCTTGTCGATTTCCCTGTTTCCTCATGTGCATGTTTATCTGAGATGTTGCATTACGCTTATTCCCAGCAAGTGCTAACGAACCGCCAAGGTTTCATATCTCTATTTTCTCTTCTTTCTTTTTCTTAAAGGTTAGAAGGTTCCCTTGCATGAATGTTTGCCTCGGGGATGTGATGGTATGGACACCAACAGGCGATGTTCGGAATTGGCAAGCATGCAGAAAGGAGTACCTCAACGAAAAGCTAAGTTGTAAAAGCCTAAGTAATTTTTTTACTATAAAGTTATTTTCCTTGGACGATTTCAACTTTTGTATGGGAAACCTGCACGCGAAGGAACCTTGTCGTGATCGGTTGTTCCCTTGCTTTGTTTCAAGTCCGCTCAATAGCTTAAGTGGTTGCACTGAAAACGTCAAGGTAACTTGTCATGATAGGTTGCGCCCTTTGTTTCGAGTCCACTCAACGGTTTAAGTGGTTGCACTAAAAATTTCAAGATATCTTGCCGGCAGCGGCACCACCAGCAGGCTGCTAAGGATCCGCTCCTCAAAGCGCTCGCGGCAGGGCTGCATGCACCCGCAAGTTTTCCGAAAAAGCACAGGGAGTGTACCATATAGAGAAAATCTAACAAGAGGAATAACATGCATTCCTTCAGAAAAACAGACCGTTATATTACATTAAAAAGTTTCCACGGTTCTAACTTAAGATAAAATTGTCGTTGGCATGGAATGGTGGCAACAAGAAAAGGTGGAGAACCTAGTCCATGCGATGGCCTTCTACCCTCTTGACTTGGTTCACCATGTCGACGATGGGCGTGACAAGTTCCTCGATTGCCTTGACGTCCACACCCTTCGTCAAGCAGTCGAGGACGTTGGTGAAGTTGATGTCAGGGTTCTTGTGTGCCACTTTGACGAGCACCTTGAGGTGGACGGCCCTATAGAGCTTGCGGGATTCGTTGTCCAGATGAGTTGCCCGATTAGAATGGAGCTTCTTCAGAGCGTCAATTATGTCGTCGAAGAACATGGTCAACCTGGCACTCGGAGACACCCTGTCGTTGGAGGAGAGGCTGAAGTTTTGCAGACCCATGGCGGACTTGAGTGTCGAGATCTCCTTGTCGTGTTCCTCAAGGTTCGCCTCCAGCCTCTTCACCTTGTCGGCAAGCTCGTTTTTGGCGGCCTCTATAGCTCCAGAGGCATCGACGGCTTCCTTTAGCTTGCCGGCATGGTCGGTGACCAGAGCCTCGAGGGCTTCCTTGTGTTTCTACTACATCTCCTAAGTTTGATGCGCGACAATCATTTTGATTTCTTCGTCTTTGCGGCGAAGCATGTCGGCAAGTGCCCCTCGTGAGTGACAAGGTCCTCTTCATGAGCATCAAACCCGACATGGCATTCTCTTAGGCGAGATTCCTCTAGTGCAGCCTGCTGTGAGGCGTCCTCTCACACCTTCTCAATGTCGGACTGCTTCAAGAGAAGCTCGTTTCAGCCTTCGCCCAGCTGCTCCTGACCAGTTTTCAACTCTTGGAAAGCTTCAGCGAACCAGGCCTATGTTTCCTCATTGCATTTCTGGAAATCCCATTCTGCTGCTTGAACAATTGCTCCTCTGGAGTCCATCTTCTCCTTTCGAGTGCGATAGAGCGCCTGGAGCTTCTGAAATTTATCGCTCATGGTTTCGAGGAGCTGTTCTTCCTTTGATTGGCTGTTGGCGCCTGGTTCGCTAATAACGTCGAGTCCGGCAGAAGTGGCGACTTCCCCGTCGAAGATTTCTCTTTTAGTTGGCACCCCAATCCTTGTCGTTCCTGGTATGTTGACAAACAGTTCTCACCAGCCTTGAGGTATCTGCTTGAAGAGGAGGCTTTGGGTGTTGATGGCTGATCTTCAACAACCGCCTCACCGGCATCTAGGGGCTCCATGGCCAGCGTAGCGCCTAGCGCTCCTATGGCAGGAATGCCGTCAGCATGGTCACTAGACTCCTTACCGGCCTTCTCAACGGATTCCTTGGCGGTGTCTTCCTGTACATCCTTGGCCACTTCGTCAGCAACACTTCCGGTGGTCTCGGCAGCAACATCTCTGGCGGTCTCCTCAATGACGACGTCGACATCCATTTGTTTCATCGAAGGGAGATATGAAAACCAAAGATGGAGAAACAAGATGAGACCAAGGTTGAAGTTCAAGAAGACAAAAATATATATGAAGGTAGAATAACAAGTACTCTGCAGCAAGCGGCTTACCTGTGCTAAGCTGTTGAGAAGGAGTTTCTCCTTCCCCGGCTACATTGGTTGCCGATGTCGGAATGCCGGTGCCTGTGCTTGCCGGCCTCTCCTCAGCAAGAACGGGCTCGTCAGCAGAAGCCCTCTCTAGAGATCCATCTCTAGGCGGCGTAGTCAAAGGAGGTGACGCATCAGGGGCGGCCTATGATGGTGTTCCTTGTTGTTGCCTTCCTTCTACAAGACCGGTGATGTCAGGAGTAAAGATACATGTCCCAGCGCTCGCCAGTGTGAAATGAGTAACAGACTCACGCTGCGGGTTGTATTGAGGACTGCGTCGTGGGCTGGACTCCGGGCTAATGTCGATCAGCTCCAGCGCACCTGTGGTGCTTGATGGCGGCACATCGCCCATTGAAGTCTTCGCCTTCTTCACCATCCTTTGTGCTAGCGTTTCCGTATCTCTGTGGGGACAGTCCAAAGCGAGACAAATAAGCTAAGCAAAGCTGAGAGAAATCGTAGCATAAAAGATGTGGCAGGGTGCTTACTCTTCTTCTTCCGAGCTAAAGGCAGACAAGTCGAAGTCCACCTCCGCCACGGTGTCCGAAGGAGGGAAAGGAATGGTCCTGGGTCACTTGGCTGTAGCAGAAGCGAATGATTGTTGTTGAGCTTCTTGCCGCTATGCAGCCTTGCCGGCCGCCATCTTGTCGGTGGCTGCACCACTCGGGGAAGGCTGGAGAGCTGAGGCACCGGAGGAAGGTTTCCAAAGAACACGCTTCTTCTTCCTCTCGGGAGCTGGGGGCTGTTCGTGCAACTGCTTTTCGGTTGAGTCTTCGGTAGAAGGACCCACGGTAGCGGTGCCACTTTGCTCTCCGGCAACCTCGCACTACACAGAAAGTTCTCCCTCTGATACCATCTCTCCTTCACTGGCTTCCTCTTCTATGAAGCCAGCACTTCTGGCCTCCGCGGCAAGAGTCGCCTCTTCCATCTTGCTGGTGATGTACACCATTTCCTCTTCAGTGGTGGGGCAGATGAGGTTCGTTTCTTCCTGAATGGCCTTTTCCGACAAGTTGTCGAAGAACTCTTGTACCCATTCTGCGGACGGCTCTTCCCAAGGTCAGTCAAGGTCATGAGCATTGCACACCTGCATCATGGTGAGGATTGAAGCCAGGGCAGAGTTGTTGCACAGGGGGATTACACCAGCCGACAACTTGTGTTTTGTGTCAGACTTGAACAACTTTTGGCAGAGAGCCGCATGCTCCATGACCATCAAGTTATTGTTCAGGCCAGGGTGCAACCTCATGATGTGTGCCGCATTCTGGAATTCTCAGGTTGGTCTCTCTTTGTTCTGCGGAGGGGAGATGCGCCAGCAAAGAAAGTCAGCCCCAATCATCTCTATTGTGAGCCCAACAACTTTGAGGCGGTGAATCTTGGTGACTTCAACTGTGAGCTTCTCGTCGTGAAGGTCGAAGTCGCTCTAGCCAGCACCGCTTACCATCTTTATTTGTCAAGGCAAACAGAAGGGTTGATGATCTTCCTCCTGAATCCAGGACCACCTGGCCCGCCATTCATCCCACTTATCGTGGAAAGCCCCGGCTAGGTATATATCCTTGTTCCATGCCCTTGGGATCCAGGAGATAGAACCAGAAAGGGCTTCTCCCCCTTGAATACGGGAATGAAGAAGTGGCGGAAGAGGGCGGTGTTGGGCACTACTCCGGCAAAGTTTTTACAGAGATGGGTGAAGACTGACATACATGTCACAGCATTCGGCATAAAATCCAAGAGATGGAAGCCGTATGTGTACATGATGTCATTGAAGAAATCAGAAACGGGGGACAGAGCACATAGTAAAGGTAATCGATAAAGAAGGGGAATTTTTCTAGGCCACCTTTGGAGGAACCTGGACTCACGCGAGTAGCAGGATGAGCCTTCGTCTCCCTTGCCTGCATGCTCTGGTATCGCTCCTTCAAGGTGCTCCTGTCGAGCACCGGAGTGAAAACGACACGCTCCTTCTGCATCTTCGCCAGATCCACCTCTGTGATAGCGGCTTTCGTTCCCTTTCCCTTGCTCTTCTTGGGTGGCATGGCAGCTGTGGGAGTAGAGGCTGAGAATGGAGAGGGCGTGGAGGTGGAGGATGAGCGGGAGAGGCTCTGTTTTAGGCTCGAGGAAGGAGACGACGGAGGTTCCCAAATTGGAAAGGATGCGGAGTAAATGAGCAACCGCCTCTGTGGATTCCTTCTTATGGGGAAGATGCGAGGCTGACACTTTACTAATATATGTGAAACGCCTTTGTGAGAGTGCTGCAATTACGGCCGCTTCACGCACGTATCCCACGTCGTGCACTCAGTGTGCATTGTGGGGGGAGGCGCAATAAGAGGAATGAGTACAACCGTCGTCTCCTGCCACGCGTGCCCGTGCACTATTTGGTCCTAGCCCAACAACGCCTCACACCCATGTGTGGCCCATGCTCGGGGGCTCCTGTCGGTGTACTAAAGTTTGGGTCTTTTAGTACCCCTTGCTTGTGGACGGGCAGTTATAGCCACACCAGCGGCAAGGCCTACCAGGGGACTGCTGGATGCAAGTACGAAGAAGTCAAGAAAATGTTCAAGTCAATAATCAAAAGCAAGAAGACCAGAAGCTGGGACCCCGGCAAGATCTTGCCGGGATGGCTCACGGAGCCCTAGCAAGACATGCACCCGGCAAGATCCCGCCATCCTGCCAGCACAAAGACCAGGTGTCGTCCCTCCTGAACACGTGTCGAGGCATCTAGCGATGGTGGAGGTTAAGCGGTACCGATGGGAAGGGCTCCTGTCCCGCCTCGTAGAAGGTCAGGACACCTGATGGAGCATTAAATGTGTTTGTCCTATGCCATCAGTGTTAGGTATGATAACATTGTAGCACTATACACCTCGTGTATGTACTGTACACCACTGTTGGATACCCCTTAATCATATAAAAGGAGGCCCAAGGCGTTACGAGAGGGGGACTTTTGGACATTTTTCACTTTTGGACTCTGAGAAGACATTCTAGCTCAGATGCATGCATAGTGACTATGTACTGTTCATCACATAACACTCCTATAGCTAGAGCTCAAACACCACAACACACAAAAGTAGGAGTAGGGTTTTAGGCTTCTCAGCGGCCCGAACTTTGATAAAAATCCCTCGCGCTGCTCATTGGATCTGCTCTTTGTGCACACTTTCTCCTTGCCGAACCATAAAGGGATCATCACGATCCCACAAGTGTCGTGTCCTGACAAGGAGTCACATCAATTACTTTGAGATCTTCATCATTATTATTACAAGAACGCACTTTTTCAAGCCATTCACGCTTAGCATGTATTATAGCGGTTCTTTCCTTACACTCATCAATAGAAATTCTCATAGCTTTTAAAGACTGATTAATATCATGCTCGGGTGGAGTAGATCTAACTTTCAAAGAATCAATCTCAAGCGAAATTCTTTCAACGTTCCTAGCCAAATCATCAATCTTGAGCAATTTTTCTTCAGTCGAAGCATTGAAAACCTTTTGAGAATTAATAAATTCTTTAATAATGTTTTCAAAATCAGAGGGCATCTTATTATAATTTCCATAAGAATTGTTGTAGGAATTACCATAATTATTAGAGGAATTAATACGAAACGGCCTAGGATTGAAATTACCTCTATACGTGTTATTACCAAAATTGTTCCTACCAAAGAAATTTACATCCATAGATTCATTATTATTTCAAATCAAAGAAGACAAAGGCATATCATTAGGATCAATAGGAGAACTCTTACTAGCAAACATTTTCATCAATTCATCCATCTTTTCACTCAAACTATTTATTTCTTCAATAGCATGCACTTTTTTACTAGTAGGAGATCTCTCTATATGCCATTGAGAGTAATTTACCATAATATTACCTAGGAGTTTAGTAGCTTCTCCTAATGTGATTTCCTTAAAAGTACAACCCGTGGCGGAATCTAAAAGATTCCTAGATGCAAAATTCAATCCCGCATAAAAAATGTATAATCAGCCATAAACTCAAACCATGTGCGGGACAATTTCTAATCATTAATTTCATCCTCTCCTAATATTGTGCAACATGCTCATGATCAAGTTGCTTAAAATTCATTATATTGTTCCTCAGGGAGATGATCTTAGCGGGCGAAAAGTACTTGGAAATAAAAGCATCTTTACACTTATTCCATGAAGCGATACTATTTTTAGGCAAAGATGAAAAGCAAGTTTTAGCATGATCTCATAGTGAGAACGAAAATAGCTTTAATTTAACAATATCATTATCCAAATCTTTCTTCTTTTGCATGTCACACAACTCAATTAAAGTAATTAGATGTGATGCGGCATCTTCACTAGGAAGGCCAGAAAATTGTTCTTTCATAACAAGATTAAGCAAGGCATCATTAATTTCATAAGATTCTGCACTAGTGACGGGAGCAATCGGAGTACAAATAAAATCATTATTATTCGTATTGGAAAAGTGACACAAATTGGTATTCTCGCACATCGTGACAAAGCAAGCAATCAAGCACACAAGCAAACAAAAGGCAAACGAAAAGGCGAACGGAAGAAGGGCGAATAAAAAGGAAAATCTTTTTGGTATTTTTGGAAAATCATTTTAGAAGTGGGGAGAGGAAAATGAGAGGTAAATACAAATAATGAAAATGCAAGAGATGAGTTTGTGATGGGTACTTAGTAGGCTTGATGTGTATCCTCCCCGGCAACGGCGCCAGAAATCCTTCTTGCTACCTCTTGAGCGTGCGTTGGTTTTCCCTTGAATAGGAAAGGGTGACGCAGCGAAGTAGAGAAGTATTTCCCTCACTTGATGAGAACCAAGGTATCAATCTAGTAGGAGGAACAAGCAAGTCACCAATGGATGCACCTACACAAACAATCAAACTCTTGCACCCAACACTATAAAGGGGTTGTCAATCCCTTCACAATAATTTGCAAGGATTAGATCTGATAGAGATAGATGTAAAAGATTGCGGAAAGTAAAAAGTAAATAAATTACAGAAAGTTATTTTTGGTAGTTTTGGTTTATACATCTGAAAATATAATATGGAAAGTAGATCCGGGGGGCATAGGTTTCACTAGAGGCTTCTCTCTTGATGGAAAATAACACGATGGGTGAACAAATTACTGTTGAGAAATTGATAGAAAAGCGAATAATTATGAAGATATCCAAGGCAATGATTATGCATATAGTCATCACGTCTGTCTCAAGTAGACCGAAACGATTCTGCATCTACTACTATTACTCTACACATCGACCGACTCCTGCCTGCATCTAGAGTATTAAGTTCATGAAGAACAGAGTAACGCATTAGGTAAGATGACATGATGTAGAGCGATAAACTCAATCAATATGAGGAAAACCCCATCTTGTTACCCTTGATGGCACAATACGTGCCTCGCTACCCCTACTTTGTCACTGGGTGAGGACACCGCAAGATTGAACCCTAAGCACTTCTCCCATTGCAAGAATTACCAATCTAGTTGGCCAAATCAAACCAACAACTCGAAGAGACTTGCAAAGATATGAAACCATGCATATAATAATTCAGAAAAGACTTAAATAATATTAATGGATAATTTGAACATAAACCCACAATTCATCAGATCTCGACAAACACACCGCAAAAGAATATTACATCGGATAGATCTCCATGAAGATCATGAAGAACATGGTATAAAATCACAAAGAGAGAGAAGAAGCCATCTAGCTACTAGCTATGGACCCATAGGTCTGTGGTGGACTACTCACACATCATCGGAGGGGCAATGGAGTTGATGTAGATGCCCTTCCTAATCGAATCCCCATCCGAAAGATTACCGGAAAAGGCTCCAAGATTGGATCTCTTGAGAATGGAGGCTTCTGGCGATGGAAATGTATTTGTGTGGAACTTTTTGGTATTGGGTGAATATTTGGGTTTTTATAGGACAAAGAATAGGGCTAGGACTCCTGCTAGGGAGTCACAAGCTTTCTAGGCACGGCCACGGGGGTGGCCGCGCCCCCTCTGGCTTGTGACTTCCTGGCAAGTCCCTTGCCGTGCACTCCAAGACTGGTAGATCTCTTGTGTTCCAGAAAAATTTGTTGCAAAGATTTCATTCCGTTTGGACTCTGTTTAATATTCCATATCTGTAATACTCAAAAAAAGGAAAAAACACAAACTGGCACTAGGCTCTAAATTAATAGGTTAGTCCCAAAAATAATATAAAATAGCATATTAATGCATATAAAACATCCAAAACAGATAATATAATAGCATGACACAATTAAAAATTATATATACGTTGGAGATGTATCACACGACCTTGTCTAATAGCGGCCTCTAGGAGCGACGAGAAGAGATTGATATCGAGAGGATGAGGTGGCGGCGACTGTCTAGGGTAGGTCGGGAGGTGGAGATGAGGGTTGCCACAGGCTAGGGAAGATCGGAAGGAGGAGGTGGCGGCAGGACTGTTATTTTTTACATACATATGCGTAAGTAGCATCGAGATTTTCAGCAAAGATTATGACTAACCATGTCAAATTAAACTCTGAGAGATTATATTAACTCATATCAATGACATAAGCAACTAGCGAGCAATAATAAAATATCTCAAATGCAAACATTTTGTCAAAACAATCATGATATAATATGACAATAATGGTATATGGATGTCTACTATGCAACATTCTTCTTGTAGACTCGTGTTGGGCCTCCAAGCGCAGAGTTTTGTAGGACAGTAGCAAATTTCCCTCAAGTGGATGATCTAACGTTTATCATTCCGTGGGAGGCGTAGGATGAAGATGGTCTCTCTCGAACAACCCTGCAACCAAGTAAGAGAGAGTCTCTTGTGTCCCCAACACACCCAATACAATGGTAAATTGTACAGATGCACTAGTTTGGCGAAGAGATGGTGATACAAGTGTAATATGGATGAGTTGGGGAATGTCGCATGGGAAACAAAAAAATTCCTATGCACACGCAAGATCTATCCATGGTGATGAGCATCTACGAGAGGGAGATTGGATCTACATACCCTTGAAGATCGCTAAGCGGGAAGCGGTAAGAAATGCGGTTGATTTAGTCGAACGTCTTCGCGATCCAAATCGCCGAGTGTCCCGCGTTTAGCACATGTACAGCTCGATGATGATATCTGCCTTCTTGATCCGAGAAGAGGGAGCGGAGAGGTACATGAGTTCTCCGGAAGCGTGACGGCGTGGCCGTGATGGTGGTGAAGCAATTCCAGCAGGGCTTTGCCTAAGCACCACTAAAACAATCTAGAGGAGAACCTATTATCTAGAGGAGAGGGTAGCACGTGGATATTAGGGTTAGCTTTCCCCTCTAAATCCTCTAGCATATATAGGAGGGAGGGAGGGAAGGAGGCAGCCTCAAACCCTCAAGGTTTGGTCGAAATTGGAGGTGGAGGAGTCCTACTCCAATCCTATTAGGAGTAGGATTCCTCCTTTCCATTTGGAAACTCTTTCCACCTCTCCACCTTTTGAGCTTTTCCCGCCGCTAGCCGCATGGGTGTTAGTGGGGGCTTAGTCCATACCACGATGGGCTGGTTTGAATCCTCCCATAGACCATGAGGTCCTTTGGGTCGAGACACCCCTCCCGATGGTCCCTCAGCACCCTCCCAGCTCTCTTGGTACACTATCAATGAGCCCGAAACTTTTTCGGTGACAAAAACAGGACTTCCTATATATCAATCTTTACCTCCGGACCATTCCGGAGGTCCTCGTGACATCTGGCATCTCATCCGAGACTCCGAACAACCTTCAGTCACCACCATACATAACACTATACTACTGAAACATCGCCGAACCTTAAGTGTGCAGACCCTGCGGGTGCGAGAACTATGTAGACATGACCGAGACACCTCTACGGTCAATAACCTATAGCGGGACCTGGATGCCCATATTGGTTCCTACATATTCTACCAAGATCTTTAACGGTTGAACCTCTATGTCAAGGATTCAGTTAATCCCGTATGTTGTTCCCTTTGTTCTTCGGTATGTTACTTGCCCGAGATTCGATCGTCGGTATCTCCATACCTAGTTCAATCTCGTTACCGGCAAGTCTATTTACTCATTGCATAATACAAGATCCCGTGGCTAACACTTTAGTCACATTGCTTGCAAGGCTTGTTGTGATGTTGTATTACCGAGTGGGCCCTGAGATACCTCTCCGTCACACGGAGTAACAAATCCCAGTCTTGATCCATGCTAACCCACCAGACACCCTAGGAGATACCTATAGAGCACCTTTATAGTCACCCAGTTACATTGCGACGTTTGATACACACAAGGTACTCCTCCAGTGTCAGTGAGTTGCATGATCTCATGGTCATAGGAACAGATACTTTACATGCAGAAACGGTAGCAATAAACTAACATGATCATATGCTACGTTTATAGTTTGGGTCTTGTCCATCACATCATTCTCCTAATGATGTGATCCCGTTATCAAATGACATCTCATGTCCATGGCTAGGAAACCTTAACCATCTTTGATCAACGAGCTAGTCTATTAGAGGTATACTAGGGACATAGTGTTGTCTATGTATCCAGACATGTATCTGAGTTTCCGATCAATACAATTATAGCATGGATAATAAACGATTATCATGAACAAGGAATATGATAATAACTAATTTATTATTGCCTCTAGAGCATATTTCCAACAGTCTCCCACTTGCACTAGAGTCAATAATCTATTTCACGTCACCATGTAATTCACATTGTTATGAATCTAACACCCAATGAGTTCTGGGTCTCGATCATGCCTTGCATGTGAGAGAGGTCTTTGTACATAGGGGACGACGTTCGTCCTTTCTCTTTCTTCTGCTGTGGTTGAGCTTTGAGTCTCACTCAACTTCACACCTTACAAATTAGGCAAGAACTCTTTCTTTTACTGATCCATTTTGAAATCTTTCAAAATCTTGTCAACGTATGTACTCATTGAAAATCTTATCAAACGTCCTGATCTATCTCCATAGATCTCGATGCCCAACAATTAAGTTGCTTTTATCCAGGTCTTCCTTTGAAAAACTCTTTTTGAACAACCCTATATGCTTTCCAGAAATTCTACATCATTTTTGGTCAATAATATGTCAACCACATACGCTTATCAGAAATTATATAGTGCTCCCACTCACTTTCTTGTAAATACAAGTTTCTCATAAACTTTGTATAAACCAAAAAACTTTGATCACCTCATCAAAGCGTATATTCCAACTCCGAGATGCTTGCTTCAGTCCATAGAAGGATCATGTAACATCCCAAATTTTGGAATGTTATAATAAATGTTAGAATGATTGTTTCTTTGCTTGAGTGATTGAATTAAGTGAAATTTGAAACTTTTCAAAACTTTTGAATGAGAGGGAATAAAATGACTCTCCCATTTTATTTTGAATTCAAATTCTTACCTTTCAAATCAGTGAGAGAGGATGACATGACTTCTTCAACATGAAAAGATTTGGAAAGGGAATTTGAAAACTATTTAAAAAAATTCTCATATGGAGTTTCACTTTCATATTTGAATTCCCTATTTGAAGTTTGAAAGAATTCAAACCCCTTGACAAAATTTGAGAGGAGTAATATGACAGTCTACACCAGGGGCATTTTTGTGAAGTTTTTGAATCATAAAACTCAAGGGGGTCATTTGAAAATTTATTGCAAAAGAATTAAAACCTATTTAGGCATTTTCTGAAAATATATTTTTTAAAGTATTTATTTTGGCCGTGGAAAAATGTTCATTAAATTGCATTTATTCCCCTGGTCATTTTCATATAAATATCTTCAATTTTGGGAGAGTATTGATTATCATAAATGAGATTTTAATGCTCTAAAATTTATAAAAGGAAAAATGTTTAAAGTCCACCGGCCCACAGCCTTTAAGTTCCAAAATCCCTCCGCACCGACCGACCGACGCCACTGACGCCACCCTCTCTCTCTCTCTGACCGCGGATCCCACCGATCGACCGATAACGCCCCCGCGGTCACCTTCTTCCTCTCGCTCCCCAAACCACGCCGGCGACCACCGAGCCGGAGATCCCTCCTCCTGCCATTCCCCGATGCCCCAAGGCAGCCTATAAAACCCCGCCCCTCCCCACGACCCGTTCCCCCATTTCCCCCTCTGCCCTATGCCTCTCCTCGCCGCTATCGCTCGCCAGAACCACCGGACGCCACCGCGCCATTGCCGCTCCCGTGCTCGCCCTAGCCACTCCTCTCGCTACCTGAGCACGCCATCCTCTCCACCACCCTCGCCCGCACCTCCCTGTGCACTCGCCGTGCCCCAAAACCACCTAAGCTCCTTTCCCCGTCGACGCCCGAGCACCACCGCCGCTCCCGAGCTCGCCCCGCTCAACCCCGTCGCCCTCGAGCCTCGCTGACGCCACCATCGTCTTTGCCGTACTCGTCTTCATCGCCTGGTGCCGTCGCCGTGGCCGGAAGACCACCGGAGATGCCTCCCCATCGACCCCACCTACTCTGCCTCGCCGGAACTTCACCGGAGTTGACCTCTACTACGGTAAGTCGTCGGAGCCCTCTCCCCTCCGTCTGATCTGAGTGAACGACCACAATTAGAACAGACTTTTCATATTAAACGCCGAATCGTTTTTCTCTAATATTCGGTCGTCCGCTCGTTTCAGTCTAGCACGCACCCCCCGTAGCCTATCAGAACCTGCCACGTAGCACCCTGTCCGTTAGTTGAATTTTTTTCTTTTTCTGTTTTATGTTTTAAAAATAGGATAAGTTCTGTTTTTATTTTTGTTATATCTTTTAAAATAATTAGTGTTTTTAATTGATTCTTTTTGCATTGTGTCACAAATTTCATGTAGTTTCTGTAGATACCAAGTTTAACCATATTTGAAAAGCTAACATTAAATTCAAACAGAATTGATTCAAATCTTGTTTTCTGAATAACATGAGTTTAAAAATTTATTTTTGAGTGATTTTTTTGCCACTGTTTTGTATTAGTTAGGTTTATCATCTAGCATTGTTTGAGTATTTTTAGGATAAGCTAGATTAGGGTTTTTAACTAAAACATAATCTGTTTAGTACCTAATAGGATTTAGTTAGTTTAATTTTTTATTTAGTTTATTTTGAAATCTGAATTAGTTTAGCTTTTGTTTTAGTTTTCTTTAGTTCTGTTGTCCAATATTAGGTGACTTATTTTCTGTTAATAAAAAAATGTTTTGCTTTGGTTTATATCCTAATGATATAGGAAACTATATTCTTCTTCATTAGGAAATGTTTTCTAAAACAATTTAGTTTTAGTAGTAATTCTCTTCACAAATGTTTTAGGGGATTTAATTCTTTTTTTTCTAAACAAAAAAATTATTTTTATATTCTTTTCTATTAAGGATTGTTTTGTTACTAAAAATAGTTTTGTCTTGTTTTATATTGGTAGTAGTTTAGCCACCAAAATTTAGAGCCCATTACTTTGTTTTGTTTGTTGTATTGCTCTAGTATTGCTAGTTTGACTTCTTATTTAAAAAAATATTTTTATAAATTGTTTTATAAGTTTTACTTTATGTTAACTTAGTTGTTATATATTTTTTTCTGTTATTTTAATATATTTGTTTTACTTGTTGTTAAGTTTATTAGTTAGAAAACTTATAGTGTTTAGTATGTTATTTATCTAGTTCTTACTTGTTCTTCAAAAGTAATTCTTTTTGCTAAGTAAAATATTTACTAAAATACTTTTGTTGGATTTTACTTTGTTAGTATTTTGTTGCTTTTGAAAATAAAATCATTTGTAGGGGAAAACCACTTTTGGTTGATTTGATGAAATTTGTTTATTTGAGTTTTGTCTTAAGTATTTCCTTCATCACAGCTTTGTAGCTTTTTGGTTTTGTGTTACTTTTTGATTGTTATAATTGATTGTTAGTATGATTTCTTATATGAATACAATGTTTGATTATATAGATTTTCATCGGAGAGTGACGAATAGTCTATCAAGTTATTTCTGAGAGCGATATTATTTCTTCATCAACAGTATAGGCAAGTTCACTTTGACCATTTTGTTCATACCTATGTTTTATTGCATGTAGTGACATCATTCAACAAATCCCTCTCGTAGTGTTATTGAAATTCTTGTAGTTGAGTAGAATGCATGAAGTAGGAACTCACCACTTGTTACCAAAGCCCCGGGAACGTTAGTTATTTTTATGCTATGCTAAAGTAGACGGGGTTTGGTATGAGAGTTCGTGAGTGGTGTGAGAAGGAGGACTCTGCGTCAAGACGACAACTTCATGAAGGCATCTTCAAGTCCTGCATCTTCAAGACCTCAAGACTTCGAGACTCGAGAAACAAGTTTTTCATACACACTACTGGGTGAAGGATGGTTGATTGGGCATCCCTGGAGTAACCAGTGGATGGCCGGGATGCATGGAGAAGCGCCATGACATCTTGCGGAAAGCTTCACCCAGACTCAAAGAGACGGATGAATACTTCATGCCAGGAAGCTTACCTGTGTAGCCACAAGTCATTATGGGATCTGGCTTGGTTGATCTTTGTTGTGACTCTGGCTGGGCAGTGCTACGAGATGTAGTCGACGTTAGGAATGGATGGGCACTGACAATAGTTAGGGAAACACTCTGAAAGACCATGTTTCGTTCGTCCTGTTCTCAAACACCATGCAGTGCGAGGACTTACCAGGAGGGAACGAATCTTGTGGGTAAAGTACACAACACTCTGCAGAGTTAAACCTAATCGATTAGCCGTGTCCCCGGTTACGGACAATTTGAGCTTCTAGACTTGGATCTATCCCTGAACTCTCAACACTGGACTGATAATTAATTGTGGGAAACTTATGATACTTGTGGGCATTTAGACATCGGTTGGCGGAACCATGTCATGTTAGGTAACTCCATAGTGAAACTCCTGATATTCCTTTGTTGTAGGAAAATAAAATAAAATCAGCTTTTATGCAAAAACACAGACACAGACACAAAGCCTTACTACATGTAGAATAGTTTTTATCTTCTGCTCTACTATGGTGATCTTGCCGGTACATTCAATGTACTGACCTACACGGTTGCAACGTCTTATGTTGCAGGAAAGCTCTACGACGGGTAAGAGTACGATTCAGGGTTACGGTCTACACTCAACCTGCCGTTGGTGTTTATTGGGACTCCACTCCCGTTGACTGTTTCCGCTGAGATTTTAAGGTATATATTAACTTTACGTTAATTACATGTGATTGCACTTTGATATAAACATTGACGTACTGTGTGTGCCAGCATACTGATCCAGGGATGGCACAGAACACACAAAGGCTTGACTCGTTTTGAGTCGGGTCGCTACAGATCACTGGAGCTTGCACACCTTTTAGCATCCAAAAGACTGACAAAACCTTCTGGTTGTATCTCATACAACGTTTCCTCATGAACGGAAATGATGTTTTGACATCCATCTGCCAGATTTCATAATTAAAAAATGCAGCAACTGCTAACATAATTCCAACAGACTTTTAGCATTGCTACGGGTAAGAAAGTCCCATCGTAGTCAACTCCTTGAACTTGGCATAAACTTATTTCCAGCAAGTCGAGCTTTATAAATGGTGACATTCACCATCATCATCTGTCTTCATCTTAAAGGTCCATTTGTACTCAACGACCTGTCGTTCAACGAGCAACTCTACCAAAGTCCATACTTGGTTTTCATACATGGATCCTTTCTCGGATTTCATGGCCTCTAACCATTTGTTGGAATCTGGGCCCATCATTGCTTTTCCATAGCTCGTAGGTTCATCGTTGTCCAACAACATGACCTCTAAGACACGGTTGTCGTACCATCCAGGAGCAGTATGAGTCCTTGTCGACCTATGAGGTTCCATAGTAACTTGATCTAAAGCTTCATGATCATCATCATTAACTTCCCCTTCAACTAACATAGGATCCACATAAACATCTTTCTATGTTGCGCTACTCTATGCCTGAAACAAAGGTTCAACAACCTCATCAAGTTCCATATTCCTCCCACTCAATTCTTTCGAGAGAAACTCTTTCTCAAGAAAGGACCCATTTTAGCAACAAAAACTTTGTGCTCGGATCTGAGATAGAAGGTATACCCAACTGTTACATTAGGGTATTCTATGAAGATGCATTTTTCCGCTTTGGGTTCGAGCTCATTAGGTGAAAACCTTTTTCACATAAGCGTCGCAGCCCCAAACATTAAGAAATGACAGCTTAGGTTTCTATCAAACCATAATTCATACGGTGTCATCTCAACGGATTTAGATGGTGCCCTATTTAAAGTGAATGTAGTTGTATCTAATGCATAATCCCAAAATGATAATGGCAAAATGATAAGAGATATCATAATTCGCACCATATCCAATAGAGAACGACTACGACGTTCGGATACACCATCACACTATGGTGTTCCACATGGCGTGAGTTATGAAACAACTTTCACATTGTCTGAAGTTGTATACCAAACTCGTAACTGAGATAATCACCTCCACGATCATATCATAGAAATTTTTATCTTCTTGTCACAATGATCTTAAACTTCACTCTGAATTTGTTTGAACTTTTCAAACATTTCAAACTTGTGTTTCATTAAGTAAATATACTCATATATACTCAATCACCAATGAAGGTAATAAAATAACGATATCCACTGCACGCTACAACACTCATTGGACTACATACATCAACATGTATCATTTCCAATAAGTTGCTAGCCCGCTCCATCATACCGAAAACGGGGTCTTTAGTCATCTTGCCCAAGAGGCATGGTCCGCATGTCTCAACTGATTCAAAATCGAATGAGTCCAAAGACCATCAGCATGGAGTTTCTTCATGCAATTTATACCAATATGACATTTAGCGGCAGGGCCACAAGTATGTGGTACTATCATTATTAACTTTGTATCTTTTGGCATCAATGTTGTAAACATGTGTATTACTATGATCAAGATTCAACAAACCATTCTCATCGGGTGCATGACCATTGAAGGTATTATTCTCTAACTTAAATGAATAACCATGTTGTAATAAACACGATCTAATCATGTTCATGCTTAACGCAAACACCAAATAACATTTATTTAGGTTCTTCACTAATCCCGAAGGTAGAGAGAGCATGCGATGTTGATCACATCAACCTTGGAGACATTTCCAACACACATCGTCACCTCACCCTTAGCTAGTCTCTATTTATTCCATAGATTTTATTTCGAGTTACTAACATTTAGCAATCGAACCGGTATCCAATACCCAGGTGCTACTAGGAGTACTAGCAAGGTACTCATGAATAACACATATATCAAATATACTTCTATCGACGTTGCCAGCCTTCTTATCTACCAAGTATCTAAGGTTGTTCTGCTTCAACGACCATTCCCCTCATAATAGAAGCACTTAGTCTCGGGTTTGGGTTCAAATTTGAGTTTCTTCACTCGAGCAGCAACTGACTTGCCATCCATGAAGTTTCCCTCCTAGCCCTTGCCCTTCTCAAAACTAGTGGTTTCACTAACCATCAACACTTGATGCTTCTTCTTGATTTCTACCTTTGCGATGTCAAACATTGCGAATAGCTCAGGGAACATTATTTCCATCCCTGGCATTTTATAGTTCATCACGAAGCTCTAGTAGCTTAGTGATAGTGACTTGGAGAACTATATCAATCACTATATTATCTAGAAGATCAACTCCCACTCGATTCAAGCAATTGTAGTACCCAGACAATCTAAGCACATGCTCAACGGTTGAGCTATTCTCCTTCATCTTGCACGAAAAAAATCTTGTTGGAGATATCATATCTCACAACACGGGCACGAGCCTGAGATCCCAATTTCAGCTCTTAGAACATCTCATATGTTTCGTGACATTCAAACTGTTTTGGAGCCTAAATTCTAAGCCGTAATGCATGACGCACTGAACTATCTTGAAGTTCACAACATCTACAGATGACGGTAGAGGGGGATGGCGCACCGAGCGGTGCATTAAGGACATAAGCCTTCTATGCAGCAATGAGGACAATCCTCAGATCACGGACCCAGTTTGCAATATTGCTACCATCATCTTTCAACTGTATTTCTCTAGGAACATATAAAAATTCAGGGGAGCTACAACATGATCTTGTAAACTACAACATAATTTGCAAAGACACTGCTGACTATGTTCAGGATAATGAGTTCAATTACTCATATTACTTAAGAACTCCCACTCAAATTGACATCCCTCCGGTCATTCGAGTGATACATGATCCAAATTCACCAACTCAAGTCTGATCATCACGTGAGTTGAGGTGGTTTCAATGGTGAACATCATCATGTTGATCATATTTACTATATGACTCATTGTCGACCTTTTTGTCTCTTGTGTTCCGAGGCCATGTCTGTACATGCAAGGCTCGTCAAGTTTAACCCGAGTGTTCTGCACGTGCAACACTGGCTTGCACCCATTGTATGTGAACATAGAGTCTATCACACCCGATCATCACGTGGTGTCTCGACACGATGAACTTTTGCAACGGTGCGCACTCGGGGAGAACACAATTTATCTTGAAACTTAAGTGAGGGTTCACCTTATAATGCTACCGCCGTCCTAAGCAAACCAAGGTGCATAAAAGGATTAACATCACATGCAAATCATAAGTGACATGATATGGCCATGACATTGTGCTTTTGATCTCCGTCTTGAAAGCACCGGCATGATCTCCATCATCACCAGCATAACACCATGATCTCCATCATTGTGTCGCCATCGGGGTTGTCGCGCCCACCATGCTCATACTACTATTGCTACTGCTTAGCGATAAAGTAAAGCATTACATAGCGCTTAATGATTGACACGCATGTCATACAATAATTAAAGATAACCCTATGGCTCCTGCCAGTTGCCGTACTCATCAACATGCAAGTCGTGATATTCTATACAACGCATGATCATCTCATAGATCACATATATATATTCATGTAATTGGCCATATCACATCACAACATACCCTACAAAAACAAGTTAGACGTCCTCTAATTGGTGCTGCAAGTTTTACGTGGCCGCTGCGAGTATCTAGCATGAACAATTCTTACCTACGCAAAACCACAATGGTGATGCATAAGTTGCATTTCAACCTTCTCAAGGACCACCTTTGTCGAATCCGATCCAACTTAAGTAGGAGAAATAGATACCCGCCAGCCATCTTTGTGCAACGAAGTTACACGTCAGTTGATGGAACCGGTCTCCTGTAAGCGTACGAGTAAGGTTGGTCCGGGACGCTTCATACCACAATACCGCTGAACCAAAACACAACCAAGGGAGGAAGCAATCTAAGCATCAACACCCACAAACTCCTTTGTGTTCTACTCGAGATCTCATCTACACATAGACCTAGCTCATGATGCCACTGTTGGGGACCAACGTTGCATGGGAAACGAAAAATTTCCTATGCACACGCAAGATCTATCCATGGTGATGAGCATCTACGAGAGGGAGAGTGGATCTACATACCCTTGTAGATCGCTAACCGGGAAGCGTAAAGAAACGTGGTTGATGTACTCAAACGTCTTCACGATCCAAATTGCCGAGCATCCCGCGATCCCGTCACGATCTGTCCTGCGATCCAATCATCATCTATCCCGCGATCCAATCATGAATCGTCTCACGATCTTGGTCACGGACCTTCCAATCTAGCACCGAACGGACGACACCTCCGCGTTCAGCACACGTTCAGCTTGATGACGATTTCCACCTTCTTGATCTAGCAAGAGGGAGCGGAGAGGTAGATGAGTTCTCCGGCAGCGTGACGGCGTGGTGGCGATGGTGGTGGAGCAATTCCAGTAGGGCTTCGCCTAAGCACCGCTGAAACGATCTAGAGGAGAAACTATGATCTAAAGTAGAGGGTACCACGTCGATATTAGGGTTAGCTTTCCCCTCTAAATCCTCTAGTATATATAGGAGGGAGGGAGGGGAGGAGGCAGCCTCAAACCCTCAAGGTTTGGTCGAAATTGGAGGTGGAGGAGTCATACTCCAATCCTATTAGGAGCAGGATTCCTCCTTTCCACTTGGAAACACTTTCCACCTCTCCACCTTTTGGGTTTTTCCCACCCCTAGCCGCATGGGCCACCAGGGGCTGGTTTGACTCCTCCCACAGCCCATGAGGTCCTTTGGGTCGAGATACCCCTCCCGATGGTCCCTCGGCACCCTCCCAACACTCTCGGTACACTAGCGCTGAGCCCGAAACTTTTCCGGTGACCACAACAGGACTTCCTATGTATCAATCTTTACTTCTGGACCATTCTAGAGCTCCTTGTGACATCCAGAATCTAATCCGGGACTCCGAACAACCTTCGGTTACCACCATACATAACACTATACTACTGAAACGTCGTCGAACATTAAGTGTGTAGACCCTTGGGGTTCGAGAACTATGTAGACATGACCGAGACACCTCTACGGTCAATAACCAATAGTGGGACCTCGATGCCCATATTGGTTCCTATATATTCTACGAAGATCTTTATCGGTCGAACCTCTATGTCAAGGATTCAGTTAATCCCGTATGATGTTCCTTTTGTTCTTCGGTATGTTACTTGCTCGAGATTCGATCGTCGGTATCTCCATACCTAGTTTAATCTCGTTACCAGCAAGTCTCGTTACTCGTTATGTAATACAAGAACCCATGGGTAACACTTTAGTCACATTGCTTGCAAGGCTTGTTTTGATATTGTATTACCAAGTGGGCCCTGAGATACCTCTCCGTCACACGGAGTAACAAATCCCAGTCTTGATCCATGCCAACCCAACAGACACCCTCGGAGATACCTGTAGAGCACCTTTATAGTCACCCAGTTACGTTGCGACATTTGATACACACAAGGTACTCCTCCGGTGTCAGTGAGTTGCATGATCTCATGGTCATAGGAACAGATACTTGACATGCAAAAAACTATAGCAATAAGCTAACATGGTCATATGCTATGTTTATAGTTTGGGTCTTGTCCATCACATCATTCTCCTAATGATGTGATCCCATTATCAAATGACATCTCATGTCCATGGCTAGGAAACCTTAACCATCTTTGATCAACGAGCTAGTCTATTAGAGACATACTAGGGACATGGTGTTGTCTATGTATCCACACATGTATCTAAGTTTCCGATCAATACAATTATACCATGGATAATAAACTATTATCATGAACAAGGAAATATGATAATAACTATTTTTTATTGCCTCTAGAGCATATTTCCAACAGGATGGTAGATATAGGTTTTCGTAATCTGAAAATATAAAAACAGCAAGGTAGTGATACGTCCATTTTGCATCATGCTTTTATATTGATATTTATTGCAGTATGGGATGTTATTACACATTACGGTACAATACTTATGCCTTTTCTCTCTTATTTTACAAGGTTTACATGAAGAATGAGAATGCCAGCAGCTGGAATTCTAGACTGGAAAAGGAGGAAATATGAGAGACCTATTCTTCACAACTCCAAAAGTCCTGAAAAGTTACGGAGAATTATTTTGGAATATATAAAAATATTGTGCGATACAAATACCAGAGGGGACCCACCAGGAGGTCAAAAGCCTACTAGGCGCGGCCTACCCCCTAGTCGTGTCCTTGTGGCTTGTGGGCCCCCTGGCAGCCCTCTAGTGTCCATCTTATGCTATATGAAGGTTTTTAACCTGGAAAAAATCATAAGAGAACTTTCTGGACAAAGCGCCGCCGTCTTGAGGCGGAACTTGGACAGAACCAATCTATGGCTCTTGCGGAGCTGTTCTGTCGGGGAAACTTCCCTCCCAAAGGGGGAAATCGAATCCATCGTCATCAACAACGATCCTGTCATCGATAGGGGGTCAATCTCCATCAACATCTTCACCAGCACCATCTCCTCTCCAAACCCTAGTTGATCTCTTGTATCCGATCCTTGTCTCAAAACCTCAGATTGGTACCTGTGGGTTGCTAGTAGTGTTGATTACTTCGTGTAGTTAATTCTAGTTGGTTTACTTGATGGAAGATCATATGTTTAGATCCTTTATGATAATTAATATTCCTCTGATTATGAACATGAACATGCTTTGTGAGTAGTTACGTTTGTTCTTGAGGACATGAGATAAGTCTTGTTATAATTAATCATGTGAATTTGGTATTCGTTCGATATTTTTGATGAGATGTATGTTGTCTATCCTCTAGTGGTGTCATGTGAACGTAGAATACATGACACTTCACCATTATTTGGGCCTAGGGGAAGGCATTGGGAAGTAATAAGTGGATGATGGGTTGCTAAAGTGCTAGAAGCTTAAACCCTACTTTATGTGTTGCTTCGTAAGGGGCTGATTTGGATCCATATGTTTCATGCTACGGTTAGACTTATCTTAATTCATCTTTCATAGTTGTGGATGCTTGCGAGAGAGGTTAATCATAAGCGGGAGGTTTTTCCAAGTAAGGGCAGCACCCAAGCACCGGTCCACCCACATATAAAACTATGAAAGTAACGAACACGAATCAAATGAGCATGGTGAAAACTAGCTTGACAGAAATTCCCATGTGTCCTCGGGAGCGCTTCACTTTCTATAAGAGTTTGTCTAGGCTTGTCCTTTGCTACAAAAAGGATTGTCCCCCCTTGCCGCACTTTTCCTACATTTATTACTTGCCACCCGTTACGAATTACCTTATCACAAAACTATCTATTACCGATAATTTCAGTGCTTGCAGAGAATACCTTACTAAAAACCGCTTGTCATTTCCTTCTGCTGCTCGTTGGGATTGACACTCTTACTTATCGAAAGGACTATGATAGATCCCCAATATGTTTGGGTCATCAATACTCTTTTCCTACGTCGTTGCCAGGGAGTGAAGCACCTTTGGTGAGTGGAATTTGGTACGGAAAAATTTATATAGTGTGCTGAAATTTACTGTCACTTGTCACTATGGAAAATAATCCTTTGAGGGTCTTATTCGGGGTATCTTCACCTAGACCGGAAGCACAGAGAGTTGCTCCTCAACCTATTGAACCTACTGAAAATATTTATTATGAAATTCCTTCGTGTATGATAGAAAAACTGCTAGCCAATCCTTATGCAGGAGATGGAACACTACATCCTGATTTGCATCTAATCTATGTGGATGCAGTTTGTGGATTATTTAAGCTTGTAGGTTTTCCTAAGGATGATGTCAAGAAGAAGGTATTTCCTTTATCTTTGAAGGAGAAGGCATTGACATGGTATAGGCTATGTGATGATATTGGATCATGGAACTACAATTATTGAAATTGGAATTTGCTCGGAAGTTTTATCCTATGCATCTGGTTCATCGTGATCGGAATTATATTTATAAGTTTTGGCCTCATGAAGGAGAAACTATGTCTCAAGCTTGGGGGAGGCTTAAGTCAATGTTATATTCATGACCCAATCATGAGCTCTCAAAAGAAATTATTATTCAGAATTTTCATGCTCGGCTTTCTCGTAATGATCAATCCATGGTGGATACTTCTTATACTGGTTCCTACATGAAGAAAGATATTGAACTCAAATGGGATTTACTTGAAGGAATTAAGCGCAACTCTGAAGATTGGGAACTCGAGAGGGTAAGGAGTCAGGTATAAACCTTAATTTTGATTGTGTTAAATCCTTTATAGATGCCGATGTGTTTCGTGAATTTAGCACTAAATATGGACTTGACTTTGAGATAGTAGCTTCTTTCTGTGAATCATTTTTTGCTCATGTTAATCTCCCTAAGGAGAAGTGGTTTAAATATCATCCTCCCATTGAAGTGAAAGTAGTTGAACCTATTAAAGTTGAAGAAGAAACTATTACTTGTAATGTTGATTCTGTTATTCCCGCTACTTATATTGAGAAACAACATTTACCTTTTAGAATAAAGGAACATGCTAAAGCTTCAACTATGGTTCATAAGAGCTAAGTTAGAACACCTACACCCCTTGAACAAATTAAAGTTGAACCTAGTATTGCTATGGTTAAAGATATCTTGGTTGTTAATATTGATGGGCATGTTATTCATTTTTGTGATGATGCTGCTAGAATTGTTAGACCTGATACTAAAGATAAACGTAGACCTATAGTTGGCATGCTTGTTGTTTATATTAAAATAGGAGATCATTGTTATCATAGCCTATGTGATGTGGGTGCTAGTGTGAGTGCAATTCCCTTTACCTTATATAAAGAAATTAGGAATGATATTGCACCAATTGAATTGAAGGAAATTGATGTTACCATTAAACTTTCTAATAGAGACACTTTAGCACCAGTTGGGATTATTAGAGATGTTGAAGTCTTGTGTGGGAAAATAAAATAGCCTACCGATTTTCTTGTTCTTGGTTCCCCACAGGATGATTTTTGTCCCATTATATTTGGTAGGACTTTCTTGAATACTGTTAATGCCAAGATAGATTGTGAGAAAGAAATTGTTACCGTGAGTTTTGGGGATGTGTCCCATGAGTTTAATTTCTATAAACTTCGTAGACAACCCCATGATAAAGAATTGTCTAGTAAGGATGAAATTATTGGTCTTGCTTCTGTTGTTGTGCCTCCTACTGATCCGTTAGAGCAATATTTGCTAGACCATGAAAACGATATGTATATGAATGAAAGGAATGAAATAGATATGATTTCCTTTGATCAACATCCTATTTTTAAACACAACTTGCCTATTGAAATACTTGGGGATCCTTCTCCACCCAAGGGTGATCCCGTGTTTGAGATTAAACAATTACCGGATACTCTAAAATATGATTATCTTGATGAAAAGAAGATATATCCTGTTATTATTAGTGTTAACCTTTCAGAGCATGAAGAAAAGAGATTATTGAAAACTCTCAAGAAGCATCGTGCTGCTATTCGATATATTCTTGATGATCGTAAGGACATTAGTCCCACTCTATGTCAGCATAAAATTAATATGGAACCTGATGCTAAACTAGTTGTTGATCACCAATGACGGTTAAATCCTAAAATGAAAGAAGTGGTAAGAAATGAAATATTAAAGTTTCTGGAGGCAAGTATAATTTATCCTATTGTTGATAGTAGATGGGTTAGTCTCGTTCATTATGTCCCTAAGAAGGGAGGTATTACTGTTGTTCCTAATGATAAAAATGAATTCACCCTGCAAAGAATTGTTAGAGGATATAGAATGGTGATTGATTTTGTAAATGAAATAAAGCTACTAGGAAAGATCATTACCCTCTACCTTTTATTGATCAAATGCTAGAAACACTATCTAAACACAAACACTTCTGCTTTCTAGATGGTTATTCTAGTTTCTATCAAATACCTGTGTCAAAAGAAGATCAAGAAAAGAAAACTTTTACTTGCCCTTTCGGTACCTTTTATTATAGACGTATGGCTTTTGGTTTACGCAATGCACCTGCTACCTTTCAAATATGTATGACTGCTATATTCTCTAACTTCTGTGAAAAAATTGTTGAAGTTTTCATGGATGAATTCTCCGTTTATGGAACTTCTTTTGATGATTGCTTGAGAAACCTTGATCGAGCTGTGCAAAGATGTGAAGAAACTAATATTGTCTTGAATTGGGAGAAGTGCCACTTTATGGTTATTGAGGGCATTGTCTTAGGACACAAAATCTCCTAAAGAGTTATTGAGGTGGATAAAGCTAAAGTTGATGCTATTGAAAAAATGTCATGTCCCACGGATATCAGAGGTATAAGAAATTTCCTTGGTCATGCTGGTTTCTATAGGAGATTTATTAAAGACTTCTCTAAACTTTCTCGGCCTCTCATTAATCTCTTGCAAAAAGATATTCCTTTTGTTTTTGATGATGATTGTGTAGAAGCATTTGAAATCCTTAAGAATGCCTTGATTTCTGCATGTGTTGTTCAACCACCTGATTGGAACCTACCCTTTGAAATTATGTGTGATGCTAGTGATTATGTTGTTGGTGCTGTTCTCGGACAAAGAGTTGATAAGAAATTAAATGTTATACATTATGCTAGTAAAACTCTAGACAGTGCTCAAATAAACTATGCGACCACTGAAAGAGAATTTTTAGCAATTGTGTTTGCTTGTGATTAGATTAGACCTTATGTCGTTGATTCCAAAGTAACTGTTCACACTGATCATGCTGCTATCAAATATCTTATGGAAAATAAAGATGCTAAACCAAGACTTATTAGATGGGTTCTTCTGCTCTGAGAATTTGATTTTTATATTACTGATAAAAGGGTGTTGAGAACCCTGTAGCAGATAAGTTGTCTAGGTTAGAGAATGTTCTTGATAACCCACTAACTGTTGATGATAGCTTTCCTGATAAACAATTAGATGTAATAAATGCTTCGCTCAATGCTCCATGGTATGCTGATTATGCTAATTAAATTGCTGCTAAATTTATACCTCCTAGTTTGACATACCCAAAAGAAAAAGTTCTTCTATGATTTAAGACATTACTTTTGGGATGATCCACACCTTTATAAAGAAGGGGTAGATGGTGTTATTAGATGTTGTGTACCTAAGCATGAACAGGAATAGATCCTACACAAGTATCATTCCGAGGCCTACGGAGGACACCATGCTGGAGATAGAAGTGCAGACAAGGTATTACAATCTGGTTTTTATTGGCCTACTCTCTTCAAGGATGCTCGTAAGTTTGTCTTGTCTTGTTATGAATGTCAAAGAATTGGTAATATAGGTAGACGTCAGGAAATGCCTATGAATTACTCACTTGTTATTGAACCATTTGATGTTTGGGGTTTTGATTATATGGGACCTTTTCCATAGTCCAACGAGTATACTCATATTCTAGTTGTTGTTGATTATGTTACTAAGTGGGTAGAAGCTATTCCAACTAGTTGTGTTGATCATAACACTTCTATTAAAATGCTTAAAGAAGTTATTTTCCCTAGATTTGGAGTCCCTAGATATTTAATGACGGATGGTGGTTCACACTTTATTCATGGTGCTTTCCATAAATTGCTTGCTAAGTATGATGTTAATCATAGAATTGCATCTCCATATCATCCTCAATCTAGTGGTCAAGTAGAATTAAGCAATAGAGAAATTAAATTAATCTTGCAAAAGACTGTTAATAGATCTAGAAAAAGTTGGTCTAAGAAACTTGATGATGCATTATGGGCTTATAGAACTGCTTATAAAACCCTATGGGTATGTCTCCGTATAAAATGGTTTATGGTAAATCATGTCACCTACCTCTTGAATTAGAACATAAAGCTTATTGGGCAGTTAAACAGCTCAACTATGATTTCAAACTTGCTGGTGAGAAGAGGTTATTTGACATTAGCTCACTTGATGAATGGAGAACCCAGGCCTATGAGAATGCCAAGTTGTTTAAATAAAAGGTTAAGAGATGGCATGATAAATAAAAGGATACAAAAGAGTGAATTCAATGAAGGTGACCATGTCTTGCTATATAATTCTCGTTTAAGATTTTTTGCAGGAAAACTTCTCTCTAAATGGGAAGGGCCTTACATTGTCGAGGAAGTATATCGTTCTGGTTCCATCAAGATCAATAATGCCGAAGGCACTAACATGTAGGTGGTAAATGGGAAAAGAGTCAAACATTATATCTCACGTACTCCCATAAATGTTGAAACCAATATTATCAATACCATAACTCCAGAGGAGTACATTAGGGAGACCTACCAGAACATTTCAGACTCCGAAAAGGAATAGGTATGTGGTACGGTAAGCAAACCGACTCCAAAACTTTTCCAATAACAATTTTTCTCCATTTTGGAATATTTAATAAGTTAGGAAAATTTAAACTAGTCCGAAAGGTGCACGAGGAGGCGACAAGCCTGCAGGGTGCGGTGTACCCCATGGTCGCGCCCTTGTGGCTTGTGGCCACCCCGTGCACCCTCTAGACTCCATTTTCTTATGGTACACTCCTTTAGGTCGGCAAAAAATAATTATATAATCTCTCGAAGGTTTGGACCTTCGTATCATGACAATACCTCATGTTTTCATTTTTTGTTGTTTCTGCAGCAGTTTTAGAGCAAGATGTCTTTGCAAGAGTCGGTCGGGGAGAGTCGTGTCTCTCACCAGACACCGGGGCCCTGATCATATAGCGAAGCCAACCCACTCTGGGAAGGCCACGGAGGAATAGATGGAGGCTGACATAAAAAGGGTGGATGCCATGGAGGAAGACCAAGAAGTTACTTCTCTTCTACAACCTGGAGTCATGCTGGAGGTACTTCAAAACTTAGCAATTCCGAATTTTTTCATCCCTCCCAATGCTAAATTTCTTACTTATGAGAATATGAAAAAGAGTGTTGCTTCTTCCCCCGCAGCAATGAAACATCCATGGGTGACGGGAGCTCTAACCATCACTAGGAAGCTTCGCACGGAAATAATGGATCTTAGACGACAAAACAACAAGCTTGAGGAGGAGAATCGCATTCTAAGGGGCATCATCGCCAAGAATATAACATCACCACCTTCTAAGAAGGACATCTAAACACATAGGTATGGGCACTCCCCTTGGCTTGTGCCAACCTTGGGGGAGGTGCCCCGGTATCGTATCACCATCACATCTTTTACTTTTATCGTTTTTCCTAGTTTGATCCTTTTGGATATATCTTCTACCTCTCTGCTCCCTCTTGCTGGATCAAGAAGGCGGAGATCTTCATCGAGCTGTACGTGTGCTGAACGCGGAGGTGCCGTCCGTTCGGCGCTAGATTGGAAGGACCATGATCGAGTTCGCGGGACGGATCATGATGAGTTCGCGGGACGGATCGTGATGAGTTCGCAGGACGGATCGTGACGAGATCGTGGGACGGATCATGATGAGTTCGCCGGACGGATCGTGATGAGTTCGCAGGACGGATCGTGATGAGATCGCGGGACGCTCGGAGATTTGGATCGCAAAGACGTTCGACTACACCAACCGCATTTGTTAACGCTTTCCGCTTAGCAATCTACAAGGGTACGTAGATCCACTCTCCCTCTCATAGATGCTCATCATCATGGATAGATATTGCGTGTGCGTAGGAAAATTTTTGTTTCCCATGAAACGTTCCCCAACATTTATATACCCCTTCACCACCACCCACTCGCAAGAGAAGCACTCAGAACTATTCCATACCTATCCTACTCAGTTTTCTGAGAGAGAACCACCTACCCTTGTGTTGTGGTCAAGATCTTCCACTCCAACCATATGGATCCTGATTTATAGCCTCCCCAAGTTGCTTTACACCAATCCCATCTCTTCTACCAAGCCAAATCTATGAGCGAGTAATTGTGTGTTGAGGAGTCTATCATCTTGAAGCACAAGAGCAAGGAGTTCATTATCATTGCCGAGCCTATTACCTTGTGGAGGGTGGTGCCTCCTAGATTGGTTAGGTGTCGCTTGGGAGCCTCCTACTTCGTGTTGTGGAGTGAACCAAAAAGTTTGTAAGGGCAAGGAGATCACCTACTTCGTGAAGATCTACCCCGAGTAAGGCTAGTCCTCCGTGGACGTAGGCCGTCATGGTATAGTCAAGGTTGCTTCTTCGTGGAACCCTTCGTGGGTAGAGCCCTCCATGGGCTCTCACGATAACACCACCTATCAGAACCACGGGAAAAATCCTTGTGTCTCCTATTGCGTTTGATCTTCCTATCACATCTCTTTACTTACATGTGCAATGTCTTTACTTTCCGCTGCCATACTTGTAGACATGCATGTGTAGGCCTGTTAGATTTGGTAGACTTGCTAAAATAGTTAAAATGTGCAAACCAATTAACTTGGGAAAAGCTTAGATTTTAAATTCTTGCTAGTAGTCTATTCACCCCCCTCTAGACGCTCTTCTATCGATCCCACAGTCATGCTATTATATTATCTGTTTTGGATGTTTTATATGCATTACTATGTTATTTTATATTATTTTTGTGACTAACCTATTAATCTAGAGCCTAGAGCCATTTTTTGTTTTTTGCTTGTTTTTGAGTATTGCAGATATGGAATTTTAAATAGATTCCAAACAGAATAAAATCTTCGCGATGATTATTTTGGAAAAAAAGAGATCTACCAGGATTGGAGGGCAAGTCAAGGCAATTGCCAGGAAGTCACAAGCCATTGGGCGCGGCCACACCCCCTGGTCACACCTGGCAGGCTTGTGACTCCCTGGCAGGAGTCCTATCCCTATTCTTCTCTCTCTCTCTTTATGCTTCAATACCATGTTCTTCATGATCTTCATGGATATCTATCCGATGTAATACTCTTTTGCAGTGTGTTTGTCCATATCCGATGAATTTTGGGTTTGTGTTTAGATTATGTTTGAATATTATTTGTGTCTTTTCTGAATTCTTATATGCATGGTTTCATATCTTGGCAAGTCTCTTTGAGTTATTGGTTTGGTTTGGCCAACTAGATTGGTAATTCTTGCAATGGGAGAAGTGCTTAGTTTTGGGTTCAATCTCGCGGTGTCCTCACCCAGTGAGAAAGTAGGGGTAGCGACGCACGTATTGTATTGTTTCCATCAAGGGTAACAAGATGGGGTTTTCATCATATTGCTTGAGTTTATCCCTCTACATCATGCCATCTTACCTAATGTGTTACTCTGTTCTTCATGAACGTAATACTCTAGATGCAGGCAGGAGTCGGTCGATGTGTGGAGTAATAGTAGTACATGCAAAACCGTTTAGGTCTACTTGAGATGGACATGATGCCTATATGCATAATAATTTCCTTGGACATCTTCCTAATTATTTGCTTTTCTATCATTTGCTTGACAGTAATTTGTTCACCCATCGTGATACGTTCCATCAAAAGAGAAGGCTCTAGTGAAACTTATCTACTTTGCTACATCACCCTTTACACTTCAAGGGAAAACCAACACACGCTCAAGAGGTAGTAGTGAATAGTTGGGAGGCAAAACCATTAGCCCCTATGTTTCTCCGTGTCCAATTGAAGCTTCGACCTCATGAGTACAACATGAGTGTTAGCAATTATGAAAGACTAAAAGATGATTGAGTATGTGGACTTGCTTTACAAGCTCGTATATTGACTCTTTCCGATGTTATCATAAATTGCAAATTGCTTCAATGATTTAGAGCGTAGTTTGTTGATTCTCAATTGAGTTCTTGGTTCATACTTTACCTTGTGCATGAATTGTTACTCTGGTACAATAAATTATAATACAATAAGTATTGTTGTTCTTAAGATGATCATGATGCCCTCATATCCGTATTTTATTTTATCGACACCTCTATCTCAAAACTTGTGGACATATTTACCCCTCAAGTGACAAAAGTGAGCAAAAACGGTATTGCAATGCTTGAAAACAAGGCCTAGGGTTCAAACTTTCACTAGTGCAAGTTCACTCACAAAAACTGACATGGTTGAATCATATGTAAATCCCTCACGTGCGACAAGGTGTTCACTCCAAAGTCACAAATAGCGGAGAACAAACGAAGAAATTATTGTAGGGTACGAAACCACCTCAAAGTTATCTTTTCCGATCAATTGTATGAGTTATCCCTATAAGTGTCACGAACAGCCCTAGAGTTCGTACTAAAATAACACCTTAAGATACACATCAACCAAAACCCTAATGTCAGCTAGATACTCCAATGTCACCACGAGTACCCATGGCCTTGATTATACGATATGCATCACACAATTTTAGATTCTTCGGGTTCAATCCAACACAAAGAACTTCAAAGAGTGCCCCAAAGTTTCTACTGAAGAGTCAAGACGAAAACATGTGCCAACCCCAATGCATAGATTCCTAAAGTCACGAAACCCGCAAGTTGATCACCAAAACATACATCAAATGGATCAATATAACATCCCATTGCCACCACGGATATCCCATCGCAAGACATACTTCAAGTGTTTTCAAATACTTTGAAAACTCAGTCCGATAAGGAAACTTCAAAGGGAAAACTCAATTCATGACAAGAACATAGAGAGGGGAAAACTCCATATGATTCATCTATATTAATAAAGCTCGCGGTACATCAAGATCGTGTCATCTCAAGAACACAAGAGAGAGAGAGAGAGAGAAAGAGAGAGAGATCGAACACTCAGCTACTGGTACATACCCTCGGCCTCGAGGGTGAACTACTCCCTCCTCATCATGCAGACCGCCGGGATGATGAAGATGACCCCCGGTGATGGTTTCCTCCTTCGGCAGGGTGCTGGAATAGGCTCCCGATTGGTTTTTCGTGGCTACAGAGGCTTGCGGCGGCAGAACTCCCGATTTAGGTTTCTTTCTGGAGGTTTGGGTGTTTATAGGAGTACTTGGCGTTGGAATCAAGTCAGGGGGACTCCCAAGGGGCCCACAAGCCACGGGCGCGCCCTACGGGGGCGCCCCTAGGCTTGTGGCTGCCTCGGGACTCCTCTCTTGTATCTTTTTTCTCTAGTATTTTTTATATTTTCCAAAAATATTCTCCATAAATTTTCAGCCCATTCCGCGAACTTTTATTTCTGCACAAAAATACGACACCATGGTAGTTCTGCTGAAAACAATGTCAGTTCGGGTTAGTTCTAATAAAATCATACCAAAATCATATAGAATTATTTTAAACATGACATGAATACTTCATAAATTATAGTTACATTGGATACATATCATATCTCGCTAGCCCCTTCTGATACCGCAAAACATAAATGCAGAGCACCTCCAAAGTTCAAGCAATGACTAAACATTGTAATTCATGGTACAAAAGATCCAGTCATGACGCATCTAACATTAACTATACAATGCATGAGGATGACATAGTGCTCTTAGATCTGGCGCTTATTTGAGAAGGTGATGTCTCAACATGAAAGTAAATAGATTGTCCCTTCGTAGAGGGAAGTAGGGATTTGCAGAGGTGCCAGAGCTCAAAGCTTAAATCAGAGATAAATATAATTTTGGGAGGTGCACCCTTCCTGTCAATGTTACGACCAAGAGTTTTCAATATCTTCCATGTTAAACACATTAGTGACAGTTCCCAAAAGGCAAAAGTAATTGTTTACTCTCCCTCCACCAACAAACACACTCCACGGCTAGCCGAATCCACGGGTACCGTCCATACCAACAACATTCCTGGGGGAGTTTTGTTTAATTATTTGCAATTTTTGATTTCAGTACTAGGAATCCCTATTACCGCCCCATCTCGTGCAAGGACGAGTGAATAAGTACTCATCATGAGAATAACCCGCTTAACATGGAAGATATTGACGACCCCTTGTCGCTCCATGAGCAGTCCAAGCACACAAAACAGATGTTCATTTGAAATTTTAGAGGTGGCACATGTAAATTTACTTGGAATGGTAGGGTAACACCGCAAGGTAGATATAATGACTCATCTATAATAACTTTGGTTTAAGGATTTTGACGCACAAGCAGTATTCCTACATAATACAGGCGAAGGCTAGCAAATATATTGAGAAGTGACCAGCTAGAGAGTGAAAACAATCATGAACATGCATTATGAATAATAAACATTGAATACTATCATGAGTAGGATATCGACACCATGAACGTAAGTATCGTGAAGGCTATGTTGGTTTTGATTCAACTACATGCGTTAGCATGTGCCAAGCAAGGTTGTCAGAATCGCAATTCTGAATCGGATCGGAACTTCGATGATAGGATCGCAAATCGTAGAATCTTCACTATCAAGATCGTAGAAACGTAGATTCTATGAACTAAAATTTTAGAATCAGAGGGGTTAATTTGAATCATAAAGTCGTAGAATCGTATAATAGAATCGCGATTCTGACAACCTTAGTGCCAAGTCAAGACACTTGAAACATTCGGAGGAGGATACCATATCATCATACTACACCACAACCATTTTAATGCATGTTGACATCCAAGATAAATCATTATCCACTCCTATCTACTTAAGCATGGCATGAGCAACTATAATCTCTAATTGTCATTGCTAACATGTTTGATCATAATATGCTAAATCATGGATACTAGGTTAAACATATTTACAAAAACAAAAACAAGTTGAGTTCATACCTGCTTCTCTCTGCCACAGTCACTTCATCAAATATCGTCATTATTGCCTTTCACTTGCACGACCAAATGGTATGAAAAGTATAATATTGCAAGAGTGTCTTGGCCTAAGATGGAATCTGCAAGCCTTTTATTCATGAGGAGAAGACAAAGTAATATGGGCTCTTTGTCAGATCAATAGTAGTGCATATGAGAGCCACTCAACATTTTTATCGTGGTTTTCTCCTTGGTATGACTCAATAAAAGGAATAGAATTTCAAAGAAACACACTAAAATATTTTTGGAGTTTTTAGTTTTTTCTTGAAGAAAACAAAATAAAATAAGAAGGATAAACAAAAACGAGAAAACCTATTAACGCGGGACAACTTCCAACAAGAAAAAGCAAGAAATCTTTTTAGGTTTTCTCAAAGTTTTTAAAACACACAAAAATAAAGGAAGAAAATAAATATAGCATGGATAATACAATGAAAAATTATGGTCATCGAGAACTGGAATGAAATCTCGGAACATGAATATAATATCGGTGGAAATACGTACTCCCCCAAGCTTAGGCTTTTTGCCTAGCTTGGTAATCACCATCCATCGTAGCCATCTAGTGCCATGTAGTAGTGCTATGGCGACGGCACTAGAGCGTCCCATTCCTGGGGCTCCTCCTCTACGACTGTCTGGTTGTTACGGTAGGCAATAATGTCCTCAGGCATGATCCTGTAGCCATTCGTGGCAATAAAATCAAACAAAGTAGGTGCAGGAAATGTGATAATATCATGGGTAACCTCACTGAATACTAAGTTGTAGTGAATGTTATGATAAGAATCAGCTGCATTGATAAATTGATGATCCTCCAATGCCTTGTGATCTAGATAAACTCGGGACAAAGGATAGTCATGTAGGCATATCTAAACATTAAAATGACTTGCTAAGCGAGTAGCATAAATACCAAAGTGTATCTTGCCCTTTGTCCTGTTAAGGTGTAGGCGACGTTCAATAATAGCCCCTAGGCTAAAGGTGTGATCATTGTGGAGTTAACGGCGTAAAATAGCAAAGTCGGGGGCACTGAGTGCATCGACTTTCTCCCTAGCAGTTAAACACTTTGTGATGAATAAGGCAAAGTAATGCACAAAAGGAAACTACAAACTGGTGGCAGTGGCATTTGACATGCCTCTTTCATCACCCACAGTCAAAGTGAGGAGGAAGACGTCAAACTCTGCTGGTCTAGGCTCTCTTAATTCCCCATCAAAAGGGATCAGACATATGTCACAAAAGTCGGTTAGCGGTATCTGCTGGTCTAGGCTCCCTAGGAGAATTATTCTTACTCAGAAAATGAAAACTTTGCACAAAGGAATTTGTAAGGAGGAGGTGTTGGTCACACTTGTGTACGAGGAAGTCGGTCAGCCCAGCATTCGCAATGAGTTGGGCAAACTCTTGATGGAACCCGGCCTCCTCCATGAAGGTATTATGTGGCCATTCACACGGCCGCACCTCCGCCCTTCTCGGAGTGTTGAGGTCATTGTCCCAATTACTCCTTTAGCATTCCAATTGGAGGAGAACTTCCTGAAGAAACTCATCTTATTCCTATAAATAAATTTCTGAAAATTTTAGTCTACTAAACTTTTGTCAGTAAAACTTCATAAGATTGATAGAAACTACCCCAGGGATGCCTAGAGGCCATATTATGCATTCAAACTACATAGAGCTCTATGCAAGCCCATCGACAGGAGCACCAAGAGTAGCTAATTATTCTGAAAATAAACTACTAAATCAAAAACTAATTGGAGCAATGGGGGAGTTGCATACCAAGAAGCGATTCCCAAAACAGTTTTGGAAACGGAGCTCGAGCAAAGAGATCGAAATCCACGGGTTTGCAAGCAAGAACACAAGAGTGAGAGCTATGGTGATTTTTTTTATGGATGTAGGAGATGACATGGGCTAAAGAGGTAAGTGAGGGGACCCACGTGGGGACCACAACCCACCAAACCATGTTTGGGGTTGCTGGCATGTCCTAGTGTCTTGTGGACACCAGGTGCACCCCCTTTGATATTATTTGCACCAAGAATCCAGAAATACTCAGAAAAAAATTGTGTTCAATTTTGAGGACATTCCGAGAGACTTTTATTTTGGGTCATTTTTTATTGCACGAAGAAATCAGAAAATAGGATAAACATGGCATTTTAATTTAGTTAACTAAGAAAAATAGAAAACAAAAAGTGGATACAGAAGGTGGTGTCTAGTAGATTCATCAACTTCATACCTCTCAAAAATGATCCACTAATAAGGTTCAGCAAGTCTTACTAACAACCACTTTCGATTAGCATGAACCGAAGAACTTTCGTAAAACACTAAGTTACCTCAACGGGGATATGCATATCCCCAACCATAAGTATATCATATTTCTTTTTGGCAGTAGGTAGGGGTAGTTGAAAACTTCCAATAGTGAGTGTCGGAGATTGTTCAATAACATTCATACCATTCAATTGGAATTGTTTCTACGGAAAGTGCACCGTATGCTCATTACCATTGATATGAAAAGTGACTTCACTTTTATTGTAATCAATAACAACCCCTAGAGTATTCAAAAAGGTCCTGCAAAGTATAATCAACATGTTGTCGTCCTCGGGCATATCAAGAATAACAAAGTCTGTTAAGATAGTAACATTTGAAACAACAATGCGCACATCCTCACAAATACCGATAGGTATGGCAGTTGATATGTGAGCCATTTGCAAAGATATTTCAGTAGGTGTGATTTTATTCAAATAAAGTCTTTTATATGAAGAGAAAGGCATGACATAACACCAGCTCCCAAATCACACAAAGAAGTTTTGACATAAATTCTTTTAATGGAGCAAGGTATAGTTGGTATTCCAGGATCTCCAACTTTTTTAGGTACTCCATCCTTAAAAGAATAATTAGCAAGCATGATGGAGATTTTAGCTTCATGTATATTTCTTTTATTAATGATGATATCTTTAATGTATTTTGCATAAGGGGGCATCTTTAAGATATGAGTTAAGGGGGTACGCAAGAAGACTGGCCTAATCATTTTAGGAAAGCGTTCAAATTCTTCATCACCATTTTTCTTAGATGTTTTAGGTCAAAAAGGCATGGGTTTCTAACCCATGGTTCTCTCTCTTTACCATGTTTTCTAGACACAAAGTCTTTTTTATCATATCATTTATTTTTAGATTGTGGGTTAAGATCAACAGTAGGTTCAGTTTCTACATTATTATCTGGTTCTTTATCATTGTACATTTGAGTATCTTTATGAACATCACTATCATTTTCATTATCGCTAGGTGAATGTTCATTACCAGATTGAGTTTCAGCATCAGAAATAGATACATCATTATCTTCAGGAGGTTTTTCTATCTCAGGTTCACTAGAGGTATGCAAAGTCCTATCATTTTTCTTTTTATTTTTTATTTTTAGAAGGACTAGGTGCATCAACATTAATTCTTCGAGTGTCTTGTTCAATTATTTTAGGGCATGCCTCGGGATAAAGTGGTTCCTGAGTCATTTTACCTCCTCTAGTTGCTACTCTAACAACAAAATCATTCATATTATTATTCATTTCATTAAGCAATTCTCTTCGAGATTTAGCAACTTGTTCTAACTGGGTTTGAAACATAAAGGCAGGTTTTCCTACACCTCTAACATCATTACTAATTCTAAATAACATGTCACTCAAGCGAGCAATCATATCAGAATTATATTTCAATTGTTTCTGAATATTTGCATTGAAGTGATCTTGCTTCCTAATGTAGTTATCAAACTCATATAAGCACTAACTAGGACGTTTTTTGTAAGGAACGTCACCTTCATCAAAATTTAATAAAGAATTTACCTCTACCACCTGTGGAGGTGGTGGTGTGTCAACTCCATGTATTTCTTCAATAGGTGGTAAATTCTTAACATCCTCAGCTGTAATACCTTTTTCCTTCATACATTTCTTTGCCTCCTGCATATCTTCAGGACTGAGAAATAAGATACCCCTCTTCTTGAGAGTGGATTCAAGTGGTGGTTCAGGGACCGATCATCATAATTCTTCAATATATTATTCAATAGTTCCTCAGCTTGTTTAATAGTTCATTACCTAAAAATACAACCAGCACAACTATCTAGGAAGTCCCTAGAAGCATCAGTTAGTCCATTATAGAAGTTATCAAGTATTTGATTTTTCTTAAGAGGATGATCAGGCAAAGCATTAAGCAATTGGAGAAGCCTCCAGCTCGTGGGAGACTCTCTTCTAATTTACAAAAAGTTAATTATTTCCTGTAAGGCAACTTGTTTCTTATGAGTAGGAAAATATTTTTTAGAGAAGTAGTAAATCATATCCTGGGGACTAGGCACGCAATCAGGAGCAAGGGTATTGTACCATAACTTGGCATCATCCTTTAATGAGAACCGAAATAATTTAAGAATATAGCAGTAGCTAATCTTCTCATCATGAGCAAAAAGGGTGGCTATATCATTCAACTTTGTAAGATGTGCCACTACAGTTTTAGTTTCATAGCCATGAAAATGATCAGACTCGACAAAGTAATTAACTCTGGGTTGACAAGGAATTCATAATACTTATCGTTAACAAAGATAGGTGAAGTAGCAAATCTAGGATCACATTTCATTCTAGCATTCAAAGTCTTTTCTTTATACTTGCATAATAATTTCTTAAGATCATCTCTATCCTTACAAGCAATGTTGTCTCTAGCTACTTTTCCATCCATATCATAACCCTTAGGTATCTTAGGAAATTCAAATCTAGGAGAGCTAGATCTAATAGGTGTTTCATAATTCTCTATTTCAAGGACTTCATCAGTTTTAGTAGTTTCATCAGTTTCAATCATTTCATTCTCTTTAGCTCTAGCAATTTGTTCATCAAGAAATTCACCTAGTGGCATAGTGTCATCAACCAAGGCACTTGCATCATCATAAGCATCATTCATAGCAGAAGTAGCATCATCAATACCTTGTGACATATTAGGATTAATATCATGTGGTGGTGTTGCAAGTCTACTCATAAAAGAAGGTGAATCAAGTGCAGAGTGTGATGGCAAATCCGTACCTCCCCTCGTCTTAGAGGGGACAATCTTGGTTCTTGTATCCTTCAGATTCTTCATAGTGATAAATTGATATAAATCCCAAGTGACTCAGCAAATATAGCTATGCTCCCCGGCAATGGTGCCATAAAAATGTCTTGATAACCCATAAGTATAGGGGATCACAACAGTTTTCGAGGTAAAGTATTCAACCCAAATTTATAGATTCGACACAAGGGTAGCCAAATAATATTTGTAAGTATTAGAAATTGAGTTGTCAATTCAACCACACCCGCAGATTAAATATCTGCAGCAAAGTGATCAATAGTACAGTAATATGATAGTTTGATAGTAGTGGTAACAGTAGTAGTAACTGTAACAGTGATAGTAAATGTTTTGTAGCAAGTGTGACAGGGACAACAGCAATAGTAACTTAGCAAGAACAATATGTAGAAAACTCGTAGGAATTGGATCGGTGAATTCGTTGGATGATATTCATCATATAACAGTCATAATCTAGGGCGACACAGAACTAGCTCCAGTTCATAAATATAATGTAGGCTTGGATGCCGTAAATAGTCATACGTGCTTATGGAAAAGAACTTGCATGACATATTTTATCCTACCCTCCCGTGGCAATGGGGTCCATAAGGAAACTAAGGGATATTAAGGCCTCATTTTAATATAGAACCAGAACAAAGCATTAACACATAGTGAATACATAAACTCCTCAAACTACGGTCATCACCGGAAAGTATCCCAACTATTGTCACCTTGGGGTTTATGGATCATAACACGTAATAGGTGCATATGACTAGCAAGATTGCATCAAGAACATACATATAATGGTGATAACATAAATGGTCCAGATCTGAAATCATGGCACTCGGGCCCTAGTGACAAGCATTAAGCATGGCAAAGTCATAGCAACATCAATCTCAGAACATAGTGGATACTAGGCATCAAGCCCTAACAAAACTAACTTGATTAAATGATGAATCTCATCCAACTCCTCACCGACCAGCGATCCTAAGAAGGAATTACTCACTCCCACTGGGGAGAATCATGGAATTTGCGATGAAGGAGGGTTGATGATGACGAAGAACGAAGATTCCCCTCTCCGGAGCCCCAAACGGGCTCCAGATCTGGCCTCCCGATGTAGATCAGGAGGTGGCGGCAGCTCCATCTCATGAAACCCGATAAAATTTCCTCTACTATTTTTCTCTCCAAAAATAGGCATTTATAATGCTGGAATTAGGGTCAGCGGGGCCACGAGGTGAGCACAACCCACCAGGGCGCGTTTGGGCTGGCTAGTGCGCCCTGGTGTATAGTGCCCAGCTAGGGCCCCTCCTCCAGTGGTTCTTGGTTCCAGTATTTTTAATTTATTGTAAAATAATTCTCCAAAAAAGTTTCATCCAATTCCGAGAACTTTTATTTCTCCACAAAAACAACACCATGATAGGTCTGCTTAAAACAATGTCACTCCCGGGTAGCTTCATTCAAATCATGCAAATGAGAGTCCAAAACAAGAGAAAAAGTGTTAGGAAAAGTACATACGACAGAGACCTATCATGGATGTCCACCACGACGCGATTGCGGCGCCACCACTGGTCCACCCTATGGGGTGCCGGAGAGTGTGACTCCGCCTCTCCAAAGTCTATCGCCGCAAGGGCCTCTGCCGCCTCCCGCACATGCTACCTTGCCCCGGTGGGCATAAAACACCATGATATCGTCCGACGAAGGCCATGCTTTGTTCTCAGCGCGCCAATGAAGGGGTTGTGCTTCCGCCATGGAGTTCGGATGTCAGACGGACCGCATCGCCTTCGGTAAGGCAGCGACGCCAGATCTAAGCACTGCTTGTGCCAACGCAATGGATTCCCGGTGTCGCGAGTCCGAACGCTGCCGTTGTGTGGCCGCTGTTGGGGAACGTTGCATGGGAAACAAAAAAATTCCTACACACACGCAAAAATATCCATGGTGATGAGCATCTACGAGAGGGAGAGTGGATCTACGTACCCTTGTAGATCGCTAAGCGGGAAGCGTTAAGAAACGCGGTTGGTGTAGTCGAACGTCTTCGCGATCCAAATTGTCGTGCGTCCCACAATCCAATCACGATCCGTCCCGCGATCCAGTAACGATCCGTCCCACGAAATTGATCACGATCCTTCCGATCTAGCGCCGAACGGACGGCACCTTCGCGTTCAGCACACGTACAGCTTGATGACGATCTCCGCCCTCTTGATCCAGCAAGAAGGAGCGGAGAGGAAGAAGAGTTCTGCAGCAGCGTGAAGGCGCTCCGGCGATGGTGGTGGAGCTATTCCGGCAAGGCTTCGCCTAAGCACTACAGAAATCCGAACTAGAGGAGAAACTATGAACTAGAGGGTAGGGTTGCACGTGACTGAAAATCTTGTGCAAAAACCCTAAAACCCTCTAGTATGTATAGGAGGATAGGAGGAGAGGAGGCAGACTTGGCATCCAAGCCAAGGAGGCTCGGCCGAACCAGGAGGGAGGAGTCCACCTCCTCCACTCCTAGTAGGATTAGGACTCCTTCCTTATTTTGCCTTTTTTGCCTTTTTCCACCTTTTTCCTTTTGGGTTTTTCTTCCCAGCCGCATGGGTCTTGTGTGGGACTTCCACCATCCCAAAAAGGGCTGGTATTTACTCTCCCACAGCCCATGAAGCCTCTTGGGTCGAAATACCCCTCCCGGTGGTCTCCCGGTACACTACCGGCACTCCCGGTACACTACCGATGAGCCCGAAACTTTTCCGGCAACCAAAACAGGACTTCCTATATATGAATGTTTACCTCTGGACCATTCCGGAGATCCTCATGACGTCCGAGATGTCATCCGGGACTCCGAACAACCTTCAATCACCACCATACATAACTCTATACTACCGAAACATCACCAAACCCTAAGTGTGCAGACCCTGCGGGTTCGAGAACTATGTACACATGACCGAGACACCTCTATGGTCAATAACCAATAGCGGGACCTGGATTCCCATATTGGTTCCTACATATTTTACGAAGATCTTTATCGGTCGAACCTCTATGTCAAGGATTCAGTTAATCCCGTATGATGTTCCCTTTGTTCTTCGGTATGTTACTTGCCCAAGATTCGATCGTCGGTATCTTCATACCTAGTTCAACCTCGTTACTGGCAAGTCTCTTTACTCATTCCGTAATACAAGATCCCGTGACTAACACTTAGACACCTTGCTTTCAAGGCTCCTTGTGATGTTTTATTACCGAGTGGGCCTAGAGATACCTCTCCGTCACACGGAGTAACAAATCCCAGTCTTGATCCATGCCAACTTAAAAGACACCCTCGGAGATACCTGTAGAGCACCTTTATAGTCACCCAGTTACGTTGCGACGTTTGATGCACACAAGGCACACCTCTGATGTTCGTGAGTTGCAAGATCTCATGGTCATAGGAAGACATACTTGACATGAAGAAAATAGTAGCAATAAACTAACACGATCATATGCTACGTTTGTAGTTTGGGTCTTGTCCATCACATCATTCTCCTAATGATGTGATCCCATTATCAAATCACATCACATGTTAATGGCTAGGAAGCCTTGACCATCTTTGATCAACGAGCTAGTTCACTAGAGGCATACTAGGGAGCCACTGGTGGTGGCAGACAGAGAGTGCGTCGAAGGTGAGCCGGTGCCCCACGTGAGATCGCTCGTCAGCAGCCCCATTGTCCGTGCACTTCTTGTACGAGAAGGTGAACTGGAGGGCCGACGAGCTTGGACATGGCCTTGGGCTGCAGCTCTGTGTCCAATTGCTGGTCACCCAATGCAGATAGACTATTGTGGTCGGTGATGATCTCGAACGGTCCCCGCTGCAAATAGGCACACCACTTGTCGATAGCCATCATGACACCAAGGAATTCCTTCTCATATGTCGACAACTTTTGGTTCTTGATGCCTAGCGCCTTGCTCATGTACGCCACGGGGTGGCCCTCTTGCACGAGCACCGCTCCCACACCGGTGTCGCATGCGTCTGTTTCGATGGTGAATGGCTTGGCGAAGTCCGGTAGAGTGAGGATAGGAATCTGGACTATGACGTTCTTGAGGATGTCGAATGCCTCCTGTGCACTCGTGTCCCAATGCAACCCTTCTTTGGCAACAGCTGGTTCAGGGGCTTGGCAAGCACACCATAGTTGGGGACGAACTTGCGGTAGTACCTACTGAGCCCAAGGAACCCATGGAGTTCCATGACATTAGAGCGCACTGGCCAAGCATGCATCGCGCTTGTCTTGCTGGAGTCTGTTGCCATGTCGTCTTTAGAAATGACATGCCCGAGGTAGTCAATGCTTGGTTGCGCAAACGAGCACTTGGACGCCTTGGCGTATAGCTCATGCTGACAAAGAATGGAGAGCACTAGTCTCAAGTGCTCCTCGTGTTCCTGTAGGTTAGTGCTAAAGACAAGAATATCATCAAGAAAGATGATGACAAACTTATGGATGTATTTGGCAAAAATGGTGTTCACCAGGCATTGAAATGTTACCGGCACATTAGTGAGGCTCAACGGCATCACCCTAAAATGGAAATGGCCGTGATGTGTTTTAAACATCGTCTTCTCTTCATCTTCGAAGCGCATGTGAATCTGGTGGTATCCCGATTGAAGGTCAATCTTTGAGAAATATGCTACGCCCCCATGTTCATCCAGGAGCTCGTCCATGACTGGGAGAGGAAATTTGTTCTTGATGGTGATTTTGTTGAGACGGTGAAAATCAATGCAGAATCACCAACTTCCGTCCTTTTTCTTCACCAGTAACACGGGGGCGGCATAAGGCCTCATACTATCAACGATCACACCGGGCTGCAACATGTCATGCACCTATTTCTCAGTCTCGTCTTTCTGAGCTGGTGAGTAGCGGTACGGCCGTGTGTTGATTGGCATTGCACGGGGTTCTAGATGAATCCGATGGTCATACTGACGACATGGTGGCAGGCCTGCAGGTTCAGAAAAAACATTATTGAATTCAGACAACACTTTCTGAATATTTGGCGGTACAAGTTGTTGGGGAACGTTGCATGGGAAACAAAAAATTTCCTACACACACGAAGATCTATCCATGGTGATGAGCATCTACAAGAGGGAGAGTGGATCTACATACCCTTGTAGATCACTAAGCGGGAAGCATTAAGAAACGTGGTTGGTGTAGTCGAATGTCTTCGCGATCCAAATCGCTGTGCGTCCCGCGATCCAATCACGATCCGTCCCGTGATCTAGCACCGAACGGACGGCACCTCCGCGTTCAGCACACATATAGCTTGATGACGATCTTCACCGTCATGATCCAGAAAGAAGGAGTGGAGAAGAAGAAGAGTTCTCCGGCAGCCTGACGGCGCTCCGGCGATGGTGGTGGAGCAATTTCTCCAGGGCTTCGCCTAAGCACTGCAGAAAACCGATCTAGAGGAGAAACTATGCACTGGAGGAACGGGTAGCACGTGGCTGAAAATCTGGTGCAAAAACCCTCAATACCACCAATATATATAGGAGGAGAGGAGGAGAGGAGGCAGTTTGGCCTCCAAGCCTCCTAGGCTTCGGCCGAACTAGGAGAGGAGGAGTCCACCTCCTCCACTCCTAGTAGGATTAGGATTCATCCTTTTTTTTTCCTTTTTGCCTTTTTCCACCTTTTTCCTTTTGGCTTTTCTTCTCCAGCCACATGGGCCTTGTGTGGGAGTTTCCACCAGCCCACTAAGGGATGATATTCACTCTCCCACAGCCCATGAAGCCTCTTGGGTCGAAATACCGCTCCCGGAGGTCTCCTGGTACACTACCGGCACTCCCGGTACACTACCGATAAGCCCGGAACTTTTCCGGCGACCAAAACAGGACTTCCTATATATGAATCTTTACCTCCAAACCATTTCGGAGCTCCTCGTGACATCCAGGATCTCATCCGGGACTCCGAACAAACTTCGGTCACCCCCATACATAACTCTATACTACCGAAACGTCACCAAACCTTAAGTGTGCACACCCTGCGGGTTCGAGAACTATGTAGACATGACCGAGACACCTCTACGGTCAATAACCAATGGCGAGACCTGGATGTCCACATTGGTTCCTACATATTCTACAAAGATCTTTATCGGTCGAACCTCTATGTCAAGGATTCAGTTAATCCCGTATGATGTTTCCTTTGTTCTTCGGTATGTTACTTGCCCGAGATTCGATCGTCGGTATCTCCATACCTAGTTCAACCTCGTTACTGGCAAGTCTCTTTACTCGTTCCGTAATACAAGATCCCGTGACCAACACTTAGTCACATTGCTTGCAAGGCTTATTGTGATGTTGTATTACCGAGTGGGCCCTGAGATACCTCTCCGTCACACGGAGTAACAAATCCCAGTCTTGATCCATGCCAACTTAACAGACACCCTCGGAGACACCTATAGAGCACCTTTATAGTCACCCAGTTACGTTGCGAAGTTTGATACACACAAGGTACTCCTCCGATATCTGTGAGTTGCATGATCTCATGGTCATAGGAACATATACTTGACATGCAGAAAATAGTAGCAATAAACTGACATGATCATAAGCTATGTTTGTAGTCTGGGTCTTGTCCATCACATCATTCTCCTAATGACGTGATCCCGTTATCAAATGACATCTCATGTCCACGGCTAGGAAACCTTAACCATCTTTCAATCAACGAGCTAGTCCACTAGAGGCATACTAGGGACATTGTGTTTGTCTATGTATCCACACATGTATCCATGTTTCCAATTAATACAATTATAGCATGGATAATAAATGATTATCATGAACAAGGGAATACAATAATAAACACTTTATTTATTGCCTCTAGGGCATATTTCCAACAGTCTCCCACTTGCACTAGAGTCAATAATCTAGTTCACATCACTATGTGATTTACATTGTAATGAATCGAACACCCATGCAGTTCTGGTGTTGATCATGTTTAGCCCTTGGAAGAGGTTTAGTCAACGGGTCTGCAACATTCAGATCCGTGTGCACTTGCAAATATTTATGTCTTTCTTCAAGATGTAATCGCGGATGGAGTTGAAGTGTTGCTTTATGTGTCTGGTCTTCTTGTGAAACCTTGGTTCCTTGGCCAGAGCAATGGCACCAGTGTTGTCACAGAACAGGTTCGTTGGATTCAGTGCACTAGGCCCTACTCCAAGATCTGTCATGAACTACTTCATCCAGACATCTTCCTTCGCTGCCTCCGAGGCTGCGATGTATTCCGCTTCGCACGTAGAATCAGCTACCACGCTTTGCTTGGAACTGCACCAGCTTACCGCTCCCCCGTTAAGAATAAATACGTATCTGGTTTGCGACTTGGAGTCGTCTAGATCAGTGTCAAAGTTTGCATCGACGTAACCCTTTACCACGAGCTCTTCATCACCTCCATAAACGAGAAACATTTCCTTAGTCCTTTTCAGGTACTTAAGGATATTCTTGACCGCTTGCCAGTGCTCCATTCCAGGATCACTTTGAAACGTTCTGGCCATACTTATGGCAAGGCTGACATCGGGTCTTGTGCACAGCATTGCATACATGATAGAGCCTATGGCTGAAGCATAGGGGATGACACTCATCTTTTCTCTATCTTCTGCAGTTACTGGGCATTGAGTCTTACTCAACTTCACACCTTGTAATACAGGCAAGAACCCTTCTTGGCTGTTCCATTTTGAACTTCTTCAAAACTTTATCAAGGTATGTGCTCTGTGAAAGTGCTATTAAGCGTTTTGACCTATCTCTATAGATCTTAATGCCTAATATGAAATCAGATTCTCCTAGGTCCTTCATTGAAAAACTCTTGTTCAAATATTCCTTCACGCTTTCCAGCATTTCTATATTGTTTCCAATCAGCAATATGTCATCCACGTATAATACTAGAAATGCTATAGAGCTCCCACTCACTTTCTTGTAAATACAAGCTTCTCCGTAAACTTGTATAAACTCAAACGCTTCGATCACCTCATCAAAGCGCTTATTCCAACTCCGAGATGCTTGCACCAGTCCATAAATGGATCGCTGGAGTTTGCAAACTTTGTCAGCATTCTCTGGATCGATAAAACCTTCGGGTTGCATCATATACAACTCTTCCTCAAGGAAACCATTGAGGAATGTTGTTTTTACATCCATCTGCCAAATTTCATAGTCGAAATAGGCAACTATTGCTATCATGATTCTGACAGACTTAAGCATCGCTACGGGTGAGAAAGTCTCATCGTAGTCAACCCCTTGAACTTGTGAAAAACCCTTTGCCACAAGTCGAGCTTTATAGACGGTGACATTACCGTCCGCGTCTGTTTTCTTCTTAAAGATCCTTTGTTCTAAATGGCCTTTCGCCCTTTAGGTAATACTTCCAAAGTCCATACTTTGTTTTCATACAAGGATCCCATCTCGGATTTCATGGCCTCTAACCATTTCTCGGAATCCGGGCCCATCACTCCTCCTCCATAGCTCGTAGGTTCATTGTTGTCCAACAACATGACCTCCAAGACAGGGTTGTCGTACCACTTAGGGGTAGTACGCAGCCTTGTCGACCTACGAAGTTCAATAGCTGCTTGATCCGAAGCTTCATGATCATCATCATTAACTTCCTCTTCTACCGTCGTAGGTTTCACAGAAACATCTTTCTGCGCTACGCTACTTTCTGGTTAAAGTAAAGGTTCAATAACCTCATCAAGCTCTATTTTCCTCCCACTCAATTCTTTCGAGAGAAACTCTTTCTCAACTCCGTTTTTAGCGACAAACACTTTGCCTTCGGATCTGAGATAGAAGGTATACACGACTGTCTCTTTCGGGTATCCTATAAAGACGCATTTCTCCGCTTTGGGTTCCAGCTTTTCAGGCTTAAGCTTTTTGACATAAGCATCACATCCCCAAACTTTAAGAAACGACAACTTTGGCTTCTTGCCAAACCACAGTTCATATGGCGTTGTCTCAACGGATTTTGATGGTGCCCTATTTAAAGTGAATGCAGCTATCTCTAATGCATAACCCCAAAACGATAGTGGCAAATCAGCAAGAGACATCATAGAACGCACCATATCTAATAAGGTTCGATTACGACGTTCGGACACACCATTACACTGTGGTGTTCCGGGTGGTGTCAACTGTGAAACAATTCCACATTGTCTTAAGTGACTGCCAAACAAATAACTCAGATATTCACCTCCTCGATCAGATCGCAGGAACTTAATCTTCTTGTTACGATGATTCTCAACTTCACTCTAAAATATCTTGAACTTTTCAAACGTTTCAGACTTGTGTTTCACTAAGTAAATATACCCATATCTACTTAAGTCATCAGTGAAGGTGAGAAAATAACCATATCCACCACGCGCTGTAACATTCATTGGACCGCACACATCAGTGTGTATGATTTCCAATAAGTCACTCGCCCGTTCCATTGTTCCAGAGAACGGCGTTTTAGTCATCTTGCCCATGAGGCATGGTTCACATGTGTTAAGTGATTCAAAATCAAGTGACTCCAAAAGTCCACCAGCATGGAGCTTCCTCATGCGTTTTACACCAATATGACCTAAACGGCAGTGCCATAAGAAAATGGTACTATCATTATCAATTCTACATCTTTTGGCATCAATGTTATGAACATGTGTGTCATCACTATCAAGATTCAATATGAATAAACCCCTAACATTGGGTGCATGACCATAAAAGATATTACTCATATAAATAGAACAACCTTTATTCTCTGATTTAAATGAGTAACCGTATCACAATAAACAAGATCCAGATATAATGTTCATGCTTAACGCAGGCACTAAATAACAATTATTCAGGTTCATCACTAATCCCGATGGTAATCGAAGAGAGAGCGTGCCGACGGCGATCACATCAACCTTAGAACCATTTCCCACGCGCATCGCCACTTCGTCCTTTGCCAGCCTTCGTTTATTCCGTACTTCCTACTTTGAGTTGCAAATGTGAGCAACCAAACCGGTATCAAATACCCAGGCACTACTACGAGAGCTAGTAAGGTACACATCAATAACATGTATATCATATATACCTTGTTTGTAGTTGGCCGCCTTCTTGTCAGCCAGGTACTTGGGGCAGTTCCGCTTCCAGTGACCAGTTCCTTTGCAATGAAAGCACTCAGTTTCTGGCTTGGGTCTATGCTTGGGCTTCTCTGTAGGAGTAGCAACTGCTTTGCCATCCTTCTTGGTTTTACCCTTCTTGCTCTTGCCCTTGACTTTGCCATTTTTCTTGAAACTAGTGGTTTTATTGACCATCAACACTTGATGTTCTTTCTGGATTTCAGACTCAGTGACTTTTAGCATCGCAAACAGCTCGGCGACTGACTTGTTCATCCCGTGCATGTTATAGTTCATCACAAAGCTCTTGTAACTAGGTGGCAGTGATTGAAGAACTCTGTCAGTGATCGCCTCTGGCGGAAGGGCAATTCCCAACTCCGCTAGACGAGTTGAATACCCAGACATTCTGAGTATATGTTCACTGATAGACCCATTCTCCTCCATCTTGCAAGCATAGAACTTATCGGAGGTTTCATACCTCTCGATCTGGGCGTTCTTCTGAAAGATAAACTTCAACTCCTGGAACATCTCATATGCTCCATGACATTCAAAACGTCTTTGAAGTCCCAGTTCTAAGCCATACAATATTGCACACTGAACTATTGAGTAATCTCCAGTACATGCCTCCCAAGCGTTCTTAACGTCTTTGGAGGTCATGTCTTCTGGTTGGTCACCAAGCGGTGCATCAAGGACATATGATTTCTAGGAAGCCGTGAGAATAATGCTCAGATTATGGGCCCAGTCAACAAAGTTACTTCCATCATCTTTCAGTTTAGCTTTCTCTAGGAACGCATTAAAATTCAGGGGTGCTACTACGCGAGCCATTGATCTACAACATAAATATGCAAAGTTCACTTAGACTATTGTTCAAGATAATGAGTTTAGTTAATCAAATTACTAAAGCTCCCACTCAAATTGACATCCCTCAGGTCATCTGAGTGTCACATGATCCAAATCCACCAACTCAAGTCCGAATCATCACGTGAGTTGAGGTGGCTTCAATGGTGAACATCATTATGTTGATCATATCTACTATATGACTCATGTTCGACCTTTCGGTCTCTTGTGTTCCGAGGCCATGTCTATACATGCTAGGCTCGTCAAGTTTAACCCAAGTGTTCTGCGCGTGCAACACTGGCTTGCACTTGTTGTATGTGAATGTAGAGTCTATCACACCCGATCATCACGTGGTGTCTCAACATGACGAACTTTCGCAACGGTGCACACTCGGGGAGAACACAATTTTATCTTGAAATTTAAGTGAGGGATCACCTTATAATGCTACCATCGTACTAAGCATAACAAGGTGCATAAAAGGATTAACATCACATGCAATTCATAAGTGACATGATATGGCCATGAACTTGTGCTTTAGATCTCCATCTTGAAAGCACCGCCATTATCTTCATCGTCACCGGCACGACACCATGATCTCCATCATCTTGATCTCCATCAACGTGTTGCCATCGAGGTTGTCACGCCCTGCATGCTTCTACTACTATTGCTACCGTTTAGCGATAAAGTAAAGCATTACATAGCGCTTAATGATTGACACGCAGGTCATACAATAATCAAAGACAACCCTATGGCTCCTACCGGTTGCCGTACTCATCGACATGCAAGTCGTGAAATTCTATACATCATATGATCATCTCATACATCACATATATCACATCATGTAATTGGCCATATCACCTCACAACATACCCTGCAAAAACAAGTTAGACGTCCTCTAATTGTTGTTGCATGTTTTACATGGCTGCTACGGGTTTCTAGCAAGAACGATTCTCACCTACGCATAAACCACAATGGTGATACATAATTTGCTTTTCAACCTTCTCAAGGACAACCTTTGTCGAATCCGATCCAACTAAAGTGAGAGAAACTGCCACCCGCAAGCCATCTAGGCAACAAGTTGTGTCGAGGGAACCGGTCTCTCGTAAGCGTACGAGTAATGTTGGTATGGGCCGCTTCATCTCACAATACCGCTGAACCAAAATCCGACCAAGGAAGGAAGCAATATAAGCATCAATTCCCACAAACCTTTTGTGTTCTACTCGAGATCTCATCTACACATAGACCTAGCTCTGATACCACTGTTGGGGAACGTTGCATGGGAAACAAAAAATTTCCTACGCACACGAAGATCTATCCGTGATGATGAGCATCTACGAGAGGGAGAGTGGATCTACATACCCTTGTAGATCGCTAAGCGGGAAGCGTTAAGAAACGCGGTTGGTGTAGTCGAACGTCTTCGCGATCCAAATCGCCGTGTGTCCCGCGATCCAATCACGATCCGTCCCACGATCTAGCACCGAACGGACGGCACCTCCGCGTTCAGCACACGTACAACTTGATGACTATCTCCACCGTCTTGATCCAGCAACAAGGAGTGGAGAGGAAGAAGAGTTCTTCAGCAGCCTGACGGCGCTCCGGCGATGGTGGTGGAGCAACTCCGGCAGGGCTTCGCCTAAGCACTGCGGAAAACCGATCTAGAGGAGAAACTATGCACTGGAGGAACGGGTAGCACGTGGCTGAAAATCTGGTGCAAAAACCCTCAATACCACCAGTATATATAGGAGGAGAGGAGGAGAGGAGGCAGCTTGGCCTCCAAGCCTCCTAGGCTTCGGCCGAACTAGGAGAGGAGGAGTCCACCTCCTCCACTCCTTGTAGGATTAGGATTCATCCTTTTTTTTTTCCTTTTTTCCTTTTTCCACCTTTTTCCTTTTGGGTTTTCTTCTCCAGCCACATGGGCCTTGTGTGGGAGTTTCCACCAGCCCACTAAGGGCTGATATTAACTCTCCCACAGCCCATGAAGCCTCTTGGGTCGAAATACCCCTCCCGGAGGTCTCCCGGTACACTACCGGCACTCCCGGTACACTACCGATAAGCCCGAAACTTTTCCGGCGACCAAAACAGGACTTCCTATATATGAATATTTACCTACGGACCATTCCGGAGCTCCTTGTGACGTCCAGGATCTCATCCGGGACTCCGAACAAACTTCGATCTCCACCATACATAACTCTATACTACCGAAACGTCACCAAACCTTAAGTGTGCACACCCTGCGGGTTCGAGAACTATGTAGACATGACCGAGACACCTCTACGGTCCATAAACAATGGCGGGACCTTGATGTCCACATTGGTTCCTACATATTCTACGAAGATCTTTATCGGTCGAACCTCTATGTCAAGGATTCAGCTAATCCCGTATGATGTTCCCTTTGTTCTTCGGTATGTTACTTGCCCGAGATTCGATCGTCGGTATCTCCATACCTAGTTCAACCTCGTTACTGGAAAGTCTCTTTACTCATTCCATAATACAAGATCCCGTGACCAACACTTGGTCACATTGCTTGCAAGGCTTATTGTGATGTTGTATTACCGAGTGGGCCCTGAGATACCTCTCCTTCACACGGAGTAACAAATCCCAGTCTTGCTCCATGCCAACTCAACAGACACCCTCGGAGACACCTGTAGAGCACCTTTATAGTCACCCAGTTACGTTGCGAAGTTTGATACACACAAGGTACTCCTCCGATATCTGTGAGTTGCATGATCTCATGGTCATAGGAACATATACTTGACATGCAGAAAACAGTAGCAATAAACTGACACGATCATAAGCTATGTTTGTAGTTTGGGTCTTGTCAATCACATCATTCTCCTAATGATGTGATCCCGTTATCAAATGACATCTCATGTCCATGGCTAGGAAACCTTAACCATCTTTCAATCAACGAGCTAGTTCACTAGAGGCATACTAGGGACATTGTGTTTGTCTATGTATCCACACATGTATCCATGTTTCCAATTAATACGATTATAGCATGGATAATAAACGATTATCATGAACAAGGAAATACAATAATAAACACTTTAGTGTTTATTTATTGCCTCTAGGGCATATTTCCAACACTAGTTTGTTCGGAGCAGTGTCGGTTGGTGCCATAGTGACCAGGGCCGTTGTCCAGATATCATTGGTAACCTTCATACAGTGCAGCTCATAGGCATCAAGCTCAGAGATTGGGGGAATATCGCTTCGACGGACACCTTGAAGGTGCACTTGTTTGCCGTCGACGTCGAACTTGATCGTCTTCTCCAGCCAATGACAATTCATAGGGTTGTGGACAGCCAACCAATCCATGCCCAACACCCCATCAGATGCACTTAACTCCAGCACACTAACGTTTGTGTGAAATGTGTGCTCTGGCACTTGCCAGGCCAATTTCCGGATGATGTGATCATAGTGTAGGCACTGTCCATTGGCAATGGGCACCGAGACAGGTGGCAACAATTCCGTGGTGATGGCCAATCTGGTTGCAAACGCTTGACTAACGAAGCTGTGGGTGCATCCGGAGTCCACAAGCAACAACATGGCTTGATCTCCTACCAGGGCGCACAGGCGCAGGGTCGCTGGTGCCTCATCGCCCGAAAGGGCATGCTGCGATAAGGAGCAACATTCTGGTTCTTGAGCCACTGGCGTGTCCAACAGTTGCACATCATGCATTATGTCATCTGAAAGGATTTCACCATAGTCGCCCACCTTGATCATTAGGACTTGGCCCGTGCGTTTGCACTGATGTTCTCTGCAGTACTTGTCTCCGCAGCGTAAACACAAGCCATTGGTGCACCGGAACTCACGCAATGGTTGCTCTCAATTGTAATCATCAGGCAGGTTTAGGTGGTGCAACCGGCCCACGAGGTTGAGGTTTGGCTGGAAGGGGTGGGGGTCGCCCAACTTGTGCAGGACGCTGGCGTGACACCCTCTGATGCTCAAGTTCCTCCTCTTGAATCCGTGCAAAAACTGTAGCTCTGATGATGCTATTAGGAGCCTGAAGACGCGCACCCAGTCGCAATTCATCCTTCAGTCCCAAGAGAAACTGGGAGACGAAGAATTTGGGGCTCAACGATGGATCGAGTGACATCAAATGGTACATGAGGGTCTCAAATTGCTGGCGGTACTCCTGCACTTTCCCTGTCTGACGCAGGTGCACCAAACTGTTCATCTGAATTTCAAATTCCTCGGGCTCAAATTCTTATTCCACTGCTGCCCTGAACGTGTGCCAAGTGACCCCTGGATGTTGTTGACGAAACGCTTGGAACCACATGGTTGGAAGGCCGTCTATGCAGAGTGCCGCCATGGTCACCCAACTGTGTGATGGCACGCAGTACAACTCGAAATATGAGAGGCATCATTCCAGCCAGATGCATGGAGAAGTGCCGTCGACCCGTGGAAAATTGTGCTTGGGCGGCTTGGTGTAGTAGTCGTTGCCTGAATTGTGGTTGTCGTGGGTCAGTGGGCGCATTGGAAGCAGGGGTGGACCATGGTTGACCAACCGCGTGAATGGAAGTTATGCCGCACCGTGAGTGTAGAGCGGCGGCGGGGGCGCGCTGGACCAGATTGTGCGGTCGTCAGGTTGGCGGCGGGCGGCGGTTGCTGATGGTTGGAGAGGCCCGTAGTCGTGGTGACTATTGACAGGGAGGACGCGCCCGCGTGAACCCCGACGATAGGGTCGATCGAAGGTGGCGATTTGCGTACCTCATCCACATCCGCCTGAGTCAGATCAATCTGTTTGGCAAGGTTTTTGAGCTCGTGTGAGACTTGCTCGTTGTAGGCCAGTTGAGCTTGGAAACGCTCGTCCGTGGTGTTCTGGTTGGCATCCAGGCGATGAATCACTGTTTGGAGCAAGGATTTCAACTAATCTGTTGTTTCTGACATAGCGTCCAAGATGCAACGTGTTTGAGCTGATGGTTTCGATGGTGGCGTCATCGTCTCGTTCCAAATCGAATCGAACCCCAAGCAGGATTTTATGCGAGCTCACCGCAGCGGCTCGCACCTGGCATGGTGGATGTTACTAAAGGATCGAGAAGATGTGAGATCGGTGGCAACAGCGATTGATGGGAGAATTTTGAGGAATGGCTTCGATTACCAGATTGTGATGTCCCGGCAGCGAGGGGATCGATAGAGAGGAGGTGAGGACGAGATAAGGGAAGGTAGGTGGGGAGAGACGTAGAGAGGAAGGGGGATTGTGTCTTGACCTAATTCCATATCCTTGCCACAACGTCTTCACATAGTTAAGTACTCCTTCCGGTCTTTTTTAGTCTGCATATTAACTTTGTTCGAAGTGAAAGTATCTTTACTTTGACTAAACTTATAGAAACATGTATTAACATTCTCAATGCCAAATTAATATTGATAGGTTCATTGAGAAATGTAGTTTCATGAAATGTATATTTGGTTTTGTAGATGTTGATATTTTTTAATATATATTTGATCAAACTTTGTAAAATTTGACTTGACACAAATCTAGTATGCGGAGTAAAAATGATCGGAGGAAGTACTACATGCCCACGGGCCCTTTTACGAATTACAAGGCCTTGACCCAATAGTTGCTGCACTTGTGCAGTCCGCTGCAGGTTCAGGTTCAGTTATCTGAACCGCAGGCGTGACAGAGCGAGGGAGGACGCCAGGCGCCGGGAGGGTGGTCGCCGTCGGTGGGGGCCGGTGGAGGGGCGCGGAGATGGGGTCGGGGCAGGGACCCATTGCTTGTCGGAGAAGAGAGAGGGCGAGGTGAGGCCTTCGGATCTGGCCTCGGCCGTAGCAGAGCTGACCGGAGGAGGGAGATCGAGGTGCCGCCGCCGGGGCGCTCACTGGGCGATGGAGCTGTCGCGGGTCATCCCGTGCAAGTGCGTCCCCCGCCGTTGCCCCATCGTTTCCAACCCGTTGCATGCTGAAGCTCTAGCTATGCAGCAATCAACTATGATCGCATCGCAAATGGGTTGCCAGAAAGTAATTTTTGAAACTGACTCCATGGTCCTAAAGAAAGCAAGCTGTGGGGAGCCGAGAATATGATCTTGCTGAACTAGGAACTACTGTATTTCAGAGATGTAAAATTCCAAATGAAAGTAGGACTGAATGTTGTTGATATAGTTCACTGTAAGCGTGAATGTAATGATGCTGTACATGTTTTAGCAGCGCATGGTGCTGGCATGGGGAATGGCTGTGTAGAGACATGGCTAGGCCATTTTCCTGCATTTGTATCTAACATTATATCTGGCGATATGCCAAGTACAATATCGTAATGCATTACTTGCGTTTTCCTTTCAAAAAAAGAAAGAAAGAATAGTTATGCGATCGAGCTGCAAGCGGGCCGACGTCGGCGAGGATCTGAGCCATGACGTCACGATGCATTCTTAGAATTCAATCGTGGCCAGAAACGCTTCTGTAGCTTTAGCTTGCAATGCAAGATGAGGTTCCATATGAACCGCAGGTAAGAAGATGGGCTGCTGGCTGCAGACAATGGGCTGGTATGTCTAGGTAGGTAAGCACAGTGTCTAACCTTATCTTTGACAGTGAGTTAGTGCTGTATCCTCACCTCGCCTGTAAAGGTGACGCGATGGTCAGATCGATGGCCGAAATAAGTCAGCAGTCCTGGGTTCAGATTGAGGCAAAAGCAGCTGCACTTCAATCCCAGTCTTCAGCTATTGGCACATGATGAGATCGAGATCGTCACCGGACAAGAGATTTACTGAAACCGACGGCACAGACGGGCTAGAATTAAAGCATCTATGCAGATCGAGCCCTGTAACCTGGGTATATATTCAGTGGGAGCACTGTCACCGGTGGAGTGGATTTAGCTGAAAGCTAAGCAACAGTCTCCTCCTCGATCGTATTTGATAAGTTTATATTTGGCTCATCAGGCACGCGAACACGTACAAACTGATCCATAAATGTCGTGCGGTCTGGCTCTTGCGCCGGCCAGAAGTCACCAGTATATGGTAGTGGACATGTGTAGGTCCATAATATACACACGCCATGCGTTTGATACCGATCGGCGCGTGTGGCTCTCAGGGGCTAGCTAGCGCGTCTCTAGCTAGACTAGCCAAGAGCATCTACAATAGGATATAGCAAATCCAGCCCTTCGTATGTAAGTAGACGTGTCAAAGAGCTCGATCATCTCTTATTTGATGGGTGATGCAATTAAGTATCTCAAATCCATACTACACATATAACACAAAAGCAACACATTACTACATAGATAAACGTAGCCTAATTCAACTCATCGTCGAAAATATGGACGACCTTCATACCACGAGTGCATATTGGACCTATCTCCTAGTGGATGGCGGCCTTCCGCAGCTTCGGCTCCTCATCGGATTCCATGTGCGCATAGAGTGAGTCCTTCTCTACCCGTGCCTCGCGGAGGTAGCGGTGGTTTGTCTCCAACTCCAACTTTGGGCGGATGAAGTTGAGAATGGCATGTTTCTTCACCGCCTCCGACTAGGCGATCTCAAACACCGCCAGGTGTTGACCATGGCAAATCCGGCAGCCGGAGGCATCGGATCTGCTTCGCCTTTCTCCTCTTCCTCCTCCTTCTCCTCACCCTCCTACTCCAACGAGTCCGGAGGCAAGAGGACTGCAATCTGAGGTTTGCATCGGGCCCGGATCTCCTCAAGGATATCTAACCTATGCTATGGAATGAGCATTGCGTAAGTGGTGATCCGCTGTTGAGGCATGGCAGACGACAAGCTCCGAGCTGCGAGTGGATGGGGAGTGCCAGCGCGGAGAGGATAGAAAGGTGAGTGCGGCTATGGTTCTGGGTCACTGTCCTACTTAAATAGTCGGATTTGCCTCATCAAGCGGTGCGTCGGAGCAACGTTTTGACATGACTACTGGGTTTCGACGAGTGTCCGCATGGGTCCCGCACATCAGTCCGATGTGGTGGCCATGCCCGAGAGGATCTGGTCGTCCTCATATTCGACCCAGATATGTGTTGAATATGAGGGATGTCGACTGGGTCAATATTTTTGCGGCCGTTCAATGACCAGGCCGTCCGTCCGGACATAAGAGGGGCCTTTGAGAAGCCCGATTGTAGATGCTTTATGTGTTTGTATGTCCGCATAAAAACTCTAGGCTTCAAATAATATTAAAGTTATGTGGAACTTCATGGAAAAATTAAGTTGACATGCTATTGAGGACCAACTAAAACTAATAGTTCTTCCCTGTTTTAGTTTTCTATCACCTAATTATCAACAAAACTAATGTTGTTGCTCAAAGAGTAGAAACAACATTTTAACCATTTATTCTCAATAAGGGCAATGTTCTCTAAGCTAATCGAATAACCCCAAAGGGTTTCGGGACAAGCATCCAACCTTGAAATTTTTTTCCAGAGTTTATTCATGTAGTAGTGTATACACCCCAAAACATTTTTATGCAAGGAACCACCAACTAATGTGCACCTACAACTTGCTCCTTCCTCTTAGGCAGGTTCAACATTGACCGACAAGTTTGCTCCGGCATCCATCCGTGGACAGGGAGACCATTCCATTGACACTGATGTCATAGGCGGCCATCCAACACAACACACATACATTTCAAACACAATTCAGTGAACGGGAGAAATTCATGTAAACCGGGTGGTTTTTCAAATAAACCGGAGCACATTCACTACAATTCGTACATTTTTTGTATAAACCGGACGAAACTCATTACGTTTTCTACATTTTTTAAGTAAACCCTATCTATATAAAAACTAATTGATCGTCAGCGCTCATTCCCCATGTCCGTCCATGAGCCTAAAAAACTAAAGCTTCATTTTCTCCAGTTCCGTCTCATTGCTCTCGACCTCCTCTTCTGCAAATTCCACCTACGAAGCTATGAAAAGTGAAGATGTTTCCTCCACTTCGCCGCCAAGCGGCTAATCAGCCAGCATGTTGAGGCCACCAAGCTTGCCTTCAACAGGGAGGGGAGGAGCGATGGCCTTGTTGGGACCTAAACGACAGTGAACCACCATGCAATACTCTTCCTCGCGTCGATGGCACATGCAAACGTGAGGAATTTGTGAGGATCTCCGTGAGGCGTGGCCTAGACGGAGCTAGCGATGTCCTGCTTGTCGTAGCTCTTGCTCCACACGTCATCCACCGCCTCATTGAACTCCAGGTATGCGTAACTCTGCTTCACATTGGTGGTACCGCTAGCGTTCAAGGCAGATCTTGCAAGCAGGGCAGTAGGACTCGAGCAACACATCCTGCGTAGGCACAAATATGTCTGGCATGAGCGGTAAGATGGCAGAACTCACGAACATGACATCTCGGTGGCTGTCGGAGATTGGTTTTGTGTCTACGGGGAAACCTCTGAAGAACCCGGTTCAAACATAGGGGAGCTGGACACACCTACTACCTCGCCCCGACTATGACCAAGACACGCACGCATAGCACAAGAAGGACACGGGAGTTTACCCAGGTTCGGGCCACCTTGCTGTGGAAAGTCCTACTCTTGTTGTGCGTGTTTGTTTCTTTGTTGGGTTGCACAAGTGTTACAAGCCACAAGGAAGACAAAGAGCTATCTCTCTCTGGAATGGGAGCCCAATCATTCTACCTATCTATGTTAGCCATCTGTCCCTCTTCTCCTTGTCATGGGCCTCTTTTCCCAAAAATTGACTGGAAAAGGACGACCACAGAGCGGAAATTCGATGGGGGACAAATGTGTAGTCGTCCCTGACAAAGATGGTGTTCATCCCGCCAAAGGCGCCGTCCATGACACGCTCGTGAGCTCGCAGGTGACGTCCATCCTGGCGATCAATGTCATGTTGCTATCCTTGCACCAAACGGGTAAGTTTGGGAACTCATTTTGTGGAGGGGCAACTGCTCGTTGCCCTTTAATCACAAATAGGAGAGGTTCTTCTATGTGAGCCCGTTGGTTCTGTCCTTGCCATCTTTGCATCCTCGCCATGCCACCCACATGATGGGCAATGGGCGCATGGTCACTTGACCAGCATGCTTGGGAGCCTCGCGGGGGTTTGCCTCGTGGGGCTTCCTAGAGCTTGAGCCATCTCAAAGAGAGAAAGGGCTTCACAGGGGCAGAGCTTCGCAGGGTGGTTCTTGGAGCCGAACCGTGGGCCATTAGTTGGACTGGGTCTTCTTCATGTAGATGACTAGGCCGACAGTAGATGGGTCGTGGTAGCCCGGTTCCACTGGACCAACAGTAGCCCCCAGGCCCGTGGGTCGCATGCACCTTCCGCGAGTGGAGCACGAAACGACGTGGGTCGAAACGCCGCAGAGCTTGACGAAGTACCGGGATAGGAGGTGACGCGAGTTAGCCGTGATGGGACAAGGCGTACGCACTTCTCTCATGGCGCCTTTGTAACTGCTCATGCCCGCCCTAAGATTGCCGCGCGCGCCGAGCGACACCTTCATTGCTTTCCTTCCTCCAACGCTTCCCTTGTGCACTCCTCCATCCTCGTGGAGACAGCACCCGCTGCTCTCCTTACCTGCCTCCTTCGCTGCTGCACCACCACCACTATGGCGCCAAACAAGAGGAGAACAGCTGTCGCTGGGGAACAGGTGGAGCCTGCACTGTTGCCCTCCACCATCAAGAACCAAGAGGGGCTCGACAAGCTCACCCACACAACAGCCAACACTCACAATGAGCACGAGGCCACTAAGATCTAGCCGGGCTCAAAGCTGGCCAGGGAGTTGTCGGTGATGACGTTCCCGTTCTTCTTCCACAACATCTTTGGAGGTTTCCTACCTCCTTTCTCTGATTACTTCAGCGCGGTGCTAGAGCATTATCAGATCAACGCGCCACATCTCCACGCCAACTCCATCTTCCTCCTCGCCACCTTCTCTTACCTCACTAAAGTTTTTTTGGGGGTGATGCCCTCGATGGCCCTCTTTCGCACCTTCTACAACATGAGGTGCACGTAGGGGCTGGTCACGGGCTGCGCCTTCTTCCGCATGGTGGACCGCATGGCGTAGCGGTTCATCGAGATGGTGTCGCTCAAGAAGGTGGAGAACCTCTGGGCGCGGATCTACATGGAGGTAGGCCAATGCAGCCCCCTGTTAATGCCACCTATGGGGCCCGGTGTGAAGAGCTCAGGCTGGGGGCACTCCAAGATGGAGGGTGCCAAGCTCGGGCCCGTCGCTGCAAGGCTACAAGAGCTTCGAGCGGCAGGACTCATGAGCATCATGGTGTTGCAGGCGTTCATGCTCAGCTGCATCGCCCCCCTCTAGAGGCGCTTACACCCGTCCTGGGAGTACCAGGACCTTGAGGACCGGACTAGGTTGCGTGCTGATAGCCTGCTGGTGACGTGGCTTGAGACTGCGTCGGAATTTCCCCATTAAGGAGGGGATGATGCAACACAACGACTGTAAGTATTTCCCTCAGTTATGAAACCAAGGTTTCAATCCGTAGAGGAAGATCACGCACCCACGTAAACAACACCTACACACAAATAACAAATACTTGCAACCCGGCGCGAAAGAGAGGTTGTCAAGCTCTCTATGGTAAATAGATAGATTAGGTAATGATAGGTTTGACAAGTAGATCTCGCAAGAACACCAAATAAAATAAGTAAACAAAAAGTACAGCAAGATATTTTTGGATTTTTTGGATTAATAAATCTGAAAATAAAAGGGCAAAATAGTATATCGGAAAGCAATATGTTGGAAAAGTAGACCCAGGGGCCGTAGGTTTCACTAGTGGCTTCACTCATGAGTATAGCACATAGTGTTGGAAATATGCCCTAGAGGCAATAAATAAAGTGTTTATTATTATATTTCCTTGTTCATGATAATCGTTTATTATCCATGCTATAATTGTATTGATTGGAAACACATTACATGTGTGGGTAAATAGACAACACTTTGTCCCTAGTATGCCTCTAGTGAACTAGCTCATTGGTCAAAGATGGTCAAGGTTTCCTAGCCATTGACATGTGATGTCATTTGATAACGGGATAACATCATTAGGATAATGATGTGATGGACAAGACCCAAACTACAAACGTAGCATATGATCGTATCAGTTTATTGCTACTGTTTTCTGAATGTCAAGTATATGTTTCTATGACCATGAGATCATGCAACTCACGGACATCGGAGGAGTGCCTTGTGTGTATCAAATATCGCAACGTAACTGGGTGACTATAAAGGTGCTCTATAGGTATCTCCGAGGGTGTCTGTTGGGTTGGCATGGATCAAGACTGGGATTTGTTACTCCGTGTGATGGAGAGGTATCTTAGGGCCCGCTCGGTAATACAACATCACAATAAGCCTTGCAAGCAATGTGACTAAGTGTTAGTCACGGGATCTTGTATTACAGAATGAGTAAAGAGACTTGCCGGTAACGAGGTTGAACTAGGTATGGAGATACGGACGATGGAATCTCGGGCAAGTAACATACCGAAGAACAAAGGGAACATCATACGGGATTAACTGAATCCTTGACATAGAGGTTCGACCGATAAAGATCTTCGTAGAATGTGTAGGAACCAATATCGGCATCCAGGTCCTGCTATTGGTTATTGACCGTCGAGGTGTCTCGGTCATGTCTACATAGTTCTCGAACCCGTAGGGTTTGCGCACTTAAGGTTTGGTGACATTTCAGTAGTATAGAGTTATGCATGGTGGTGACCGAAGCTTGTTCAGAGTCCCGGATGAGATCCCGGACTTCACGAGGAGCTCCGAAATGGTCTGGAGGTAAAGATTGATATATATGAAGTCCGATTTTGGTCACCGGAAAAGTTTCGGGCTCATCGGTAGTGTACCGGGAGTGCCGGTAGTGTACCGGGAGACCATCTGGAGGGGTATTTCGACCCAAGAGGCTACATGGGCTGTGGGAGAGTGAATACCAGCCCTTAGTGGGCTGGTGGAAGTCCCACACAAGGCCCATGCAGCTGGGAAGAAAAGCCCAAAGAGAAAAAGGTGGAAAAAGGCAAAAATGCCAAAATAAGGAGGAGTCCTAGTCCTACTAGGATTGGAGGAGGAATCTCCTCTCCTCTTGGTTCGGCCGACAACTAGATGGCTTGGCCGTTGGGCCAAGCCTCCTCCTATCTTCCTCTTATATATATTAGAAGTTTTAGGGTTTTTGCACTTGTTTTTCAGCCACGTGCTACCCATTCCTCTAGTGCATAGTTTCTCCTCTAGATCGGTTTTCTGCAGTGCTTAGGCGAAGCCCTGCCGGAATTGCTCCACCACGATCGCCATGGCGCCGTCACGCTGCCGGAGAAATCGTCTACCTCTCTGCTCCCTCTTGCTGGATCAAGAAGGCGGAGATCGTCATCAAGATGTACGTGTGCTGAACGCGGAGGTGCCGTCCGTTCGGTGCTTGATCGGGACGGATCGTGATTGGATCGCGGGACGCTCGGCGATTTGGATCGTGAAGATGTTCGACTACACCAACCGCGTTTCTTAACGCTTCCCACTTAGCGATCTACAAGGGTATGTAGATCCACTCTCCCTCTCGTAGATGCTCATCACCATGGATACGTCTTGAGTGAGCGTAGGAAATTTTTGTTTCCCATGCGACGTGCGTTCCCCAAGAGTGGCATCATGAGCTAGGTCTATGTGTAGATGAGAGATCGAGTAGAACACAAAGAGTTTGTGGGCTTTGATGCTTAGATTGCTTCCTCCCTTGGTCGTGTTTTGGTTCAGCGGTATTGTGGGATGAAGCGGCCCGGACCAACATTACTCGTACGCTTACGAGAGACCGGTTCCCTCAACTGCAACTTGTTGCAAAAGATGGCTAGCGGGTGGTAGTTTCTCCTACTTTAGTTGGATCGGATTCAACAAAGGCTGTCCTTGAGAAGGTTGAAAAGAAACTTATGTATCACCGTTGTGGTTTATGCGTAGGTGAGAAGTGTTCTTGCTAGATACCCATAGCAGCCACGTAAAACATGCAACAACAATTAGAGGACGTCTAACTTGTTTTTGCAGGGTATGTTGTGATGTGATATGGCCAATTACATGATGTGATATATATGATGTATGAGATGATCATGTGTTGTATAGAATATCACGACTTGCATGTCGATGAGTACGGCAACCGACAGGAGCCATAGGGTTGTCTTTAATTATTGTGTGACCTACGTGTCAGTCATTAAGCGCTATGTAATGCTTTACTTTCTCGCTAAACGGTAGCAATAGTAGTACAAGCATGATGGGTGTGACAACCCCGATGGCGACACGTTGATGGAGATCAAGATGATGGAGATCATGGTGTCGTGCCGGTGACGATGGAGATCATGCCGGTGCTTTCAAGATGGAGATCAAAAACCCAAGTTCATGGCCATATCATGTCACTTATGATTTGCATGTGATGTTAATCCTTTTATGCAGCTTGTTTTTCTTAGGATGACGGTAGCATTATAAGGTGATCCCTCACTTAAATTTCAAGATGAATTGTGTTCTCCCCGAGTGTGCATCGTTGCAGGAGTTCATCGTGTCGAGACACCACGTGATGATTGGGTGTGATAGACTCTACGTTCACATACAATGGGTGCAAGCCAGTGATGCACATGCAGAACACTCGGGTTAAACTTGACGAGCCTAGCATGTACAGACACGGCCTCGGAACACAAGAGACCGAAAGGTCAAACATGAGTCATATAGTAGATATGATCAACATGATGATGTTCACCATTGAAACCACCTCAACTCACGTGATGATCGGACTTGAGTTGGTGAATTTGGATCATGTGACACTCAAATGACCTGAGGGATGTCAATTTGAGTGGGAGATTTAGTAATTTGATTAACTAAACTCATTATCTTGAACAATAGTCTATGTAACCTTTGCATATTTATGTTGTAGATCAATGGCTCGCGCTAGCACCCCTAAATTTTAATGCGTTCCTAGAGAAAGGTAAGTTGAAAGATGATGTAAGTAACTTTGTTGACTGGGCTCGTAATCTGAGGATTATCCTCATGGCTTCCCAGAAATCATATGTCCTTGATGCACCGCTTGGTGACCAACCAGAAGACATTTCATCCAAAGACGTTAAGAACGCTTGGGAGGCACGTTCTAGAGATTGCTCAATAGTTCAGTGTGCAATATTGTATGGCTTAGAACCGGGACTTCAAAGAAGTTTTGAATGTCATGGAGCATATGAGATGTTCCAGGAGTTGAATTTTATCTTTCAGAAGAATGCTCGAATCGAGAGGTATGAGACCTCCGATAAGTTCTATGCTTGCAAGATGGAGGAGAATGGGTCTATTAGTGAATATATACTTAGAATGTCTGGGTATTCAACTCGTCTAGCGGAGTTGGGAATTGCCCTTCCGCGAGAGGCGATCACTGACAGAGTTCTTCAATCACTGCCATCTAGTTACAAGAGCTTTGTGATGAACTATAACATGCACGAGATGAACAAGTCAGTCACCAAGCTGTTTGCGATGCTAAAAGTCGCTGAGTCTGAAATCCAGAAAGAACATCAAGTGTTGATGGTCAATAAAACCACTAGTTTCAAGAAGAATGGCAAGGGCAAGGGCAAGAAGGGTAAAACCAAGAAGGATGGCAAAACAGTTGCTACTCCTGTAAAGAAGCCCAAGCATGGACCCAAGCTAGAAGCTGAGTGCTTTGATTGCAAGGGAACTGGTCACTGGAAGCGGAACTGCCCCAAGTACCTGGCTGACAAGAAGTCAGCCAACGACAAAAGGTATATATGATATACATGTTATTGATGTGTACCTTACTAGCTCTCGTTGTAGTGCCTTTGTATTTGATACCAGTTCGGTTGCTCACATTTGCAACTCAAAATAGGAACTACGGAATAGACGAAGGCTGGCAAAGGATGAAGTGACGATGCGCGTGGGAAATGGTTCCAAGGTTGATGTGATCGCCATCGGAACGCTCTCTCTTCGATTACCATCGGGATTAGTGATGAACCTGAATAATTGTTATTGAGTGCATGTGTTAAGCACGAACATTATATCTGGATCTTCTTTTTTGCGAGATAGTTACTCATTTAAATCAGAGAATAAAGGTTGTTCTATTTATATGAGTAATATCTTTTATGGTCATGCACCCAATGTGAGGGGTTTATTCATATTGAATCTTGATAGTGATGATACACATGTTCATAACATTGATGCCAAAAGATGTAGAGTTGATAATGATAGTACCACTTTCTTGTGGCACTGCCATTTAGGTCATATTGGTGTAAAACGCACGAGGAAGCTCCATGCTGACGGACTTTTGGAGTCACTTGATTCTGAATCAATTGACACATGTGAACCATGCCTCAAGGGCAAGATGACTAAAACGCCATTCTCTGGAACAATGGAACGGGCAAGTGACTTATTGGAAATCATACATACTAATGTGTGTGGTCTAATGAATGTTACAGCGCATGGTGGATATCGTTATTTTCTCACCTTCACTAATGACTGAAGTAGATATGGGTATATTTACTTAATGAAACACAAGTCTAAAATGTTTGAAAAGTTCAAGCAATTTCAGAGTGAAGTTGAGAATCATCGTAACAAGAAGATTAAATTCCTACGATTTGATCGAGGAGGTGAATATCTGAGTTATGAGTTTGGCAGTCACTTAAGACAGTTTGGAATTGTTTCACAGTTGACACCGCTCGGAACACCACAGCGTAATGGTGTGTCCGAACGTCATAATCAAACCTTATTAGATATGGTGCGTTCTATGATGTCTCTTACTGATTTGCCACTATCGTTTTGGGGTTATGCATTAGAGACAACTGCATTCACTTTAAATAGGGCACCATCGAAATCCGTTGAGACGATGCCATATGAACTATGGTTTGGCAAGAGGCCAATTGTCATTTTTAAAGTTTGGGGATGCGATGCTTATGTCAAAAAGCTTCAGCCTGAAAAGCTGGAACCCAAAGCGGAGAAATGCGTCTTCATAGGATACCTGAAAGAGACAGTTGGGTATACCTTCTATCTCAGATCCGAAGGCAAAGGGTTTGTCACTAAGAACGGAACATTTCTTGAGAAAGAGGTTCTCTCGAAAGAATTTAGTGGGAGGAAAATAGAGCTTGATGAGGTTATTGAACCTTTACTTCAACCAGAAAGTAGCGCAGCGCAGAAAGATGTTTCTGTGGAACCTATGACGGTTGAAGAGGAAGTTAATGATGATGATCATGAAGCTTTGGATCAAGCTTCTATTGAACCTCGTAGGTCGACAAGGGCGCGTACTACTCCTGAGTGGTACGGCAAACCTGTCTTGGAGGTCATGTTGTTGGACAACAATGAACCTACGAGCTATGGAGGAGCGGTGATGGGCCCGGATTTCGAGAAATGGTTAGAGGCCATGAAATCCGAGATGGGATCCATGTATGAAAACAAAATATGGACTTTGGAAGTATTACCTGAAGGGAGAAAGGCCGTTAAGAACAAATGGATCTTTAAGAAGAAGACAGACATGGACGTTAATATCACCGTCTATAAAGCTCAACTTGTGGCAAAGGGTTTTTCACAAGTTCAAGGAGTTAACTACGATGAGGCCTTCTCACCCGTAGCAATGCTTAAGTCTGTCAGAATCATGTTGGCAATAGCTGCTTGTTTCGACTATGAAATTTGGCAGATGGATGTCAAAACAACATTCCTCAACGGTTTCCTTGAGGAAGAGTTGTATATGATGCAACCAAAAGGTTTTGTTAATCCAGAGAATGCTGACAAAGTTTGCAAACTCCAGCGATCCATTTATGGGCTGGTGCAAGCATCTCGGAGTTGGAATAAGCGCTTTGATGAGGTGATCAAAGCGTTTGAGTCTATACAAGTTTATGGAGAAGCTTGTATTTACAAGAAAGTGAGTGGGAGCTCTATAATGTTTCTAATATTATATGTGGATGACATATTGCTGATTGGAAACAATATAGAAATGCTGGAAAGCGTGAAGGAATATTTGAACAAGAGTTTTTCAATGAAGGACCTAGGAGAAGCTGCTTTCATATTTGGCATTAAGATCTATAGAGATAGATCGAGACGCTTAATAGCACTTTCACAGAGCACATACCTTGATAAAGTTTTGAAGAAGTTCAAAATGGACCAGTCCAAGAAGGGGTTCTTGCCTGTGTTACAAGGTGTGAAGTTGAGTAAGACTCAATGCCTAGTGATTGCAGAAGATAAAGAAAAGATGAGTGTCATCCCGTATGCTTCAGCAATAGGCTCTATCATGTATGCAATGCTGTGCACAAGACCCGATGTCAGCCTTGGCATAAGTATGGCCGAAAGGTTTCAAAGTGATCCTGGAATGGAGCACTGGGAAGCAGTCAAGAATATCCTTAAGTGCCTGAAAAGGACTAAGGAAATGTTTCTCGTTTATGGAGGTGATGAAGAGCTCGTCATAAAGGGTTACGTCGATGCAAGCTTTGACACTGATCCGGATGACTCTAAGTCACAAATCGGATACATATTTATTCTCAACGGGGGAGCGGGAAGCTGGTGCAGTTCCAAGCAAAGCGTGGTAGCCAATTCTACTGCAAAGCGGAGTACATCGCAGCCTCGGAGGCAGCGAAGGAAGGTGTCTGGATGAAGCAGTTCATGACAGATCTTGGAGTAGTGCCCAGTGCACTGAATCCAATGAACATGTTTTGTGACAACACTGGTGCCATTGCTCTGGCCAAGGAACCAAGGTTTCACAAGAGGACCAGACACATAAAGCGATGCTTCAACTCCATCCACGATTACATCAAGGAAAAGGACATAAATATTTGCAAAGTGCACACGGATCTGACTGTTGCAGACCCGTTGACTTAACCTCTTCCAAGGGCTAAACATGACCAACAACAGAAGTACATAGGTGTTCGATTCATTAAAATGTAAATCACATAGTGATGTGAACTAGATTATTGACTCTAGTGCAAGTGGGAGACTGTTGGAAATATGCCCTAGAGGCAATAAATAAAGTGTTTATTATTATATTTCCTTGTTCATGATAATAGTTTATTATCCATGCTATAACTGTATTGATTGGAAAAACATTACATGTGTGGGTAAATAGACAACACTTTGTCCCTAGTATGCCTCTAGTGAAGTAGCTCATTGGTCAAAGATGGTCAAGGTTTCCTAGTTATTGAGATGTGATGTCATTTGATAACGAGATCACATCATTAGGAGAATGATGTGATGGACAATACCCAAACTACAAATGTAGTATATGACCGTGTCAGTTTATTGCTACTGTTTTCTGAATGTCCAGTATATGTTTCTATGACCATGAGATCGTGCTACTCATGGACATCGGAGGAGTGCCTTGTGTGTATCAAACATCGCAATGTAACTAGGCGACTATAAAAGTGCTCTACAGGTATCTCCGAGGGTGTCTATTGGGTTGGCATGGATCAAGACTGGGATTTGTTAGTCCGTGTGACGGAGAGGTATCTCATGGCCCGCTTAGTAATACAACATCACAATAAGTCTTGCAAGCAATTTGACTAAGTGTTAGTCATAGGGTCTTGTATTATGGAACGAGTAAATAGACTTGCCGGTGACGAGGTTGAACTAGGTATGGAGATACCGACGATCGAATCTCGGGCAAGTAACATACCGAAGAACAAAGGGAACATCATACGGGATTAACTGAATCCTTGACATAGAGGTTTGACCAATAAAGATCTTCATAGAATGTGTAGCAACCAATATGGGCATCCAGGTCCTGCTATTGGTTATTGACCGTAGAGGTGTCTTGGTCATGTCTACATAGTTCTCGAACCCGGAGGGTTTGCACACTTAAGGTGTGGTGACGTTCGGTAGTATAGAGTTATGCATGGTGGTGAACGAAGGTTGTTTGGAGTCTCGGAAGAGATCACGGACGTCACAAGGAGATCCGGAATGGTCCGTAGGTAAAGATTGATATATAGGAAGTCCTATTTTGGTCACCGGAAAAGTTTCGGGCTCATCGATAGTGTACCGGGAGTGACGGTAGTGTACCGGGAGACCATCGGGAGGGGTATTTCAACCCAAGAGGCTACATGGGCTGTGGGATAGTGAATACCAGCCCTTAGTGTTCTGGTGGAAGTCCCACACAAGGCCCATGCGGCCGGGAAGAAAAGCCCAAAGAGAAAAAGGTGGAAAAAAGGCAAAAAGGCCAAAATAAGGAGGAGTCCTAGTCCTATTAGGACTGGAGGAGGAATACTCCTCTCCTCTTGGTTCGGCCGAAGCCTAGATGTCTTGGACCTTGGGCCAAGCCTCCTACTCTCTTACTCTTATATATACTAGAGGTTTTAGGGTTGTTGCACTTGTTTTTCAGCCACGTGCTACCCATTCCTCTAGTGCATAGTTTCTCCTCTAGATCGGTTTTCTACAGTGCTTAGGCGAAGCCCTGCCGGAATTGCTCCATCACCATCGCCACGGAGCCATCACGCTGCCGGAGAACTCGTCTACCTCTCCTCTCCCTCTTGCTAGATCAAGAAGGTGGAGATCATCATCAAGCTGTACGTGTGCTGAACGTGGAGATGTCGTCCGTTCGGTGCTTGATTAGGACGGATCGTGATTGGATCGCGGGACGCTCGGCGATTTGGATCGCGAAGACGTTTGACTACACCAACCATGTTTCTTAACACTTCCCGCTTAGCAATCTACAAGGGTATGTAGATCCACTGTCCCTCTCGTAGATGCTCATCACCATGGATAGGTCTTGCGTGAGCGTAGGAAAATTTTGTTTTCCATGCGATGTTCCCCAACACATAGTGGGTAAACAAATTACTGTTGGAAAATTGATAGAAGATCAAATAACCATGACGATATCCACACAGTGATTATTATATAGGTATCACATCCAAGATAACTAGACCGAAATGATCCTGCATCTACTTCTATTACTCCACACATCGACCGCTATCTAGCATGCATCTAGTGTATTAAGATCATGGGAAAATGGAGTAATGCAATAAGAACGGTGACATGATGAGGACAAGATCTATTCATGTAGGAATATACCCCATCTTTTTATCCTCAATGGCAATGATACACGCGTGTCTTTTTACCCCTTCTATCACTGGGACAGAACACCGCAAGGTCAAACCCATCACAAAGAACCTCTTTCCATGGCAAAAAAATCGATCTAGTTCGCCTAACTAAATCAAAGATTTGAAGAAGAAATACGATTCTATAAGTAATCATGCAAATAGGATATCAAAGCAGACTCAAATCATATGCATGGATAGAAACTGATCATGAACTCAAAATCCATCGGATCCCAACAAACACACTGCAAAAGTCATTACATCAAATAGATCTCCAAGAGACCAATGTATTGAGAATCGTAGAGAGAGAGAGAGAAAGCCATCTAGCTACTTCCTACGGACCCGTAGGTCTATGGTGGACTACTCACGCATCATTGCAGAGGCACCTATGATAAAGATGAACCCCTTCGTGATGGTGTTAGCTTGGATCTCGAGGTTTTGGAACTTCTGGCGGCTGGAACTGTGTTTCGTCGACTCCACTGGGCTTTTCCAAATATTTGGGAATTTATAGGGTGAATAGTCCGTTGAGGGGGTTCCCAAGGTGGGCATCCTCCATCACTTTGGGACTAGGTTCATATATCTATCACTTTGGGACTGGTTTCATATATTGCAATTGCTTTTGACAAGCTCACATGGATATAAGTGAAGAACATGAGCATACAAGTTTCATCTCTCAAAATTGTATAACCGAAGCATGAGAGGATTCCTTCAAAGTTACTAACTCTCAAATTAATACAATTAAAGCATGAGAGTATTTCTTGAAACATGTAAAAGCACGCCGTGCTAAAAAAACATATAAGTGAAGCATAAGAGCAATTCCTTTGCTCAACAGATTTAAGTGAAGCATAATAGATATTGTAGCAAATCATAGAATATTTTTGGCTCTATGAAATAGGTGTGTGAAGCAAGGATAAAAATAAAATAAAGCAAAGATACAAGACGCTCCAAGCAAAACTCATGATATGTGACGAATAATAATGTATTTCCAAGTAAAATACCGATGGTTGTTAGAAGAAAGAGGGGATGCCACTCGGGGCATCCCCAAGCTTAGTTGCTTGTTAATATTTGTATATTACCTTGGGGTGCTGTAGCATCCCCAAGCTTTGGCTCTTCTAACTCTTATTCCTTCATCCATCGTGATCTCACCCAAAACTTGAAAACAGTACTTGATGAATCTATGACTTGTATCGGGGGGTATAAGTCATGGTAAAGTTAGAAAACAAGCAATGAAAACATGTGTGTCTTGTTGCCCCTTCTATCACTGGGAAAGAACACCGCAAGATCGATCCCATCACAAAGCACCTCTTCCCATGGCAAGAATATCGATCTAGTTGGCCTAACTAAACCAAAGATTTGAAGAAGAAATATGAGGCTATAAGTAATCATGCAAATAAGAGATCAAAGAAGACTCAAATCATATTCATGGATTGAAACTTATCATGAACTCAAAATTCATCAGATCCCAAAAAACACACCGCAAAGTCATTACATCAAATAGATCTCCAAGAGACCATTGTATTGAGAATCATAGAGAGATAGAGAGAGAGAGGAAACCATCTAGCTATTGCCTACGGACCCGTAGGTCTATGGTGGAATACTCACGCATCATCGGAGAGGCACCTATGATGAAGATGAACCCCTGTGTGATGGTGTTAGATTGGACCTCGAGGTTCTGGAACTTGCATCGGCTGGAATTGTGTTTCATTGACTCCTCTAGGGTTTTCCAAATATTTGGGAATTTATAGGGAGAATAGTCGGTTGAGGGGGTTCCCGAGGTGGGCACCCTCCACCAGGCCGCGCTAGGGGCCTCTGGCGCGCCCTGGTGGAGGGTGGTCACCCTGGCCCCCCTCTCTTGTTGCTCTTTGCCCCCATCCTGGCTTTTCTAGTCCATAAAAATTCTCCAAAAATTCCCATAGCGTTTATACGAAGTAAAAACAAGAAAAAACATCAACTAGAACTTTGCCACTATGTCAATAGGTTCGTCCCAAAAAATGATATAAAGTTATTATAAAATGATTGTAAAGCATCCAAGATTGATAATATAACAACATGGAACAAGAAAAAATTATAGATACAATGGAGACGTATCAGCAGGCGCATGTGTTGGAGGTGATCCTCCAGGTCCTTTTCAAAGAAGGTGTGTCGACGGAGCTGTCCATGGGAGCGGAGCGTCTGTGCACCCGTGATGATGGAGAGGAACTCCGAGCCCAGATGTCAGCCTTCGACCGGTGAGGTATGATCCTTGAAGGCCAAGAGGGATCCTGCAAAAACTCTATCCTTGTGGTGCCCGTGCAAGAGGGATCCGAGGATGTCGGGCCCTCTTCCAGCATTGCCACTGACAGCAACAGGGAGCACCTTGTGTTGATAGGCGCGACGCTGTAGAGCTTCTTGCTCGTGGGGGGCGTATTGCACGAGGTCTTAAAGAGCCTTGTTATGAGGTTCAAGGTATTCTTTAACCCTTGTGCAAAAATATTTTTTGTTTTGTGTTTAATTTAAAAATCCAGGTACTTGTCCGAGGACATGTTCTCATGGACTTCTAACTGACCTGGTCAATGAGTAGCCCCTGATCCCAAGGCCGGTTTCAAGGAACCAGTGTTGGGATCGAACGGAAGTAGGATCTTGATCCATAGCCCCTAGGAGGCTGCCTAGTGATATGAGGTGGTTGTCCGAGTGTAGGATTGAAAGTAGGTCTAGAGGGGGGGGGTGATTATACTACTTGACTAAATAAAAATTCTACCTTTTCCCAATTTTAGGTATTCGCAGATTTTAGCAATTGTAGCAAGTCAAGCACACCTACACATGCATGTCTACGAGTATAGCAGCAGAAAGTAAATACAAACATGAGTAGTAAAGGAAGGGTAGGAAGATCACACACAATTTGGAGAGACAAATATTTTTCTTGTGGTTCCGATAGGTGGTGCTATCGTACGTCCATGTTTATGGAGTCTTCAACCCATGGAGGGTAACCGTTCGAGAGTCCACGGAGGGCTCTACCCACGGAGGGTTCCACGAAGAAGCAACCTTAACTATACCATGACTAGCCTAACTCGGGGTATATCTTCACAAAGTAGGCGATCTCCTTGCCCTTACAAACTTCTTGGTTCACTTCGCAACATGAAGTAGGAGGCTCCTAAGAGACACCTAACCAATCTAGGAGGCACCACCCTCCAAAAGGTAATAGGCTCGATAATGTTGACGAACTCCTTGCTCTTGTGGTTCAAGATGATAGACTCCTCAACACACAATCACTCTCTCATAGATTTGGCTTTGGTGGAAGAGATTGATTGGGTGGAAAGAAACTTGGGGAGGCTAGAGATCAAGATTCATATGGTTGGAATGGAATGGCATGATCTCAACACATGAGTAGGTGGCTCTCTCTCACAAAATCTGATCGGATAGGTGGGGATCTGTTCTGGGTGCTTCTCTTGCGATTGAGTGGTGGTCGAGGGGTATATATAGGCATCTCCAAAAATCCAACCATTACACCTTAAGTGACCAACTCGGTGACACCGATGTGTAAATCTCGGTGGTAACGAGTTGCTCCAAATGTAGAAACTTTTGAATGTTGGCGAGAATGAGATATAATTCTTGGTGGTTCCGATCAGGTGTCCAACAGCCAGAATCTGCATCTTTGTGACACCGATCCAAAAACTTGGAAATTCCGATTTTATGAATTGAGGCAACTAAAAGTTGGCAGGCTGAACTCGGTGGCACCAATGTGGGATCGGTTGCACCGATGCAAATATAGGAATCAGTGGGACCGAGTGGAAATAGTTGGTTGCACCAATTTTGGATATTTGGCTTTGGACAAACTTTTGTGGAAGAGTTATGGGTATTGTTGGTAACTATCACTTGTGCACATTTTAGCATCTTGTTCACCAACAGTACCCTACCCCCTTTTAATAGTATTGGCTTTTCCTATGGACTCAAAGTGATTTCTCACAAAGTAAAATGTAGAGTCCTCTTCCTTGAAGCTTTTCCAATCCATTTCTTTGCATCTTGGGTTATACCCACAATCCTTTTGCCAAGTCACCATTGAACTTTCCTGAAATATGCTTAGTGGAAAATATTAGTTAAATGATATATATGTTGTTACTAATTTTCAAAACCACCAAGGGAGAAAATGTGCTTTTAATCTCCCCCTTTTTGGTAATTGATGACAACATATAGATCAAAGCTTCGACATATGATATAATCGATGAATGTAATCGTCGATTTGAGAAGTATGTGATAAGCAAGAGCTCCCCCTAAATTTGTGCATTATTTTGAATTCACATTTGAATGCAAATGCATAATCGATTTGGTACATGGGGCACTTTTTCCATGTCACATACATCTTGGTGGTGTGTGAGAATAATAAGAGTGAATATCATAGCACAACACAATCAAGCAAAGTGAATGATCATCTCATGAGCATCATAAGGATAGGAAATAGTAGTAACACACATTAAGTTTATGATCAAACACCAACAAAGTTTAACACATTCAAACCAAGAGATAGCAAATGTTTTTGAAAAAACAATAAAAACCAACGGTCTCTCTCTCGAAGCCCTAATGATCTATACAACTTCTCCCCCTTTGGCAACAAGTTCCCCAAAAGATCAAAGGTATAGAGCTAATCGTTCTTCTGGGGCTGATCTCCGGTAGCTAAAGTTGGAGTTGAGAGAACTACATCGGTGAAGTCCTCTACTGATGTCATGGATGGAGTTGGTGTAACAACAGGAGGAACTGGTGGAGCTGAAGTGACTGTAGGTGGTGCTGATGAAGACGGTCTCATCTCTAGAGCTGGCACTGTGGGTGTCTTGGCCGGAGCCCTGAACTGAGCAGTCGTCCTAACACGCGTACTATCGTCCTCCTCATCATAATTATCATCATTAGTGGATTCTGGGATAGGCACATCATCAACTTCCTGCTTGAGCTCATTCACTGTCACTGTGAGTGCATCCACCTTGTTGTTGAGAGTATGAAACTTGTTGTCAACAATCCTCGAGAGGCTCTCTTGGTTCTTCAGGATGTTGGAAATGTCCTTCTGCATACCGAGCATAGAGGTGACAAGAAAATCCATCTGCTCACTCCTGGTCATGGGTGGCAGAGCACTAGTGTATCTTGTTGCCTCAGCATGTGCCTAAGCTGCAGCTGATGTGGGATGATCTGGGTCCATCACCACAATGTTGTATTCGAGCTCTGGCAAGAGTGGCAAATGTGGCCGATCAAGCGCAAAGATATGCTTCTCCAACTTGGAGTTGATGAGCATATGGATGTATGGTGCATAGTAGCACGAGCGCTTCTAGTCAGTAGAAACCTTCTTCATAGTCTCCACAATCAGATCCATCACTCTGAATCTCGTATGCTAGTCTATCAGAAGCATCATATTGATGGAGTATCCTCAAATCATCTTCTCATCTCCTGACTTAGGTATCAAGGTGTGCCTCGGAATGGTGTTGATAGTGCGAAGACCTGCTAGGAGGAAATAGATTGATCCTAGCTTATGAGACTCCAGGTGTCCAGCAGGGATCTCATTGTACATGTTCTTCATCTGATTATGGCTTGCCTTGGGCTCAGAGTACACATAGATATCTCCATCTTCCACCTATGGGACTCCTAAGATGGCAGCCCACTCCTCAACAACGGACTCATATCTGGCACCTTCAGTCATCCATACAATTCTACCATCTTCATAGAAATGTGTTGTGGAGTAGAATTGCATGATCATCTCGTCATTCCAGGCCGTGAACTCCTTGCCAACAAACTCATCTAGGACAATGTAGTGAAAGTTGTCTTGCACATTCAGAAAGTAGTCTTCATTCTCCATGATGTAATTCCAATCTACATATCTCATACCACTAACAGATGGGCTCTTGTCAAGATGGATGGTCTCATAGAAATCATGTTGCTCCTGGGTATAGAACCTATAGTCAACATCAGTCTTGCTCCTCTATGAGTATGGATCAGCAACTCTCCAATCTCTCAGGCATTGATCCTTCCTCTTCTTCATGTCCTCAGCCTGCAGGTGGATGGCATTTTGCACTGGAAGGTGTGACATCAGCTTCATCAAATCTGACATAACATCCTCATCTAGATCTCTGGAGATGGATCCCTTGTTCTTCTCAGAAGCTGGGATGTCTTTGGTAGTTCTCCTGGGCTTGGGAGCTTTGGGATTCTTGGGTGCATCTAGCTTGCTCTTGGATGGAGCTTGCCTTGGCCTAGCATCAGACAACATTAGCTTCTGCTTCTTCTTAGGAGGAGCCTTTGCAGCTGGTTCTTCCTCTTCCTCAGCAGCAACATCCTCTTCTAGGTTCTCAAACATGGAGGTAGCCCTGCCAACAACATGGATAATCCTCTTCTTGGATTTCTTCTCACCAACCTTCTTGGGCATAGACTTCCTAGGAGGCTTAATAGTCATGGTGCCTCTAGATCTCTCAGGTGCTCCCATAGTTTCTGAGGGGGCATACTGCTTCCTAATTGTCTTCTTCTTATTGGAAGATGTAGCCTCAATAGTGTGCTTCCTGACAGTCTTGTCCTGCTTGGACTTGGGAGGCACTTCATCAGGTATGAAGTCCTCATCTTGTTCATTTGAGTTGAGCTTTATTCTTGCCCTAGTTGCATCTCTGGGCAGATCAAGTGAGCTAGAAACATCATCAAAAGAGGATGAGCTCTTGTCTGGACTAGTGCTAGAGCTCATGTCAACATTGTGCTCCTTCAAGTTCTAAATATCCTTTGAAGCAGACATCTCTGACCATGTGAATAGAATATAGAAGAGTAGAAGGTTTGAGTCATCACAAAATGCAGAAGTTTTCAAACTTTGAACAAAAAAATTCTCATGGTTTGCATTCTGCCACATGAATATCGGTACAACGAGGCAAAATTCTCGGATCCACCGAGACACAGAACCTACATTCCAGGAACTTGGCACCACTTTCATTCACACCGAAAACTAGCACTTGGTTCCACCGAGGTGTTCTCACTTGGTCAGAAAAAGTGAATCGGTGCTACCAATTCGTATGCTTCGGTTCCACCGAGATTCAGGTTGCGGATGACAAATCCTAGAAAATCTTTCGTTCGCTACTCTACAGGAATTTTGTGTGGATGGATCAATCTCAAAGAGTGGTTTATCGATGGAAAAGTCCTAATGCGCAAGACTCAAAGAGGGGAGCGCACGAGGGGTCAAAATCGTACCCTAGCTTGGTGACGACTTCGCTATAGTGGCGACGGGGGTGAAGATTCCGTCGACAGCGTGGACTTCCAACGGCTGAAGCGCTCGGGAAGATGCGGACGATGACTAGGGGCCTCTATTCAGCAACTTAGGGTTTTGTGGGGATGACATTTGAGAGAATAATTTCAAAAGTCAGGTCCGCCTCTATATAAACCCGTGGCTGTCGGTGACACCGATTCTAACTTTTCGGTGTCACTGAGTTCCTCAACTGTCTGCTGATAGGGAATCTTGGTGTAACCGAGAAGATGGAATCGGTGATACCGAGATGGAAAACTAGATCAACCCTAGGCATTCGGTGAGACCGAGATTTTGATGTTGGTTCCACCGAGATGCACTTGGGAGGTTTTAATGGTCAGTCCTTTGTCGATACAGAATTCCAAGCGCTCCTCACACAGAGAGATCGAAAAGGCCTTGTTCAAATTTTGTGATGCAGCATGAATAGAATTTGAGACAAGAAAGCATAGATATCTAGAGAAGGGTCCTAAGCATTCTTGTCCATCCAATTGGCAAAAGAAAATAGAAAGAAAAAACAAATAGCAACAATTGGATGTCCTCGAATGGATAAATAAATGCAGACCAACATGCTCACACAATAAGATGTCAAATGAAATCATGGCAAACATGCACATACATACTAGCATCTATCAAGCACTTTGGCGATGACATAGTCATCTATATGAGTATATTGACTTAGGACCCAAGTAAGAATACTTGATCATAGGTCATACTCATCGTTTAAACACGAGTGGAGTTAGCACTTTAACATAAAGCATTTAATGTTGTCACATACTATGAGATGCTTTGACTCAATTCTTGGAGTAAAAGCTCGCCCTTGATGTGACATCCCCCCGTAGTAGGGATAAACTAACCTTTGGTTTTGTCGATGAAGACTTCATGTAGGTGACGTAGTGGTGGATCCTCAATGTTGATGAAGATCACCATGATTTGGGAGCATCCTTGTCGTGTCTTACTCTTATCACTTACATGGGTTAGTCCCAACACACAAGAGACAAATACAAGGATATCTATGGACATGGAGTGCAAAGCATATGTAATGATGTCCATGGATTTGTTGATTACCTTGTCCCTTTCTTACCTTTTGAGGGAATGTGTGTCTCCTTGAACTTTTGCATAATGTTGATGTTGATTGTAACTAGTTCTTTCCAATAATGAATGTGAGTGAATTTCATTGGCAGAGTCACCCCTCAAGAACTTATCTAGTTCTTCTTATTGGGTACCCACATCAAGTTTATGGGGATCCTTGGTGTTGAAGTGGCACTTGTAGAAGTTGAGCTTGTAGTAGACTTGGGAACCCACTTCATCCAAGCTCGGGATTCATCTTCATATGAGTCAATGTCCTCTTGAAGCTTACCCTTGCCCTTGAGCCAGTGGTTTTGTGGTGGAAGGTCATCTTGAGCTTTTGTTCCCTTGGGAAGAGTATTTTCATACTTCTCCTTTTGAGAAACAAACTTGGTCTTGGGGTGTTGACCTTCTTCCCATTCAACTCCATTAGCGTTGAAGTAGCCAATGCCATGGTTCTTCCGGTATCCTCCGTGCCTGCGAACAATTTCCTCAAATTGATTACATCCCGCAAGACTCTTGTAGATACCTTTCTCTATAATCCCTTTCAAAAGTTCATTTTCTTGCTCAAGTGTAACTTGTCTAAGAGGAGTGTTAGTGGGATCAATAGAACTACTAGAAGAAATACATTGGATTTATATTTTTTATTGCTACTAGTTGAAGAACCTTTCTTGCCTTTGTTACTAGTTTGCTTAGCCTTAACTTGTGGAATGAATGTAGACAAGAGAAGTTGTTTGCCTAGATAAGAGGAAGTCTTCTTTCGAAGATCGTCATTGATAGCTTTAAGGAACTCATGCTCTTGCTCTAAATTGAGCTTATCAAAGTGGAGCATCTCATGTGTCCTTTCAAGCTCTCGATGATCTTGTAGAGTATATTCATGAGCTAACTTAAGAGTGTTTAGTTCTTGAGTTAGTCATTCTATTTCCAACTTATAATCACACGAATTATCTTGACTAGAGTGATTACTAGCAAGTTCATCTTGACTAACATTACTAGATTTGTCAAATAGCAAGTCATCATCTCCTAATAAGTCATCCTCATCACTATTGAAATCAAGATACTCGGGGTGTGATGCCTTGGGGCCTTTAGACATGAAGAAACATCCACTCCCTTCATTTGGTGAATAAAATATGTGGTAGGAGTCGGTTGTCACTAGTGCAAGTCCGGCAACACCTTCATCTTGACAATAGTTGGAGTTGGAGTGTAGATTCTCTTGGAGTGGTTGTCGAAATCGGAGCCGGAAACACATTCACCAACATTAGCTTGATGTCTTATTCTTGAGTAGCTCTTGGTGTACTTGTCCTTCTTCTCTGAGTCCCTACTTCTACTTAAGGGTCTTCGTTCATAACGATCATCTCTAATCTTTCTCTCTCTTCGAGGTGACTCATCTCTTGAGCTTCGTCTTCTTGGTGACTCTTCTTTCCTTTTGTAAGGAGCCATGCACTCATTGGAGTAGTGTCCGGGCTTCCCAAAATTGAAGCAGTTTCAGTCACAACTTGACGAACGCTTCTCTTCATATCTTGAGTTGGAGATTCAATATTTTCATCTATTCTTGTATAACTTGTTGAATTTCTTGACCATGAGGCTTATCTCTTCATTTGTAACAAGATTGTCGCTTGAAGTTGCGGGAGCATCACATGTGTGAAGCACCACTAGACTTGTTGTGAAGCTCTGCCTTATCCTTGAGTGTCATCTCATGAGCAACAATCCTTCCAATCAATTCTATAGGCTTGAGATCTTTGTAGTTGGGCATCATTTGGATCAATGTGCATACGGTGTCATTTCTATCATCCAAAGCTCGAAGTATCTTCTTGATGGTGAATTTGTCAGTCATTTCTTCGCTTCCTAAGCCGGCGATCTCATTGGTGATGAGAGCTAGCCTAGAGTACATCTCTACGACTCCTCGCCATCCTTTATCTTGAACTTGTCAAGTTGACTCTGAAGAACTTCCAACTTGGATTCTCTCACGGATTCGGTACCTTCATGCATATCAAACCAAAGTATCCCAAATCTCTTTTGCATTCTCAAGACGGCTGATTTTGTTGAATTCTTCGGGGCATACGCAGTTGAAGAGAATGTCACATGCTTGAGCATTGTATTGCAACATCTTCAATTCATTCGCAGACGTTTCATGACCCGGTTCCCTTCCATCCGCAAATAATTCATCTTGCAATCCAACACGAACAACAGCCCAAACGGCAGGGTTATGACCAAGAATATGCATTTTCATTTTGTGCTTCCAACTAGCAAATTTAGTGCCATCAAAGTATGGACCTCTACGGTGATAATTTCCCTCACTAAACGCCATATTCACCTAGGTTGTGAAACAATGGAATGGAGACCAATGCTCTAATACCAATTGTAGGATCGAAAGTAGGTATAGAGGGGGTGATTAGACTACTTGAATAAATAAAAATTCTTCCTTTTCCCAATTTGAAGTGTTGGCAGATTTTAGCGATTGTAGCAAGTCAAGCACACCCTACAGATGCATGTCTACGAGTATAGCAGCAGAAAGTAAAGACAAGCATGAGTAGTAAAGGAAGGGTAGGAAGATCAAATGCAATTTGGAGACACGAAGATTTTTCCCGTGGTTCTGTTAGGTGGTGTTATCGTACATCCACGTTTATGGAGTCTTCAACCCATGGAGGGTAACGGTCGCGAGAGTCCACGGAGGGCTCTACCCATGGAGGGTTCCACGAAGAAGCAATCTTGACTATACCATTACTAGCCTAACTCGGGGTAGATCTTCATGAAGTAGGAGATCTCCTTGCCCTTACAAACTTCTTGGTTCACTCCACAACATGAAGTAGGATTCTCCCAAGTGACATCTGACCAATCTAGGAGGCACCACCCTCCAAAAGGTAATAGGCTCGGTAATGTCGACGAACTCCTTGCTCTTGTGCTTCAATATGATAGACTCCTCAACACTCAATCACTCTCTCACAGATTTGGCTTTGGTGGAAGAGATTGATTGGGTGGAAAGCAACTTGGGGAGGCTATAGATCAAGATTCGTATGGTTGGAATGGAATTTCATGATCTCAACACATGAGTAGGTGGCTCTCTCTCAGAAAATCCGATAGGATAGGTGGGGATCTGTTCTTAGTGCTTCTCTTGCGAGTGAGTGGTGGTGGAGGGGTATATATAGGTATCTCCAAAAATCCAACCATTACACCTTAAGTGACCAACTCAGTGACACCGATTTGTGAATCTCGGTGGTGCAGAGTTGTTCCAAAGGTAGCAACTTTTGAATCTCGATGAGACCGATATATAATTCTTGGTGGTACCGATCAAGTGCCCAATAGTCAGAATCTGTCTCTCGGTAACACCGATCCAAAACCTCAGAAATTCTGATTTTATGAATCAAGGCAACCGAAAGTTGATAGCCTGAACTCGGTGGCACTAATGTGGGATCGGTTGCACCGATGTGCTAGGGTTTGGCATGGGTCTGTCTGAGTATAGGAATCAGTGGGACCGAGTGGAAATAGTTGGTTCCACCGATTTATTTGGCTTTGGACAGACTTTTGTGGAAGAGTTGTGGGTGTTTTTGGTGACTATCACTTGTGCACGTTTGAGCATCTTGTTCACCAACATAACCTTACCCCCTTTTACTAGTATTTACTTTTCCTATGGACTCAAAGTGATTTCTCACAAAGTAGAATGTAAAGTCCTCTTCCTTGAAGCTTTGCCAATCCATTTCTTTGCATCTTGGGGTTTCTCCACAATCCTTTTGCCAACCCATCATTGAACTTTCCTAAAATATGCTTAGTGGAAAATATTAGTTCAATGATATATATGTTATTATTAATTACCAAAACCAGCAAGGGAGAAAATGTGCTTTCACTGAGGATAATAAATTGGTCGTGGGGCTCATGTGAAAAAAATCATTGTTTGCAGGTTTCTACCTTTGCTCCGGACTCCATCTCTGAGGAGATAGTGGAGGTAAATGGCTGCTTGAGAGGTCCCAGATAGACCTTGACCTTATGAACCAATGGCTCGAGGAGTCTGAAGGTGAATGATCATTACTTCATGTTCTTGAAGCGTACTGCATTTGTTGTTGAATTAGGGGTTGATGCCAATATGTTTGAATGACAGCGACCTTGGCAAAGCTTGGGGGGTTCAAGGCTGAGCTCAAGAAGGCTTGGCAGGAGGCAGAGCAGTAGAAGGTTGCGTCTGCAAAGGCGGAGAAGGCCTGAGCTACCGAGAAAGTGGATAGGGATAGGGACCATGCGCCGGTCAGAGAGGTCGAGGCGACCCTAAAGGGTGTGTTCGAAGAATGTGATAAACTTTAGGCCAAGGAGAAGCAGGCAAAAGAAGAGCTCAACAAGCTCCATCTTGCGGACTCTGAGCTCCAAATCGCGGCCCGGACTGTCCGCGAGGTGCTACAACAAGTGGAGAAAATAGTTGTGGGTAAGCCATACTTATTGCAGTGTGCGTTTGGTAGCAAAGGGTGTGTCGCGCTCACCCAGTTGTGGCGTTATGCAGAGGTCTTCAGGGATCTTCCGAAGAATGTAACGGACGTCGTCCAACACTTCAGACAATTGGAGGGCCATGAGGAGGAGAAGGCATTCTAGAGGTAGTTCCCAGACTCTCCATCATCACAGCAGCCGAACCATCGAATGACGTAGTTGATGAAGCTACTTCATGTGGCGAGGCCAGCGCTATATGATCTCTGCGTCAAGTTATGTCCCACCAAAGGTGTCTCGACCAACACCGCAGGGCAATTTTTCGCCGAGATGGACGAGGGTTCCCGGGCTACCGAGGCAATTTGTCCAAAAGACACTTTGTATGAGTTTTAGTACTTCGGAGTGCCGAAGTACATGGGATGTAAAAAAAATCATATTTTGTTTTAATGAGTATGTTGTCAGATTTCCTCATATGTGTGTTGTTTTAATTGATGCTTCTGTTCGACTTTGTTGAACTAAAAGTGTCTAGTCTTCGGCTTCTACCCCGATGTAGAATATACACACTGTGTTCCTTGAGGCAGCTCTGACCCTTAGCTGATGTCTCGGTACCCGGAGGCGGTCTGTGATTGTAGGAACCAGGCAATCGGACTATAACACCTTTATAAATTTTACTTAGTCAGAGGGGTTTGACTGTGGGGGCTGATGACGAGCCCCTCGTGTGTGAAGTGGTTGGCTTTAAGCAGCCGAGGTGTACACCGTTACCCACATCAGATTATACTATTAATAAGCCCTTTGCTTAACATGGGTGCTCTATAACGATTGTTGACCAATTTTCGCTTACCCAACTAGTCAGTTTCTGGCTTACTCCACCGAGGTGCCCTGCTAGTTAAACTAGTGACACTATCATAGTGGTTCTCCTATTACAGCTTTAGCAGAATTTGTTAGAGAATGTAATGGGTACATATAGGAGCCAAGCAACCCAACTATTGACCTAAATCTAGGTTCTAATCCGATGCATATAGTGCAACATTCGAGAAGCCGAGTACTTCGGACTTGTATTTCAAGACAGGGAAACGAAGCCCTTTAGCAGTAATATCTTGAAGACAATCTTGTAGCTCACAGGCAGTGCTTGTACAGAAACACAGTAAGAACCTCGAGGGGCATGATTTCTATATTTCATAACTTCAAGCTTTACATGCCAAGCTGTAACAAGAGAAACTAAAAATACACAGTGCAAAAATGTTAAATAAAGGAGCATGCAAAGACAGGGCGGATAATATCATTGGGTTTATGAGCCCGAGCCACTTCATGTCGCACGTTTCCGTTTTTCATGCTGTTGACCAGCTTATCCTCGTTGATGGCAAATGTTGAGATGGACTATATGAAACCTCGGCCTATCATGTGCTTAAAGTGCTCACTGGCCGAGTCCTTTTAAGAGGTCTAGAGATGTCTGTTGTGTGGTTGAAGCCATGTGGGTATACATTCCTGGCTAGCTCTTTCACATGACCTTGCCTATATGGAAGATCGAAGCTTAGTCGCTGTCTGGGTACGACACCTATGGGATAGCATGAATCCCTTTACGATTCGGCAGGGAGAAGGTGTGCACAAAGAGAAGATCTAACAACCAACGCGAGGGATTTTTACCCAGGTTTAGGCTGCTAAGAACCATAAAACCCTACTCCTACTTTAGTGTATTATGAGTTTTTGAGCTCTAGCTACAGGAGTGTTATGTGGTGAATAGTACACAGTTGCTACGCATACATCAGAGCCAGAATGTCCTCCCCCTCTAGTAACACCTTGGGCCTCCTTTCATATGTCTAAGGTGTCTCCAACAGTGGCATACAATACATACACGGGGTATACAGTTGCTACATCGTTATCATACCTAACACTAACGACATAGGGCAGACGCATTAAATGCTCCGTCTAGCTGTTCCTAATCTTCTTGGGGGCGGGAAAAGAGGCTGTCCCATCAGCACCGCTTAACCCCTTCATCGCCAGCGCCTTGACACGTACTCAAGAGGATAAGACCTGTCTGACAGGCTGGTCGTTGCGCTGGAGCGGTGACAAGCCAACAAGGTCTAGCCGGGTGCGGGTCCTGTCGGGCTTTGCAAGCCATCCCGGCAAGATCTTGCTGGGGTCCCAACTTCTGGTCTTCTGTCTTCTGATTGTTGACTTGAACACTTTCTTGACATCTTGGTACTTGTATCCAGCAGTCCCCTGACAGGCCTTGCTGATGGTGTGGCTACAACTGCCCGTGCACAAGTAAGGGGTACTAAAGAGCCAAACTTTAGTACACCGACAGGAGCCCCTGGGCCTAGGTCACACACGAGTGCGAGGTGTTGTTGGGCTAGGCCCAAACAATGCACGAACACGTGTGGCAGGAAAGAACAGTTGTAATCACTTCGCTTATTGCGCTTCCCCACGACGCACGCTAAGTGCATGACGTGGGATACGTGCGTGGAGCGGCCGTAACTGCAGCACGCTTGCAAAAGCGTTTCACATTTATTAGTAAAGAAGAAGCCTCGCGCCTTCCCCATAAGAAGGAATCCGTAGAGGCGCTCGCTCATTTACCTCCTGTCCTTTCCAATCTAGGAACTGCCGTCGTCTCCTTCTATGAATTCGAAACAGAGCTTGTGCCATTCATCCGCAGCTTGCACGCCCACTCCATCCTCATTCTCTACTCCCACAGCGGCCATGCCGCCCAAGGTGAGAAAGGGCAAGGAGGTGAAAGCCGCTGCCACGGAGAGCGAGCTGACGAAGATGCGGAAGGAGCACGTCGTCTTCACTTCGGCGCTTGATGCGAGCACTTCGAAGGAGCGATACCAGTGCATGTGGGCAAGGGAGACGAAGGCTCATCCTGCTACTTGCATGGGCCCAAGTTCCTACAATGGTGGCCCAAATAAATTCCACTTCTTTTCCTATTACTTTTACTACAGGCTCTGTCCCTTGTTTTTTGATTACTTCAATGACATCATGTACACATACGACTTCCATCTCTTGGATTTCACGCCGAATGTTGTGACATGTATATCAGTCTTCGCCCATCTCTGTGAAAACTTCGCCAAAGTAGTCCCCAACATAGCCCTCTTTTGCCACTTGTTCATTCCCCGCATTCAAAAGGGAGAAGCCCTTTCTGGTTCTATCGCCTGGATCCCAAGGGCATGGAACAAGGATATATACCCAGACAGGGCTTTCCACGAGAAGTCGGAAGAATGGCGGGCCAGGTGGTGCTGGATTCAGGAGAAAGATCCTCAGCCCTTCTGTTTGCCTTGAAAAACAAAGATGGCATGCGACACTGGCTGGAGCGACCTCGATCTTCAAGATGAGAAGCTCACAGTTGCAGTTACCGGGATTCACCACCTCAAAGTTGTCGAGCTCAAAATAGAGATGATTGGGGCTGATTTTCTTTGCCGGCGCATCGCCCCTCTACAGAACAAAGGGAGACCAGCCTGGGAATTTCGGAATGCAGCAGACATCATGAGGCTGTGCCCAGGCCTAAACATTAACTTGACGGTCATACAACATGCAGCTCTCTGCCAAAAGTTGTTCAGGTCTGACGCAAAACACAAGTTGCCGGCTGGTGTAACCCCCTTGTGCAACAACTCTGCCCTGGCCTCAATCCTTGCCATGATGCCGGTGTGCAATGCTCATGGCCTTGACAGAACTTGGGAAGAGCCATCCGTAGAACAGGCACAAGACTTCTTTGACTACTTGTCGGAAAAGGCCATTCAAGAAGAAATGCACCTTATCCGCCCCACCATTGAGGAAGAAATAGCGTACATTGCCAGTAGGATGGAAGAGGCGAATCTTGCCGCGAAAGCCGGCAGCGCTGGCTTCACAGAAGAGGAAGCTAGTGAAGGAGAGGTGGTATCAGAGGGAAAACTTGCCCAACAGGGCGAGGTTGCCATAGAGCAGAGTGGCACCGCTGCCTGGGGTCCTTCTGCTAAAGATACAACCGAAGGGTAGCTGCATGAGTAGCCCCCAGCTTCTGAGAAGAAAAAGAATCGTGTTCTTCGGAAGACCTCCTCCGATGCCTCATCTCTCCAACCTTCCTCGAGTGGTGCAGCCCCCGGCAAGGTGGCAGCCGGCAAGGCTGCGCAGCGGCAAGAAGTTCTACAGCAACCCTCCGCTTCTGCTGCAGCCAAGCGACCTAGGGCTACTCCTCCTCCTCCTCACACGGACAGCGCGACAGAGGTTGACTTCGACCTGCAGCCAAGCGACGTTGGACTCCTCCTCCTCCTCCTCACATCTTTTATCCTATGGATTTCCAGCTTCGCTTAACTTTTTTGTCTCGCTTTGGGCTGTCCCCGCAGAGATACGGAAACACTGGCGCAAAGGATGGCAAAGAAGGCAAAGACTTCAACGGGCGATGAGCCCCCAGCAAGCGCCATAGGTGCGCCAGAGTTGATCAACATCAGCCCGGAGTCCAGCCCATGACACAGTCCTCAACACAGCCCCCAGCGTGAGTTCATTACTCATTTCCCACTAGCAAGCGTTGGGACGTACATCTTCACTACTGACATCACCGGGCTTGTAGAAGAAGAGCAGCAACAAGGAGAGCCATTAGAGGCTGCCCCTGATGCGCCGCTTCTGTTAGCTACGTCGCCCAGGGACGGATCTCTGGCAAGGGCTTCTACTGACGAGCCCATTCTTGCTAAGGGGAGGCCAACAAGCACACGCATTGGTACTCCTACACCGGCAACCAATGTTGCCGGGGAAGGAGAAATCACTATTCAACAGCTTGGTGCAGGTAAACCCTTGCCTTAGAGTACTTTTCATTCTATCTTGTATATATATATATGTCTTCTTGAACTTCAACCTTGGTCTCATCTTGTTCCCCCTTCTTTGATTTCCAGATCTCTTTTCGATAGAACAAATGGATGTCGATGTCGTCATCGAGGAGACCGCCAGAAATGCTGCCGCCGAGGCCACCAGGATTGCTGCTGACGAGGCCGCCAAGGGCGTATAGGAGGAAACCGCCAAGCAGTCTACTAAGGAGGCTGTCAAGGAGTCTAGTGACCATACTGACGACATTCCTGCTGTAGGAGCGCCGGGCGCTACATCGGCCGTGGAGCCCTAGTTGCCAGTGAGGAGGCTATTGAGGATCAGCCCATAACATCCGAAGCCCCCTCTTTAAGCAAATACCTCAAGGCTATCGAGAACCTGTTTGTCAACATACCAGGAACGACAAACACTGGGGTGCCAATTGAAGGAGAAATCTTTGACAGGGAAGTCACCACTACTGCCGGACTCAAAGTTATCAGCGAACCAAGTGCCAGCAGCCAATCCAAGGAAGAAGAGCTCCTCCAAACCATGAGTGATAACTTTCAAAAGCTCTAGGTGCTCTACCACACTCGGAAGGAGAAGTTGGACTCTAGGGCAACAGTTATGCAAGCGGCGGAGGCGGATTTCCAGAAGCGCGTTGAGGAAACGCAAGCCTAGTTTGCCGAAGCTTTCCAAAAGTTCAAAACCGGTCGGGAGCAGTTGGGTGAAAGCTGGAATGAACTCCTCCTGAGGCAGTCCGATGTCAACAGGGCACAAGAAGAGGCCTCACAATAGGCTGCTGCAGAGGAAGCTCGCTTGACGAAACGCCGTGTCGGGCTCGGTGCTTATGAAGAGGACCTTGCCGCTCGCGAGAGGGCGCTTGCCGACAAGCTTCGTCCCAAGGATGAAGAAATTGAAAAGCTTGTCATGCAGCGAACCCAGGAGCTAGAGCAGAAACACAAGGGAACCCTCGACGCTCAAGTCACAGACCACGCTGGCAAGCTGAAGGAAGCCATCAACGCTACTGAAGCTGCAGAGGTCACCAAGAATGAGCTTGCCAATAAGGTGAAGAGGCTGGAGGCGGACCTTGAGGGTGATGGCAAGGAGATCTTGATGCTCAAACTGAAAAAGAGAATACTCTCTACAGCCTGGTGGAGATGCAAGTCACCATATCTGACAAGACCAAGCAACTCACCTCAGCCAATGACTCCATCGCCGATCTGGAGCTGAAGCTGGCCACGCTGAATGAATCCCTTGAGAACAGCATGGCTCACGAGAAGCCCTGATCAAAGATCTCCGAAATGAGGAGGACCTGCTCAAGAGCGCCGCCGCCACTCATAATGACTATGTGAACGGCATGCAGATCTGGACTGAGTGCCTTGTGGATGTGGCGGAAAGGCTTGCTGCACAATTGTCCACTATGGGTCTACAGAACTTCAACCTTTCTTCCGACGACAGGTTGTCTCCGAGCGCCAGGTTGACCATGTTCTTTGAGGGCCTAATTTACACCTTGAAGGAGCTCCATTCTGATCGGGCAACCCATCTGGCCAACGAATCCCACAAACTCTATCGGCCGTCCTCCTCAAGGTGCTTGTCAAAGTGGTGTCCAAGAACCACGACATCAACCTCACCAACGTCCTCGACCACTTGCCGAAGGATGTGGACATCAAGGCACTCGAAGAACTTGTCGCGCCCATCGCTGACAAGGCGAACCAATTCAAGAGGATCGAAGGCCAGCATAGGGACTAGCTGCTTCACTTTTTCTTGTCGTCACCATTTCATGCCAAAGAAATTTTTATCTTAAGTTTGAATCGCGGCAAATTTTAATGTAATATAACTGGCTATGTTTTGAATGAATGCATGCTATTCCTCTCGTTAGATTTCTCTCTGTATGGTAAATTCCCTATGCTTTATTGGAAACTTTCCGGTGCTTGCAGCCCTACCGCAAGCTCTTTGAGGAGCAGATCTTAGCAGCCTGCTGGTGGTGCCACTGCTGGCAAGATACCATGACATTTTTAGTGCAGCCACTTAAGCTGCTGAGCGGACAAGAAATAGAGTAAGGGCGCAACCAATCACGACAAGGTTCCATTGCGTGCAGGTTTCCCATACAAAAGTCGAGATCGTCCAAGGAAAATGATTTTACAGTAAAAAATACTTAGAGTTTTGCAACTTAGCTTTTTGTTGTAGTACTCCATTCTGCAAGATGTCAATTCTGAACATCGCCTGTAGGTGTCCATACCATCTCATCCCCCCGACAGACTTGCACACGAGAGAACCTTCTATCCTTTAAGAAAAAGAAAGAAGAGAAAATAGAGATATGGAACCTTGGCAGTTCATTAGCACTTGCTGGGAATAAGCATAAGACAACATCTCAGATAAACATGCATAAAAGGGAACATGAAAATCAACAAGAATTGTAGAAGACTCATTTTTTTCAACTACGCATAGGGTCTGCGCCTGGCTTTGTACAAAGGATTACATGTCTAGCCTGCAAGACTTGTACAAAAGATGGTTGCCGGGGGACCCAACAACCGCGCCTTATGGATAGGACTTACGAAGATGTTCAATATTCCAGGAGTTGCTCACTAGAACGCCATCTTCGGTCTCCAGGCGGACTGTGCCACGCCTGGTGACTCGTACTACCCGATAAGGGCCTTCCCACTTCTACGTCAACTTGTTGTAATTCTTGGCCGACTGAATGCGCCGAAGAACAAGGTCGCCTTCCTCAAAGATTCGGGCATGAACTTTTTGGCTATGGTAGCAGCGCAAAGCTTGATAGTAACGTGCAGCTTGCACAATAGCCTAAAGACGATCTTCCTCAAGCAGCATAGCATCATCTTGCCTTAACTGCTCTTGCTCAAGCTCATCATAAGCAAGCACTCGAGGTGACCCGTATAAGAGTTCTGTGGGGATAACTGCTTGCTCCCCGTATACCAGGGAGAAGGGTGTCTGGTCGGTGGCTCGATTTGGTGTCGTTCTGATTGACCAAAGAACAACCAGTAGCTCATCAATCTAGCGTCTTCCGCACTTGCGTAGCCTATCGAAAGTTCTTGTCTTAAGTCCTGACAACACTTCCGCATTTGCCCTTTCCGCTTGACCATTGCTCCTCGGATGAGCAACAGAAGCGAATTAGATCTCGCTGCCAAGGTCTTGGACATATTGCATGAAGGTGCTGGTTGTGAACTGTGTGCCGTTGTTAGTGATGATCTTGTTTGGTACACCAAAACGGCAAACTAGTCCTTTGAAGAACTTGACGGCTGATTGTGCTGTCACCTTTCTCACTGCTTCCACTTCTGGCCACTTTGTGAACTTGTCGATTGCGACGTACAAGTACTCAAAGCCCCCGGTAGCACGGGGAAAAGGGTCCAAGATGTCGAGCCCCCAAACCAAAAATGGCCAGGAAAGAGCGATTGTCAAAAGAGCTTGAGCCGGTTGATGCAGTTTCTTCGAATGGAACTGGCATGCTTCACACTTGGTTACTAGTGCAGTTGCATCCTGGAGAGCAGTGGGCCAAAAGAAACCTTGCAGGAATGCCTTAATGACAAGAGCTCTTGATAATATGTGGGAGCCACATATGCCTCCATGTATCTCTGCCAACAGCTCCAGTCCATCCTCTCGAGGAATGCACTTCAATTTCACACCATTCAGTCTCTTTGTGTACAGGACATTGTCCACAAACTGGTACATATTAGACTGACGGGCCACTTTCTCTGCTTCTTCCTGTTCTTCAAGGAGTTCTCCTGTTTGAAGAAACTGAACAATATGTTGTGCCCATGCTGGAGCCTAGGGCTCGACAACGAGGACTAAAGGCAAGTCTTCTGCCGTGGGAGCGTTTGTCTCTATGGCAAGGACTCGAGGTCCTACCAGAGCCTGTTGCCCCCGGCAGGCTTGGTGTTGTGCCCGGCAACTTCCTCGCCGGTAGCTTCTAGGAGCTCTGCAGGAAAGTACTGGCCTGAATTCAACTTCCTTCTCTTATCTTGCCTTGCTGATGGTGCTACGAATGGCTGAGCCAGTTTGAGCACAAAAGTCCCTGGTTCCACAGGTAACTTGAGGGCAACACCCTTTGATAGCTCGTTGGCAATGATGTTCTCTGCACGAGGAACATGCTCTGTTTGCAGACCGTCAAAGTGCTCCTCAAACTTCCTCACTTCATCTACGTAGGCTTCCATACACGGGATCTGATAATCTTTGTTGACTTGCTTGACAACAAGCAGTGAATCACCTCTAACAATGAGCTTCTTAATTCCAAGGTCTGCCGCGATCCTGAGACCAGCAAGCAGCCCTTCATATTCCGCGGTTTTGTTTGTCGACCTCTCCTAGGGAAAGTTCATCTGAATTACATATTTGAGGTGCTGTCCGGTGGGTGCGACAAGCAGCACGCCCGCACCGGCGCCTTGCAAGGAGAAAGCCCCATCAAAATACATAATCCATTCTTGATCCGTTTCCTTGCCGGGGAGAGTTGTTTCTTGGATTTCTTCGTCCGACGTTGGGATCTATTCTGTAATGAACTCTGCCAAGGCTCTGCTCTGAATAGTTGAAGTAGTTTCAAATTTGAGACCAAAGCTTGACAGTTCCAAAGCCCACTCCACAATTCCGCTGATCGCATCTGGATTTTGTAAACTACGCTGCAACGGGAAGCGAGTGACGACGGTGATCTCATGTGCCTGGAAATAATGACACAGCTTCCTAAAGGCCATAGGGAAGCCGAAGAGAAACTTTTGCACGCTAGAGTATCTTGACCTAGCCCCCTGCAGAAGGGAGCTGACAAATAAACTGGGAGTTGTACCATCTTCTTCCTCTTTGCTACTTCTTTTATCTCCGCAGATCCTACCTTAGCGGGACCAGACTCCACCGGGGAAGATCCAGGCTCGTCGCTTGACGGTCCTGCCTTCACCGCTGCTTTTTTGTCGACTTCTCTCTGCGCCACTAATGCACAACTTACCACCTTATTTGTTACCGCAAGGTATAGAAACAATGACTCTTGTGGTTTAGTTGCGACTAGTGTTGGCGGAGAGGAGAGGTACCTCTTCAAATCCTGCAGCGCTGCCTCTGCTTCCGGAGTCCACTTGATTGGACCTATCTTTCTCAAGATTTTGAAAAGGGCAGGGCACGCTCAGGATATTTAGAGATGAACCTACTCAGAGCCGCAGCGCAGCCGGCAAGACGACACACATCTTTGACGCGTCTTGGTGCTTCAATCTGCTCAATTTCCTTGATCTTGTCGAGATCGCCTCGATCCCATGCTGGGACAGAAATAATCCGAGAAGCTTGCCGGAGGGAACGCCAAACATACACTTCTCAGGATTGAGCTTCAAATTGATCTGGCGCAGATTTGCAAACGTCGCTTCTAGATCTTGTATGAGTGTTGTTTTTTCCTTGGTTTTGACCACTATGTCATCCATATAGGATTCCATATTTCTGTGTAGCTGGGGCTCAAAACTGATCTAGATTGCTGTTGCAAATGTTGAACCAGCACTTTTCAACCTGAAAAGCATACACACGAAGCAATATGTACCACATGGGGTGATAAAATGCGGTCTTCTCTTAGTCTTCCTTAGAGATGAAGATCTGATGATATCCTGGATAAGCATCAAGAAATGACAGCAAATCATAGCCGACAGTGGAGTCTACAATCTGGTCGATGCGAGGCAAGGGAAAAGGATCTTTTGGATAGGCTTTATTGATATCTGTATAATTAATACATAACCTCCATTTTCCATTCGCCTTGCGCACTACAACTAGATTGGCCAACCATGTTGGATGGAGCACTCCTCTGACCAAACTTACCGTTCCAACTTCTTGATTTCCTCAGCAATAAATTCTTGCCGCTCTAAGGCTGGCTTCCTAACTTTCTGCTTGACGGGCCGCACATGAGGATAGACAGCAAGATGGTGCTCAATTACCTCCCTAGGAACAACAGGGATATTAGATGGTTGCCATGCAAACACATCGACATTCTCCCACAGGAAGGCAATGAGCGCGCTTTCCTATTTGTCGTCGAGGGTGGAACTTATGGTGAAAGTTCCTCCAGTATGATCCTCCTTAGCGGGCACCTTATGTAACGCCCCGGACACACCCACCGGTAGTCATTACTCCTGGCGGGATCTAGACTAGCCTCATAGATCAATACTAGTCTTTTCTGCGCACTTTGTCCTCACTCATGCACACCCGATACCAACTTCCCGGTCGGTCACCCATCCTAGAGCTACTCCAAGCCAAGCACGCTTAACCTAAGAGTTCTGTTCGAATGGGCTCCTAATAAGCTAGGCTATCACATACACCACCACTCAGAGGAACCGACGTCCTCGTCGGGTCACAGGAACGTTCCCTCTTGGCACAAATGTCTGTGCTTTCAGTCTGATACATGTGTCAATCCGTGTGCCACGACGGCTCACAAACTTCATGAACAACATGACCGCGCACCTGTCGGCAAACATCCATGTAACCGCGAGGGTCGGCTCTGATACCAACTTGTAACGCCCCGGACACACCCACCGGTAGTCATTACTACACGCTTAACCTAGAAGTTCTGTTCGAATGAGCTCCCGAAAAAGAAGGAATTCCTTATTGATATGAGTAGTCTATCATCCCTAATAAGCCAGGCTATCACACCTTCTTAGTATCCGGTGGAGCTGCCTTGGATTTCTTGCTCTTGCTGGTGGAGATCTCTGGCACATCGTCAGCAGGAGCGCATCACTCCGAAGAGGTGTGCTTGCCGGAGTGTGTACCAGAGGCCTTGCCGGTCTTCTCCCCCCGAGAGCTTCAGCAACAGGAGCAAGTGCCTTGGCGACAGGTGCTGCAACTGCCTCCTGGTAGACTTAGTTGGCACAGATAAGCGCACCCTTCTTGTTAGAGTTGATTGTGATGACACTCATTGGCCCGGGCATCTTCCATACATCGTAAGCATAGTGTGATGCCGCCATGAACTTGGCCAGCGCTGGACGGCCAAGGATCCCATTATATGGCAATGGAATCTTGGCAACATCAAAAACAATCTTCTCTGTCCTGAAGTTCAGGTCGCTGCCAAATGTTACCGGTAGTGTGATCTTGCCCTTCGGCTGGCTCCTCCCTAGATTGATCCCCTGAAATGTGCCTGTCTCCTCGAGATCTTCATCAGGAATTTGCAACCTTTTGTTGACATCAGGTGAGATCAAATTCAGACCGTCCCCACCATCAACTAACATTTTCGTCACCTTGAGGTTGTGAATTGTTGGGGAAACCAACAATGGCATACACCAGACCGCGGTTGTGCGATCAGGGTGATCCTCGGCATAAAAAATGATAGGCGTGCTGGACGATTTCAATGGTTTCTAGGCATCAACAGATGGCTCTGTCGCATTAATCTCGCGCGCCCACTGTTTAAGTTGGCAGTGAGAAGAATGCAGCGAGGCGCCCCTGTCAATGCACATGATCTCTGTAGCTTTTTCAAATTCGTTCTCTCTGGACTCGTCGTCCTCCTCATTGCCATCGTCATCTCTGGATATCGAGCGGGCCTCTCCTTCTGTTGCTTGGCCTTGCCGCGGCGACCTCCTCGGCCACCGTGTTTCTTGCCGGACCCTGTGCACTATCTTGGGCCTTCTCCTTAACTCGCCTTAGATAATCAGCTTTTTGCCTCTCGACAAGTTGCCCAACTTGTCGGCAGTTTTGGAGATCATGGCCCTTGGTGCAATGGATCTTGCAGTACTCCTTGTCAGAGCCCTCCAGCCTGTCGACAGCCGCCAAGGCCTGACAGGAGACGCACCGGCAATCTCCTTGCTGGGGCCGTCAACCTTAACCTTCTTGGCGGTGTCGAGGTTGCCCGATTCTTCGACGGCAAGAACGACCTTGTCCTTGCATTTCCTATTTCGCTGTCGTCCTTTCTTTGTCGGCGGGGAGACGTCTTCGTCTTCAGAGTCAACTCCAGCACCAGCATCCTCGCCGGGGAGTCTCCTCCCTTGTTCAGCTCAAGCACATTTATCAGCCAAAGCATAGAGCTCGGCAACATCCCTGACTTTGTTCATCGCCAGCTCTTCGTGCATCCTGCGGTTACACACTTTCTGATGAAACACATTGATAACAGTAGGAGGATGAATGTCTGGGATGTTGTGATGTATACGGCTGAATCTCTGAATGTACTTGTGCAAGGTTTCGCCTTTTTTCTGGGGGATGAGATGCAAATCACTTTCCTGGCTAGGAGCTTGGTGGCTTCCGGTAAAGGCGCCAACAAACTCATGACACAGATCTGCCTAGGCAGAAATGGAATTCTCTGACAGATGCATCAACCACGACCTGACGTTGGGCTTGAGTACCAATGGGAAGTAGTTGGCGAGTATCTTGTTGTCGTGAGCCTCGACAGCCTGCACCGCAATCGTGTAGATGCTCGAGAACTCCGATGGATGAGTCTTGCCGCCGTATTTCTCCGGGACCTCCGGTTTGAACATTTAGGAATTGGGCCACTGGACTCACCACAGCTCACAGGTAAAAGCTGGACAACCCACCTCATAAGGTAGGTCGACAGGATACCCTAGCACAGGCTGGTCTACAGTGGGTCCTGCGCACTTATTAGAATGATGGCGCGCTTCCTGCCGCCGCTCGATGGTAGTTTGAGCATCTTCATTGCTTCGCTCCTGAAGAGCTTGGTGTTGATCGCGGTGAGTTTGCGGATTAGACGACACCGTTGAATCATCACCACAGGTGCTGATGTGTCGAGTCATCGACTGCTGTTGCCGCCGCAGAGGAGAGTGCATCGTGGTCGTCCCACCTCCAGCCTTTTCGCCATCGGTGCACGCTGACTCGATGGACTGCCACCGCAAAGGCTCCGCCCGCTACGGCCCATCTCTATCAGCAAAGCTAACGAGGCTCTGAATAGTAGCTCTCCACTCTTCAAGCTTCTTCGCTGCAGGAGGAAAATTCAGGAGTAGCTTGGCTTGTGCCAACGCATCTGCTGATGTAGTCGGCGGTGAAAGGTGTGAAGAACGTGAGGTGCTCTGACTCCTAACCGTGTTAGAAGGAGCTCCATCACGGTCCCGCGACCGTGCACCACTTCCAGTATTATTTTGGCATGCATGATGGTCCCACGCATCTCGAGAGTGATGCTCAGGAGTTTTTCCATGGGAACTCTTAGAACCACCAACGTCACGCGCTGTTCATCCCGTGCAACCTAAGAAGGCCGCGATGCATATGCTGGCGTGGGTGTCTTGGAAGGCGCCCTTCCGTCCCTGGAGTTCACTATGCCACCCGTAGGCAGTACAGCTCTGACCTGAGATCCAGCGGCGCATGGGTTGCCGTCGCCGTGGAGGACGTCGCCGCTCGCTTGGCCTTGATCTCTAGAGCGTTGTGGAAGCTCAATATCTCCACCCCTTCTGCCTATATCCACTCCGTCGCCCGTCCGAGTAGCTACAGGCATGCCGGACGTGGATGGATCAACCTCCGAAAAGCCCTTCTTCTTGGGGGCATGGCGATGAAGATGATGGATGATGAAGAAACTGGCGCGTTGATCATTAGACCAGGTTCATGCAACCAACCACCCAACCTAGCATGCTGAAGATGTTGGGGTACGACACCTATGGGATCGCGTGGATCCCTTTACGGTTTGACATTGAGAAGGTGTGCACAAAGAGCAGATCTAACGAGCAATGTGAGGGATTTTTACCCAGGTTCGGGCTGCTGAGAAGCGTAAAACCCTACTCCTGCTTTAGTGTATTATGAGTTTTTGAGCTCTGGCTACATGAGCGCTATGTGGTGAACAGTACACAGCTGCTACGAGTACATCAGAGCCAGAATGTCCTCCCCCTCTAGTAACACCTTGGGCCTCCTTTTATATGTCTAAGGGGTCTCCAACAGTGGCGTACAGTACATACACGGGGTGTAAAGTTGCTACAACACTATCATACCTAACACTAACGACATAGGACAGATGCATTAAATGCTCCGTCTAGATGTTCCTAATCTTCTTGGGGGTGAGAAAAGAGGCCGTCCCATCAGCACCACTTAACCCCTTCATCGCCAGCGCCTTGATACGTACTCAGGAGGATAAGACCTGTCTGACAGGCTGGTCCTTGTGCTAGAGTGGTGACAGGTTGGCGGGATCTTGCCAGTACGGGTCCTGCCGGGGCTCCACAAGTCATCCCGGCAAGATCTTGCCGGGGTCCCTACTTCTGGTCTTTTGTCTTCTGATTGCTAACTTCAATGCTTTCTTGACATCTTCGTACTTGCATCCAGTAGTCCCCTGGGAGGCCTTTCCGCTGGTGTGGCTACAACTGCCCGTGCACAAGTAAGGGGTGCTAAAGACCCAAACTTTAGTACACCGACAGTCGCTCTTCGGTTATCCGATTCGGTGTGTCCATAAATTGTGGCTCCTCGGTGGCCCAATGGATTTTTAGTGCAAAATGTTCACCCTGGTGACGTAGTGCCCCTTCCAAGGGGAGTGCGCGAGGAGCCTGCACCCTTATTTAGGTTGTGGGGGTATGTTTCCAAGGTCAACTAGCATGGACCATGAACACTTCGAAGAGCTAGAAGTGCGTTTAGCAACATGGGTTGCGTCCTCGGTTGCCTGTACCTCGGCTGCAAAGGCCACGGTCTGAGCATTTCGTGTTGCCATTGATTGTGATAACACCGCCGGGTCCTGGAATTTTGAGCTTGAGGTAAGCATAGTGCGGGACTGCATTCAAGCGAGCCAATGTTGTGCGCCCTAGGAGCATGTGGTTTTCGCTTCGGAAGGGGACAATGACAAAGCTTAACTCCTCAGGTGATCCGAAGACAATCTCCAGTGACACGGTTCCGTTGCAACGAGCCTCAACACCTAGTACGACCCATTTTAAAGGTAGTGCTACTCAGCTTGATCCGAGATAAGTCGACACCCATATTCCTAACCGTGTCCTCATTGATTAAGTTGAGGCAAATATGACCCTTAGCGAACATCTTAGTACTTGAAGGAGGTCTATGCTTGTTGGAACTAGGAAATTAGACTATAACGGCTATATGACTTTCTCTTAGTCATACGAGTCTGGCTATGGGGGCTGATGATGAGCCCCTGATGTGTGAAGTTGTCGGCTTTAAGAAACCGAGGTCTACGTCATTACCCTTGTCTGCTTGTACTATGAATAAGCCCTTTGTTTAACATGGGGTATCTCTAATGACACGTTGCTCAATGCGGTCTTTGGATTGCCGACCAGTTTTCATTTAGCCGGATAGTCATTTTTCGGCTTTCTCCACTGAGGTGCACTATCACAGTGGTTCTCCCATTACACCCTTAGGCGAATTTTTTTGGGAACATAAGGGGCAAACTTAGGAGCCGGGCAACCCAACTATTGACCTAAATATAGGTTCGAAACTGATGCATAAAGTGCAACATCCGAGACGTTGAGTACGTCAGACTTGTATTTCAATATAGGGAAAAGAAGCCCTTTAGTAGTTGTATCTTGAAGTCATTCTTGTAGCTCACAGGAAGTGCTTGTATATAAATATAGTAAGAAATTGGAGGGGCATGATTTCTGTATTTTATGACAACAAGCTTTACATGACAAGCTGTAACGAGAGAAACTAGAAATATACAATGCAAAAAGTTAAATAAAAGAGCACATAAAAACATGGCAGATATTATCATCGGGCATATGAGCCCGGGATGCTTCCTGCTGCATGTCTGAGTCTCCATGTTGTTGACTATCTTATCCTCGTTGATGGCGAAGATTGAGATGGACTGTATGCAACCTCGGCCTTGGATGTCCTTAAAGCGCTCGTTGCCAGAGTCCTTTTAAGAGGTCTGGATATGTTTGTTGTGCGGTTGAAGCCAGGTGGATATACATTCCTGTCTAGCTCTTTCACATGACCTTGCCGACCTGGAAGATCAAAGCTTAGTCGCTCTTTGGTCTAGCCGATCTAGTGTTTCCATATATTGTGGCTCCTTGGTGTCCCAAAGGACTTTCAATGAGAAATTGTTCACCCTTGGGACGTAGTGCCCCTTCCAAGGGGAGTGCGCAAGGATCCCGCACACCTATTTAGGGTGTGGGGGAATGTGTCCAAGGTCAACTAGCATGGATCACAAATGCTTCAAAGAGTTAGATGTGCGTTTAACGCCATGGGATAGTCCACAGATGCCTGCACCTCGGCCGCGAAGGCCATGATCTGAGCGTTTCGTGTTACCATTGACTGTTATAACACCGCTGGGTCCTAGCATTTTGGGCTTGAGTTATGCATAGTGCGGCACCACGTTGAAGTGAGCGAATGCTGTGCACATTAGGAGCATGTGGTTTCCACTTCGAAAGGGGACAATGTCAAAGATTAACTCCTTAGGTGATCCAAAGACAATCTCTAGTGACACGGTTCTGGTGCAATGAGCCTCAATACCTGGTATGATCCATTTAAAGGTAGTGCTGCTCAGCTTGATCCGAGATGAGTCGATGCCCATATTCCTAACCGTGTCCTCATAGATTAAGTTTAGGAAGATATGACCCTTCGCAAACATATCAGTACCTTAAGGATGTCTGTGCTTGTTGGAACTAGGCAATCAGACGATAACGGCTATATAAGTTTCTCTTAGTTGTACGCATTTGGCTATGGGGGGCTGATGACGAGGCCCTAGTGTGTGAAGTGGTCGGCTTCAAGCAACCGAGGTCTACGCCGTCACCCATGTCTGCTTATACTACGAATAAGCCCTTCGTGTAACACGGGTGATCTCTAATGACACATATCTTAACGTGGTCTTTGGATTGCTGACCAGCTTTCGCTTAACCGGATAGTCATTTTTCGGATTTCTACACTTAGGTGCACTATCACAGTCGTTCTCCCATTACACCCTTAGTCGAATTTTTTCGAGAACATAACGGGAAGACATAGGAGCCAGGTAACCCAACTATTGACCAAAATCTAGGTTCAAAACTGATGCGTATAGTGCAACATCTGAGACGCTGAGTACTTCGGACTTGTATTTCAAGACAGGGAAAAGAAGCCCTTTAGTAATGGTATCTTGAAGTCGTTCTTGTAGCTCACAGGCAGTGCTTGTACATAAATATAGTAAGAACCTTGAGGGGCATGATTTATGTATTTTATAACTTCAAGCTTTACATACCAAGCTGTAACGACATAAATGAAAAATTACAATGAAAAACTTAAATAAAAGAGCACATAAAAACATGACATATATTATCATCGGGTTTATGAGCTCGGGACGCTTCCTGCTGCACGTCTGAATCTCCATGTTGTTGACTAGCTTATCCTCGTTGATGGCGAAGACTTAAATGGACTGTACGCAACCTCGGCCTGTGATGTGCTTAAACCACTAGTTGCCAGAGTCCTTTTAAGAGGTATACAATTGTTTTTGTGTGTGATTGAAACCACATGGGTATACTTTCATGGCTACCTCTTTGACAAGATCTTGCTGACATGGAAGATCGAAGCTTAGTCACTCTTTGGTCTAGCCGATTTGGTGTTTCTATAAATTTTGGCTCCTCAGCGGCCCAAGGGTTTTTAAGTGCAAAATTGTTCACCCTTGGGATGTAGTGCCCTGTTCAAGGGGAGCACGTGAGGAGCCCGCACCCTGATAGTTTGTCCTAATGTTTTCTAGAAGTTTGGTGGCCTCTCCTAATGTCATCCCCATGAAGGTGGCACTTGCAGCAGAATCTAGAAGGTTTCTACACACAAAGTTTAGTCCAACATACAAATTTTGTATAATCATCTATAATAAGTTTAAACCATGAGTAGGGAAATTTCTAATCATCAATTTCATTCTCTCCCAAGCTTGTGCAACATGTTCTTGAGCATGTTGTTTAAAATTCATAATTTGATTTCTAAGGGAGATGATCTTAGCAGGAGGAAAATACTTGGCAATAAAAGCATCTTTACACTTATCCCATGTTCCAGTGAAAACCAAGCCTTAGCTTTATGTTGTAGTGAAAAAGGAAATAGTTTTAGTTTGAACACATCATTGTCCATATCCATTTTCTTTTTCATATCACATAATTCAACAAAGGTATTAAGATGAGAAACGGGATTCTCATTAGGACTTCCCAGAAATTGTTATTTCATCAGAAGATTCAACAATGTAGCATTAATATCATAAAACTCCTCGATAGTGGTGGGGTGCTATAGGAGTACTGATAAAATCATTGTTATTAGTATTTGATAAGTCACACACCTTAGTAGTATCTTGAGGCATGGTGACCGGGCAAGCAAAGTAACAAGCATACAAGTAAACTAGCAAGTATGACAAGCAAAGAAGTAAACTAGCAACTAGCAAAGATAAATATTTTTTTATTTTTTATTTTTATAAAGCAAGCAAAATGTAACAACAAATAAAAAGGAGAATAAGTGAATGATAATTTGTGTGAAGGTACTTCATAGTAGGTTGGTGATACTCCCCGGCATCGGCCCTAGAAATCCTTCCCGATACTTGTGATCTACGTTGGGTTTTCCATGAAGAGGAACGGGTGATGCAGCACAATACGGATAAGTATATATGTTAGTTAAGAACCAAGGTTTATCAAACCAATAGGATTAACATGCAACCCCCATCTTCAATGACTGCACACAAAGAAGCAAACACTTGCATCCAACGCGGGCAAGACGGTGGTCAATCCCCTTGGAATTGTTATTTGCAAGCTTATATGTAGTGTGGTTGGTAGTATATAATTACAAATTGCAAAATAAAATAAAAATTAAATAATGGAAGCAAGGTATTGGAAGCTTTTGTAAATATATAAGTAATCTAAGGGCCATAGTTTTCCCTAGTGGCATCTCTCATGAAGTAGGCGTACAGTGGGTAAACAAATCACTATTGGGCAATTGATAGAAAAGTGCATAGTTATGTGATACTCACAGAAATGATCATGTGTATATAGGCATCACATTCATAAGCAAATAGGCCAACTCTTGCCTACACCTATTACTATTATGCCACCCGTCGACCGCTATGCAGCATGCATCTAGAGTATTAAGTAAAACAAAGTAATGCTTGGAGAACAATGACATGATGTAGACAAAGAGAACTCAATCAATATGAATTAACCCCATCGTTTTATCCTTAGTGGGAATAATACAAAGACATGTCTTGTCCCTTCTGTCACTGGGATATAGAGCACCGACTGAACCCACTACAACGCACCCCTCTCATTGAATAAATATCAATCTAGTTGGCCAAACTATTTCAATATATTAGAGAGATTTATGAGGCTATAATAATCAAGAAAATAAGAATCATAATAGAATCCAGAGAAGACTCTAATATTTTTCATGAATAATAACAAAAACCCATAATTCATCGGATCCCAAAAAACACACTACACAAAAGAATTGCATCGGATATATCAAAACTAAGATGCGGTGCTCATTGTATTGAAGATCAAGAGAGACAGAGAGATAGCCATCTAGGTCATAATGAAGGACCCATAGGTTTGTGGTAGACTACTCACAAATCAGCATGGGAGTAGAAAGGTTGATGTAGAGGCCCTTTGCGGTTGATCCCTCCTCCGACAGGGCATGGGAATAGAGCTACAGATGGGAACACAGCGGAACAGAGACTTGCGGTGGCGTAAAAAGTGTTTCGGAAGGCTCTCTAGGGTTTTTGCGATTTATTCGAATTTAGAGGCCAGAGAGAGGTGCCGAGAGACGCCCGAGGGGGCCAGCAGATAACAGGGTGCAGCCACCACACCGAGGCATGCCCTATTGTGTGGTGGCTCCCTCGTGGAGCCTCCTTCCTCGTCCCGAAGCTTCCAGGTCTTCTTTTGGTCCAAAAAAATCATAATTTTTTGAGGCAATTGGATTTCGTTTGGTACTGTAAATCTGAAAAGCCAAAAAAACCCCACAGAAAATGGCAACTAGCAATTGGCACTTGGTTAATAGGTTAGTTCTCAAAAATAATATTAATTGACATATAATTACCCAAAAAGTATCCTAGGATGATAATATTATAGCATGGATGAATCAAAAATTATAGATAGATTGGACACGTATCACACCCCTATTTAGGTTGTGGGGTATGTGTCTGAGGTCAACTTGCATGGCTTGCGAATGCTTCGAAAAGATAGAAGTATGTTCACCGCCACGACCCTTGTCCTCGAATGCGTGCACCTTGGCTGCGAAGGTTGCGGTCTTCTCCTCAGTACGGAGGCAGCGTTTCGTGTTACCATTAATTATGATAACACCGATAGGTCCTGGCATTTTGAACTTGAGGTAAGTATAGTGTGGGACCATGTTGAAGCGAGCGAACATTGTGCGCTCTGGGAGCATGTGGTATCCACTTCTAAAGGGGACAATGTCAAAGATTAACTCCTCGCTTCTGAAGTTCTCGGGTGATCCAAAGAAAACCTCAAGTGACACAGTTCAGGTGCAACGAGCCTCAACACCTGGTATGACGCCTTTAAATGTGGTGGTGCTTGGCTTGATTCAAGATGAGTTGATGCCCATCTTCCTAACTGTGTCCTCATAGATTAACTTGTGGGTGCTTTGTTGGTCCATAAGGATGCTTGTCAGATGAAAACTCTCGACAATTGGGTCCAGGATAAGTGCAGTTGATCCGTCGTGCTTGATGTTGGTCGGATGGTCATGTTTGTTGAATGTGATTGGGTAAGCCGACCACAGGTTGAACTTCGGGGATACAAGTTCTAATGCATAGATGTACGAAGTACGCTCTTCCTCTCCCTCTTGGGGATGTGGCTAACCTAGATAATTTTCACCTTTGTTAACTCATTAGGAAACTTCTTTTGGCCTCCATTCTCGGGCCACCGAGGTTCATTCTCGTCTTCACTGCGATTTTGGGATTTACTTTGACCCTCTGTCGCTATCTTACCAGCTTGTTTGAAGACCCAAAAATTCCTATTAGTGTGGGTTGTTGGTTTGTCTTGAGTGCCATGGATTTGACACGGTTGATCTAGGATCCTGTCTAGCTAGCTGGGTCCATATTTATTCCCATTAAAGGGTTTCCTTTTCTGTTCGGATCTGAGTCTGTTGAAACTTGCATTGACTGTGGAATCCTTTGTGTCGCTCCTGTAGTATTTATGCATGCATTTGTTTTTATTGCGTCGAGGCTTTCCATTAGCATCACATGTCTCTGAAGTGCCTGCCTCACCATTGTGACTGCTTCTTGCAAGCCAACTATCTTCTCCCGCACAAAAGAGGGTCATCAGCGAAGTGAGGGATGACATGGACCTCGACTTGTCTTGGCCGAGCTGGTGGGTAAGCCATTCGTTTCGGATTTTATTTTTGAATCCAACGATGGCTTCGACGTCGGAGAAATATATGATCTAGTTCTTTTTAGTAAGGAACATGCGAATGAACTTCTGAGCACATTCGCCTGGCTGCTAGGTGAGACGACTGAGGTCGTTAGCGTCCGGAGGTCGGACATATGTGCCTTGGAATTTGGTCCTAAAGGCTTCTTCAAGGTCTTCCCAGCTACCAATAGAATGAGGAGGCAGGATGTTAAACCAATGCCTAGTTGTCATGGATTTGTCACGGCACATGTCTAGGTGAATGGACTTAGGTTCGGGGTGAAGACGCAACTACGTGGCGGCTTGAAGGGGTTGATCAGAATCGAGAGACACGGAGATTTACCTAGGTTCGGCCCCTCCGATGGAGGTAAAAGCCTACGTCCTGCTTGTCTGGTATTGATGATGAAGAAGATCTCTCGGATACAAGGCTGTTGTTTACTACCTCTAATCACGAGAGCCTCTAATCTCTTGTGTTGTCTAAACCTATGGACTTGTGTCCTCTCTCCCCTCTAGGGGTGCTCTACCCCTCCTTATATAAGTGGAGAGGGTAGGTTTACAAAATAGAGTCCTACTACGAGTAGGATTAGGACTAGTCTCTCAAGAATCCTATTCCGGGTCTTGTAACTTTTGGCAGGGAGTCTTTCTCTCTTTGAGCCTTCTCTTGTGAGCCGCTTGATGTCGGCTTACACACCGGGTCTTGGGCCTGGTCGTCCTGTGATCCGCCTGCCGGGTCATTAATAAAATGCCATGTCTTTTCCGGGTCTCCGATGAGTTGCCAGGCCGGGTCATACCGCGGGGTATATCCCCGACATTACCCCCAGATTAGTTTGAATTTGTTCATGCTAAGCTCGTGAAATAAGAAGAATAAAATATGTTAAGTAGCCGGCTTGCTCCTTTGGCCGGCTTATGAAATGGCTCCTCAAAAATCCGGGTCTTTTCTGCATATGAAATAGTTGTCTTTGATAATCATCTTGCTTGTCAATGTCCTTCGAAAAATATTGAGAATAGAACGCCCATATGCCATTGAGTCGGTTTCCAATACTCTTGGCGGGTCATTTCCGCTGGGTCATAATCATTGATGATGCCAGGTCATTATCGTTGGTGACGTCGGGTCAAATAACTGAACTCCATAATTAATATCTTGAGAATTCTCCTCAAAGTTTTTGATATGTCTATATTACCTGTAGCCCCCAAGCTCCAAGATTATCCATGATAACTTGGTGCTTTGCAATAATATACTAGACTGTGTAGCCCCCAAGTACCAGGTTGTCTTGCTTGCAACAGCCTGGGACTTGTGACTGTCTTATACCTTATAAAGCTTCAGCGGGTGTAGCCCCCAAGGGCCAGCTCATCAGAATGTGATGCGCCGGGTCTTCAATTTGAACCATATAATCTGTTTGAACAGCTGACTACTGTAGCCCCTAAGTGTCGGGTCAGTAAGAATTACTGGGCTGGGACTTGTAATTGCCTTATACTTTATGAAGCTTCAGCGGGTGTAGCCCCCAAAGGCCGGCTCATTAGTATGTGATGGGCCGGGTCTTCAATTTGGACCTCATAGTCTGTTAAACAACTGAATACTATAGCCCCCAAGTGCTGGGTCGCATGCCTGCGGTGACTTGGGACTTTAGAAAATTTGAGCTGAGCGGTGTAGCCCCCAAGTGTGTGGTCAGTAAGAATTACTCGGCTGGGACTTAGAAAGATATAGAAAGGCCGGCTCATCTCCTTCAGATAATAGGGTGTTGTCGACAATGTAATGTTTTGAAAACCGGCTTGCATTAGCCCCCAAGTGCCATGGTGCGTGCTTGCCGCGACATGGGACTTGCATAATTGATATAAACTTGGACTTGAATAATGTAGCCCCCAAGTGCTGGGTTGTCTGCTTGTAGCGACTCGAGACTATGTGAGATAATATAAATCACCACAATTTGTTGAATGAATCTTTGACCGTGGCTGTAATATAACCCGGAATGAATATCCTGGAATAATTCCTTTGTCTTTGACATGAAATCCCTGCTCGTGGTTGCGATGCAACCCGACAAATATATATTGGAGAAATCCATGAGTGTTGTAGATTACTACAGAGCACAATTGAAGAAATCCGAGAACTGATCGATTAGATGACACGACATTATATCTGATAGGGCGGCTCTTGAAAAATAATGAATTGTCCGAGCTGGCTTGAAAACCCCAATCATTTAGTACTGGTTATGATAAACCATGAAGATCCAGCCAGTTTGGCTATTAAAGATCCATTTGCTCTTGCGGAGTATTTAATGGCGGCTGCTCATAAGAGATAAAACCTGCAAAATAAACAAGACAGAATATATTCTGCATTGTTGTAAGGGCGGCTTGAAAAAGCACAACCCGGAGATGTTTATAACATTGCTCCTTCTTTCATAATCTTTGCTCTGACCCGGCTGGATAAGCCGGTCATGATATGTCATGTGAATATGATGCAATGTATGACACAATATTTGAATTGTCAACATTTTTGGTGCGAACGTCAGTTGTTAAGGTTAGATAAGCTACACCCGGAGGTGAGAAGCCCCCTTTGACAACCGTGGCTAATCGTGTTAGCCGGAGATGGCATAAAGCCGGCCGATAAGGTGTTAGAAGCGATACCCGGAGGTAAGAAGCCACCCTCAGGAATATGGCGCGAACGCCGGGTGTTAGGGTTAGATAAGCTACACCCGGAGGTGGGAAGCCCCCTTAGACAACCATGGCTAATCGTGTTAGCCGAAGATGGCATAAAGCCTGGCCGATAAGGCATTAGAAGCGATACCCGGAGGTAAGAAGCCGCCCTCCGCCGGTTGTTAGGGTGTTAGATACCCGTGGTAAGAACGCCCTACAACCGCGGCTAATCCTGTTAGCCGGAGATTTGGCATAAAGCCGGCCGATAGGCTGTTAGAAGTGATACTCATCGGTAAGAAGCCCCCTTCAACAATTTGGTTTAAACGCCAGCCGATAAGGCATTAGAAGCAATACCCGAATGTAAGAAGCCGCCCTCCGCCGCGGCTAATCCTGTTAGCTGGAAATTTGGCATAAAGTCGACCGATAAGGCATTAGAAGCGATACCCGAAGGTAAGAAGCTGCCCTCCACCGCGGCTAATCGTGTTAGCCAAAAATTTGGCATAAAGCCGACTGATAAGGCATTAGAAATGATACCCAAAGGTAAGAAGCCGCCCTCCGCTGCGGCTAATCGTGTTAGCCGGAAATTTGGCATAAAGCCGGCCGATAAGGCATTAGAAGCGATACCCGAAGGTAAGAAGCCGCCCTCCACCGCGACTAATTGTGTTAGCCAGAGATTTGGCATAAAGCCGGCCGATAAGGCATTAGAAGCGATACCCGAAGGTAAGAAGCCACCCTTAGCAGTCGCAGTTGATATATCAACTGGAATGTTTATGAACTCTTCTTGTAAGTCACCATCTCATAAGCCACCATCTTGTATGAAGAAAATGGCAGAAGCTCCCAGTGATGATCCAATAAATCCGGACACCTATGCTTGAATGGTGCATCACGGCGGTTCGTCCTCTTGGGCAACTTTTAATCTTCCGCCAAAGATGTAGTAGCCTCCAGGATCGGGTTAATTTTTGCCATGACCCAGGGTTCTCGTTGAAAACGACCAAACGAGTCTTGTTATGTCTATAGCCCCCGAGTCTTAAGTTGACTTGAAGAGGCGGCTTGAGAATCTCCACTGAAAATTGAGGTTGGCCATGGCGGGTTATAGATAATCCCGTATGAATTGTTTCAATGATCCGGTCGATGGTTTGTTCTGGCTGGTTGTTGAAGTTAACCAAACTATAATGGCGGCGATTTGTGCGCCTGCCCGTTGGGAGGCTCGTATCGACGAGCACTACATCGATATGTTGATGTAGATCAAACTGTGGGCGGCGGCTTGCCCGCATCAATTGGGCGGCTCGTACTGGTGTATGCGGCTGCTGGCGTGTTGATGTAGACGTCGAAGTCAGCTGCGACATGATCGCAAGAGACGGCCACGACACTGTAAGCCGGCGCGGTCACAAGAGATGGACACGGCGTTGCGAGCCGGGCGGTCGGTGAGTTGCGGTGTTGTTGGTGAAGACCATATTGCGAATGCGGCGGCTTACCGCGTTCATTGGGTGGCTCATAATTCCGGGTTAGCACAAGTGGTACCGGCACATTGATGTAGACGTAGAAACCAGTCGTGGCATTGTAAGCCGGTGCTGTTGTGAAATACGCCACGGTGTTGTAAGTCGATGCGGATGGCGAGAGACGGCCAAGACGTTGTAAGCCGGCGCGGATGGCGAGAGATAGCCATGGCATTGTAAACCGGCACGGATGGCTAGAGACGACCATGGCGTTGTAAGCTGACGCGGGTGGCCAAAGACGGCCATGACATTGTAAGCCAGCGTGGGTGGCGAGAGACGGCCACGGTGTTTGTTTGGTGAAGACAATATCGCGGGTACAGCGGCTTGCCGCACTCATTCGGTGGCTTATACTGGCGGGTGAACGTGCGCAGTGCTGGCGAGTTGATGTAGACCGGGCCACGGGGGCGGCGACGAACACCTGCCCAATGGATGACGCGTCAATGGGCAGATGCCGACATAGGACGGCGCTTGCGCATGCTCCATATTCGTGGTACGACGTCACTTTATAGTGAACTTTTGTCCTGCGTAAAAAATATTATAGTGCAAAGTAACTGTTCACGGATGAATTAATTTGTATCGGAAGATAGATAGAGTAAATATCACCTGGTATTTTTATCGGGCGAACGATGGAGCAATTGAAGACTCGGAATCCACATGGCCACTGGCAACTTTTTCTTGAACCATCTCGAGGCTTCTCCTATTATTAGTATTGATACTGGTCGAATAGTCCTAGCAATTGGCTTATGTGATGGTTAGATTAGTCTTCATGTGAGTAGTCACTGGTAGTACTAATTATGGGGCTGGTGCAAAGTACGAGCATACGCAACGTAGCCTGACTCTTGGGACTTGTAGCCGGACGACTTGATCACCTCATGCACCAGTAGTGATTCGGCAGACTGTAGCAGCTCACGGGTCAAATCCAGCGCTGGTCAACTGCCTGGGGACTTGTTGTATTTTCCATTTTTTCACAGTATCAAATCACAATGGCTCTCGCGGCTGAACGACCGTACTGATGTGTATGGCTGTGCATGTGCGTCCTTCTATCAACAGTGATGTCCCTGATGATGCTTCACGCGAGGACAATTTGTAACGGCAGACAACTCTTTGGTCCTAGTACTAGTATTTGTGCTGTTTTGGTAGGCTTGCAGTACTCATGCAGACATCTTCTCCTGGTAGCCCGGAACCCGACGGTGACATGGAGTCAGAATCAGCGTGGCACTCGGGGTTGCAATTTTTTTTCACTGATGCATCGGGGCTTGGAGTTCATTTGATATTCTGGCCACCTTTTTGATGGATGGAGGCATGATTGTTCCTGCGTGATTGCGCAGAACTTTTCTTCGAGGTGAAATCTGACTCGGACAGTGAATCGGTAGAATCAATTAACGACAACACGTGTCGTTAAAGGTTTTCGCACACACGAGTCGCCTGATCGATGCACAGATGAAGTCATTGTTGTTGTCGATGAAGCGAGCTTCTCGATTCCTGAAGAGATCCCTCCAAGAACATAACACCATCGTGCGTGGGCCCCATGGTGGGCGATAACTATCGTGGATTTGTCACGGCAAATGTCCGGGTGAACGGACTTAGGTTCGGGGCGAAGACGCAACTACGTGGCGGCTTGAAGGGGTTGATCAGAATCGAGAGACACGAAGTTTTACCCAGGTTCGGCCCCTCCGATGGAGGTAAAAGCATACGTCCTTCATGTCTGGTATTGATGATGAAGAAGATCTCTCGGATACAAGGGTGTTGTTTGCTACCTCTAATCACGAGAGCCTCTAATCTCTTGTGTTCTCTAAACTTGTGGACTTGTGTCCTCTCTCCCCTCTAGGGGTGCTCTAACCCTCCTTATATAAGTGGAGAGGGTAGGTTTACAAAATAGAGTCCTACTAGGAGTAGGATTAGGACTAGTCTCTCTAGAATCCTATTCCGGGACTTGTAACCTTCGACAGGGAGTCTTTCTCTATTTGAGCCTTCTCTTGTGAGCCGCCTGACACCGGCTTACACGTCGGGTCTTGGGCCTGGTCTTCCTGTGATCCGCCTGCCGGGTCATTAATAAAATGCCATGTCTTTTTCGGGTCTCCGATGAGTCGCCAGGCCGGGTCATACCGCGGGTATATCCCCGACACTAGCTGTCCCCTTTAGCTTGAGCAGCAAATATTTGATGTCATGAAGGTCATCTCCATTAGCCAGGTGTATGTGGAGAAGGAAATCTTTGATCCACATTGCTAGGTCTGTGGTGCCATCGTGTGATTCTATGTTGATGTCCTTCAACCCTTCTTGGAATTAATGTTCCATTAACCTACATGTAAAGCAGATCGAGTGGGCTAGACCTCAGAATCGGGTAGTATCATATCGGAGGTAGGGAGAGTCGTGTATAGGCTTGGTCTCCGGAACGGCTGTTCCTATCTAACCAGATATCATAGCTGTCCGGCTCGGTTGGCGTGCATCCTCTTGAGCCACAATGGGTCGAGTAGGCACCGTGTATGCCTCAATGTGATGTTGAACTTCGTGAGGTCTAGGTAATTGATACATGTCCAAAGTATCTATAATTTTTGATGATGGCATGCTATTATATTATTTGTTTTGGATGTTTTATACGCATTAATGTGCTATATTATAATATTTTTGGGACCAACCTATTAATCTAGAGCCCAGTGCTAGTTTCTATTGGATTTCGGGCTCCGCAAAACCCTTAAGATTTGAACACAGGGGCGTGTGCGAAGGTCCCCTGCAGCCTTGCCTACCATAGGTCGCTACTCGATGAACACAGTAGAGAACTCGTACAATGACGAGGAAGAAGATGAACACGACAGTTTACCCAGGTTCGGGCCGCTACAAAGCATAATACCCTACTCCTGCTTTGGGGGATTGCCTCTCGTGGAGGTTTGGGTGGATGAACTAGTACAATGCGCTTGAGCCTCGTGAGGGTGCTCAAGATGTGTTCTTGGCTGGCTAACTCGTGGTGTTGTGTGGAGTGACTAAGTGTAGGATCGGGTCGGGCGACCCCGGATCCCTCTCTATGGTGCAACCTATGCTCTACATGTGGCGGTGACCCGAGCCCTCATCCCTTATCACAATGGAGGGAAGGAATCCCACAACGGCCAATTTCGAAGGGGGACAGGGGTTGGTGTTCGCCCTGCGCAAAGGCGGTCTTCGCCTACAAAGTTGCTATCGACGCCGCAGGGGAGGGCTCAACAATGACGTCTGTCCTGCGAAGCTGGTGGTTGTGGTCTTGTTACACCAGAATGGAAACCTTTGGGGGTGCTTTGGGAACCCACGTACGTCCTTGCTCCCTTTGCACCAAAGGGGAAACTGCGCTGCCTGGCGCACTGGTGCCCGCCTGTCCTTCCTTGCGTCATCTTTGACTCCTGCGGCCGGGCCTTGCATAGAGATCGCCGCAGCTCAAGAGGGGTCCTGAGGAGGCCCATGCTTTGCAGGTCTTGCCGTTGTTCCTCCTCGCGAGGCTAGGGCCCTCGCGAGGGCCTTGTCTTGAGTGGGGCCTTGCCTGGTCCCATTTGCTGTATGGAGTGGGCCATGCCCTGGGCCGCAGGCAGGCAGGTCTGGATACCCCCATTCCTAGAATGCCGACAGTAGCCCTGGGCCCAAGGCGAGCTCGAGATGTCTTACGGGCGAAGCCTGGAGGGCGGCCCGGAGTGCCACGGGACCCAAACGCCTACGGGCCAGGCATGGCACACGCTGAATGCCTCGGCGGCGACCCCTCCACTCCCCGAGGCCGTCCGGAACTGCACCCAGTTGGATTGACGCGATGCCTGTGCGTAGTGTAGGCCATCATTGCTCCCCATCAAGAGCTGCCGCTGCTGCAGGCCGCGTGGGCGCGACTCTTCAGAGGGCAGGGAGGCGACGTGGATGGGACAACATTGACCGAACCGCCTCGCGCCGCCCGAGGGGCATGCGATGCCTTCCCTCACACGACGCCTCGTGGCCATGGTTACCCCTATAAGTCTGCTCCGTTCCTGGCTAGGGGAGGCTATTGTAGTCTTGAAGATTCCCCTTGTTTCCTTCGCTCCGCCAGCACAAAACCCTCTTTCCTTCTCGTCACCTGATACTTCATGGCGTCCGGAGGAAGAAGTGCAGGCGCAGGGAAGCGGCCGGATCCTCCGGCTCCTTCTTCCTCCTTTGGAGGCAGTGGCGAGGTGCCCTCAGGGTCAGTATGGGTTCGCCAGCGGTGGGCCCTGGCTGACGAGTTAAGTACTCCGTCACCTCCCTTTTCTCTCGTTCTTCTGTCCACCGTATGGAGCTTGATCTCCCTCCCCTCCTTCCAGGGTTCTTGCAGCCAAGAAGCGCAAGCTTGGCGAGCTTCAAGAGGAGGTAGAGATATTGTAGGCCCAACTGACTACCGCCAAGGCCGCCTTCGATGCCGCCCTCCGGGGTAAGGCCGAGTCCCGGGCGAAACTGGCGTCCCTACAAACCCAGGTCCAGGAGGCGGTCGATGCCATGCAGGCCGCCAAGGACGAGGCGACACATGCCAGGTTGCTGGAGTCCCTGCATGCAAAGCAGTTCCCGGACATCGCCTGCCATGCGGCCGACACGGTGGGCTGGTTCATCGGGGACGCCCCCGCGCTGTCGCACGTGCGCAGTGACGGGGCTACCTTGAGTTCTTCCGAAAGGTGGTGGAGGTGTTGGAGACCGGCGTCTCTCCCGTTGATGCCGACAGCGCGTCCGACGCAAGCGACCTTCTGGACCTTGCCTTGACGCTCGTCTACTCCAACTTGTGCCACCTCGCCCCGCAGCTCGACCTTCGGCGCCTTGGAGAGCAGGTGCCCGACGAGCTCCAACGCCCCCTCCGGGACGAGATGCGCCCGCTCGTGGAGGCCATGGTGGACCGGTTCATCCAGGTGCCCGCCTCAGGCGAAGAGGACAACTTCGGCGCCGAGCCGGCTGGCGGTGCGGACGGCAGCGGTGACTCCTCCCCTTAGTCATCCTCCGCCCCCCTTTACTGGTACCTGTAATGCTTGAACAGGAACCCTTCCCCGTGGGGCATTAATATTTTGCATGTTACCTTTCCCGTCTTATTTTTCTTCCTTGATTTGTTGGTTGCGGTGTTGGTTGGTGCCGCCATGGTCGTGGCCCTATGTCAGCCCCCGACATGGCCCACGCGAGTCTCTCCCCCTCCAGGGGCGACTCACGTGTGTTGCACCTGTTGGGCCTTGGACCTCGCGGCTCATCAAGGCCGGGACCCTCCTCGCGTGTCACCTCCTTTGTTGATTCGTTCCTCAGGGGCCTTTGTAGTCATGCATAGTAGCCATAGTTCCTGCATTTTTAGGTTAGCGTGTGCAGTCCTCATTTCATCCCTGGGGCTATTATTAGGCGTGGAGTCTCCTGACCGGTTCGATAGTGTACTTAGCTTTGTGTGACGCTAGTGACCCCGCGTCATGAGGCAAGACAGGCTGTTCCATTAAGCTGTGGCCCCATTCATGATATCTTCTTCTTACCTATTGAATGGTCTGGGGGGCCTTTTGGCACTCTATGTCTGTAGGTACCAGTCCCACACATTTCCCCACCACCGTTAGGTACGAACGGAGAGGACGTACTTCACGAGGTGAGGCCCCGGTACTCCTGATGCCGACCGGAAACCATGGACGGCACCAAGAAGTCGGGTGGCATTATGAGTGGTAAGGCTCTTGAGGCGCGTTGCCTAGGAGCCCCCTTTTTCGACGCCCAAACTACTCTACGTTGTCAGGTCCCAGTCCCGCGCATTTCCCCACCGCTGTTAGGTACAACTGAAAACCAAGGACACACTTCACGCGGCGGGGCCCCACCACCCCGATGCCGACCGAAAACCAAGGACGGTACCAGGGGACGAGTGGCCTTATGACCGGTAAGGCTCCTGAGGCGTACTTCTCAGGAGCCCCCTTTGATGCTCGAGCGATCCCCCATTCCATTCCTCCGGATGTTGCCTCAGGAGGCTTTGGGGCCTCCCGAGACTCCATGTTGTGATGTCGGGCTACGGTCGAAGCCCCCGGGAAGGGGTTTACTGCTAAAAATTGCGTGCCCCTGAGGCGGCGAGGCCTCTCCATCCAGATCTGTGATGCCTTGGGGCGATGCGGAGCATTGGGCTCCTTTCAAAACACCATTCAGAAACAGAGAATTCAAGTTTGTAAAAACGAGAAAAATGAAGAGAGAAAAGTTCCTGCCCCTTTTTATTTTAAAACATAATATCACGAAATCTTCGAGCTTTTGACAGGCTCAAGCACAAAAAAGGGCCACCGAAGGCTGCAACTTGAAATACAAAAAAGAGCGAGGAAATGGACGCGTACGGCTTTTTGGGGGTTGTCCCCGCCTTCATCTTCCCCTAGCACTGAGCATAGGGCATCCACGTTGCATGGGCATAGCCATTGATGGGCAGTGTTGTCTTCTCTGCTGGCTCTGGACTGTGGCTGCCACATTGCATGGGAGGAACCCCTCCGTGTCCTCGGGGGGCTCCGGGCGTATACATCCCACTCATTGTTAGGTGAGTGTGTCACGGGCCTGGTCTAGCCCCCAGGCGCATGGCTTTGTGGCTCACAGCCCTCATCGAAGATCATCCCGTGCATTTCTGCTCGGTTGCGCACCCTTATGACCCTAACCCAATTGCATCGTTCCCCGCGCGACTTGGGGATTGCGCTCCCGAGGCCTAAACATGAGCATGATACGTCGGCGTAGCCATAAGGGTGTTCTGTCGGTGAAGTATGACTCGTGATTCGCCCACGCGTCGTCTGGTCGAGGTCCTAAAGGCCTCGGGAGGCCCATCCTCCTAAGGCCGTACAAGTGTCATGGTTGTCACGGGCCCGCATTGCATTTGTCTTGCCGCTCCCCCCAGGTCATCATTCCTGGGCCTGAGGGCTTGGTCTATCGTCACGTTCCCGCGGGGGCACCGGCTGGTGCCGCGCCCCGCGGATTGGGGGTGCCCTCCTACTCGCGCCGCCCGGGCCCGACGCTCTGTTGACGGGAGCCCCCAAGCCTAGCTCGAGGAGGATGCCCATGGTACTTCTTATTCTTGGGGGGTGCTGGCGCGTGCGGTGGGTGCATGAACTCCCCCCCGCCAGGTGGGCCAAGTGGTATGGCGTAGCATGGTATGTAGGGACCGAGGTAGGTGCTCGGTCTGCCTCCTGAGTTGTCCATCGGTGCGCCGGGGACGGGCCCTCCCTGCTACGGGGGTAGGTCACCCTGTGCGTGTCGCTTGTAGGCCCTCCTGTGTCGGGCCTCTGAGCAGAGCTTCTTACCTTTCCCACCGCCTGTTGGGTGGGCCTCGCGTCCCCTGGTGTAGATTCCCCACTTGGTGCCCCAATGCGCCTCCATCGTTGTTGCTCGCTCGTCCAGACGCCTGCGCTGCCTGCTCGCTGCGCTGGATGGCGCATTCCTGCCTGGCCAACCCGGGCTGCTGAGGGCCCGGCAGGTTAGGGGGATGCGCGTCAGTGTGCGCACCGAGCACCTCGCCATTTCCTCCGTGCGCCTGGGGGTTGCCGCCATGCTACGTCCCGAGACCAGTCACCGGGATTCGGAGGAGAAGGAGCACAGAGTGTGGCGCACCCCGCTCAGCTCCGTCCAGCATTGGAGGGGCCCTTCCGCCGGCAGGCCCGGGGGCAGGTTTGGCTCGCGAGGCCCCGGAGCATGGCGCCTGCGGTCTTGAAGAAGTGTGAGGGTGGATGGTGCTCTAGGCAACGACGACCAGCTCTGCGATGTGATCCGCCCATGCGTCGAAGCCCCCGTGCGTCGGTCGATGGCAGAGCATCTCGCTTGCTAGTAGTTGCACATCATGCGCGTCGATGTCTCCCATGTAAGTTTGATGTGCTGCTGATGCCAGGGGCACTGCACGCTCACCGTGCGTTTGAGCAGCGCGGGGGCGGTAACGGTGGAGGTGACGCTAGCAATCCAGTGCTGGCTGCCTGGTACCACGATGCCGAGGTGTGGGACTCTAACTGCCGCGGCGGGGTTGACAAGGGATGGCCTGCCGCAGACTGGAGAAGTTTGGTGAGCGCCGGCCATCGGAGCAGCGAAGCTTGGGAAGGACGAAGCTTGGAGAAGACCTTGACACACCCCTACCTGGTGCGCCAAATGTCGGATTTAGGGCTCCGCAAAACCCTTAAGGTTCGAACACAGGAGCGTTTGCGAAGGTCCCCTGCAGCCTCGCCTGCCCTAGCTCTCTACTCGATGAACACATCAGAGAACTCACACGATGACGAGGAAGAAGATGAACACGACAATTTACCCATGTTCGGGCTGTTGCGAAGCGTAATACCCTACTCCTGCTTTGGTGGTTTGCCTCTCTTGGAGGTTTGGGTGGATGAACTAGTACAATGCGTTTGAGCCTCCTAAGGGCACTCAAGATGTGTTCTTGGCTGGCTAACTCGTGGTGTTGCATGGAGTGACTAAGTGTAGGATCGGATCGGTCGACCCCCGAACCCTATCTACGGTGCAACCTATGGTCTATATATTGCAGTGGGCCGGGCCCTCACCCCTTATCACAATGGTGGGAAGGGATCCCATAGTGGAAAACTTTGAAGGGGGATAGGGGTTGGTGCTCGCCCTGCCCAAAGGCGGTCTTCACCTACAAAGTAGGTCTCGATGCCGCAGGGGAGGGCTCAGCGATGATGTCTGTCCTCTGGAGCTGGTGGTTGCGGTCTTGTTACATCGGAATGGAGGCCTTTGGTGGGTTCTTTGGGAACCCGCGTATGTCCTTGCTCCCTTTGCACCAAAGGGGAAACTGTGTCGCCCGGCGCACTGGTGCCCGTCTGTCCTTCCTTGCGCCATCTTTGACTCCTGAGACCGGGCCTTGCATACAGATCGCCGCTGCTCAGGAGGGGTCCTGCGGAGGCCCATCCTTCGCAGGTCTTGTCGCGGTTCCTCCTCGCGAGGCTAGGGCCCTCGCGAGGGCCTTGTCTTGAGTGGGGCCTCGCCTTGTCCCATTTGCTTGACGAAGTGGGACATGCCCTGGGTCGCGGGCAGGCAGGTCTAGGTACCCCCGTTCCTAGAATGTCGACAATTTTTGTTTTTCCTCGTTTTGAGTTTTGAAGATATGGAATATTAAACGGAGTCCAAACAGAATAAAATCTTCAGAATGCTTTTTTCTGGACAGAAACAAATCCACCAGGCTTGGAGTGCACGATAGGGCACTTGCCAGGAGGTCACAAGCCTTGGAGGCGCGACCACCCCCAGGCCGTGCCTAGCAGGCTTGTCGTGTCCTAGCAGGTCTCCTAACCCTATTGTTCGTCCTATAAATACCCAAATATCCCCCCAACACCAAAAAGGGCCATGAAAATACTTTTCCGATGCCAGAAACCTCCGTTCCCAAGAGATCCAATCTTGGAGCCTTTTCTGGTAATCTGCCGGAGGGGGTCCGATCATGGAGGGCATCTACATCAACTCCATTGCCCCTTCGATGATGCGTGAGTAGTCCACCATATACCTACGGGTCCATAGCTAGTAGCTAGATGGCTTCTTCTCTCTTTGATCTTCAATACCATGTTCTTCATGATCTTCATGGATATCTATCCGATGTAATACTCTTTTGCGGTGTGTTTGTCAAGATCTGATGAATTGTGGGTTTATGTTCAGATTATCCATGAATCTTATTTGAATCTTCTCTGAATTCTTATATGCATGATTTCATATCTTTGCAAGTCTCTTCGAGTTATTAGTTTGGTTTGGCCAACTAGATTGGTAATTCTTGCAATGGGAGAAGTGCTTAGTTTTAGGTTCAATCTTGCGGTGTCCTCACCCAGTGACAAAGTAGGGGTAGCAAGCTACGTATTGTATTGTTGCCATCAAGGGTAAAATGATGGGGTTTTCATCATATTGCTTGAGTTTATCCCTCTACATCATGCCATCTTACCTAATGTGTTACTCTGTTCTTCATGAACTTAATACTCTAGATGCAGGCAGGAGTCGGTCGATGTGTGGAGTAATAGTAGTAGATGCAGAATCCTTTCGGTCTACTTGACACGGACGTGATTCCTATATGCATGATCATTGCCTTGGATATCTACATGATTATTCGCTTTTCTATCAATTACTGACAGTAATTTGTTTACCCACCGTGATATTTTCCTTCAAGAGAGAAGCCTCTAGTGAAATCTATGGCCCCCAGGTCTACTTTCCATAATATATTTTCTGATATATAAACCAAAAATACCAAAAATACTTTGCTAAAATTTATTTATCTTTTACTTTCCATACTCATTTACATCTATCTCTATCAGATCTAATCCTTGCAAATAACCGTGAAGGAATTGACAACCCCTTTATAGCGTTGGGTGGAAGAGTTTGATTTTTGTGTAGGTGCATCCATTGGTGACTTGCTTGTTCCTCCTCCTGGATTGATACATTGGTTCTCATTAACTGAGGGAAATACTTATCTACTTCACTGCATCACCATTTCCTCTTCAAGGGAAAACCAACGCATGCTCAAGAGGTAGAAGTAATACACGAGGTCCTGGCCATAACAACGTGGAGCCACTCAGGTATTGAGGATTTCCCACATTGGCCTGTCCTGACCTCTACGGGGTCGGTAAGGTGCATCAATGGCTAGTTCTTCATTAATCTCGAGCAGCAGACACCTACATGGGTATGATTTTGTCACGCTACGACATTGGTCTTCGAGATCTTGTTCAGTCGAGAGTATTTCAACCCACTTTTCATTCAATGCATCCGTACTCGCTTGCAGTAGCTGTTGCTTGCGTTTCATGCTTTGAGCGGTGGCGACGACGCACCTCCAGAAGCGCTCTTGTTCGAAGGGGTCTCCGGAGATGATATTGTCCTCAGTACCAAGGCTCTCATCTTCCTCGGACTCCGCCATGTAATTGTCGTCGGCCCTTTCAAAGAGGTCTTCAGGATCCAAGTCCTTGGTATTTTCTACAGGATTGTTGTTCCGTACTAGGGAGGCTTCAGGGTCTTCTCCAATATTATCGGCATCGTTGGACATTGTCTTGTCATCATCGGTGGTGGCGTTATTGCTATTGGGTTCCCCATTGTTGCCCATTCGATGCATGCGCCGACGTCATGGAGGGGATTTGCGAGTAACCACCATATAGTCATCTTAGGTGGATGTTGTTGTCTGCTTGCTAGTGCTTACTAGGGGTGAAGTGTGTTTTTTGGGTCCCTCGGCATCTTTGTGCATGTGTGTGGCCTTGTCGTTGTCTAGCACGTCGATGAAGTCATCGACCGTGGTGACTAGGTGGGTAGTGGATGGGTACGATCTTGTTGTAAACCGAAGTCTTGCCATCTAACATAGACATACTCTGGGTACGATCGAGCATCTCGTTCAGGTGAGATAGTTCTCCGGGGTTCATTATCTGGCTATAAGCGGTCCTGACTCAAAGCGTGTCCGTTGAATAGCTTGACGTGCAGGGTATCCAAGGGTGATTCCTAATCCTGTGTCGGGGTTGGCTCGAGATCCAACATAGCTTTAGAGATAGGGGCCGGGCCTGGGGCCAGGCCGGGGTTCGAGGGGATAGCTCCTGGAGTCGCTACATCGGGGTTCTTCAGCGACACCATTTCTTCTGCCCTGATGTCCAGGAAAGAGACTGGTTCCGTAGTCGATCCTCCGGTATCGGGTAGCCATTCCATCCAGCCAGGCATTCAGGCTGACAGGATGAGTTCTGTGCGAGTTGATCCTCCGATACCGGGTTCTGGAGTTGATCCTCTGATGTATTACAGGCCTCCAAAATTCACGATGTGATACAAGGCGTAGTTCTCAATGGAGGCTAGATGGTGGTCGAATTGGCATAGAAGATTATGTTGCCGAACACGACAAGTTGGACGGGGACATAAATGTTCCAGTTGCCGTTGTCGCAGTTGATCTTCATATGAGCCATAGACCCTTCTGTATATCTCATAATGGAACTTTCAATGAAAGCATAAGTGTCAGTGTGAAAACCGGTAGACCTCGGGGTAGGGGGTCCCGAGCTGCGGATCTTGGACAGATGGTAAGAGGAGCAAGGGAACAATGTTTACCTAGGTTGGGGCCTTCTTGATGGCGGTAATATGCTATGTACTTCTCTTTTTTATATTAAAGGAGAAGTATCAAATATAGAGTTCATCTACCTCGAGATTGTGAGATGTGTTCTAACTCTAGGGATATGTGAATAATATTGTGTTGATGTCCCCTCTATGGTCTAAACCCTATAGCTTATATACATCCCAAGTAAGGCATCCAAGGTTAGAAGGTTGGCATCTTGGCATGGATGTGGTAGGAGAAGTCTTGGAGTATATGTCAAGCCTTCGACAAATACAGTCTTGATAATGACACATAATAAAGCTTGCGGAGTCCATCTTGAGAAGAATGAGGGCGCATCGGTCCAATCCGTGGAGTATGGGCCGACTAGGTTAGTACCCCCTTGTATAGGACACCGTTAGCTACACTTGCCCTTTTCACCGGCCTATAAAGAGTTGGGGCAAGCAAATTCTTACCCCCAAGCCCCTTTATCCTCCAACACCCAAGCCTCCATAGCTCCCAGCGACATTAATATTTCCACTAAGCCCATCGATTTTTGCCCTCATGGCTAAGGTGGATATGAAGGGGAAGTGGGTTCCCACTAAGGTCACCAACGCCACCATCATCGAGCTCCGAGAGGCAGAGTACATCCCCAATGGCGTGGCTTGCAGGGGCTCTAGAGCCTGACCAGCACATACCCACTCTCCACACCGTGGAGCGGGTCGTCTTCATTTCCCAATACATCTAAGACAGGGGTTCCCTTTGCACCCTTTCATGCGGGCGATCCTCTTCTTCTACGTGCTAGATTACTAGAAACTAGCTCCAAACTCCATTATGCATCTCACCACCTTCATAATTGTGTGTGAGGCATTCCTACGAATTGACCCACACTTCGGCCTATGGCTAAAGACCTTCCACGTCAAGCCAAATAGAGGTGGTGCCAACTGCACCGAGTGCGGCAGTTCTATGATAAGCAAGCTCCAGAAGCCGGAGTGGTTGGAGGGGACCTGCATCAAGACAGTGAAAATTTGGATGCATGAATGGTTCTACCTCACCGAGTCTTGCGCCCAGGACCTAGTTGCATGTCCACCCTTCATGGGTTTGCCATCGTAGAAACTCATGTCTTGGGAGAGGAAGAAGCTGGAATGGAGCAGCTCGGAGGAGGTTACTACTCTTCAGGGGAAAATCCACACCATGAAGAAGAGCGTGAAGTTGGTGGACATGGTGGATGTGATGTTGTACGGCAGCATCCTACCACTCCAACTTCGGTCTAGCCTCATGTGAGTCTACAAGCCCGACAACATCCCCACTATTCGGAACTTATTACGCACCAACCTTGACGGCATGTGGACATCCCTCTTGAAATCGTCATTGACCCAGTTCCCAAAGGGTGGGCCGGACAACGGCTACTTGCAGTTGGACACCCGAAAGGATGTAACTATTGGTGGTCCAGATCCAATCGATTCAATGCTTTAGTACGTAGCATGAGTATTTATCTTTGTTTGGAGAAATGGGCGGTCCAAACGGCAAAATAATTTGCCCAACACCCCTTCCCGAGGGCAACATATCTCCCGAGCTCCAGGAGCTTCTCGCCATGGTACCTTCAAAGGGCCTGACTAAGGCCACGAAGGAACTAGGGATGAAGAGGAAGAAGAGGGAAAGTCTTTGGACTGAGGGCCCCTTGGATTCCAGGTCTGAGGACGTCAAGGCTGTCTCCTTAGACGAGGGGGAGGAGGCTACGAGGAGGAGAAGAGTGAATACTCCTCATCTCCGCCAAGGAAGAGGGCGGTGTCCGAAGATGTCGTGGGGGTTGAAACTCTCGATGTTCTGAAATGCCTCGTGAAGGTCTCTGACGTTTCACCCCACAAGGTTCCTGCCAAGTCCCACATCGCCCTCGCCACCTCGGAGGGCGAGAAATTTGAGCCTCACAGGAACAAACCGCCGTCGAGGAGGTATGTCATGTGCTTCTATCGCATTTTTATATTGCGGCTCCTATTTCTTTGTGTGTTTTGATCAAGATTATGCCTTTTACAGGCCCCAAGGGTCGGTCCTTGGTGATAAGGGATCGAGCAGGCTTCCTCCGCACTACTCGTCCAAGGAGGAGAATTCCCCCTCCTGCCAAAGACCGGCAGGGGGAGGTGACATCTCATGCTCAACCCTTTCTTAACATAGGGGATAGTATTGGCGTTCCTACGGCCAAGGTTGAGTCCTCGATCGCCGAGGATCCGTTGGAGAAGACACCCTCCTCCAAGGGAGGGGATAGTCTGGGGCAACTAGCATCCTCAACCCCTAAAGGCCATCAGCCACTTCGGCAGCCTATCCCAAGGGTAGCTTCTCCTGTAATGGAGAGACCCGAGGTGGCTCGTCCATCCCTGCCTGCCAGAGGGTAGGCGACCATGGAGTGGCTAAGGAGATGGAGGTGGCCATGATGGGCTCTTCCATTCACACTGAGCATCCTACCCTTCTGGGTAAGACTCTATTAAATTACCAGTTCGTCGAGGCCGATATGAGGGAGGTCTCTCGGGTCCTCTATCCAGGCTTCGAGGTAAATTCTAAGGGGGTTTATTTTCGTGCCGCTCAATGCTTAGTCCTCCTCAGTTTTGCCCACGCTCTTTGGCACTCCTCACTTTTCCCCTCCATCGCGTGACGCACCCTCACAACATCCCAAACAGGGGTTTGTCCTTGGGTCAAAGCCTTTGACCATTACTTAGAGCGGTTACTGACGCGAGGACACCCCTGACAGCGACAGCATGGTCGTCGGTGGTGGGTGCATATACTGACTTGTGTGACACCTCTGTGTTAGCGAGGCGCGCTCATAGATGGTTGGCAGTGTCACTAGCATGTAGGACACCCATGTCAGCGGCAGCTCGGTATTCGGTGGTGGGCACAGTTGCAGGAGCGTGGGATAACTCTATAAGTGGGGCGCACTCATATATGTTTGGCGGTGTCACCAACGAGTGGGACACCCATGTTAGCGACTACACGGTCATTAGTGGTAGGTGCGGTTGTAGGCGCATGGGACACCTATGTCAGCGGGAACACTCATAGATGGTTGGTGGTGCCACTGACGCGTGGGACACCCATGTAAGCGGCAATGCGGTCATCGGTGGTGGGCAGTTACAAGCACGTGCGCCACCCATGTAAGAGGCAGCATGGTCATCGGTGGTGGGTGTAGTTACAAGCGCACCGGACACCTTTGTTAGTGGGGTGCGCTCATAGATGGTTGGCGGTGTCACTGACATGTAGGACACCCATGTGAGTGGCAATCCGGTCGTCGGTGGTTGGCGTAGTTATAGGCGCATGGGACATCATCAGCAGGCCCATGTGTCTACATTTGTGCGGTGATTTGTGGCAGATTTGGCAAAAAAAGAGGTGGCTTATTAAGCTAGGAAGAGTACTCGAACCCGTGAACAGACGCTCAAAGAAAGGCGCAAGGGGCAACTGACCAAGTATGTGTTTGTGTATTTTGGAACATTCATCGCCTTTTTATTTACAAAGGGAAGTGAAGGATGGACCCACCGTTCAATCACTCTATCTATTTAGGGGTGCACGAGGTCCTATACAAATGGTTTTTTATCCCTTTCCGTGACGTGGATTTAAAGTGTCGCCTTCCATGTGTGGGCGATAGGGGGTCCATCCCACACGACACAAATATCATTTGCGATGGTGACCAATGGGGCAGACGTTCTCCCAAATATAATCGTGTGATATGTAGTAAGATATTGCACACACCATACTTTGGGTACACATGTGGGATTTGTGGCCAATCGCACACGGCTATCACGATTGAAACACGTCTAATTATTCTTGGAAAACGAACGGTGTTTGACCTTTAACCGTTTGTGAAATGTTACCTAAGCCACACATGCCATCATAGTCACTGTGTGTGATGTCGACATTATCGCACACGAGTTTTCTCTCGCAAGTGTCTGCCATGCATGATATCATAACACGTGTATCTTTATTAAGTTACACATGGGATTGCACTTTGCATCGAACACGGTTTCCTCTAGCCTCTCGTGTGAGATAAGGTACTATCACGAATGATTGAGGAGATCGTATGCTTACGTAGAGGAGCTGAAAATCCTCTGCAATTCGTTATGTATCACCAATGTTTCATTTTATATCTCGTGTGCTTTTCTTTCAAATCACAGGTTGATGCACTATGAGTTACGTGTGTGTTCCATTTTGGATCGCGCACACTTAGTTGCTTGAACCATTTGCGCTTAAATGGCCAACCTATGGTAAAATATCGCATTTGAATCACCCTGCAAGAAGCAAATTCGCCACAATATGAAATTGAACAAACAGTATCCACATGAAGAACATTCATCAAAATTCTCCACAATATGCAATTGATCAAATAGTATCCACATGAAGAACATTCATCAAAATCGACCACAATATGCCATTGAACAAATGCTAGCTGAATTCCAAAGATGTATGGACACACACACACACACACACATATATATATACATACATACATACATGCAGTATATAATCATAGTGTATGGAATATGAAGACCTGATCAAATGGAAAACAATGCATCAATGCGTATATGTTTAGCTGATAACACTATCTGAATGCATACTTATTGTTCAAACAAAAGGAATGATTAAATTATCATTGTCTTGAATGGGCTTGATATAACCTGTCATGAAGAAGTTGCTGATAAATCTCCTAAGATCCAGAAATTCAGCTGCGGGGAGAGGTTCAGGGTTCATCGTTCAGAGATCAGTTGCAGGACTTTTAGATCAGAATTTGTGATACGTGTGGAGCAGAAGATAGTAATGAAGAAATAGACTTAGTGGTATTATATTGGTAGCATCGGCACAACATTTAGTAAATATGCATAGGGACATCATGTGTCTCCAAGCGTAGTATCCACAAAGGTTTGTTCCTTCTTGTTGTCGAGGACACTGAAATTTGATGTATAGAATTAGTCATGTATTTTACCTATTCAGAACAACCTAACCAGTGTAAGTTGTTTTTTTTCTTTGGACAAAAATATAAAGAGGTTTAGTCAGAAACTTGAACAACTAACTTGCATTTTCTGAAAAAATGGATTTCGGTGTCTTACGGGGGAAACGATCTCGTGCTGCAAACATAGTTAGCGGTTGAAATGACTCCCTCCTAAAGTTATGTACCTTGACAATACAATGCAAATGAAGATGAATTTTCACATACTCAATTCTTGAACCAGATATGAATACAAAATATGAACATCATCAAAGAATTCAATACCAATCCATGAATTTCTGAAGTTGTGTTAGAGCCTGACGATTCTTTGACTCTCTGAGAGAGTCGAGGTACTAAACTGTGTTGCACTTTGGTACGTTGATAACCAAGATCCAGTGATGGTTGCAGTTTAAGAAAACCATGAACTTACGAACTATGTCAAAATATAAAAGACGATCAATGTATGCATGGTTGTATATTTAACTTAGTGTTCATGGTATGGTCACATGAAGAATTCTTCTATGAGTAACCTAAACAAGATACTGACAACATGTTCCATGGAATCCTTGTTTGTATGATTGTAACTTAACAAAGTGTCGTTTGCTAAATCATGATCTCTGAAGTACGCATGCTCCCTTCATGATCTCTGTGTCGTCAATCCCCTGAGAGGAATACGATAGAGTTAGCTTTTATTGGTTTACATCCTTGTTTAGAGAAGTTGATCAGAGTTTTTGAAGTACTTAAGACATCAAGCATTTAATAAGAGTGGAAGAGAGCTGACCGAAGTTTAAGAAGAGATGGAAATCTTTGAATTCCACACTGATGGTACCCGGAAGGTCATTGAAATGCCTAACGTTGTAGTGCACTTGCAGAATGTTAGAATCTTCTCCTTCTCACATTCTGTCCATGCAATATTTATGTCACTTGCGACAGGTGGAACTACACTCCTCAAAGTATTCGCCAACAAGAAATGGATGGCCATGCTTGTACTTGCATGGTTCAAATGGGTCTGCTTTATTCTTAGATAGAGTCATGTCAATTACTTCATTGGGCAGGCCATGGTTCTGGTCGAAGAGTCTTTGTAGTAAGATGCTCCGGCTCTCATCTCTCCTCTATTTCAGCCATGTTGGAACATCCCAAAATAATTGGAAAGTAATCAAAAATTCTTCCTATTGGGTTTCTTAATTTAAAACAAATCCAACAAAGAAAAGTATGAAGAGAGAAGGAAATATGATTCCTTCAATAAATTTGTGCTTTGTAAAGTTCTTTCATTGTTATTTGGTTATTTCTCCAGAGTTCAATATTGTTTTGTGGAACATTTATAAAGACAAAAATAAATTATATACATTATGCAACTAATGGAATTTTATTTGGAGTGGAGATAAAATGACTTCTCCAATGTTAAATAAAAGTTCATAACGTCAATAATATTGTTTTGAGTTCACCTGATTTATTTTTCAAATTCATAAACTCCAAATGATTTTGGATTTATTTTTGCAATGCTCTTTGGGTGGCCTATTGCATACAAAGCAATTTCCCAAATTTGCATTAGGTTGGGAACTAGTATTCCTCTAGTATATATTCATAGTAGTATTTTACTATATGCTATTAGTATATTTTTTTGTAATTATTCTGCTATTTATTATTGCCACCATATATCTATTTCTGTACCTATTTTCTTAAATAAAAAAACACATCGCACTGTGCAGCTAGGCTACGTAGTGGTCCAAACGGGACCTCGTCGAGCGCGCATGGAGGGCAACTAGCAGCAGGCCGGCCCACGAGCTCCCCATCCCTCAACTTTGTGTTTTTCTCTTCCCTTGCTTCCAGCCATAGATGGGTGGACCCCGCCTCATTATTTTCTTCGTCCCGAGCCGGACACATCGCACGTAGCCGCGAGGTCGAGCCCGAGTCGACCTGGCGACCCCGTGCACGCATTGGAGACCGCTCGTGAGAGAGAAAGCCCTCTAGGAAGCCACGCACCCCTCTCCCGATCGTTTTCGTCGCCGCAACCCTAGGTTAGGGCGATTTCGATCTAGTCGGGAAGCTCCACCGACCGCTGCGTCGCCGGACGTTTCCATCGACATAAGAACGTCGTCCGTCGCACCGTTCGTCCTGTTAGTTTCCCCTCTTAACTACGCATCGATTTGACCCCACCCATGGACCGCAGAGCACCGGAGGGACCGACCGACACCGTCAGCTACAGAGGAGATCCCGCCGCCCATTGAACCACCCTCGCCAGCCCCGACGTCCGCCGCATCCATCCCCCACCTTCACTTCGCCGGAGAGCCGCTGGAGAAGCATCGTCATCCAAGACTGAGCTCTGTCGTTTTCTGATCATGGTGAGCATGCAAGCACAGAGTTGTTTTCCATTGGACAATCGCGCAATGACACGTGTCGACCAGCTACAGGAACCGCAGTTGAAAATAGAGTTTTCGACAAATTTTTCACCCAAATTCTTTTTGCTACTTTTAATCTATGTACTCAATTTAATTAGTTCTTTCTCCTGTGCACTCATAATGACCAGTAGAATATGACAACACAAAAAATTTGCATGTTTGAAATGTTCAAATTTGAATTTTTTCAAATTTTAAATAAACCTCCCGGAGGCCATAATATGCAAACCATTAATTGAAATTAATCGTATCTTTTTGTGTTGTGTTCCTATCGTTTGTAGATGATTTGTGCCTATTGTGATGCTACTGTTTTTGGAATTAAAAAATTATTTCTTGATGTTGGTTTTATTTGGTGTTATCTGAGTATGATGATTGATTTGTTGTGTTGTTTGAACCGTGTAGATTGTCCGGAGTGTGACGCGTAGAACTATCGGGCTTGTGAGTGCGAAGATCTTCATAAAACGTACCAGGCAAGTTACACCTTGATCGTCCTTGACCTATTTTCCTATGCATGTAGTTCTTTATCACAAATTTATATTATACATGTGTAGGAATATTATGGTAGTATATTATTGCGATTGAGATTCAGTTTAGTAGACTCTTATGTAGATCGTGGTAGTGTATTCCTTCTATGCTATGTAGACGAGGATTGGTTCGTGTATATCATCGAGATTATGCGAGGACTATGATATAACTTGTGATGAAACTTAATATATATAATTCACCTCTGGGTGGATGTGGTATTGCTGGGTGGTTTCAAGAACATCATGGTTTCGACCCTCTAAATGTAAGTGGAATGCCGCCCAGTCTCAAAAAGACCAGACAAACTTAGTGACTAGTAGCTTCCATGTGCGGCCACTGGCTATATAGGCTCTGGCTTAGTTGATCAGATGTGGAAACATTACCCGGATGTGCCAGTAGATGTAGATGTGATAGTTAGGATGGGCCTCGTGTGGGACTAGGTGACTGCTTCTGAAAGACTTCGTCTCAATCTTAGGGTTGGGTCCAGTGGGTAAAGCGTACTAAACTCTGCAGAGTATTAAAACTAATCATGATTAGCCGAGTCCCTAGTTATGGATAAATTTGAGCAGATAGACCATTACAGTTGTTGGATGATCTTGATAGATGATACACTTTAATGAAATTGAATGGGAAACTTACTAACGGGGATGGGTTGGAATTGGACTGCCCAATTCAACCATGTGTATTAATTATAGAAAGACAAATTAAAATTTGACTATATTATGTAGTTATCAGGGAAAAATTAGCTTTGTGCAAAAAAACACATTCTTCTTGATATACCTTGCATGTAGATGTAGGTCTGTTATATAACTCCTTCTGTGACTTGCTAGTACATTCAACGTACTGACCATTATGGCTGTAACTTATCATGTTGCAGATTTTATATGATGAGTGAGTGATACGATGTAGGGTTACGATGTCTATACTCAATATTTGCATGTGGTGTTGATGGATTCATGAAGATTGTGTTGCCTTTTCTTCTGTATTTTGTTTGTATTGTAGCCTTGAGCTACGAGGTATGTATTATATTAAATTCTGGATCTACAATGTAATATTATGACATGTGGTTTATTCTTGATATTACACCATGTACTCTGTGTGCTAGCTATTGATCTAGGGACTAGCACAGTGAGCACAGAGACATTGAATCTTATCAGGTTCGGGTCGTTATAGATGGTATCAAAGCCCATGTTGACTGTAGGTTGTGACCCTAGAAATGGAGTAGGAAAATCCATAGGAGTGGAAATTTGATTTTTCAACTTTACTCTACTTGATAGTTCTTACTCTCATACTCATACCTTTTCTTTTCAAATGTAGATGTCCCTTGTAGTTGTATTAGTATCGTTGAGGAGTTTTAGTTTGCATACCACCACTACTAAGTCGAGTTCGATAAACGATTTGCGGTAGTATGACGAGATAATATCTCTTGTGGATATGACATTACCTGTAGGTTTTGCCTTTGTGTTGTGACTTGTGTGATTTCTTTGTTATGTTTGATTTTGGGTTTTATTGATAGCATGAGATGGGTAGTGTTTTCCCCTTAGGTCTTTATTCTATCTCTACCTTGTCTATGTTACTACCCGGTGATGAGTTCAAGTTATTCCCAAGCACAAGGATCTACCAGCAACCAAGCACAATTTTGATGAAGGAATCATCATGGAGGAAGCTACAACATTTTATAGTAGTTGACGCAAACCTAAGGGTTGAAAGGAACGATAGTTGTCTTGTTTGGCATGCAGAAGAAACGAATTTATCCGAACTTAGTTCGTGAACAAGAGGAAATTTCTGCAATGCTTGTGAGGATGTCCTAGTGTTAGAATGCGAGATTTACTAAACCATATACAAAGTAATGATTTGGGGTTTTATCTCTTGTGGACATGACCTTACCTGTAGGTTTTGCTTGTGTGTTGTGACTTGTGTGATTTGTTTGTTATGTTTGATTTGGGGTTTTATTGATAGCATGAGATGGGTAGTATTTTTCCCTTAGGTCTTTATTCTATCTCTAGCTTGTCTATGTTACTACCCGGTGATAAGTTCAAGTTAATCTCAAGCACAAGGATCTGCCAGCAATCAAGCACAATTTTGATGAAGGAATCATCATGGAGGAAGCTACAACGTTTTATAGTAGTTGATGAAAACCTAAGAGTTGAAAGGAACGATAGTTGTCTTGTTTGGCATGCAGAAGAAACGAATTTATCCGAACTTAGTTCGTGAACAAGAGGAAATTTCTGCAATGCTTGTGAGGATGTCCTAGTGTTAGAATGCGAGATTTACTAAACCACATACAAAGTAATGATTTGGGTGCAGAATGGATTGATCACCATACCGACTTACTCTTATTATTCGCTCTTGCTATGTGAGATGATAAATCTAGAGTGACATACCTATAGTAGAGACACGCCGTTGTTAAGCCCGAACATTAGAATGGTATGACAATTAACCCTTGTAAAAGGCAACCGTTGCCAATAGTAGGTTAACAGTGAGAATAAGTCTAGACCCATTTCTGCAAGAACCACTCTTAATGACCACCATGAGAGAAACCATAGCTTTTTAGTAATGGAGCAAGACATGTTAGTCACCGAGAATCAGTATTTTGAAGACCTCTCTATTGCTAAGGAATTTGAGAATTCAAAGGAGTGTGGTGCATATAACAGAAGGCTGCCATCACAGGAGTAAGTTTTTTGAAGACCCATGACTTTGATTCTAAAGGTGGTAGTACCCGGACTCTCGGATAATCAATGGATATTCAAGGAGACCCCAAACCTAACCTTTTTCTTTCTAGCCTATTCGAATCTCGAGGACGAGATTCATTTTAAGGGTGGTAGATTTGTAACATCCCAAAATTTAGAATTTTGGAATGTTAATTATTTAAATATGATTAATGAAAAACTTGCTTGTGTTGATTGATCTTAGATAATTTTTTACTAGGATTGAAACTTTTGGAGTTTATTGAATATTCAAATGAGAGGGAATAAAAGGAATTTCCCAATTATCCGTTTGGATCTTATTTTGGGTTTGAGGGTATTCAAAATATTTCCAATTCAAAAATTAGTGAGGACGACATGACTTCACCAATACTTAAATTAGAAAGTAATCAAAAATTCTTCCTTTTGGGTTTTCTTAATTTAAAACAAATCCAACAAAGAAAAGTATGATGAGAGAAGGAAATATGACTCCTTCAATACATTTGTGCTTTGTAAAGTTCTTTCATTGTTATTTGGTTATTTCTCGAGAGTTCAATAATGTTTTGTGGAACGTTTATAAAGACAAAAATAAATTATATACATTATGCAACTCTTGGAAATTTATTTGGAGTGGAGATAACATGACTTCTCCAATGTTAAATAAAAGTTTATAATGTCCATAATATTGTTTTGAGTTCACCTGATTTATTTTTCAATTTTATAAACTCCAAATGGTTTTGGATTTATTTTTGCAATGATCTTTGTGTGGCCTATTGCGTACAATGCAATTTCCAAAATTTGCATTAGGTCAGGAACTAGTATTCCTGTAGTATATATTTGGGATAATTTTATTTGAGCCCTTAGTTGTGTCACCATCGACAGGAATACCACTAGTTTTGGAAAGCACGCGGTCATGCCCACATCACTTTTCTCATCTTGTGCTTTAGCCTTTGACCGTTTGACTGTCATTTTGAAAACTTCATAACTATTTCATACTAACTTGGAAAAATGCAAATAAGATATCAAGATATTAAGAAACACATCACATATATGTGTATGACATTTGCATTCATGAGAAAATTGATGGGAAGTCCCCATATCAGTTTTAGCTCATATAGGTGATGGGGACTTTCCAACACTTTGTCATGAATGCAAATGACATGCACATATAAGTGCTGTGTTTCCCACCATTTTGATATCTTATTTGCATTTTTCCGTGTTAGTATGAAATAGTTATGAAGTTTTCAAAATGACAGTCAAACAGTGGAAGGTCAAAAGCACAAGACGAGCAAAGTGATGTGGGCAGGACCGCGTATTTTCCAAAACTAGGGGTATTCCTGTCGACGGTGACACAACTGAGGGCAGAAATACAATTATTCCTATATATTTACAGTAGTATTTTATAGTATGCTATTAGTATATATATTTTTTGTAATTATTCTGCTATTTATTATAGCTAGAATATATTTATTTCTGCAGCAGTTTTCTTAAATATAAAAAACGCATCGCACTGTGCAGCTAGGCTACGTAGTGGCCCAACCGGGAACTCGTCGCTCGTGCGTGGAGGGCAACCAGCAGCAGGCCAGCCCACGACCTCCCCATCCCTCCACTTTGTGTTTTTTCTCTTCCCTCGCTTCCAGCCGCTGATGGGTGGACCCGCCTCACTCTCTTCTTCCTCCTGAGCCGGACGCACTGCACGCAGCCGCGAGGTCGAGCCCGAGTCGACCTGGCGCCCTAGCGACCCCGCGCACACGTTGGAGACTGCCGACGAGAAAGAAAGCCCTCCAAGAAGCCCTGCACCCCTCTCTTGATTGTTTTTTCGCCGCAACCCTAGGTTAGGGTGATTTGCATCTCGTCGGGAAGCTCCACTGATCGCTACCGTCGCCGGACGTTTCTCTCGATGTAACAATGCCATCTGCCGCACCGTTTGTCCCATTGGTTTCCCCTATTCACTACGCATCGGTTTGACCCCGCCCATGGACCGCAGAGTACCGGAGGGACCCCCCAATGCCGTCGGAACCCACTGGCGTTCCCGACATCACCACCGGCCGTAGAGGAGACCCCGACGTGCACCGCATCCATCCCCCACCTCCGCTTCGCCGGAGAGCCATCGGAGAAGCGCCGTCGTCCAAACCCAAGCCGTTGTCGTCTTCTGCTTGTTGTGAGCACATAAGCATAGAGTTGTTTTCCTTCAACCAATCAAGTGATGACACGTGGCAACCAACTACTGTAACCGCGACTGAAAATAGAGTTTTTGACAATCACCCAAATTCTTGTTGCTCTAACTTTTAATGTATATGCTCAATTTAATTAATTATTTCTCCTATGCACTCATAATGACCAGTAGAATATGGCAGCACCAAAAATTTGCATGTTTGCAATGTTCAAATTTGAATTTGTTCAAATTTTAATTAAACCTCCTGGAGGTCATAATTTGCAAACCATTTAGTGAAATTAATCGTTTCTTTTTGTGTTATGTTCCTATTGTTTGTAGATGATTTGTGCCTATTGTGATGCTACTGTTTTTGGAATTAAAAAATGATTTCTTGTTGTTGGTTTTATTTGGTGTTATGTGAGTGTGATGATTGATTTGTCGTGTTGCTTGAAACGTGTAGATTGTCCGGAGTGTGGCGCGTAGCACTATCAGGCTTGTGAGTGTGAAGATCTTCAGCAAACGTACCACGCAAGTTACACCTTGATCATCCTTTACCTTTTTTCTATGCATGTAGTTCTTTATCACAATACTATATTGTGCATGTGTAGGAATATTATGGTAGTATATTATTGCGATTGAGATTCAGCTTAGTAGACTCTTATGTAGATCGTGGTAGCGTATTCCTGCTATGCTATGTACACGGCGATTGGTTCGTGTATATCATCGAGATTATGTGAGGACTATGATATAACTTGTGATGAAACTTATTATATATAATTCACCTCTAGGCTGATTTGGTATTGCTGGGTGGTTTCAAGAACATCAAGGTTTCGACCCTCTTAATGTAAGTGGAATACCGCCCAAGCTCAAAAAGATTAGAAAAACTTAGTGACTAGTAGCTTCCAGGTGCGGCCTCTGGCTACATGGGCTCTGGCTTAGTTGATCAGTTGTGGAAACCTGACTCGGATGTGCCGGCAGATGTAGATGGTGATAGTTTGGATGGGCCTCCTGTGGGACTAGGTGACTGCTTCTGAAAGACTTTTCTCAATCTTAGGGTTCGGTCGAGTAGGTAAAGCCTACTAAACTCTACAGAGTATTAAAACTAATCATGATTAGCCATGTCCCCGTTTTTGGACAAATTTGAGCAGCTAGATCATTACAGTTTTTGGATGATCTTGACAGATGATACACTTTAATGAAATTGAATGGGAAACTTACTAATGGGGATGGGATGGAATTGGACTGCCCAATTCAACATGTGTATTAATGATAGCAAGACAAATTAAAATTTGACTATAATATGTAGTTATCAGGGAAAAATTAGCTTTCTGCAAAACAACCACATTTTTCTTGATGTACCTTGCATGTAGATGTAGGTCTGTTATATAACTCCTTGTGTGACTTGCTAGTACATTCAACATATTGACCATTGTGGCTGTAACTTACCATGTTACAGATTTTATATGACGAGTGAGTGATACGATGTAGGGTTACGATGTCTATACTCAATATTTGCCTCTGGTGTTGATGGATTCATGAAGATTGTATTTGCTTTTCCGCTGTATTTTGTTTGTATCGTAGCCTTGAGCTACGAGGTATGTATCATATTAAATTCTGGATCTACGATGTAATATTATGACATGTGGTTTATTCTTGATATTACATCATGTATTGTGTGTGCTAGCTATCGATCAAGGGACTAGCACAATGAGCACAAAGACATCGAATCTTATCAGGTTCGGGTCGTTACACATGTCTAATAATAAATGCAAGAATCTTTGTAGTATAGGATGCATATCAACAGTGTTTGAATGAGATCAAATTAATAGTGAAAGGTATGTGCATGCACAAACTTTATGACGTATCACTATTGATATCAATTAAAATATCACTCACAGTCGTAAAACTCTAACAGTGTCTTAATCACATCCAGGATCAAATAAAACACGAGAAGTTTTTGAATCATACATAATATAACAAATGATTTCTAACAACGAGAGTTGGGCTAACCTTCTTTGCACGTCCCAGAAACTTCCTTCCACTCTACCCAGATTCAAAAGCATCTACTTTCTTGAATGGAGATTGATGTTGACCATGAACAGGCAGGTCTTCAGCTACCCTGCTCCATTCCTTGGAAGTGATTGTACTAGGGAGCTACAAGAGAAAAAAATGCCTCAAATCGACCTACCGCTTTAAAATCCCCAATTCCAAGCCAAAACTCAAAGTCTAGTTGATCTAGAGAGAGGAAAGAGGAATACCTGGCTGGTGAGAGATTCATCACCGGAGGAGATACCGCTTGAGGGGTCATTCGAGGAGACCATGGCGTCCGCGGTGGTTGGATGCGAGACAGAGACATGTGGCGGCGGGGAGGGTGGGAGTGTGGCTCTTTGTGGGGGGAGGGAGAGGCAGATGTTTCGATAGTCAACAATTTTTTCGCTCGGTGGAGGGAGACTTGGCGCGCAAAGATTCGTCACACACGGTTTTTCTGCTTTTAGCATGTGCGATGATATAGAACATACAAAATTTTCCGCTCCCCATGTATTCCCTCGTTATAGTGCCCATACACGTCGTTGCATAATTTAACATCAACTACTAACTTGGGTATACAAATTAGTGCACACATAACTCATAGTTATAAAATCAAGCAGGTTCACTAAATAATCAAGCTAACTTAAACTAGACATATCCCACAAAAAAGACTGGCTCTCTAGACAAAGGCTATTAGTACTATGCACAACTTTAATAAAAACATCGATAAGCCGCCGCCCTATTCCTTGCCAATATTTGATGAGATGTCGACGACTTGTCCGGGCAACATTCTGCTTGTGCTGGAGCCTACATCCCCGAGGCTGACCTTGACCACGGTTATGTGTTCGTCTTTAGCGTTTCCCTCATCCTCGGTGTTGCCCTCATTGTTGTACTAATCATAGTAGTGGCACCGCCAGAGCTTGTGTTGGTACTCCATCGCTGATTCCTCGACGGACGGGCGTTTCTTGACCTCCTCCGGAGCCATGCACAACTCCTCCTAGCGCTCGTCACTCTCGAACGGCTATCTCCTCTCCTGCTCTTGCTCGGATTTCCCGTGGGGAAGGGGCTCCATGGCCTCCGCACCGCATCGTCGGCATGCATCTCGGCCTCCACAGTTGCCGCCTCTTTGGACATGGGGTACATGATGGATCCCAAGGAAGCCTGGAGTATCTTGGCGTGGGCATTCTCAATGTTGGTTTGGATAGCCTCGTCCAGGCCCAGCGAGAACTCCACGGCATGGTACGCTGCTCGAGCGCTCTGGGGATTTGCAGCCGCCATCGCAACAGCTATAGTTGTCGTCTCTATGGCTACAGACACCCGTTATACTACCACAGAGGCCCAGTCGTCCGCCGTAGAGGGCCTTTCAGTAGATGCGGGTGCGGTCAAGCTGGATGTGACTATGCTCTTGGCCAAGGCAGACAGATTCTTGGCACAGGCGAGAGAGCTCAGGTCCGAGGGGTGATCGTACATGCCCTTACAAAGCGTTCCCAGGCGTCATTGTTTGCAAAAAGGATTTGTTGGGGAATGGGGATCAAGGGTGAATGGAATTTGGGCTAGACGAAGACAATGAAGCTTCCCTCGTAACCCATAAATAGATCCATGAATTTTCCTCGCAAATGGTTCCTATGTAGAACCATGTGTATTGAATTGTAAAACTATTTTGGGGTACAAGGGTACCTGATATTTTTTTAATTGTAAGAAAAAGATCCCTACCATTACAATGCACTACCAACATTCTAAAATTTGAAAAAATTCAGGGTTCAATAGGCATTTTTATACATTAAGTTAGTTTCTAAAAAGATAATGGTCATAATTCAAAACTAAAACACATGAACATGCAAGATGAAGCAAAAACTACTGGAAAAATAATATTTATGTACTACTTGCTTCCATATATATATATATATACCTCATGCAATAAACTTGAAGGAATTCCAAACATCTTGAGTAATGGTTTGGACAAAAGCATAGAGAATCTAGGTTTTTAAATTCAAAAATGAAAAACTTCCTTTGAAGTACATGAAAATCTGCATGATTTCCCGACATGGGGCCAAGATGTCGTGGTTAAAGTATTGTCTTGTTTGAGATAAGCTTTGGTACATGCCTCTCACAAACCAGAGCATCACAGATGGCCCATGGTTCCGAGAGGGATCATGGAGCCTTGTTTGATGGCGACCCGCTAGTCGCAGCCTCATTTGGCCTAGTTTTTTTGTCATCATTAGAATGCTTGAATATGACCCGCATCCTAAAATTTGAAAAAATTGGGGTTCAGTTGACATTTTTATACATTAAGTTAGTTTCTAGAAATTTAATGGCCATAATTCAAAACTGAAACACATGAACATGCAAGATGAAGAAAAAAACTGCCAGAAAAATCAAATGTATGTACTACTTGTACAACTGAAGGAAGATCCAAAGATGGCACATCAATCAGACACCCTTCGATGAAACTGTGTGCGATGCATGAATCACAAACAATATAGTTCAAGCTGATCACCAATGACACGAACTGTGTGCGATGGCACATCCATCAAATATGACTCTAAAAAGAGTTGCGTGTGCAATCTACGACAGCCAGTTTATCCGCGGAAACTGTTTGTGATGGTCCAAAAATAACGCAAACGATTAACTTAATACAAGTGTGTGTGATGTACGACATATAGTTCACCTAGATAAATTGTTTGCACTAATGAAGCAAAACACAAACGATTGTCCAGATGGTTATGTGTGCAATAGACAACATACATGTCAGCCATATGAACTATTTGCGATGACATAAAGTAACACAAATGATAACCCACATCAACTTGTGTGTGATAGATGGCAAACACATTGCCCGGATGAACTTTTGGTGATGAGCCAAAATAACACAAATGATTGCTCCGATCAAGTTGTGTGTGATATACAACATACATGTCACTCAAATGAACTTAAATTGGCATTTTTATACGTTTAGTTAGTTTCTCGAAATTTAATGGACATAATTCAGAACTAAAGCACATGAACGTGCAAGATGAAGCCACAACTGCTAGAAAAATCATATTTATTTACTACTTGCTTCTGTATATGTGGCCCATGCAATAAATATGAAGGAAGTCCAAACATCATAAGTAACAGTATGGACACAAGTGTTGAGAATCTAGGTTTATAAATTCAAAAAATAGCACCAAAATGCTCTGAAGTACATGTAAATCTGCATGATTTCCTGACATGGGGCCAAGATATCATGGTTAAACAATTGGCTTATCCGATATAAGCTTTGACACCAGCCTCTCACAAACCGGATCATCACACGAAGGCTCGTGGGTCCAAGAGGGAACATGGAGCCTTGTTTGATGACGAACCGCTAGTTGCCGCATCATTCGGCCTAATTTTCTTTTACCGTTACAATCCACGAATACAACCGACATCCTAAAATTTCAAAAAACTCAGGGTTAAATTAGCATTTTTATTCATTAAGTTAGTTTCTAGGAATTTAGTGGCCATAATTCAAAACTACAACACATGAACATGCAAGATGAAGCAAAAACTGCTAGAAAAATCATATTTATGTACTACTTGCTTCCGTATATATGCCCCTTGCAATAAATATGAAGGAATTGCAAACATCTTGAGTAACAGTTTGGACACAAGAATTGAGAATCTAAGTTTCTAAATTCAAAAAATGCTCTAAATTACATGAAAGTCTAGATGATTTCTTAACATGGGGCCAAGATGTCATGGTTAAAGTATTGGCTTGTTGGAGATAAGCTTTGACACATGCCTCTCAAAAACTAAATCATCACATGAAGGCTCATGGTTCCAAGAGGTAACATGTATCCTCTTGTGATGACGAACCCCTAGTCGCTGCCTCATTCAACATGTTTTTTTCATGATTACAATGCACAAATACAACCGACATCCTAAATTTTGAAAATTTCGGTGTTCAATTGAGATTTTTATACATTAAGTTAGTTTCTAGAAATTTAATGTCCATAATTCAACACTGAAACACATGAACATGCAAGATGAAGCAAAAAACGGATGGAAAAATCATATTTATGTACTACACTTGCTTCCGTAAAAAAATCATATTAGATAATACAGGTTTTCAAATTCAAGGTAATAGAAAATGATCTGAAATACATGGCACCTACATGATATGGCATTTTTTTCTTCATATTTGAGTCACAAAAAATTATTTATTTATTAGAATTTGCAATATTATCACAGTACAGTAAGTTAGTAACACAAATGGCATGCATGCAGTATAGTTGGATAGAAAATGTAAATATTTGGCAAGACAACCGGGTCCCACATGATTGGCAATCTGTTTCGCATTTCAGGTTTTGGAAGCCAAATTTCGCGGGCTATTACTCCCACGTGGTCATGCATTGGGTACCGTCGGTGATGTTAAGTCACACACGACTCTTGACTCATTAATTGTGTGAAATCGAGGCTATTGAATTCTGTTGGCATCGATCAAGATTCCAACTGCCTATAAATGCTTCCCGTCGAGACATCATCCCACCCGCATTCTCTCTTCTATCTCCCCCACCCCTCGCACAAAACTCTGCCATCGCGTGGTCAGTCTCTCCAGAAGCAGAGGTGGTGGCACCACCAAGTGAGGATAGGGCATAGAGCAAAGACGAGGAGGACCCCTTTTTACCCTCAAATGAGGTCGCTCTAGACCCCCCAATTGAAGATTGATTTTGGGGCCAAGACAATATGGCTTTGTGGTAGGCTTTGCCACTGGCTGAGAGAGCCAGGAAGGTGGCGTTCAAGAAGGAGCAAGCTCAGGAGCGCGCTACGCACCTCATGGCCAGGAATGCCCTTACTGCCGCATCAGAAAAGGATGATCTGGGTCTTTGGCGGCGGGCGCTTCGACAAGAGGAGGAGATGCACAAAGATGGACGGTACCATGCAATCAAAACCAAAGGCGCTAGGCGCGTCACCGCTATGTGGGAATGCACTGATAAGCTCGTGCGTGTCACCGCCAAAGAGCCTCGATAGGCGCCGAGTGAAATGTCCCGCATGGTCCCCTGCCTCCACCAATAGGAGGCTAATCGGCACGTCGAGGACCGCGAGGCGTAGGAGGCGGTGAACTCCCTCTACTTTGGGAAGCCGCTATGCATCAGGGAGCTGCTAGCAAGAGGTTGTCGGTTTACTGCTCCCGCTCAAGGAGGGGTTATTATTAGTTTAGTTTATGTTCATTGTACGTATTAGTTAAGTACTATCATCACATATATGTGATGATATATGTATGATGTCTGCGATGAGCTATTGAGCAGTTAGTATATATTATTAATGTCACATTTCTATCTATTTTTGTAGGAATTTTGGCTTTAGCTGTTACACATATGGAATAAAAAAATTGAATTGAAATCATTCACACATCAAAACGTATTATTATTATGATTGTTGTGCAGACATTTGCATCGATGTCAAAATGATTCAAAAAAATAAAACACTTGCATCATTACCGCCCTAACCTATAGAAGGTATTGGCTCTGCCTAAAGTTGTTCAAAAATTCGCCCATGCGGTTGACACGCTCGCTATATAGTTAGAGCGCGATCTTAAGCTCCTAATGACCCACAAGTATAGGGGATCAATCGTAGTCCTGTCAATAAGTAAGAGTGTCGGCCCAACAAGAAGCATAAGGAAATGATAAGCGGTTTTCAGCAAGGTAATTTCTACAGGCACTAAAACTGTAAGTAGCAAGTAGTTTGATAGAAAAGTAATTTGTAACGAGCAAGTAACGTTAACAATAGGTAAGGTGCAACAAGGTATCCCAATCATTTTGTGTCAAAGGATAGTCCAAAACTATCTCTTATGATAAGCAAAGTGTTCTTGAGGGTACACATGAATTTCATCTACTCACTTTCATCATGTTTGTTTGATTCGTGTTCCATATTTTGATAATTTGATATATGGGTGGACCGGTGCTAAGGTGTTTTTCTTACTTGAACTAACAACTTACTTATGATTAACCCCCTCACAAGCATCCGCAACTATGAGAAAAGTATTAAGACAAAGTCTAACCATAGCATTAAACATGTGGACCCAAATCAGCCCCTTACGAAGCAGCGCATAAACTAGAGGTTCAGCTTCTGTCACTCTAGCAATCCATCATCTAATAACTACTCCACAATGCATTCCCTTGGTCCCAAGGATGGTGAAGTGTCATGTAGTCGACGTTCACATGACACCACTAAGGGAATCACAACATACATATCATCAAAATATGGAACACATATCCAATTCACATGATTACTTGCAACATGATTTCTCCCGTGACCTCAAGAAAAAAGGTAACTACTCAGATATAATATGCATGCTCAATATCAGAGGTTTATTGAATAACATAATGGATATGAACATATAATGTTGCACCAAATAAACCATATAGCAATCAACTACACAAGGTAATCAACACTACTAGTCACCCACAGGTACCAATCTAAGGTTCCGATACAAAGATTGAACATAAGAGATGAACTAGGGTTTAAGAGGAGATGGTGCTGTTGAAGATGTTGATGAAGAATGGCCTCCCCAAGATGAGAGGGTTGTTGGTGATGACGATAGCTTTGATTTCCCAAGGGAGGAAGTTCCCCCGGCGGAATCGCTCCACCATAGGGCAAAAGTGCTCCTACCCAAATTTCGCCTCAAGGCGGAGGCGCTTCGTCCCAAAAGTCCTTCTCCTAATTTTTTTCAGGTTTTTTGGGAATTTATACCAGAAGATGTGCTCCGAAGGTGGGCCTGGGTGAGCACGCTCTACAAGGGCATGGTTAGGGGGGCTAGCGCGCCTTGGTGGAGGGCGCCCACCGGGTGGCCCCCTCCAGTAGTTTTCAGCTCCAGTATTTCATAATTACTATATAAAAAATCTTCGTAAATTTGTAGCTTCATTGGAGATGTGTAGAATGGGTGTCTTTGACATGCTTTTTTCAGGTACAGAATTCTAGTTGCCGACATTCTCCCTCTTGGTGTAAACCTTGCAAATTGTGAGAGAAAAGTCATTAGAATTACTCCCCAAAGGATTATTATGCATAAAAAATTTATAAATAACAGTAGGAAAACATGATGCAAAATGGACGTATCAGCTCCAAGCTGGCTATTTCGTCGGAGTTTACCATCTCGAGGATGTGACGGCCATTCTATGCTACTACTCCCTACTGGACACCTGGGCCAAGGAGGTGCTCGAGCCTACCGACCAACCCGTTGGCATCGAGGGGGCCGCGGACAAGGCGAATAGAGCAACCCATGCGAACGACGTGGCCGATATCTAGTGCAGGCATGGTGTGACCGGGCTATGGTGCAAGTACAGCGCAAACAATTGTTGTCCATTCCCGGCGATAAATCGGGCTACTAACGTGCCATGGACACAGCTGCAACAGCATGTCGAGTGGAACAACAGGCAAGCGGGGATAGAATCGCTCTTCCTCTATCATGCACCGCGCCTCTCGCTTTGCGTCCCTCCATCGGTCTCGGCACGAACTCGCATGTTTTGATCTACGGAGGACCACAAATGATATTCTTGTGCGGCGCGCTGCACCCTCTCGGTGGTGAGGCAGCTATAATGCTCGGTGGTAGTGCCATGACCTGTGCCAAGGGTCTGCTCAACCCTGGCAATGATGTGCCGCACAATGTTGTTCTGTGCATCTCTCGGGACGCCATCGGCCTCGACAGGCCTTTGCGCCTGCACGAGATTGTTTTCATCATTGATATGATTGATGGAAGAGGCGGCGCTTGGTCAGATTTGCATGCTAGAGGAGGTAGATGGGCTAGGCTTCACTAGGTGGGCATCCGCGTGTGTCGCACCTTAGCACTTATGCTCATTCGCTTGTGGCGGGGAACCGATGGGGAAGCTTGCGCAGGAACCAACACAGTTGTGCGCGGGAACATGGACAAAAGAAATTTTTGTATGGTGTCGAAGCATGCACTGGATTCCTCGGGTGTCAACACGATAACAAGATGGGACAGAGGAGGGAGAAATGGTAAGTTCACAAACGTGATTATTACTTATAAAAAAATTATATTTGTTGCACTAACCATTTACGTGCCGCCGGGTGTCCCTATTATTTAATTGGCTAGGAGGTGGTGTGGGTGAAAGTTTGATTAGATGGGGCGCGTGCGAGCAGTCCGTTGTGCAGGCTCAGCATGACGTGTGTGAGCAGTCCGCCATGTAGGCATAGGTAGCTCATCACGAATCTTGTTCTGATAAGTACATATGTTGTTGGTCTATAGACACAACTTAGATGTTATGCAGAGAGAGCAAATCACTATATACATGGACTAAACTATGAAACCCGTCGGTGATCATTTCATGAATCACTGATAATAGTGTACTGGCAAGCATTTTCCCACAACACACACAGGTTATTAGCACCAATTGTCTGTGTTATTTCTCGTCTTCACACAAGATTCTGATTACTGACCTCTTTGTTGTCTATCACACACATCTTGTTATGCCAAATAATTTGTGTTCTGCTAGATCATCGCACATAGTTTAAGGTAGTGAATTGTGTGCCCTCTATCACACACATTTAAATATCTATACCCATTCGTGTAATTTTAACTAATCGCAAAAAGTTCACATGGAAGAACTGTATGGCACGTATCGCACATGTTAGTCTTTTCTGAATCATATTTGATGGGTCCTCCATCGCATGTAGTTTGTGTTATTGGCGACAGAGCTACAAATATATCATTTGTGATTCATGCATTGCACACTGTTTGGTCGAAGGGTCTCAGATTGATGTGTCGCCTTTGGACCTTCATGCACTAGTGATTACACAATGTAGGGTGTGAATTGTTTTCCCTTTGTTCAAGCCATTTTGTTTGGTGGATGGACTTGAATCAACCAAATTATTTTGGTGGATGAACTTGGGAGAAGCAAAGTAACAAGTTTGTAACAAAAACACTATCAACACTTCAAGTTTGACCCCATTATGGCGTTATCACACATACATGGAATAATCCATGATTATTTTTCCAAATTTGGCACAACTACTGGTGTTACCATTGTGGACAATGTTTCCATAGGAATTTACAATTATTTGGTAATAAAAAGCAAAATTTTCACTTTCCAAGTCCCAGAAATGACTTTTTATGTGAAGGAAGTGCCTCAAATAGTTTTGAAATTTGTTTCCTTTCATTTTTCACCAAAAGTAGGTCACATTGGATGACCACTGACCAAGTTTCAGTAATTTCAGAGTACCATATTGCTATATTCCATCCATTTACTTGACTTTTAGTGAATTATCATAAATTGCCCAAATTTAAACTACAAGTGTGATGCAGTTTGGTCCTTGAAATTGCAAAAAATCATTTTATGCTCTAATGTTGGTGGATGATGAAATTGGGATAAAGAAAGTTGGAATTCCAAACCTTTTTGTATCAATGGTCAACACTTCAAGTTTGACCCCACTATGAAAAAAAAGAAAGTGAAAAAAGACTAAAAATGGAATTCCTTTGCATGGAGCCATCTTGTGTGCACTAGTTTGTGTGAAAAATATTAAGCTTGAAATACAACATGTTTGAAAAAAACAGTCACAAAATGGCATATCTAGTATGAACTTGTTTGGGTTCCAAGGCATATGCACTTGGAAATGGCCACATACATGGCATAATCCATGATTTTTGTCCAAATTTGGCACAACTACCGGTGTTACCATAGGAATATGTAATTATTTGGTAATAAAAATCAAAAATTTCATTTTCCATGTCCTAGAAATGAGTTTTTTTATGAAGGAAGTGCCTGAAATAGTTTTGAAATTTGTTCTATTTCATTTTTCTCCAGAAGTAGGTCACATTGGATGGCCATTGACCAAGTTTTAGCATTTTCAGAGTACCATTTCTATATTCTATCCATTTAGTTGAGTTTTAGTGAATTATGAGAAATTGCCAAAATTTGAACTACAAGTGTGATGTAGTTTGGTCCTAAAAATTGCAAAAAATCATTTTATGCTGTAATGTTGGTGCTGGATGAAATTGGGGCAAAGAAAGTAGGAATTCCAAACCTTATGGTATTAATGGTCAACACTTCAAGTTTGACCCCATTTTTTAAAAAAAAGAAAAAAGAGAAAAGTTCGAAACTGAAATTCCTTTGCATGGAGCCATGTTGTGCGCACTAGTTTGTGGGAAAAATATTAAACTTGCATTACAACATGTTTGAAAAAAAACTCCACAAAATGGTCTATCTAGTATGAACTTGTGTGGATTCCAAGGCATATGCACATAGAAATGGCCACATAAATGGCATAATCCATGATTATTTGTCCAAATTAGGCACCATTACTGGTGTTACCATTGTGGACAATATTTCTATAGGAATCTGTAGTTTGGTCCTAAAATTTGCAAAAAAATCATTTATGCTCTAACGTTAGTGGTGGGTGAATGTGGGACAAAGAAAGTAGGAATTCCAAACCTTTTTGTATCAATGGTCAACACATCAAGTTTGAGCCCATTTTCGAAAAAAGAGGAAGTGAAAAAGGCTCAAAATGAAATTCCTTTGCATGGAGCCATCTTGTGTGCACTAGTGTGTGGCAAAAATATTAAACTTGCAATACAACAAGTTTGAAAAATTGGCAATGTTTAATTGAAAATACCAAATAATTTTAGCAAATTCATGAAATGTGGATCACCAGTTGTGACACAAAGGTAAACATGGCATAAATTGGACATCCAAACATGCATAGGTACTCACATTAAATTTGGCCATTCAAACAATACCAAATTTCATTAGAAATTTAAAATTTGTACATACATAAATCCTAAACCTAGCTACTACTCGTCATCATCCACATGGGAGCCGTTATCGATGCCGAAGGAGGAGGAGTCGCCCTCGTCGCTCTCCCCTTGCTTGTTGTTGTCCTCATCCTCGCTCAGAAGGTCGATGGTCACGTCGGCCACCGAGGTGACGAATGCCTGTCACAGGCTTAGCGAGTCCACTGAGTCATCGGGGTGGCGTTGCGGCCCCTTTGTTGATTTGCACAATGCCAAGAGGAGCACTGGCATGTCTGCGGGGTCATCGTCCTCGCTAACCACCGCCCCATGTACTCAGCCTGCAACGGCGCCTCCGTCTCCGGTTTGGGATTAGTAGAGAGGTGCCATGGGAACTCCAGATGCCCAGGCCGGCACCATGCTATGTAGAGTTCGTCCCCGCGTCCGGTTTTGGGATGTGCAGGTCGGCAGCGTGCACTATAGAACTCGTCCCCAACGTCCCTGGCTCCGAATTTCCAACACGGAGGCCCAGACTAGTACTTGAACTGACGCCACCTCCTATAGATGTGGTTGTGGCCCGTGGAGGCGAAACCCGGTTGCCCTCCTCGAGACCAAGTTGTGCGCGACACGCGGCCATGATATCAAGGAAAGTACGTCCTTCCCATAAGGTGTGCCTCTTGTCGATGTTGCTCCGCAAAGGCGGGTAGCAGCCACCGTAGTGCTAGATCCTGGAATGCCGACGAAGGGTACATGACCCACCATGAGTCCCCCCCACTAAGCTCACGTGCCAGCCAGACCGCAGGCACCTGTCCGGCGGCACCATGAGGTTGCAGTGGGCGAGGAGAGATGCCTTGTCAACCCTAAGGATGCACGACATGCCTTCAATGAATAGTGCATGATGCCCCCGGCTGCTGCTTCCCGCCCCACCACCACGGCTAGCAATTCCTCCGGCTATTGAAGGGGAGGTGGCTAGGGTTTGGTGGAGGCGCATAGTATAGAAGGTTGTGGGTGGCGAGGGGAGGGGAGGGCATTGGGACATAAGTGGGTGAACGTTGGTCCCGCCGCACGACAACAAAATGCGTTAACAAGCAATTGGCGAGCATGCCGGCGATGCGAATCCTCGCATGGGAAACCGCACTGTGTGAAAATGCCGACGTGACCGAGATGTGACTACACATGCAAGGTGCGATTTGTCCCATTCATCAGCAACAACGACGGCTAATAGTCTATTCCCTTGACCAACAACAAACCCTTGTTTGGGCATGGGTGGGTGGTATGGTGAAAGGGAAAAGTGAGCAATATAGTTGGCATGGGCAAAACAAAGGAGGACTAAGCAATGAGGGGCACGGAAATGGAAATCCCAAATTTCGATCTCCTTTCATAGAAATAGCATATCTATGTCGAGCTATTTGAAAACTTAAATGTAACTCGTATCCCTTAGCGGATAAATTTTGCGATTAGTGCTCTAAGCATCGTGAGTGTCTATCTAAAGTAGCCTAGAGCCGTGAGTAAGATTCCATGATCTTTCTCAGGGGGCATCAAAATGCATAAAAGCCATAGTAGTAGCCCCCGAGACCCTGACCGGGTATAAATATACGAGCAAGGGGTCGATAAGGAGTTATAATAGCTGCATTTGTTTGTTTGTAGGAATCGGCCTCGATTTCAGCTTCCAACTCAAGGTAGTTGGAGGAGCTAATCCACATGGTCGATCAGACCGAGAAGGACATGGAGACGATGAAGAGGCGGATGGAGGAAGCTGAAGGTAAATTCTACAAGGTGATTGGTATTTTTGTACTCGTATCCTAAGTAATGGTGTGGTGCTAGGCTTTAATACACATTTGTAATGTACTTTTCACTTCCTCCATGGTTCTCAAAAAGCTCCGATTCGAGCTGCAAGCAACTCAGCAGGGAGCTGAGCAGCAAAAGGTTATGGCGGAGCAAGCTAGCAAGGAGCTGGCTGCAGCAAAGCAGATCAACGTGAAGCACGTAATTAGAGTTCTAGAGGTCGAGGAGGACCTGAAGGGGATTTGAACCGAGCGTGACACCCTTCAGGAATACAAGATGAAGCTTGCCACCGATCTCGCCAAGGTGAGATGGAATTGAAGGAGGCAGAGAATCAGGCTCGGGCAGACCGCGAAGTTCTCAATAAAGTGATCCAAATCACCGCTAGTAAGCCATACCTACTTTGCTACATTTTTGGGGATAGCCGGTTTGCCCATCTTATGCAAAGTTGGCATTCGTCACAGGCCTTCAGGGACCTGCCGAAGAGCGTCACACACACTTGCGCTCACTACGGCGACCGCCTTGATGACCGAGATGAGAAGATATTTTAGGTAAGTTATAGGTGCCCGAGAACCTACCTCTGAATAACCTGATGAAATAGCTGGCGGAGCTATTCTAGGCTGCATGACCGGTGATTGAAGACATCTGCATCAACCTTTGGCCGGTCAGGCAATAGCTGACAAGCTTTTCGGCTTGTTGAATAGGTTGTACGAAGCGAGCCCCCGGGTGGATTGCTGGAAGAGGTCAGCCTGTCTAGAGGGTCCCTAGCGGGCGTACGCATCGGTGATGGCACACTACCCGAAGATCCAACCGCTGGTTATTGCATTCGAGCCTCTAGAAGGAAAGAACGAGAAGCCCAATTTGTTCCTGGCCTTGGTCCTTGAAGGTGACAAGAAGACCGAGCCACAATGCGCTAAGTGCGAGCTATGCTTTGAAAGGTTCCTCGATATGTTGAGGAGTATTTTGTAAAGACAATGAAAAAATATGCATTAATCAGGTCGGCGTTATTCGATGTGTTTATATGTTTCACTTGTGCCACTATTTGAATATCTAAATGTTGCCAGTCGTCGACTTTCACCCCTTTGTAGATGTTATGCAAGGTGTTCTGCTAAGATGTGTGAACCCTTAGCCAACATCTCAAGGCCCATAGGCAGTTGCGTGCTTAGAAGAATGAGGAAATTAGAATGCATTGACTTTATTATTCTCACTTAGTAATAGGGCCTCTAATTGGTGGTGTGGTTTACCTAGCCCCTGTCGTAGCATTGATCGGATCAGCTCATCTTCACCTATCTTAACACCTTGGTTATTCTAGTAAGAACCCTTCGTTTAGTATAGCGCAACCACTAATAGCCGGAAGTTTGACACTATCTTTGGACTACTCCACCCATTTACGCTTATCATCACAGTCGATTTTCAGCTTTCTCCATTGAGGCGCTAAACCATCCAGGCTGGAAGCGCAATCATAGTGGTTCTCTTGTTACACCACTAGCCGAAAAGAGCGGGACGTAGGAGGCAAACATAGGAGCCGGGCAACCCCACCTTTGACCAAAATCATGATTCAAAATGGATGCATATAACGATATCCAAGACACCGAACAGACATTAGACCTGAACATCGGCTCATCTATAAATCCGAGCCCTCGATTGAAAGACGGATTCTGTTGCATGTTGGAGTCTAACACCCTGGGGCAATTATGGAAAACAATGCATCAATTTGTGCAGGGACCGAAAAGAGGTATGTTTTATTATCCACAGGGCTAAGCCGTCCATGACGAGCTATAGTAAGATAGAAAGAGTATGCTTGATAAAGATAAAAAATGAGAACGGTACAAGGTTCAAAGTAAACGGGTGCTGTGACCCATGGAATTCCTGACGCACGTCGGTGCCTCTGTGTTGTTGACCAGCTCATCCTTGTCTAATCTGATGTTTATGTATACGGTTGGTTCCCTGCTATGCTTCATGTATTCGAAGGACGGGCCCTCTAAAGAGGCTCGAGCCGTGATTTTGGCAGTATGACTCTGCCAAGATGTTCCTTCTACTGGACATTTATTGTACCAAAGAGACCACCAGTATTCGGGTGTGTTCGGGCGATACGAGATAACACACCTTCTTTGATAAATTTATGCTCTCTATTTCCCCAAGGAATTTTAAGGGCGAAGTTGCGTACTCGAGGTATGTGGTCGCTACTGAACGGTAGGGGTAGGGAAGCATGTATCCCTATTTAGGGTTGACGTGATTTTGGCCAGGGGTCGATGTAACAGTGCAGATGTGCGTTGAAGAGACTGGGAAGTCATGCCAAGCTTCTTGCCTTGCTGCTTGTTTGATATCCTGGGAGTCGGCTGCGTAAGCTGCCGTCTGCTCCTCTATACAGAGGGAGCATTCCGTGCTGTCGTTAATGGTGATGACCCTCTGGGCCCTGGCATCTTGAGCTTAAGATAAGCGTACCGTGGCACCACATTAAAGTGGGCATATGCAGTATGACCAAGCAACACATGATAACCACTTTGGAAAGGACCTATATAAAACATAAAGTCCTCGCGTTGGAAGTTGTCGAGGGAGCCGATAACAACTTGTACTGTTATCGTTCCCATGCATTGGTCCTCCATGCCGGGTATTACTCCCATGCACGTGGTTTTGCTGGGTTTCATTCATGAAGAATAAATACCCATTTTGCTCACCGTGTCCGCATATATTAAGTTCAGACTGCTTCTACCATCCATAAGGACGCGAGTAAGGTGAAACCTATCAACAATGGTATCCAAAACCAAGGCGACTGACCCGCCATGATGGATATTGGTCGGATGGTCCTGTTTATCGAAAGCAACCAGGCAGGCCATCCAAGGGTGTGCCTCGGGGCTACAAGATATAAGGCGTAGTCGTACCAAAGTGCCTATAAGCTCCTTCACAGAAATGTGTGAGACATAGATCATTAGTCACATCCTTTACCTCAAAGGGAAATTGTTTTTGGTCACCATTGTTTGGCGCTCAAGGTTCATCCTCGTTATCGTCGCTCCGGGACTGGCCCTTGCTTGACTCCTTGTCTAGTGCCTTCCTAGCGTGCTTGAACACCCAACAGTTTTGATTGGTGTGGTTGGAAGGTTTCTCTGAGGGGGTCGTTCATCTGGCAAGGCTTGTCCACTATTTTATCTAGAGCACTTGGGTTGTCCTTGTTCCCTTTCAAGGGTCTCCTTTTGGGCTCGCCCCATGAACTATTTACGCCTGCATTGACTATTGGGTCCTTGGTGTCAGTGTTTTTGTTCTTATTTCAGCGCTTGTGCCTATTTCTCCTGGGCTTTCCGTTCCCATCTTGGATTTTCTGAGGTGTCGGGTATCCTCCTTCGAGAGCTGCAGTCCAGCCAGTTCCCTCGCCCGTGCAAAAGAGTGTCATTAGCGAAGTGAGATCCGCCATGGTCCTCAGTTTATCCTGCCTAAGTTGTCGAGCTAGCCATTCATCCTGGATGCTACGTTTGAATGTTGCAATGGCCGCGGTGTTCGGGCAGTTAACTATCTGGATCTTCTTGGTCAAGAACCGGTTTCAAAATTTCTGAGCTAAGTCGCCCTCCTTTTTGATGATGTGGTTGAGGTCGTCGGCATCTCGGGGCAGGATGTAGGTACCAAGGAAGTTTTCCCTAAAGGCCTCCTCAAGCTCATACGTGCTTCCAATACAATTTCTGGGGATGCTATGGAGCCAATGTCATGTTGGATCCTTGCTCTTTAGTGACATATACTTTATGGCGAGAGGATCATCTCCTCGGGACATGTGAATGTGTATAAAGAAATCTTCTATCCAAACGGCCGGGTTAGTCGTGCCATCGTATTGATCAATATTGATAGGCTTAAACCATTCTGGATAAATGGCCGTATGTGAGGGACACATTATCTGCCAACTCTTCATCAAAGTCGGGGAACAACTTTCATCGTGGGAACGACTTAGCTGCCACGCGTTGGTCCTCAAGTTCTGCCTCGGCTACTAGGAATCTTGTCCATTTGCCATTGAGCTGGTTTTCGTGAGTATACACCTCTTGATGTTTCCTTTTCATCATCCGCGTAGTTGTGATTAGCCGACCTTGGATACGTATTTGATCAGAGCTGTTTGTTGGCACTTCAAATTCTTAGGGTCCTAGGATACCCTCCTCCTCAGATTGATGGAGGTAGTCCTCGTCCGACCCGTTATTAGGATCTTCTCTATTCTCGGGAATGTCCTTGGCAGGTGCATCCATGAGCATGTTCTGTTGTGTGGGATCATCCTCGTTGTTTCCTGGGTTCTCGCCAACTCAGGGGTGGCGTTGTTATCGGGGGCGGAGGCTTTTTTTGCTTCCGCTATTGCGCTTTGATTTCATCTTGGGGGCAGTGCTTAGAGCCTTCCTTTGGCTTCTCGTCAGGGTCTTCCTTGTTTGGGGTAGGTAGACGTTGCGGCCCACGTCCTTGTTTGGGGTATGGCGCAAGTAAGTTTGACCAGGAATTGTCATGGTCGTCTTCTTCCATCTCGATGGCCTCATCGGATCCATAGTCAAGTGCGTCGGCTGGTATGACTCCAACTTATCTATAAGTTTGGATTATTATATGATACTATATTATCATTCTTGGATACTTTATATGCATTTATATCATTTTTGTGAACTAATCTATTAACCTTATGCCCAGTGCCAGTTGCTGTTTTCTGCTTGTTTTGGGACTTTCAGGAATACTGTAGCAAATGAAGTCCAAATGCCCCAAAACTTTTAGATGATTTTTGGGACAAAAATAAGACATAGAAGCTTCGGAAAGAGATCGGAGGCCACACAGGGTGGTACCAAGGCAATACTGCGCGCTTAGGGGGTGGTCGCGCCCTAATGGATTCGGACCACCTCCCGCGGCCTCCTGGCCTCATTGCAACTCTACAATTCTCTAAAATTCGGAAAACACCCAAGAGCAAGCCAAAATACTTTTTCCATTGTTGCAAGTCTCTGGTTCGACGAAGGCCATCTGGAGCCCTATTCCGGTGCCCTGTTAGAGGGGGTCAATTACGGAGGGCCTCTTCATTAACCTTGCTGCCTCCATGGTGATGTGTGAATAGTTTACCATAGACCTATCACTACTGTAGGATGCTGCTAACGCGACACATCAATCAGAGACTCTTCGACAAAACTATGTGTGATGCATGAATCACAAACGGTATAGTCCAAGCTCCGTTGCTAATGGTGTGAACTATGCGCGAAGGTGGATCCATCAAGTACAATTCAGAAAGTAGTTGCGTGTGTGATCTACGGTAGACAATTTCTTCTTGTGAACTGTTTGTGATTAGAGAAGATAAGATAAACGGTTACCAAAACTACATACATGTGCGAAGTACGACATACAGTACTCGGATAAACTGTGTGTGCTGATACAGCAGAACACAAACAATTCAGCATAACAAGGTGTGTGATATACAGCTAACAGGTGAGTAATGAGAATCGTCTATGAACACCAGATATAAGATGGACGATTGGTACAAATAACCTGTGTGAGTTGTGGGGAAATTTTTGCTCTAATAGAACTATTAGCAATTGATGAAATCATCACCGACGGGTTCGTAGTTTTGTCCATGTGTACTGTGATTTACTCTATCTGCACAACATCAATGATGCACCTACAGAACAACAATATATGTACTTATAAGAACATGGTTGCATAAACAAAAAAGAACACAATGCAATTTCAAATATTGTATCACAAATACCAGCAATATTACAAGGTTCAAATTCTAGCATCACGAGGCCCAAATTCAAACATTACAAGTTACAAACTTACATTACAAATCAAATCCAATCTCTAGGATCCATGGGATCAAATATTTCTGTGAAGCGGGCATCCACCAAGAAGTCATATATCGGATTGATAGAATCGCTTCCGAATAATCTATCATATGAACTTCCAAAGTGAAAATCAGCTTCTATAGAGCTTTTTCCATTCCGGTATAGACACCTCCGCTGGTCAGTAAACCATCCATTGTGGCGCACTAAATATAGACCAAACCTCATTACCTTGAGCACCCTTGCTTTCTGAAGAAAGAAACTGGCAAATTGAATCTCTGGATTGGTGCCTCGGTACTCGTTCAAAGTAATTTCCATGAGATGGAATTCAAGGAATTCGTCGGGATTGTTATATTGCGTCACCTTTTCCACACCAACTCCTGCTTGTATCTGCAAAGGAAGACAACATATCAGTGCTTAGATGCAGTATCGACCACTACAGGCCTCTTTGATTTGCATGATTTATAAAATACACTAATAGATTGGCATGCCATCTTCGATCGTTCATGATTAACTTCTCAAAAAATGTATAGTACACATTTCATTGTAATCATGGGTAAAAGTACCAACAAATTGAACTCTATTGTGGTTAAGAATTAACAGGAAAGGAACATCACCTCGACGTATAGCTTCTCCGTGCATGGAAAGCATATAAGGAACTTGACTACTTCATCCAGATTGGGGCTGATAGATTGTAGTGCCAAGATCCTCACTGTTCACAGAGACAATGAGGCTTGTGGGAATCATTTTCTGGATGACTGCCGAACATAGATCATCAAAAACAAGATAAAATGTGATGTACAACAATAAGAATGAGAAGAAGATTATTGTAGCTGAATTGGTATGGATCCAACTGTAGCAAGTTCAGAGAATTCAGCACATGAATACCCCAACACTGTCAATTTTGGTGCGCCAATGACTCTGCTTCTTGTTCGACCTTCTTTATCAACTACAGACGATCTCTCTAGGAAAGGCGCATTCTCAATGACCATATCATGAAACTCCCCAACTAACAGCGTGTTGCGGCACCATCCATGCACATAAATCGTACGGAGATTCGTCGTAGCGATGTGGAGGCTACTAAACCAAACATCATCTGAAGACGAAGGTACTCGAGCTTTGTACAAACGCCGAGAAGGTGCTCCAAATCCGACTTTGAGATGCTGACACCAATGAGCTCGAGGTACTTCAGCTTAGGGAGATTAAGATTGTGTGCGGCATTAATCATGGGGAAAAGGCACTTCATGAACGGTGTGCGGCGCAGCGTGGGCGTGAGGCGGAGGACGGACGGAGGCAGCAAGCGCCCATGTCCAGCATCAAAGTTGAGCTCCTTGAGCTGATCTAGGGTGGGGGATAAGAACCAGTCGTGTAATTTGACTTCAGCCTTGCAGTTTGAACGGAAAGTGTCGATGGCAAGACGTCTAACGGGCGCAATGTGTTGGCGAGGATGTGGGACAATGCTTTCAAGCGTTTGTGATCCCTGCTGCAAAGCGCATCATCATCGAGGAGGTCAATGGGGGTGGAGTGCCATAGGGGGTGCCACATCCTGGAGAGGATGGTGGTCTGCACGGTAGAATTCATGGGGAGGAGGGACATGATGGTTACCAACATCTCGTAGGGGGGATGCTCATGAAGTCCACGCTCGCCGGAGGCTCATGTGGTTCAGCCTCCAACCGCCCCCGCTTGTTGGCCGCCTCGTCGTCCATCGAAAAAGGAGGCAATTCGCCATGGCGGCCCAAATAGATAAGATCAAACGAGAAGGTGCAGCAATAATGGAGAACTTCAGAGAGAATAGGGTTGTGGGTAGAAGTCTAAGGTCCAACGGCTTGATTCCCGATGAGCCAGCTGCGCCTACGTGGCAGGCTGCTCGCACGTATCCCTTTGAGCCTGCATTGCAGACTGCTCGCACTCGTCCCATCTAATCAAACCTACAGCCACAACACAGGCAGGGCCCACCTCTCATAGAGGTAGGGCCACACGTCTACTCGATGAGCCCGTTCCCAAACTCTTTCCAAAAACCATAAAGTGTTCCGTGCTTGGGGACTAAAACCATAAATACATATTTAGCCTGTTTCCTTTCACATTCCAAATTAACATGCTCCAATTTTTTTCCGCAAATCAGTGAACACCTACAAACCTAAATATGTTCTCACTTAGCAGTTGTTTACTCTAGTAGGCTATAAAAACACAATCTCGTACTAGAAAATTACCGCTCATTCTTCACCCCCGACACCAAAAAGATAGGCCTTTCTTTGTTAGTCCTTTGTTCTGTATGCCATGGCTGGTAGGGGGGTTTCTGGGTCGAGATATAACAAGGGAAGAAAGACCAAAGCCGTGGAAGCAACCGAAGGTCCCGCCGCCGCATGCGGAAGCGCCAGAGAGCTCCAGCCACATCGCTTTGGCCCCAACAGAGATGTCCGGGTAGCGTCGCTGACGCCCGGGAGAATATTTCACGGAGAGGCGACGACTCTCACGATCACAAGCGCATTCGCCTCAGAGGTAAACTGGACGATTTGACAGTCTTTGATTCCTCAGCCATCGACGACATGCGTGCTGAGCTCGATAGGAAGGACACCATAATCGATGACCTGGTGAAGCAGCTGGAGAAGAGCGACGCCTCAGTTGACAGGGTGACTGGCCTCTTGGAGAAACTTATGGAGGAGAACGATGCCTGGAAGACACTGCTCGAGAAGAAAAGTGCCTCGGAGGGAAGGCTGAAAGAACTCGCCGAGGAACTTTTGGAAGACTTGGCGAAGCTCCACATCGAGCGGGAGGGGCTGCTGAAGGTATTCGTGGAGCGTGTGAAGGAACTTCATGTGTACGCGATGCATGCCATCGATGCTCTCGAGGAAAGAGCCCGCGCTATGGCCGCAATGCGGAAGATGTCGGATGAGAGGAGACGGGAGATGGAGGTCGTGGAGGCGATGAAGAAGGAGATTGTGGAACTCCGCACCCAACAATCCATGAAGAATTAGATAGATTGTTTTCTTTGTCTTCCTTCTTCAACCTCTTCCTTCTTCTTTTGCCCCTGTGTCTTTGGGGAGTTGCCACATGTGGCATTTTTTATTATCACACATATGTAATAAAGTATTATCTTTACCAGTGCTAATTTATTGTTATATTATTTCGTTCAGTTGTACATGTATACGAGTCGAAAACAGACGAAACGTCAAAGTTCTCGGCTAGGCATGAACAAAACAGTGATCACAAGCAAACTAGCCCCTCCGTCCAGGCGCATTAACCACATGATAAACAGCGGGTAGAATGCCTTTAATTCATAAGTTGGGAGCAAGGCAGGGGGGTGGAGGTCAAAGTATCACTTCCCGATGAGAAGGCGCAGTAGACTCTCATGCGCCCTGTTGTGCATGCACGGCAGACATCTCTCACGCATCCTGTTAAGCCTGCGCGGCGGACGGCTCGTGCGTGTCTCGTCGAGCCTACGCGGTGGAAAGCTCACATTCATCATGTCATCAACCAGAAGCTAGACGCATGGTTCTCCGATATCAAGTACTCCCTCCGTTTCCTTTTAGTTAGCATATAAAATTTAGTCAAATTCAAAATTTGTAAAGTTTGTCTAGATTTATAGAAAAATAAATAAATATTTATAATTTAAAATCAACATTATTAGATGCATCGCCAAATTAACTTTCATACTATATAGCCTTAGCATTGTAGATGTTGATGTGTTTTTTGTATAAATTTAGTCAAATTATGTTTATGAATTTGACCAAATCCTATATGCGAAGTAAAAGGAAACGAAGGGAGTAAAAAAATTGGGCGTGTGGCACCAAATGTTTATCGTACAAGTTTTGTATGTACAAGAATTCAATAAACCAATATTATCAATGATTGTGGCTGATCTATCATGCCTAAATGTTTCTAATTCATTCACATTCGTATGAAAAGGGCCCTAGAAAACTCAATTGATGTATAAAAAGGGACGAATTGGTTCACTAGAGGACACGCTGAATGTAGTTTCATCACAATATCGAAACCACGAAATCAGAGCATGCGCCTCTAGTTCAAAATTTGAACTACACATATTAATCCCTAGAAAACTGAATTAATGTATAAAATGGGCCGATTTGGTGGACTAACAACTTATTGAATGTAGTTTCACCAACAAAGGTGACATGTTCCCTATCGAAGCCACGAAGTCAGAGCATGTGCCTCTACTTCAAAATTTTAACTACGCATATTAAATCCCTAGAAAACTCAATTAATGTATAAAGTGGGCCGATTCGGTGGACTAACGACTCATTGAATGTAGTTTCAGCAACAAAGGTGACATGTTCCCTGTCATGGCGAACTTTGGCTTGTAAGATGCATGCTCCAATATTAGTCCCAAATTCGTCAAAAAACAAAAAGCCACACCGTAGATGTGCTGTGGCTTGACACTGTGTAAGTTTCTTGAATTCATGGCGAGCTTTGGGTTCTCTCGGACTTTGAAACCAAGATTATCAATGTTTGCGGTATAGTCACGACACCGAGATGTTTGTAATTCAGTGACAATCCGTCCATGGGATGTAGACATGGACCCAATGACACAAAATGGTTTTTAATAATCCATTTGGTGCGCTGGAGCTCGTGCTTGTATTTCAAACTTGAGTTCTTCATATTAAGTGCACGCCCAGAAAACTCAAATGTCATTTCGACCACAAAGATGAGATGTTCATATCGAAACCACCATGCTTGTCGTGGGAAGCTCCAATTTGTAAGAGGTTTGTCCCAAAACTTATGTACCATGTCCTCTAAGTGTCGTGTCGATAATTTCAGAATTTAGCATTGCAGTTGTATTAGCTATGTTGCATATTTAGATAAAATATCAACGCAAGAAGAGACATCGAATGTCGTTCCCTCCTTAGAGGTGACATATTGTTCCGTGACGAAACCATGATGGTTCTTGAGAGAAGTTTTGGTGTGCAAGAGACTTCTTCGACATTGGACACAAGATTATCATGTTGTATAAGTGTCGTGTCATGACACTGGGGCATGTTTCAAGAATTCCAGATGAGTTGTGAATTTATGATGATTTAATAGCCAAGTTTCTCAATGTTTGTGGCCTCGTCATGACTTCAAGATGTTTGCAATCCATTCACGTTAATTGCATGGCACCTAAACAAGGAACCAAGGATACAAAGACCTTTTTTCATCCCATTTTGGTGAAACGAAGCATGCTCTTTTAGTTCAAATTTGAATTATGCATATTAAATGTCTACAAACTTGATTAGTGTAGTATACAAAATGGTAGCGAACCATGAATAATTTAAAGTAGTTCTATACGCCCATCTAAAGCTCGTGCATGTGTAAGCACGGTGTGCGCGTGTCGTGCTAGCTCGAGCTTCCTTCTTGAGAAGTTATCCAATTTGTATTAAAATGATGTTCTATCCAAAGTCCAAACATGCATCTCCCGCCACTCCCCCAATCGGTCTCCCACCACTCCCCTAATCAGTTTGCCGCCGAAGCGCTGGCCCCGTCATCAACCTCCTGGACAAGGAGGATAGGAAGGGTCAAGCAAAAGCGGCATCACGCCATTGATCATGAGAAATACGTCATCATCAGCCCCCATGCCACCATCGCACATGGTTTCCAGTACTACTACAAACTTCTGTGATGCATGTCTGGTCCCACTAGGTGCCCATCGAGGCATGCCTTGTATACGATAGCAGTCAATCATTACCAGCAAGACGCGGCTTTCCAGTACGTTACTCATTCGATGGAACTCGGAAGCTAAGCGTGCTTTCGGTGGAGTAGTCAAGGATGGGTGACCGGTTGGGAAGTTGCTAGATTTCAAGGTTCATTTAGGCGGTGTGATATGATCACTATAGGCATAAAAAATGCCTATAGGGATATGTCATCCCGGCGAAATAAATCTTGAGATCCTTGTTTTGAAAATATCCATGATTTTATTTTGCTTCTTTTGTTGTTTTGAAAATGTCAAGAATTGTGTGTGTATGTGTGTGTGTGTGATATATCATTCCGGGTAAAGTAATCTTGAGATCCTTGTTTTCAAAATATCCACAATTTTCTTTTTTTGTTTTGCAAATGTCAAGGATCGAGTGTGTGTGAGTTTGTGTGCGTATACCAATGCTTGTGTGTGGACCATGTGCCTACATTGTGCAGTTTTTGATGACAAACCTATCGGTGAGGCCTGAGGGTTTGTCATGCCTTTTACTAACAATGCTAGAAGGCCAAGGGTGTGTGTGTGTTTGTGTGTGTGTGTGTGTTGTGTTTGTGTGTGTGTGCGTGTGTGTTGTGTTGTGTGTGTGTGTGAACCCATATGCTTGTGTGTGGACCATGTGTCTACATTGTGCGATTTCCGACGACAAACCTATCAGTGGGCCCTTAGGGTATGTCATGCCTTTTATTGACAACGCTGGAAGGCAAAGGATGGGTGATGGCGTGTGTGTGTGTGTGTCTGCGTGGGGGAGGGGGTGCGCGCATGTGTGCGTGCGTGTGTGTGAACCCATGCTTCTGTGTGGGCCATGTGCCTACATCATGCGGTTTCTGACAACAAACCTATCGGTGGGCCCTTAGGTTTTGTCACGCCTTTTAGTGACAAACACTAGAAGGCCAGGGATGGGTCACGGCATGTGCGTGTTCATGTGCGCGTCTCTCTCTCTCTCCCTCTCTCTCCCTATGTGTGTGTGGACCATGCATGAGTCCATTGTGCAAGGAGGGGAATGATATATATATATATATATAGGACAGGGCTATTTTGTTACTAGTAACAAAATATTATTTTGTTACTATGGCCCCTATAAGGGAGCAATGTGTCCAAAATGTATGAGGCTAGACTCTGCTGTCACCCCGCCCACCGCGACCCGCCTCCTACCGCCGGAGGCAGTCGTCACGTCGCCCTAGGTCACCGGCCCCGCGAGCTGCCCTTTCTCGATTATTAGTTCAACAAGATGGAAAGCGTCAGTATGAGGCTGGGCTCTGCTGCGACCCGAACCACCCCGACCCACCTCCTACCACCGGAGGCAGTCATCGTGTTGCCCCATCCCTCCGTCCTCGCGTGATGCCCCAGCTCGACGATCAGTTCGACGAGACGGAAAGCGCCAGTACAACTGCTCCAAGTCGTCAGTTGGGAAATACTAGCAGAATAATATAATTTTCTCAATTCTGATATATGGTTGAAAATTTCTAACGAAAACAGTACAAAAAAACAGAGTAAAGTACATTCAATGAAAAACGCTCAATACAAACACACACATTTATCAGTACGAGTACTTTGTTTACGGAGGGGAAAATAGCAAGATGGGTCTCACCGTATTCAAAATTACAGTTAAACGGTTCCGAATTTGAGAAAACATTCAACATGACTAATTTTTGCATTTTTGATAGCTTTCTATCGGTATATTATTTGCCTTATTTCGACAAACTTTTCAAAAAATTCACGTTCGAAACCAAATTTCACCGAATTCGAATTTGAATTTAAACCGTAAAGAATAAGAAAAAACTTTGAAAATGCAAAAGTTGTGCATTTTCCATAGATATCCAATGCCATGTCATTTGCGTCAATCAGACAAGCCGTTTGCAAAAAATCGCAAAAATACGTTTCGCCCGAAATTTCAGCATTTTTCAAATTACTTTTAAATCATACAGAATTTGAAAAATCAATCTGCATATGGAAGATGCGGATTTTCATCAACTTTCCAACGCCATCTCATTTCCTCAATTCTAACAAACTGTTTGAAAATTAACTCCAAAATACGATTCGTGTTTTCGGTTTAAAAAAACGGTTTTTTAAAAACTGCTCTTAAACCATGATGATTTTACAAAAACAAATTATATGACTGTAATTTAGATGTCAAGGGATTTCCAATGATATATTAGACGCCCTCTTCCAACGATTTTTTCTTGCGTTGTTTGATTATTATATTTTTGAACTAAACAGGATGATCAATTCGGCGTAATGAAAGCATCAGTCCACTCGCTCGAATTCGTCAGTCCAATCTTTAAACTACATGAGTTCAAGTGGGGTAATAGAATAATATTTTGTTACGCAAAACAGAATAGCGCAGATGTATATACATATATATATACATATACATATAACGATCTTGATATATAATATATATAACAAAAATTAAGGGGGTATATATATATCCAGTTATCTAAGCTACGTGTATGCCACATCATAGATAGTGTACCATTGTTTATTAATTGTTGAAAACCGGACCACACCATTTTTGCATTTGGACATATGCAAGGGGGTGATGTTCTTCTAGCCCCGCTCAACTGATCTTCGATGACGCGCCAACTTGTGGGACCGCATGATCTATGTGTCCCTCTTGTTCGACAACAATATGTGATGGTTTGGCCATATTAATTAGAGTATAAATTTCTTGATTGGCTTATGAAAATTCAGACATGGATAAATGTGTGACAAAGTTTGAACCAGGTCATGTGTTCATAGGACCCCATATATCCTCCGGCACATAGTGTAGGGGGCAACACCCTATATTATGTTGTTCATGAAACCCTTTTCTGTCACATTGGACACTTTTAGGCATGCACATATGCAGCATGTGCCACACAGTTGCGCATTGTGAATTTAAACATGACGACACCATCTTCGTACATATCTATACATCATCCGAACCTAATTACAAGTCTTTTTTAGAGATTTCACTATGAACTACATATATATTTAGGAACGAAGGTAGTATATATTTGGGCCACTAGCGGGCACGGTTGTGTATTGACCCTCTCATGCGTTTTCTTTTGTCGCTTATCTCAAAGATGCTAGTATTATGTAAAATAGCAAATGAAACTGACGAAACAACTGTATGCGATTGTACCCCGAGCAGACACGAATGTGCTACTCTAACCGTGTGCAATGCCCATAGATAGAAAAACCGGCCTTGCCTAGTGGTGCCAATCGCAGGCGTCATCCAGTGCAAAGGGGTAATGTGCGCAGTACAAACCCAAACCCGACAACGACCTATAAAAGATCTCGCCCGCAGTGGCTAGCAACTAATTTCTTTAACTGATAGCTCGCCGCCACCACCACATAGACCAAATGGAACCGTTGCTCAAGCATGAGGATGTGCATGGTAGTGTCCTGATATTGTTGGACGACTATGTGATAGAGGATTCCAACGCGTTGGTCGCTATGGCTGGCAACGGCAAACAACCAGCTGTCGTGACCGATGATGACGGGATAGAGGATTCCGACACATTGTCCTTCATGTCCATCAACGGTCAACTATCATCTGCCGTGGTCGTCGACAACAACGACCCTGAGTTTCACTATCGGATTCAGATCGCCATCGCTCTGTCCGTCCAGGAATTGGGCCTCGATGCGTTCCGACACGACGAGGACGAGCGCCACCTCAGTATCAGTGTGGAATAATCTATCACATCTATGGATGCCATCCGCAATGTGGATAGGGATCTGAAGCGGCAGAAATGGCGGGAGAGTGAGACGAGGAAGCGGAAATAAGATGCAGAGGGCAAAAAGAGGCGAGAGCAGGACCCTGTCGCTAGGCAACTGTGAGATCCGCGCCTGTCTGTATCCTAATAGCCCACCTGGACGCCACGACATCTTCGTCGATAGCGGCAGACCTAGCAAGCGGTGCCGTGATCGCTCCGGCCGAGGTAACCCTGCCACTCTCCACCGTGGAACCAGTGGATCTGATCGACCTGATGAGCTCCTCTGAATACTCGTTTGGAGGCGAGGAATGTCATGACAACAGTGGTGGCGTAGCGTTTGTATACAACCATGGCGTAGTGAATATTTTGTGCAGTTCATCTTCATGTAATTTTACGAAATGTTTGTAAATTACTAAGAGTATGAACTAATGTCAACTAATCCGCTGCAAAATAAGCATTTTGTGTTGAAATTTTGCCAAATGTTTGTGTCATCTGTTTGTGGGCATGTGGAAATTTAGGATGAATTTGACGTTTGCGAGTGAAACTCAGTATGAACCGTGTGTGATGAACCCGCCTGGAGAAATCTCAGAAAGAGCTACCCACCTCGAGAGATGCAAAAATTCATGGTTTTGGGGCATGGCATTTCGTTACAGCGAAGAGCGTACATGCTTTATTATGTTTGGACCGTGTGCCATCTTAGTTGCTCCCGCCCAGTTCATTTGCCAAAATTGAATTGGAAGCGGTATTTCAAATGCATGCCGCCTTTCCTCGTCAAACGCACCGACCCTACAGTAAAATTTCAGCTGCCAAGGCATTTGAACCGTCGCCATCCCTCATCCACCACCATGTCCACCCACACCATTACTACTAAAATTTTCAGCAGCGACGACACATTCGCAAACACCCCCACCCTCATCCGCACAACAACCCCTCCCCTTTCCTCCCCCGCTTGAACCCTAGCTCACAGCCGCCGTCGCCGCCCACCACCAAACTTAGTCGGTCTGCCCATGCCTAATAGCTAAACAAGTTCAGGGTCCCCACCGATCCACATGCACCATCGCCATCCTGAGTTTTTAGATGAGGACGGTGGTGTCCCTTCCCCTAGATCCCCATACCGTACTCCAAAGAGTCGCATCCTAATCAGCCCAACCACATCTGCCATGGACCTTGAGGAGTGTATGAGCAAAAAGAGGTCTATCATGGCCTCTCTGCTGTACCCTGACGAGGTGGGCGCCGTTCGAGCCGACCCTTCGATCCCGGACGAACACCTCGCCACGGGAGCCATTAAGGATGTTGCCTATGTTGCCATGTCGAAGGCTTCAATTCTGCGGAAATGCGTGTTCCCGTATCTCAGGAGAACCGGCTACAACATCAAGCGCGTAAACATCACTGGCTTCAATCGGGCCATGTCACAAGTTAAGTGGTCCACCGGCAATGCCTGTTGTTCAACCGCCGTCGATCTCTCCAAAGGCCCGGCCACTGATCTCCTCCAACTCGCTGTCATGGATTTGCGATCCTTCTACGCCATCGATCCCCTTGTGTCCTTTCTGAAGGAAATGTTCTATGGCGGTGGCTTGGGATCCTTAGCTCCAAAGTTAGATCTCATCCACCAAGATAATGGCACACACTGCGGTTGTTACAAGGGGAAACATGCCATCTACGACATAAGGGAGCGCACCCTGGGCCCCTCATATCCCAAGTGGAAGGAGCCCATCCATGACAAGTGACGCAACATAGCTTTTATAGCTAACCGTCTTGTACCCATTGTTGTAGTACGTTTTGCCATGCGATAATCATGCAGTGTTTAATTGAGCATTTTTCTAATTGTCAAGTAGATGCCTTGCTTTCTGTTTTTGGTTGTTAGGCTGGCTGCATTGGGTATTTGTCCAGTTTTCAATGGCTATAGTTGGTTGTTACAATGCGCATGAATGCCTTGTTTCTTTTAGTTATTCACAATGTGATGTTCATTGATACGTCCATTTTGCATCATGCTTTCATATTGATATTTATTGCATTATGGGCTGTTATTACATGTTATGGTACATACTTATGCCTTTTCTCTCTTATTTTACAACATTTACATTAAGAGGGATAATGACGGTAGCTAGAAGTCTGGACTGCAAAACGAGCAAATCTGAGATACCTATTCTGCACAACTCCAAAATTCCTAAGAATTTATAGAGAATTTTTTTGGGATATATAAAAAATACTGGGTGAAATAGATACCAGAGGGGGACCACCAGGAGGTGGCAAGCCTGCCAGGCGCGGCCACCCCCATGGTCATTCCTAGCAGGCTCGTGACCCACCTGGCAGGTGCCTAATGCCCATATTCTACTATATGAAGTGTGTTGACCTAGAAAAAATCAGAAGGAAGCTTCCGGGACGAAGCGCCTCCGTCTCGAGGCGGAACTTGGACATACCACTCTAGAGTTCCGGCAGGGCTGTTTTGCCAGGGAAATAACCCTCCCAGAGGGGCAAAACGAAGCCATCGTCGTCACCAACAATCCACTCATCGAGAGGAGGTCAATCTTCATCAACATCTTCACCAGCACCATCTCCTCTCCAAACCCTAGTTCATCTATTGTATCCGATCTTTGTCTCAAACCTCAGATTGGTACCTAAGGGTTGCTAGTAGTGTTGATTACTCCCTGTAGTTAATGCTAGTTGGTTTACTTGGTGGAAGATCATAGGTTCAGATCCTTTATCATCATTAATACTCCTCTGATTATGAACATGAACATGCTTTGTGAGTAGTTACGTTTGTTCCTGGGGACATGTGATAAGTCTTGTTATAAGTACTCATGTGAATTTGGTACTCGTTCGATATTTTGATAAGATGTATGTTGTCTCTCCTCTAGTGGTGTAATGTGAATGTATTTGGGCCTAGGGGAAGGAATTGGGAAGTAATAAGTAGATGATGGGTTGCTAGAGTGATAGAAGCTTAAACCCTAGTTTATGCGTTGCTTCGTAAGGGGCTGATTTGGATCCATATGTTTCATGCTATGGTTAGATTTATCTTAATTCTTCTTTCGTAGTTGCGGATGCTTGCGAGGGGTTAATCATAAGTGGGAGGTTTGTCCAAGTAAGGGCACCACCCAAGCACCGGTCCACCCACATATGAAATTATCAAAGTAACGAATGCGAATCAAAAGAGCATGATGAAAACTAGCTTGACAGAAATTCCCATGTGTCCTCGTCAGCGCTTTGCTTTATATAAGAGTTTGTCCAAGCCTGTCCTTTGCTAAAAAAGGATTGGGCTACCTTGCTGCACCTTTTGTACACTTGTTACTTGTTACTCGTTACAAATTATCTTATCACAAAACTATCTATTACCGATAATTCCAGTGCTTGTAGAGAATACCTTAGTGTAAACCGCTTGTCATTTCCTTTTGCTCCTCATTGGGTTCGACACTCTTACTTATCGAAAGGACTACGATATATCCCCTATACTTTTGGGTCATCAAGACTCTTCTATGTCACCATTTCCGGGGAGTGAAGCGCCTTTGGTAAGGAAAAATTTATATAGTGTGCTGAAATTTACTTTCACTTGTTACTATGGAAAGTAATCCTTCGAGGAGATTGTTCAGGGTGTCTTCACCTCGACCGGAAACACAAAGATTTTTCCCTCAACCTACTAAACCTACTTCAAATATTTATTATGAAATTCCTTCGGGTATGATAGAGAAACTGCTGGCTAATCCTTATGCAGGAGATGGAACACTACATCCTGATTTGCATCTAATCTATGTGGATGAACTTTGTGGATTATTTAAGCTTGCAGGTCTGCCCAAGGATCACGTCAAGAATAAGGTCTTTCATTTATATTTGAAGGAGAAGGCATTGACATGGTACATGCTATGTGATGATATTGGATTATGGAGCTACAACCGATTGAAGATGGAATTTCACGAGAAGTTCTATCCTATGCATCTAGTTCATCGTGATCGGAATTATATCTATAATTTTTGGCCACGTGAAGGAGAAAGAATCGCTCAAGCTTGGGGGAGGCTTAAGTCAATGTTATATTCATGCCCCAATCATGAGCTCTCAAGAGAAATTATTATTCAGAATTTTTATGCTCGGCTTTCTCCTAATGATCAATCCATGCTCGATACTTCTTGTGCTGGTCCCTATATGAAGAAATGTATTGACTTCAAATGGGATTTATTTGAAAGAATTAAACGTAACTCTGAAGATTGGGAACTCGATGAAGGTAAGGAGTCAGGTATGAACCCTAAGTTTGATTGTGTTAAATCCTTCGTAGACACTGATGCTTTTCGTGAATTTAGCATTAAATATGGACTTCACTCTGAGAATGTAGATTCTCTTTGTGAATCTTTTGCTCATGTTGATCTCCCTAATGAGAAGTGGTTTAAATATCATCCTCCCATTGAAGTGAAAGTAGTTGAACCTATTAAAGTTGAAGAGGAAACTATTACTTATAATGTTGATCCTGTTATTCCTGTTGCTTATATTGAAAGACCACCTTTCCCTGTTAGAATAAAGGAACATGCTAAAGCTTCAACTATGGTTTGTAAGAGTTGTGCTACAACAACTACACCCCTTGATCAAATTAAAGTTGAGCCTAATATTGCTATGGTTAAGGATCTCTTGGTTGATAATATTGATGGGCATGTTATTCAATTTTGTGATGAAGCTACTAGAATTGCTAAACCTGATGCTAAAGATAAACGTAGACCCATTGTTGGCACGCCTATTGTTTTTGTTAAAATAGGAGATCATTGTTATCATGGCTTATGTGATATGGGCACTAGTCTCAGTGCAATTCCCTTTACCTTATATAAAGAGATTATGAATGATATTGCACCAGCTGAGTTAGAGGAAATTGATATTACAATTAAACTTGCTAATAGAAATACTATATAACCAGTTGGGATTGCTAGAGATGTTGAAGTCTTGTGTGGGAATATAAAATATCCTACTGATTTTCTTGTCCTTGGCTCCCCACAAGATGATTTTTGTCCATTATATTTGGTAGACCCTTCTTGAATACTATTAATGCCAGGATAGATTGTGAGAAGGAAACTGTTATCGTAAGTTTTGAGGATACGTGTCATGAGTTTAATTTCTCTAAATTTCGTAGACAACCCCATGATAAAGAATTGTCTAGTAAGGATCAAATTATTGGTCTTGCTTCTATTGTTGTGCCTCCTACTGATCCCTTCGAACAATATTTGTTGGACCATGAAAATGATATGCATATAAATGAAAGGAATAAAATAGATAAGCTTTTCTTTGGTCAACACCCTATTGTGAAACACAAATTGCCTGTTGAAATACTTGGGGATCCTCCTCCACCCAAGGATGATCCCGTGTTTGAGCTTAAACAATTATCGGATACTCTGAAATATGCTTATCTTGATGAAAAGAAGATATACCCTATTATTATTACTGCTATCCTTTCAGAGTATGAAGAACAGAGAGTATTGAAAACTCTGAGGAAGCACCGTGATGCTATTGGATATACTCTTGATGATCTTAAGGGCATTAGTCCCACTCTATGTCAGCATAAAACTAAAATGGATCCCGATGTTAAACCAAATGTTGATCACCAACGATGGTTAAATCCTAAAATGAATGGTAAGAAATGAAATATTAAAGCTTCTGGAGGTAGGTATCATTTACCCTATTGCTGATAGTAGATGGGTTAGTCCCGTTCATTGTGTCCCTAAGAAAGGAAGTATTACCGTAGTTCCTAATGATAAAAATGAATTTATCCCGCGAAGAATTGTTACAGGTTATAGAATGGTAATTTATTTTAGGAAATTAAATAAAGCTACTAGAAAAGATCATTACCTTCTACCTTTTATTGATCAAATGCTATAAAGACTATCCAAACACACACATTTCTGCTTTCTAGATTGTTATTCTGGTTTCTTTCAAATACCTGTGTCAAAAGAGGACTAAGAGAAGACCACTTTTACCTGCCCTTTTAGTACCTGTGCTTATAGACATATGCCTTTTGGTTTATGCAATGCACCTGCTACCTTTGAAAGATGTATGACTGCTATATTTTATAATTTTTGTGAAAGGATTGTTGAGGTTTTCATGGATGCTTTTTCCGTTTACGGAACTTCTTTTGATGATTTTTTGAGCAACCTTGATCATGTTTTGCAGAGATGCGAAGAAACTAATCTTGTCTTGAATTGGGAGAAATGCCACTTTATGGTGAATGTAGGTATTGTCTTGGGACATAAAATTTCTGAAAGATGTATTGAAGTTGACAACGCTAAAGTTGATGCTATTGAAAAAATGTCGTGTCCTATGGATATCAGAGGTATAAGAAGTTTCCTTGGTCATGTTGGTTTCTATGCGAGGTTTATTAAAGACTTCTCTAAGATTTCTAGACCTCTCACTAATTTCTTGCAAAAAGATGTTCCATTTGTTTTTGATGATGATTGTGTAGAAGGTTTTGAAATTCTTAAGAATGCCTTGATTTCTACACCTGTTCTTCAACCACCTGATTGGAACCTACCCTTTGAAATTATGTGTGATGCTAGTGATTATGCCGATGGTGTTGTTCTACGATAAAGAGCTGATAAGAAATTAAATGTTATTCATTATGCTAGAGAAACTCTAGACGGTGCTCAACGAAACTATGCCATTGAACAAGAAGTTTTAGCAGTTGTGTTCGCTTGTGATAAGTTTAGACCCTATATTGTTGATTCTAAAGTAACTGTTCACACTGACCATGCTTCTATTAAATATCTTATGGGAAAAGAAAGATGCTAAACCTAGACTTTTCAGGTGGGTTATTTTGCTACAAGAATTTGATTTGCATATTGTTGATAGAAAGGGTGTTGATAACCCCGTAGCAGATAACTTATCTAGGTTAGAGAATGTTCTTGATGACCCACTACCTATTGATGATAGCTTTCCTAAAGAACAATTAGCTGTCATAAATGCTTCTCGTAATGCTCCTTGGTATGCTGATTATGCTAATTACATTATCGCTAAATTTATACCTCCTAGTTTCACATACCAACAAAAGAAAAAGTTCTTCTATGATTTAAGACATTACTTTTGGGATGACCCACATCTTTATAAACAAGGAGTAGATGGTGTTATTATATGTTGTGTACCTGAGCATGAATAGGAAAAGATCCTACACAAGTGTCATTCTGAGGCCTACGGAGGACACCACACTGGATATAGAACTGTGCATAAGGTATTACAGTCTGGGTTTTATTGGCCTACTCTCTTCAAGGATGCTCGTAAGTTTGTCCTGTCATGTGATGAATGTCAAAGAATTGGTAATATTAGTAGACGTCAGGAAATGCCTATGAATTACTCTCTTGTTATTGAACCATATGATGTTTGGGGTTTTGATTACATGGGACCTTTTCCAACGTCCAACGGGTACACTCATATTTTAGTTGTTGTTGATTATGTTACTAAGTGGGTAGAAGCTATTCCAACTAGTAGTGATGATTATAACACCTCTATTAAGATCCTTAAAGAAGTTATTTTCCCTATATTTGGATTCTCTAAATACTTAATGACTGATGGTGGTTCACACTTTATTCATGGTGCATTCCGTAAGTTGCTTGCTAAGTATGATGTTCATCATAGAATTGCATCTCCTTATCATCCTCAGTCTAGCGGTCAAGTAGAATTAAGCAATAGAGAAATTAAATTGATCTTACAAAATACGGTTAACAGGTCTAGGAAGAATTGGTCTAAGAAGCTTGACGATGCATTATGGGCTTATAGAACTGCTTACAAGAACCCTATGGGTATGTCTCCACATAAAATGGATTATGGTAAAGCATGTCACTTACCTCTAGAGCTAGAGCATAAAGCTTATTCGGCAATCAAAGAGCTCAACTATGATTTCAAACTTGCTGGTGAGAAGAGCTTATTTGATATTAGCTAACTTGATCAATGGAGAACCCACGCCTATGAGAATGCCAAGTTGTTTAAAGAGAAAGTTAAGAGATGGCATGATAAAAGGATACAAAAGCATAAATTCAATGTAGTGACCATGTCTTGCTATACTATTCTTGGTTAAGATTTTTTGCAGGAAAACTTCTCTCTAAATGGGAAGGGCCTTACATTGTCGAGGAAGTATATCTTTCCGGTGCAATCAAGATTAACAACGCCGACGGCACAAGTCCGAAGGTGGTGAACGAGCAAAGAATCAAACATTATATCTCAGGTACTCCCATAAATGTGGAAACCAATATTATTAATACCATAACTCCAGAGGAGTATATTAGGGAGACCTACCGAAACGTTCAGACTCCGAAAAGGAATAGGTATGTGGTACGGTAAGTAAATCGACTCCAAAACTTTGACAATAGCTATTTTTCTCCATTTTGGAATATTTAAAAAATTAGGAAAATCAAAAGTAGTCCGAAAGATGCATGAGGAAGTGACAAGTCTGCTAGACACGGGGACCCCCTAGCCGCGCCTAGGGGGGTTGCCACCACCCCATGCACCCTCCGGACTCCGTTTTCTTGTGGTACACTCCTTTGGGTCGACAAAAAATCATTATATAATCTCACGAAGGTTTGGACTTTCATATCATGACAATATCTCCTTTTTTGTTTTGAGCTGTTTCTGCAGCAGATTTAGAGCCAGATGTCGTCCCAAGAGTCTGATGGGGAGAGTTATATATCGCGTTATCTTGCCAATCCCAAGCTCTATGGGGACCTAGATCCTTATGGATTATTCTCGGAGGAGGAACAAGAAGACAAGTACGGGGAGGAAAGCTCAGATGAAGAGGAGACTCCTTTGCCTCAACTGGGAGATATGCATGTGGAGTTCAGGAAATCAAGCCTGCCAAACACAAGAAGAAAACCCAAAGTTCTGCAGGAGTGCAAGGAAGAATTATCTCAAAGGATATTGAAGCTCGAGCAGGAAGTAGATGACCTGAGGGAACAAAATTTTATGCTAAAGAGGAAACTGAACAAGCTTCCAACCTCATCAATAACTCCACCACTATCACCTCCGAAGAAGGACATCTAAGCACATGGGTATGGGCACTCCACTTGGCTTGTGCCAAGCTTGGGGGAGGTGCCCAGGTATCGTGTCACCATCACACACTTTTCCCTTTTTCCTTTTCTTGTTTTTCTTAGTTCGATCCTTTTTGATTTTTTCTTGATCTAGTAGAATAAAGTTTTATTATGATCTAGCTTTGAGTTTTTGCTTTTTGCTCCCCTTATGTAAGCAAGTCCTATAGTTATATAATAAAAAGTAGTTTTGATGTGAGGTCTTTGCTAGCTTGCTATGCTCTTTATAGTAATAAATAAAAGAAGAATAGAATAAAAGCAAAGAGTATACATAATGATCCTATGGTGAGTGATGACCTCACATATAAGAAGTATGTCGATTGAAATTTGTTGGGAATTAACAAACACAATGATTGGTCATTGGTGCAATAAAAAATGAAGTGATAAATAAAGAGAGATTCACATATAAATATATTATCTTGGAAATCTTTTATGATTGTCACCACTCATTAAAATATTACATGCTAAGAAGTTGATGTTGGATAAGGAAGACAACATAATGGGTTATGTTCGCTTGCTACCGGATAGAAGTTATATGTTTTAGATCCTCCAATATGTTGTGCTTGCTTCCACCTCATATTAGCCAAAACTTCCGCACCGGGTAGAGATACTACTTTTGCATCCAAACACCTCAACCCAGTTTTGCCATGAGAGTCCACCATACCTACCTATGGATTGAGTAAGATCGTTCAAGTAATTTGTCATCGGTGCAAAAATCAATAAGAATTGCTCCTAAATATGTGTGATCTTTTATTGTAAGGGAAATAAGCATTGTATGAACTTTTGATAGTAAAGAAATAAAAGTGACGAACTGCATAATAAAGGTTGCTATCACAAAGGGCAATACAACACGGTGTTCCTTTGCACTAAGGGTTTCAGCATTCCAAAACAAGAAGAGCATGACAATCTCTTCACCCCTCTGCGAAAGGACTATCTTTTACTTTTACTTTTTTAAGTATTTACCTTTATGCAAGAGTCATGGTGATCCTCACCACTTCCTTTATTTCGTCTCTCTCTTGGCAAGCATTATGTGTTGGGGAATTATCTAGACACATATACCCATTTGGATGTGGGTGAGCAAGAGTTATTACTGTTGACATCACCCTTGAGGTGAATAGTTGGGAGGCAAAACTATAAGCCCCTATCTTTCTCTGTGTCCCATTGAAACTTTGATCTCATGAGTATCGTGTGAGTGTTAGCAATTATGAAAGAATAAAAGATGATTGAGTATGTGGGTTTGCTTTGAAAGCTCTTATATTGACTCTTTCCGATGTTATGATAAATTGCCAATTGCTTCAATGACAAAGATCATAGTTTGTTGGTTGTCAATAGAGTTCTTGGTTCATACTTTATCTTGTGAATGAATTGTTACTCTAGCATAAGAAATCATATACAATAAGTATTGATGTTCTAAAGATGTTCATGATGCGCTCATGTCCGTATTTTATTTTATCGACACCTCTATCTCTAAACATGTGGACATATTTATCTATCTCGGCTTTCGCTTGAGGGCAAGCAAGGTCTAAGCCTGGGGGAGTTGATACGTCCATTTTGCATCATGCTTTCATATTTATATTTATTGCATTATGGTCTCTTATTACATGTTATGGTACAATACTTATGCCTTTTCTCTCTTATTTTACAAGGTTTACATGAAGAGGAATAATGTCGGTAGTTGGAATTCTGGACTTGAAAAGGAGCAAATCTAAGATACCTATTCTGCACAACTCCAAAAGTCCTGAAAAGTTATGGAGAATTGTTTTGGAATATATAAAAAATACAAGGCCAAACAGATACCAGAGGGGGACCACCAGGAGGTGGCAAGCCTGCCAGGTGCGGCCACCCCCTGGCGCGCCTAGCAGGCTTGTGACCCACCTGGCAGGTCCTCGACGCCCATCTTATACTGTACGAAGGGTTTTGACCTGGAAAAAATTAGAACGAAGCTTTCGATACAAAGAGCTGCCTTCTCAAGGCGGAACTTGGACAGAACCAATCAAGAGGTCCGACAGGGCTATTCTGTCGGGGAAACTTCCCTCCTAGAGGGGGAAATCGAAGCCATCATCATCACCAACAATCCTCTCGTCGAGAGGTGCTCAATCTCCATAAACATCTTCACTAGCACCATCTCCTGTCCAAACGCTAGTTCATCTCTTGTATCCGATCTTTGTCTTAAACCTCAGATTGGTACTTGTCGGTTGCTAGTAGTGTTGATTACTCGCTGTAGTTGATGCTAGTTTGTTTACTTGGTGGAAGATCATATGTTCAGATCCTTTATGATAATTAATACCCCTCTAATTATGAACATGAACATGGTTTGTGAGTAGTTATGTTTGTTCCTGAGGACATGGGATAAATCTTGTTATAAGTAATCATGTGAATTTGGTATTCATTCGATATTTTGGTGAAATTTATGTTGTCTCTCCTCTACTAGTGTAATGTGAACGTCGACTACATAAAACTTCACCATATTTGGGCCTAGGGGAAGGCATTGGGAAGTAATAAATAGATGATGGGTTGCTAGAGTGACAGAATCTTAAACCCTAGTTTGTGCATTGCTTCGTAAGGGGTTGATTAGAATCCATATGTTTCATGCTATGGTTTGATTTATGTTAATTCTTCTTTCGTAGTTGCAAATGCTTGCGAGAGGGGGTAATCATAAGTGGGAGGTTTTTCCAAGTAAGGGCATCACCCAAGCATCGGTCCACCCACATATCAAATTATAAAAGTAACAAACGCGAATCAAAAGAGCATGATGAAAACTAGCTTGACAGAAATTCCCATGTGTCCTCAGGAGTGCTTTGCCTTATATAAGAGTTTGTCGAGGCCTGTCCATTGCTATAAAAAGGATTGGGCTACCTTGCTGCACCGTGGCTACACTTGTTACTTGTTACTCATTAGAAATTATCTTATCACAAAACTATCTGTTACCAATAATTTCAGTGCTTGCAGAGAATACCTTGCTGGAAACCTCTTGTAATTTCCTTCTGCTCCTCATTGGAATTTCAGTGCTTGCAGAGAATACCTTGCTGGAAACCTCTTGTAGTTTCCTTCTGCTCCTCATTGGGTTCGACACTCTTACTTAGCAGAAGGACTATGATAGATCCCCTATACTTGTGGGTCATCATTCATTATGTGCAAGTATGAACTGTGTAGTTCAATTTCACCAATACCACATGTTGTGCCTGGTGTTCTTAACCTATGCCCTTAAGTCCCGCTTTAAACATTTATGCATTGTTTCTCTAAATTTGGTTGCCAGGTTGGTTGCAGTGAGCATTTTTCTAGTTTTCAAGTAGGTGCCTTGCTTTTCTATATCTGGTTGTTAGGTTTATTGCAGTGAGCATTTGTCTAGTTTTCAAGCAAACGTCCTGCTTTTCGTTATCTGGTTGTTAGGTTGGTTCCATTGAGCATTTTTCCAATAGCAAATGACTATATTTGGTTGTTATAGTGAGCATATATGCCTTGTTTATTTTAAGCAGATACCTCGTATACTTGGTTGATGTTAAGCTTGATGTACTTATGATGACTTCAAATGTACTTGCCCATGACAATAATGGGAGTGGCCAACGTTTTCTACCGAGGTTCTTTTCATCCTTCTTCTTATACTCCATCCATTCTGACGGGGATATACCCCATGGTATGACCCGGCCTGGTATGACGCGTCCTGGCGACTCACAGGAGACCCGGCCGCAGACATGACGTCTTATTTATGACCCGATAAGCGGGTCACAAGATGACCAAGACCAAGACCCGGCGGGTGAGCCAGTGCCAGGCGGCTCACAAGAGAAGGCCCACAGGAGAAGGCCCACAAGAGAGAAGGATTCCCTTAAAGGAAATAAGACCCGAAGTAGGATTCATGAGAGACTAGTCCTAATCCTACTCCTAGTAGGACTCTATTTGTAAACCTACCCTCTCCACTTATATAAGGAGGGGTAGAGCACCCCTAGAGGGACAAGTTCTCAAGAGACACAAGTCTACAAGTTTGGACAACACAAGAGATTAGAGGCACAAGAGATTAGAGGTAGCAATTAGCACCCTTGTAACCGAGAGATCTTCATCATCATCAATACCAGACAAGCAGGACGTAGGCTTTTACCTCCATCGGAGGGGCCGAACCTGGGTAAAACTCCGTGTCTTCTCGATTCCGATCAACCCTTCAAGTCGCCACGTAGTTGCATCTCGCCCTGAACCTAAGTTCGTTCACCCGGACATCTGCCGTGACAATCCACGACAGTTGGCGCCCACCGTAGGGCAGCCACGGTGTTGTTGTTCTGGAGGGATCTCTTCTAGGGATCGAGAAGCTACCGATACACTGGATGAAGAAAAGTCAGCATGGAAGGATCTGCACAGTCGCCATGGCGAGCAGCCGGAACGACATATACACAATTCGACATCAAGAGAGATTAAAGTGGTGTTAAGTGTGTCACCAAGTCAAATTCGAGAGATGAGTTTCCACTACTGCTGCTGCACCTCACCGATTACTACTCAAATATTGGTTCAGGTCCAAAGAAAAGAGATCAGAGGTTGGTACACGTGGACAGTGCATAAAATTTACATGGAAATCAAGAAGAAGAAAAAGAAAAGGGGAATAGAGGGCCACGACCCAGTGGTGGACGCGGACGTGGACTTGCAAAAAGTAGCCACCACGACTGCAGGACGGGCAGTCAGACTCGGCTTCCATTGACGAAGACGCTGGCTTGCCCCGCATGGCAACCTCGCCGGGCTGGGAGCCGCCCCGTGCCGCCTACATCGCCTTGTTGTGGCCCCCAGCCACTCTGCCTTGCCCACCAGTGCCGGTCCCGCCCCTACAGCTCCACCTTGCCTTGCCGGCATGCCTCTACCGCCATGTCGCCTGCTTGACTCCACCATCGCGTTTTTGCCGCCAGCCGGCTCTACTTACGCTCGCCTCGATGGCCGCCCCACAGCACCCTTGCCGGTACTTCCACGGCCACGCGGCCGACCTCTGGCGGGTCGCTGCCCTGCGCGCCCTGCCATGCTCCGGCGGCTCGACGCCCTGCCGCTGTGACCCCATCCACTGGATCCGCCCTGGCTCTGCTGACTCTGCAGCGCGTGAGATGCCGTTGCCCTCACCCCTGCGTCCGCGTGCCCACGTTGGCCGTTCTGCCCCGTTCGCTTGCCACATCGGCCGGGTGGATCCCGAGCGTTCGCCCCGTCTGGCCGTCGCCTTGCCGTGTTGCTCGGGGCACCTCCGCAAGCCGTGATTCCTCTCGCCTCTCTCACCTGCCGTCGCGGCCTGGCCGGCTCAGTTTCGCCTCCTACTACAGCTGCTGTCCACTTTGCCGAGCCGGTGGCTCAATCTGGGGCCTAATAGCGTCAGCAAATCAAATACGGGATAGGTGCTACCGCCACTGCAAAAAAAACTGAGAAAGAAATATGAAGGCAGGCCACGTAGGTGGTACAACTTTTTTCAAAGTGTATGTAGGAGGTCATGTGACTACATCCACTATTATCCAGAGCAGACATCCGCATTCATTTGATAAAAATCCCAGGTGATAATCATCCAATCCATTTTTCAGTGCATATTATTGTCCGAGGACAATTATTTTGCCCTGTTTTTACGCAGGATAGTTATTCAAGTGGAGAGATACTGCGGAGATGGAAGCACGCTAACACCATTCTGGACCAATGTGGGTTCGTGTCGTGCTGCACCGGCTTATCGTGGCCGCCTCTCGCGACAGCACCGGCTTACAGCACCATGGATGTTCCTCGCCATCAGCGCCGGCTTACAAACGCCGTGGACGTCTCTCGCCACCAGTGACCGGCTTACAAACACCGTTGCCGACTCTTGCCATCCGTGCCAGCTTACAACGTCGTGGCGTCTTCCACAACAGCGCCGGGTTACAATGCCGCGGCTGATTTCTACGTCTACATCAACACGCTGGTGGCTGCACACAAACCGTCCACCGTCCTACGGTCCAATTTACATCAACATCAGGTGCAGTGCTCGTCGATACGAGCCGCCCAATGGACAAGCGCATAAATTGCCGCCACTACAGTTTGGTTCACTTCAAACAAACAGTCGGAACGAACCATTGACCGGATCATTGAAACAATTCATACGGGATCATCTATAACCCGCCACGGTTAACCTCAACTTCCAGTGAAGATCGTCAAGCCGCCTCTTCGAGTCAACTTGAGGCTCGGGGGCTATAGACATGGCAAGACACATTTGGTCGTTTTCAATGAGAAGCCTGGGTCTTTGCAAGATGAAATTTCCCGACTCAGAAATTTGAGTTGAAGTGGTTTGTTCACCGTCAAAACGGCTGATCTATCATCCGGCTTTATGCCCTATCAAGCGTTGTTGCAGGGAGGCTTCTTGCCTTCGGGTATAGCTTACATCTCCCCTGCATAGTCTGCTTTTACGCCGTTGCAAGGAGGCATCTTGCCTTCGGGTATAGCTTACATCTCCCTTGCACAGCTGGCGATATGCCCAATTAAGCACTATTGCAAAGAGGCTTCTTGCCTTCGATTATAGCTTACATCTCCTTTGCACAGCCAGCTATTATTAAACTGTTACAAGGAGGCTTCTTGCCTTCGGGTATAGCTTACATCTCCCTTACACAGTTGGCTTTATGCCTAGTTTGGTTACATTAAGTGTTGTTGTTGATGGAGGCTTCTTACCTTTGGTATAGCTTACATTACCCTAAGACAACAGCATGTACACCAAATTCCAGTTGCTTATCAACTGCGGCCATCGAAGGGGGCTTCTTACCGACGGGTTCTCTTATCTCACCCTAATGGTCGGCTTTATGCCACTTCCGATTACTTATTAACCACGGTTGTCGAAGGGGGCTTCTTACCGACGGGTTCGCTTATCTCACCCTAACAACCGGCGTTTACGCCAAAAACTCAGTTGCTTATCAACTATAGCTGTTGAAAGAGGCTTCTTGCCTTCGGGTATAGCTTACATCTCCTTTCAAACAGCCGGCTTTATGCCATCTTAGGCTAATTGTTAGTCGCGGCTGTAGATGGAGGCTTCTTGCCTTGGGGTACAGCTTACATCTCCCATCGATAGCCGACGTTCGCGCATACAACATTTGCTGTTAAAAGGAGGCTTCTTACCATCAGGTATAGCTTACACTACCCTTCATACAGCCAGCTTTAGGCTGCTTCCGGTTCATACATAGTCGCAGTTGTCAATAGAGGCTTCTTACCATCAGGTATAGCTTACATTATCCTAAGACAATCGGCTCCTTAATGGATTCATCTGACAAGAGCCGGAGCCATGTTGCTCCAGTTGACAAAGATATTATCCGGCTCTAATCTTCTGGAGAAGGAATGACGTCTTCAAAGACAAACACCCCTCATCAGAAAAGCTCAAGGTATATTTATGCAAAAGGGGATCAATCAATAAAGAGCTAGTAAAACAAAAACATGGAGAGACGGAAATATATACATCCGGAGTTGCATTCAAGAAAGGCAGAATTATCCTTAAAGCTATTACAAAGGTGCTCTCAAATGGGAGCTAAAAGGTGGAGCCGTGGATTATCAAGGGGGCTTCCCACCTCGAGATAAACATGCCGGCTTATCAAGATGGGTGAGAGCAAGATTATGAGAAAAGGAGCAATGCTGTGAAAGGTATAAACATCTCCGGGTTGAGCTTCTTCAAGCCGCCCTTATAACAATGCAGAATATATCCTGTCTTGTTTATTTTTGCAGGTACTATCTCTTAAAAGATGAGCCGCCGTTAAGCATTTTGCAAAGAGCAAATGGATCTTTTAAATAGCCAATATGGATGGATCTTCATGGTTTATCATAACCAGTAATAAATGATTGGGATTTTTTCAAACCAGCTCAGAGAAATTATTATCTTTGAAGAGCCACCCTATCAGATATAATGATGTGGCATCTAATTGTCCGGTTCTCGGATTTCTTTAATTGTGCTCTGCAGTAATCTACAACACTCACGGATTTCTCAAACTTATATTTGCCGAGTTGCACCGCAACCACGAGCAGGAATTTCATGTCAAAGACAAAGGAATTATTCCAGGATATTCATTCCGGGTTATATTACGATCACGGTCAAAGATTCATTCAAAAAATTATGGTGAGACGTATTATTCTCACATAGTCCCGAGTCGCCGCAGGCAGACGACCCGACACTTGGGGGCTACATTATCCAAGTCCAAGTTTATATCAAATATGCAAGTCCCATGTTGCTGCAAGCATGCACCACGACACTTGGGGGCTAATGCAAGCCGGTTTTTAAACCATTACATTGTCAGCAAGACCATATTATCTCAAGGAGATGAGTCGGCCCTTCTATATTTTTTCCGAAGTCCCAATCCAGTAATTCTTACTAACCCGTCACTTGGGGGCTACAGTATTCAGCTGTTCCAACAGATTAAGAGACTAAAATTAAAGACCCGGCGCATCACATTCTGATGAGCCGGCCCTTGGGGGCTACACCCGCCGAAGCGTTCTGGTGAGCCGGCCCTTGGGGGCTACCCCCGCCGAAGCTTTCTGATGAGCTGGCCCTTGGGGGCTACACCCGGCGAAGCATTATAATATATATGGCAATTATAAGTCCTAGGTTGCTGCAGGCAGGACAACCCGGCACTTGGGGGCTACACAGTCCAAAATGTTATTTGCAAAGCACCAGGTTATCATGGATAATCTCGGAGCTTGGGAGCTACAGGTAATATGGACATATCAAAAACTTTGAGGAGAATTTTCAAGATATTAAATATGGAGTTCAGTTGTTAGACCCGACGTCACCAAGACTTATGACCCGGTGTTATCAAAAGATCATAACCCACCAGAGTTTATATAAGCCTCCCTGCTTCACAACAATGGAAGTCTGGTTCTACATCATATGGATTTTCATCCCAATATTTATCAAGTCAGCAGGATTCTAGTTATTTAACCCGAAGTCACCAACGATAATGACGCGGCATCATCAAATGATTATAACCCGACGGAGATGACCCGCTAAGAGTATTAGAAGCCGACTCAATGGCATATGGGTGTTCTATTCTCAATATTTTTCAAAAGACATTAACAAGCAAGATGATTATCAAGATGACTCATTCATATGGAGAAAAGACCCGGATTTCTGAGAAGCCATTTTATAAGTCGGCCAAACGAGCAAGCCGGCCACTTAACATATTTGTTACTCTTATTTCAGGAGCTTACCATGAATAAATTCAAGCTAACCCGGGGGCTAATGACGGGGATATACCCCATGGTATGACCCGGCCTGGCGACTCACAGGAGACCCGGCCGAAGACATGACATCTTATTTATGACCCGGCAAGCGGGTCACAGGATGACCAAGCCCATGACCCGGCGGGTGAGCTGGCGCCAGGCGGCTCACAAGAGAAGGCCCACAGGAGAAGGCCCACAAGAGAGAAGGATTCCCTTAAAGGAAATAAGACCCGGAGTAGGATTCGTGAGAGACTAGTCCTAATCCTACTCCTAGTAGGACTCTATTTGTAAACCTACGCTCTCCACTTATATAAGGAGGGGTAGAGCACCCCTAGAGGGACAAGTTCTCAAGAGACACAAGTTTACAAGTTTATACAACACAAGAGATTAGAGGCACAAGAGATTAGAGGTAGCAATTAGCACCCTTGTAACCGAGAGATCTTCATCATCATCAATACCAGACAAGTAGGACGTAGACTTTTATCTCCATCGGAGGGGCCGGACCTGGGTAAAACTCCGTGTCTTCTCGATTCTGATCAACCCCTTGAAGCTGCCATGTAGTTGCGTCTCACCCCGAACCTAAGTCCGTTCACCCGGACATCTGCCGTGACAATCCACGACACATTCCTTCATCTAGTCCATCTAGATTTTTGTGATGTATCTACATGTACCATCTAAAATGTATACAATACAAAGTTTTGGGATGTATCTAATGAAATGGAATTGCAATTCTAGATGTAACTGTGTTTCTCTACAAACTTTGTCAAAGTAAGAAATGTTGACTTCTCAAAATGTTTATATGCAACACATTCTGGAACTGATGGAGTCATATATTATACCATTGTGCAACTACATTTTAGCTTCTAATGTTGGCTTCTTGCTTGTAGGTACATATGTCTTAGGTAAAGATCCATTCCTAGACCCTTTTTGTGTGTGGAGTAATGTCGTGGGGAACGAACACCTAAGGGATCGCGGGGACCCCTTTCGGTTCGGCAGGGGGCGAGCTGACACGAAGAGCCGGTTTGGTAAACCGTGCACGGGGGATTTTTACCCAGGTTCGGGCCGTACGGATGCGTAAAACCCTACTCCTGCTTGGTTATATTGATTGTGTTCTAGCGTTCTAGCTACAGGAGCGCCATGGACGGCTACTACGCGAGCTTGGAAACCTCCAGTTGCCTAACCGTCGGGCTGTCTGGTTGCCTAACCTTCCAAAAGTGCAAAAAAGTCCTCCTCTGTAACACCCTGGGCCTCCTTTTATACTTAAGGGAATCCTAATAGTGGCGTATAGTGTGCACACGGGATTCTCACTACTGCTATAGTGCTATCATACCTAACCCTGGCGGAGTAGGACAAGAGCGTTAAATGTGTCGTCAGGGGCCTCAGTCTGTCAATGGAACGGGAAGGGGGCCCATCCCATCGGTGCCTCTTAGCTCCCTCCAACGTTGACGCCACGACACGCGTCCATGTGAATCGACACTTGGCATGTGCGCTGGCGGTCCTTGTCGGCGCCTTGCCTTGCCAGGACCTTGCCTTGCTAGGGACCTGGAGGCTCTACAGCCCTCTCGACAAGGTCTTGCCAATAGTCTTGAGTCTTCTGTGCTGGTGCTTGGCAAGTCTTCGCTGGGCCTTGCCGCCGGGGCGGCAACTACTGCCTGTGCACGAGTAAAGGGGCGCTAGATGGCCCCAAAACTCTAGTGCACCGACAGGAGCCCCCGAGCCTTGGCCATAAACGATGCGAGGCGTTGTTGGGCTAGGCCCAACAGTGCACAGGCACGCACGATAGGGGTGCTGCAGTTGTGGCTAGTGCGCCAGCTACGCTTCCCCGCGATGCCCATTGAATGCGGGTAGTGGGATTCGTGCATGGCGCAGCTGCCGAGTTTTCAATTACTGCGTCAGGTATTTTATGCCATGCGCGCCGCATGCATAGTGGGGAGCTAGCAACGGGGGCCCATGATTTAAAGTCCTGAGAGAAGGCAATAACTGCAGCACCATGATTGAGGGCGCCGCTATTGAAGGACGTGGGCGGCGTGCTTTGGAGTGGGGGAGAGCCAGCACTCACGTTTCCTCCTATAAAATGGAGACAGCGGGGGCGGAGCTCATCCACCATTCTTCTGCCCTTCGAGTGCAAAACTCTGTAGTCCTCCCCCTCCTCCCTCATCTTCGCAATCTTCAGGTAGCACCCGCCCTTCACCATGACCAGGGGGCGGGGGAGACCACCTTCCTCGGATGCGAGGAGGAGCTCTCGTCTAGATGCTTCTGCCGTGGAGGCGGAGGTTGGCTCGGGTTCGTGTGGTGGAGGAGGCGCGAGAGGTCATGGCCACCGTGGAGGTCGAGGTCGGGGGAGGCAGAGCGCTGCACCACCCCCTCCTCCGATGCCAGGCATTTCTATCGAAGAGGCCCATGCCAAGGGTACGGCGCTGGACTTCGTCCTCGAGCTTGGCGGCCCCCTCCGAAGCTATCTGCGTCTCCCAGGCCTCTTTGCTAGGGCAAGGGAGGACGACCATCCGCCCTTCTTGTGGCTGCGGATGGCAGGGTGTTGTAATGGCGCGATGCGGGTGGACGTTGAGTACCCAACGCGTCGTGTCATGTTCCTTAGGCGTGGTTGGAAGACCTTCTCCCATGTCCACAATCTCCAGGTGGGGCATGTTCTTTGTTTAAAATGAGGAAGGCCAATACACTCTCCATCAAGATTTATGGGAGCTCTGGCATCCGCCTCAGCTACTGCGAAGAGAGCGCGATCAGCGCCTAAGTCCTATCCTCCGACGAGAGTGACAGGGAGGACAACAGCGAAGACAACAGCGATGAGTCAGGACCTCAGGTGGTCAAGTCGGAGCCCGAAGATTCGAGCTCGGACTAACCGCCACCGCGCCAACATCGCCAGCCTCACACCTCTCCCCCTCTCGGCCAGATGTCCTTACCGGGTGCGTCAGGCCCGGGCGCTGCATCATATTCCATCTCCAGCAGGCCCGTGGACTTCGGCTTCTGGGGTCCATCCCCCTTTCCGCCCTCTCCTTCGTGCAATGCTGGTCCAGGAGGGACCAAGATCTTGCTTGCCCATCTAGCAGCCCTGCGCGTTCGTGCAGTGCTGGTCCATAGGGGTCAGGCCAGGCTTCTGCCGGGGGCTTCTCACCATCTTTTTCTTCTTGTATCCCAGCTCTCCTTTCCATCGTTTTATTCATGTAGTCTCCCCTAGGGGAGAAAGTCAAATAAAGATGTACTTAGAAAAAAAGGAAGTACCTTATGTAAATTTAACCCCATTTTGAATGAATGCATATTATCTTCCTTGTTAGACTGTTTCTGTGTATGGAATTTTCCCTATGCCCTTTTTGGAAGGATCTTGTCGGCACGTGTAGCCCTATCGCGAGCGCTTTCAGGAACGAGTCCTTACTAGCCTGCTAGCGGTGCCACTATCGGCAAGACACCTTGGCGTCCTGGGCACGGCCATTCAAGGCATTGGCCTTACTCGAAACCGGGATAAGGGCGCGAGCTCTGTCACTCGAATTGTTGAGCGGACTTGAAACAAAACAAGGAGTGCGGGCGAAGCCACTTAAGCCGTTGAGCTGTTCCGAACGCAGTGAGGGCGCATCCAATCGTGGCAAGGTTCCCGTGCGTGCAGGTTTTCCATCCAGAAATCGAAGTCGCTCAAGGAAAATAACCTTATGGCGAGGATTCACATGGGGTTTCCGCAACTTATCTTTTTGTTGCCTTTCTCCTTCTAGCAATTTTTTTTGGGACGCCGCACTCATAGGTATCTGTACCATCATCCCCCCTGCAAAGCTGCATGCGAGGTATCCGTCTCTCCCTTGAGAAAAAGAAAGAAGAGAAAATATGGATATGGAAGCTTAGCGATCCGTTAGTCCTTGTTGGGATTAAGTGTAATGCAATACTTCAGATAAACATGCACATAAGTAAACATGAGAATCAAACAGGATTGCAGGACACTTATCTGTATTTATGTATGCACAGGGTCTCATCCTGGCTTTGTACCAAGGATTACATGCTTCAGTGGCAAGACTTGTACAAAAGGTGGTTGTCGGGGCTTACTCGACAACCGCGCCTTATGGGCAGAACTTTCAAAGATGTTCGATATTCTAGGAGTTGCTCATCGAAACGCCATCCTCGGTCTCCAAGCGGACTGCACCGGGCCTAGTGACTCGTGCTACCCGATATGGGCCTTCCCACTTTGGCGCCAACTTGTTTGGATTGTTGGACAACTAAACTTGCCGAAGAACATGGTCACCTTCCTCATGACTTCTGGCATTGACATCGCGGCTATGGTAGCGGCGCAAGGCTTGTTGGTAGCGTGCAACTCTCACAGTAGCCTGAAGACGGTCTTCCTCAAGGAGCGTCGCGTCGTCTTGCCACAACAGCTCTTGCTCGAGCTCATCATAAGTGAGCACTCGAGGTGACCCGTATATGAGTTCCGTGGGGAGAACTGCCTCCGCCCCATAGACAGGGGAGAAGGGTGTCTGGCCGGTAGCTCGATTTGGTGTCGTCTTGATTCACCAAAGAACCACCGGTAACTCATCAATCTAGTTCCTTCCGCACTTGTGCGGCCTATCAAAAGTTCTTGTGTTGAGGCCTCGCAACACTTCAGCATTAGCCCTCTCTGCTTCACCGTTTCTCCTCGGGTGGGCGACGGAAGCAAAACAGATTTTGCTACCAAGGTCTTGGACATACTGCATGAAGGTTCGGCTCGTGAACTGTGTGCCGTAGTCAGTGATGATCCTGTTGGGAACACCAAAGCGGAAAACCAGTCCTTTAAAGAACTTGACACCAGACTGTGCTATCACCATCCTCACTACTTCCACTTCCGGCCACTTTGTGAACTTGTCGATCTCCACATACAAGTACTCAAAGCCCCCGGCAGCACAGGGAAAGGAGCCCAAGATGTCGAGCCCCCAGACCAAAAATGGCCAGGAGAGAGGGATTGTTTGAAGGGCTTGAGCTGGTTGATGTAGTTTCTTCAAATGAAACTAGCATGCTTCACACTTGGTTACTAACGCAGTTGCATCCTGGAGGGTAGTGGGCCAAAAGAAACCTTGCCGGAATGCCTTTCGGACAAGTGCTCTTGATCCTATGTGGGAGCCACATATGGTACATATGAGACCGGCAGGCTACTTTATCTGCTTCATCTTGTTCCTTGGGGAATTCTCCTGTTTGAAGGAATTGGACAAGGTACTGTGCCCATGCTGGAGCCTGGGGCTCAACAACAAGGACTAAAGGCGTATCCTCTGCCTGAGGGCCTGCCAAAGTCTGCTGCACCCCGACAAGCATGGCGGGAGCGTATGCTTCTACGGCAAGAGCCGATGGCCCCGCCGGAGCATAGTACTCACCGGCAAGCCTGCCGTTCCCTCTGGCAACCTTCTCACCGGCGGCTTCGGCAAGCTATGCTGGGAAATACTTGCCGGAACTTAACTTCCTTCTCCTCTCTTGCCCAGTTGATGTTGTCATGGAGGGTTGAGTTAGTTGGAGCAAGAATGTTCCTGGTTCCATAGGTAACTTGAGGGCAACACTCTTTGACAGGCCATCGACAACTTTGTTCTCTGCACGTGGAACGTGCTCCATTTGCAGGATGTCAAAAGGTTCTTCCAACTTCCTTACTTCATCTACATAAGATTCCATCAATGGACTCTGTTTATATTTGTTCACTTGCCTGACGACAAGTTGAGAATCACCCCTGACAATAAATTTCTTGATCCCAAGGTCTGCCGCAATCCGGAGACCGGCAAGCAGCCCTTCATACTCAATAGTGTTGTTCGTTGATCTCTCCCGAGGAAAGTGCATTTGGACCACGTATCTGAGGTGCTCTCTAGTGGGTGCGACAAGTACCACTCCGGCACTGGCTCCTTGTAGCGAGAAAGCTCCATCAAAATACACAATCCATTCTTGATCAGTCTCCTTGCCAGGGAGAGTTGACTCTGGAATCTCTTCATCCGGCATTGGGGTCCATTTTGCAATGAAATCCGCCAAGGCCCTGCTCTGAATGGTCAAAGTGCTTTCAAACTTAAGACCAAATCTTGATAATTCCTGGGCCCACTCCACAATCCTGCCGGTAGCTTTTGGGTTTCGCAATATCCGTTGTAGCGGGAAGTGGGTGACAACGGTGATCTCATGTGCTTGGAAGTAATGGCGAAGCTTCCTCGAGGCCATAAGAAGGCCGAAGGGAAAAAAATTCATGCTAGAATACCTTGATCTAGCCCCCTGCAGGAAGGAGCTGACAAAATAGACCGGTCGCTATACCATTTTCTTCTTCTGGACTATCGCTTTCGACTGCGCAGACCCTCCCGAAGACTGTCCTGGCTCATCGCTTGGCGGTCTTGCCGTTGCCGCTTCTTCTTCATCAACTTCTCTTCCAGCCACTAGTGCAGCACTTACTAATTGATTTGTTGCCCCTAGGTACAGCAGCAACGGTTCTTGTGGTTTTTGTTCAACTAGGACCGGCAGAGAGAAAAGGTACTTCTTCAAATCCTACAGTGTCGCCTCCACTTCCGGAGTCCATTTCATCGGACCTGCCTTCTTCAGGATTTTGAAAAAGGGTAGGGCGTGCTCAGCAGATTTTTATATGAACCTACTCTGGGCAGCAACATAGCCGGCAAGGCGTCGCATGTCCTTGACTCATCTTGGTGCCTCAATCTGCTCAATTGCTTTGATGTTGTCAGGATTCGTGCCGATTCCCCGTTGAGACACAAAGAACCCGAGAATCTTGCCGGATGGGACGCTGAACACACATTTCTCGGGGTTGAGCTCCATGTTGATCTTCTGCTTGACGGACCACGCGTGTGGACAGACGGCAAGGTGGTGCTCAATCACCTTCCTAGGAACACCGGGGATATCAGATGGTTGCCATGCAAACACATCGACATTTGCCCGTAGGAAGGGGACGAGCGCGCTTTCCTATTTGTCATCAAGGGTGGAACTTATGGTGAAAGTTCCCCCCGTGCCATCCTCCTTAGCGGGCACCTTCTTGGTCTCTAGTGGGGCAGCCTTGGATTTTTTGCTCTTGTCGGTGGAGCTCTCTGGCACATCGTCAACAGTAGCGCAACACCCCAAAGAGGTGCGCTTGCCAGATTGTGCGCCAAAGGCATTGCCGGTCTTCTTCCCCTCAGGAGCTGCAGTGGCAGGAGCAAGTGCCTTAGTGGCAGGTGATGCGACTGCGCCCCGGTAGACTTGGTCGGTGCAAATAAGCGTGCTCTTCTTGTCGAGTGGATGGTAATGACGCTTATTGGTCCCGGCATCTTCAACACGTTGTAAGAGAAGTGAGTGGCCGCCATGAACTTGGCCAGTGCCGGACGGCCAAGAATGCCATTGTATGGCAACAAGATCTCGGCAACATCAAAGACGATCTTCTCCGTTCTGAAATTGATGTCGCTGCCAAACATCATCGGCAATGTGACCTTGCCTTTTGACTGAGTCCTTCCCGAATTGACGCCTTCGAAAGCACCTGTTGGCTCGAGATCTCGTCAGGAATCTGCAACCTCCGAATGACATTGGGCGAGATCAGGTTTAGGCTGGCCCCACTGTCGACTAACATCTTCGTCAACTTGAGATTGCGGATTGTCGGCAAGACCAACAACGGCAAGCACCCAATCGCAGTTATGCGATCAGGGTGATCCTCGGCGTCGAAGATGATAGGAGTGTTGGACTGTTGGTGCACTAGAGTTTTTGGGCCATCTAGTGCCCCTTTACTCGTGCGCAGGCAATAGTAGCTGCCCCGGCAGAAGGACCTAGCAAAGACTTACCAAGCATCAGCACAGAAGACTCAGGACTATCGGCAAGACCTTGCCGGGAGGGCTGTAGAGCCTCCAGGCCCCCCAACAAGGCAAGGCTCCGGCAAGCACCACCGGCGCATAGGACAGGTGTCGATCCACATGGACGCGTGTTGTGGCCTCAACGTTGGAGGAAGCTAAGCGGCGCCAATGGGATGGCCCCCGTCCCGTCCCACTGATGGACTGAGGCCCCTGACGGTGCATTTAATGATCTTGTACTACTCCGTCAGGGTTAGGTATGATAGCACTGTAACAACACTGTGTGTCCCGTGCGCGCATTGTATGCCACTGTTGGGATTCCCTTAAGTATAAAAGGAGGCCCAGGGCATTACAAAAGAGGACTTTTTTGACTCTCGAACCTTTGGACTCTTTAGCTTTTAGGGATCTTAGGTAGTTAGGCAACCGGACAGCCCAATGGTTAGAGAGGAAGAGAAGGCTCCCAAGATCACGTAGCAGCTGTTCATGGCGCTCCTGTAGCTCGAACCCTAGAAAAAGATCAATATAACCAAGCAGGAGTAGGGTTTTACGCATCCGTGCAGCCCGAACCTGGGTAAAAACACCCCATATGCAGCTCACCGAACCGGCTCTTTGTGCCAGCACGCTCCCTCGCCGAACCAAAAGGGGCCCCTGCGGTCCCATAGGTGTTCATTCCCCATGACATTTTTTGGCGCGCCAGGTAGGGGAGCGCGTAAGAGGTTCTACGAACCCATTCTGGTGGTCTACACCCCAGCTTCATCGTCACCATGGCCCCCAAGAAGAAGGGCCTGACTACGTTGGTCCATCCGCGTCCGCCATTCCTGTATCTGCACACATAGGATACGGCGTGGACGCAGGTGGAGGAGGAGGAGGCGGAGGTTCAGAACTTCCGCGAAGTTCGTGTGACCAAGGCCAAGCAAGCGGCGACACTCACCGTAGAGACGCCCATGGCGACGGTGGGAACCCCCACATGCCCAGGTCTCATGATAGATCGGCACCGCATGCTGGTGGTACAACGAACTCCGGGGGCAGAAGAGTATCTCCCAAGGCCCCCATGCCGACGCCTATGTCGCGACCTTCGCAGGACACGTGCGGAGAGCCACGCCACGACGCCCACAGTTCTTAGCATCCCCACAGAAAGGCTCATGCACATCATTCCCAAGATGCGCAGGACCAGCACGCGAGCGGGAATGGCATGCCGATGCGGGACCGCAGAGGTGCTCCTTCTAACACGGTTAGGAGTCAGAGCACCTCGCGTTCCTCGTGCCGTTCGATGCTGTCCATAGTGGAGGAAGCGATGGCATGGGCTCAGCTACTCCTAAACTTCCCTCCTGCTGCGGAGAAGCTCGATGAATGGAGATCCACCATTTAGAGCTTCCTCAGCCTCGTAGACAAGCTTCGGCCTGCAGGGCCGCCTCAGGACAGTGGTGAGGTGCCCGAGGTTGGCACGACCTCGACACATTCTCCTCCGCGATAGCATCGTTAGTTGCTGACGCAACAGACCAACACCCAAGATGGTTACTCGATGGTGTCGTCTGATCCGTGGATGCGCCGTTATCAGCATGATGCTCTTCATGAACATGGCAAGGAGGACGCTTGAACTGCGATCGAGTGGCAACGAGAAGCACGCCTCCAATCAGACAGGCGCGCGGGACCCACTGTGGACAAGTCTGCGCCGAGGTACCCTGTCAGCCTACCGTATGAGGTAGGCTGCCCAGCGTTTAGCCCCGAGCTATGGCAAGTCTAGTGGCCCAACACCTACATGTTCAAACCAGAGGTCAAAGTACGATGGCAAGACCCATTCGTCAGAGTTCCTGAGCATCTACACCATCGCGATGCAGGCTGCAGGGGGCCGCGACGACAAGATATTGGCTAACTACACCCTGTTGGTGCTTAAGCCCAACATGAAGTCATGGCTGATGCACTTCCCAGAGAGATCCATCGACTCCTGGGCGGACCTGTGTCACGAATTCGTTGGCGCCTTCACTGGGGGTCATCAAGCTCCTCGCAAGGAGAGCGACCTGCACATCATCCCCCAGAAGGAAGGCAAAACTCTGTGCAAGTACATCCAGAGGTTCGGCCGCGTGCACCACAACATCCCAGACGTTCACCCTGCCGCTGTTGTCAGCGTGTTCCATCAGAACGTGTGCAACCGCAGGATGTGGGAAGGGCTGGCGATGAACAGAGTTAGGGTTGTCGCCGAGCTTTATGCTTTGGCAGACAAATGCACTCATACTAAAGAAGGAAGAAGACTCCCAGGCGAGAATGCTGGTGCGGAGGTCGACTCTAACGATGAAGACACTGCTCCCTCAGCAAAGAAGGGCCGGCAGCGGAACAAGAAGCGCAAGGGAAAGACCGTGCTAGCCATCAAAGGATCCGGCAACCCTGGTGCCACCAAGAAAGGCGAGGTCGACGACCCCGGTAACGATGTTGCTGGGTGCACCTCCTGCCATGCTCTGGCGGCTGCCGGTAAGCCGAGCGACTTCGGCAAGCAGTATTGTAAGATCCATCGCACCAGGGGCCACGACCTCCAAGACTGCCGGCAAGTTGAGCAGCTTGCCAAGGAGCAGAAGGCTGAATATGAAAGTCGCGACAAGGAGAAGGGTCGGGATGGTGCTGAGGGGTCTGGCAAGAAGCATGTTGGCCAAGGATGTCGCCGTGGCAAGCCTAAGCAACAGAAGGATCGGCCCACCCGCGGCCGTGACAAGCAAGAGGGAGACGATGAAGACGTAGAAGAGGACGACGAGTCTAGTGAGCATGAGTTCGAGAGAGCTACAGAATCGATGTGCATAGAAGGAGGAGCCTTGTCGCATTCCTCTCACTGCCAAATTAAATAGTAGGCGCAAGAGGTTAATGCGGCAGAGCCCTCTATCGGTGCACAGAAACCTTTGAAATGGTCAAACATTCATATCATCTTCGATGCCGAGGATCACCCTGATCGTATAACCGCGGTCGGGTGCCTACCGTTGTTGGTCTCGCCAACAATCTGCAACCTCAAGGTGACGAAGATGTTAGTCAATAGCGGAGCCAGCCTAAACCTAATCTCGCCCGATGTCATTCGAAGGCTGCAGTTTCCTGGCAAAGATACCGAGCCGACATGCGCTTTCCAAGGGGTCAATTCGGGAAGGACTCAGCCGAAAGGCTGTTGGGGAACGTCGCATGGGAAACAAAAAAATTCCTACGCACGCGCAAACCTATCCATGGTGATGAGAATCTATGAGAGGGAGAGTGGATCTATGTACCCTTGTAGATCGATAAGCGGAAGCGTTAAGAAACGCGGTTGGTGTAGTCGAACTTCTTCGCGATCCAAATCGCCGAGCGTCCCGCGATCCAATCACGAACCGTCCCGCGAACACATCATGATCTGTCCCGCGAACTCATCACAATCCGTATCACGATCTTGATCATGATCTATCCCGTGAACTCATCACAATCCGTTCCGTGATCACATCACGAACCGTCTCGCGATCTCGACCACGGTCCTTCCGATCTAGCGCCGAACGGATGACACCTCCGCGTTCAGCACACGTGCAGCTTGATGACGATCTCCACCGTCTCGATCCGGCAAGAGGAGGTGGAGAGGAGAGAGAGTTCATCGGCAGCGTGACGGTGCTCCGGTGATGGTGGTGGAGCAATTCGGGCAGGGCTTCGCCTAAGCACTGCAGAAAACCGATCTAGAGGAGAAACTATGCACCGGTGTAACGGGTAGCACGTGGCCGGAAATTCTGTCCAAAACCCACCCAATCCACTAGTATATGGAGGAGGAGAGGAGAGGAGAGGCATCCAAGGCCTTTGGGTCGGCCGAAATAGGAGGTGGGAAGCAATCCTACTTGACCTCCAATCCTAGTTGGAGTAGGATTGCCTCCTATTGGCTGATTTTCCACTTTTTGCTTTAGGACTTTCTCTCCTGCGCCATGGGCCTTTGTGGATGTTTTCCCAGCCCACTAAGGGCTGGTTATTATTCTCCCACAGCCCATGGACCTCTTGGGGTCGAAATACCCCTCCCGGAGGCCTCCCGATACACTACCGGCACTCCCGGTACACTACCGGCACTCCCGGTACACTACCGATGAGCCCGAAACTTTTCCGAAAACCAAACTGGGACTTCCTATATATGTATCTTTACCTCCGGACCATTACGGAGCTCCTCGTGACGTCCGGGATCTCATCCGGGACTCCGAACAAACTTCGGTCACCACCATACACAACTCTACACTACCGAAACGTCACCGAACCTTAAGTGTGCAGACCCTGCGGGTTCGAGAACTATGTAGACATGACCGAGACACCTCTACGGTCAATAACCAATGGCGAGACCTGGACGTCCACATTGGTTCCTACATATTCTACGAAGATCTTTATCGATCGAACCTCTATGTCAAGGATTCAGTTAATCCCGTATAACGTTCCCTTTGTTCTTCGGTATGTTACTTGCCCGAGATTCGATCGTCGGTATCTCCATACCTAGTTCAACCTCGTTACCGGCAAGTCTCTTTACTCGTTCCGTAATACAAGATCCCGCAACTAACAATTAGTCACATTGCTTGCAAGGCTTATTGTGATGTTGCATTACCGAGTGGGCCCCGAGATACCTCTCCGTCACACGGAGTAACAAATCCCAGTCTCGATCCATCCCAACTCAACAAACACCATCGGAGATACCTGTAGAGCACCTTTATAGTCACCCAGTTACATTGCGACGTTTGATACACACAAGACACTCCTCCGATATCTGTGAGTTGCATGATCTCATGGTCATAGGAACACATACTTGACATGCAGAAAACAGTAGCAATAAACTGACACGATCATATGCTACGTTTGCAGTTTGGGTCTTGTCCATCACATCATTCTCCTAATGATGTGACCCCGTTATCAAATGACATCTCATGTCCATGGCTAGGAAACCTTAACCATCTTTTGATCAACGATCTAGTCTATTAGAGACATACTAGGGACATGGTTTTGTCTATGTATCGACACATGCATCTAAGTCTCCGATCAATACAATTATAGCATGGATAATAAACGATTATCATGAACAAGGAAATATGATAATAACTAATTTATCATAATAACAAGTGAATGTAGTTATCTCTTATGCATAACCCCAAAATTATAGTAGTAAAACGATAAGAGACATCATAGCACGCACCATATCCAATAGAGCATAACTATGATGTTCGGACACACCATCACACTATGGTGTTCCAGCTGGCGTTTAGTTGTGAAACAACTTTCACATTGTCTTAAGTTGTATGCCAAACTCGTGACTCAGATATTCACCTCCACGATCATATCGCAGTCATTTTTATCTTCTTGTCACGATGATCTTTAAACTTCACTCTGAATTTGCTTGAACCTTTCAAACAATTCTGACTTGTGTTTCATTAAGTAAATATACACTATATCTACTCAAATCATCAGTGAAGGTAAGAAAATAACGATATCCACTGCACGCTACAAGACTCACTAGATTGCATACATCAACATGTATCATTTCCAATGAATCACTTGCCCGCTCCATCCAACGGGGTCCTTTAGTCATCTTGCCCAAGAGGCATGGTTCGCATGTCTCAACCGATTCGAAATCGAATGAGTCCAAATATCCATCACCATGGAGTTTCTTCATGCGCTTTATACCAATATGACATTTTGCGGCAGTGCCACAAGTATGTGGTACTATCATTATTTAACTTTGTATCTTTTGACATCAATGTTATGAACATGTGTATTACTACGATCAAGATTTCAACAAACCATTCTCACTGGGTGCATGACCATTGAAGGTATTATTCATGTAACCAGAATAACTATTATTCTCTGACTTAAATGAATAACCGTATTGCAACAAACATGATCTAATCATGTTCATGCTCAACGCAAAACACCAAATAACATTTATTTAGGTTCGTCACTAATCCTGAAGGTAAAGAGAGCGTGCGATGTTGATCACATCAACCTTGGAAACATTTCCAACACACATCGTCACCTCACCCTTAGCTAGTTCTCCGTTTATTCCGTAGCTTTTATTTCGAGTTACTAACATTTAGCAACCGAACCAGTATCCAATACCCAGGTGCTACTAGGAGTACTAGCAAGGTACACATCAATAACTCGTATATCAAATACACTTCTGTCGATGTTGCCAGCCTTCTTATCTACCAAGTATCTAGGGTTGTTCTGCTTCAGCGACCTCTCACCTCATAATAGAAGCACTTAGTCTCGGGTTTGAGTTCAACTTTGGGTTGCTTCACTAGAGCAGCAACTGACTTGCTATCCATGAAGTTTCCCTCCTTGCTCTTGCCCTTTTCGAAACTAGTGGTTTGATTAACCATCAACACTTGACGCTCCTTTTTGATTTCTACCTTCGCGGTGTCAAACATCGTGAACAGCTCAGGGATCAATACTTCTATCCCTGGTGTATTATAGTTCATCACTAAGTTCTAGTAGCTTTAGTGACAGTGACTTGGAGAACTATATCAATCACTATCTTATCTAGAAGATCAATTCCCACTTGATTCAAGCGATTGTAGTACCCAGACAATCTGAGTACATGCTCAACGATTGAGCTATTCTCCTTCATCTTACAGGCAAAGAATCTTGTTGGAGATCTCATATCTCGCAACACAGGCACGAGCCTGAGATCACAATCTCTGCTCCTAGAACATCTCATATGTTCCGTGACGTTCAAAACGTTTTGGAGCCTCAATTCTAAGCCGTAATGCATGACGCACTAAACTATCAAGTAGTCATCGAAACGTGCCTGTTAGATGTTCACAACATCTATAGACGACGCTAGAGGGGGTGGCGCACCGAGCGGTGCATTAAGGACATAAGCCTTCTGTGCAGCAATGAGGACAATCCTCAGATCACGGACCCAGTACGCAATATTGCTACCAACATCTTTCAACTCTATTTCTCTAGGAACATATAAAAATTTAAGAGAGCTACAGCGCGAGCTAGTAATCTACAACATAATTTGCAAAGACACTTTGACTATGTTCATGATAATGAGTTCAATTAATCATATTACTTAAGAACTCCACCTCAAATTGACATCCCTCGGGTCATTCGAGTGATACATGATCCAAATTCACCAACTCAAGTCCGATCATCACGTGAGTTAAGGTGGCTGCAATGGTGAACATCATTATGTTGATCATATCTACTATATGACTCATGTTCGACCTTTCGGTCTTCTTGTGTTCCGAGGCCATGTCTGTACATGCTAGGCTCGTCAAGTTTAACCCGAGTGTTCTGCGCGTGCAAATCTGGCTTGCACCCGTTGTATGTGAACGTAGAGTCTACCACACCCGATCATCATATGGTGTCTCAACACGACGAACTTTCGCAACGGTGCACACTCGAGGAGAGCACAATTTATCTTGAAATTAAGTGAGGGATCACCTTATAATGCTACCGTCGTCCTAAGCAAAACAAGGTGCATAAAAGGATTAACATCACATGCAAATCATAACTGACATGATATGGCCATGAACTTGTGCTTTTGATCTCCATCTAGAAAGCACCGGCATGATCTCCATCGTCACCGGCATGACTCCATGATCTCCATCATCTTGATCTCCATCAACGTGTCGCCATCGGGGTTGTCACGCCATGCATGCTTCTACTACTATTGCTACCGTAGCGATAAAGTAGAGCATTACATAGCGCTTAATGATTGACACGCAGGTCATACAATAATTAAAGACAACCCTATGGCTCCTGCCGGTTGCCGTACTCATCGACATGCAAGTCGTGATAATCTATACATCACATGATCATCTCATACATCACATATATCTCATCAGGTAATTGGCCATATCACATCACAACATACCCTACAAAAACAAGTTAGACGTCCTCTAATTGTTGTTGCATATTTTACGTGGCTGCTAAGGGTATCTAGCAAGAACGATTCTCACCTACGCATAAACCACAATGGTGATACACTAGTTTGCTTTTCAACCTTCTCAAGGACCGCCTTTGTCGGATCCGATCCAACTAAAGTGAGAGAAACTGTCACCCGCAAGCCATCTAAGCAACAAGTTGCATCGAGGGAACCGGTCTCTCGTAAGCATACGAGTAATGTTGGTCTGGGCCGCTTCATCTCACAATCCCGCTGAACCAAAATCCGACCAAGGGAGGAAGCAATCTTAGCATCAACTCCCACAAACCTTTTGTGTTCTACTCGAGATCTCATCGAACAATCAACCTAGCTCATGATGCCACTGTTGGGGAACGTTGCATGGGAAACAAATTTTTTCCTACGCACATGCAAACCTATCCATGGTGATGAGCATCTATGAGAGGGAGAGTGGATCTACGTACCCTTGTAGATCGCTAAGCGGGAAGCGTTAAGAAACGCGGTTGGTGTAGTCGAACATCTTCGCGATCCAAATCCCCGAGCGTCCCGCGATCACATCACGATCCGTCCCACGATCCAATCACGATCCGTCCCGTGAACTCACCACGATCCGTCCCGCGATCTCATCACGATCCGTCTCACGATCTTGATCACGATCTGTCCCGCGAACTCATCACAATCCGTTCCGCGATCTCATCACGAACCATCTCGCGATCTCGATCACGGTCCTTCCGATCTAGCGCCGAACGGACGGCACCTCCGCGTTCAGCACACGTGCAGCTTGATGACGATCTCCACCGTCTTGATCCAGCAAGAGGAGGTGGAGAGGAGAGAGAGTTCACCGGCAGCGTGACGGCGCTCTGGTGATGGTGGTGGAGTGATTCCGGCAGGGCTTCGCCTAAGCGCTGCGGAAAACCGATCTAGCGGAGAAACTGTGCACCAGTGAAACGGGTAGCTTCACTGGAGCAGCAACTGACTTGCTATCCATGAAGTTTCCCTCCTTGCTCTTGCCCTTTTCGAAACTAGTGGTTTGATTAACCATCAACACTTGACGCTCCTTCTTGATTTCTACATTCGCGGTGTCAAACATCGCGAACAGCTCAGGGATCAATACTTCTATCCCTGGTGTATTATAGTTCATCACTAAGTTCTAGTAGCTTTAGTGACAGTGACTTGGAGAACTATACCAATCACTATCTTATCTGGAAGATCAACTCCCACTTGATTCAAGCGATTGTAGTACCCAGACAATCTGAGTACATGCTCAACGATTGAGCTATTCTCCTTCATCTTACAGGCAAAGAATCTTGTTGGAGATCTCATATCTCGCAACACAGGCACGAGCCTGAGATCACAATCTCTGCTCCTAGAACATCTCATATGTTTCATGACGTTCAAAACGTTTCAGAGCCTCAATTCTAAGCCGTAATGCATGACGCACTAAACTATCAAGTAGTCATCGAAACGTGCCTGTCAGATGTTCACAACATCTATAGACGACGCTAGAGGGGGTGGCGCACCGAGCGGTGCATTAAGGACATAAGCCTTCTATGCAGCAATGAGGACAATCCTCAGCTCATGGACCCAGTCCGCAATATTGCTACCAACATCTTTCAACTCTATTTCTCTAGGAACATATATAAATTTAAGGGAGCTACAGCGCGAGCTAGTAATCTACAACATAATTTGCAAAGACACTATTGACTATGTTCATGATAATGAGTTCAATTAATCATATTACTTAAGAACTCCCACTCAAATTGACATCCCTCGGGTCATTTGAGTGATACATGATCCAAATTCACCAACTCAAGTCCGATCATCACGTGAGTTAAGGTGGCTTCAATGGTGAACATCATTATGTTGATCATATCCACTATATGACTCATGCTCGACCTTTCGGTCTCTTGTGTTCCGAGGCCATGTCTATACATGCTAGGCTCGTCAAGTTTAACCCGAGTGTTCTGCGCCTGCAAATCTGGCTTACACCCGTTGTATGTGAACGTAGAGTCTATCACACCCGATCATCATGTGGTGTCTCAACACGACGAACTTTAGCAACGGTGCACACTCGGGGAGAACACAGTTCATCTTGAAATTCAAGTGAGGGATCACCTTATAATGCTACCTCCGTACTAAGCAAAACAAGCTGCATAAAAGGATTAACATCTCATGCAATTCATAAGTGACATGATATGGCCATGAACTTGTGTTTAAGATCTCCATCTTCGAAACACCGGCATGATCTCCATCGCCACCGGCACAACACCATGATCTCCATCAATGTGTTGCCATTGGGGTTGTGGCGCCAGCCCTGCTTCTACTTCTATTGCTACCGCTTAGCGATAAAGTAAAGCATTACATAGCGCTTAATGATTGACACGCAGGTCATACAATAATTAAAGACTACCCTATGGCTCTTGCCGGTTGCCGTACTCAACGACATGCAAGTTGTGAAATTCTATACATCACATGATCATCTCATACATCACATATATCTCATCATGTAATTGGCCATATCACATCACAACATACCCTGCAAAAACAAGTTAGACGTCCTCTAATTGTTGTTGCATGTTTTACGTGGCTGCTACGGGTATCTAGCAAGAATGATTCTCACCTACGCATAAACCACAATGGTGATACATAGATTGCTTTTCAACCTTCTCAAGGATCGCCTTTGTCGGATCCGATCCAACTAAAGTGAGAGAAATTGTCACCCGTAAGACATCTAACCAACAAGTTGCGTCGAGGGAACCGGTCTCTCGTAAGCCTACGAGTAATGTTGGTCCGGGACGCTTCATCTCACAATCCCGCTGAACCAAAATCCGACCAAGGGAGGAAGCAATCTAAGGATCAACGCCCACAAACCTTTTGTGTTCTACTCGAGATCTCATCGAACCATCAACCTAGCTCATGATGCCACTGTTGGGGAACGTTGCATGAGAAACAAAAATTTTCCTACGCACACGCAAACCTATCCATGGTGATGAGCATCTACGAGAGGGAGAGTGGATCTACGTACCCTTGTAGATCGCTAAGCGGGAAGCGTTAAGAAACGTGGTTGGTGTAGTCGAACTTCTTTGCGATCCAAATCGCCGAGCGTCCCGCGATCCAGTCACGAACCGTCCCACGAACACATCATGATCTGTCCCGCGAACTCATCACGATCCGTCTCACGATCTTGATCACGATCTGTCCTGCGAACTCATCATGATCCGTTCCGTGATCACATCACAAACCGTCTCGCGATCTCGATGACGGTCCTTCCGATCTAGCGCCGAACGGATGGCACCTCCGCGTTCAGCACACGTGCAGCTTGATGACGATCTCCACCGTCTCAATCCAGCGAGAGGAGGTGGAGAGGAGAGAGAGTTCACTGGCAGCGTGACGGCGCTACGGTGATGGTGGTGGAGCAATTCCGGCAGGGCTTTGCCTAAGCGCTGCAGAAAACCGACCTAGAGGAGAAACTATGCACCGGTGTAACGGGCAGCACGTGGCCGGAAATTCTGTCCAAAAACCACCCAATACACTAGTATATATAGGAGGAGAGGAGAGGAGAGGCAGCCAAGGCCTTTGGGTCGGCCGAAATAGGAGGTGGGAATTAATCCTACTTCACCTCCAATCCTAGTTGGAGTAGGATTGCCTCCTATTGGCTGATTTTCCACTTTTTGCTTTAGGACTTTCTCTCCTGCGCCATGGGCCTTTGTGGCTGTTTTCCCAGACCACTAAGGGCTGGTTATTATTCTCCCACAGCCCATGGACCTCTTGGGGTCGAAATACCCCACCCGGAGGCCTCCCGGTACACTATCTGCACTCCCGGTACACTCCCGGCACTCCCGGTACACTACCGGCACTCCCGGTACACTACCGATGAGCCCGAAACTTTTCCGGAAACCAAACTGGGACTTCCTATATATGAATCTTTACCTCTGGACCATTCCGGAGCTCCTTGTGACATCCGGGATCTCATCCTGGACTCCAAACAAACTTCGGTCACCACCATACATAACTCTACACTACCGAAACGTCACCGAACCTTAAGTGTGCAGAACCTGCGGGTTCGAGAACTATGTAGACATGACCGAGACACCTCTACGGTCAATAACCAATGGCAGGACCTGGACGTCCACATTGGTTCCTACATATTCTACGAAGATCTTTATTGGTCGAACCTCTATGTCAAGGATTCAGTTAATCCGGTATAACGTTCCCTTTGTTCTTCGGTATGTTACTTGCCCGAGATTCGATCGTCGGTATCTCCATACCTAGTTCAACCTCCTTACCGGCAAGTGTCTTTACTCGTTCCGTAAAACAAGATCCCGCAACTAACAATTAGTCACATTGCTTGCAAGGCTTATTGTGATGTTGCATTACCGAGTGGGCCCCGAGATACCTCTCCGTCACACGGAGTAACAAATCCCAGTCTCGATCCATGCCAACTCAACATACACCATCGGAGATACCTGTAGAGAACCTTTATAGTCACCCAGTTACGTTGCGACGTTTGATACACACAAGGCACTCCTCCGATATCTGTGAGTTGCATGATCTCATGGTCATAGGAACACATACTTGACATGCGGAAAACAGTAGCAATAAACTGACACGATCATATGCTACGTTTGCAGTTTGGGTCTTGTCCATCACATCATTCTCCTAATGATGTGACCCTGTTATCAAATGACATCTCATGTCCATGGCTAGGAAACCTTAACCATCTTTTGATCAACGAGCTAGTCTATTAGAGGCATACTAGGGACATCGTTTTGTCTATGTATCCACACATGCATCTAAGTCTCCGATCAATACAATTATAGCATGGATAATAAATGATTATCATGAACAAGGAAATATGATAATAACTAATTTATTATTGTCTCTAGGGCATATTTCCAACAAAGGCAAGGTCACGCTACTAGTGACGTTCGGCAGCGATATTAATTTCAGAACGAAGAATATCGTCTTTGAAATTGCAGAGATCTAATTGTCGTACAACGACATTCTCAGGCGTCCGGCACTTGCCAAGTTCATGGAGACCACTCACTTCGCTTACAACATGCTGAAGATGCCCGGACCGATGAGCGTCATTACCATCGACTCCGACAAGAAGACCGCGCTTATCTATGCTGACCAACTCTATCGGGGCGCAGCCGCAGCACCTGCTGCCAAGGCACTTGCTCTAGCCACTGAAGCCCCAGGGGGGAAGAAGACCGGCAAGGCCTCTGGCACACATTCCGGCAAGCGCACCTCTACGGAGTGTTTTGCTACTATTGATGATGTGCCAGAGAGCTCCACCGGCAAGAGCAAGAACTCCAAGGCAGCTCCGCCAGAAACCAAGAAGGTGTCCGCCAAGGAGGATGGCATGGGGGGACTTTCACCATAAGTTCCACCCTTGACGAGAACTAGGACAACGCGTTGGTCGCCTTCCTATGGGCGAATTTTGATGTGTTTGCATGCCAACCATCTGATATCCCTGGTGTTCCTAGGAAGGTCATTGAGCACCACCTTGTCATCTGTGCACACGCGCGGCCCATCAAGCAGAAGGTTCGGAAGCAAGCTTTTGATCGGCAAAAATTTATTACTGAAGAGATCAAGAAGTTAGAGGCAACTGGTCTGATTAGAGGAGTACTCCACCCTACATGGTTGGCCAATCCAGTCGTGGTGTGCAAGGCGAATAGGAAGTGAAGGCTATGTATTGATTTCACGCACATCAATAAGGCCTGCCCCAAAGATCCTTTTCCCTTGCCGCGCATCGACCAGATTGTGGACTCCACCGCCGGCTGCGACTTGTTCTCTTTCCTTGATGCCTATTCCGGTTATCATCAGATCTTTATGGCCAAGGAAGACAAAGAGAAAACCGCATTTATCACCCCATCTGGTACGTACTGCTTTTTGTGTATGCCTTTCGGGTTGAAAAGCGCTGGTTCCACCTTTGCGAGCGGTCCAGATAGGCTTTGAGCCCCAGCTACATGGAAATATGGAGGCTTATATGCATTACATTGTGGTCAAAACCAAGGACAAAGCCACACTCATAGCGGACCTAGAAGAGACGTTCGCCAATCTGCGAAAGATAAACATGAATCTCAATCCCGAGAAATGTGTGTGCGGTGTCCCAACCGGCAAGATTTTCGGGTTCTTTGTGCCTCAACGAGGAATTGAAGCCAATCCCGACAAGATGAAGGCAATTGGGCAGATTGAGGCACCAAAACGAGTCAAGCACATGCGATGCCTTGCCAGCTGTGTTGTTGCTCTGAGTAGGTTCATCTCAAAGTGTATTGAGCGTGCCCTACCCTTCTTCAAAATCTTGAAGAAGGCAGGTCCAATGAAATGGACTCCAGAAGTGGAGGCAGTACTGCAGGATTTGAAGAAGTACCTTTCTTCTCCGCCAGTCCTAGTCGTGCCAACACCACAAGAGTCGTTGTTGCTATACTTGGCGGCAACGAATCAAGTGGTGAGTGCTGCATTAGTGGATGAAAGAGAGGTTGACGAAGAAGCAGTGGCAGAGGCGTCAAACAATGAGCCAGGACAGCTTTGGTGGGGTCTGGTGCCGGTAAGGAAGGATCTGCGCAGTTGAAAGAGATAGCTCAACAGAAGAAAGTGGTGCAGTGACCAGTTTATTTTGTCAGCTCCTTGTTGCAGAGGGCTAGGTCAAGGTATTCTGGCATGCAAAAGTTGCTCTTCGGCCTTCTTATGGACTCGAGGAAGCTGTGCCATTACTTCCAAGCACATAAGATGACCGTTGTCACCCGCTTCCCACTACAGCGGATATTGAGGAACCCAGAAGGTACCGGCTGGATTGTGGAGTGGGATTTGGAACTATCAAGCATTGATCTTAAGTTTGAAAGCACTTTGACTATTCAGAGCAGGGCCTTGGCGGAGTTCATTACGTAATGGACCCTGGCACGTGATGAAGAGATTCCAAAGTTAACTCTCCCCAGCAAGGAGACTGATCGAGAGTGGATCATGTATTTTCATGGAGCTTTCTCGCTGCAAGGCACTCGCGCCAGAGTGCTGCTTGTCGCACCCACCCGAGAGCACCTCAGATATGTCATCCAGATGCACTTTCCTCGGGAGAGATCAACGAACAACACTGTTGAGTACGAAGGGTTGCTTGCCGGTCTCAGGATCGCGGCGGAACTTGGGATCAAGAAACTTATTGTCACGGGTGATTCTCACCTTGTCGTCAGGCAAGTAAACAAAGATAACCAAAGTCGGTTGATGGAAACTTATGTAGATGAAGTGAGGAAGTGGGAAGAACGTTTCAACGGCCTACAGATTGAGCAGGTTCCATGTGCGGAGAACACGTTGCCGATGGCCTTTTAAAATGTGCTGCCCTTAAGTTACTTGTGGAATCAGGAACTTTCATGATCCAACTAACTCGGCCCTCTGTGACACCATCAAATGGGAAAGAGAAGAGAAGGAAGTTAAGTTCCGGAAAATATCTCCCTGCATGGCTACCTTAAGCCACCGGCGAGAAAATTGCCCAAGAAAACGACAACCTTGCCGGTGATTGCTGTGCTCTGGCAGGGCCATCAGCTCTTGCCATAGAAGCATGCACTTCCGCCAGGCTTGCCGAGGCGCAGCAGACTCGGTAGGACCTTTGGCCCTTGCCGTCGAGGCAAATGCTCCCCCGTCAGAGGAAACACCTTTGGTCCTTGTTGTCGAGCCCCAGTCTCTAGTATGGGCGCAACATCTTGTCCAATTCCTTCAGACAGGAGAACTACCCGAGGAACAAGAGGAAGCAGAGAAAGTAGGCCACCGGTCTCATATGTACCAGTTTGTAGACAACGTTCTGTACAAAAAGAGACCGAACAGTGTCAAACTCAAGTGCATTTCTCGGGAGGATGGACTCGATCTGTTGGCAGAGATACAGAGGTATATGTGGCTCCCACATAGGATCAGGAGCACTTGCTGGAACGACAGTCCGGCAAGGTTTCTTTTGGCCCACTGCCCTCCAGGATGCAACTGTGTTAATAACAAAGTGTGAAGCATGTTGTTTCATTCGAAGAAACTACATCAAACAACTCTAGCTCTTCAAAAAATCCCTCTCTCCTCGCCATTTTTGGTCTGGGGGCTCGATATCTTGGGCCCTTTTCTCCGCAATGCCGGGGGATTTGATTACATGTACATGGCTATCGACGAGTTCACAAAGTGGTCGAAAGTGGAAGCAGTGAGGAAGGTGACATCACAGTCAATCGTCAAATTCTTTAAGAGACTAGTTTGCTGCTTCAGTGTTCCCAACAGGATCATCATCGACATTGGCACACAGTTCACGAGCCACGCCTTCATGCAGTATGTCCAAGACCTTGGTAGCAAAATATGTTTTGCTTCCGTTGCCCACCTGAGGAGCAACGGCCAAGCAGAGAGGGCTAACGCAGAAGTGCTGCGAGGTCTCAAGACAAGAACTTTTGATAGGCCTCACATGTGGGGAAGAAACTGGATTGATGAATTGCCGGTGGTTCTTTGGTCAATCAGGACGACACCAAATCGAGCTACCGGCCAGCCACCCTTCTCCCTTGTCTATGGGGCGGAGGTAATGCTCCCCATGGAACTCATATACAGGTCACCTCAAGTGATCGCTTATGATGACCTCGAACAAGAGCAGTTGCGCCAAGACGACGTGATGCTCCTTGAGGAAGACCGTCTTCAGGCTGCTGTGAGAGCTGCATGCTACCAACAAGCCTTGTGCCGCTACCATAGCCGCAAGGTCAATGCCAAAAGTCTTAAGGAAGGCGATCTTGTTTTGCCAGGAGTTCAGCACGCCAAGAATCCAAACAAGTTGACGCCAAAGTGTGAAGGCCCTTATCGGGTAGTACGAGTCACTAGGACCGGCATAGTCCGCCTAGAGACCGAGGATGGCGTTCCGGTGAGCAACTCCAGGAATATCGATGTCACACCCTGTGTTTGTGTCACGTTGATATGTTTGGGTCTATAAAATTTTGAGCCAACTAAAACTTTTTCAAAGTGCTTGTGCTTGTTTGGAATGATGATTGCTTGCTTGGTGATTGTGGATGTGGCACTCCTAGATTCTATTCCACTTCATATTCATCTTCCTTGACCCAAAACTCTTGCCCAATGATCATGCCATGTGAATTGTGCCCAAAACCATTTTTACCAAATTTTGGTTTAACCAAAAATTATTTATTCAAATTATGTTCTCAAAACCCCCTAAAATGAGGTTTGCACTGCAAGTCCTCAAATTGGGTGGATTCTTCTTCCCCAAAAGCTTTACTTCAAACCTACTATATATAAGACTTTCCAAAACTACCAAATGTTAATTTTAAAGATTATTCCTATATTTTATTTAAAGGCTTTTTCTTAAGACTGGAAATGGTTTTTCTTAGGGAAAAATTATTTAAGTGCTTTAAAAATATTTGAGAAAATTTAGGGAAACTCAATGGACATATATTTTCCATATATATGAGTTTCAACACAAGGGCATGATCAAATCATGGGCAACCCCCCCCCCCCAAACCCTTTCTATTCAAATCAAGCTTTTGGAATATTTCTATAAGAAATATTCTCAATAAATTCCAGGAAAATTCTAGCAAGTCAACACTACCATAGGTGATGGTGTTGCAAAGTTTCATCTGAATCCAAGTTGATTTGGTTCTTCAAACCATCCCAAAACCCTTCGTGTCCAGATCCAAATTTGAGCAACTTTACATTGTGAAGTTTCTCCCCTTGACACAAAACTTTGTGGGCATGCTCTAATGACCAAATATTGATGCTACACTAAGTGGTGCATCAAGGGTAAAATCCTGGCATCACTAGATCTATAGAAACCTGATTCTGTTAGTTTCTAGGGTTTACCAAGTCTCCATTGTCAACTTCACTCACTTGAGGTCAAACATGGTGAATCATCTAATTTTTACCTATCATTTGACCCTGGTAAATATCTCAGTAAGTTGGCAGATATTTCTTTCCCAAAACCCCATCAAACACCTTCTGGTGAAATAGTAAAGTCAATATTTCCACCCCTTGCTCTTTTACCCTTCCCCCAAACTTTTACCACAACCCCTCCTGGTTACTAGCTACCTCCAGTAACTCTTCCTTGCCAAGAATCCATAGGTAAGTGGGGTAAAACCCTCCTTTTACCCCTTTGGACAGTAGTTTCGCTCCCTCTCTGTCGGCTTTCCTTCTCTCCTAAGGAATCCCAGGGCATTCAAAGGCACTTCCCACTATTCTATACCCTCCCCTATCCCCTAGACATAGGTGGCCACACAGAAGATGCCCTTGGCATGCTGGGGCATGCCAAACACGCGCTTTGGAGCACGCTACAGTGCCGACAGGCACTGTAGCCGTTGGCCACTGCATGGCCCCGACTGCCTTGGGCTCCCCCCTCTCGCCACTTGGCTGGCCTCCGCATCGGAGACACGCCGGCCGGTCCGCCCCCTCCTCTCTCCTCCTCCTTCGCCCTCCCCGCGCATGCCGAGCGCTGCCTGGCTCGGCCAACCCGCAGCCTTAGACGCGCGCACACCTCTCCCTCTCTCTTCCCTCCCTAGGGCCTAAACCAGCCCTAGGAACACCACTAACTCGCCCCCTCTCTCTCCCATAGCCTTTGGCCTCTGCCACGAGCTTGCCGGCGCACCTACGTTCGGTGGACTCGCCCCCGCCTATTAAAGGGCCTCCCGGACCCCTCTCTCCCCTCTGGTCTCTGTCTTCTCTCCCAAGTAGCCCCCCTGCGCGCTCTGAAGACCTCCCGAAGCCCCTGCGCTCAGGATCAAGCCGAGGACCACCGCGGCGACCTCGTCGCCGATCTCCTGGTAGAGGCCCCCTCCGGTCCCCATTTCTCTCCCATTGGTCCTTCCTTGCCCTCCTGACATGTTTCCCCTTCTCCCCGTCCTCCTTGCAGCCTGAAGCAGCCCCGGCGACCACCTCCTGAAACCTCCTCCGCCGTAGGTGCTCGCCGCCGGTGCCTCCGGCCACCTCCGGCTTCCCTTCCACCTCCCCTAGAACGGCGACTCCTCCCCGAGCCCGTTTCCACCATCGCCTGTTGTCGCCGTGCCCCGTGCCGCCACCAATGAGCCTCTCCCTTGTTTGCCCCGAGGCGGGAGAAGGATCTGACAAGTGGGACCCACCTCTCAGCCTCTCTCTCCCTCTCCCGCACTCTCCCCCCCCCTCACAGTCGCTGACGGCGAGGCCTAGCGCCTCAGGCTTGAACCTGGCCGCGCACGAGGCCGGATGGCTGGCCAGCTGGGCCAGCCCAGCCACTGGCCGCCTCTGGCCTGGGTCCCCCGTGGCCTTTTTCTTTTCCTTTTATGTGGGATTTGCAAAAATCCCACAAAGCCCAATAAAAATCCTATGACAATAATATTTGCACCTAAATTCCTAGAATATTCCCTAGAATTTATTAGTGCCATTCGTAAAAATGTTTGAAAATATTTTATATGCTATTTTATTTTAAAACCTATATTTAGGCATCTTTTTGCCTTTGTTAATTAATTTCCAAAATATTTTTCACAACAAAACCCTAGGAGAATATTTTTAGGATAGCTTGTGGTATTAATGAGAGTAGGGTAGCATTTTTTATAGTAGTTGTGTGCTCTGTTTTTATGTTTGCTTATTTTTATCGCTTTTATTCACGGCGATAGATTGCACAGTTGACGAACAAGTTGGACCCGAAGACTCCGAAGACCCCGGAGACTTTGTGGAGCAAGGCAAGCAGCCCTTTGACCATGTCAAGAAACCATTTTCATTGCATGACATATAGCACTTTACTTTTGTCATATTTGATCATGTGGAGTAGTGACCCCTCCGGTGGGTTACTTTCCAAAATTTTACCTTTGACACTTGCATCGTGCATGACCCTACCACCTTATTAGGGTTGTGTGGGTGGGCGTAGATAGGATGCTAATAGATGCTATGCAAGAGGGATGGGACTTATGCATAGTGATGGAAAGAAAGGGATGATTTCAAAGCCTTTTCGAAAAACCCGTCGTGTGCCACCAATGCCCGAGGGAGATAATGATGAGATGGGCGACCACTTGAGAAAGAAGTGGTGTGCCGGAACAATATGAGGATGTGTTTTCAAAAACAGAGGGTTTAGGATTTGTCGACTGTCCCAACCTTACATGTGCAACAATGATACCCCTTATGGGACGGGGCTTTGTTGATTACTTTGGTGGGTACTAGCAATGAGCCCGCGTTACTAGTGGCGGGAGTGGTGTGGTCACTCTCGATATTGGGTCGTACCGATATGTGCGATCATGTGCTGTCTTCACAGGCACCGGGCACATCGTTAGTCCCCTCATGGATGGTACGATTTAGAGCGAGGCTCGTGTGATGTACATCATGAGGGCTGGGTACCAATAGAGTGGACTCTTTGTCTAGTATTGCTAGGGGAAAGGCATTTTTTGGGTGCTTACCTCGGGTATGTTATATACTGAGTCGTGGATGACACGGAAGTTCCTCGAGTCTTGTGGGTAAAGTGTGCAACTTCTGCAGAGTGTAAAACTATTTGAATAGCCGTGTCCGCGGTCATGGACAGTTGGGTGGTGGTGCTTATCCCACGTTCGGATGTTTTCGTAAAACTTGGTGTGATTTGGGTGTGATGGTGACAAAGAGGTCACATGAGCTATGTCCGATGACTTCGCATGGGAATTGAACTAAGTCCGATGACTTAGCATGATGAATGAACATGAGGTGTTCAACCCCTACTTATGATGATATCTGTAACTCGTTCATATGGATATTTGCCTATTGTTGAAGCACGCTTACTAGTTACTTGATCATGTCATTGCATTTTAAAATCAGATTTCTGCAAATTACTCACTTAGTGCTATATCATGCATCATTATTACCTTGTTCCACAACTTGGGTTGCTTGTGAGTACATTCAAAGTACTCATCGGCTTGCCACTGGTTATTTAATTGGCCAGGCATGGAAGAACAGGAGTATGTTGAAGAGTTTGTTGGTGAGGAACATGCGTACTAGGATGCTTCCCAATCAGAATACCTGTAGGTTAAGGCTGATGGCATGGGTTCACGCTTTCGATCAAGATTTCCGCTGCTTGGTCCATTAAGTGTTTGGCCCGTGTGGCCCTATCTATGTAAGACTAGACCTTCATGGTCTTTGTTTGTGTAAGATGCTAAATGTGGATGTAAGACTCTTCTTATTCAGTTTTTGTGTGTTCAGTGAGCATTGATCTCTGGGATCACTGTGCACATACACTCGGTGCTCACGACTTATGAGTCGGGGTCCCCACAGAGCTGGTATCAGAGACATCCTGATTGTAGGAAGCACTTAGTTAGCATGGACGTTAGTCAGGATAAAAAACCGTTCCAAACTACACCTAGAACCCATGCTTACGGAATTCTACACTATTTACCTCTTCTATTCTTCACACAACACTTTGCTGGCTCTCGTCCCTTCAAACCTTTGTAGATGGAATTCGTACCCGAAGCCTTCCTGACATTCAGCTTTCCCTTACTACTTGGGGATAGCCTGGAGAAGTGCCAGTTTCGCCAACCACCCATTTTCCTCTACCACGAGCAGTGGGTCGATGTCGTCATGAAGGAGTACCACGTGGATGTGGTCGTGAAGGAAAACGACTCCCCGACCAGTTGGTTCTTTGAAGGACCACAGATGGAGACCGTGATACTTGCAGTCGAGTCAGTTGCACGCAAGGCACTTCTGCACCTACGAGACATCATTCCAAAGATGGCTGATGAGCTGGCTACTCGCTACCTTCCTTTCAGAAAGGATGATCTTGGCGAGAGTTGGACACTGGCTCCGACCCAGGAGGATGGCACACCACTCAGGTTCCATACCTACTTTAGCCTCTCTACTGATAGTCTGGTTCACCACTTGATTAGGGAGTCTGTGAAGCACCGCGAGGAACTTCACCACACCCGAGAGCTACTTCGGCAAGCCAAGACGAAGCCAGACAAGATCAAGAAGGATGGATCCCCCGAGGGATGACCAGCTATCACATATCGAGGAGGAGTACCCTTAGCTAGTGATGCACCTACGCGTCATCATCGCATGAGTGCAAAGGAGTATTATGAGCTCTTCACCGACCCACGTGCAAAGCGTCGTCGGGATGGACCTCCTTGTTCCCCGGCCCCTTTGACCGAGAATGATGCTCGTTCAGATGATGAACAGGAGGAAGACCCAGAGGAGCGTGACTACAAGACCGAGCACTCCACCACCCAAGTCCGAGAACCCCTAGGGTAGGATCAGTCATGTATCCCTCATGCAAACTCGAGTCCGTGTAATGATTCATATGAAACCATGTGTGCTTGTTGTTTGTTTTGTTGTTTGTGTTCCGATGCAAGTTGTGCTTTTGACTTAGGCAACATGTAAGCGATTCCATCGTCTATCTTAATATATGTTGGTCTTTTGACCTTTGTTTCAACTCGACCAACCCCCTTAGGCACGCTTTTCCATTGTTGCTTTTCCTCCCGTCTATCCCAGTTGTTTGACTTGGCTGCTCCAAATAGGATGGTAACTGCTACCCACAACAACTCCTTCACCAACCCTGAAGCCGGAACCTCAAGCCAGCAACAGGGAGCTGGTGGGGCTACTCGCGCTAGAGGACACTAGGAGCAGCCACAAGGTGACATTCCCCCGCCACCACCTCCATCGCAGAACATGACCATAGCTCAGTTTCTCCAAGTTCTCTGGGAGGAGAGCTAAGCTAACAATGCTGCTATCCAGCAGATGGCTCAGGCCCTTGTGAACAACTAGCAGCAAGGCAGGAACGGCAATGGACGCTCCACTCTGTCTGAGTTCACGACGAATTCACCCCAACCTTCACCGAGACTGTTGAACCATTGGATGATGATGACTGGATCCGCACCATCGAGGACCTCCTTGCACTGGTCAATTGCAATGAGGACCGTGAGAAGGTGCTTTATGACTCTCACTAACTCGAAGGTACTGCCCGAGCTTGGTGGGACGGATTCAAGGTCATGCAAGGTGAGCGTGTGATCACTTGGAATGACTTCAAGGAAGGATTGCGCACCGCCCACATTCCTTCTGGGATCATGGCTATCAAGAAGAGATAATTCCTAGCGCTGAAGCAAGGAAGTGGCTCTGTCAATGAGTACCTGCAGAAGTTCAACCTGCTGTCAAGGTATGCACCAAGAAGGAACGCTTCATGGAAGGACTTCAATAGACCCTGCAGTATTAGCTCATCCTCTGCGACTGTCGTACCTTCTTCGACCTGGTGAACAAGGCCCTCATGCTAGAAGACAAGCGTCATGCCATAGACGACACTCGCAAGGACAAGATGATTAGCAAGGGTAGCTCAAGCAACCAGAAGCCTCGCCCCTGGCAGCCAGCCCCAGCCAAGCCAACCTATCAGGCGCAGCAGGCTAGACCTCCTGCGCCTCGTCCGCGCTACCAGCCTCAGCAGTATGCCAATCCCAGGCTGACTTACAATAACAAGCCCAATAATAACAACGCTGGTAGGAACTACAACAACAACCCTGGACAAGTCGCTTGCTTTGGATGTGGTCAACCCGGACACATCTCTAGGTTGTGTCCCAACAAGAAGCGAGATGCACCGCGCCCCAATGCGCCAACTCAAGGTCAAGCCCATGGAGCACCACTAAGGAACCCCTCTCCCCGCAACCAGCCCAACAATGGCAATGGTCGTGTGAATCACGTCACCATAGTGGAAGCCCAGGAAGACCCGGACGTCATATTGGGTACGTTCCTCATCAACTCAACCCCAACAACATTATTGTTTGATTGTGGGGATTCACATTCTTTTGTCACCCAAAGGTTTGCACTAGACAGTGTTATGAAGCCTACACCCCTGGGTAGTCGTACGTTGATACAAACCCCGGGATCAGTTATGAAGTCTGGGATAGGTTGTAAGGGAGTTGAGATTAACATCAACGGGATAGACTTCCTAGCAGATCTTATCATCCTGAAGTCAAAAGGCTTGGATGTGATCCTAGGCATGGATTGGTTAACCAAGCACCAAGGCATGTTAGACTGTGCCAAGAGGATCGTTACCATGACCAATAGCCAAGTGGTGGAAGTCAAGTATGATCCCAACCCTGCCTCCACTCAAGCCCCTCAGGCTAACTGTCTATCGGGAGTTGACGTGATATGTGAGTACCCGGATGTGTTTCCTGATGAGATGCTTGATGCCTCCTGACCGTGACATTGACTTCATCATTGATCTTATGAATGGATCAAGGCCCATCTATAAGAAGGCCTACAGGATGGGATCCGAAGAGTAGGCTGAATTGAAGAAGCAACTGGTACAGCAGCTCAGGAAAGGATTTATCCGCCCTAGTGCCTCTCCTTGGGGATCGCTTGTTCTATTTGTGTCAAAGAGGGACGGAACTATCAGACTCTGTGTTGATTAATGTTCTCTCAATGAGGTCACAATAAAGAACAAGTACCCGCTCACCAAGACTGAAGACCTATTTGATTAGTTAAATGGAGCCAAGGTGTTCTCCAAGATCGACCTCAGGTCTAGGTACTATCAGCTGAAGATCAGACCCCAAGACATTCCGAAGATGGCATTTGTAACCCGGTACGGCCTGTATGAATACACGGTCATGTCATTTGGGTTAGCTAATACCCCTGCCAACTTCATGTACCTCATGAATAAGGTCTTCATGGAGTACTTGGACAAGTTCATTGTCATCTTCATTGATGACATACTTGTCTTCTCCAAGTCTGAAGAGGAGCATGAGGAACACTTGAGATTGGTCCTAAAGAAGCTTCGAGAGCACCAGCTTTATGCCAAGTTCAGCAAGTGTGAATTCTGGCTGCATGAAGTTGGATTCTTGGGTCATGTGTTGACTGAAGAAGGATTGTCAGTGGATCCTGCCAAGATTGAAGCAGTGACTGGATGGCAAACCCCAACCACCGTGAAGGAAGTCAGGAACTTCCTCAGACTCGTGGGGTATTACCACAAGTTCGTGGAAGGGTTCGCAAGCATTGCTTGACCCTTGACCCAGCTTTTGAAGAAGGACAATAAGTTCGAATGGATAACTAAGTGCGAGGAAAGCTTCCAGGAACGCAAGAAAAGATTGACCATAGCCCCTGTTTTGTCCACCCTCGATATTCACAAGGAGTTTCTAATATATTGTGATGCATCAAGAACTGGGCTTGGAGGTGTTCTGATGCAAGACGATAGAGTCGTATCATATCTATCCAGACAACTATGTCCTCATGAAGGGAACTACGCACTCATGATCTCGAGTTGGCAGCCATGGTTCATGCCTTGAAGACATGGCGACATTACCTTCTGGGGATATTCAAAGACCACAAGAGTTTGAAGTATATCTTGACTCAAAGGGAATTGAACATGAGGCAGCGAAGATGGTTGGAATTGATCAAGGATTATGACCTCAGTGTTCAATACCACCGCACAAAGGCCAACGTGGTAGCAGACGCCTTGAGCAGAAAGGCTTGTTCCTTGACCACCATGATTAAGGAAAGGCTACCCGCCCTGTATGAAGAACTTGAAAGCTTTGTCTTGGAACTGGTTGCACTAGGATTCCTCACCAACCGTGAAGCAAAAGCCTACCTTGACGGATGACATCAAAGAAGCTCAGAAGAGACACGAGAGCATCGAAGGCATCAAGAGGAAGATCAAGGCAGGCAAGGCCACAAGATTCTTAGTGGATGAACAAGGGGTAGTATGGTTCAGCAATCGCATCTGTCTACCCAACAAAGAGGAGGTCAAGAACCTGATCTTGCAAGAAGCTCATGACACTCCATACTCCATCCATCCTGGAGGAACCAAGATGTATCAAGGCCTCAAGGCAATATTCTGGTGGCATGGCATGAAACGGGAGATAGGCGTGTTCGTTGCTAAGTGTGACATATGCCAAAGAGTCAAAGCTGAGCACAAGCGACCCGCTGGGCTATTGCAGCCTCTCAAAGTGCCTGAATGGAAGTGGGGCAATGTCAGGATGGATTTCATCATCGGTTTACCAAGGTCGAGTAAGGGACATGATTCCATTTGGGTCATTGTCCATCACCTGACCAAGGTAGCCCATTTCATTCCTGTCCGGACCACCTATGATGGAAGCCAGCTCGCAAACCTCTACATCAACCGCATCGTGAGTCTTCACGGAGTTTGAAGGGAGATTGAGTCCGATTGAGGAACCCAATTCACCTCAAGATTCTGGAAGAAGTTTCAAGAAGCTATGGGAACCAAGCTCTCCTTCAGCATTGCTTTTGATCCCCAGACAAGTGGGAAAACAGAGCGAGTAACTCAGATACTCGAAGATATGCTCCGTGCTTATGTTTTGGTGTATGCAGCCAAATGGGAATATTGCCTACCATTGTCCGACAACAACAGCTACCACGCGAGCCTTCAGATGGCACCATTTGAGGTATTATATGGGCGCAAGTGTCGTACTCCCCTCAACTGCTGAGAGGCCGGTGAAGGATTAGTCTTTGGACCAGATATCCTCCGCGGGGCAGAACAACAAGTTCAAATCGCCCGAGAGCGTTTGGAGGCCGCTAACTCAAGACAGAAGAGCCACGACGACTCTCACCACCGAGAAGTGAGCTTCTGTGTCGGTGACCATGTCTACCTCCGAGTCACGCCTCACAAAGGGACCAAGTGTTTCCACGTCAAAGGAAAGCTTGCACCAAGATATATCGACCCCTTCAAGATCACCGCAATGCGAGGAAAAGTTGCCTATCAGCTTGAGCTACCTCCCGAGTTATCAGATGTGCACAACGTCTTTCTTGTGTCACAGCTCCGGAAGTGTCTGCAAGTTCCCAACCGCCCTGACCTCTATAAGGATATCGACCATCAAGCCATCGATCTTCAGCCACACCTCACTTATCGTGAGAGGCCAGTTCGCATTTTGGATGAAGCCGAGCGCTGCACCCGAAGCTGCACCATCAAGTACTTCAAGGTCCAGTGGAGCAACCACACTGAAGCTGAAGCAACCTCGGAGCGTCAAGACTATCTTAGATCTGAGTTCCCTTATCTTTTTAGCGCTTAGCCTAGCAATCTCGGGGGCGACATTCTTGTAAGGAGGGAAGGTCTTTCATACCCTGTGTTTGTATCACCTTGATATATTTGGGTCTATAAAATTTGGAGCCAACTAAAACTTTTTCAAAATGCTTGTGCTTGTTTGGTGATTGTGGATGTGGCACTCCTAGATTCTATTCCACTTCATATTCATCTTCCTTGACCCAAACCTCTTGCCCAATGATCATGCCATGTGAATATTGCACAAAACCATTTTTATCAAATTTTGGTCTAACCAAAAATGATTTATTCAAATTAGGTTCTCAAACCCCCCTGAAATGAGGTTTGCACTACAAGTCCTCAAATTGGGTGGATTCTTCTTCCCCAAAGGCTTTACTTCAAACCTACTATATACAAGACTTTCCAAAAACCACCAAATATTAATTTTAAAGATCATTCCTATATTTTATTTAAAGGCTTTTCTTAAGACCAGAAATGGTTTTTCTTAGGGAAAAATTATTTAAATGCTTTAAAAATATTTGAGAAAATTTAGGGAAACTCAGTGGACATTTATTTTCCATATATATGAGTTTCAACACAAGGGCACGATCAAATCATGGGCAACCCCCCCCCCCAAAAAAACCTTTCTGTTCAAATCAAGATTTTGGAATATTTCTATAAGAAATATTCTCAATAAATTATAGGAAAATTCCATCAAGTCAACACTACCATAGGTGATGGTGTTGCAAAGTTTCATCTCAATCCAAGTTGATTTGATTCTTCAAACCATCCCAAAATCCTTCCTGTCCGGATCCAAATTCTAGCAACTTTACATTGTGAAGTTTCTCCCCTTGACCCCAAACTTTTTGGGCATGCTCTAATGACTAAATAGTGATGCTACACTAAGTGGTGCATCAAGGGTAAAAGCCTAACATCACTAGATCTACAGAAACCTGATTCTGTTAATTTCTAATGTTTACCAAGTCTCCATTGTCAACTTCTCTCACTTGAGCTCAAACTTGGTGAATCATCTCATTTTTACCTATCATTTGACCCTGGTAAATATCTCAGTAAGTTGGTAAATATTTCTCGCCCAAAACCCCATCAAACACCTTCTGGTGAAATAGTAAAGTCACTATTTCCATCCCCTTCCTCTTTTACCCTTGCCCCCAAACTTTTACCACAACCCCTCTAGGTTACTGGCAACCTACAGTAACTCTTCCTGGCCAAGGCTCCATAGGTAAGTGGGGTAAAACCCTCCTTTTACCCCACTGGACAGTAGTTTCTCTCCCTCTCTCTCAGCTTTCCTTATCTCCTAAGGAATCCCAAGGCATCCAAGGCCACTTTCCAATATTCTATACCCTCCCCTATCCCATAGACATCGGTGGCCACGCAGAAGACGTCGCTGGCATGCCGGGGCATGCCAAATGCGTGCTGTGGAGCACGCTACAGTGCCGACAGGCACTGTAGCCATTGGCCACTGCATGGCGCCGACCGCCTCGGGCTCCCTCCTCTCGCCACTTGGCTGGCCTCGGCGTCCAGGACACGCCGGTCGGTCAGCCCCCTCCTCTCTCCTCCTCCTTCGCCCTCCCCCACGTGTCGAGCGCCGCCCGGCTCGGCCAACCCGCAGCCTCACACGTGCGTGGACCTCTCCATCTCTCTTCCCTCCCAAGGGCCTAGACCAGCCCCAGGAACACCCCTGACACGCCCTCTCTCTCCCATGGCCTCTGGCCTCGGCCTCGAGCTCGCCGGCGCACCTGTGTTCGGTGGACTCGCCCCACCTATAAAAGGGCCTCCCGGACTCCTCTCTTCCCTCTGGTCTCTCTCTCCTCTCCCAGTAGCCCCCTACGTGCTCCGAAGACCTCCTGAAGCCCCTGCACTCGGGATCGAGCCGAGGACCGTCGCGGCGACCTCATCGTTGATCTCCTGGTAGCGGCCCCCTCCGGTCCCCATTTCTCTCCCGTTGTCCTACCTTGCCCTCCTGACGCGTGTCCCCCTTCTACCCATCCTCCTTGCAGCCTGAAGCAGCCCGGGCGACCACCACCCAAAACCTCCTCCACCATGGGTGCTTGCCGCTGGTGCCGCTGGCCACCTCCGGCATCCCTTCGACCTCCTCTGGATCGGCGACTCTTCCCCGAGCCTGTTTCCGCCATCGCCTGCTGTCGTCGTGCCCCGTGCCACCACTGGCGAGCCTCTACCCTCTCTACCCCGAAGTGGGAGAAGGATCCGACAGGTGGGACCCACCTGTCAGCCTCTCTTTCTCCCTCTCCCGCGCTCTCTCTCGCCCCTCGCGATCGCTGACGGGCGGGCCGCGCGCGTCACGTTTGAACATGGCCGCACGCGAGGCAGGCTGGTTGGCCAGCTGGGCCGGCCCAACCACTGGCCGCCTCTGACCTGGGTGCCCCGTGGCCTTTTTCTTTTCCTTTTCTGTGGAATTTGCAAAAATTCCACAGAGCCCAATAAAAATCCTATGAAAATAATGTTTGCACCTAAATTCCTATAATATTTCCTAGAATTTATTGGTGACATTTGTAAAAATATTTGAAAATATTTTATATGCTATTTTATTTTATAACCTATATTTAGGCATCTTATTGCCTCTGTTAATTAATTTCCAAAATATGTTTCACAACAAAACCCTAGGAGAATATTTTTAGTATAGCTTGTGGTATTAATCAGAGTAGGGTAGCATTTTTGATAGTAGTTGTGTGCTCTGTTTTTATGTTTGCTTATTTTTATCACTTTTATTCACGGCGATAGATTGCACAGTTGACGAACAAGTTTGTGGAGCAAGGCAAGAAGCCCTTTGACCATGTCAAGAAACCATTTTCATTGCATGACATATAGCACTTTACTTTTTTCATATTTGATTATGTGGAGTAGTGACCCTCCGATGGGTTACTTCCAAAACTTTTACCTTTGACACTTGCATCGTGCATGACCCTACCACCTTATGAGGGTTGTGCGGGTGTGTGTAGATAGGATGCTAATAGATGCTACACAAGAGGGATGGGACTTATGCATAGTTATGGAAAGAAAGGGATGATTTCAAAGCCTTTTCAAAAATACCGTCGGGTGCCACTAATGCCCGAGGGAGATAATGATGAGATGGGTGACCACTTGAGAAAGAAGTGGTGTGCCAGAACAAGATGAGGATGTGTTTTCAAAAATGGAGGTTTTAAGATTTGTCAACCGTCCCAACCTTACATGCGCAACCATGATACCCCTTATGGGATGGGGCTTTGTTTATTACTTTGGTGGGTACTGCCAAGGAGCCTGCATTACTAGTGGTCGTAGTGGCGTGGTCACTCTCGATACGGGGTCGTACCAGTATGTACGATCATGCGTTGTATTCACAGGCACAGGGCACACTGTTGGTCGCCTCATGGATGGTACGATTTAGAGCGAGGCTCGTGTGATGTACATTATGAGGGTTGGGTACCAATCTAGTGGACTCTTTGTCTAGTATCGCTAGGGGAAAGGCATTTTTCGGGTGCTTACCTCCGGTATGTTATATACCGCGAGTCGTGGATGACATGGAAGTTCCCTGAGTCTTGTGGGTAAAGTGTGCAACCTCTGCAGAGTGTAAAACTATTCGAATAGCCATGTCCACAGTCATGGACAGTTGGGTGGTGCTGCTTATGCCACGTCTGGATGTTTTCATAAAACTTGGTGTGAGTAGGTGTGATGGTGATAAAGAGGTCACATGAGCTAAGTCTGATGACTTCGCATGGGAATTGAACTAAGTCCGATGACTTAGCATGATGAATGAACATGAGGTGTTCAACCCCTACTTATGATGATATCAATAACTCGTTCATATGGATATCTCCCTATTGTCGATGCACACTTACTAGTTACTTTATCATGTCATTGCATTTAAAAATCAGCTTTGCGCAAATTACCCACTTAGTGCTATATCATGCATCATTACTACCTTGTTCCACAACTTGGGTTGCTAGCGAGTACATTCAAAGTACTCATTGGCTTGCCACTGGTTATTTAATTGGCTAGGCATGGAAGAACAGGAGTATGTCGAAGAGTTTGTTGGTGACGAACATGCGAACTAGGACGCTTCCCAGTCAGAATGCCTGTAGTTTAAGGTTGATGGCATGGGTTCACGCTTTTGATCAAGATTTCCGCTCCTTGATCCATTAAGTGTGTGGCCCGTGTGGCCCTATCTATGTAAGACTAGACCTTCATGGTCTTTATTTGTGTAAGACGCTAAATGTGGAGGTAAGACTCTTGTTATTCAGTTTATGTGTGTTCAGTGAGAATTGATCTCTAGGATCACTGTGCACATACATTCGGCGATCATGTCTTATGAGTCGGGGTCTCCACAATCGATCATCTTCGAAAGTTCTACCCATGAGGCGCGGTTGCTGGGCCGGCCCTGGCAACCACCTTTTTTACATGTCTTGCCGTTGAAGCATGTAATCCTTGGTATAATGCTAGGCTCGGATCCTCTGCATAGATAAATAAAGATAAGTGTTCTGCAATCCTTTCCAGCTCTCATGTTTATCTGGAAAGTTTCATTACACTTAATTTCGGCAAGGACTAACGAACCGCCAAGGTTCCATATCCATATTTTCTCTTCTTTTTTGTCCAAAGAGCAGAAGGTTCCCTCGCGTGTAACATTGCCAGGGGGAAATGATGGTACGGATACCTATGAGCGCGACGTTCCAAAAAAAACTTGCCGAAAGGAGAAAGGCAACAAAAAGATAAGTTGCAAAAACCCCATGTGAATCATTGCCGACATTTATTGTCATTCAGCGGTTTCCACTTTTGTATGGAAAACCTACACGCAAGGGAACCTTGCCACGATTGGACGCGCCCTCACTGCGTTCGGGACCGCTCAATGTCTTAAGTGTCTTCGCCCGCGCTCCTTGTTTTGTTTTGAGTCCGCTCAATGATCCAAGTGACAGCGCTCACGCCCTTACCCTATTTCGAGTAAGGCCGATGTCCTGAACGGCCGTGCCAAGGACGCCAAGGTATCTTGTCGGCAGTGGCACCGCCAGCATGCTGCTAAGGACCCGTTCCTCAAAGCGCTTGCGGTAGGACTACACACGCCGCCATGGATTTTTCTAGAAAAGGCATAAGGAAAGTTCCGTATACAAAATCCTCCTTTCTTCTAAGTACATCTTTATTTGACTTTCTCCCCTAGGGGAGATTACAAGAAGAAAAATATGGAAAGGAGGGGCGAGATACAAGAATAAAAAGATTGCAAGAGACCCCCGGCAGAAGCCCGACCTGACCCATTTGGACCAGCACATCATGGACGATCAGGGCTGCTAGATGGGCAGGCAAGAGCTGGTCCCTCCTGGACCAGCATTGCGCGGAGGAGAAGGCCGGAGCGGGTGGAAAGGAGGATGGACCCCTGAAGCCGAAGTCTGTGGGCCTCCTGCAGCTGGGATATGAGGCAGCGCCCGGGACCGAAGCACCCGGCAAGGACATCTTGCCGGGAGGGAGAGAGGCATGAGGCTGGCGATGACAGTGCGTCCGGCGGTCAGTACGATCTCGAATGTTCGGGCTCTGACTTGACCGTCCAAGGACCAGACTCATCGCCACTGTCCTCCCATCACTCTCACCGGAGGACAGGCTTTCGGCACTACTTGCACTCTCTTCGCAGCAGCTAAGGAAGATGCCGGATCTCCCATAAATCTTCATTGAGAGCGTGTCGGCCTTCATCATTTTAAAATGAAGGACGTGCCCCGCCTGGATATTGTGGGCACGGGTGAAGGTCTTGCAACCACGCGTGAGGAACATGATGCGGCGCGCTGGGTAATCAACATCCGCCCGTGTCGGACCATTGTAGCACCCTGCCACCCACGGCCACACGAAGGATGGCCGGTCGTTCTCCATCGCCCTGGCGAAGGGCCGTGGGAGACGTAGGTGGCTCCAGAGGGGACCGCCTAGCTCAAGGACAAAGTCCAACTCCGTTCCCTCGGTGTGGGCCTCCTCGGAGATGCTTGGCATCGGAGAAGAGGGTGGAGTAGCGCTCCGCCTCGCTTGACCTCGACCTCGACCTTCGTGGCGGCAATGACACCTCGCACTTCCTCCTCCATGCGAACTCGAGCCTCCCACCGCCTTCGTGGCTGAAGCAGCGGCATGATCCTGACGAGAGCTCCTCCTCGCTGCCGAGGAAGGAGGTTTCCCTTGCCTCCTTGTCATGGTGAAGGGCAAACACTTCCTGAAGATCGAGAAGACAAGGGAGGAGGTGGGCTGCGGAGTTTTGGACTCGAAGGTCGGAGGAAGGATGGATGAGATCAGCCCCCGCCGTCCCCAATTTATAGGAGGAAGCGCGGCGGCTGGCTCTCCCCCACTCTCGAGGACGTCGCCCACCTCCTCCAATAGTGCCGCCCTCGTGCACGGAGCGAACAACAACCGCCCCGTCGCCCCAATCCATGGTGCCGTAGTTACTGCCTTTTCTCCGGGAATTTAAGTCACGAGCGCCCGTTGCTATCCCCCTTGCCATGCATGCAGCGCGTGTAGTGAAAAAGACCTGGCATGGTAATTAAAAAACTCGACGGCCGCACCGCGCACGTATCCCACTACCCACACTCAATGGGGGCATTGTGGGTAAGCGCAGCGAGATCAATGGTCACAACTGCGGGGCAACTTCCACACGTGTCGCCATTGTTTGGGCCTAGCCCAACAGCGCCTCGCAGCATGTATGGCCTAGGCCCGGGGGGTTCCTTTCGGTGCAGTAGAGTTTTTGGGCCATCTAGTGCCCCTTTACTCCTGTGCGGCCAGTATTAGCCGCCCCGGCGGCAACACCTAGCGAAGACTTACCAAGCACCAGCACAGAAGACTCAGGACTACCGGCAAGACCTTGCTGGGAGGGCTATAGAGCCTCCAGGCCCCCGGCAAGGCGAGGCCCTGGCAAGCACCGGAGAGCGTAGGACAGGTGTCGATCCACCTGGATGCGTGTCGTGGCATCGATGTTGAAGAAAGGTAAGCGGCACCGATGGGATGACCCCATCCCGTCCCATGGATGGACTGAGGCCCCTGACAGTGCATTTAATGCTCTTGTCCTACTCCGTCAGGGTTAGGTATGATAGCACTGTAGCAGCACTGTGCGTCGCATGCGCGCACTATACGCCATTGTTGGGATTCCCTTAAGTATAAAAGGAGGCCCAGGGCATTACATAAGAGGACTTTTTTTGACTCTAGAACCTTTGGACTCATTAGCTTTTAGGGCTCTCAGTTAGTTAGGCAACCGGACAGCCCGATGGTTAGAGAGGAAGAGAAGGCTCCCAAGCTCACGTAGAAGCCATTCATGGCGCTCCTGTAGCTCGAACCCTAGAACAGGATAAATACAACTAAGCAGGAGTAGGGTTTTACGCATCCGTGCAGCCGTAACCTGGGTAAAACCACCCCGCGTGCAGCTCACCAGACCGGATCTTTGTGCCAGCACGCTCCCTCACCGAACCAAAAGGGGTCCCCGCAGTCCCATAGGTATTCGTTCCCCGCGACATTGACCATTTCAGAGGTTTCTGTGCGCCGATAGAGGGCTCTGCCGCATTAACCTTGCACGCCAACTATTTAAGTTGGCAGTGGGAGGAATGTGATGCGGCTCCTCCTTCTATGCACATTATCTTCGTAGCCTTCTAAAACTCATGCTCACTAGACACGTCGTCCTCTTCGACATCATCATCATCTCCTTCTTGCTTATCGCGACCACGGGCGGGCCGATCCTTCTGTTGTTTTGACTTGCCACGGCGACCTCCTCAACACCATCCTAACCCTTTTCCTTGTCGCGCCTTCGTATTCGGCCCTCTACTTCTCGGCAAGCTGCTCAACTTGCTAGCAATCTTGGAGGTCGTGGGCTTTGGTGTGATGGATCTTGCAATACTGCCTGCCGGAGTCTTCTAGCTTTTCGGCAGCTGCCACGGCGTGGCAGGAGGCGCACCTGGCAACATCGTTTCCAGTGTCGTCGACCTTGCCTTTCTTGGTGGTGCTAGGGTTGCCAGATGCCTAGACGGAAAGTAAGGTCCTGCCCTTGTGCTTCTTGTTTCGTCATCAGTTCTTCTTTGCTGAGACGGCAGTATCCTCGTCCTCAGAGTCAACCTCTGTGTCGGCACCTTCGCCAGGGAGTCTTCTCCCTTCTTCAGCCCGAGCGCACTTGTCTGCCAAAGCATAAAGCTCGGCGACGTCCCTGACTCTGTTCATCGCTAGCTCTTCCCGCATACTCAGGGTGTGCATGTTTTGATGGAACACGCTGATAATAGCGACAGGGTGAACGTCTGAGATGTTGTGGTGCACACGGCTGAACTTCTGGATGTACTTGCGCAAATTTTTTTCTTTCTTTCTAGGGGATGATGTGCAGATCGCTCTCCTGGACAGGAGCTTGATGACCTCCCGTAAAGGCGCCAGTGAACTCGGGACACAGGCCTGCCCAGGAAGTGATGGATCCCTCCAGCAAGTGCATCAACCATGACTTGACGTTGGGCTTAAGCACCAATGGGAAGTACTTGGCCAATATCTTGTCGTCGCGGCCCCCGGCAGCCTGCACCGCAATGGTGTAGACGCTCAAGAACTCTGACGGATGGGTCTTGCCGTCATATTTCTCCGGAACTTCTGGTTTAAACATGCGGGAATTGGGCCACTGGACTTGCCACAGCTCATTGGTAAACACTAGACATCCCGCCTCGTAAGGTAGGCTGACAGGGTACCCCGGCACGGACTTGTCGACAGTGGGCCCCACATGCTTGTCCGACTGGAGGCGTGCTTCCCGTCTCTGCTCGATAACGGTTCGGGCATCCTCCTTGCCACATTCCTGAAGAACATGACGCTGATCATGGCGTGTCCATGGGTCAGACGACGCCCTTGAGTATCTGTCGTAGGCGTCGGTCCGTTGGGTCGGCGACCAACGATGTTGTCGCGGAGGAGAGTGCGCCGAGGTCATGTCGACTCCGGGCACTTCACCATTGGTCTGAGGCAGCCCTGTGGGACGAAGCTTGTCTGTGAGGTTGATCACGCTCTAAATGGTGGCTCTCCATTCGTCGAGCTTCTCCGTAGTAGGAGGGAAGTTTAGGAGTAGCTGTGCTCGCGCCATCGCTTCCTCCGTTGTAGATGGCATAGAACAGTGTGAGGAATGAGAGGTGCTCTAACTTCTAACCGTGTTAGAAGGAGCACCACCGCGGTCCCGCGTCGGAATGCCACCCCTGCTTGCATGCTGGTCCCGTGCATCTTGGGAATGATGCACCGGAGCTTTTCCGTGGGGACGCTGACAACTGCGGGCGTCGTGGTGTGGCTCTCCACGCGCGTCTTGAGAAGGTCGTGGAGTAGGCACCGGCGTGGGTGCCCTAGAAGACACTCTTCCGCCCCCGGAGTTTGCCGTACCACCTGCAGGCGGTACCGCTCCGTCTTGAGACCCAGGGGCGTGGGGGATCCCACCGCCGTCATGAGCGTCTCCATAGCGAGCGTCGTCACTTGCTTGGCCTTGGTGACCGGAGCGTCGCGGAAGTTCGAAACCTTTGCCTCGTACTCCTCCACCCGCGTCTATATCGTCTCCTGTCCGCGCAGATACAGGGACGACAAACATGGATGGGCCAACTGCTGTTAGGCCCTTCTTCTTGGGGGCCATGGCGATGATGAAGCTGGGGCATAGATCACCAGAACGAGTTTGCACCACTGACGCCCACCTACCTGGCGTGCCAAAGATGTCATGGGGAATGAACACCTATGGGATCATGGGGACCCCTTTCGGTTCGGCAGGGAGCGAGCTGACACGAAGAGCTGGTCTGGTCAACTACGCACGGGGAGGTTTTACCCAGGTTCGGGCCGCATGGATGCATAAAACCCTACTCCTGCTTGGTTAAATTTATCGTGTTCTAGGGTTCTAGCTACAAGAGCACCATGTATGGCTGCTACGTGAGCTTGGAAATCTCCAGTTGCCTTACCGTTGGGCTGTCCGGTTGCCTAACCTTCCAAAAGTGCAAAAAAGTCCTCCTCTGTAATGCCCTGGGCCTCCTTTTATACTTAAGGGAATCCCAACAGTGGATACAGTGTGCACACGGGATGCACAATGCTGCTATAGTGCTATCATACCTAACCCTGACAGGGTAGGACAAGAGCATTAAATGCACCGTCAGGGGCCTCAGTCCGTCAATGGGACGGGACGGGGGCCCGTCCCAATGGCGCCGCTAAGCTCCCTCCAACGTTGACATCGCGACTGAAAGCACATTTGCTCCCTGGGTGGTTTTGGTAATTAATAACAACATATAAGTCATTGAACTAATGTTTCCGCTAAGTATATTTCAGGAAATGTTCAATGAGAGGATTGGCAAAAAGGAAATTGTGGAGAAACCCCAAGATGCAAGGAAATAGGTTGGCCAAGCTTCAAGCAAGAGGACTCTACATTTTATATTTGTGAGAAATCACTTTGAGTCCATAGGAAAGCCAATACTATTAAAGGGAGTAAACTTTTGTTGGTGAACAATATGCTCAAATGTGCACAAGTGATATTCTCCAAAAACATCCACAAAACTCTCCTACCAAAGTCTGTTCTGTACCCAACACTCAAAATCGGTGCAACCAACTATCCCACTTCGGTGCCACCGATTCCAGTACGTAGACAGACTCTGCCAAACCCTAGCCACTTCGGTGCAACCGATTCCATATCGGTGCCACCGAGTTTAGGTTGCCAACTTTCTGTTACGCAAATTCACATTTTCGGTCCCACTGAGAATGTTGGATCGGCGTCACCGAGATTGGAAATCTGACCGTTGGTCACCTTATCGGTGGAACCGAGTTTGCAATATCGGTCTCACCGAGATTCAAAAGTTGCCACCTTTTGGTCACTTCGGTACCACCGAGATTAACACATCAATGTCACCGAGTTGGTCATTTTGTGTGTAACGGTTGGATTTTTGGGGATGCCTACATATACCCCTTCACTGCCACTCACTCTAAATAGAAGCACTTAGAACTATTCCGTACCTATCCTATTAGATTTTCTGAGAGAGAACCACCTACCCTTGTGTTGAGGTCAAGATCTTCCACTCCAATCATATGGATCTTGATTTCTAGCCTCCCCAAGTTGCTTTCCACCAATCCTATCTCTTCTACCAAGCCAAACCTGTGAGAGGGAGATTGTGTGTTGAGGATTCTATCATCTTGAAGCACAAGAGCAAGGAGTTCATCATCATTACTGAGCCTATTACCTTTTGGAGGATGGTGCCTCCTAGATTGGTTAGGTGTCACTTGGGAGCCTCCTACTTCGTGTTGTGGAGTGAACCAAGAAGTTTGTAACGGCAAGGTGATCGCCTACTTCGTGAAGATATATCCCATAGTGAGGCTAGTCCTTCGTGGACAGAAGCCGTATGGAATAGTCAAGATTGCTTCTTCGTGGACCCTTTTTGGTGGAGCCCTTCGTGGACTCTCGTGACCGTTACCCTTTGTGGGTTGAAGACTCCATAAAGGTGGATGTACGATAGCTCCACCTATCGAAACCACGGGAAAAATCACCATGTCCACAATTGCATTTGATCTTCCTACCCTATCCCTTCTATACATGCTTGTTGTTACTTTCCACGTCTATATACTCTTAGACTTCCATGTGTAGGGTGTCCTTGACTTTCCACGAAATGCTAAAAACTATCAACCATAAAATTTGTTATAGGAAAAACATTTAATTGGTCAAGTAGTCTAATCACCCCCCCTCTAGACCTACTTTCGATCCTACAAGTGGTATCAGAGCCTTGGTCTCCATTGCTTAGGTCTCACAACCTAGGAGAGGTATGGCATCTAGTGAGGGAAGTTATCACCGTAGAGGTCCGTACTTTGATGGCACTAATTTTGCTAGTTGGAAGCACAAAATGAAAATGCACATTCTTGGTCATAACCCTGCCATTTGGGTTGTTGTTCGTGTTGGCTTGCAAGGTGAGTTCTTTGCAGATGGACGGGAACTGGATCGTGAAGCGACTACGGATGAATTGAAGATGTTGCAATACAATGCTCAAGCATGTACATTCTCTTCAATTTATTATGCCCCGAAGAATTCAACAAAATCAGCCGTCTTGAGAATGCAAAGGAGATTTCGGATACTTTGGTTGATATGCACGAAGGAACCGAGTTCGTGAGAGAATCCAAGTTAGATGTTCTTCAAGGTCAACTTGACAAGTTCAAGATGAAGGATGGTGAAGGATTCACAGAGATGTACTCTAGGCTAGCTCTCATCACCAATGAGATTGCCGACTTAGGAAGCAAAGAAATGACTGACAAATTCATCATCAAGAAGATACATAGAGCTTTGGATGAGAAATACGAGACCGTGTGCACATTAATCCAAATGATGCCGAACTACAAAGATATCTAGCCAACGAAAGTCATTGGAAGGATTGTTGCTCATGAGATGACACTCAAATATAATGAAGAGCTTCATCACAAGTCTAGCAGTTCTTACAAAGCCACAAGTGATGCTCCCACAACTTCAAGCAACAACCATGTCACCAATGAAGAAATAAGCCTCATGGTCAAGAAATTCAACAAGTTCTACAAGAATAGAAGCAAACAAAGAAACTCCAACTCAAGATATGAAGATAAGCGTTCGTCAAGTCATCACCGCAATTGCTACAATTGTGGGAAGCCCGGACACTACTCAAATGAATGCACGGCTCCTTACAAAATAAGAGAAGAGTCACCTCGAAGACGAAGCTCAAGGAATGAATCACCACAAAGAGAGAGGAGTAGAGATGATCGTTATGAGCGAAGACACTCAAGGAGAAGTAGAGATTTGGAGAAGAAGGACAAGTACACCAAGAGCTACACAAGAAGAAAACATCAAGCTCATGTTTGTGAATGGGTTTCCGGCTCTAACTCTGACAACAACTCTGAGAGAAGCTATCACTCTGACTCCGACTACAGTCAAGATGATGGTGTTGCCGGAATTGCTCTAGTGACTACCAACTCCTACGATCTATTTGATTCACCAAATGAAGGGAGTGAAAGTTGCTTCATGGCTAAAGGCCCCAAGGTATCACACCCGAGTATCTTAATTTTGATAGTGATCAAGATGATCTACTTTGTGATGATGACTTACTTTGTGATAAAACTAGTGATAGTGATCAAAATGAACTTGATAATTCTCATGTTAGTCAAGATAAGTCAATTGATGATGATAAGATGAAAATAGAACAACTAACTACAGAACTAAACACTCCTAAGTTAGCTCATGAATCTACTCTCGAAGATCATAGAGAGCTTGTGAGAACTCATGAGAAGCTACGCTTTGAGAAGCTCACCTTGGAGCAAGAGCATGAGTTTCTCAAAGCTATCAATGGCGATCTCCGGAAGAAGACCTCATCTTATCTAGCCAAATGACTACTCTTGTCTACTTTCATGCCTCAAGTTAAAACTAAGAAATCTAGTAACAAAGGCAAGAAAGATTCTTCATCTAGTAGCAACAATAAAACTGATAAATCCAATGATGTTGCTTCTAGTAGGTCTATTCATTCCACTAATGATGTTTCTCTTAGCCAAGTTACACTTGAGCAAGAAAATGCTTTATTGAAAGGAGTTATAGAAAAAGGTATCTACAAGAGTCTTGTCGAATGTAAGCAATTTGAGGAAATTGTACGCAAGCACGGAGGATACCGGAAGAATCATGGTGTTGGATACTTCAAAACTAATGGAGTTGAGTGGGAAGAATGTCAATATCCCAAGTCCAAGTTTGTTCCTCAAAAGGAGAAGTATAAAAATAATCTTTCCAAGGTGACAAACACTCAAGATGACCTTCCACCACAAGACCACAAGCTCAAGGGCAAGAACAAGCTTCAAGATGACATTGACTCATATGAAGATAAACCCCTAGATTTGGTGGAGTGGGTTCCCAAGGCTACTTCAAGCTCAACTACTACAAAATACACTTCAACACCAAGGATCCCCATCAACTTGATGTGGGTTACCAAGAAGAAGAAATAGTTAGTTCTTGAGGGGTGACTCCACCAATGAAATTCACTCACATTCATTATTGGCAAGAACTTTTTGCACTCGACATCAACTCAATGTAATAGTTCAAGGAGTCACACATTCCCTCACAGGTGAGCAAGGGACAAGGTAATCAACAAATCAATGGACATCATAACACACGCTTTGCACTCCATGTCCATAGATATCCTTGTATTTGTCTCTTGTATGTTGGGACTAACCCATGTAGGTGAGAGAAGTAAGGAAACAACAAGGATGCTCCCAACTCTTGGTGATCATCATCAACATTGAGCATCCACAACTACCTCACCAACATGAAGTCTTCATCGACAAAACCTAAGGTTAGTTTATCCCTCTTATGGGGGGATGTCAAATTAAGGGGGAGATTTACTCTAATTCTTGAGTCGAAGCGTCTCTTAACATGTGAAAACATTAAATGCTTTATGAAAAAGTGGTAACCCCACTTGTGCTTAAACGATGAGTATGACCTATGATCAAGTACTCTTACTTGGCTCCTAAGTCAAATACTCATATATAGATGACTTTGTCATCGCCCAAGTGCTTGTTAGATGCTAGTGTGTTTGTGCATGTTTGTCATGATTTGTTTTGACAACTTATTGTGTGAGCATGTTGGTGTGCATTTATTTTCTCATTCAAGGATATCCAATTGTTACTATTTGGCTTTTGATTTATCTTTTGCAAATTGGATGGACAAGATGCCTAGGACCACTCTTTAGCTATGTATGCTTTCTCATCTCATATTCCATTCATGTTGCATCACAAAATTTGAACAAGTGCTTTTTGATCCCTTTGTGTGTGGAGCACTAAGAGTTCCGTATCGACAAGGACTGACCATTAAAACCTCCCAGGTGCAACTCGGTGGAACTAACACCAAAATCTTGGTCTCACCGATTGCCTAGGGTTGATCTGGTTTTTCAATCTCGATATCATCGATTCCATTTTCTCGGTTACACCGAGTGTCCCTATCAGCTGACAGTTGAGGCACTCGGTGACACGGAAAACTTAGAACCGGTATCACCGACAGTGGTGGGTATATAACTTTGGACCCCGATGTTTTGCAATTTCCTCTTCATACGTCGTTCTCCAAAACCCTAAGCTGTCGTTCCAGAGACCCCTGGTCATTGCCTTTGACTTCCCGAGCTCCTCTGCCGCTGGGAATCGCCGCCGTCGACGTAATCTTCACAAACATCGCCGCCGTAGACGATCCGCGCCAAGCTAGGGTACGGATTCGATCTCTAGTGCACTCCCATTCTGATTCTGGCACATTGGATCTTGTTTTCTCTATAAGCCACCTATTGCTCACTCATCTATCCAGTAGAAAATGCAAAATCTTGAGTTAGATGGATTATCTAGGGTTTGCTGTCCGCCCAATACATCTCAATGGAAACGAAATGAAAATATCGGTCTCACCGATATAATTTTCGGTGTTGCTGAGAACTGACTTGGTGGAATCGAGTGGCTCTTTTCGGTCCTACCGAAAAGGCTGCCAAGTTCCTGTTAAGGAGTTGGTATGTCTCGGCGCCACCAAAAATTTCATTTCGGTTGTAACGATATGGATGTGACAGATTGCAAAACTTTTGAAAAACTCATTGCTCAAATTTCAAAAATAGCCTCATTTTGTGATGACTCATCTACTTCTGCTCATCTACACTCTATTCATAGGGTTAGCATGTCAGGTTTAGAAGACAGTCAGAACGGGTCAGAGCAGAGAGCAGACATGAGTTCAGGCACAAGTCCAGAGCACAGTTCATTCTCAGATCAAGGCACCCCCAGCTCACATGGGTTGCCCAAGGCTGCCACCAGAACCAGAAAGAGGTTGAACTCAGAAGAAGAAGATTCAGACTTTGTCCCTAAGGGGGTTCTTGCTAAGAAGCAAGAGAAGGCTACCAAGAAAGCTGCAACTGAAGCTACTTCCTCTAGAAGGGTTGTCAGCCAAATATATGCACCAACTTCAACATTCAAGGCTTATGCGACTTCCAGAGCAACTGTTTCTATTGAGATCCCCAAGAAATCTATGCCTAAGAAGGCAGGAGAGAAAAAGGCGAGGAAGAGGATCATTCATGTGACTGGCAGGCCTACCTTCATGTTTGAGGATCCAGAAGTTGTTGATGCTCAGGAAGAGGAGGTTGAGCCAGCAAAGGCTCCTCCCAAGAAGAAGGCAAAGAAGTTCATGTCTGATGCTATGCCCAAAACCAGCACATCCAAGAAGGCTGCTGAGAAGCCCAAGAGGACCACTAGGAAGATTCCAGCCTCTTAGAAGAACAAAGGGGATGTCTCCAGAGCTGAAGCTAATGATGATCTGACAATATTAATGAAGCTTAGACCACACCTCCCTGTTCATAATGCCAGCTATCCAGTAGCTGAGGACATGAAGAAGAGGAAGGACTCAAGACTAAGGGCATGGAGAGCTATTGATCCATATGCCCAAAGAAAGAAAGCAGCTATGGACTACATGTTCTATACCAAGGAGCAACAAGACTTCTATGAGACTGTGCTCTTTGACAAGAGTCCAACTGTCAGCGATATGCGATACATTGATTGGAAGTACATCAAGGAGAATGAGGACTACTTTCCAAGGGTCCAGGACAACTTCCATTGCATTGGTCTTGATGAATTCATAAGCAGAGAATTCACAGCATGGAATGACGAGATGATCATGCAGTTCTACTCCACTGCACCCTTCTACGGAGATGGTAGAATTGTGTGGATGACTAAAGGTGCCCGATATGAATCAACTGTTGAGGAATGGGCAGAGATCTTAGGAGTTCCTGAAGCACAGGATGGTGACCTGGATGTCTACTCACAATCCAAGGCAAGTCACAATGCTATGGCCAACATGTATAAGGAGATCCCTGCTGACAAAGTGAAGTCTCACTAGCTAGGGTCCATTTACTTTCTCTAGGCTGGCCTACGCACTATCAACACCATTCTGAGGCATACCCTCATGCCCAAGTCTGGAGATGAAAAGATGATCCAAGGCCACTCCATCAACATGTTGATCCATCTTGACACTCACACCAGGATCAAAGTCATGGACTTGATTGTAGAGACAATCAAGAGGGTTGCTGCTGATCAGAAGCGCTCATGCTCTTATGCACCCTACATCCAGATGCTCATAAACTCCAGACTAGAGAAGCACATCTTTGCCCTGGATCACCCACATTTGCCCATATAGTCAGATCTAGAGGACAACGTCATGGTGAGGGAAGCTGATCATCCCACTTCCGTAGCAGCTCAGGAAGCAGCAGAGACAGTGAGAGCCACTAGTGCTCAAGCCCCTCGATCCAGGAGCGGGCAAATGGATTTGCTGATATCATCTGTTTAGGGCATGCAAAAGGACATTAAGGGGATTCTGGATAACCAAACTAGTCTTGTCGGGATCTTTGAGACCAGAATCAAGACCCTTGCTGATAAAGTGGATGGGCTGACGAAGATAGTCACAGAACTTCAACATGAAGTTGACTCCGTGCAGATCCGACGGGTCTCTTCTACTTCAAATGAGGATGATGATTATGAGGATGATTCACCTCTAGGTCTAGGCACTCAGTTCACTACTCAGGCCAGATCAGCCACAGTGCCAGCTCCAACAGCTCCATCAACATCAGCTCCATCACTGACCAGTCCAGCTCCATCTACGACATCTGCAGAGATTTTCGCCGACGATGTCATCTCGACTCCTTCATCAAAAACCGGAGGAGATGTGCCCAAGAACGTTTAGATGTATGCCTTTGAACTTTTTGGTAACTTGTTGCCAAAGGGGGAGAAGTGTATATAGATCTATAGGCTTCGAGCGAGAGAGATTTTTCTTTTTACTTGCTTTTCAAAAACATTTGGTTCTTTTGATTTGATGTGAGATACTTTTGTGTTTGTGTTATGCCACTATGTTATGGGTGATGCTACTATTTCCTATCATCTTAATGCTCATGAGATGATCATTCACCCTTACTTATGTGTGTTGTGCAATGTTATTCACTCTAATTATTCTCGCACACCACCAAGTTGTATGTGACATGGAAGAAGTACCCCATATACCTAATCGATTGTGGATTTGCATTCAAACACAAGTTCAAAATAATGCACAAATTTAGGGGGAGCTCTTGCTTATCACATACTTCTCAAAGCGACAATTAATCTCATTGATTTTATCATATGTCGAAGCTTGGATCTATATGTTGTCGTCAATTACAAAAAAGGGGGAGATTGAAAGCACATTTGCTCCCCTGGTGGTTTCGGTAATTAATAACAACATATAAGTCATTGAACTAATGTTTCCACTAAGTATATTTCAGGAAATGTTCAATGAGAGGATTGGCAAAAAGGAGATTGTGGAGAAACCCCAAGATGCAAGGAAATAGGTTGGCCAAGCTTCAAGCAAGAGGACTCTACATTCTATATTTGTGAGAAATCACTTTGAGTCCATAGGAAATACAATACTATTAAAAGGGGGTAAAGTTGTGTTGGTGAACAATATGCTCAAACATGCACAAGTGATAGTCGCCAAAAACATCCACAAAACTCTCCCACCAAAGTCTGTTCTATACCCAACACTCAAAATCGGTGCAACCAACTATCCCACTTCGATGCCACCGATTCTAGTACCTAGACAGACTCTGCCAAACCCTAGCCACTTTGGTGCAACCGATTCCATACCGGTGCCATCGAGTTTAGGTTGCCAACTTTATGTTACGCAAATTCACATTTTCGGTTCCACCGAGAATGTTGGATAGGCGTCACCGAGATTGGAAATCTGACCGTTGGTCACCTTATCAGTGCAACGGGGTTTCCTATATCGTTCTCACCGAGATTCAAAAGTTGCCACATTTTGGTCACTTCGGTACCACCGATATTAACACATCGGTGTCACCGAGTTGGCCATTTTGTGTGTAACGGTTGGATTTTTGGGGATGCCTATATATACCCCTTCATCACCACTCACTCGAAATAGAAGCACTCAGAACTATTCCATACCTATCCTATCAGATTTTTTGAGAGAGAACCACCTACCCTTGTGTTGAGATCAAGATCTTCCACTCCAATCATATGGATCTTTATTTCTAGCCTCCCCAAGTTGCTTTACACCAATCCTATCTCTTCTACCAAGCCAAACCTGTGAGAGGGAGATTGTGTGTTGAGGGTTCTATCATCTTGAAGCACAAGAGCAAGGAGTTCATCATCATTACCGAGCCTATTACCTTTTGGAGGGTGGTGCCTCCTAGATTGGTTAGGTGTCTCTTGGGAGCCTATTACTTTGTGTTCTGGAGTGAACCAAGAAGTTTGTAAGGGCAAGGAGATCGCCTACTTCGTGAAGACATACCCCATAGTGAGGCTAGTCCTTCGTGGACGTAAGCCGTATGAAATAGTCAAGGTTGCTTCTTCGTGGACCCTTTTGGGTGGAGCCCTCCGTGGACTCTCGCGACCGTTACCCTTCGTGGGTTGAAGACACCATAACCTGGATGTACGATAGCGCCACCTTCGGAACCACGGGAAAAATCATCGTGTCCACAATTGCGTTTGATCTTCCTACCCTATCCCTTCTATACATGCTTGTTATTAGTTTCTGCTGCTATATACTCTTAGACTTCCATGTGTAGGGTGTACTTGATTTGCCATGAAATGCTAAAAACTATCAACCATAAAATTTGGTATAGGAAAAACCTTTTATTGGTCAAGTAGTCTAATCACCCCCCTCTAGACCTACTTTCGACCCTACAACGACACGCGTCTAGGTGAATCGACACCTGGCCTGTGCGCTGGCAGTCCTTGCCGGGGCCTTGCCTTGTCGGGACCTTGCCTTGCCGGGGACCTGGAAGCTCTACAATCCTCCCGAGAAGGTCTTGCCGGTAGTCTCTTGTCTTCTGTGCTGGTGCTTGAAAAGTCTTCGCTAGGCCTTGCTGCCGGGGCGGCTACTACTGCCCATGCATGAGTAAAGGGGCACTAGATGGCCCAAAAACTCTAGTGCACTCACAGGTAATGAAATATTCATGAACTAGCATCAAGTGAGGAAACTGAAAATTATTGTTAGGGAAAAGAGACAAAAAGTGCCAATTAGACTATTAGTTGCTCTATAAAACACAATAGTGAGGTGTAGGATGGTAACTACCAACACTGCAGGCTTCTATTAGTACTGCCCATAATGAGTTGTCACACAACAATGTCTGAATCTTTTTCTTTTGTAGTGGTTCCCAAAGCAGTTTACTCAAGATTACCTCGCAAAGTACATGATTGCTGGACATGCAATGAATGTTAAAATAAATCATCGAGACTACAATGAGCATGGAGAAGTCGTAATGAAGATAGTGAAGGATGGGCGAGCGTCCATCACTAGGGGCTGTGCTACAGTCGTTTGTGCGTTAGGCATGGAGGAGGGCACAATACAGGCATCCTGCTTCACCTTCTCCAGCATACAAAATGTCTTTTGCCTCTCTCTCTTTACCGTCTTTATTACAACCATGCTTCCATCATTCTTTATTTGTCCCTTCTATAGTTTTCCCTTTTTTTGAGAATTGATGCTTATGTAGTTCTTGAGTATATGTACATGTGAATTGAATTATGCATTCATTCTTAAACCTAAACATGTTTTGATATGAAATAGAAGAATTCCTACTTTCAAATTTAAATTATGTGAATTATGAACAAAGGTATTTAATTAGGGGAAATCCGGCTCTGTAGGCCATTACAATGCACACAATTTGAGAAAGCAAAATGTATGCGATCAACTCCCACATCACACATGTTTCTCCATTCGAAGCGTGTTTGATGAATCTCGTCTTCATGCACGGTCAGATGGGAAAGAACATATGAGATTAACGACACCAGCGTTTGTGCTAGTCTCCTTATGACACAGGATTTTGTGTTTTGAAATGTGTACCATCATAAACATTGGTCAAAGAAGACAACGTGTGATAGGCCTTCATCCGACACAGTTATTCTGGATGACACATTTGGGAACTATGGATCACACATTTGGGATGTTTTATATCATATCCCAGATGGTCATGGTGGAACTAACTGTGTGTGATTGTCTCCTTATCGTACACGCTTTATAATCATGAACTGTTTGCGATTCGGTGCACATCGTAAACAGCGCTTCATAGAATAGCGTGTGCGATGTTAGTGCGATCTAACACGAGGTGCAAGGATGAACCGCATGATAAATACACACATCTAAAACAATTATCCGGTGACCCTCGTTTGTGATAGGCGCGGACATCCCATATGCTTAGTTTTGCCAAACCTTTGCATTTGTTGGCCACCATCGCCAACGGGTTTACGGTGTCGTGTCGGATGGACCCCCCAGTCGCCCACACATGCAAGGCGACGGTTTCAAACTATGTCGCAGAAAGGGGTTAAAAACTATTTGTATAGCACGGCGATGCACCAGTGTATGGGTCCATATCTAGTACCTAGATGGCTCTCTCTCAATGATCTTCAATAGAAAGTTCACCACGATCCCCGCGGTGATGTATCTGATGTAATCCTTCTTTGCAGTGTTTTTGTTGGCATCTGATGAATTGCGTGTTAATGTTCATGTTATTCATGAAAATATATTGAATCTTTAGTGAATTCTTATATGCATGATTGGTATAGCTTTATATTGCTCTCCAATCTATCAGTTTGGTTCGACCAACTAGGTTGATTTATCTTCGGCGGGAGTGGTGCGTTGTTATAGGTTTTAGCTTGCGGTAGTCAATCCATGTGCCAGAAAGGGACATGACATGTATTGTACTACTACCATTAAGGGGAAAACAATGGGGTTTATTCATATCAATTGGATTTACTTTGTCTACATCCAGTCATCTTTCTCCAAGCATTACTCTGATTTTACTTAATACTCTAGATGCATGCTGGATAACGATCGTTGGGTGGAGTAACAGTACTACATGCAGTCAGGAGTAGGTGTACTTGTTTATGGATGTGATTACTATATATATGATCATTGCATTGAAAAAATATTGCATAAGTATGCACTTTTCTATCAATTACCCAACATTAATTTTCTTACCCACCGTATGCTTTCTTCAAGAGAAAAGCCTCTGGTGAAAACTATGACCCCCGGGTCTTCACAAAATATATTATTACAAAAAACCAAAAATATTTCTGCCATATATTTACTATCATTTTAATTTTATAATTATATTAGCCATCCATTACAACTAATCGCTTCCAAGTAACAAGTTCAAGGGGCTTGACAACCCTCTTGCCCGCCTATTTTGTGTGCGGGTGGTGAAGTCGAGAATTTGCATGGCCCTCCTATTGTTTTGATAAACTTGGTTCTCACTTAGGGAAATACTTATCACTATTTTTTATGCATCTCCTCTCCTCTTCGGGGAAAATCCCAATGAAGTTTACAAGTAGCATCGGTCAACGCCTCGGTCGTAGTGACTAGAAGGGTGGTGGGTGGGATTAAAATTTCTGGTCATCGGCTTTACATCCGATCTAATCATAAACCATGCATGAGTTCGCCAGGTTCAAGATCTGGTCCAGCACCTCATTTATTTGTGAAAGATCCTCAACATCAAGGGCCTGGCGGTAAGTCAGGCTATTCTGAAAATGGTTATTTGAGCTGCTTGATGCAGGTTCGTTGTCTTGGTCACTTTGAGAGGACTCTGGTATGACGACCGAAGAGTCTTCTTCAAAGACTGTTGTTAGATCTGAGGACGAGTTCATCTTTAGGCTATCGCCCGAGGAGGTGTCACCCAGGTCGGACATGATGATCTCCCGATCTATCTCTGGGGTTGGCTACATTGGGAGGTCGCACTCGAAGATCAGATCGGAGACCTACTTCTTGGCGTCTGTGCCTAGAGGATCTTCTAATTGAAATGCAATCTGTTCCGAAAAAACCAGATCAGCTGGGCTTCTGTAATGTAATACATGCTTCCAAACATGACGACCTGATTCGGGCGAAGGTTTCAACATGGCTCAAATGGCCTGTCGGGTCGACATGCACCACCACACTTCTAAAGGCAAAGAGCCATCCGGGGACGAAGATGTCTCCAGAGCCATCGCTGCTATCAAACTGCAGGCGAACTAGTAATCCCTGGCGATGACACAACAAGCTCTCAATGAAAGCACCAATGTCAGTGTCAAAACTGGCAAACCTCAGTAGGGGGCCAAGATGTCAGATCAGATCAATGAGTAACAGGAGACAAGCAACACACGGTGTTTTACCTAGGTTCGGGCCCTCTCGGTGGATGTAGAACCCTACATATTCCTATTGTAATATTATGGGTGTAACAAAGTATAGAGTTGATCTACCTCGAGATCATGATTTTTGGTCTAAACCCTAGGGGTGATGATAGATGTTTGTGTGTGGGTATCCTCTATAGACTAAACCCTCCAACTTATATAGGCACTCGGGCATCTAGGCTTACACAAAGTTCGGTTGCTCCTAAAGATCACATGCCGAACAAATCAGCCTTTCTTGGAGTACATGCCAAGTCCTCGATGAATTCCGATGTGCTCATGCCATAGCCTAAGGGACTCCAAAGTCCTTCCTCCTTCACAGGCCTCCATTCTGGCCGATGGACAAGACCATCTCAGTTGGGACCCCTAGTCCAAGACACAGTCACCGGGTCTCTTCAGCCGGAACCCGCAATTCAATTTGGTCGTGAGCTGGCAACAAACTGACATTTATGAGATCTTGGAGAATAAGATTGCCATGTAGGATTTTTTCCAATTGACGTATTTTCTCACTACCGGCTTGACACCTTTCTCTCCTCTCTTTGGAGCCATGGTTTTGGTTCACATGAGAACTAGCTATAGAACGAGGAAGACAATTATGAGTCCACTAATAGTATATACACTAGAAGTATTTAAAAGTACTTGAGTATGTTCAATTAAGAGCTGGTAAAAGGTTATCATGATCCAAGAGCTGGGAAAACGACTATCGATATACAAAAGCCGGCAATGAGGATGGGTTAAAGACGAACTTGAGTTGTTTCAACAACAGGGTTGGCAGTAATATAGAGTCATTCTCAGGTCGGGGTAGCTACAAACAACTAATGTTCAGATTCAGTTATAACTAAGGGTCTAGTAAAATCTAGGGAAATAAGGGAAATAAAAACCCTATTGTATATGAATAGCTATAGGATTGCTACAAAGAAGATCTATCATGATGCAAAGGGGAGTAAGTGCAAAGGCAAATTGGCTGCGATGTTACTATGACACATAATGGTCAATAGATCTATGATAGAAGTGTGGCCATTTCCTGGATGAACAAGCAACGAACTAGAGGTGAACTACCAAAAGCTTTTAGAATGGTGGGGATTTATGGATCTACGGTGGCCAAGTTGATGCTTTGGAGCGTTGTGGATGCGGCTACGACGGAGTCCGGTGGGTCTGGCTACGATGACGTCGAAGTAGTCCTTGTCAATGGGTAGAGTTGGAGAACTCGAGGTGTGAGAGTTGAGACGAGGGAGAGAAGGGATAAGGGATTGAGGAGGCAGGGTAAAAATCAATATGGGGGGCCCCTGTCGGCCTATTTATAAGATAGGTAAAAGTCAAAGTGGCGTGGAGGAACTCAAAGGCAGCATAGTAATTTCTGCTTAAAAGGTGCCTCGATTTTTGCAACTGGCAAGATTGGACATATCCATCCGAAAGATTCTTTATGAGGTCATGGTCACACATCATCAGAATTAATTTTATGTCTGTGGTGCTACAAAATTGCTAAGTCTGGAATGAATCATGAGACCCGACAACACATGGGGCCTGACAGAGACCCGAGTACGACATTCAATGAAGAAGAAGTGACAAAGCTACCAAGGATGGATTTTAACATGGATAAATCCAAGATAAACTTGGGGCAGATGTTGGGGATGTTCCCCACGGGTGATACGCGACATTATAATGACTCGGCCTTGTGAGCTAATAAGCTCCAAGAGCCATGCTATTCCCGAGTCATAGAAGAGCTTCACTGGAGAAACCAGAAGACATGAACGGGACCCGGTAAAGTCTCGGCAGGCTCTGGGATGAGCTTGTGGGCCAGCTCAAGAAGATTCCCAAGGAAGTTTTCCTGCTTTGAGGAATAAGATTATTGTGAGTTTGACTAGGACACGAGTTAGGAGTACGACCCTAACTCATCTGTAACTTAGGGACTCAACCTGTTATGTAAACGGGGGTTACTATGACGTAAGGACTATGATAGAAACTCTCAAGAGCTAGGTATCAAAAGCAACACCTTGTAATTGAGATAATCATCAATATCAATAAAGCAGGAGTAGGTATTTACCTTCACCATGAGGGGCCAAACCTGGGTAAACTCGTGTCTTTCTTTCCCGATGAACCCTGTCCAAGCGATCACTTAGCACCGATGGCCTAACGACTTAGTTCTCTCACAACGGCATTTGTCATGACAAAACCACGACACTTTGTCTTTGGTTTGTCGGGGGTATGCGTCCGTGTTGGATGACTCTAAGGGTCCATTGCACACGACCGCGTGGTTCAGACGTATGCGTGTGATTTTAGGGTCGGCGTTGGAGATGCCCTTACTCCATCACCTCGCGACGTAACAAACATGGGTGCATTATGGTTTACTAATTAACACGTTGAAAGCACTCACTCAAAAACATTTCATCCCTAAACATCAAAACTGAATCGTAGATGGAAGAGGTTTTGAAGAATTGTTTAGAAACTAGACCACATTTTACTACGTGGTATGTTAGGTACTTCCTTTGTAAAGAAATATAAGAGTGTATAAATCACTACTTCAGTGATCTAAGCACTCTTATATTTGTTTATGGAGGGAGTATATGATACATCAAAAATCTTTGAAATAATGGTAGTAAAAGAAAAGGTATCAGGGTCACCTTAATGAAAAGTATATTAAGATTATAGTCTTATCTCAGACCACTACCACAATAGTATGGGGGAACGATGCATGGGAAACAAAAAATTTCCTATGCACACGCAAGATCTATCCATGGTAATGAGCATCTACGAGAGGGAGAGTGGATCTACACACCCTTGTAGATCGCTAAGCAGGGAAGCATTAAGAAACGCGGTTGATGTAGTCGAACGTCTTCGTGATCCAAATCGCCGAGCGTCCTGTGATCCCATCACGATCCGTCGTGTGATACAATCACGATCCGTCCCGCGATCTCATCATGATATGTCCCGCGATCCGATCATGAGTTGTCTCGTGATCTTGATCACGGTCCTTCCGATCTAGCGTCAAACGGACGACACCTCGACGTTCAGCACACATACAGCTCGAAGACGATCTCCACCTTCTTGATCTAGCAAGAGGGAGCGGAGAGGTAGATGAGTTCTCCGTCAGCACAACGGCGTGGTGGAGGTGGTGGTGAACTAATCCTGCAGGGCTTCGCCTAAGCACCGCAGAACTAATCTAGAGGAGAAACAGATCTAGAGGAAGAAGAGGGCAGCACATGGCAATTAGGGTTGGCCTTCCCCTCTAAATCCTCTAGTATATACAGGAGGGAGGGAGGGGAGGAGGCAGCCTCAAACCCTCAAGGTTTGTTCGAAATTGGAGGTGGGGAGTCCTACTCCAATCCTATTAGGAGTAGGATTCCTCCTTTGCACTTGGAAACTCTTTCCACCTCTTAACCTTTTGTGTTTTCCCACCCCTTGCCGCATGGGCCTTAGTGGGGGCTTAGACCAGCCCACCGGGGGCTGGTTTGACTCCTCCCACAGCCCACGAGGTCCTTTGGGTCGAGACACCCCTCCCGATGGTCCCCCGGCACCCTCCCGGCACTCCCGGTACACTACCGATGAGCCCGAAACTTTTCCGGTGACCAAATCAGGACTTCCTATATATCATTCTTTACCTCCGGACCATACCGGAGCTCCTCGTGACATCCAGGATCTCATCCAAGACTTCGAACAACCTTTTGTCACCACCATACATAACTCTATACTACTGAAACGTCACCGAACCTTAAGTGTGCAGACCATGCGGGTTCGAAAACTATGTAGACATGACCGAGACACCTCTACGGTCCATAACCAATAGCTGGACCTAGATGCCCATATTGGTTCCTACATATTCTACGAAGATCTTTATCGGTTGAACTCTATGTCAAGGATTCAGTTAACCCCGTATGTTGTTCCCTTTGTTCTTAGGTATGTTACTTGCCCGAGATTCGATCGTCGGTATCTCCATACCTAGTTCAATCTCGCTATCGGCAAGTCTCTTTACTCATTACATAATGCAAGATCCCATTGCTAACACTTTAGTCACACTGCTTGCAAGGCTTATTGTGATATTGTATTACCGAGTGGGCCCTGAGATACCTCTCAGTTACACGAAGTAAAAAATCTGAGTCTTGATCCATGCCAACCCAACAAACACCCTTGGAGATACCTGTAGAACACCTTTATAGTCACCTAGTTATGTTGTGATGTTTGATACACACAAGGTACTCCTCTGGTGTCAGTGAGTTGCATGATCTCATGGTCATAGGAACAGATACTTGACATGCAGAAAATTGTAGCAATAAACGAACCCAATCATATGCTACATTTATAGTTTGGGTCTTGTCCATCACATCATTCTCCTAATGACGTGATGCTGTTATCAAATGACATCTCATGTCCATGTCTAGGAAACCTTAACCATGTTTGATCAATAAGCTAGTCTATTAGAGGCATACTAGGGACATGGTGTTGTCTATGTATCCACACATGTATCTGAGTTTCCGATGAATAAAATTATAGCACGGATAATAAACGATTATCTTGAACAAGGAAATATGATAATAACTAATATATTATTGCCTTTAGGGCATATTTCCAACGGTCTCCCACTTGCACCAGAGTCAATAATTTAGCTCACATCGCTATGTGTTTTGTTATGAATCTCACACCCAATGAGTTCTGGGGTTCGATCATGTTTTGCATGTGAAAGAGGTATTAGTCAATGGGTCTATGACATTCAGATCTGTGTGTACTCTCAAAATCTCTATGTCATACTGTAAACACTGCTACCACATTCCACTACGAGCTATTCCAAATGGCTGCTCCACTATACGTATTCGGATTGCTACTTAGAGTCATCTGGATTGGTGTTAAAGATTGCATCGACGTAACCCTTTACGACGAACTCTTTATCACCTCCATAATCGAGAAATATTTCCTTAGTCCTCTAGTTACTAAGGATAATCCTGACCGATGTCCAGTGATCCACTCCTGGATCACTTTTGTACCCCTTGACGGACTCATGGCAAGGCACACACAGGTGTGGTACACAACATGGCATACTTTACAGAGCCTATGGCTAAGGCATGGGGACGATCTTCATCATTTCTCTTTCTTATGCCATGGTCGAGCTTTGAATCTCACTCAACTTCATACCTTACAAATCAGGAAAGAACTCTTTCTTTGACTAATCCATTTTGAACTCTTTCAAAATCCTATCAAGGTATGTACTCATTGAAAGTATCATCAGACGTCTTGATCTATTTCTATAGATCTCGGTGCCCAACAATTAAGTAGCTTTATCCAGGTCTTCCTTTGAAAAACTCTTTTCAAACAACCCTTTATGCTTTCCAAAAATTCTACATCATTTCCGATCAACAATATGTCATCGACATATGCTTATCAAAAACTCTATAGTGCTCCCACTCACTTTATTGTAAATACAAGTTTCTCATAAACTTTCTATAGACTCACAAACTTTGATCACCTCATCAAAGTGTATATTCCAACTCCGAGATGCTTGCTACAGTCCATAGAAGGATCACTAGAGCTTGCACACCTTTTAGCATCCTTAGGACAGAAAAAAACTTCTGGTTGTATCTCATACAACCTTTCCTCAAGGAAGGAAATGATGTTTTGACATCCATCTGCGAGATTTCACAAATGAAAAATGCAGCAACTACTAACATAATTCCAACAGACTTTAGCATCACTACGGGTGAGAAAGTCTCACCGCAGTCAACTCCTTGAACTTGGCAAAAACTCTTTTGTGACAAGTCGAGCTTTAAAAATGGTGATATTCACCATCAGCGTATGTCTTCATCTTAAAGGTACATTTGTACTCAACGACCCGCCGTTCAACAAGCAAGTCTACCAAAGTCCATATTTGGTTTTCATATGTGGATCCTTTCTCAGATTTCACGGCCTCCAACCATTTGTTGGAATCTGGTCCCATCATCGCTTCTCCGTAGCTCATAGGTTCATCATTTTCCAACAACATGACCTCTAAGACAGGGCTATCATACCACTCAGGAGCAGTACACGTCCTTGTCAACCTACGAGATTCGATATTAACTTGATCCGAAGCTTCATGATCATCATCATTAACTTCCTCTTCAACTAACGTAGGCTCCACAGAAACACCTTTCTGCATTGCGCTAATATCTACTTGAAACAAAGGTTCAAGAACCTCATCAAGTTCTATTTTCCTCCCACTCAATTCTTTCAAGAGAAACTCTTTCTCGAGAAAGGACCCGTTTTAGCAACAAACACTTTGCACTCGGATCTGAGATAGAAGGTATACCCAACTTTTCTCAGGGTATTCTATGAAGATGCATTTTTACGCTTTGGGTTCGAGCTCATTAGGTGAAAACCTTTTTCACATAAGCGTCGCAGCCCTAAAAATTAAGAAATAACAGCTTAGGTTTCTGCCAAACCAAAATTCATACGGTGTCATCTCAACGGACTTAGATGGTGCCCCATTGAAAGTGAATGTAGTCGTCTCTAATGCATAACCCCAAAACTATAGTGGCAAATCGATAAGAGGCATCATAGTTCGTACCATATCCTATAGAGCACAACTACAACGTTCAGACACACCATCACACTATGGTGTTACATGTGGCGTGAGTTGTGAAACAACTTTCACATTGTCTAAAGTTGTATGCCAAACTCGTAACTCACATATTCACCTCCACGATCATATCATAGAAATTTTTCTCTTCTTGTCATGATGATCTTAGACTTCACTCTAAATTTGTTTGAACTTTTCAAACGTTTCAGACTTGTGTTTCATTAAGTAAATATACTCATATATACTCAAATCATCAACGAAGGTATGAAAATAATGATATCCACTTCACAATACAACACGCATTGGACATCATACATCAACATGCATTATTTCCAATAAGTTACTAGCCAGATCCATCATACCGAAAACTGGGTTTTTAGTCATCTTGCTTATGAGGCATGGTCCGCATGTCTCAACCGATTCAAAATCGAATGGGTCCAAAGATCCGTCACCATGCAGTTTCTTTATGCGATTTATACCAATATGACATTTAGCGGCAGTGCCACAAGTATGTGGTACTATCATTATTAACTTTGTATCTTTTGGCATCAATATTATGAACATGTGTATCACTACGATCAAGATTCAACAAACCATTCTCATTGGGTGCATGACCATTGAAGGTCTATTCATGTAAAAAGAATAACCATCATTCTCTAACTTAAATGAATAACCATGTTGCAATAAACATGATCTAATCATGTTCATGCTTAACGCCAACACCAAATAATATTTATTTAGGTTCGTCACTAATCTTGAAGGTAGGTAGAGCGTGCGATGTTGATCACACCATCCTTGGAGACATTTCCAACACACATCGTCACCTCACCCTTAGCTAGTCTCTATTTATTCCGTAACTTTTATTTCGAGTTACTACCATTTAGCATCCGAACCGGTATCCAATACCCAGGTGCTACTAGGAGTACTAGAAAGGTACACATCAATAACACGTATATCAAATATACTTCTGTCGACGCTGACAGCCTTCTTATCTACCAAGTATCAAGGGTTGTTCCTCTTTATTGACCGCTCTCCTCATAATATAAGCACTTAGTCTCGGGTTTGGGTTCAACTTTGGGTTTCTTCACTGGAACAACAACTCACTTGCCATCCATGAAGTTTCCATGCTTGCCCTTGCCCTTCTCGAAACTAGTGGTTTTACTAACCATCAACACTTGATGCTCCTTCTTTATTTCTACCTTCGCAATGTCAAACATCGTGAATAGCTCAGGGACCATCATTTCCATCCCTGGCATAATTATAGTTCATCAAAAAGTTCTAGTAGCTTAGTGACAGTGACTTGAAGAACTATATCAATCACTATCTTATGTGGAAGATCAACTCCCACTCGATTCAAGCGATTGTAGCACCCAGACAATCTGAGGACATGCACAATGATTGAGCTATTCTCCTTCATCTTGTAGGAAAAGAATCTTGTTGGAGATCTCATATCTCACAACACAGGCACGAGCCTGAGATCCCAATTTCAGCTCTTAGAACATCTCATATTTTCTGTGACGTTCAAAACATTTTGGAGCCTCAATTCTAAGCCGTAATTCATGACACACTAAACTATCAACTAGTCCTCAGAACGTGTCTGTGAGATGTTCACAACATCTACAGACGACGCTAGAGGGGGTGGCGCACCGAGCGGTGCATTAAGGACATAAGCCTTATATGTAGCAATGAGGACAATCCTCAGATCAGGGACCCAGTCCGCAATATTGCTACCATCATCTTTCAACTCTATTTCTCTAGGAACATATAAAAATTCAAGGGAGCTATAGCGTGAGCTAGTAATCTACACCATAATTTGCAAAGACACTACTGACTATGTTCATGATAATGAGTTCAATTAATCATATTACTTAAGAACTCCCACTCAAATTGACATCCCTCCGGTCATTCGAGTGATACATGATCCAAATTCACCAACTCAAGTCCGATCATCACGTGAGTTGAGGTGGTTTCAATGGTCAACATCATCATGTTGAAAAATATCTACTATATGACTCATGTTTGACCTTTCGGTCTCTTGTGTTCTGAGGCCATGTCTGTACATGCTAGGCTCGTCAAGTTTAACCCGAGTGTTCCGCATGTGCAACACTGGCCTGCACCCGTTGTATATGTGAACGTAGAATCTACCACACCCGATCATCACGTGGTGTCTCGACACTATGGACTTTCACATATACCATCCCATAAGGGGTATCCTAGTTGCTCATGTAAGGTTGGAGTAACGGTCGCAACTTACACCAATCCGTTTTTGAAAACACATTCTCAACTTGTTCCGGCACACCACTTATTTCTCAAGTGGTCACCCAACTTATCATCATCATCTCCCTCGGGCATTAGTGGCACCCGACGGGGTTTTCTAAAAGCCTTTGAAAGAATCACTTCCTTTCCATCACTATGCATAGATCCCATACCATTTCCGTAGCATCTATTAGCAACCTAACTACACCCATCCGCATAACCCTCATAAGGTGGTAGGGTCATGCACGATGCAAGTGTCAATGGTAAGAGTGTCGGAAGCAACCCACCGGAGGGGTCACTACTCCACATGATCAAATACAATGAAATTAAGGTGTTGTATGACAAGCAATAAAAATGGTTTCTTATCATGGTCAAAGGGCTGCTTGCGTAGCTTAGCAACATCTTCGAGGTCTTCACCCGCTTCTCGTCCACTCCGAGCATTTCATCTACTTCGTCAACTATCGCCAGAAACAACCACAATAAGCAACACAACAAGCAGAGAAATAAAAGTGCTCCATAATTAGGAGTTTTATTTTTCTTGGACACCTTGGGTCACAAGAAAAATAATCAGGAAGGTTTCATTGGATGAGGATCAAGGAGAAGTTTTTGAATAGTGGGAATGATGGAAATGATATTTCTTTAAGATGTCAATAGAAAATATTTTTATAAAAATGAGTGGATGGACCCAACAAATAGGGCCTGATTTTAGAAACATGTGGAAAGTGGTTTCACTGGATTTGGAGTTGTGGGGATTTACCTATGATTTTCCTAAGACGGAATAATTGAAAAAAGGGAGCTATTTATTTGTTCAAGCATGATAGATGCATGATAAAATGTTAAACTTGACCAGACAGATAGGAAATGACATTTAGAGCCTCTGGGAATTTGAATCACTCCATTTGGAGTTGATATGAGTGCTCTAGGAATTTGTAAAGTGGGGCATTCCATATCTCAAATTCTAACAAGATCTAATAAAATAAATAAAACAGAAAAAGAATTATACCCAAGGCTATCTTGCACGCAGGGCGCTGAATAGTGAGTGGGTCGGCCTATTGACCAGGCCTGGTAGGAGGGGCGAGCGACGTCGATGGCGCCCTAGAGAAAGGCGCCTTCACTGCAGGGAAGCGGAACCCTGTGGGGGCGCTTCCACTTAAATGCCTGGTCCCGGCGCCTGGCTTGCTGATGCATGGGGCCCACCTGGAAGAGCGTCCCTCCTCCCCCCACTCGAATAGAGAGGGAGCGGGGGACGGGGGAGTCGGCCGGCGCCGGTGCCTGCCCTTGGCGGCATAGGTCACCTTCGGCGCCACCGCGCACGCTGGAGAGCTCGTGGGGACGTGCCACCTCTGTCTCGGTGCTGAGCACCCGCGGGGAGGGGCCACAGTGGTGCCAACTCCAAAGCTTATAGAGGCGGTCGTCGGCCATGGGAGGCTATGGAGGGCACGAGAGATCAAGGGGGAAGGTCTAGGAGCTTCAAGGGAGTGAGGGGGGAGAAAGAGAGATCGAGAGGGGGTGCGGGGATTGCTCGGGAGGGATTTAAATAGCCATGCCGAGGTGCAGCATAGACCATGCCCAGGGAAGGAGCTCGGGCGTGTCCGGCAGGGGAGAGAGGAAGGTAGGGGACGAGGGTCCTGAGCGAGTGGCGTGACGAGGACGTCGAGGCGGCCTCGGGTGACACCACCACGACGCCCAAGGTTGTCGGATGGCTCGGGATGGGAACCGCTACAGTGCTCGGTTGCACTACAGCGTGCCCCAGAGCGCGTCCATTGCATGCCAGGACATACCCTTGGCACGTAGGGTGTGGCCACTTGTGCCCAAAATCTCTAGGGGGGTTTAAACAAAGGGGGACAGGGCATAGGATGCTCTGGAGTTTCCTTAGGTGAGAGGGAAAGTGGAGAGAGAGGGAAAAACTAGCTGTCCAGAAGGGAATCTTGGGGTTTTACCCCAAAATAATTGAGCTATGAACCTAAAAATTTTACTCAAGGTAGAGGGGAATGAGGTTAAGGTGTGGTAAAAATTTGAGGTTATGGAGATCAATGGAAGAGGTGAAAACACCAGTTTTGGTTTTCTGCCAGAAGGTGTTTGATAGCGTTTTGGGCAAGCAAAAGGCCTCCACTTGCTGTGGGATTTAACAGGATAAAATTATGGGTAAAAATAGGAGTGATCACAAGTTTTGAGCTCATTTGAGAAAAGTTGGCAATACAAATGTTGTAAACCCTAGAAATGGGCAGAAATGGATTTGCTTAGATCTAGATATGTAAATCCATTCCCATTGATGCACCACTTGATGTGGTGACAAATTTTGGCCATAATGGCATGCCCAAAAAGTTTTGGACAAATGGGGAAACTTGGCAATGTAATATTACCAAATTCTTGAGATCAGCAGAAATGGTTTTGAGGGGATTTGGACAAGTTAATCTGTTCTCCTTGATGCACCACTTGGTGTGGATGCATTATTGGAGGATTCTAACATGCCCCGAAAGTTTGAGCTTAAGGGGAGATAGTTGGTAATGTAGAGTTGCTCAAATCTGGATCACGAGAGAGAGGGTTTTTGGATATTTTGGTGAACCAAAACAATTGGGATTGATATGAAACTTGGCAATATGACCACATATATCATATGCGACATACTAGAATTTTCTAGGATTTAATTGAGAATATTTCTTATAGAAATATTTCAACACCTTGAAACAGATAGATATGGTCTTGAAGGGTTTTGTCCAGTATCTTGAACATGATCATGTGTTGAAACTCTTATATATGGATAATATATGTCCACTGAGTTTCCCTAAATTTTCTTAAATAATTATAAATCATTTAAATAATTTTTCCCAATGAAAAACCATTTCTGGCGTTAAGAAAAAGATTTTAAATAAATTATGAAAATAATCTTTTAAAATGATATTTTGTGGTTTTGGCAAGTTATATATATAGTAGGTTACAAATAAGGCATTTGGGGACAAAGGATCCACCCAATTTGGGGACTTGCAATGAAAATCTCAAATCAGGGGTTTTTGCAAACCTAATTTGAATAAAACCTTTTTGGCCAAAATAATATTTTGTAAAAATAGTTTTAAGGCCTATACACATTTCATGATCATTGGACAATATTTCTAGGTCAAGTAAAAAAGTTTTCAGAGTAGGAGAGAGTTTTATGAATTACAGAGCACTAGCAAGCAAATCAAACAAGCAAGCAAATAGCACACAATTCAAACATTCAAGTGCACTCAAAAAAAATTAATTGGCCCTAATTTTTGAGTCATGAAAACTTAGTCATGAGAGGCAAAACACAGGGTGTGACAAACCTACCCCCCTTACAAGAATCTTGTCCCCGAGATTCCTAGGCTAGGCGTAGAAGTGATGCGGAAATTCAGAGGTGAGGTAGTCTTCACGTTCCATGCTGCTTCTGCTCTGGCATGGTTGTCCTTCTGGGTCTTGAAGTGCTTGATGATATGTCTTCGAGTGCATCCTTGACTTTGTCTCAGGGTGAACGGGGTTCCAGCAACCTGCTAGGCTTGGCTAGTGGTTAAGGGCTTGGTGGATGAGGTCTTGGCAAGGCCTGGCTTGTGTGTGTATCCCAAAGTCGAAATACCTAGCCAAGGGGTGTGTCTGGGTGCTGGTCCTGGGACTGCTCATGGTGGTTAGTGCCATCTAGGTGTCTCGCGTTTAGAATAGAAGGGTCAAGTCTTGGTGTAACTTCTCGTTGACGAGGAAGTCCTTATCTTCCTTAAAGCAGGAGGTTTTCAGTCGTAGGTGGTCTCCATCCTTGAGAGTGCTGAGGTGTGTCATCGTGGGCTTCTCATCGAGATCTTCTGCTTGAGTAAGCTTCCCAGGTAGATTCTTCATCCTTCTTTGTTTGTTTGTCTTCATCGTCATGGACGCACATTTCTGGAGGGTTTTGAGCGTTTGGTCTACTCGTCTCTCTGTGGCAAGACCTGCGCCGAGTCTCGTCCCTAAGACTAAGCTTAGAGACTTGGTGTCAAAACGGGTTCTACTATATGGGAAGGTTTCAGTGGGGTTCTAGGTAAGCTGACTATCCAGAAGTATAGAACAACCATCTATCCCCCAAGGTCTGAGGCTTGGCAAGCGGAGTGAACTACCTTTGACAGGTGGCTTACCATGATCGAGTCATGTTCACGTCCCTTATTGGACCAAAAGGGGGCTAGTATTGAGGTCATAACAGTCGTTCCACCCCATTCCAGGCATCTGAAGGGAGTAGGGACGTCATGCTCAACGTACATCGTCGAGGTGGTGGAGTGAGGGTGCCATCACCTTCTCAGTTCCATCCTTATCAGGAACAGATAGGTATCTACTTAAATGAAGGGGCTCTTTAATCCTCTTGATGTCCAAGGGCTTCATCGGTCTTGAACGTCAGTGCCTCTGGATATAGTCTAGTTGAGGTAGCCGGCAGAAGAGTGGAGGTTGACTTTATTTGCTTCTTCTTCATTGTTGTCGTGGCTACGCAATCCCAGTGGTCCTACATCTTGCTTGGGCAAGAAAGTCTTCTCCTGTAGGGAGGGTGCTTCGCGGAGTCCAACTTCTTCAAGGTGAGATCTTATACTTGAGAGGCATGGTAGTTGGTGTTACTAGGGCTGGTCCAAACAGGACTAAGGTGTTCCTCCTCTCATTGGGCAAATAAGTATGTCGTCCCGGAGGACAACAACCTATTTCCCGAAGTACCGCATAAGCACATTGCTCATGGGATATGTTGGGGGAGCGGGCATTTCCTCCGGATGGTCACTAGTAACAAGGGTTTGTGGTCCAACCTAATATAGGTCTTCATGGTCACCTTCCTTATGGAAAGGGTGGGTGGTGGTCACGATGGGGTATCGACCATGGTCTAAGGACTTATAGTCCAAGGCCTATGGTCATAATCCAACCGCGTCATGGTCCGGTAAAACTTAGAGGTTTCAAGGAGCTTAGGATGTGAGTGAACATCTAACATCTTATCCTGAGCACAACTATTTGATGCCAATGGTACTGCCTATTATTCCAAACAAAGTCACCCTATATCCTCGAAGGTATCATCTCATATAAATCAACTCCAATACTACACATGCTACTCATATCTGCAGGGCTTGAGGGAAGGACTATGCTGGAAGATCTCATATACATATTATAGCTAACTCACATATATCCCTATATAGAAATCCTCGGGGTAATTTACAAGCCACTAAGCTTGACCAAGACATTACAAATCAAATTGTCCTTCTGAACTATCCAAGGTCTAAGGTACTGCATTACTATGCTAAGGAAACATGGAATAATCCAATCCAAGATCTTGCTTCCTTCCTACGAACCCAGTTAACCGATCCTTGAATATCATGTACTATTACCTGATCCATTTCTTCTAGAAATCCAGCATCAATGGTGTCCAACATAATCTCCTCGAGTTCACATATTCCACATATCATTGCAAGGACTATTGTCACGAACTTCCGATCTCATGGCCAACTAAACCCCAAGGTCGAGCTTATATAGATCCCTAAATTATCCCTAACATCATTCGATTGCTTCTACTGTCATCCACCGTGGAACATGGTATCATGATCAAGATCACTGGACTAAATCCAAGTTACTCTGAACCATGTGGTTTAATTGATCTCGAGCACCTAGCAGGATCACCTATTTAAATCCAAGGTTCACATCTAATAAGGATTCCCTACTAATTACTCCAGTTACTATCATATCACCATCAATCCACCATCAAGCGTCACTTGCCAAAGTCAAGTCATATATCCACCAAGAATTCTAGCTTGTGACCATATTTGTCCTACTAATCCAATTTGCTCAAGGGACAAGTAAGTTATGCTACTCTATCAATCTTGATCCACCAAGCTCATCTACCAACATTAAGCCTCGTAATCCACCCAAGGGTCTCAACTGCCTCCTCAAGACATCTATTATGGCTAAATCAAATCATTGTCCACAATTAGTATATCCTCAGAAGGATCCTTCCTATGGCATCAAGGTTCTAGTGCTAGCGAGAATGAAGGATGTCTGTTCACTATGATCACTAGCTGCATAATGAACCCAGCGCAAAGCAGGGGCTATTGAAGCTCGGTAAGTGCTCTGGCAAATCCATGTATTACACACGTGATTCAGAGACTTGTGCTGGGGGGCTTGTGAGGTCTAGGATGGGCAAGGGAAGGTTTTCCAGTCTTGAGGGAAGAGCCTAATCCCTACGGGGTTGCGTTTCGTTGAGTACATTGTAGTAGAAGTCCTCGGTACCGGTTGCTTGTCGAGGTGGATCCTTGGTGCATCTTGTCTTGCTGGTCTTAAGTTGACGAGAGGGGGAAGAGGGAAAGTAGCATAGAGGAGGGCGCCTAAGGGGGTGGTATAGTGCAAGTGCAAACAAGCAAGTGCCGAAAAGGCCATAAAGGTAAGGTAGGTGATATAGTCACACACTTGTTGCCTATGGCAGAAGTGTGACTCACAACATAGCACAAATAGGAAAAACAAGCAACACACATCATGGTTCCATTAGAACCATCATACGGACTCGGCTTCGCATGGGAGACACACAAATTATCCTACCCTAGGGGTTCTCGGACTCAATAGTCGTGCTTGCTTCTTGTCTTGGAGAGGAGTCCGCTTAGTCTTCTGGGTCTTCTTCATGTGTCACTATGTCTCTAGTTGTTGTTCGTCGAAAAGATCCTGGGTACGCCTGAAGAGTCCTTGACGACTTTGGGTCTGGTGTGTTGACGATGAAGGTGATTCTTCACAGCTGTTGTAGACAGGGTCTTCTAGTGTTCTTGTGTTCATGACAATGCCTTCTTATCTTCCAAGATGTCAAGCATTCCAGGTAAGCAATCTTTTATGTAATGACATTAACAAGGCATGGCAGAGTTGTATAAAATCAGTCATGTTGATGATATCATCGGCTCCAAGAACGGGGGATGATGAGAACCGTTTTCCTGCTCACTATAGTGGGGCGGACCAAATGGCGAGGTTCTCATCCACCGGTGGTTACCGATATAACAACAAAAAGGACAGGATTACTCTATTAGCGATGCATATCATGACATTGCATGTCTTGTGCCTTAGTCATCGAAGGCTAAGGTGGCATCATCCTAGGGCTGGGTCGAGGGTGTCACCATCATCTAAGTCTTGACATCCTCATCTTTCGAAAAGGTATCCTCTGCTGGTAGCTCCTTGTCATGAGGTCGTCAAACTTATGTAAATGTCTAGCAAGGTGGCTTCCTTCCAGGTTACCCATGAGGATTTCAAGGAATCCCAGGGTCAGGGGCCCAAGGGTACTGGCGACCATTTGCAGGGTTTTGAAAAAGTAGACGAGGAGAGTTAAGAGAAAGATGGTGGAAATGCTAAGGAGAAAACTTTGGCTTCCTTTGAAAGTTTGGGAGAGGTGAGAAATATATAGATTTTGTAAGTGATTTTTTAAGGGTCTGGAAAAATAGTTTTGTCCTAACTAACGTCCATGCTAACTAAGGGCTTCCTACAGTCAACCTGGATCTGATACTAGCTCTATGGGGACCCCGACTCATAAGTCATGATCACCGAATGTATGTGCATAGTGATCCCAGAGATCAATGCTCACTGAACACACAGAAACAGAATAACAAGAGTCTTACGTCCATTACATACCGGTTTACTCAAATATGGCTTTCATGAACAAGCCTTCATATGATTGCAGCGGAAATCTTCAACGACAGCGTGAACCCATGTCGTCTTCCTTTATATACAGGCATTCTGACTGGGAAGCGTCCTAGTTTGCATGTTCGTCACCAATGAACTCTTCAACATACTCTTGTTCTTTCATGCCTGGCCAATTAAATCACCAGTGGCAAGCCAATGAGTACTTTGAATGTACTCACAATCAACCCAAGTTGTGGAACAAGGTAATAATGATGCATGATATAGCACTAAGTAGGCAATTTTGCGGAAAGCTAATTTTAGATGCAAATGACATGATCAAGTAACTAGTAAGCATGCATCAACAATAGGCAGATATCCATATGAACAAGTTACAGATATCCTCGTAAGTAGGGGTTGAACACCTCATGTTCATTCATCATGCTAAGTCATTGGACTTAGTTAAATTCCCATGCTAAGTCATCAGACTTAGCTCAAGTAACATCTTTGTCTACAACACACTCACACACCAGTTTGTGAAAAATACTTGGACATAGCACAAGAGCGGTCATCCAACTATCCTTTACCATGGACACGGCTATTCGAATAGTTTTACACTCTATAGAGGTTGCGCACTTTACCCACAAGACTCGGGGAACTACCATGTCATCCACGACTCGCGGTATGTAACATACCCGAGGTAAGCACCCAAACAATGCCTTTCCCCTAGCAATACTAGACAAAGAGTCCACTCGATTGGTACCCAGCCCTCATGATGTACATCACACGATCCTCGCTCTAATCGTACCATCCATGAGGGGACCAATGGTGTGCCTGGTGCCTGTGAAGACGGCGCATGATCGTACATACCGGTACGACCCATATCGAGAGTCACCACGCCACTCCCGCCACTAGTAATGTGGGCTCCATCCTATTACCCACCAAGGGGTATCGTGGTTTCGCATGTAAGGTTGGAGTAATGGTCGCAACTTACACCAATCCGTTTTTGAAAACACATTCTCATCTTGTTCCGGCACACCACTTCTTTCTCAAGTGGTCACCCAACTTATCATCATCATCTCCCTCGGGCATTAGTGGCACCCTACGGGGTTTTCGAAAAGCCTTTGAAAGAATCACTTCCTTCCCATCACTATGCATAGATCACATCATGTGTAGCATCTATTAGCAACCTAACTACGCCCACCCGCATAACCCTCATAAGGTGGTAGGGTCATGCAAGATGCAAGTGTCAATGGTAAGAGTGTCGGAAGCAACCCACCGGAGGGGTCACTACTCCACGTGATCAAATACAATGAAAGTAAGGTGCTATATATGACATGGAATAAAACTGGTTTCTTATCATGGTTAAAGGGCTGCTTGCATGGCTTAGCAACGTCTTTGAGGTCTTCATCCGCTCCTCGTCCACTCCGAGCATTTCATCTACTTCATCAACTATTGCCGGAAACAACCGCAATAAGCAACACAACAAGCAGAGAAATAAAAGTGCTCTATAATTAGGAGTATTATTTTTTTTGGACACCTTGGGTCACAAGCAAAATAATCAGGAAGGTTTCATTGGATGAGGATCAAGGAGAAGTTTTCGAATGGTGGGAATGATGGAAATGATATTCCTTTAAGATGTCAATAGAAAATATTTTTATAAAAATGACTGGATGGACCCAACAAATAGTTTTAGAAACATGTGGAAAGTGGTTTCACTGGATTTGGAGTTACGGGGATTTACCTATGACTTTCCTAAGATGGAATAATGGAAAAAAAGGGAGCTATTTATTTGGTCAAGCATGATAGATGCATGATAAAATGTTAAACTTGGCCACACAAATAGGGAATGACATTTAGAGCTTCTGGGAATTTGAATCACTCCATTTGGAGTTGATATGAGTGCTCTAGGAATTTTTAAAGTGGTTTATTCCATAGCTCAAATTCAAATTTGAATTTGAACTCTAATGAAAAGGTTGCAGGAAAAATGTGCATTGGACATATTTGGATAGAGCTTGATTTTTGGGATCTGTAGGAATTCGAATGATCGAATTTGGAGCTCATATGATTAAAATAGGAATTAAACAAGATCTGATAAAATAAATAAAACAGAGAAAAAGGATTATACCCAAGGCTATCTTGCGCGCAGGGCGCTGAATAGCGAGTGGGTCAGCCTAGTGACCCGGCCTGGCAGGAGGGGTGGGCGACGTTAATGGCACCCTGGCGAAAGGCACCTTCGCCGCAGGGAAGCAGAACCCTACAGGGGTGCTTCCACTTAAACGCCTGGTCCCGACGCCTGGCTCGTTGACGCACGGGGCCCACCTGGAAGAGCGTCCCTCCTCCTCCCGCTCGAACAGAGAGGGAGCAGGGGACGGGGGAGCCGGCCAGCACTGGTGCCTGCCCCCGGCGACACAGACCACCTCCAGTGCCGCCGCGCACGTCGAAGAGCTCGTGGGGACGTGCCGCCTCCGTCCCGATGCTGAGCACCCGCGGGGAGGGCCCAGAGCAGCGCCAACTTCGAAGCTCACAAAGGCGGTCGTCGGCCATGGGAGGCAAAGCAGGGCACGACAGAGCAAGGGGGAGGTCTGGGGGGTCGAGGGAGTGAGGGGGGAGAAAGAGAGATCGAGAGGGGGCGCGGGGAGCGCTCGGGAGGGCTTTAAATAGCCATGGTGAGGTGCACCATGGACCACGCCCAGGGAAGGAGCTTGGGCCTGTATGGCAGGGGAGGAGGGGCCCGACCAAGTGGCATGATGAGGACGTCGAGGCGGACTCGAGAGACACCACCACCACGCCCAAGGTTGTCAGATGGCTCGGGATGGGAGCCGCTATAGTGCTCGGTCGCACTGTAGCGGGCCCCAGAGCGTGTCCATTGCATGCCAGGACATGCCCTTGGCAGGCAGGGCGTGGCCACTTGTGCCCAAAAGCTCTAGGGGGTTTAAACATAGGGGGACAGGGCATAGGATGCTCTGGAGGTTCCTTAGGTGAGAGGGAAAGTGGAGAGAGAGGGAAAAACTTGCTGTCTAGGGGGAATCTTGGGGTTTTACCCCAAAATAATTGATCTATGAACCTGAAATTGTTACTGGAGGTAGAGGGGAATGAGGTTAAGGTGTGGTAGAAATTTGAGGTTAAGGAGATCAATGGGAGAGGTGAAAACACCAGTTTTGGTTTTCTGCCAGAAGGGGTTGATAGAGTTTTGGGCAAGCAAAAGGCCTCCACCCTCTATGGGATTTAACAAGATAAAATTGTGGGTAAAAATAGGAGTGATCACAAGTTTTGATCTCATTTGAGAAAAGTTGACAATACAAATGTTGTAAACCTTAGAAATGGGCAGAAATGGATTTGCTTAGATCTAGCTATGCAAATTCATTCCCATTGATGCACCACTTGATATGGTGACAAATTTTGGCAATAATGGCATGCCCGAAAAGTTTGGTACTAAATGGGGAAATTTGGCAATGTAATATTACCAAATTCTAGAGATCAGCAGAAATGGTTTTGAGGGTATTTGAACAAGTTAATCTGTTCTCCTTGATACACCACTTGGTGTGGATGCATTATTGGAGGATTCCAACATGCCCCCAAAGTTTGAGCTTAAGTGGAGACAGTTTGAGATCAAGCTTAATATGAAACTTGGCAAGATGACTATATATATCATATGTGACATACTAGAATTTTCTAGGATTTAATTGAGAATATTTCTTATAGAAATATTTCAAAACCTTGAAATAGACAGATATGGTCTTGAAGGGTTTTCTCCAGTATCTTGAACATGACCATGTGTTGTAACTCTTCTATATGGATAATATATGTCCCCTGAGTTTCCCTAAATTTTGTCAAATATTTATAAATCATTTATATAATTTTTCTCTATGAAAAACCATTTATGGACTTAAGAAAAAGATTTAAATAAATTATGAAAATAATATTTTAAAATAATATTTGTGGTTTTGGGAAGTTATATATATAGTAGGTTCCAAATAAGGCATTTGGGGATAAAGGATCCACACAATTTGTGGACTCGCAATGAAAATCTCAAATCAGGGGGTTTTGCAAACCTAATTTGAATAAAACCTTTTTGGCCAAAATAATATTTTGTAAAAATAGTTTTAAGGCCTATACGCATGGCATGATCATTGGACAAGAGTTCTAGGTCAAGGAAAAGAGTTTTGAGAGTAGGAGAGAGTTTTATGAATTATAGAGCACTAGCAAGCAAATCAAACAAACAAGAAAATAGCACACAATTCAAACATTCAAGTGCACTCAATTTTTTTTAATTGGCCCTAATTTTTGAGTCATGAAAAAACTTAGTCATGAGAGGCAAAACACAGGGTGTGACATTGTCCCCCTGGTCGGCCTCGATGTCCGTAGCACGGCAGGCGGTCGGCCCCTCTCCCTTCTCTCTCCTCCTCCCTCCTCTGTGTTGTCTGACGTCGCCCGCTTCGGCCACTCCCTGCCCGAGATGTGGGACCCTCCCTGAGCTCGCCTCGCTCCCCCATTCGCTTCCCAGCTTCCTGCTCCACCCCCACGAGCACTGCATAGACGCCACGGGCCCCTCCCGTGGCCACCAAAGCCTCTCCGGCGGCCGCCCGTGAGCTCGGTCCACGACGAGCCCCTCCCCCCTATAAAAAGGGCCTCCCCGAGCCCCGCTCTCCTCTCTGGATCCCTCGTCATCCTCCCACTCACCCTCCAGGAGCCCAGCTCGACCTCCTCATGCTCGAGCAGTTGGGATCAACCAGAGCATCGCCGCAGCGTCGCCACCGTTGATCTCCGGGTAGCGACCTCCTTCGGCCCTCCTTATTCTTTAGCTATTTCTCCCTCCCCACGCTGATGCGATTCCCCCTCATCCCCGTCCTCTTTGCATCTCAAGTCGGTCCCGACGACCCCCTCCCGAAGCTCCTCGGCTGTGGCCTGCTCACCATCGGCGACTCCGGCCACCTCCGATGCCCCCTCCACCTGTAGGGGACCGGCGGCTTTGCCCCGAGCCCATCCCCACTCTCACCTGCCACCGTCGTGCCCCGCGCTGCCGCTGGTGAGCTCCTCCCCTTCCTGTCTCGAGGTGGGAGAAGGATCTGACAAGGGGGTCCCACCTGTCGGCCTCTCACCTCCCCCTCCCACGTTCTCTCTCTCACTGGCCACTGGGCCCCGCACGTCAGGTTTGAATTCTGATGCACGCGGGGGCACCAACACGCCTTTTTGGCCTGGACCGGCCCAGCAGCTGGATGCCTCTGTCCCAGGGCGTAGTGCCCTTTTCTTTTTCTTTTTCTCCCTGTTTTCCAAAAATTCCACGGGATAAAATAAAAATCCAATGACCATAATTTTTCCACCTAAAATCCTAGAATATTCCATAGAATTTAATAGTGCCATTTGTGAAAAATGTTGAAAAACAATTATGCACTGGTTTAAATTAAAACCTATTTTGGCACCTTTTTGCCTCTCTTAAATAGTTTTCAAAAATATATTTCATAACAAAACCTTAAGCAAATTTTTTTAGTTTTTAGTATTTATCAGAATAGGGTAGCATTTTTTATAGTAGCTTGTGTGCTCTGATTTTTGGGTGATGCTTATTTCTATCGCTATATATCGCGACGATAGATTGCGCTGTTGACGAGGAAGTTGGACCCGAAGACTTTGAAGACCCCGAAGACCTTGTTGAGCCAGGCAAGCAACCCTTTGACCATGTTAAGAAACTTTTTCATGCATGACATATAGCACTTGTTGTTTGGATGATTGATCATGATGTAGTGTTCCCCCTTCGGTGGGATGCCTCCGACACTCTACCATTGATACTTGCATCGTGCATGACCCTACCATTCTTATGAGGGTTGTGCGGGTGGGAGTAGTTAGGATGCTAGTAGTTGCTATGCTAGTGGGACGGGAATATACATGGACATGGAAATAAAGAGATGATTTCAAAGAATTTTCGAAAACCCCGTCGGGTGCCCCTAATGCCCGAGGGAGATGATGATGAGATGGGTGACCACTTGAGAAAGAAGTGGTGTGCCGGGACAAGATGAGGGTGTGTTTTCAAAAACGGATTAGACTTAAGATTTGTCGACCGTCCCAACCTTACATGCGCAACCACGATACCCCTTATGGGATAGAAACTTTGTTAATTACCTTGGTGGGTACTCGCAAGGAGCCCGCATTACTAGTGGAGGGAGTGGTGTTGTCACTCTCAATACGGGGTCGTGCCGGAATGGACGATCATGCGATGTCTTCACAGGCACCGGGCACACCATTGGTCCCTGCATGGATGATACGAGTGATGTACATCATGTGGGTTGGGTACCAATCGAGTGGACTCTTTGTTTAGTATCGCCAGGGAAAAGGCATTGGTTGACACGGAAGTTCCTGAGTCTTGTGGGTAAAGTATGCAACCTCTGTGGAGTGTAAACTATTCGAATAGCCGTGTCCACGGTCAAGGATAGTTGGGTGGTGCTGCTTAGACTATGTCCAGATGTTTTCGCAAACTTGTCGTGAGTGTGTGTGGATGGTAGAAGAATGATACTTGAGTCAGGTCTGAAGAATTGATGTGATGAATGAACATGAGATGTCCAACCCCCTGCTTATGATGATGACTGTGACGTGTTCTTATGAACACCTGTCTAAGGTTGATGCATGCTTACTTAAGTTATTTGATCATGTCATTGCATTCAAAATTAGCTTTCTGCAAAATACCTACTTAGTGCTATATCATGCATTGTTATTGCCTTGTTCCAAACATGGGTTGCTTGCGAGTACATTCAAAGTACTCATTGGCTTGCCACTGGTTATTTAATTGGCCTGGCATGGAAGAAAAGGAGTACGGTGAAGAGTTCATTGGTGACGAACATGCGAACTAGGACGCTTCCCAGTTAGAATGCATGTAGGTTAAGGCAGATGGCAATGGGTTCACGCTTTCGATCAAGATTTCTGATGTTTGTTCTGTTTAAGTGTTTGACCAATGTGGCCTGATCTATGTAAGACTAGACCTTCATGGTCTTTATTTGTGTAAGACGCTAAATGTTGATGTAAGACTCTTGTTATTCAGCTTCTGTGTGTTCAGTGAGCATTGATCTCTGGGATTACTGTACAGGTGCATCCGGTGATCACAACTTATGAGTCGGGGTCCCCACACTTTGCGATCCAAATTGCCGAGCGTCCCGCGATCCCATCATGATCCGTCCCGTGATCCAATCACAATCCATCCCACAATCTCATCACGATCCGTCCCGCGATCTGATCAGGAGTCGTCTCGCGATCTTGATCATGGTCCTTCCAGTCTAGCGCAGAACGGATGGCACCTCCCGGTTTAGCACAAGTACAGCTCGATGACGATCTCCACCTTCTTGATCCAGCAAGAGGGAGCAAAGAGGTAGATGAGTTCTCCAGCAGCACAAAGGCGTGGTGGTGGTGGTGGTGAACTAATCATGTAGGGCTTCGCCTAAGCACCGCAGAACTAATCTAAAGGAGAAATAGATCTAGAGGAAGAAGAGGGAAGCACGTGGCAATTAGGGTTGGCTTTCCCCTCTAAATCCTCTACTATATATAGGAGGGAGGGAGGGCAGGAGGCAGCCTCAAACCCTCAAGGTTTGGTCAAAATTGGAGGTGGAGGAGTCCTACACCAATCCTATTAGGAGTAGGATTCCTCCTTTCCACTTGGAAACTCATTCCACCTCTCCACCTTTTGGGTTTTTCCCACCCCTAGCCGCATGGGCCTTACTGCGGGCTTAGACCAGCCCACCAGGGGCTGGTTTGACTCCTCCCACAGCCCATGAGGTCCTTTGGGTCGAGACACCCCTCCCGATGGTCCCCCGACACCATCTCGGCACTATCGGTACACTATCGATGAGCCCGAAACTTTTCCGATGACCAAAACAGGACTTCCTATATATCAATCTTTACCTCCGGACCATTCTGCAGCTCCTCGTGACATCCAGGATCTCATCCGGGACTCCGAACAACCTTCGGTCACCACCATATATAACTCTATATTACTGAAACATCACTGACCTTAAGTGCGCAGACCCTGCGGGTTCGAGAACTATGTAGACACGACCGAGACACCTGTACGGTCAATAACCATTAGTGGGACCTAGATGCCCATATTGGTTCCTACATATTCTATGAAGATCTTTATCGGCTGAACCTGTATGTCATGGATTTAGTTAATCCTGTATGATGTTCCCTTTGTTCTTCGGTATGTTACTTGCCTGAGATTCAATCGTCAGTATCTCCATACCTACTTCAATCTTGTTAACGGCAAGTCTCTTTACTCGTTAAGTAATACAAGATCACATGGCTAACACTTTAGTCACATTGCTTGCAAGGCTTGTTGTGATGTTGTATTACTGAGTGGGCCCTGAGATACCTCTCCGTCACACGGAGTAACAAATCCCAGTCTTGATCCATGCCAACCCAACAGACACCCTCGGAGATACCTGTAGGCACCTTTATAGTCACCCAGTTACGTTGTGACGTTTGATACACACAAGGTACTCCTCCGGTGTTAGTGAGTTGCATGATCTCATGGTCATTGGAACAGATACTTGACATGTAGAAAACTGTAGCAATAAACTGACACGATCATATGCTACATTTATAGTTTGGCTCTTGTCCATCACATCATTCTCCTAATGACATGATACCGTTATCAAATGACATCTCATGTCCATGGCTAGGAAACCTTAACTATCTTTGATCAACGAGCTAGTCTATTAGAGGCATACTAGGGACATGGTGTTGTCTATGTATCCACACATGTATATGAGTTTCTGATCAATACAATTATAGCACGGATAGTAAAAGATTATCATGAACAAGGAAATATGATAATAACTAATTTATTATTGCCTCTAGGGCATATTTCCAACAAATAGTCTATAGTCAAAGAAAAATATAGGAAACCAGGTCGAGGCCAAAAATAAGAACGATTCTTCATATTACTTCCTTACCTGCAGATAACATATAACACGATACATAGGCATGGCATAAACCATTAGGTGATTCCTCTTCTTAAAAACTACAATCCACAGGCTAGGTATTTCAGACGGACCTCGTGGGCTATGTGGGGGAGCCCCCCCCCCAAGCATGTTGCTTGGGCGGGCCGTGATCAGGCCCCGGGTCCCCACCTATACTGGCTCCGAGCAGCCCATGGTTGGGCCCCAACAACCCCTACTATGCTACTTGCCTATGGGCTCCAAAACGGACCCCGTTGATATGTGCCTCGTGATGTCCTTTCCACAAGTGTGCGGGGCAGGTGGCCAACCATGTGTATGATCTCAACCGCCATTATGCTGATGGGTGGTGGTAGGCATACTCAACCCCTCCCTGTTCGGACGAGCTTCATTGGATGAAAAAGGATGACGGTGCAATAGAGCCTCTATAAAAGGGCAATGACATCCATGAAAACCATGACTTGTTAGATCGAGTGATGATGACAATCCTAGCGACCCATCGCGTGGCGACGTGAAGACACAAGGGTTTCCCCCCACTATAGTGATACCTCCTTTTATTGATCTAGTATTGGAATAAAAAATAGTATGCCGCACCTATTTACCCAGAGGTGACCATGGTTTATCGAACCCATGAGAGGAATATTTCCTTGAAGCGATCGCCTCTAGCAAGCTTTTGTTAAAGTGTTAAATCCAAGTTTGAACCAGAACGAAAAGAAAGAGATATTCACACACTTATCATAAAAAGAGGTATGAGTATAATGTCTGAATGCTTACAACCTTGTCTTTCCATTGGGACCAAGTAGTATATTATTTTTTCTCGGGAAGTCATCCACAAGATGTTCTTGTTTCAGATCGAAGTGGGTGTGTGTTCAAATAATATCTTGACCGACACAAGTGTTGTATCAAGAATCAATTGTGTTATCATAGGCCCTATCCTTCGTGAGGTGGCCTCGATAATTAAGATAATGAAATCATACAAAAGCTTTGGGTGTTTAAATACTACACCTAATTTATCCCCAAGGATATGATCCATGTTACACTATTGAATCTTAATATCACTATTGCAGCAAGGTCCAAAGACGACACATTGATAAGAAACCCTTGGACCTGCGATGCATGAATCAAAAACGATATAGCTCAACGTCCATCACAATTTCCATAAACTATGTGTGATGGCGGATCCATCAAATACGATTCAGAAAAGAATTACGTGTGCGATACATGGCCTACAGTTGTTCAAGACGAACTGCTTGCGATGAGCGAGAATAATGCAAATGCTTAACCAAATAAAGGTGTGTGTGTGTTGTACATCATATAGTTCATTTAGATGAATTGCTTGCGATGATGCAAAAATAACACAACTGGTTTGGCGTCTGAAGTTGTGTGTGATACCAAGCAAATAGGTCCTGCGATGATCAAAAGTAATAGAAACAATTCAGAGTAATAAGATGTGTGTGATACCTTGCAAACATGCCAGGTATTGGAATTGTGTGGGAAGACAGATAAAAAGACAAATGATTCCAGATAATAGGTTGTGTGTGTTGTGGGCAAACATTTGTCGCACCCAATTTTCTGTGATTGTTAAAATCATCATCAACGTGTTCCTTTCTTTAATCGTAAGCAATGTGATTTGCTCTATCTACATACCATCTATGCTCTGTCTACAGAACAACAACATGATTGCATAACCTAAATAAACATCCAATTACATTACTGACTATAGATAACATTTGCACACCTCAATTACCAACTACATGCATACTAAACTAGTAGTACCGATCATCAAATCATCTATACTCCTTGTGACGAGGGGTGTGGGTCGGCGCAGGACGGAGGCACTTCCTCATGTCAATGATCCGCCTGCACATCTCGTGCTTGTGGATGTGCCCTTGCACACGTACTTGACGTGATCTTCATCCAGTGTTCAGACCGAGGCATGGTACAAGACAAACTTCTTCTTATTGCATCCATCCTTCATGTCTTTGTAGTACGGGTGGATGATGGACATGGGGAGGTCAACTAGGGAGTCCTTATGGTTCTCTTTGCCACCCAAGATCATGTACTAGCATTGGATGTCCACAAGATTCCGGCAGGCCAAGCCCGTGGTGTTGAGCACCTTTTCATCGTTAGTGGTGTCCATTGTACTGAATATGTCGTCGGGGGTGTTAACAAACCTGGAAACACAGTCGCAAGGCCTTGTGTATAGGAAGTACTGGTAGACAAGGACTTAATGGCCCATGCACAGTTGGCAGACGACAACCTTCTAATCATGCCCGGCAAGACTGTTGGTGTACTTGAGGTTGTATCCGACCACTTTTTACTTGTCATCGGCAAGTAACTGCTCCATGGCATGGATGAAGTTATCCACCCAGACCGGTCGTTGGTGTATATAACCGAGAGGTCCTTCAAACTTACGTGAGTGTCCATGTAGGCACGAATGGTGAACTATCGCTCGTCTGTAGTGGCTGTTGGGAGCGCCGCCATTGATGCCGAGCAGGGTATCCTCTCTGTATTTGGAGTCGTGGGTGTGCTTCCTGCGTTGGGGGGAAAGGTTGAAGAGAGACAATAGGTAAAATGAGTTGTGGAGTAAATGGGGGTTGGATGAGTTATAATTGGCATGTCTTGTCACTATGTTCCCGACAGTGGATTGATGTGCAAGCTTGACCAACACGTGAACACGCGGTGGCTCGAATTATAGCCAACGTATCGTTGGTGAGCCCGTTCCCGTGCAACCACGCAGGTTCCCGCCCGCAACACGTCTGCTAGAAGAAGCCCCATTATTGTACTCATCAAATGGGAAATGGTTGGCAAAATGAAGTGTGTGCAGTGACGTAAAGCAACGCATATGTTGAACACTAAGCAACGTGTGTGACGATGTGAATGATCGCTTTCATTTCCATAACATAGTTTGTGTGCCATGAGATTGGGAGGGGAAACACAAGTCGGAATGGTAATTAAATCAAGTCAATTGCATGTTAAGGTGTGGAGGTCAATCGTCATTGCATATTTAAGAAAAAATGGTACCGCCAAAATACGGCTCTCATACGATGCCAGTTCACTGATTGTGTCACAAATGGAAGAAATATGACAAGCCTTAGACTCTATGATTACAAGGTTTAAACTAATAGTGGATATCGAATTCAGCTTATGCAGAACCTTTGTCATGTAGGTGTAGAAGCCTGCGCTGATCAGCTGAAAACGAACATATGAAAGGTCCAAACTGATATTTACAACTAGTCTCGCCAGTTTGCTATTTCTGCAAAGGGATCATCCACTCACAAGTCATGTGGGGGTTAACACACAACTTCCTAGTAGTCTGCCACCTGAACTTTGAAAATGTAGCTCAGCTTCTGCAAAGCCTTTTCCATTCTGCTGAAGACGATGACACTAATCAGCAAACCATTCAAAGGTATCATGTGCTTCATGAAGTTATCTGGAATGCTGAGATGGAACTTCTTGGCTGCCTGCCTGGGACCGCATAGGCCTGATGTGTCCTTGCATTGTGCAGTCTATGAATGAAAACCTCGAATTAGTTAGCACAAAAATGAATTTATGACGATTTTGATCGTAAATTTATAGGGAAAGACGGACTATGATAAGAGACGAGAGAATATTTCAGTAAATTATTTACACGGTTCTCCATGAGAGGAACCCCAATACCGTAGAATCCCCAATTGGGCGGAGTTGGGTCAACGACGATCAACGTCAAGAAAATCCATGCAACTAGCCAATGCCAAGAACAAGTAGCAAAATATGATGGGGTTTGGTGACAACCGGCAGCGGCGATAGACATTGAGCTAAGTGGTCGCCACGGCCATAGGCGGTGGTATGCAGATTTGATGAGGAGTGCAGGTGATTACAGCTCAAGACATCAATTACATTGCTCTACGTACTTGTTCATAAAACAAAGTCTCACCAACATCTATATTAACACATAATAAACATACTCAAGGATAGATATAAGATGCACAAACCAGATAGCTAGGGTAGTGCTAGACATGTATATATAACTCAATCCTGATCGTACCCACCAACAACGTAAACTTTCTCCAGGTACTCTGTGTACGTGGCATGCGCCAGCCTGTAAGTATACTTCTACCCGAAAGAGCCAATGGCTCGACCTCTATCATGCGCCAGAGCACTTGCAAACATGGAATTAAGCCTTTGGGCGTAGAAGAGGCATATGAAGCCCCCCTTCCTAATCCTGATATGACGATTTTGCTTTCCCGCATAGAGCTCCCTGGGCTTTTATTTCTTGTACCTCCTCTGGTAATATTTATCGTTGCCAACAAAATTATTAACTAATGACTATAAATGCATGAACTGATTATTGTCACACAAACTAGGAACTTTCAAGTATTGATACCTATATCACTAAAGTAGTGATCTAAATGCTATTATACAGTATTTATTTGCACAGGGGGTACATGTATAATCATCTATGTAGGCCATTCAAATCGATTCAAAAATCTGGCTACGAATTATTAGCACAGTCAATAATCCTAGACAGATTATTGGCAACATGATCATTTATACAGATCAACCATTAAATCACTATAAACTTAGACAGATTATTAGCATAATCGTTTGTCCTGATCTCATTTATCCACATCACTTATCATTTAGTACCTAACAAACAATATATTCGTACACTAAACATCTATTTAACCTTACTCTGATTCCATGGATTGAAATAAAATAAACCCCGGGCTTTCCATTCCAAAAGGCGGAAACAGAACTAATCAAAGATACCCTATGATATAGTTACCAAAATAGGGTGTCTAACCGGTTCTCCATCATCGTTAGAGTTGTCACCGTCAGAGTCGTTGGAGTTGTCATCGCTGGAGTGCTCATCAGAGAGGTCGTAGTAGTCATTGTGCACCACCGCCTCCTACTCACGAGGCACGACGGGGCTTATGACGTCATGGTCACGCTTTTGTCCGTGTGAGACCTCATCGGTGGGAAGGACAACCTCGTCGCCCAACATCAAGAGAGTCTTAGGTGCTTTGTCAGCATCGGCTTCGAACCTCGCGTCACCACTCCCTCCGATGGTGTGCTAGGTCGCCATCTGATACACTTTCGAAAGAGTTTACGAATGGGACCAACATAAAGGGTGAAGGAGGTGTGCATATAGAGTGGGGAGTGCGGCCGTCTGATATAACCCATGGCACATATGTGATTAATATGGAGTAGTTGGGAGCTAGGCGGGAGGTGGTTAAATGGCTCGCCTCCCGGTGAGCCTCCGCAGCGGTCTTCTCGCATGCCTCTCGTTATTTCACACCCCTGCCCGCATGTCTCCTGGTGAGCCTCAGCAGAGGACTACTCGCAAGCGTCCTATCAATTAAGACACCTGCTCGCACATCTCCCGGTGAGCTAGCACGGCATCTTGCTCGCGCGCATCCCTTCAATTTACACACATGCTCGCACGCCTCCCGGTCAGCTTGGGTAGAGGACTGCTCGCATGCGTCCTTTCAACTCACATCGACTGGCACGGCACGCGGAGCTCATAGTGGTACATAATAAATTGTTGGGCTAATGCCCACAGTTTGAATACTTTAATAGTTTGCGATGGTAACTAGACAACTATGTGCACCAACCTTTAATAAGCTCCCATTTGTAAGAAAAGCATAGCAAAAAACTTGTCTCCAATTTGGCCAAAACTTATCATAGCATATTGGTGTCACGTGTGTGTGTACGTGTGTGTATGTGTGTGTGTCATGAAACAAAATGCCAAGTTTCATGAATTTCAGCTAAGTTTTGGACTTAAATGCATATAAAAATGAATATTTTCAATGTGTGCGGCCGAGCTCTCTGAAAACCAAGATTTTCAATGTTTTCCATGACACTAGTATATTTGAGATTTCTTACCATTTAATGCATGGGGACTAAACATGAACCAAAATATAGCACGTATGATTTCCTCAATGAATTCCTAGAAACTCAATTGATGTATAATGTTTTCGAATTATATATGAATTTTTTCTAATTTTAATACAGAGCACATGTCCCGTGTTTACTGCATAAAATAGTTTGACGTGCCTCGAAATGGTGGTTTGGGTCTTGGTCGCGGAGGGGGGGTCGTTCCGACACACTAGCTTCGTGGCATAAGCCTCTTTGTGTGGGATTGCCCATTTTTTGATGAAGTTGCCACACCAAAGTATCTAATTGTGCATTTAGTATTTAAAACAAGACAGAACACTAACATCATACATATGTTTAGGACACATGCACGTAGTGGTGGTCATCCCTCGGAAAATCCATCATGTGTTACTAGTGACGCGCCCATTCGTGGGCCACATGGTCTATCACTTCGAACTTCAACAAGTGGGGTTAGACCAAGGTGGATTAATTTTTGTCTGTTTTACAGTAGATCATGGTGAGATTCCACACCAAAGTTTCACACATTCCTACTACTGAAAGTTCACGGGGTGGGGATGGGAGGAGACATGTTGCACATAGTTAACTTTAGTGTGGGGACTTTCCAATTTGTGAAGCAGGCACCACATAAAAGTCATGAAGTGGGAATTTCAACATCAACACACACAGACATACATATGCTTGGGTCACATATAACTAATGGTGGTCCTCAATGGCTCCCTCGCATGGTATGCATTATGATATGCCATGCTCATGCATACCCATGAACTCATCCCACCATCTCGAAATGGGGGACAAATATATACTATACGCGTTATTTGATCCTTCGTATGTGGACTTACAGTTTCTCAGCACGTGACATTAAAGTTGTCCATCGGGTACTAATTAAACAAACACTTAATTATATATATACATATTTATGTGCCTCATGCAGTCGTTGTTTTCTCAAACACCCTCTCACGTGGTTATCGGCGTCACACCCATCCATGCCCACGTGGTCCGTCACTTTGACCGATGGAAATAGAGAGCAATGTTAATTTGACCAAGGTGGATTCTTCTTGTTGCTATGTGTTACTATACGTAGTTGAAATGCATTGATATTCCTCACCAAAATTCGAACACATGCGTACACATTAAATTGCTACCACCGGCTTGTAGTGTCGGTGGGGGCATACTATGGATCATGAACCTCCATATGGGGGACATATTCTCATTTGTGAGATGCAAGTGGCAAAAGTTGTGTGTTTGGTATTTGAAAACATCGCACAACACTTTCATACATATGTGTTTGGGGCCTAATTCATGTGTTCATATTGTCTCTCCCTCATGTAGTTATGGAGGGCATGCTAATCTGTGGGCCCGTGTGGTCTGTCACTTAAAACGGCGAATACTACCGGTTAATTTGACCAAGGTGGATATAGTCTTCTTAGTATTTGTTTCAATATAGTTTATAGTGAAATACCAGACCAAAGTTTGAGCGCATACCACAAGTCGTTTACCTCTGTATTTTTTACAATATATACATAGATGAATCGTTGACCCTCACACTTAAACCGGCGCATACTACGGGTCGTTCACCTATGTACTTGTATTTTATGGTTTGCGAGGATGTATGTGTGCATGTGTCACATCAAAGTTATGTATATTTGTTTTTAAACATCCTGCACCACTTTCATACATACGCCCTCCGAATATTTTGAAGTGGAAATGATGTGTTGCTATGGACTACACACACCATCTGTGTGCCCACTTGGCATGTCACTTCAGTTGGCATCAAGAGGGTAGTATACAATATATACATCACATATATGTGGCCTCTCTGTCGGTGGCTCGAAGTCGATGGGGGAAGGGGATAATTTGACCAAGCTAGCAAGGTCTTGGTCTATGTTACGATATATAGGTCATGCTGATACACACACACATATATATACATATATACACACATACATACATATATATACACACACACACACACATATATATATATATGCCCTCCCGGCGGCTCGAAGCATGTGTGTGGAGTGAGGGTAGGGGAGGGGGAGGGGCAATATATAATACATATACACGAAACCTTTGTGAGGTCAGGTACGGTCCAAGTTGTGAGAGAGGGATGTGCCACATCAAAAAGTTATGCATATGGTATTGAAATACCACACCACCTTAGTTGGGCCACATGTAGGTGGTCGTAGTCTCAATCATCCCGTGAAGTTTTTGAGACGCGCCCATCTACGGGCCCGCACAGTCTACCCTCACACATAAAACACGGGGACGGGGGGCTTGATCATGATGGATTTCTATTGGTTTTGTGTTACGGTTGGGTCCGAATGAAGACCAAGTATAAGTACATACGTTCATATATTGTACCTATCATTCCCTCCCATCGACTCGAAGTGGGGGCGCACAGACCAATAGTACCATGCGCTCTACGAGACATGTGTGTCCCATCAAAGTTGTGCATTCCATACTTGAACATCACAACAACCTTTACATATATACATTTGGTCCACATATACGTGTGTTTGTGCTCTGAATCTAGCTTCCTCACGTTTATTTTCCAATGTTGTTATCTAAATGATAGACTAGTTTTTTAAAACTTAAATAGCAGACGAGTCGAATGAGACAACTGTGTGCGATTGTGGAGGCAGTAGACACGGTTCATGCATGCTAGTTGTGTGCCACGCTCATGGTTGTCACATTAGTACAGTCTACCTTTGCACCAACCCGCCTAGAGAAGTCTTAAAAATAGCTAACCACCTTGATCAACTTAAAATTGGTGTTTCTACGGGTTTTTCTCTTTGAATTGCACACAATTATTATTTTTGGGCTGTGTGCGATATGTGTTCCTCCGGCGCCACTTCAAACCCTTCATATAAATTTTAGTTGTCTCTGCTTTTCACTCCCTCCAAGTAAAATTTACTAGTTCTCGTGGAATTTCCTCAAACACCACCTAGGCCCCTCCTCCCCCCCCCCTCCCCACACAACAACTACCTCGCTCGAACCCTAGCTAGCTCGTCGCCGCTGCCACGCCCGTCCTACCGAGCTTCAACAGTCAACCTCTCATGCTCTCCCGGTGCAGGTTAGCAACTCATCTTCGTACTCTAACCGCCCTGAATTTCTTAGATGTTGCCTACTAAACACCCCCTTCCTCACATATCCCCATCCGCACAGCATACCGTCGTAGCCTAATTAAATCTACGCTTGTCGGGGAGCTCGAAAAGAAAATGGAAAAAAGGAGGTATATCATGGCCTGGGCGCTGGCGATGGTGAGGTGGCCGCCGAGGAAGCTGATTACAATGATGAGATGACCGCCAAGGAACTGACTACAATGACGATGTGGTTGCCGAGGTTGTCGGGGAAGCTGACTTCGATGACGAGGTATCCTTTGAGGCCACCGGGGAATCTGACAACATCAAGGATGCAAGACAGCGTGCTCCCGAATGGATGTATATCGATGCATCCAGTGATGCGACAGTGACGGCTTGACGAGAGCTGTGTCGCTGGTTAAGTGGCGCACCGCCTACCTCTTGGGTTCAAACCCTGCCGACCTTAGTCAAGGCTCAGCCACTGATCTCCTCTACTTTGATGTCAACAATTTGCCTTTCTTCATCGCCATTGATCCCCTTTATTATTTTTCAAGGACGCATTCTATGACAGTGGCTCGGCATCGTCGGCTTCCAAGTCAGACCTCATCGACAACACTGACACCGACAAGGGCATCCTATTCATATCTTCCAAGGGGAAAGATCCCATCCGTGACATCAGGGAGGGCACCCCGTAGTCGTGCTCTTTCAAGGGGAAGGATCCCATCCACAACATCAGGGAGGACACCCTATATGGATGCTCTTCCAAGGCGAAGGAGCCCATACATGACAATAGTGAGCACACCCAGAATCTGTGTTCTTAATGGGAAGGAGCCCATCCGTGATAGGTGAGGAAACCCATGTCAGCGTTAATTATTCCAGTCATGCTAAATGTGTTGATTGTGTAGTTGAATCTATTCAATACCTATTTCAACAGAAGTATGTGGTTTCTGTTAAACCTAGTGTAGTTAACACGTCCACTGTTTATTGCAGTTCTTTCACATGTGATGTTCAATTATAAAATTTGATGTTTAAGCACCAACTATGTTCTATGTAATTTCAACAATACACTATAAATGCCCGGTTGCTATTAAGCCTGTTGCAGTGATCATATGCCATGTTTAACTATTTTTCCTTGCTTGGTTGTTCATAGTGGGCATATTTCTAGACACAATTTATGTATAGTATGCCTTATCTATTTCAGTTATTCACATTCTGAAGTTCTATATGTGCAAGTATGTTCTTTCTAGTTCAATTTCATCATACCAATTTCAACGGCCATATGTGGTTCGTGTTAAGGGCTAGTTCTGTTGGCTAATTCTCCCAAAATCGCCACCCTCTCCAACTTCTCCCGGAATCGCAACTCCATATTTTTTTACAATCCTAGCTAATTAGACATTAACTATATACAATTGTAAGAAAAGATATGGAGTGGCAATTCTAGGAGAGCTGGGGAGGAGTGCGATTGTGGGAGAATCGGCCAAAAGAACTGGTCCTAAGCCTGATGTAGTTATCACTCCCACTTTTTATTTCATTTTTTGTACAATGTGATGTTCAGTTATAAAATTTGATGTTTAAGGACCACCTATGTTCTATGCAATTTCAACAGTACCACTATGAATGGCTATATTCGGTTGTTGTTAAGCCTGTTGCAATGAGCATATGCATTTCCATTTTTATGTAACAATAACTAATGTGCTTAAACCTACACAATACCAATTTGAATGACTATATTTTGCTTTTGTTAAATGTTAAGCCTATCGCAAGTAACACACCTCTCCATTTCGTATTTACTTAACTAGCATGCTTAAACCTGCACACCAAAGATATCATGTTGTGATCATGTTGTTTACAAGGCATATATTTGGTTGATGTTTAGCATGTCGTACTTAACATGTCTTCCGAGTACTTACCCAGGATAAAATTGGGAATGGTTGTTGTTTTCCATCGAGTGTAGTTTCATCACATGGCTTATAAATACTCCCTCTAGCCCATAGTATAAGATGTTAAAGCATAAAATATGTGAGTATTTTGGATGTAATAAGATCTTATATACTGGGAGAGTGATTACTCTATGTCATTGTGCAATTTTAGTTTACCTTCTAATACTAACTTGTTGCTTGTAGGTGCATATGTCACTAGTAAAGGTCCGCACGACCCTTTTTGCGTATGGGACAATGAGATATTAATGAACCAGCATCAAGTGTGGAAAGTAATAAAAATTGTTAATAAATGGGACAAAATATATCAATTTAGCTATTTCTTTACACCTTATCCAAGACAACAATGAACTGCGGGATGGTAACTAAGAACTCTATACCCTTTTACTGTCCATAATGAGTTATTAGCTTACAAATTTACAATGTCTGAATAGTTTTTGTTTGTAGTGGTTCCCAAAAGCATTTTAATCAAGATTACCTCTGAAACTACATGATTGGTGGACGTGCAAATGTTAAAGTATGTCTACCAGTCCATGATGACTATCTAGATGTCCTCGTCAATATAGAGAAGGATGGGCGGTCTGCCATCACAAGGGGCTAGCCTAGAGTGGTGTGTGCATTCTGCATAGAGAAGGACACAATATGGGCATTCCGCTTCACCTTATACAGGTACCAAAATGTATTTTGCCTCTATTTACCGTATTTAATACAAGTATGCAACCGAGGTTCATCATTCTTTATTTGCTCCTCGTGTAATTACTATTTATTGATGTAATTCTTGAACATATGTACCTATGAATGGAATAATGCATTGATTTTTGAACCTATATCTATATAAGATGGATATGAAAAATGTTATGGACTAATTTCAAATTCAAATTCTACGGAATTTTAAATTGTGGTGATTAAATTAGTTGAAACATATGCTCTACAGGTCATTACACCGCACATGGTTTGTAAAGCAGAACATGTGTGATATACCTCATGATTCGACACATTTCAAAGAGAGAAACTGAGTGCCACAATGCACAGAATTGTTGTCTGAAGAACCCTTGTGTGATGTTAGAAAATATCAGAAATGGTTAAACCGACCTAAATGTTTGTGATAGTATCCTTATCATACACGCTTTATAATGTTTCATTGTTTGTTATGTCATATACATCCTACATGATTATGACAGTTCGGCCGTTTGGGAATCTAGATATATTGCAAATGACATTGTAGGGCAAAATGTGTGTGATAGCATCATTATCATACACGCTTTAAAATTACGAATAGTTTGTGATGCGATGCCCATTGTAAATGGTGCACCACAGAGTAGCGCATGTGATGCTAATGTGATCTCTCACGAGTAGCAGGACGTAGAGGAAGTATGACATATCTCAAACGATTGACCGATGACTCTCGTTTGTGATATATGCGGACATCCCATACACTTGTTTGGTCAAATGTTCGCGTTCATTGATCACCATCGCCGACGATTTTTCCGTGTCGTTTGGGATGGACCTCCCTATCGCTGAGGATTTTTCTGTGTCGTGTGAGATGGATTTCATCACTAGGTTTCCCAAGTCCAAGATAGGCAACGATGCCATCTTTGTGGTTATCGACAAGCTGACAAAAGTTGCTCATTTCCTGCCAGTCAAAGAATCTATCTTGGCAGCTCAAATTGCAGAGTTGTATACGTCAAGGATAGTATCTTTGCATGGTATTCCTCAGCTCATCTCTTCTGGCCGTGGAAGCCTCTTTACTTCCAAGTTTTGGGAGTCCTTCCAGGCTGCTATGGGTACCAAGATCCGTTTCAGCACCGCGTTCCATCCATAGACAAGTGGTCAAGTTGAGAGAGTCAATCAGATCCTTGAAGATATGCTCAGAGCCTGTGTGATTTCGTTCGGCATGAAGTGGGAAGACTGCCTTGCATATGTTGAATTCTCATACAACAATAGCTTTCAAGCAAGCTTAGGCAAGGCCCCTTTCGAGATTCTCTACGGCAGAAAGTGTCATACCCCGCTTAAGTGGTCTGAAACCGGTGAGCGTCAGATATTGGGCAATAACATGATCACTGAAGCAGAAGAAATGTGTCGTGTCATTCGTGAGAACCTCAAGGCAGCTCAATCCTAACAGAAGAGTTATTACGATAACAAACATCGGGATGTTTCTTTTCAAGTGGACGATCTAGTCTATCTCAGAGTCTCTCCCATGAAGGGCACTCAGCGGTTTGGAATTAAAGGGAAGCTAGCTCCTCGTTTTGTTGGTCCTTTCAAAGTTGTTGGCAAGAGAGCTGGACTTGCTTAACAACTAGAGCTTCCTACAAATTTCGCAAATGTGCATGATGTCTTCCATGTTTCTCAACTCCGGAGGTGCTTCAAGACTCCCGAGCATACCATTGACCTCAAAGACATTGATCTCCAAGAAGACCTCTCTTATCGTGAGCATCCAGTTGCAATTCTCGAAGAAACTGAGCGTAAGACTCGCAACAAGTCTATCAAGTTCCTCAAGGTGAAGTGGTCTCATAATTCTGACAAAGAAGCTACTTGGGAATGTGAGGACCTTCTCCATTCCGAATTTCCAGACTTCTTTCGTTCCTAGATCTTGGGTCGAGATCCTCTTGTAGTGTGGGAGAGTTGTGACAGCCCAAGTGATGTCCCTACCTTTTATGGCATGTGTCTTGTATGAACCTTGTTTCCATGAGCTTAATGAAATGACTTGCACCGTGTCATACCATGTCTTGTTTTTGCATTCATGCATCATGCATCATTTCATCCATCAGGCCATGCTTGTTTCTTATGTGCCCTTGTGTGGTTGGTAGTGATATTGTGTTGTGTGGGGTGATGTGGTTGGAGTTATGTGGTGCATCTCCTTATTCTTCCCCCTCTTTATTTCCTTTTCAAACAACCCTTCCAAATTAACCTTTCCTTCTATGTTATTTCAACAGCAGATTTAAGTTGCTATTTAAATTGATTAAAAATGTTCAAGAGGTAGCCCAATATGTATTATTAATTATGAGTAGGATTCTTTTGATGTTTGGAGTTGTATGCATGTGAGGCTTAAACAACCAGGGGCTGTTTATTTAAAACTATCAATATTACTTGCTTCAAAAAAAACCTAGTCAATTTATTTAAATAGTTATCATATTCTTTTAGTCAAATATATTTTTGTCTTTTCAAAAACCCTTCTTTTTTCTCTGGGGTTTTTCCTTTTTTCTTCCTGTTTTATTTGAATGGAAAAACCCTGTGTTTTCCTTTTTCCTGAGAGAGAGAGCAGAGAGGTGGGCCTTGCTTCCCCGCGGCCCAGCCCGCTCGAGGGAACGACCACCTGCCCCATCCTTCGTCTCCGTCAGTGAGCGTGTGAGAGAGCAGAGAGAGCATGACTCTGCCGTCCCCTTCTCGCCGTCCGTCGCCGTCAGCCCCAAGGGTATTTAAACCCCCTCGGCATGCGTGCCTCCTCTGCTAGGGTTCCTCTCTCCCCTGGCGCCGCCGCTAGCTTCTTCTCCCTCTCCATTCTTCTCCCTCCTCTCTTCTTTCCCCTCTATTAGGTAAGAATTCAGAGAATTCAGAGAGAGAGCCAGTGCCGCGCCGGTCGTCTTCGTCGTCGTTGCCATGTCTCCGGTGGGCCTTCTCCCCGGTGGACATGGCATGGAGCTCCAGGTCGTTGCCCGCACTCCATTCCTGCCGCTAGGGAGGTGAGGAGCACCTCCCCTGCAGCGCACCCCGCTCGTCGCCGCCGTTCGCAAGCAGAGAGCATCGCCGCCGGTCTTCTTCGTCTTCTTCCCCTCCGACTCGCGTCGTCCACGTTCCCCCGCGTCTCCGCTTCCCCCTCGGTGAGCAGTCGATCCCTGCAGGCCCTTCTCCCCCACGTAGGCCATTGTGTAGTCGCTGTCATGTCCATCGCTGCCGATCGAAAGGCAGGCGCTTGAAGCTTGCCCCCGTCCTCCTCGTCGCAAGATGATTAGGGGAATGGGACCCTGCATATCCCCTCTTCGTGTGTGAATGTTTGCTGTCGCCGGAACACCGTGTGTTCGACGGAATTTGCCTGTCGTCGTTGATGTCGCCGTAGGTGTTCGTCTTTAGTTCTGTCAGATAATGTGCGTGTGTGTGTATTAGAGCGGTCGTTGCCTCCTCTGTTAACAGCCGTGGTCTTAGCAGAGTGGCAACCGGCTCGGGGGATCGACCGTGAGGTCGAGGGTTCGAGCCCTCCCCCCCCCTTTTTTTCCTTGTTTTCCTTTTCTTTTCTTTTTCTTGTTTTTCCATTTTGCTATATGTATGGATGTGTGTATATTAAAACCAGCATGTTTGATTTTTTTTCTTTTTTGCTATATATATGTGTGTAGGTGGTGTATATGTGTATGTGTAGAATGTGTGCGTGTGTGCTTATGCATACATACATATGTGCATGTGTATGTGAGTGTGTGTGTGTGTTGTCATATGCATGTGCATATGCATATATGCCTTGTGCATATATGTGTCCATATGTGTGTGGATGCACACCCACACACAAGAGCATGTGTGTGCTCATGAGTGTATGTGCCATGTGCACTTGTGCATGTGTGGTGGTGTGTATGTGCCTATATGCATTATGCATATATGGTGCATGTGTGTGGGTGTGGATGGACACCACCCTCATAGGTGGTATGTTCATGGGTGAGTTGGTGCTCATATGCCCTTAGGCATATGGAGACATGTGGTGCATGCTTGAGTAGTGTGTGTGTAGAGTGTGTGTGTGGGGGGTGACAAGTGGGGCCTTTCCCTACTTGACATACACTTTTTTGGTTGGTATACGCATGCTTTGTAGGATTGATAGCTGATTTCCTTGTTAAACCAAGTTTCCAAATCTGGTTATGTCCATATATGCTCATGTCCATTTAGAGTAAGTTTTAACTTATAAGGGAGTGGATGGTTGCTTGCTAGTATATTGTGGCATGTTGCTTCACATGAACATATGAGTATGACACATGATTTTGGGGTAGAAAGATCCAAGGAATCCATTGGTGCAATCAGATTTCACTTTTGAGCAAGTTTATAAAGTGTCATTTTCTGCTGTGATGCTACTTTGTCATTTTTGCATGAATTAATCCATGCTTGCTTTGGGGCATGTGCCAACATGGAAGTGCTAGTGTTTTATGTCTATTATGCCATGGTATTTTTGTTTGACATGAGAATCACCCATATAAGTGGGAAACATGCTGCAAAGTAGCTAACTTGATGTTACTGTTTTCACCATGCTAAATATTTCTAAGTTTGAGAATCTGCAGTTATTTTTATGCCATGAAGAGTGGTTGCCATCTTGTGATATGTTGAGAATTAGCTCATACTCAGTGCTTGTATTTTGAAGTAGATGTTGTCTACTACCATCCTGTTAATTTTCATGCCAAGAGATGGTCTCTAACACCTTTAAATTCTGTTGTCAAAATGCTACCAGATTAACTCAGATTCCAGAAAACTGTTATTTTCACTAAGTCCCAGAAAACTGTTTCATCATGCCAACTTGATAGCTTCATGATTATTGATGTGTGCCTCCTTTCCAGATTGTGTAGTTGGATAAGTTGATAAGCATTTTATGTAGTTTCTCGCAATATCTTGTTTGTGGCTGTACGATTCCTGTAGCTCAAGTTGTGGTATGTGTAATTTGCTATGTTGCTGTTTTGTGGCAGATTGTTTGTTTTCTTGTTTTGTGACTTGAGGGAGCTATACTCCATGGAATTGCTTGATATTTGACTCTATTGTGGTTGGTTTTTCATTGGCTTACCAGTGGCTACCTTGGAATGCCAAGGAATAGCCCACGTCCTTGTTGTCTTGTGTTTTGCCTTCGTACCTTGTCATGAGCGTATCATGAGAACCGTAGCTCTGTTTCCTACGTTCTTATATGCATTTTCATCATTTTCACACGATGCATCCATATTTTCCATGTTCATGCATGTCTAAATAACTTAACATAAGGTTCTGTCCAGATTCATTAATATCCAATTCTTGCATGTGAAACATGACTAGTTAGGATTGCCATGTTAAAACTCTTCACCTAAGCATGCATCATTCTTGTGTGTGCATTGCACCATGGTTGTTTGTTTATTCTTGATATTTCCTTTGGGTAGACACGAACGTTGAACCTGAGTACGAAGAGCTAGACGAGTACAACTACGAGGATCCCGCTACTTGTTCCACTCAAGAACCAACAGGCAAGATGATCGTACCCGGATCCCGATACTATTTTCACTTGCTAGTTTCTCGCTCTTATCGTTACAATCGCACTACCTACCACTTTAATATCAGCCTCCTAATTGCCTTGATAGCCTCTATACCTCCACATCCTAGCAAACCTTTGATTGGCTAAGTTACCGCTGCTCAGCGCCTCTTATAGCGTTCTTAGTTGCGGGTTCAGGTTGTTCCATGTGATAACATGGATTTGGCATATCACAATATTATCTGTTATCTAATTTAATGCACGTATATATCTTGGTATTGGTGGAAGGCTTGGCATTTTGCTAGGTGCTTTGTTCTGCTGTTACCGACATAGTTCTTGTTACCGGTGTTATGTTTTCCATATTTTGTGCTCCTAACATGATCGGGGTTGTTATGGGGACCCCCTTGTTTATTCGGTTGAGATTAAAACTTGTTTGGCAAGACCCAACATTGGTACTGCATTTTCTTAATAACTTAATAAAATTTGCATAGGGCATTGCAACCCCGTGGATAATTAATCGACCCCCGGGCCAGTGCTCCTCATGAGTGTTGGTCCAAACTAGAGCACTGTGCGGGGCCAACCCAGGGCAACTTGGGAGATTTCTATCAGGCCACCATACACTGGCTTATTCATCGTGTCCCGAGAACGAGATACGCGGCTCTTATCGGGTTCGTTGACACGTCGGGTAGTCTTGCTGGATTTGTTTTACCTTTATCGAATGTCTTGCATGTGGACTCTGACTTTCTTCAGGTTATCTCAAGGTGTTGGAATTCCTTTGGAGTTACCTATGATGATCACGAGATCCGTGGTCGAGGCTATTCTCGCGGAGTGTGGTTATTTCTGATGGACTAGTTGGAGCACTCCCGTAGGGTTAAATCTTTTCGAGAAGCCGTGCCCGCAGTTATGTGGCAACTTGGATATTTGTTTAACACCCGGTTATGGTTAACTTGAAGTAAACTCTAAATAAAATACACCAACTGTGTGAGTAACCGTGATCGTCTTTGCTCGTGAACATAATCTGAGAGAGAACACAGTGGGGTTATGATTGATGTAAGTAAGTGTTCAGGATCTCATAGAGGACATACTAGAGTCGATCATTCATCGTAGGCCACTCATATTTATTTTTCATGTTACGTAAGTTTAGCCACCATATATGCTTAGTGCTGCCACAAACAAAACACATACCCCTTCCCAACCTTAAGCTTGAATAGTCTTGGTACCCGGGCGCTTGATTGGTGAGTCGGCGCTTGATTGGTGAGTCCTTGTGGCTCACAGATTAATACAATACTCTAGGTATAGGTACAGATGAGTTCGTGCAGGATGATATGACGCAACTCCAGTGGGAATATGATGAGGAGAGAGGCAGGATGTACGTGACTTATCTAGACGAGTAGGGGCCCATGGCCGTGATCTTTGGGATAGCGAGATAGTGCCATTTGCATCTGTTTTATCGTTTGATTTCGTCCGTAGTCGGACCCTGTCTTCATCTTGATGATTTGAACTCTGTGTGGAATTGTAATTTAGTATGTGGTGAGTGTAAGCCAACTTGTATTCTCATCTCTTCTGTAATGTATGATGCAATGATGATATACTTGCGAACGACAAGATGCGCCTCTATCCTTTGCGAGGCCCTCGTGCCTTAATATGGATAGGCGTGCATCTTGGGCATCACACGACGCCTGCGTGCTATGCCGGCCATCATTACCTTCCCTTGAATGTGTCTGCTACCTCGGCCTTCTCCCTTTGGGCCATGTGGATGTGACCCTTCGGGAGTTGTTGAATTGATGTGGGGAAGAGCTGCACACCACCCGGGCCTGCCCCGCGGTGCCCGAGGAGCGCACGATGCCTATACTCCACGCAACGCCCCGGCTGACAAGGCCTGGGGCGTGTAGCAGCGCCATCATTTCCCGAGATGCGAGGGGGCGCCGGTTGGCCCTTGGTCGTGTATAAGTGGGCGAGGGCAAGAAAATCCTTAGCACATCTCCATCTACTTTGCCTCCCAATCTTCAAGCTGCCACTCTCCCAATCATGGAACCAGTGAGGAATTCTCTGCCGCCGAGAAAGGAAAGGCCTCCGAGGAGGTCCTTGACTTGCCACCGCCCAGGAGGGGCCGCTGTCGTCCCTGAAAATATACCACGACGCCGACAGTGGTCCCCCGTGGGCACATGCATGCTCCAACACGGCCAGGAGTTACCTGCGGCAATCGCGGGAAGGCTTCATCCTGCGTGGGCGGCTGTAGTAGTCGTGGTGGCGAAGCCCGAGGAGGGAAGATGGTGGTGGCTACCCGGCCACACCGCTCGCGGCTTTGTTTGGTCGACGCGGCCTAGGAGTTTGTGGCGTGGGCGGAGAGGCCGCCGACCACTTGGTTTCAACGCCTGTGCTTCTTCGTGGAGGCGCTGCCAGCCGGGGGGCCTGCTGGCCTATGGCTGCAGGCTGATGCCTGCTGCAACGCGGCCTCGTGGGTGGAGGTCGAGGTCACCACCACGGGTTATGTGTATCTGAACCGTAGGTGGCAAACGTTTACCCATGCTCGTGGATTGGAGAGGAGGTGTACCCTCCACTTCAAGTATGACGGGGCGGTGACGCTCTTCGTCAAGATCTTCGGGGGAGAAGGCAAGCGCTTGGGTATTGCCCGGAAGGCGACGGCCGTGGCGATCTTGGAGGTGAGCTTGCCCTTGACAACGGGCATCACTCTCCAGCAGCAGCGACACCCCTCCGAGGAGAGCCCGAGCGAAAGGACCTCGGGGGTAGACAACTACCATGGCATCGCTCCTTTGCTCAAGAAGTGGGCACGCCAGCGCGCCTCCACGGGCCCGTCAAGGAAGAGGAGGACTCCAACTGAGTGCTGATGCACTGTAGCCAGGGCTCCCGGAGCGTCAACCCCCGATGGGTCTTCCTCACTTTCTTTATCCTCCTCTTCTCCCTTTCCTATAATCAAAGAATCACAGGAGCCCTATGGGCATGTAATGAATTTCAGCGCTCGCGCCCTTTTGTTAGTACTCTTGTCATGTGTCCTGGTCCTTGTGTCATTCTTAATTGAAACTTCTTGCTAGTCGCGGTTAGAGTACTTAGCTTGACATGCTCGCGGTAGGCTTCCGCGTTGACGAGGTTTGGCTATGGCGCTTGGGGAGTCCGGATGTCCTAGGGGCTTCTTCTTCTTACGAGTGAGGCAATTTGGGAGCCCTTTCGACACTCTGCCTGTGTAGGCCTCAGTCCCACACATTCATCAACCACCGTAAGGGGCGTCCGTATCACCAGGATGCAACTACGGGGTGAAGGCTCGACACCCTTGAAACCGACCGGATCACCAGGACGACATCAAGAGGCGAGGGGCTATATGACCGGTAAGGCTCCTGAGGCACGCTGCTCGGGAGTCCCCCTTGACACACAAGCAGCTCTACGTCAGCAGGTCCTAGTCCCACACATTCCTCGACCATCATAGGGGCATCCAGATCACCAGGACGTGACTATGGGGTGAGGCCTCGACACCCTTGACGCTGACCAGATCGCCAAGACGACATCAAGGGGCGAGTGGCTATGTGACCGATAAGGATCCTGACACGTGTTGCTCAGGAGCCCCCTTTGTCGCTCGAGCAGCTCACAAAATTTTTTGTATCCTGCCCCAGCAGGCATGAGCCTCCAGAGGCTCCGAGCTGGCACGTCGGGCCGTGGGCGAAGCCCCTGAGTGACTACAAAGTGACATGTGCCTGCTAACTCACTCGGGAGCGCCACGCGAGGATCCGCGCACCAAGGCCTTGGTGAGGTGCGAGCATCGTGCCCCCTAGACCCCACTCGTGGGGTGCAAGGTGGAGGAAAGCAGGCGAGTGCTCGACCCGAAGAGAGAAAATTCAAGATAAGAAACGGTGATAAGAACGAATCCCTAGCCCTTTTCTTTAAAACATGGTTGGAGAAATCCTCGAGTTTTGTTCTAGAAAAGTTGGCAAATTTGAACACAAGAAAAGCAAATAACAGACACGTCCGGACCTAGGCTAGTCTTCATCTTCGTCTTCCCCCAGTGTGGAGCGTAGGGCATCCACATTGCGTGGGCATAGCCATTGGAGGGTAGTGTTGTCCGCCAACGTGGAGCATGGGGCTTCCACTTGGGCAGGGGTGGGAACCCCTCTACGTCCTCGGAGGGCTCCGGCGGTATACAACCCACTTATTATTACATGAGAGTTTCACGGGTAGAACTTGCGAAGGTGTTGGATGGTCTAGGAATTCTAGATGGGGACCCCGTCCTGAGTCTCCAGGCGCACAGTGTCAGGCCTGGAGACATGGGCGACCTTGAATGGGCCATCCCACATGGGCGAGAGCTTGTGCAAGCCCTCCCTAGAAAGGACCCGCCTCAAGACGAGGTCTCCGACTTCGAGGGTCTTGGGTCGGATGTTATAGCAATGGTAACGCCGCAGCGCCTGCTGGTACCTTGTAGCTAGGAGCGAGGCTTGGCGACGTGCCTCCTCACGGAGTGTCATGGTTTTATCATGGCAGATGTCTGAAGACTTAGGTTTGAGTCCATCGCTAAGGCGGTGGACTCAAATGGGTTGATCGGGACAAAAGAAACGGGTTTACCCAGGTTCGGCCCCTCGTGAACAGGTAAAACCCTATGTCCTGCTTTGTGTTGTATTGATTGGAGTATCGATTAAAAGGGAGCGTATTCACTTGACCTAGCTCTCGATCGATTGGTTTTTGTTTAAGCTACCCCAGGATCTCGCCTTTATATAGGAGGTCGAAGCACTGGGTTACGTGAGTCTCAAACCGACTCTCACAGTGTATTCAGTCATGTATGTAAGCCACCTTGCCTTCATTGGCAAGCCATCTCCGAGCGGTTCAACGCCTGGGTCTTACACCATCTTCTGTCTTTGGGCCTCCGCATTGGCCCATCTGGCAACCTGCCACACGACCCGGCCTTCATTTTCTGGCCTATTTGGTTGAGCCGCCAGGTATGACCCGGCCCCTCCTAGGCGGGTGTTACCACGGGGTTCTATCCCCAACATTAGGCCCAGATTGATTTGAGCCTGTCCATGTCAATCTTCAAATTCATTTGGCGGCGAGTCTCACATCTTTGTCACCTGAAAAATTCATAACCTGTCATGACGTCAGCATGGATATGCCAAAAAGATTTCGTGACGTTTGCAACGGACTGTCTCATTAAATGTTTGGCCCGAAAATCAAGGCGTCCCCTTCGGTCAATCATCACTGCGCCTCCTTGATTCCCACGTGGACTATTTGCCATCCCATCTCATCAATAGGGACATGAGGGGTCCCTTTTCCTTTTCTCCGCCGCCACTAATCTTCTTCTTCCTCCTTCCGATGCTCGCGCCTCCAAAGCTCCGCCGCGTCGACCGGACCTCGTCATCATCGCCAACACCGGCCGCTGCATCAACCTGATTTGGTCCAGATCTTTGCCAGTCGTCCGCATCCACTAGGTATCCTTTCAACCTTTGTTAAATCCGCATCCATCTCGTGTAGGATTCCCCCGAGTTCATCGGGTTTCTTTAGGGTCCGTCGTCGTTCATCATGCTGCCCTTCATAATGCAGATCGATAAATAGTCCCCTCAATCTCACAATGATGTTAATCCGTCACGGCTGTTCATTCGGGGTCAATATCCACTCATTAAAGATCTACATCCCACTCTTCTCTGTGTGCTAACCGCTTGTTCTTCCACGGCTCCTCTTCTAGGTCTTGAATATATTTCATTTTTCCTCGCCTGTAGATCTTGTAGCCATGGTCATAACATGTGAAACCTGTTTATTCGCACTTAGAAATATTTCTGGCATCCTCTTGTCCACTTAACCCGCCATCGCATTGCCAGCTCTCTGATAAAATATATCGGCGGCTTAGCACATCACCATCATGCTGACCACGGTTGTTTTGACTTTAGAGTTTCTAACCCGCCATATCTTGCACTCTTTCACAGCTTGACCCGCCACTATGTTAAGAGCACCCTCATCCTGTGACTGGGTTGGCTCCGGAGTCACCAAACATCTTCTGCTTGACTTCATAGAGAGTGGTTAATTGCCGGCTCAGGATGTCATTCATTGGCGGGTTCCAGGGCCAAAAATCCGAACCACCCCTAAAGAAGGGGAATTTGTTGTATTCACTGATAACCTCCTCCGTGCTTTCAGCCCACCCGGGTCAAAACTCTTCCGGGATCTTCTTCACTTCTTCAATATTCACCCTCAAGACATAGCCCCAAACTTTGTCACCAATATGTGGCAGTTTCAAATCCTGTGTGAAGTATGTCTACAAGAAGAGCCATCTATCGATCTCTTCCATGATATCTTTTATGTCAATCGTCAAACTGAAGTGGCGGCTGGACCAAGTTTAGAACTGGGTGGCGTCTCTATCCAGAGACGAAGAGATCTTCCTTATCCAGCTGCCCTCTTGCCAAGCCACCCCAAGGATTGGAATAATACTTGGTTTTACTGCAAAGACACCTCCCCCAAAGAGGAGAAACCGTTGGCGGGTTATCGTCCTACCCGGCTTTGCACTTCCACCGAGCATCCGGACCGGATGTTTGCCGCATATTGAGTGAAGTATGATCCAGCTTTTGCGAAGATCAAGGCCCTTCTGGCAAACGGCTTAAGTGGTGTCGACCTAAACCGCTGCTGGGTTTCATGGAAAATCTTGCCACTAAGCCGGCGCGACCGGCTTATGTGTGAATTTATGGGTGAAAGGGATGACCCTGTCTGTTTCAACACCACTCCCCTGACAGAACAAGACATTACCTTTGTCGTCAAGTCACTTCCTAGTGAAACCCACGCGGTTTGCAACAAAACTGGTTTGAAACCTTTCTTCATCAAAAACCCAGCCCCAGCTGTAAGAAAACCTTTTTTCATAAAATTGCTTGCTCTCGTCTTGATCCTCCGCTTTGGTCCTTTAATCCTTTGGCGGCTTACACACAGGTCGGCTCTAACTTTTGAAGAAAAAAATATACTCCTCCTTTGAAAAAGAAGTCTCAGGCGAGTAAAACCCGCAGCCATAAGAAGAAAACTTCTGCTCAGAACTGCTTGAACTTGACGATTCAGAGATAGAACTTGATTCCCTTGGTCGTCTCTTTGTGCAACTTATTGATGGTAGTTGTACACAGGAGGAAGAGGAAACAAGTCATGCTGACGTCATCGAGGTAACTTATCTTTCCTCTGACTCAGAGGTCCTACCACGAGAGAAAGTCTAGCGGGTCATCCGAAAAGTTCCATTTTTCACACCCTCTTGCTTACTTAGATCCCAAATTTCTTTGGAAAAAGCAACAACACGACTCTCAACATCAGACCTCGAGAACCGTCTCTAAAGATCTCATGGCCAGCCTACCGAACTCTCTAGCTCCCCGGAAATAGCATGCTGAGGTACTCCTTCAACCAATTCCAATATCTGCGTGAAACTTTTGGCTTGTTACCTTACTCTATTTCTTACTTACTTTAACTTTTTAGGAGGCGCCCCCTTCATCTGGCGACTCAACTACATCTAAGATTCCTCCGCTCAAAATCAATCCAGAGTATGTTCTTTTACCTTCCCACGTATATATTATCATCATTGTCCTTGTGTTGCAAAATGATTCTTTTTTGCTTCCAGGGCTCAAGGAAAACGAAGGAAGGCGGGCGGGTCTACCACCACTCCTACTTTCCAAGAGCCGGAGAATGCTAAGCCGGATTCTCCTGCAGCTCATGTTGAGCCTTCTGATGCCAAGAAAGATGCGCCTAAAAATACTCCTCGGCCCTCTGAGCCGGCACATCACAACATGGCCACTCTTGAGAGTCCTCTAGCGGCTGACCCTAAGCCGCCCAGCTCTTCAACAGCCGCCGAAGACATGGCTCATCTAGAAGTTGCCATCACTAGGACGGGTTACCAATCCCCTAATCCTCATGTGTTAACAAAACACACCAGCAAGACTGAAACGCTCTCACCAGAGAAGCTTTTTTTGAATTCCCCATGTTAGAGAAAATGACTGTTGATGACTTGCATGCTAGTTATCTGAACCGCCTTTCTGCCACCCGCAATATGGAGTCCAAGCTTGTTGGACTAACGAAGAAAAAATATGAGGTACCCTTCTTCTCTTGCCTTTTCCTATACCCGTATGTAGCCTCCAAGAGTTGGTTTAGTATTGCAAATAGTATACCGGGTCTTCCAAATTTAATCATACAGCAAATAACTTAGGTTGTAGCCCCAAGTAACGGGATAATATATATAATAAGCAGATACTTACTTGAAATTTAGATCCAAGTGTAGCCCCCAAGTCCGGGTCATTATGAATGATGAGCCAGAATTTCAATGTTTAAGAAACTCGCTGGTTGTAGCCCCCAAGTGTCGGCTTAACTTTGTAGGAAGATGAGCCGGAACTTTGTTACCTCAAAGCGCCATGTGTAGCCCCCAAGTGTCGGCTTAAATTTACGAAGATGAGCTGGAACTTCATTATAGACTTTGTGAGTAAACATAGACATTATCCCCCAAGTGTCAAGTATATTTCTTGCAATCTCCTTGAGACTTGTATCATAATAGTTTCACCACTTTGGTTCCCTACTATTTCATCTTGGCGACTTAAAATGCATGAATTTTACTTGTATGATGCAGGAACCTTTGGACACTACCGAGTCTGATTTGGCAGGCTTAAGGGAAAATATTGCCTTCGAACAAACTGCTCGAGCTACGGCGGAAGAGAAATTGCGGGTTGTCGTTGAATAGCTTCAGAAGGTCCAAGCTGACTTTGCTAACTTCAAAAAGATTGCGGAGTCTGAACAAGCTGCTCTGATAAAACACGCAGATGACGGTGACGAGCAGCTCAAGCTTGTGTCAGAAGAACTGAAAACCCTCAAGGCCATATATCCAAGATGACTTCTGCTATCTTTGGTAAGTACTTACGACTTAGAAAATTTTCTTGCCCTCTTGAAAAACCCTCTCAGGTGGCTTATAACGTTTAACTTTCTTTGAAGGCCACAAGAGCCGCCAACTATCTTCTGAAAGTTTGCTGAAGCTGAAGGCAATATATACCTTCACAGAACAACTGTACAGTGGGACCATCTACACCATCAAAACCATGTTGACTGAGAAAGGCATCCCAAATTCATGAAGGGAGGAATAGAGATCTTGTCTACTCTGCCCAAGCAGATAGAGGAGCTAAGGCGATTAGCCTCCAAGAAGGGGGCGATGGCTGCCCTAAGCTGGTCTCTGGCCTTTGCCCCTGAGCTGACCCTCGAAGAAATGATGGATGGCTTCCCGTCCAAGAAGGACAACGGGTCGGACTTTACTAAAATTGATTATGCCAACTGCATGAAGGCCTCCTGAGTGCTTGCATCAAATCTTGTCAACAAAATTGATCTAACCTCCTACCAGGGGCTTATGGCGAGATAGCAAACGGATGCGCTGCCCAACTTTTGAAGCCAGGGACTTAATTCCTGCATGCCGTAAGCCACTCTTTGCTCCTGAAATTGACCCGTCTCCCCTCTTTGACGAGACTCAGTTTGAAGCTTTATTAAACTACAACTAGGATGTGGACAACCTTGAGATCCAAGAGGTTGAACACCCGGCGCATGATGACCCGTCGGCAAGTTGAAACCCAGGCTCCTGACTGGAGGTAACCCGGCCTGCTAAGCTGCTAAGATTGGAAGTGTACAGAAACTATAAGTCCGTTGTATTTTGGGCTCCTGGAAATCATTGTAATAGGCGTAGCAAAACTTGATTGCCTCAGTCGTGCCATCGCGCACGAATGGAATTGGAACCATTTGATGCACTTTGATCTACCTTGTATTCTTCCCACAACGTCCTTCATCATACATAACGGCGGCTCATCTTAGGAGACAAGACCTGCAAAAACAAACAAGACAAAATATATTCTACATTGTTGTGAGGGCGGCTTGAAAAAGCACAACCCGGAGATGTTTAAATCATTTATAACCTTGCTTTTTCTTCCTTTTTTGTTTTTCAAAAACTCATATGTCGGGTCTTCTGAGTGGACTCGCTTCTTTAACTCTTTAACAGTACAAGATCTCTAGTGAGAGTGACCGTCAACTCCTTTGAGCGGCTCAATGTCTCTAGATGAGATTAACTGATAAGAGCGCAACAACCAGAGAGAGACGCAGCAGGGCATGAGTAACCCTAGGGCCCATAATCCACCACTCACGTGATAGAAATCCGTCGTTTGAACCTTAAACAGTGCAGGGTCTTTAAAAGAGTAACAGTTTAAGAGTACGAACGGGCCACATAACGGAGAGTCGGCAGCAGATGGGTGAGTTTATCCTCGCTTTCTGTAAGCCGGCCCTCACGTGCCAAGATCCACCGGTTTAACCTTGACTAGTACTTTGAACAGCTCAGGGTCTCTAGTCGAGATTATCTGGCAAGAGTTCAGCGGGTCACCTAGCGGAGCAGCAGCAGCATATAGGCAGGTTTAGCTCCAACTTGTCATGGATGAAAAGCCGATCAAGAGGGTGTGTAAGCTAAACCCGGTGGGTTGGAATCCCCCAAATGACCTTGTTGACAGAGTCAACTTTTTGCACTATCTTGTATGCCACCGTATTGAGGAACGCCAACTTGTAAGCTGCCGTCTTGTGGACCGCCAACTTGTAAGCCGCCGTCTTATGGACCGTCAACTTGTAAGTCGTCGTCCTGTAAGCCACCATACAATGTTGCTATTTTGGCTAAAGAGACGATCAAGAGGGTGTGTAAGCTAAACCAGGTGGGTTGGAAGCCCCTAAATGACCATGTGGAAGTACGCAACTTTGCACAAATCGGAAATGCAAAATCGGCAGAGGCCCCGGCTTGCAGGGATGCCAACTTTATTATATGAAAAGAGATATATACAACGATAAATGTATGTACAATGATGGGAGTCAATGACTCAAGTATAGTATGGCCGCAGATGAGCGATATTCCATGGCCGATGGGTCTCCTGCCTAGAAGTATATGACTCGTCCCGTACGTCAATGAGATAATATGACCCATTGTTGAGATTTATGCTGACCACAAAAGGTCCTTCCCAAGGGGGAGATAAATTGTGCTCATCCTTCTGGTCTTGAATCAAATATAACACCAAGTCACCTTCCTGAAATGTCCGGGTCTTAACTTTGCGGCTATGCTAGTGATGCAGGTCTTGTTGATAAACCGCCGATCAAGCTGCTGCAAGATCACGCTCTTCATCCAAAGCGTCTAACGTGTCCTGATGCACTGTCTTGTTATCCGCTTCAACGTAAGCCGCCCCCCGTGGCGAGTCATGATGTATATCACTTGGTAACACGGCCTCTGCACCGTAAACCATGAAGAAAGGTGTATAGCTTGTTGGCCTGTTCGGGGTAGTTCTGATGCTCTAGAGAACTGATGGTAACTCCTCAACCTAACAACATGGCATTCGTTGTAGAGGAACCATAAGCCGGGGCTTGATACCTCTCAAGATCTCCTAGTTAGCATGATCTGCCTGACCATTGGACTGCGAATGAGCAACAACAGAGACATCAAGCCGGATGTGCTCACTTTCACAGAATGCCTTCATAGCCTCCTTGGACAGATTTGCTCCATTGTTCGTGATGATACTATGAGGATAACCAAAACGATAGATCAACTTCTTGACAAACTCAACTGTCATGGCCCTATCACATTTGCTAACCGGCTCAGCCTCCACCCACTTGGTAAACTTATCCACGGCCACCAAAAGGTGGGTATTCTTGTCTTTAGATCTCTTGAAAGTCCCAACCATATCAAGCCCCCAGAACGCGAATAGCCAAGTGATTGGAATCATCTACAATTCCTGAGCCGGCACATGAGCACGTCGTCTGAAATTCTAACATCCATCACACTTGGTGACCAGATCCTCTGCGTCCTTATGAGTCGTCAGCCAGAACAAACCACGCCGGAAAGCCTTGGCCACCAAAGATTTTGAGCCGGCGTGATAACCGCAATCGTCGTTGTCTATTTCATTTAAGATCTCCCTAACCTCTTCAGGAGAAACACGACATTGAAAAACGCCGGTGATGTTGTACTTGTGTAACTCGCAATTAACGATTGTCATGGACTTAGGTCGCCTCATGGTTTGTCTTGCCAAAGTCTCGTCCTCAGGCAACTCACCACGAGTCAGGCATACCAGGTAAGGCAACGTACAATCCGGAATACCATGCAGAGCCGCCACCAGCTACCCTTCCGGGTCAGGTATAGCCAAATCCTCCTCTGAGAGCACCTTAACAGATGGGTGATACAACACATCTAAGAAGACATTAGGCGGCACTGGTTTACGCTGAGAGCCCAGCCTTGACAATGCATCATCCACCTCTTTCTTGCGATGGTCAATATGATCCACCTAATAACCCTTGAAGTGACCATCAATGATGTCCACCGCTTGACGGAAAGCCGCCATTCGTGGGTCCTTGGAATCCCATGTGCATGAAACTTGTTGAGCCACGAGAGCTGAGTCGCCAAGGCATCTAACCCGTCTCAGATTCTTCTCCTTAGCCACACATAGGCCATGAAGTAAGGGTTCATACTCAGCTATATTGTTAGTACAAGGAAACATCAGCCTTAGCATGTAACAGAATTTGTCACCTCTGGGGGAAGTTAAGACAACTCCGGCCCCCGATCCCTCCAACTGTCTGGATCCATCAAAATGAATTGTCCAATATGTGTTATCCAGCTTTTCCTTGGGTGATTGACACTCTGTCCAGTCATTTATGAAGTCCACTAATGCCTGAGACTTAACAGTTGTGTGAGGCACATACTTCAGATTACGAGGCCCAAGCTCCAACGCCCACTTAGCAATCCTGCATGTAGCTTCCTTGTTTTGAATTATATCACCCAACGGGGCAGAGCTAACCCCCGTCATCTGATGTCCAAGGAAATAATGCTTCAACTTATGGTTCACCGTGAACACCCAATATATCAGCTTCTGCCAATGCGGCTACCTTTGCTTGGATTCTATGAGAACTTCGCTGACATAATAAACCGGCCTCTGAACCGGGTACTCTTTCCATGTTTCCTTGTGCTCTACAACAATCGCGGTGTTGACCGCCCTATTGTTAGCCGCCGCATAGAGGAGCAAAGGTTCTTTCTCAGCCGGAGTGGCCAAGATCGGCGGCTCAACGAACTGCTTTTTGAGCGCCGCAAGTGCTTCATCCGCAGCCTTACTCCAGACAAAGTCCATCTTTTTCATCTTCTGATACATAGGAATAGCCTTCTCGCCTAGGCGGGTGATGAAGCGGCTTAAAGCGGCAATACAACCCGCCAAGCAATGCACATCATTGACGCTTGTTGGCTTAGACAGCAACGTGATGGCCTTTATCTTATCTGGGTTAGCCTCAATACCCCGCTCCGAAACCAAGAAACCCAGGAGCTTGCCTGTAGGAACTCCAAAGACGCACTTGGCCGGATTAAGCATCATCTTGTAGACCCATAAGTTGTCAAACGTTTGCTTCAGGCTGTCCAGTAGAGTCTCCTTTTTCCTTGACTTATCCACATTGTCATCCACAGAGGCATGAACATTGCACCCAATCTGGTCATGAAGGCAATTCTGCACACACCATTCATAAGTCACCAGCGCACTCTTGAGCCCAAAAGGCATAGATACATAGCAGAAAGCCCCAAAAGGTGTTATAAATGATGTCTTCTCTTTGTATTTAACTGCCATCTTGATCTGATGATAACCTGAATAGATGTCCAGGAAGCATAGAGTCTCACAACCCGCTGTTGCATCAATAATCCGGTCGATACGGGGGAGAGCAAACGGGTCAACTAGACAGGCCTTATTAAAATCTATGTAATCCGCACACATATGCCACGTGTCGTTCTTCTTAAGCACAAGCATGGGATTTGCTAACCACTCCGGCTGAACACCTCCACGATGAACCCTGCTGCCAAGAGCCGGGACACCTCTTCTCCAATTGCTTTACGCAGTTCTTTGAAATGGCGGAGGAACTGCTTATTCAAATTAAACTTAGGATCCACATTAAGGTGGTGCTTGGTGAATTCTCTTGGTACACCCAGCATGTCAGACGGCTTCAATGCAAAGATGTCTCGGTTCTCATGAATGAATTCAATGAGCGCGCTTTCCTATGCGGGGTCCATGTTAGCCCAGATAGTGAACTGCTTTGATGAGTCGCCCGGAGCAAAATCCACCAGCTTGGTGTCATCCGCCACAAACTTCAAGGGCGGCTCAGACTCCGTACTGGGCTTCTTTAATGGAGTCATGTCCGCCAGGTCAACATTATCTTTGTAACACTTGAGCTCTGCCTCTAGGCAACTTGATTCTGCATAAGCCACATCTCCTTCCTCACACTCAAGGGCCACCTTCTGATCACCATGCAATGTGATTGTTCCTTTAAGAGTCGGCATCTTGAGCTGCAAATAAACGTAACAAGGCTTGGCCATAAACTTTGCGAAAGCATGCCGGCCAAACAGAGAGTGATATGGGCTCTTAATTTTCACCACTTTGAACCACATGGTCTCCACCCTGTAGTTATGCTCAGCTCCAAACGCCACCTCGAGGGCAATTTTACCTACCGGGTAAGCCGACTTACCTGGCACCACGCCATGAAAAACTGTTGATGACGACTTAAGATCCTTATTAGTTAACTCCATCTGTTGCAAGGTGTCGTAATATAAGATGTTGATGCTTCTGCCACCATCCATCAATACCTTTGTAAACTTATAGCCCCCAACCTGAGGCGCCACCACCAGAGCCAAATGACCCGGATTCTCAACCTACGGTGGGTGATCCTGCCTACTCCATGAGATAGGATATTCCGACCACTTCAAGTATTGCGGGAGAGCCAGCGTAGCCTCATTGACCGCCCACTTGTGTAGCTTTTGATCCCGCTTGTCTAGGCTTGTAGTGAAAACATGATATTGACCTCCGTTGAGTTGCTTCGGGTTGCTTTGGTACCCTGACTGATTATTCTGCTACTAACCAACATTGCTAGGTTGCTGATGATGACCTCCTTGATTGCCTTGACCCTGGTAACCAGACCCTGACCCATCGGCACCAAAGCTGGCTCCTAAACCGCCCGGACCTGAGCCGCCCAACGGAAAGTTACTGTTATTACGATGTTGCTGAAGGCTATAATCCCGGAACTATCGCATAATGCTGCAATCCTTCCATGTGTGGTTTGCCGTCTTATCAGGCCGGTTGTGCTCTCTTCCAGGGTTTGTTGAACATCTCTTCCAGGTTGAAAGGAGCCTTACTGTTGTTGAAGGGCATCCTGAAGTTCCTATTACCCTTGGCACGGTTGTTCCCAGTGCTTGTGTGCGCTAGCAATTCTGACCCTCCATCTGGATTCTTCCGCTTTCCCGGATGGTCGTTTCTAGCCCTATTCTGTTGTTGACTCTTGCCATTGTTATTCTTACCTTGAGCCGATCTCTCATCATCGGAGCTCGAGTCCTTACTAGTATCTGAATCGGCATATTTGGTGAGAGCCGTCATGAGCTCACCCATATCCTAACAAGAACGCTTCAACCTCCCGAGCTTCTGCTTAAGGGGCAAAAGGTGACAATTTTTCTCCAAAATCAAAACCGCTTGAGATGCCAAAATATTCTCAGACGAGTGGATAACCGTAGAAACCCGCCGAACCCAGTGGTGGGCCGACTTGTTGGCAATATGCCCTAGAGGCAATAATAAATTAGTTATTATCATATTTCCTTATTCATGATAATCGTTTACTATCCATGCTATAATTGTATTGATCGGAGACTTAGATGCATGTGTGGATACATAGACAAAACCATGTCCCTAGTATGCCTCTAATAGACTAGCTTGTTGATCAAAGAAGGTTAAGGTTTCCTAGCCATGGACATGAGATGTCATTTGATAACGGGATCACATCATTAGGAGAATGGTGTGATGGACAAGACCCAAACTACAAACGTAGCATATGATCGTGTCAGTTTATTGCTACTGTTTTCTGCATGTCAAGTATATATTCCTATGACCATGAGATCATGCAACTCACTGACACCGGAGGAGTGCCTTGTGTGTATCAAACATTGCAACGTAACTGGGTGACTATAAAGGTACTCTACAGGTATCTCCAAGGGTGTCTGTTGAGTTGGCATGGATCAAGACTAGGATTTGTTACTCCGTGTGACAGAGAGGTATCTCAGGGCCCACTCGGTAATACAACATCACAACAAGCCTTGCAAGCTATGTGACTAAGTGTTAGTCATGGAACGAGTAAAGAGACTTGCCGGTAACGAGGTTGAACTAGGTATGGAGATACCGACGATCGAATCTCGGGCAAGTAACATACCGAAGAACAAAGGGAACATCATACGGGAGTAACTGAATCCTTGACATAGTGGTTCGACCGATAAAGATCTTCGTAAAATATGTAGGAAACAATATGGGCATCCAGGTTCCGCTATTGGTTATTGACCGTAGAGGTGTCTCGATCATGTCTACATAGTTCTCGAACCCATAGGGTCTGCACACTTAAGGTTTGGTGACGTTTCGATAGTATAGAATTATGTATGGTGATGACCGAAGGTTGTTCGGAGTCCCAGATGAGATCCCGGACATCATGAGGAGCTCCGGAATGGTCCGAAGGTAAAGATTGATATATAGGAAGTCTTGTTTTGGTCGCCGGAAAAGTTTCGGGCTCATCGGTAGTGTACCGGGAGTGCCGGTAGTGTACCGGGAGACCATCGGGAGGGGTATTTCGACCCAAGAGGCTCCATGGGCTTTGGGAGAGTGTTTACCAGCCCTTGGTGGTCTGGTGGAAGTCCCACACAAGGCCCATGCAGCTGGGAAGAAAAGCCCAAAGAGAAAAAGGTGGAAAAAGGCAAAAAGGCAAAAATAAGGAGGAGTCCTAGTCCTACTAGGATTGGAGGAGGAATCCTCCAATCCCACTAGGTTTGGCGGACCCAAGGGATGCATCTTTGGAAGCCAAGCCTCCTACTCATCTCCTCCTATATATATTAGAGGATTTTAGGGTTTTGGCATAGAATTTTCAGCCACATGATGCCCGTTCCTCTAGTGCATAGTTTCTCCTCTAGATCGGATTTCTGTAGTGCTTAGGCGAAGCCCTGCCGGAATAGCTCCACCACCATATCCGGAGCGCCGTCACGCTGCCGGAGAACTCTTCTACCTCTCTGCTCCCTCTTGCTAGATCAAGAAGGAGGAGATCGTCATCGAGCTGTACGTGTGCTGAACGCGGAGGTGTCGTCCGTTTGGCGCTAGATCCGAAGGACCGTGATCATGATCGCGGGACGGATCGTGATGAGTTCACGGATCATGACGAGATCGCAGGACAGATCATGATGAGTTCCCGGGACGGATCATGATGAGTTCGCAGGACGGATCATGATTGGATCGCGAGACGGATCGTGATGAGATCGCGGGACGCTCGGCGATTTGGATCGCAAAGACGTTCGACTACACCAACCGCATTTCTTAACGCTTCCCGCTTAGCGATCTACAAGGGTACGTAGATCCACTCTCCCTCTCGTATATGCTCATCACCATGGATAGATCTTGCGTGTGCGTAGGAAATTTTTTGTTTCCCATGCAACGTTCCCCAACACGACTCGCCTTCCTGCTGTACATAGTGGTCAAGATCCACGATTGTCATAGGTTGCTTGCATGTTCCCTTGAAGTTCTTGGTAAAGTGTGCCTTCAACTTGGCCCAAGACATGATGGTATTAGGAGGCAAACCCTTCAACCAAGTGTGAGCCAGTCTTTCCAACATCATGATGAAGTATTTCGCACAAACTACCTCACTGACGTCCAACATCTCCATGGCAAGTTCATAGCTTTCAATCCAGGCCTCACGGGGCAAATCAACCGTGTAATTAGGCACCTTCCGCGTCCCTTTAAAATCCTTAGGTAAACTCTCATTCCGTAAATGCGCCATGAGGCACGGCACACCAACTCCCCTGGACGAGGTGCTAGCACCCGCAGAGGCCGGAGGGTTTGTCGGCACCGACTCAGGAACCGCCGGGTAATCCGCCACCGGTGTTGATCCTCGCTGAGCCCGGGCCCTATCCATGATCTCCTTGACATCCCTTCCAAGCGTGTTATCATTGCGCGGGGGTCGCCTTTGCTGGTTGCTGGAAACTGCCGGCGATTCTATGCGCCAGCTGTAGCTACGAATGTGAACAGGCGTGGAGTGCACCTGACTCCGATTATATGTATATTATTCATGCTGAGCCACCATCGTCTGCAACAAATTAATCACGTTTCGTGCCTCCTCGGAAAATGGCATCCCGTTGGCAAAAGGGAGGGCTTCAAGCCTGGCAGGTGACGCTACCATATTCTCCATCGAGTTAGGGTAATGGTCAGGCGGTGTCACTAGGTGTTGCGGCGGGGTCCGATTCCTCCTTGGCAGGTCTGGCCGTCGCGGCGCCTCCGTGGCCCGGGTTACCACTGGCCGCGTACTCGGCCCCGCTACAGGTGTGTTGAAGAGGTTTCGAGGCTGAATAGGGAGATCGACCTGGGTCCTCCTCCGCTGAATCGCCTCCGAAGCTCGCTGGTCCAAGCAGAAATGGAGAGCCTCCGCCCTCAAACGTTCTGACTCAGCGTTCATCTGAACCTGCAATGTGTTGATATCCTCCTGAGCCTGATCCATCTGTCCCTTAATCCGGATGATCTCTGCATTGCGCTCTACTTGATTTCTAGCCGTTATTTCCGTGGCCATCAAGGCCGTTAACTCATCCATAAGTTCCAGCAAGACCTGAGCCGGTGGTGGGCGCCAACTGTCGTGGATTTATCACGGTAGATGTGTGGGTGAACGGACTTGGATTCGAGTCCATCGCTAACGTGATGGACTCAAAGGGGTTGACAGGGACAAAGGACACGAGTTTACCCAGGTTCGGCCCCTCAAGGTGAGGTAATATCCTACGTCCTACTTGTGTTTGTATTGCTTGTTGTATTGATTACAAGGGAGCTAAAGCTTGACCTAGTTCTCGATCACCTGATGTCTAAGTCGCCCCGGGTCTTGCCCTTATATACCGAGGTCAAGACCATGGGTCATACAAGTTGTGGACGACTCTCATTACACGTCCGAGTCTGCCTCTACCTTCTCTTGCCTATCCTGACCAAGTTGTCCCTAGGCGGCTTACATGCCCAGGTCTTCTCATCCAGGCCACCCCGCCGGCCAATCCTGTGAGTCGCTATGCTTGTTGGGCCCTCCAATCCTGTCGGCTGACTCTTGGGCTGGCTACGAGCCGTCCGGTTTTAACCCGGAGCCCTCCAGGGCGGGTCTCATAGTGGGGTTATATCCCCAACATTACGCCCCAGGTTGATTTGAGCTTGCTCATTTCATCCTTCTCTTCTGTTCCTTGGCAAGTCGCCCGGTAATGACCCGCCATGACGTCGCATGTACTCTACAAAAAAGATTTGCTGATGCACCGCCAAATCCTTCCATTAAATGGTTAGCCCGAAAATCGAGGCGTCCGCCTCGGTCGGACGATTTGTGTCACCTGGATTTTCGCGCCTGCCCCATTTTCCTTTTAAATAGGACTACTTTGGGCCGCATTTCCTTTCTCCCGCTTGCGTCGTCATCTTCTTCCTCTCCGATAGTTCCGCTCCTGCTCCGGCGCCGTCTCCGTCCCGCCGTCAACTGGACACTTCATCAACCTGTTGCGAACCAGAGTTCATCTCGCGCTCCCCTCGCCGTTGCTGGTAAGTCTTCTCCCCTTAGACCCATAACCGTCTACGGTAGGGTTTCTATAAAGCTTCGCCGCCGTCGTCACTTAGAACTCGAACTCCATTGCCGCCGGCCGTGCTCAGCGTATGAACTCCGGACAGTCGCCCGACCTCGCGACGCCGCTGTGTAATAGGCAGTGAGTAATAACACATCGATCGGTCCCTACTCAGCCTACCATTTTAGGTTTCATCCGCCTCGCCCATTCGTCCTTAGGTCTCGAAATAGAGGCATTTTTCCTGCTTTTGTAGATCTGTCATTTTAGCTGAACTTCACGAAATCTGTTTCCTAGGACTTAACCAATTTTCGCTCCTCTTCTTTTCTTTGTCGACTCACCAGTCCCCTCTGGCTCTCATCAGCCGGACCATGGCATATTATTTGTAGAACCCTTAAAATTGTAAGCCGTCGTAGATATTTGTTTTGCTTTTGACTTCGCCATACTTTTTAATTTGCACAGTCTTTAAGCCGCCAGCATGTCTCGCTCATCCAACTCATGCAACTAGGTTGGGTCTTGCATCATGGAGGAATACTTATTGGATTTTGTTCACGCGGGTACCCTTCCTTCCAAGGAGGTTCTTAATTGGCGGGCCCCGGGTGATGAAACGCGGCCCACTCCTCAAGAAGGCGAAGTAGTGGTCTTCTCTAATCATATCGAGCAAGAATTCGTGCCTCCCGGCTCGAAGTTCTTTCGTGACGTCCTTCACTTTTACAAGCTTCACCCCCAAGACTTGGCCCCCAACTCCATCTCAAATATATGCAATTTTCAAGTGCTATGTGAAGTCTACCAGCAAGCCAAGCCGTCTGTGGGGTTATTTCGAGAGTTTTTCTACGCCAACCGGCAAACTGAGGTGAAAGTCGGTCTGAGTCTAGAGCTTGGCAGGATCTCCATCCAACGGCATAGGGATATTACTTTTACAGCCATGCAGATGCCGAGTCATCCAAAGGACTGGAACAAGACTTGGTTCTACTGCAAGGATACCTCTCCTGAGAATGAGCATCCACTGCCGGGTTATCGTCCCTCCCGGCTCAAGACAACTTTAGAGCTTCCTGGCCGGCTGTCAGCTTCGGAACGTGCAAGGTACGAGCCGGCTCACGCCAAGATCAAGGCACTCATGGCCAATGGTTTAACCGGCCTGGATTTGATCCGCTGCTGGATTTCTTGGCGGATTATGCCCTTAAGTCATAGAAGCCGGCTCATGTGTGAATACGAAGGCAAATATGATAGTTCATTATGCTTCAGCCAATCAACCCTGACGGAGGATGATATCACTACCATCATCCGGAGCCTTGTCCATGAAGCATCCGGATCATGCGGCACCATTGGTCTGGCGCCTTTTAACGCCAAAAATCCGGCTCTAGATGTAAGGCGACTCTTCACCACTTTTTCTCCTTGTCACTTATACTTTTCTGACACATTACCGTTTAACCGATTTAACCTTTCCAGGCCAACTCTGATTTCTAGAAGAAGGAGTATGTTCCTCCTTTGAAGAAGCCCAAGAAGAAAGTTCTGTCTAAGAAGTCCAAGAAGACCGCCCCACCAGAAGGATGGTTTGACCCGCCGCAATCGTCCAACTCAGAGGTAAACCTTGGCTGCTTTCTGTCATTTTATTACCTTATTTTACTTACACTTGTTTTACTCACAGGATGATGTTGAAACAAGCCGCGCCAACGCCCCTGAGGTAATATATATTTCTTCCGGCTCAGAATATTTTGTCCCCCAGAAGCCATGGCGGGTTATTGGAAAAGTTCCTCTTTCTCATCCTCTTGCTTATCTGGATCCCGATTTTCTTTTGAAGAAGCAACAACAGGTTGAGCGTCGCCAGATCCGGAGCGCTGGTTCTACTGAACTTATGTCCGGCTTGCCAAACTTGCCAACTCCAAAGAAACACCCTGCAGAGGTATGTATCTCCGTTTTAATTAATTTCACTTTGCGACCTCGACGTTGCCTCATCTTTCTTAAATTTTCTCTCAGAGATCACCCTTTTCTGGCGACTCTTCGGCGACCGCTCTGCCGCCTCCGAAGATCAACTCGCTGTAAGTATTTCCCATTACAATATCCGGCTCTTTATGCGGCAGTAGTATCCTTTGGATTCTGATCCTTACATTTACAGTGCTCAAGCCAAGCGTCGGAAAACCAACAAGTCCTCCCCTGGCCTTGCTGCCTAGGCACCGGAGCATTCAAAGCCAGATGACTCGCGGCTGACTGAAGATATCCCAGCTGCTTCTGCAGAGCCAACCGCTGATGATATTGTGCTAGATAATCCACCAACGAATCCTGCTAAGCCGTCGAACCCTGCCCAGGCGGCTAAGTACACGATTGGCCAAGAATTTGAAATCACTGGCACTAGTTTGCATTCTCCCCGGCTCACGTGCTGACTAAGCGGGGTGAAACAGCCGAAACTTCTAGGAAGCTTGAATTTGAGCCTTCTGCCTTGGAGAAGATGACAGCTAAAGAGCTTCATGCTGGCTACATGACCCACCTATCCACCAGCCGTGACCTGGATCTCCAACTGGTTAATCCATGAAGAAGAAGTATGAGGTATTATTTTCCTCCTTATATCCCTACATAGCCCCCAAGTGCCGGCTTAATCTCTCGACATTTTGAGCCGGGACTTTGCACACTTAGTTTGTAGATAGAATTATTCTGCATAAGATAATCAAAAGAGCCGATAGTAGCCCCCAAGGCCTGGCTCAAACTTGTTCAAAGTTGAGTCGGGACTTTTTAGAAGATAACTTAAAAGAGCTAATAGTAGCCACCAAGGGCCGGCTCAAACCTTTTCAAAGTTGAGTCGGGACTCTTTATAGTGAACTTCTGAAAAAATAGACATTAGCCCCCAAGTGTCATGCATATTGCTTGCAATCTGGTTGAGACTTGTCTTTTTTACTCTCTGCTTTCAAATGTTTGCAAGAATCCTTGACTGAAACCGTGTCACGGTTGGCTAGCTTAAGGACCAACCTGGCTGATCAACAGGCTGCCCGGAGCGCCACCGATGAGAAATGTCGGCTCTTGACCAAAGAGCTGGTTAAAGTTAAGGTGGAGTTCGCCACTTTAAGAGAGTTTGCCGTGTCTAAGAAGGCCAAGCTGATCAAACAGGCGGACGACGCTGATCAGCGGCTGATGATCGTCTCTGACGAGCTGCAATCCATGAAACGCCATATCACAAAGATGACAGCAACCCTCTTTGGTGAGCTCTTGAAAACTTTTCCTTAATTGCTGTTATAACATCTGAACTGGTAACTTATCATTAAAACCTCCGGCTCCTACAGGTCCTAGAAGCCGTCAACTAGCGTCCGACAGCTTACTGCCTCTGAAGGCTATCTACACCCTGGAGGAGCAGTTGTACTGCGGCGCGATGTTTACCATCAAGTCTGTGCAGTACAAGGACAAGATCTCTTTGACTCTCAAAGGGGTCTTGGAACTTTTTTTCCACCATGCCGAAGCAGATTGCTGAATTGAAGAAATCAGTCACCCGCCAGGGAGCAATCGCAGGCATAAGCCGGGCTCTGGCCTTTGCTCCGGAGCTTACTCCGGCTGATATGATGGAAGGCTTACCCTCCAAGAAGGATGACGGCCCTGAGTTTATAGAAGCTGACTACATCCGGTGCGTCAAGGATTCCAGGTTTCTGGCTTCCGTCTTAGCAAAAGAGGCTGACCTGGACGCTTACCAGGCGGCTTATGATGCTGACCAGAAGAGAATTCGCGGCCCACTCTATGAATGGAAGGAGTTGATGCCTACCCACAGTAAGGACCTCTTCGCTTCTGATCTTGACCCGTCTCCCTTCCTTGAAGAAGGGACTTTTGCAGCTCTAGCTGACTGTAAATAGAACTTGGACAACCTTCAGATCCAGGCACCCGAAGAGCCGGAGCAGGATGAGCCGCCAGCCAGTTGATTTAACTCCAATTTGTAATAGCCGGCTCTCCTTAACCCGTCATAGGGGACTTTGAAAAAACTTTGATCAACACGGTTGGGTGCTCTACATAGAGCATTTGTAATATATGTCCTGTGATATTTGTTGTGTTGATCTTTTAAATGAAAAAATCCGGCTTTCCAAGTGCCATCTTCCTTGTATGCATTCCAGTTAATAATTTCTGTTGGTTGTCTCTTCTTCTTGGGTCGAGAGTCGGCCGAAAGGACTTCATGATTTCCGTCCATGGCTAATCATGTTAACCGGAGTTTTATAGCATAAAGCTAGTTAACAAGCATTATAAGTTGTACAGTGTAAACGCTGGCGGATAAGCGTTAGAAGTTGTACCCGAAGGTAAGAAGCCGCCCTTGCCGCGGCTAATTTTGCTTAGCCGGATTTTTGTTTACCCGAAGGTAATAATACAGCGTAAACGCTGGCGGATAGACGTTAGAAGTTGTACCCGAAGGTAAGAAGCCGCCCTCGCCGCGGCTAATTTTTCTTAGCCAGATTTTTGTGTACCCGAAGGTAATAATACAGCATAAACGCTGGCGGATAGGCGTTAGAAGCTGTACCCGAAGGTAAGAAGCTGCCCTCGCCAGTTATGAGGTGTTAGCTACCCGTCGGTAAAAAACCCTCACAACTGCAGCTAAACGTGCTAGCCGGAAATTTGGCATAAAGTCGGCTAGTAGGGTGTTAGAAGCGATACCCGTCGGTAAGAAGCCCCCTTCAGCAGTACGCCGTACGACGCCGGCGGATAGGCGTTAGAAGCTGTACCCAAAGGTAAGAATCCGCCCTCGCCATGACTCATTTTCCTCAGCCGGTTTTTTTTTGTGGCATAACGCCTCGTGCCACGACTCATTTTCCTGAGCCAAGATTTTGTGGCATAACGTCCGGTGCCGCGACTCATTTTCCTGAGCCAGGATTTTGCTTTGGCAGTGATACTTCTTAATATAACTGTAACATGTACAATGATAGTGTACAATGAAGGGTCTCTACACCCTTAAGGGAAATAAGGCCGGAGATGCGCGATGTTCCACGGCCGGCGGGTCTCCTGACCCGCTGTATCTGAGTCATCTCGGATATCGATGAGGTAATATGACCCATTGTTAAGATTTCTGCTGACTACAAAAGGTCCTTCCCATGGAGGAGAGAGCTTATGCATATTTGTCTGGTCCTGAATCAGCCGGAGCACTAAGTTGCCCTCCTAGAATGTCCAGGTCTTGACCTTGCGGCTGTGATAGCGACGCAAGTCTTGTTGATAAATTGCCGACCGGGCCGCTACTAGCTCTCGCGCCTCTTCTAGAGCATCCAATGTGTCTTGACGTGCCGTCTCATTGTCCGCCTCAACGTAAGCCGCCACCCTTGGCGAGTCATGCCAGATGTCACTAGGCAAAACTGCCTCGGCCCCGTACACCATAAAGAAAGGCATGAAACCCGTGGATCTGTTAGGGGTGGTCCTGATGCTCCATAAAACGGAGGGTAATTCTTCTACCCAACACCCGGGCGTTCGCTGCAAAGGAACCATAAGCCGCGGTTTAATCCCTCTTAGAATTTCCTGATTGGCATGCTCCGCCTGACCATTGGATTAGGGATGCGCCACTGCTGAAACATCAAGCCGGATATGCTCTTCGTCGCAGAATTTTTTCACAGCCCCCTTGGACTGATTTGTACCATTATTAGTGATGATGTTATGTGGGTAACCAAAACGGTAGATCAATTTTTTGATAAATAAAACCGCCGTAGCCGTGTCACATTTGCTGACCGGCTCTGCCTCTACCCACTTGGTAAACTTGTCCACCGCCACCAGGAGGTGTGTTTTCTTATCCTTGGATATCTTGAAAGGTCCCACCATGTCAAGCCCCTAGACCGCAAATGGCCAAGTAATTGGTACCATCCTTAACTCCTGAGCCGGGATATGAGCACGCCGGCCAAACTTCTGACACTCGTCGCACTTACAGACTAGGTCCTCGGCATCTTTATGACCCGTCAACCAGAAAAACCGGTGCCGGAAAGCCTTGGCCACCAAAGATTTCGAGCCGGCATGGTGTCCACCATCGCCAGTATGGATTTCATTCAAGATCTGTCGGCCCTCCTCTGGTGAAACACTACGTTGGAAAACTCCCGTCACACTACATTTATGCAACTCACCATTGACTATTGTCATGGACTTAGACCGCCGGGTGATCTTTCTGGCTAGGTCTTCATCCTCAGGTAACTCGCCCCGGGTCAAATAGGCCAAATAGGGAATAGTCCAATCTGGGATAGCGTGCAGAGCCGCCACTAACTCTGCCTCCGGGTCAGGAACAACCAAATCTTCTTCTGAAGGCATCTTGACAGTCGGATGGTGTAAGACGTCCAGAAAGACATTGGGTGGCACCGACTTTCGTTGAGAGCCTAATCATGATAAGGCATCAGCCGCCTCATTTCTACGATGATCAATGTGATCTACCTGATATCCTTTAAAGTGCCCTGCAATAATATTAACCGCCTGATGGTAAGCCGCCATCCGCGGGTCCTTGGAGTCCCAAGTGCTAGAAACTTGCTGAGCCACTAGATCTGAGTCGCCCAAACACCTGACTCGGCTCAAATTCATCTCCTTGGCTAACTGGAGACCATGAAGCAAGGCTTCATACTCAGCCGCATTGTTAGTGCAGGGGAACATCAGCCAGAGCACATAACAAAACTTATCACCCTTGGGGGATGACAGAACAACTCTTGCCCCTGATCCCTCTAATTGCTTAGATCCATCGAAGTGTATAGTCTAGTATGTGTTATCTGGTTTTTCCTCAGGAGCTTGACACTCCGTCTAATCATTTATGAAATCCACAAGGGCTTGGCACTTGATAGCTGTGCGAGGCACATATTTTACATTGAGAGGTCCCAGCTCCAATGCCCACTTAGCAATCCTTCCTATGGCCTCTCTGTTCTGGATAATATCCCCTAGCGGAGCAAAACTGACCACAGTTATCTGGTGCCCTAAGAAATAGTGTTTTAACTTGTGGTTGGCCATGAAGACCCCATATACCAGCTTCTGCCAATGTGGATACCTTTGCTTAGACTCTGTCAGGACCTCACTGATATAATAAACCGGTCTTTGCACTGGATACTCCTTTCCGACCTCCTTGCGCTCGACCACGATTGCAACACTCACTGCCCGGTTATTAGCCGCCACATAAAGGAGTAACAGTTCTTTTTCAGCCGGAGCGGCCAACACTGGCGGCTTAGTGAGCTGTTTTTAAGCACCTCAAGTGCTTCACCCGCTGCTTTACTCCGGACAAATTTGTCTGTCTTCTTCATCATTTGATATAAAGGAATAGCCTTCTCTCCAAGACGGCTTATGAACCAGCTCAATGCAGCAATCCGCCCCCCCCCCCCCAAGCGTTGAACATCATTAATACAAGCCGGCTCTCCCAGAGAGGTAATAGCCTTGATTTTGTCCGGGTTAGCCTCGATACCATGCTCAGAGACCAGGAAACCCAAAAGCTTGCCCGCCGGAACACCAAAGACACACTTGGTCGGGTTAAGCATCATCTTGTAGACCCGGAGATTATCAAAAATTTCCTTTAAATCCTCCAAGAGAGTCTCCTTCTTTCTGCATTTGACCACAATGTCATCTACATAAGCATGAACATTTCGGCCAATCTGACTATGAAGGCAGTTCTGCACGCATCGCTCGTAAGTCGCCTGGGCACTTTTGAGTCCGAAGGGCATAGAGACATAACAGAATGCCCCAAAGGGTGTCATAAAAGCCGTCTTCTCCTGGTCTTGAACCACCATCTTGATTTGATGATAACCTGAGTATGCATCCAGGAAGCACAAACTTTCACACCCCACCGTAGCATCAATGATCTGATCAATACGCGGGAGAGCAAATGGATCAGCCGAACAAGCCTTGTTAAGGTCCGTGTAGTCCACACACATACGCCATGTGCCATTCTTTTTGAGCATGAGCACCGGGTTAGCCAACCATTCCGGATGAAAAACTTCAATGATAAAACCCGCTACCAAAAGCTGGGCAACTTCTTCCCCAATAGCCTTGCGCCTCTCCTCATTGAACCGCCGCAAAAACTGTTTAATCAGCTTAAACTTTGGATCCACATTAAGGTTGTGCTCGGCGAACTCTCTCGGTACACCCGACATGTCAGAAGGTTTCCATGCGAAGGTGTCCCGATTCTCACGGATGAATTCGATGAGCGCGCTTTCCTATTTGGGATCCATGTGAGATCCAATGATGAACTACTTAGATGAGTTGCCCGAAGTGAAATCTACTGTCTGGGTATCATCCGCTGAAAACTTGAGGGGCGGCTCAACCTCCGTGGTGGGATTTTTCAGCGGAGTCATATTCTCCAGATCAACATTCTCCTTATAGAACTTAAGTTCCACCTGGGCGCAACTGGACTCTGCGTAAGCCGCGTCTCCTTCTTCACACTCAATAGCCGTATTTTGGTTCCCATCAACGGTAATGGTACCGTTTAAGCCGGGCATCTTGAGCTGCAAGTAAACATAGCAGGGCCTGGCCATGAACTTAGCATAAGCCGGCCGTCCAAATATCGCATGATAAGGACTCTTGATCTTGACCACTTCGAACCACAAGGATTCCACCCTGTAATTGTACTCATCGCCAAAAGCCACTTCCAACGAAATCCTGCCCACTGGACGCGCCGACTTACTCGGAACCACACCATGAAAGACAGTGGATGAAGGTTTTAAATCCTTGTCAAACAACTTCATCCGCCAGAAAGTGTCATAGTAAAGGATGTTTATGCTGCTGCCGCCTTCCATAAGCACCATGTTCACCATATACCGGCCCACCTGGGGGGCTACAACCAAAGCCAGCCGCCCCGGATCATCGACACGCGGCGGGTGATCTTCTCGGCTCCAGGTTATGTCATATTCAGACCACTTTAAGTACTACGGAAGAGCCGGTTTAACCGCATTAACTGCCCGCTTTTGCAACTTCTGGTCCCGTTTGTTGAGACCGGTCGTTAAAATGTGGTACTGCCCGAAGCTGAGCTGCTTCAGATTACTCTGAAAACCAAACTGATTACGGTGTCCCCCCTGACTATCCTGACCCGGATGACGGTGGACCGGATGACAGGACCCTGAGCCGCCAGAACCAAACCCAGCTCCTGACCCGTCATGTCCTGAGCCGCCTGGCGGACCACCATCTCGATTCTTAGGTTGTGTGAAATACCGCTTGTACTTCTGCATGAAATTTCAATTCTCCCACGTGTGGTTGCCGGCTTATCAGGCAGACTATGATTTGGACAAGGCCGCTTAAGTAACTCCTCCATGTTCGAGGAAGAGCTATCCCTGCCAAAGGGCGGTTTGAACCTCCTATTGCCTTTGGGATAATTCTGCTGGGTGTTTGTATTAGTCACTAGCTCTGACCCGGCCTCTGGATTCTTACGTTTGCTCTGGCTACCATTGTTTGCCGCACCCTTGCCTTGATTGCCCTTCCTACCTTGGCCAGCTTTCTCATCATCAGAACCCGGATCTTTCATAGTGTTAGAGTCGGCATATTTCGTGAGAGCCATCATGAGCTCTCCCATGTCCTGGCACATACGTTTGAGCCGGCCGAGTTTCCGTTTCAGAGGAACAAAATGGTATTTCTTCTCCAAGATCAGTACCGCCCGGGCCACCGTGATCTGCTCCGAGGAGTGGATGATTGTCAAGACCCGCCATACCCAATGATGGGCCGACTTGTTCTCCTGTTGGACATAGTGATCAAGATCCACAATGGTCATCGGCTGCTTGCACGTCCCTTGAAAGTTTTTAATGAACCGGGCCCGGAGCTTCGCCCATGAATTGATGGTATTAGGTGGTAACCCCTTTAGCCACGTGTGAGCTGGGGCTTCAAGCATCATGACGAAATACTTGGCATAAACCGCCTCACTGACCTCCAGCATCTCCATGGCCCGTTCATAACTCTCCACCCAGGCCTCCGGGGGTAAATCAGCGGTATAATTTGGGACCTTGAAGGGCCCTTTGAAGTCTCTTGGTAGCCGTTTGCTTCGTAGAGCCGACGACAAACACGTCAGCTCTCCCGTCCTGGAATTTACTCCTGCCCCTAACGAAATGGAAGGCACAGGCTCCTGGTAAGCCGGCCTAGCTGGCGCCTCTTGCGGGCTTCCTACATGGTTTACAAATGCTGTCGTGTCTCTACCCGGCCGGTGACCCGTCGGAATCTCTCTGTGTCGGTTGCTACTGGAACCTGCTGGTGACTCGTAGCGCCGGCTAAAGCTACGGCTAGGAAGAGGGGTTGAATGAACACAGCTCCGGCTGTGAGTATATTTCTCCTGCTGGGCCACGGCCGTCTGCAGGTACACGATGGCGTTCTGCACATCCTCTGCAAAGGGTGCTTCATTCAGTATAGGTATTGTCTCAAGCCGGGTGTCCGCTGCCACCATATTCTCGGCCTAGTTAGAATAATGACCCACCGGCGTCGGAAAGCCACCGGGTGAAGCTTGGTTACGCCGGGTCGGATGAGTCGCTGTTCGCTTCGTCGGGCGGCTTTCGGGCGCGTCCGTTACTCGCCTCGTGCCAGGAGGAGTATTGAAGAGGTTCCTTGCTTCATAGTGCTCTGGTAGAAGGGATTGATGCCTCCTTCGATGTACCACTGCTGCTGATATTTGCTCCAGCCCTAGACGGAAAGCATCTGCCGTGATATGTTTTGCCTCTTCCTCCATCTGGATCTTCAGCTCAGCCATCCTTTTCCGTTCCTTTGCCATCCGTCCTTTGATCCTTGCAATCTCTAAATTCCGAGCTGCTTGATTATCTGGTGTGACCTCAGTGGCCATTAAAGCCGCGAGCTCATCCATCGGCTCCACAAGAACTTGAGCCGGCGGCGTGGGGTTATCACCCGAGGTGGCGGCTCCTGTGGCTGTACTACTCGTGCCTAGGGCTGACCTCGCCATGAACACGGCAGCATGAACCGGTAGCTCAAGATCATCCGACTCAGAGCGATCTGACTCAAGGCAGACGTCGCCGTAGCCCCCAAGGCCGCCGTTGCGGAGCTGGTAGACCGACTCCGTTTCTCCACTTGAAGATTTGTTCTCCGAATAGACGAGAGTTTCCTGTGATCCGGAAGCTTCGAGTGAAGCCTACAAAGTCATGCTTCTGACGCGGATTAGCACAGGCAGGATGCATGTTACACGCAGGTCGCAGACGCCGAGCCAGCTCGATGATGTCGGTGCAGACGTTCGGCCCGGGTGTAGATCCATCAACCCTTCCGATGAAGACGTGGATGCCGCCGAATGGAACCCGAAATCCATACTCCACGGACTCAGCATCAAGCCCCCAGCCGGCATCGTCGATGTAGAACCGGCCACGCTGACTCTTGTTGATCCTTCCTACCACGTATCCATCGAGCCCTAGGAGAGAGCCCTTCGAGAACTCAACACCGCCAAGCATCAGCCCCATGGTGGGCGCCAACTGTCGTGGATTTATCACGGCAGATGTGCGGGTGAACAGACTTGGATTCGAGTCCATCGCTAACGTGATGGACTCAAAGGGGTTGACAGGGACAAAGGACACAAGTTTACCTAGGTTCGGCCCCTCAAGGTGTGGTAATAGCCTACGTCCTTCTTGTGTTTGTATTGCTTGTTGTATCGATTACAAGGGAGCTAAAGCTTGACCTAGTTCTCGATCACCTGATCTCTAAGTTGCCCCGGGTCTTGCCTTTATATACCAAGGTCAAGACCATGGGTCATACAAGTTGTGGCTGACTCTCATTACACGTCCGAGTCTGCCTCTATCTTCTCTTGCCTATCCTGACCAAGTTGTCCCCGGGCGGCTTACACGCCCGGGTCTTCTCATCTAGGCCACCCCGTCGGCCCATCCTGTGAGCCACTACGCTTGTTGGGCCCTCCAGTCCTGTCGGTTGAATCTTGGGCTGGCTACGAGCCGTCCGGTTTTAACCCGGAGCCCTCCAGGGCGGGTCTCACCGTGGGGTTATATCCCCAACAAGGCCCGTGTACTTCGCGATATTGTTGGAGACCTTCTCACCATGCCGGAAAAAGAGCGGTACAGCATAGTGGAGATGGTCCCCCACCAGGGAAATGAGCATGACTCCGGCCCCAGCTCCCATGCGTGCGAAAGCTCCATCAAAATGCATGGTCCAACCCTCAGGTGCCTCATCGCCAGGGGTGATGGACTAGCTCCCCTCCAGCCCCCGGTCGGGAGCGTCTGTCCATTCTACCACGAAGTCTGCTAGAGCCGCCCCCTTGATGACCCTGGTCATGCTGAACTCTCTATTGAAGGCATGTAGCTCGATGTTCCACTCAGCAGCACCCCCTATTGCGTTGGGGTTGCGCAGCACCTTCTCCAAGGGGTAAGCGGAGACGACCTTGATGGGATGTCCCTGGAAGTAGTGGCGCAGTTTCTGTAGGATCCAAAGTAGGTCTAGAGGGCGGTGATTAGACTACTTGACCAAATAAAAGTTTTGCCTTTTCCCAATTTTAATTCTTGGCAAGTTTTAGCATTCATATCATATCAAGTAACACCCTACACATGCATGTCTAAGAGTGTGGCAGCGGAAAATAAAGACATTGCACATGTAAGTAAAGAGAGGGTTAGGAAAGAAAACACAACTGATGACACGATGATTTTTCCCGTGGTTCTGATAGGTGGTGCTATCGTACATCCACGTTCATGGAGTCTTCAACCCACGGAGGGTAACGGTCGCGAGAGTCCACGGAGGGCTCTACCCACGTAGGGTTCCATGAAGAAGCAACCTTGACTATTCCATGCGGCTTCCATCCATGAAGGACTAGCCTCACTATGGGTAGATATTCACGAAGTAGGCGATATCCTTGCCCTTACAAACTTCTTGGTTCACTCCACAACACGAGTAGGAGGATCCCAAGAGACACCTAACCAATCTAGGAGGCACCACCCTCCAAAAGGTAATAGGCTCAGTAATGACGATGAAATCCTTGCTCTTGTGCTTCAAGATGGTAGACTCCTCGACACACAATCACTCTCTCACAGATTTGGCTTGGTAGAAGAGATGGGATTGGTGGAAAGCAACTTGGGGAGGCTAGAAATCAAGATCCATATGGTTGGAGTGGAAGATCTTGACCTCAACACAAGGGTAGGTGGTTCTCTCTCAGAAAACTGAGTAGGATAGGTATGGAATAGTTCTGAGTGCTTCTCTATCGAGTGGGTGGTGGTGAAGGGGTACATATAGGCATCCCCAAAAATCCATCCATTACACATAATAAGTCAGACTCGGTGACACAGATATGTAAATCTCGGTGGTACCGAAGTGACCAAAAGTGGCAACTTTTGAATCTCGGAGGGACCGATATATAATTCTCGGTTGCACCGACAAGGTGACCAACGGTCAGATTTACCAATCTCAGTGACGCCGATTCATGATTTTCGGTCGGACCGAAAATGAGAACTTACGTAAAAGAATATTGGCAACCCAACTCGGTGGCACCGAGTGTAGTGTTGGTAGCACCAAAGTGTTAGGGTTTGGCTGAGTCTGTCTAGGGTTTAGAATCGGTGGCACCGGGATAGGAATGTTGGTTGCACCAATTTTTCATATTTGGCTTTGGACAGACTTTGCTGGGAGAGTTTGTGGATGTTTTGGTGACTATAACTTGTGCACGTTTGAGCATATTGTTCACCATCAAAACTTTACCCCCTATTAATAGTATTGGCTTTCCTATGGACTCAAAGTGATTTCTCACAAATGTAAAATGTAAAGTCCTCTTGCTTGAAGCCTGGACAACCTATTTCCTTGCATCTTGGGGTAATTCCACAATCCTTTGGCCATCCCTATCATTGAACTTGTCCTAAAATATACTTAGTGGAAGCATTAGTTCACTGACTTATATGTTGTTATTAATTACCAAAACCACCAAGGGAGCAAATGTGCTTTCAATCTCCCCCTTTTTGGTAATTGATGACAACATATAGATCAAAGCTTCGACAAAGATATAATCATGGAATATAATCGTCACTTTGAGAAGTATGTGATAAGCAAGAGCTCCCCCTAAATTTGTGCACTATTTTTAAATTCCCGTTTGAATGCAAATGCACAATCGATTAGGTACATGGGTTACTTCTTACAAGTCACATACCACTTGGTGGTGTGCGAGAGTAATTGGAATGAATATCATAGCACAACACAATCAACCAAAGATGAATGATCATCACATGAGCATTAAGATGATAGGAAATAGTAGCATCACACATTAAAGCGTATGATCAAACATCATCAAACGTGTATCACAAGCAAAACAAAAGAGTATCACAGTAACCGAAAGCAATTGTTTTGAAAAGTAACAAACACCAAACGCTCTCTCACTCGAAACCTAAAGATCTATATACACTTTTCCCCCTTTGGCAATAAGTTACCAAAAAGTTCAACGACATACATCTAATCGTTCTTGGAATGATCTCCTCCGATTGTTGATGAAGGAGTCAAGATAACAGCATCAGCAAAAATCATTGCAGATGTCGTGGATGGAGCTGGAGTGGTCACGGGAGGATCTGGAGCTGATGGAGCAAGAGTTGTGCTGACAGTAGCAGAAGCTAATGAAGAGGGCCTCAAGTCTGGTGCACGCACTATAGCTGATCTAGCCGGAGTAGTGAACTGGGTGCCTGGATCGAGAGGTGATCCATCATCATCATCATCATCATCATCATCAGAAGTACAAGAGATCCGAGGGATACGCACGGAGTCAACTTCCTTCTGAAGCTCTATAACTGTCTTCGACAACTTGTCCACCTTATCACCAAGAGTCTTGATCCTTGTCTCAAAGATCCTCACAAGACTGTTCTGGTTGTCCAGAATCCCCTTGGTATCCTTCTGCATGCCCTGAACGGCTGAGCTCAGAAGATCCATTTGCTCGTTTCTGGATCTGGGGGCTTGAGCACTAGCGGTTCGAACTGCTTCTGCCTCTGCCTGTGCTATAGCAGATGTGGGATGATCTGGGTCCATCACCACAACATTATCCTCAAGTTCTAGCTGTAGGGGCAGATGTGGATGATCTAGAGGAAAAATGTGCTTCTCCATGTGAGAGTTGATAAGCAAAAATGTGCATAATAGCAAGAGCGCTTTTGATCAGCAGCAACCCTCTTGATTGTCTCAACAATCAAATCCATGACTCTAATCCCGGTGTTCCTGTAAAGGTGGATCAACATGTTAATGTAGTAGCCTCAGATCATCTTGTCATCTCCTGACTTGGGCATCAAGGTATGCCTCAGAATAGTTTTCATTGTATGGAGGCCTGCTTGCAGATAGTAGATGGATCCTAGCTCATGTGATTGCACCTTGTCTGCAGGGATAGGAGTATACATATCCTTCATGGCATGGTGACTTGCCTTGGGTTCTGAGTATACATCTAGATCACCTTCCTGAGATTCTAGAACTCCTAGAAGTGCATCCCACTCCTCAATAGTGGATTCATACCTTGCTCCTTCAGTCATCCATACAATTCTACCATCTCCGTAGAAATGTGCAGTGGAGTAGAATTGCATGATCATCTCATCGTTCCATGCAGTAAGCTCTCTGCCAATGAACTTATCTAGACCAATGCAATGGAAATTATCTTGGACACTTGGGAAGTAGCCCACATTATCCTTAATGAATTTCCAATCGACATATCTCATATCGCTAACAGTTGGGCTCTTGTCAAGCAACATTGTCTCATAGAAGTCATGTTGCTCTCTGGTGTAGAACCTGTAGTCAACAGCAGTTTTCTTCCTCTGAGCATAAGGATCTATGGCTCTCTAGGCTCTCAATCCTGAGTCTTTCCTATTCTTCATGTCTTCAACAACTAAGTGGCTGGCATCATGTACTCGAAGATGTGTCTGAGCTTCATCAAAGTAGTCAAGTCATCATCATTTTCAAGTCTGGAGGCAGTCCCCTTGTTCTTCTCAGAAGCTGGAATGTCTCTAGTAGTCCTCTTGGACTTCTGTGCAACAACTTTCTTGGAAGTAGGCTTGGTGCTCTTGGAGGTGCCAGTCTTTGACATAGCATCAGCCATAAGCTTCTCGGCTTTCTTCTTGGGAGGGGCCTTCTCAACATGTTCTTCCTCCTCTTCCTCGACAGCAGTACCAGCAGCCTCCTCTGGATCTTCATACATAGAGGTAGGCCTACCAATCACATGGATAATCCTCTTCCTGGACTTCTTCTCCCCTGTCTTCTTAGGCATTGCCTTCCTTGGGGGATAAATAGATATTGTTGCTCTAGCACTCTCATGTGCTTTGATACTCTGTGAGCTGGCATAGATCTTGCTGACAACTCTTCTTGAAGAAGTAGCTTCAGTTGCTGACTTCTTGGCAGCCTTTTATTGTTTATTGGCAAGAATCTCCTCAGGAATGAAGTCTGAATCTTCTTCATCAGAGTTTAGCTTCTTCCTGGTCCTCGTGGTAGCCTTGGGCAACCCATGAGAGCTGGGGGTGCCTGGATCTGAAAAAGAACTAGGTTGTGGCCTTGTGCCTGAACTCATATCAACTCCCTGCTCTGCCAAATTTTGACTGTCCTCTGTATCTAACATATTAACCCTGTGAATAGAGTATAGGAGAGAAGAAGTAGATGAGTCATCACAAAATTAGGCTGGGTTTTGAAATTTGAACAATGGATTTTCAAGATTTTTGCATTATGTCAAATAAATATCGGTACAGCCGAAACAAATTTTTCGGTGGCGCCGAGACAGACTGACTCACTTAACCGAACCTTGGCACCCTTTTCCGTCGGACCGAAAAGAGGAACTTGGTTCCACCGAGTCAGTTCTCAGCAACTCATAAGTTCACATCAGTGAGACCGATATGTCTACTTCGGTTCCACCGAGATTTATCGGGTGGACGGCAAAACCCTAGAAAATTCATTATTCGCTAGACTTTGGAGATTTTGTGTGGATAGGAAATCGTGCAAAGGGTGTATCAAAGATAAACATGAATCTAATGCACAAGAATCGGACGAGGAGCGCAAAAGAGATCGAATTCGTACCCTAGCTTGGCACGGATCCTCTACGGCGGCGACGAAGGAGAGGATTTCATCGACGACGGTGATTCCCAACGGCGGAGGAGCACAGGGAGACAAGGGCGACGACCAGGGGTCTCGTAGGCGGCAGCTTAGGGTTCTAAGGCGCAACGAATGAGATTGAATTTCAAAGCGTCGGGGTCCACAACTTATATACCCACCATTGTCGGTGACACCGATTCTAACTTTTCGGTGTCACCGAGTTCCTCAACTGTCAGTTGATAGGGAAACTCGATGTAACCGAGAAGATGGAATCGGTGCTACCGAGATTGAAAACCGGATCAACTAGGCATTTGGTGAGACCAAGAATTTGTGGTTGGTTCCACCGAGATGCACTTGGGAGGTTTTAATGGTCAGTCCTTGTCGATACGGAACTCCGCGTGCTCCACACATAGAGGGATCGAAAAGCACTTGTTCAAATTTTGTGATGCAGCATGAATAGAGAATGAGGTGAGAAAGCATAGATATCTAAATAAGTGGTCCCAGGCATTCTTGTATATCCAATTGGCAAAAGATAAATTAAAAGCCAAATAGCCACAATTGGATATCCTCGAATGAGAAAATAAATGCAGACCAACATGCTCACACAATAAGATGTCAAATGAAATAATGGCAAACATGCACAAACACTCTAGCATCTAACAAGCACTTGGGTGATGATGAAGTCATCTATATATGAGTATTTGACTTAGGTGCCAGGTAAGAGTACTTGATCATAGGTCATACTCATCGTTTAAGCACAAGTGGGGTTACCACTTTTACATAAAGCATTTAATGTTGTCACATACTAGGAGATGCTTTGACTCAAGTCTTAGAGTAAAGATCCCCCTTGATGTGACATCCCCTCACAAGAGGGATAAACTAACCTTGGGTTTTGTCAATGAAGACTTCATGTTGGTGAGGTAGTGGTGGATTCTCAAGGTTGATGAAGATCACCAAGAGTTGGGAGCATCCTTGTTGTTTATTTACTCTTCTCACCAACATGGGTTAGTCCGAACACACAAGAGACAAATACAAGGATATCAATGGACATGGAGTGCAAAGCATGTGTAATGATGTCCATTGATTTGTTGATTACCTTGTCCCTTCCTTACCTTTGAGGGAATGTGTGACTCCTTGATCTATTGCATAGGGTTGATGTTGATTGCAAATAGTTCTTGCCATAATGAATATGAGTGAATTTCATTGGCGGAGTCACCCCTCAAGAACTCTCTAGTTCTTCTTCTTGGGAACCCACATCAAGTTGATGGGGATCCTTGGTGTTGAAGTAGCACTTGTAGAAGCTGAGCTTGTAGTAGCCTTGGGAACCCACTTCACCAAAGCTTGGGGTTCATCTTAATAAGAGCCAAAGTCCTCTTGGAGCTTGTTATTGCCCTAGAGCTTGGTGTCTTGTGGTGGAAGGTCATCTTGAGTGTTTGTCCCCTTGGGAAGAGTATTTTCGTACTTCTCCTTTTGAGGAACAAACTTGGGCTCGGGATATTGACCTTCTTCCCATTCAACTCCATTAGTGTTGAAGTAGCCAACACCGTGATTCTTCCAGTATCCTCCATGCTTGCGTACAATCTCATAAAATTGTTTGTACCCTTCAAGACTCTTGTAGATACCTTTCTCTATAATTCCTTTCCATAAAGCAATTTGTTTCTCAAGTGTAACTTGGTTAAGATAATTATCATTAGTGGAATCAATAGAACTACTAGGAGCAACATCATTGGGTTTAGCATTTTTTATTGTTGCTACTAGATGAAGAACCTTTATTTTCTTTGTTACTAGTTTGCTTAGATTTGACTTGTGGCATGAACGTAGACAAGAGTAGTCGTTTGGCAATATAAGATGAAGTCTTCTTTCGGAGATCGTCATTGATAGCTTTAAGTAATTCATGTTCTTGCTCCAAATTGAGCTTCTCGAAGCGTAGCTTCTCATGAGTTCTTACAAGCTCTCTATGATATTCAAGAGTAGATTCATGAGCTAACTTAAGAGTGTTGAGTTCTTTAGTTAGTTCTTCTATTTTCATCTTATCATTGTTAGTTGACTTATCTTGACTAGAATGAGAAATATAAAGTTCATTTTGATTAACATCACTAGTTTTATCACATAGCAAGTCATCACCGTAAAGAAAATCATCTTCATCAATATCAAAATCAAGATATTCGGGGTGTGATACCTTGGGGCCTTTAGCCATGAAGCAACTTCCACCTCCTTCATTTGGTGAATCAAATAGATCATAGGAGTTGGTTGTCACTAGTGCAATTCCGGCAACACCATCATCTTGACTATAATCGGAGTTGGAGTGATAACTTCTCTTGGAGTGGTTGTCGGAGTTGGAGCCGGAAACCCATTAACCAACATGAGCTTGATGCTTTCTTCTTGAGTAGCTCTTGGTGTGCTTGTCCTTCTTCTTCGAGTCCCCACTTCTCCTTAAGGGTCTTCGTTCATAACGATCATCTCTACTCCTTCTCTATCTTCGAGGTGATTCATCTCTTGAGCTCGTTTTCTTGGTGACTCTTCTCTTCGTTTATAGGGAGCCGAGCACTCATCTAAGTAGTGTCCGGGCTTCCCAAAATTGTAGCAGTTTCGGTCACGACTTGACGAACGATTCTCTTCATATCTTGAGTTGGAGCTGCGATCTTTGCTTCTATTCTTGTAGAACTTGTTGAATTTCTTGACCATGAGGCTTATCTCTTCATTTGTGACAAGGTTGTCGCTTGAGGTAGCGGGAGTATCACTTGTGGCTTTGTAAGCATCGCTAGACTTGTGCTGAAGGTCTTCCTTGTCTTTGAGTGTCATCTCATGAGCAACGATTCTATCAATCACTTCCGTTGGTTCGAGATCTTTGTAGTTGGGCATCATTTGGATCAATCTGCACATGGTGTCATATCTCTCATCCAAATCTCGAAGTATCTTCTTGATGATGAACTTGTCAGTCATTTGTTCGCTACCTAAGCCGGCAATCTCATTGGTGATGAGAGCTAGCCTAGAATACATTTCAGTGACTCCTTCACCATCCTTCATCTTGACCTTGTCAAGTTGACCTGGACGAACATCTAACTTGGATTCTCTCACGGACTCAGTTCCTTCGTGCATATCAACCAAAGTATCCCAAATCTCTTTTGCATGTTCAAGACGGCTGATTTTGTTGAATTCTTCAGGACATAGGCAGTTGAAGATAATGTCACATGCTTGAGAATTGAGTTGCAACATCTTCAATTAATCCGCGGACGCTTAACAATCCGGTTCCTTTCCATCCGCAAATAATTCACCTTGCAAGCCAACACGAACAATAACCCATACGGTAGGATTATGACCAAGCAAATGCATTTTCATTTTATGCTTCCAACTAGCAAAATTAGTGCCATCAAAGTATAGACCTCTACGGTGATAATTTCCCTCACTAGATGCCATACTTCTCCTAGGTTGTGAAACCAATGCAATGGAAACCAAAGCTCTGATACCACTTGTAGGATCGAAAGTAGGTCTAGAGGGGGGTGATTAGACTACTTGACCGAATAAAAGTTTTGCCTTTTCCCAATTTTAATTCTCAGCAAGTTTTAGCATTCATAGCATATCAACTAACACCCTACACATGCATGTCTAAGAGTGTGGCAGCGGAAAATAAAGACATTGCACATGTAAGTAAAGAGAGGGTTAGGAAAGCAAACACAAGTGATGGCACGATGATTTTTCCCATGGTTCCAATAGGTGGTGCTATCGTACGTCCATGTTCATGGAGTATTCAACCCATGGATGGTAACGGTCGCGAGAGTCCACGAAGGGTTCCATGAAGAAGAAACCTTGACTATTACATGCGGCTTCCGTCCACGAAGGACTAGCCTCACTATGGGTAGATCTTCACGAAGTAGGAGATATCCTTGCCCTTACAAACTTCTTGGTTCACTCCACAACACGAAGTAGGAGGCTCCCAAGTGACACCTAACCAATCTAGGAGGCACCACCCTCCAAAAGGTAATAGGCTCGGTAATGACGATGAACTCCTTGCTCTTGTGCTTCAAGATCATAGACTCCTCAACACACAATCACTCTCTCATAGATTTGGCTTGGTAGAAGACATGGGATTGGTGGAAAGCAACTTGGGGAGGCTAGAAATCAAGATCCATATGGTTGGAGAGGAAGATCTTGACCTCAACACAAGGGTAGGTGGTTCCCTCTCAGAAAACTAAGTAGGATAGGTATGGAATAGTTCTGAGTGCTTCCCTGTCGAGTGGGTGGTGGTGAAGGGGTATATATAGGAATATCGAAGAATCCAACCGTTACACACAATAAGTCAGACTCGGTGACACCGATGTGTAAACCTCGGTGGTACCGAAGTGACCAAAAGTGGCAACTTTTGAATCTCGGAGGGACCGATATACAATTCTCGATTGCACCGACAAGGTGACCAACAGTTAGATTTACCAATCTCGGTGATGCCGATTCACCATTTTCGATCGGACCGAAAATGAGAACTTACGTAATAGAATCTTGGCAACCCAACTCCGTGGCACCGAGTGCAGTGTCGGTTGCACCAAAGTCTTAGGGTTTGGCTAAGTCTGTCTAGGGTTTAGAATCGTGGCACCGGTATAGGAATGTTTGTTGCACCGATTTTGCATATTTGACTTTGGACAGACTTTGGTGGGAGAGTTTGTGGATGTTTTGGTGACTATAACTTGTGCACGTTTGAGCATATTGTTCACCATCAAAACTTTACACCCTTTTAATAGTTGGCTTTCCTATGGATTCAAAGTGATTTCTCACAAATGTAAAATGTAGAGTCCTCTTGCTTGAAGCTTGGCCAACCTATTTCCTTGCATGTTGGGATAATTCCACAATCCTTTGGCCATCCCTATCATTGAACTTTTCCTGAAATATACTTAGTGGAAACATTAGTTCAATGACTTATATGTTGTTATTAATTACCAAAATCACCAAGGGAGAAAATGTGCTTTCAGTTTCCTTGAAGCAACAAGAAGTGCGAGCAGGAGCTTCTGTTGCATGGGTAGCATGAGCGTGCATCCTGCAGCACTGTACTGACGTAGTACACTAGGCATTCGATGAGGGTGAAGCCTCCCGCAATGCCCTTCTCAGTAGCAGGCTCATGAGGCTTGAGCGCCTCAGGGGCGGCCAGGGCCTCTTGAGGATTGAGTGCCTCGGGGCCGCTTAAGGGGCCAAGGCCTCAGGAACACATTCTTGGGGAGGAGCGTACTCCTTGGCAACCTGCGAGTCCCCTAGCTTCATGTCGGGGGGACCTGCCTATGCCCGTCGATGTGGTGCGCATTTCGGCACTCTCCTCCCTGACCGCTACCAATGCAGCGCTCGTGGAGTGGGGGGTGGCAGCCAGGTATAGCAGTAGGGGCTCCCGAGGGCGAGGCACCACCATCACTGGCAGGCTCGTGAGGTATCGCTTGAGTTCCTCGAACGCCGCATTTGCCTCTGGAGTCCATTTGAAGGGGTCCTTCCTTTTCATGATCTTATAGAACGGCAGGGCCCGTTTGCCGAGCTTGGAGATGAAGCACCCCAAGGAGGTTCCTCAACCTACCAGCTTCTGCATCTCCTTGAGTATCTGAGGCATGCTTATCTTTTTTATTGCCTTGATCTTCTCCGAGTTTGCCTCGATTCCCCGGTGCGACACAAGGAAACCGAGCAGCTTGCCCGATGGGACCTTGAAGTCGCACTTCTCGGGGTTGAGCCTCAGGTTCACCTTCGTCGGGCTGGCGAACGTCTCCTCTAGGTCCTCGATCAGGGTCTTGGATTTTCGTGACTTGACCGCGATATCGTCGACATAAGCTTCCGCGTTCCTCCTGAGCTGCAGCCCTAGGGCGATGTGCATCGGCCGCTAGATGGTTGCCCCGGCGTTTCGTAGTCCGAAGGGCATGCATGTGTAGCAGAACACACTGCATGAAGTGAGGAAGGTCGTCTTCTTGACGTCTTCCACCGCCATTTTGATCTGATGGTAGCACGAGAAAGCATCCAGCAAGCACAAGAGGTCGCACTCAGCGGTGCATTCCATGATCTTATCGATGCGCAACAGCAGGAAAGGGTCTTGGGGACAGGCTTTGTTGAGGCTCGTGAAGTCGACGCACATACGCTCCTTCCCGCACTTCTTCGGGACGACCATCGGGTTCGTGAGCCACTCCGGGTAATGCACCACCCGGATGACTTCGGCCTCCTTTAGCTTGCCGACCTCCTTGGCGATGAATGCATGTTTCTCCTGAACCTGCCTCCTTGCCTTTTGCTTCACCGGGCGTGCATTGGGGCAAACCATGAGGTGGTGCTCGATTATGTACCTCGGGACCCCACCAGGTCGGAGGCGATCCACGTGAATGCGTCCTTATTTGCGTGGAGGAATGCCACCAATGCCTCCTCCTGCTCCTAAGGCGGGTCAGCGCTGATGGTGAAGGTAGGGCCAGGGTTTCCTTCATCCACATGCACCTGCTTTCACTAGTATAAAACAGGGCATTCGTCACAGCTCAATCTACACATTAGTCCCGGTTGCCTTACGAACCGGGACTAATGTCAGCATTAGTCCCGGTTCGAGCATCTAGGGCGCTGGTCGGGCATTAGTCCCGGTTCGAGCGGGACCTTTAGTCCCAGTTGGAGACACCAACCAGGACTAAAGGGGCCGATACCCTTTAGTTCCGGTTCGTGTCTCCAACCAGGACTAAAGGTGAAGCTGCTTCTTCTTCACCCGCGTGATGTCGAGGGCATCCTCAAAGTCCTCCATGGCTTGCGCGGCGTCCCCAGCGTCGGGGCATGCCCCGACTGCAGCTTTGTAGGCGAGCTGGAGTGTGTGGGATGTGTCCTTGGCATTTCCAACGACGGTGAGGATGCCGCCGCTCCCGGGCATCTTGACGACATTGTAGTTTGGGTGCGTTGTTGCCATGAACTGGGCGAGGGCAGGGTAGCCAAGTATTGCATTGTATGGGAGGTGGATCTGGTGACGTCAAAGTTGATCTGCTTGGTGTGGAAGTTGGAGTGGGTGCCGAAGGTGACGGGGAGGTGCACCCGTCCTACGGGAGCGACAGATCCCCTGACCACCCCGAAGAAGGGCCTTGAAGGTGTGAGTTGGTCATGGGGCACCTGCAGTGCATTCAAGGTCTCCACAGGGACCAGGTTGAGGCCAACGTCACCATCTATGAGGGTCCTAGAGACGGTCGCGCTGCTTATGGTTGGCGTGCACAACGTGGGGAGCGTTCCAGCGTCCGCCGTTGTCCTGGGGTGGTCGTCGGGGCCGAAGGTGATGTCAGTCTCCGGCCACATCCGAGGCGGAGTGGGCTTGGACTGCGGCCGAATTGCGCCTATGCGATGGAAGAACTGCTTTACCTCGCGGTTGGAGGTGGTGCTTGTGATCCGCCAATGATGCACGCGACCGCGGGACCGGCCATGTGAGACTGGCGCCACCGCGCGCCAAGGGCTGCTTGGATCCGGGGATCTCGTCTGCCATGGGATCGCTGAACCGGGGCTCGACTGTCACCGCAAGTGGGGAAGCTTCGACACGCCCCTTACCTGGCGTGCCAAATGTCGGATCTCAGGATCCACAAAACCCCAAGAAGTTCGAACACAGGGGCGTGTGTGAAGATCCCCAACAGCCTCACCCCACCTATCTTGCTACTCGATGATTTCTACAACGAAATCACACGATAACGAGGAACAAGATTGCATACGATGATTTACCCAGGTTCGGGCCACTGCGAAGCGTAAAACCCTACTCTTGCTTTGGTGGATTGCATCATGGGGAGGTTTGTGGATGAACTAGTATAGTGGTGAGTTGCCTCGTGAGGGCGCACTGGTGGTATTGCCTCTCTTCTGTTGTCCCTCTCTACGGCACAGCCTAGCTCCTATTTATGGTGGCCCGAGTCCTCATCCCTTATCGTTATGGCGGGAAGGCCCACAATGGCCAAATTCGAAGGGGGCAGGAGTACATCTTTGTCCTGACGAAAGGTGGTCTTCGCGTGCAAAATATTTGTTGAAGATGTAGAGGTGGGCTTGGCGATGACATCCGTCGTGTAGGGATCATGGTCGTGGTCTTGTTGCACCGGAATGGAAACCTTTGGGGGCGCTTTGGGAACCCGCGTACGTCCTTGCTCCCTTTGCACCAAAGGGAAACTGTACCGCCTGGCGCGCTGGTGCCCGCCTGTCCCACCTTGAGTCATCCCTCCCGAGGCCAAGTGCTGCATAAAGATCGCCGCCGCTCCGGAGGGGCCTGAGGAGGCCCATCCTTTGTTGGTCCTGATGCTGCTTCCCTCGCAAGAGCCCAAGGCTCTCGCGAGGGCCTTGTATTGAGTGCGGTCACGCCAACCATGCTTGGCTCACGAGGTGGGCCATGCCCTAGGCCGCAGATAGGCAGGTCTTGGTACCCACATTCCCAGAATGCCGACAGTTACCCTTTGTAAAAGTTGTTCAGGTGGACGATCTGCCTCGAAATCCATGGAAAATGGGTCTAGTAGCTTCTTGACCTGACTGCTTAGCATAGTTGTAGTGGTGGCACGGTTATAGTGTAAGTGTTAGTGAAGCGAAAACAATCAACACAAAGTTCTAGATCTACTAGATAAAACAATTTTGCAGCACTCTATTCTATTTATTCTAGACAACACTTGCTTGCTGGGAATGCATGGAAGACTTTTCTTTTGATAGAGCCATAGAAACATAAGTTAGGGAGTAGAAGGCATGTAGTAAAATATGATGCTCAAGTGCACATAAGCACACACATAATTATTTCCTCCTCTAGGCTCTCAAGCACTTCATTTCAAGCATTGTTCGTTGGAGCTTTGATTGTCACATGAAGGGATTATACCAAATAAGTGATCATGCATAGATTTTTGTGGTGTATTAATGTTTGAGATTATGGACTTTATCAATATGTCTCTTTCGATCTCTTTTTGATAAGTCCCCTTTATTTACCACATACAAACCCATTCAACAGAAATCTGGATAATATGTGTTTGTAGTGTTGCCACTATGTATGTTAACAAACTCATAGACGAAACCCGAGATATCGCTATTGGTGGATCATTCATTGTCTAACGGAGTCCTTAGAATAACATCAAGAAAGGTGACAAATACTTGTGATCTGCATTGGTTTTTTCATGAAGAAGAACGGGTTATCGCAGCACAAAGTGGGTAAGTATTTCCCTCAGTTATGAAACCAAGGTTTATCGAACCAATAGGAATACCAATCCTCAACCGTCTTCAGCGAAATAATTGAAGGGACTAAACTTCACAACACAAGGGCCCAAGAGGTCTATTTCGGGGGGAATAGGAGGTTCCTCCTTAGGTTTCTCATAGGTGATGACCATCTCTTCATTGTATAAGTTTTGGTAAAGATATTTACTCAATGCTCTCTCAAGTTCATAACCCATTCAAAGTTTTGGTATAGCAAATTGATCTTTATCTTCAGAAATTTTATCAACTAGGACATTAGGGGGAACCTTCTCTCTAAGGTTTTCATCATAAGAAATATAATCCATGCATCTCAATTTTCTTATACCTTCTAACTCATAAAGGATTCCATATATTTGTGGGAACTCACAATTAATCCTATAATGACCAAATATATCTATATCTTCTTGTATGATATTGTTAAATTCTTGAACAAGAAAAATAGTAGCTAGACGTTTAGTAGGAGCTTCCTAAATATTAGAGAATTCTAGGAATAACCATTGTATGAAAGGATGCACATGGACAAATTGTCTTTCCAATTGTGTTATAATCAAAGATATAGCATCAGCATAACTTGTATTTCTAGCAACAATGGAACCTCCTATCAATGGCAATGATCCCGCACAAGTGAAAAAATCTTGAATGACATTATTTCCAATAATATTCCCACTACCTATGCAGAGTTTCTTGGTTTGCATAATAGGTTCACCTTCAAAAGGGTCATCATCTGCAAGGTTATCAAGTTTTTCCTTAGAAACTTCATCAAAACTTCTTTTAGCATTATTAGAACAAAGTTACGTTGGGAGCTCAAGGGCTTCTGCACTAGTGGCGGAAACACCACTAATTTCAAAGTCAGACATGATAGCAACTTTCAAGCAAACAAGCAAGCAAAAGAAGAAACTAGTAACTAGCAAAGATAAATATTTTGTATTTTTGATTTTTATGAGAGAAACTAAATATAGCAGAAAATAAAAATAAGAACAGGTGAATGAAAATTTGTGCGAAGTTACTTGATAGTTGGTGATGGTATTCACCAAAAACGGTGCCAGAAATCCTTCCCATTACTCGTGATATGCGTTGGGTTTTCCATGAAGAGGAACGGGTTATCGCATCACAAAATGGGTAAGTATTTCCCTTAGTTATGAAACCAAGGTTTATCGAACCAATAGGAATACCAATCCTCAACCATCTTCACCAGCTGCACACAAAAGAACAAACAACTTGCACCCAACGCCAGCAAGAGGGTTGTCAATCCCCTTGATCTTGTTATCTGCAAGCAAGTGAGTTGTGTAGATAATTGTAAATTGCAAAATAAAATAATAGCAAGGTAATTAAAGCGTTTGTGAATATATTAGTGAATAGACCCGGGGGGCATATAGTTCTCTAGTGGCATCTCTCATAGAAATAGCATACGATGGGTAAACAAATTATTGTTGGGCAATTGATAGAAAAGTGAATAGTTATGCGATTTTCACGCAATGATCATGTGTATATAGGCATTAGCAAATAGGCCGACTTATTCCTACACCTATTACTCCATCCATCAATAGCTATCCAGCATGCATCTAGAGTATTATAAAATAGAGTAATGCTTGGACAACAATGACATGATGTAGACAAAATAAACTCTATCAATATGAATTAACTCCATTGTTTTTTCTTAGTAGCAGCAACACAAAGACGTAACGTGTCCCCTTCTATCATTGGGATATAGAAACTCCCCAGGGTGAATATAATATAGCGCACAACTCCTGTCGAAGAAATACCAATCTAGTTGTGTAACAGCCCGCGACCGACGCTCCAGAAGATTCCCCTTTTGTTTCCATTCTCGTATGTGTTTCGTTTGGTTGTTGCATTCATCATCGCATCATTCGCATCATCTGCATAGCATCGGCATTTTGTCAACATGAGTTTTCAAACTTGCATCTGTTTATAGTCACCGGTTCTCTTCGTTCTTGCCATTGCCTATTTCGAGACCAACCACACATGCACGCACCCGCGGCATCGTCAAATATTGTTTTTAAAGTGCACGAAAAATATTCTCGGATGGGTCAAAACCTGGTGTGCGGACTTATTGTGTATGTAGGCCGCCTGCCAAATTTCGTCGCATTCCAAGTTCGTTTGATACCCCGTCGGTCATCCATAGCAGTGCGGTCATCGGTTATTCGTCTGACCTTTTTTGGTGTTTAAACTTTGTCTCAGGCCACAATTCAACCTCTCGTCCCCTCCTAGCCCACTCCACACACAGCCAACCACCGTTGCCCCGATACGGCCGTCCGATTGCGATCGCACGGCCGAAATCGGCTCCCAAAACCATCACCCTAGTCCCTACACCTATATATAGATCCCCTCCCCTTCCTAATTTGGACCTAACCCTAATCCTCCTAGTTTCCCATGCCAAACCAGCCTCCCACTACCCTCAGCCGCAGCCTCCCTGCTCCCAGGGCCCCTAGGCCCACCGAAGCCCATATGGGCCCGCCCGGGCCCGAACCAGGCGAGGCACCCGAGCTCCCCGAGCTCCTCCCGAGCCCCATGGCCGCCCGCAGCCGCGCCTCCGCGCCTCAGCCGACCACACGAGATAGGGCCTCCGTCGGCCCCTTGCCGGAGCCGCACCCGCCGGTCGTCGGCCAGCCGGACCTCTCCCTTCGTCTCTTCTTCCTTCGTCTCCCTCTCCCTCTCTCTCACCCTCGGCCTCTCTCTTCCCACAGGTCCCCGCCGCCATGGCCCCGCAGCTCGCCGGCGGCCACGTCTCCGGCCAGATCCAGCGAGGAAGGCGCCAGATCCAGACGCATCCGCCTGTTCTCGTCCGCCTCGATGCCCTCTGGCCTTCTCGCCGGAGCCACGTCGCCGACCGCCATGGCAGCCTCCTTGGTCGTGCGGGAGGTCGAGGCCTCCGCCTACCCGCTCGCGTTGGCCGAGCGCCAGGTGGGCCACCGCCCCGCCTCGGCCCAGCCAACCACCCGTGGCCCAGCAGCCTCCCCTTCGGCCCAGCCAGCCGGGTGGCCACATCTGGCCCAAGGTGAGCAGCCCTATCCCCCGCCCAGTGCGCCCTTTAGTTCCGTGCGCCCATGTGTCGTGTTGGGCCTGGCTTAGATTCGACCCAATGCTGTTTTTTCTTCCTGATGCGATTTTTGCCAATTATCCTCTGAATTACTGATTTGCAGAAAACCCCCTAGATCATGCATTTAATAGCTTCACATCCGTCCATCGGATTAAAACATATTATATATGAAACTTGACTAGAATTTTATGTAGATTCACACTAACCAACTTTCACATGTGATAAAAATGTTTAACCTTGCTGTTTGCATAGATTTGCGTAAATGCCATGTAAAATGAATTATTTCATATCTAAATAACCGTAGCTCCGTTTAAAATGTTCAACATATGTAACTTGACTATAAAAATGTGCAGAATCACATGGTGACATTTATTTTGCTGTTTAACAACTCTAAAACATGTTTAGTACAGATCTGTACCAAAATCTTAAATTGCATATGGGGTTGTCTCGGAAATGATATATATTGCTTCCGACCTCATTTAAAATGCCTTGATGTTGTAGTTGTTTGTGCTTCACAGTTTTCCACGCTAAACAACATTTAATATTGATGGGTACCTAAACAAGAGTGAACTAAATAATTCGAACATGGAGTTTCGTCAATATGCAACTCGTTGCATATTGAGCTTCACTTTAATGTGTAGTAGTTGTTTGAGGTGAATTGTCATGCCTTGCATATTTAAACCGGACATGCATCATATTTGCTTGCACATCATGTCATGCATATGTTGTGGTGTATCTTGTGTAGATTGTTTTTTCTGATTGTTTCTTCTCGATAGAGTTCCGAAAGCGTTCGGAGTGTGCGGATTCGTTCGACTATGTTGGCTCGTCTTCTTCATGGACTTGTTCTTCTTCCGAGTGGGATCTCAGGCAAGATGACACATTTCCCTGGATACCACTACTATCATTGCCATGCTAGTTTTCTCGCTTTTATCGTTATGTCTCGCTACCTACCACTTGTTTGTCAAGCCTTCCAACATTGCCATGATAAGCCTCTAACCCTCCACCTTCCCAGCAAACCGTTGTTTGGCTATGTTACCGCTTGCTCAGCCCTTCTTATAGTGTTTCTAGCTACAGGTGCAATTGCTTCCATGTGACAACATGGACATTCTTTTGTTATCTCAATATAATTGCTATTTAATTTAATGCACTTATACACTTGGTAAAGGGTGGAAGGCTTGGCCTTTTGCTCTGTGTTTTGTTCCACTCTTGCCGCCCTAGTTACTTGTGAACTGGTGTTATGTTCCATAATTGAGCGCTCCTAACATGATCGAGGTTGTATGGGGACCCCCTTGATTTTTGTTTTGGGATAAAACTTGTGTGGCAAGGCCTAACATTTTTACTACATTTGCTTAATAACAACTACAATTTAAATATGGCATGATCACCCCATGGATTAATCAACAACCCGGGCTAGTGCTCCTCATGTGTGTTGGTCCAAAATAGATCCACTTGCGGGGCCACCCGGGGGAACTCGGGGGATTTCTATCCGGCCACCGTACGTACTGCTCATCCGGTTGTGCCCTGAGAACGAGATACGCGGCTCCTATCGGGATTGTCGACACGTCGGGCGGCCTTGCTAGATTTGTTTTACCTTTCTCAAAAGTCTTGAGTGAGGAACTCTGATCTTCTTCGAGCTATCTCGAGGTGTCCGATTTCCTTTGGAATTGCCTAGGATGATCAAGAGATCCGTGGTCGAGGTTATTCCTGCTGCATGTGGTTAATTTGTGATGGATGAGTTGGAGCACCCCTATAGGGTTAAATCTTTCGGAAAGTCATGCCCGCGGTTATGTGGCAAACTTGGATACTTTGTTTAACACCCGGTCATAGCAAACTTGAAGTAAACTCAAATAAAATACACCAACTGTGTGCGTAACCGTGACAGTCTCTTCTCGTGAGTCATTATCCGAGAGAGAACACGGTGGGGTTAGGTTTGACGTAAGTAGGTGTTCAGGATCAGTTAGTGATCATTTCTAGTTCACATCCGTTTTGTGTAGCCACCATACTTTACTTTCTGTACTCGTAAGTCAGCCACTCAAATAAATGATTAGTTGCTTGCTGCAGCCTCACCACTTAACCATACCTCACCTATTAAGATTTAATAGTCTTGATACCCTTGGAAAGGAGATTGTTCAGTCCCTGTGGCTCACAGATTACTACAACAACAGTTGCAGGTATAGGTAATGTGATGCTTTAATGTGAGAGCGTTGCTTGTTTGTTGGAGTTTTTCTTCTTCTTCATCGATCTAGGATGGGTTCCAGGCGGCAGCCTGGGATAGCAAGGATGGATGTCATTTTGTCGTTTGCTTTCGTCCGTAGTCAGACCCTGCTCTTTTGTATGAAGTTTGAGAATGTTGTTGTATTGACGTGATATTGTTGTAGCTTGTGGATTGTGTAAGCCAATTCCATATACTCATCTCTCTGTACATGTACTTGTAATGATATCCATTCTTGCAACACGAGGAGATGCGCTTCTATCCCTGTCGAGGCCCTCGTGCCAAAATAAGGATAGGACCGCATCTTGGGCATGACAAGTTGGTATCAGAGTCTGTACCAACCTAGGAGCCCCCTTGATTGATCGAATTTGGCCGAGTCGAGTCTAGTGAAACAACTATTTTGAGTCTAGTTATATCGGAGAGTAGGATTCTTTTTACTCCTCTTCTATGCTCTGGTGTGGAATTACGACTTAGGAATTTTCATTCTACTCCTCTTCTCGCTCAAAACAAAATTAGGATCATGCGGGTATTTTGGAAACTATATGATACCGATGTGGCAGAGTTCTGCCTTGGTGCCTCCTGTCTGACTTGATTTCTTCCGGGGAGTTGAGCTCCAGGGAATTCTTGGCACATCGTTATCATTTAGCTTCCTTAGTATCTCAGGATGGAGGGTGTTCGCAATTGCTTCAATACTTGTCATGGTGAGATAAGGTCAGAGTCACCCAGTACTGGGAAGACGTCCAGGGTACCACCATGGTTAGTATCGTTGTGCTTTAGAGGATCCGAGTTAGATGGACTTGCGAAAGCCTCTGGTTATGTGTTGAAGGATGGATACAGTTTGGGCGAAGGTTTGTTAGTTGTGTGAGATATTTCCTCCTTGTATCCCCAACACCAGATTGCATAACCAAGAAAGTTTTCGGAAGTTCTTAGGTGGGAATTCAAGTAGTTACCTAGGATATCTTCCAACAGATCATGATGTGAGGTTGGGGTTCAACATCTAGTGGATTCGTTTGTTCACGGTCTTTCTTACAGAGGATAATCTCGATGTATGTCATCAGATATGCTTCGTCAAGCCTTGTAGTTTGCTACACCTAGGGATCATATTTGAGCGTCATTTCAATATGACAATCCAATGTACGATCGAGCCTGTGCGAACCTTACCAAAAAAATATCGGACGAAATCTCTGTTATGCATTTGTTTCCGGCTTGTTTCTTAAGCCTCATCCTTGTTTTGTTTTCGGATATGGTAATCCGAGTTGCTTCGACGTCAAGTGGTGATTTCATATCTTTCTGAAGAAGTGTTCTCATATTTCTGTGGGATTGCTAATTCTTTTGCTCAATCAAGTTGCCATATCAATTCTTTTATCCGGTGTGCTTATCTTCAAGATAATTCTATCATCTCCAATGTGGCAAGATCAATTCTCATTTCTTTCCGAAGTTCGTCTCATCTGTTCCAAGTTTTCTTTGTTTTTCCCACCCTCCCGCCCTTTTTCTTCAATGATTAAATTCTCTTCCAAGTGCCTTTCTCTTCATCAATGCTTCCACTATCATTTCAATATTTGTATCCGGTGATTCCCTATGGAGATTTTTCTCAGGAGTTTTAATTTCAAGATCAATTCTCATATTCTTTGTTCTTGTTGTTATTCTTGTCTGGTGGATTCAATTCAAGCTTCGGTGCTCATCATATCCTTTCTCATTCGTTCAGTGGTTTCCATGTTGGAATTTCTTTTTCAAGCCTCTCTTGCTTAATTACCCCTCTCTATTCTATCAGGAGTGTTGAAGATATCTCAGAAGACATTCATTTTCATTCTTATCCTCTTAAATTATTTAGAGGTCCTCACCTCATCAAGTTTCATTTGTACCAGTGCAATCTCTCTTTTAATCAATTGTTTCAACGGTGGTTTCTTTTGAGTGGGCCCATAACCCATAGGTTTTTCCTAGGATCCTACCTGACTCTTGTAATCGTTCCGGAGATGTCCTCAAGTTCTTTTCAAATATGATGCAAGAATGTTTTTCATCAGTCATATTCCTCTTCCAAGATCACTTCGAGTCATTTTCGTCGTTGGCTCAACCTTTCCTTATTCATTATTCTGGAGTATCTCAGTAATTCATGGTGTTGTTTCTCGTCATCATTCTCAGCATTGAAGACCGAAGGAGAGTTCTCTTCAGTCGTTGTTCATTCTTCCAAAGATTCATGGTTTCAGGCTCTTGCTATCATCTCAAATTGTTTCCATTCATGAGAAATTTCTCCCATATCTATCTGGTGCATTCAGAGTTGTTCTCATTTCTCGATCCTTCCGAAGTCCATCATTTCAGAAGAATTCTTCGTTCTTAGCTTTCAGCTTTCATTCTCAAATTCTTCTCAATTGTTGTCCCTTTGTTCGTATCTCAATAATTCCGGTGCCTTTTTTAGTTTCTATTAGGCAAATCTTGATCTCTTCATTCTCATGTATTCCCATTCGCTTTAATTCATACCGGTGTTTCGTTGAAGACTTCTTCAAGTTTGTGATCTCTCACTTTCTCTTAAATTCTTTGCAAAAAGTATAAGTGGTATGCCAAATCCATTGTTTGTCATCAATTTAACTTGACGAAGGATAGGCGTATCATAATTCTTATTCTTGTTTCATCCAAGTGATTCCAATCCTTCTTCGGGAGTGTTCATGATATCAATTTTTTGATCTCAAGTGTTCTTATCTTTTCTTTTCCGAAGTTTCAAGTTTTCTCAAGAATCTCTTCACATAGCTTCTTCTAAATCATGGCAAGGCTTCCATCTTATTCTTCCCAACCTTCATTCTTTGATCATCTTTCTTTTCCGGAGTTCCTAGTTTTTCTCAAGTATCAGCTTGTCGCTAAGCTTCATCTAATTCATAGCAAGGCCCCAATCTTGTTCTTTTTCAACCTTCAATTTTTTCTATCATCCTCTCTTTTCCGGAGGTTCCTCATGGTGGGTTGGTAAGGATGTAATTCTTCTCGAAGTGTTCTTCAAGATTCTTGTTGGAGGTGCTCAAGTGGTCTTTATCTTGGATTTCTAAGTTCAATTCCTTATCCATTGTCTTTTGAGCTGGTGTTATTAAATTCTTGATTATGAGGAGTCTCGAAGGAAAATTGTCAAGAATGAGATAAGTAAACCCATCTTGTCTTCTCGGAGTTATCTTGGGTTGGATTTCACCTAAAGCATTTCCTAAGGATTGTTGCTATCATGGTGTCATAAATGATTCAAGTTTTCTCCTCCTTTTGGTGAAAGAATTTTTGCATATTTTGTTGCTCTCAAGCAATCAATTGTTTTTGTTGTGGCAGGTTGTCACCTCTTAATTTTGAGATGTTTTCCATCAGCCCATAACAAGCTATTCTTTTCATTGTTGATTCTTCATCAACTCCATTCAACCTATGCTTCTCAAATTCATTGGTGGTAGAAGTTGTCATTTTCTTCTCCATTCTCTTCTTCCCAAGGATCTAGCTTCTATTCTTTTGTTCCGGAGGCATTGTGTGTTGCTCTTTTCATCTCACATCTAGTTTGATTAAGATCATGTTCTTCCCTGGCTTGCCCATTAACCGGAGTGTTGTGAAATCTTTTCATGATACTTCCATCTCATGAAGTTTTGATTGTTATCCAACCAAAGTTTGGTGTCTCTCTTTCAATTTCTTTCCATCATATCAATTTTTCCTCTCTATCCTACCGAAGTGCTGCCGAAATTTCTTTTGAATTCTTGCATGTTCCCATGTTATTCTTCATCTCTTCCAACCTTCATGTTTTCATGTGGTTTCACTCGGTTGTCAAAGAAGCAACTAAATTTTACCTCTTGCTCTTTCTCTTCCCCTTCTCATTCTAGATCTCGGGACGAGATCCTCGTGTATTGGAGGAGAGTTGTAACAGCCCGGGACCGACGCTCCAGAAGATTCCCCTTTTGTTTCCATTCTCATCTGTGTTTCGTTTGGTTGTTGCATTCATCATTCGCATCATCTGCATAGCATTGACATTTTGTCAACATGAGTTTTCAAACTTGCATCCATTTGTAGTCGCCGGTTCTCTCCGTTCTTGTCGTTGCCTGTTTCGACACCAACCACACATGCACGCGCCTGCGGCATCATCAAATATTGTTTTTAAAGTGCGAGAAAAATATTCTTGGATTGGGTTGAAACCTGGTGTGCGGTCTTATTGTAGTGTAGGTAGGCCGCCTGCCAAATTTTGTCGCATTCCGAGTTCGTTTGATACCCTGTCGGTCATCCATAGCAGTGCGGTCATCGGTTATTCGTCGGACGTTTTTCGATGTTTAAACTTTGTCTCGGACTACAATCCATCCTCTCGTCCCGACCTATCCCACTCCACACACAGCCCACCACCCTTGCCCGATCCGGCCGTCCGATTGCGATCGCACGACCAAAATCGGCTCCGGAAACCATCACCCTAGTCCCTAAACCTATATATAGACCCCCCTCCCCTTCCTAATTCGGACCTAACCCTAATCCTCCTCGTTTCTCATGCCAAACCAGCCTCCCACCACCCTCAGCCGCAGCCTCCCTCCTCCCGGGCCCGAACCAGGCGAGGCGCCCGAGCTCCCCGAGCTCCTCCCGAGCCCCATGGCTGCCCGCAGCCGCGCCTTCGCGCCTCGGCCGACCGCAGGAGCTAGGGCCTCCACCGGCCCCTCGCCGGAGCCGCCGCCGCCGGTCGTCGGCCAGCCGGACCTCTCCCTTCCTCTCTTTTTCTTTCCTCTCACTCTCCCTCTCTCTCACCCCCGGCCTCTCTCTTCCCACAGGTCCCCGCCGCCATGGCCTCACAGCTCGCCGTCGGCAACATCTCCGGCTAGATCCGGCGAGGGAGGCGCCAGATCCAACCACCTCCGCCCGTTCCCGTTCGCCCCGACGCCCTCCGGGCCTTCTCGCCGGAGCCACGTCGCTATTGACCGTCATGCCTGCCTCCTTGGTCGTGCGGGAGGTCAGGCCTCCGCCTGCCCGCTCGCGTTGGCCGAGCGCTAGGTGGGCCGCCGCCTCACCTCGGCCCAGACAACCACCCGCGGCGCAGCAGCCTCCCCTTCGGCCCAGCCAGCCGGCTGGCCAAATCTGGCCAAAGGTGAGGAGCCCTATCCCCCGCCCAGTACACCCTTTAGTTCTGTGTGCCCATGTGTCCTGTTGGGCCTGGCTCAGATTCGACCCAATGCTGTTTTTTTCTTCCTGACGCGATTTTTTTCAATTATCCTATGAATTACTGATTTGCAGAAAACCCACTAGATCATGCATTTAATAACTTCACATCCGTCCATCGGATTAAAACAAATTATATATTAAACTTGACTAGAATTTTATGTAGATTCACAATAACCTACTTTCACATGTGATAAAAATATTTAACCTTGCTGTTTGCATTGATTTGCGTAAATGACATGTAAAATGAATTATTTCATATCTAAATAATCGTAGCTCTGTTTAAAATGTTCTATATATGTAACTTGACTATAAAATGTGTAGAATCACATGGTGACATTTATTTTGCTGTTTAACAACTATAAAATATTTTTGGTACAGATCTGGACCGAAATCTTAAATTGCATATGGGGTTGTCTTGGAAATGATATATATTCCTTCCGGCCTCATTTAAAATGCCTAGATGTTGTAGTTGTTTGTGCTTCTCCATTTGTCATGTTAAACAACATTTAATATTGATGAGTACCTAAACGAGAGTGAACTAAATAATTCGAACGTGGAGTTTCGTCAATATGCAACTCATTGCATATTGAGCTTCACTTTAATGAGTAATAGTTGTTTGAGGTGAATTGCCATGCCTTGCATATTTAAACCGGACATGTATCATATTTGTTTGCACATCATGTCATGCATATGTTGTGGTGTATCTTGTGTAGATTGTTTTTTTCTGACTGTTTCTTCTCGATAGAGTTCCGAAAGCGTTCGGAGCGTGAGGATTCGTTCGACTATGTTGGCTCGTCTTCTTCATGGACTTGTTCTTCTTCCGAGCGGGATCTCAGGCAAGATGACACATTTCCCTGGATACCACTACTATCATTTCCATGCTAGTTTTCTCGCTTTTATCATTATGTCTCGCTACCTACCACTTGTTTGTCAAGCCTCCCAACATTGCCATGATAAGCCTCTAACCCTCCACCTTCCCAGCAAACTATTGTTTGGCTATGTTACTGCTTGCTCAGCCCTTCTTATAGCTTTTCTAGCTGTAGGTGCAATTGCTTCCATGTGACAACATGGACATTCTTTTGTTATCTCAATATAGTTGCTATTTAATTTAATGCACTTATACACTTGGTAAAGGGTGGAAGTCTTGGCCTTTTGATCGGTGTTTTGTTCCACTCTTGCCGCCCTAGTTACTTGTGAACCGGTGTTATGTTCCATAACTGAGCGCTCCTAACATGCTCGGGGTTGTTATGGGGACCCCCTTGATTTTCATTTTGGGATAAAACTTGTCTGGCAAGGCCCAACATTGGTACTACATTTTCTTAATAACAACTAAAATTTGCATAGGGCATGATCACCCCGTGGATTAATCAACAACCCGGGCCAGTGCTCCTCATGACTGTTGGTCCAAAATAGAGCCACTTGTGGGGCCACCCGGGGCAACTCAGGGGATTTCTATCCGGCCACCGTACATGCTGCTCATCCGGTTGTGCCCTGAGAACGAGATACGCGGCTCCTATCGGGATTGTCGGCACGTCGGGCGGCCTTGCTGGATTTGTTTTACCTTTCTCAAACGTCTTGAGTGAGGAACTTTGATCTTCTTCGGGCTATCTCGAGGTGTCGGATTTCCATTGGATTGCCTAGGATGATCACGAGATCCGTGGTCGAGGTTATTCCCGCTGCGTGTGGTTAATTTGTGATGGATGAGTTGGAGCACTCCTGCAGGGTTATATCTTTCGGAAAGCCGTGCCCGCGGTTATGTGGCAAACTTGGATACTTTGTTTAACACCCGGTCATAGCAAACTTGAAGTAAACTCAAATAAAATACACCAACTATGTGCGTAACCATGACTGTCTCTTCTCGTGAGTCCTTATCCGAGAGAGAACATGGTGGAGTTGTGTTTGACGTAAGTAGGTGTTCAGGATCAGTTAGTGATCATCTCTAGTTCACGTCCGTTATGCATAGACCATCATACTTTACTTTCTGTACTCGTAAGTTAGCCACTCAAATAAATGCTTAGTTGCTTGCTACAGCCTCATCACTTAACCTTACCTCACCTATTAAGCTTTAACAGTGTTGATACCCTTGGAAATGAGATTGTTGAGTCCCTATGGCTCACAGATTACTACAACAACAGTTGCAGGTACAGCTAATGTGATGCTTGAACGTGAGAGCGTTGCTTGTTTGTTGGAGTTCTTTTTCTTGATCGATCTGGGATGGGTTCCAGGCAGCAGCCTGGGATAGCAAGGATGGATGTCATTTTTCGTTTGTTTTCGTCCGTAGTCGGAACTTGCTCTTTTGTATGATGTTTGAGAATGTTGTTGTATTGATATGATATTGTTGTATCTTGTGCCGAGTGTAAGCCAATTCCATATACTCATCTATTCTGTACATGTACTTGTAATGATATCCATTCTTGAAACACGAGGAAATGCGCTTCTATCCCTATCGAGGCCCTCATGCCAAAATAAGGATAGGACCGCATCTTGGGCGTGACAAGTTGGCCAAACTATCAATAGATCGGAGAGCATTACGAAGCTATGATGATCATGCAAGTAAGAATCTTAGTATTCACCTTTAACTCAGATACTTTTCATGAATAATCTGAACATAAACTCACAATTCATCGAATCCCAACAAACACACCATACAAAGGGATTACATCGGATAGATCAAGGCAAGGATGCGATGAACATTGTACTGAAGATCGAGACACACACAGAGAGAGAGAGAGAGAGAGAGATTTCCATCTAGGTACTACCTATGGACTCGTAGGTCTGTGCTGAACTACTCATACATCATGGTGAGGGCAGCAAGGTTGATGAAGAGGCCCTCCGTGATGGATCTCCCCTCCGGCAAGCTCCCGGAACAGAGGTGTAGATGGCCTCTCGTCGTAACAGAGACTTGTGGCAGCAGAAAAAGTGTTTCAGGAGCGCTTCTTGTATTTTTAGGTTATATGAGAATTTATAGGCCAGAGAGGGGCATCAGGAGGCGCCCGAGGGAGGAACAAGCCATCAGGGCGCCCCCCTGGTAGCGCCCCCTGTTGGCTTGTGGGGCCCTCATGGCTCCTCCGGCCTCCTCTTGAAGTTGTAGGTCTTCTTTTGGTCCGTAACAAAGCATCAAAAAGTTTCGTGGCAATTGGACTTCGTTTGGTATTGTAAACCTGATAGTCAAAAACACGCAGAAACAACAAGTGGCACTGGGCACCGGGTCAATGTCTTAGTGCTCAAAAATATTATAAATTGGTAAACAAATGCCCAAAAAGTATCCTAGAATGGTATTATATTAGCATGGAACAATCAAAATCACGTGTCTTCTGGAGAATTAGTGATGAAGCCACATTTACACACTTACACGTGCTTAGAGTTGATGGGCCATGGCGCCAGCAAGGAGCTGAAGCACCGTGTAAGATATAGAACACAGACTTTTAGCGTAATCTCATTCACCCATCAACTAAGTTCCTCTGCAGAATTTAATCCACATGTGTTATTAAGTCTATTAGAATTAACAACATGGGGTTGAGCATTTGAAATATCACTTCCACTACAATTTTCTCAACTCCCAAGTCTTGAAAGACTTTCTATTCTGCATATTTATTCTTGGTTAGTATCATTTCATTGAAAAACAGTCCCACGACAAGTCACGGTTGTCTAAATTGAACAGAACAAAGGCTACAAAATTATTTCTGCTAATAAAACAAAACCTTTGTCTCAGCTATAAATACTTACTCCCGTCTACACATATCACACATATACTACTACTACATCTACTCTAATTATTTAAAGTGCAAAAGACGGGGGGGGTCATAGGACATACATCTTCACGGTTCCGAATTCGCATACGTGTCTTCCTTACTCTTTGATTCCTCGTTGTCTGGTGTAGATCAACTCCTCTGAAAACAAAATGTTAATGAACTCCAATGGGCTAAATAAAGAGCAAGATAAAAGCAAAGCTTATTCTATTTATTTTGTTTTCAGGTTCTTGAAAACTAACTTGCAACTAAAAAATCGCAAAGGGAAAATAAACAAAAGAAAATAAATGCAAAGTGTTGGAACAAACTAACAAAAGTGTTTTGAATCTCCTCAAGCTACCTCATTACAGTTTATTCAAATACTACCACATCTTGGTCTAGCAGTGGTGATGATGTCCCCCAAGTCTAGGCTTTTGCAAGCCCAAACCGGCGGGATCATTGCGGCGGTTGGTCAGGAGCCCACTCATGGCTCCAGTTGGAGAAGTTCATGTTCATGTAGGTGCACGTGCCTCGAAGAGATGCGGCGAAGGTGCCCATGTCATTGTACAGCCCTCGAGGCTATCGAGGTCCACGTTGGTGGTGTAGTCTTGTTGTTGCTGCTCTTTGGGAGGATGCTCCTCTTCGTCGATGGTGAGTTGTTCTTCATCTACTTGTTATGTTTGTGGCCCTTCTTGGTCAAAAACCGCATCTCCTTCCTGTGCAACATAATGCAATTGTCCACGCTCGATGAAAAAATATTTAGGAATAGGAGTAGGCAACAATAAGCCACTCCAGGAATTCTAATGCAATGGCGTCCATTACGAACTACTACCATTCTAACGCTAGTGAGAACAGGAATTTTAACAAGGGTGTTACCAACAATGGGGCGAAGGTGATTGTGGTTGAGACCAAGGGAGTTGGCCAACATGGTCATCAATCCCCCCCACCCACCCACACGATATCTCCTTGTGCAAGATTTGCTTGATGAACCAGGTTTAGCAGAAGTATTTCCCCTAGGTTGGGCGAATAACTGACGTTCCGGTTTGCTGTTTTACCGAGACTAGCATATTCTCATCGTTCAACTTAGAAACTTCTGCTCGTTCCTATAAAGGATTAGTGCGAACATAAGAGAAATAACATATCGCAGAACTTTAATGCTACAAAACTATTTTTCAGTCCAATACAATTAAACAATAATGATCCTACGATAGTTACTACATCATACCTCTAAAAACATCCATGAATCCAAGCCAAACTCAAATTTGGATCAAAAATATGCATCTCCTAGTCATCACAATGCTAGGCATTTAGAGAATAGATTCACGGGAAATAACTTGGGGATCAAAGGACAAACATACCATAGATTGATCAACGGAAGGATTTGAACTAGAACCGAGCGAGTAGATAAATCGGGCGAAGTTTTGCTAGGGTTTGGAGAGGTTTGGAGGAAGAAGAAGAAGAAAAGAGAGGGATGGAAGAGATTTACCTTCTTCCTCGGGCTTATTGTGGCCACCAGGGGTCAAAACGATTTCTCATACGGGGGCTAGCGCCCGCATGGAATGCTATCGTTCAACCTAATGACTTATCTTCATCTGTGCATAGATGAAACGACCACAGAAATGGACAGTAGTGTCCAGTTTGAACGTTGTCTTCCATTATGTTCTTTTTCTTCTTCTAGTTGAAGATGTCAGACGACTGCTCTGACGGGTGTGTGTGCCCGTTTGGAATGCCATCGAACGCTCTGGACTCTTCTTCATTTTTTGTAAAGAAATGAAATGACCATCAAAATGAGTGCTCACGCTCGTTTGAAACACCATCGTTCAATAAGGTGTCTCTAGTTGTTTTGCGTTGGAATCTCCAACAGGTCATACTACCGCTACGGTCGTTTTAAAGGTCGTGTTTTGATCTGTTTCTTCCGAAACATCTCTTTTTCTTTGTTTTCATGTGGGTTTAGTTCCCAAACAATATATAAACGTATTTATAGGCATCCAAATATCAATTCAACATATTATTCATCTTGCATATAGCAAAGCCTTCATGAGAACAACCTTTCCAAACTGGGCTCTTCCCATGGAACTTCAATCACACTTTTATTGAAAGAAAAATAAAAACTTACTTGTCTACTTTATTCATGTGGGTTGCCTCCGACAAAGAGCTTGTTTTCGGTCGGTTAACTAGACAGTAGTGATGATCAAGGTGGTGCAAGGACACCGAGACCATAGCTTTTGGCATTCAAGATAATGCCACCTCCTATGTAGGTCTTCATTTCTTCTTCATAGGGAAATGTCTCACAAATGGATCTTTAGCAGGTACATCAAATGGTACATTCCCCTCAAACACATTTATTAGATATTTTGTAGTCCTTAAAAAAGGTCTACCAAGAATTATAGGAGCAATTGGGTTCTCGGGCATATGTACTATCACAAGATCAATCATGACAGGGCAATCATTAATTTTAACTATAAATCCATATTTATTGCCTACTACCTGAGTAAAAGTAGACTTAGTCATATTCGATATAATCTCAGAATAAACATAAGGACCGGGATTGAGTCTATCATAAACATATTTGGGGATAGTGGAAACAATTGCCCCTAGATCACATAAATCACAAAATTTATTCAACCCTATCTCAATCACTATTGTAGGTTCAAAAGCATCCTCTTGCTTAGCTGGCAACTTGTATATATATTTTCCTTTCATTGTCAAGTTCACGTACCTTGGCTGCAATTTGTTCAACAAAGACATTATATGCTTCATCATTAATTAGTTACCTCCGGTAGTGGTTACTTCATGGATATCATCTTGAGAAAATCTCCAATGGTATAGTTATAATGTGGAACACGGCTTGTATCAAGCACCTTGTCCTTCTCTTCGTTGCTTCTTACCATTTTAACTTCTTCAACCGGGTTAGGCTCCGGTTTACCTTCAAAGTTAGCCAAAAGTAAGGTTTGGCTCTCTACTATAGCATTCACCTTCTTGGTGCTGGTTCTTTCAACATGCCATTGGGCATGGCTCTCTTGCATATCATCGAGTAGTTTCTTGAAATCTTCTATGGGCTTTCACATATATTTTTTCTCCTATAGTTGTATAAAGCATAGTTTTTGACATATGATTTAAGCCATTATAAAACATGCGAAGGATTAACCATTCCATCATTCCATGATTGGGGCAATTCCTTGTAGCTTGTTTCATTCTACGCAAGCGTGAGTGGGTCATGTTCCTCTTGCTTGAAACCTCTAATCTGAGAAAGTAATTACATAATTTTTGCAAGAGGACAAAACATAGATAAAAATTTACTACAACAATCAGCCCAAGAATAATACTGCCTATTGGTAGAGCTAGAACCCATTCCTTAGCTTTCCCCCTCAAAGAGAAAGGAAGTAGACACAATTTCAAATCGTCGGGATCATAATCTTTTATGCGTGTCATGTTGCACAATTCAGTGAAATTGTGTAATTACATATCGGCATCCTCGGAAGCAGGGCCTCCAAATTGGTCATGTTGAACCATGGAAACTAAGTTCGTTTTAATCTCATACTCGGCGGTTGCAACCTGAAGTCCTGCTATAAGTTCACGCATGAAGTTCTTGCTGGGAGTAGCAAAATTCCCAAGATTACGAGCCATAGTATGATTTTGGTTTTTTCGACTGACAAACTGCAACTAAATTAAACTTCATGTAAAAGCAGAAAAGTAAAAAAGAAAAACTGAAAATTAACTTTAACTTTAACAAAAACTCTAAATACAAAGACTTGGAATGCTAAACTCTTTCCCGACAATGGTGTGGGGAAAAGGGCCCCATACCTCCTCTTACTAATCCGGTATAGGAAAAGAAATCGATATCCCACACCTATTTCCCTAGAGACCATGGGTTATCGAACCCACGAGAGGAAGATTCCCTTAAAGCGATGGTCCCTAGCAAGATTTTTTCAAAGTGTCAAATCCAGCTTATGACTGGATCAACAAGCAAATAGTGATTCAAGCACTTATAATAAAAAACGTACGAGTATGAGGTCTTAATGTTTATAGCCTTGTATTTGTGATGGGGTCAAATAAGAAATTAATTTGTGCTTGGGAAGTCACCCATGGAGATGTGCTTGTTTAAGATCAAAGTGGGGGATGTGTCCAAATAACATCTTGACAAGCGTGTGTCCTGCATCAAGAATCAGTTGTCCTATCGCAGGCCCTATCCATCGCGCGGGGTTGTCCCGATATTTAACATAATGAAATCAGACAAGAGCTTTGGGTGTTTAATGAATACACCTCATTTATCCCCCAAGGATATGATCAATGTTGCCCTATTGAACCTTACCCTCATCGGTGTTTGGTATACCACTTCATGGTCTACTTGCTCCTAGCATCACTGGTGCTCGATCTCCATGATCCTGGGTACCTGCGGGAATGTAGATTACGGACAAGACAAGAGACATCTTCAGGAAACAATTTTATTTCACACATATGAGATGTTATGTCAAAGTCTTCCATTGATCCGCTCAAGAACTACCTTGGGTTGTAATATGTTACCGAACTACTCAAGCATGGAGATCATATCGTGAGAAGAAAACATTGAAGAACACATCTTGACATTGATTGATAGAAATATGTATTACAATGGATGCCTTGTGCAATGCATGATTACAAGTATGAACTAGATGGAAGACCAATAAGGTGATGGAGATGGCTATGGAGATGGAAATGGTGGCGGCTAGGGTTTGTAGATGAGGATGATGAAGAGGTTCTGGCTTATTTGCTCGTCGCTCCCGGTGTTGTCGTTCTGTTGACATTTCGATGGCATACCCTTTATAAAAGTTGTTTAGATGGACGATCTGCCTTAAAATCCATGCCAAATGGGTGCTCATACAAGCGTGTGCGTCCGTATGGAATGTCATCTTTTGCTCTGTCTTCGTGCAGACGCTTGTTGTTGATTCTTCTTCTCCATTTTTTCCTTTCCATTTCCACATATGATTTGTTCCCTTTTTAGCCCATTTCATATCGAAAAATATTAAAGAGAGAATTTGTGGAATCCTTTGCATTCACTAGTCATTAATAGAAATATTTGAGCGAATAACTATTTTTAAATGAAATATCTCGGTTTAAACAATGGTGAATTGAGTGTAAAAATATCACTCATCATATAGCACATTCCCTCTGGGTCGTAGAGACCAAGTTCGATAATTAATCTTTGGAAAGAGCTCTCTACCTCGACTATATAAGGGGCAGAGCGCATCACTTGTCACGGGAATGAAAGAAAAAGGAAAATATGCACAAGAACACACTCAAGTAGGAGTAGGGTGTAACATCAAAACAGTGGCATGAACCTGGGTAAAAAAGCTAATAAAAGAAAATCGCTGAAAACCGAAAAAAGGACAAGAACATGAAAAGGAAAAATACGAAAAGCCGCTCGAGCGAACCTAGCGACAACTATGAATAGGTGAGAGTAGGCGAACTAAATGGGCCAGCCCGCAATGGTCGTCCGTAGGTGATTCCTATTAAGAATCGGTACGTGCAACACATAGCCCCTCGGGGATACTATTCCCCACGCTGGTCGGGGGATAGCGACCAAATGCGCATCCCCGCATGTGGTAATGTGCCAACCAGTTAGTCTAGTACTTCTTTTTTCATCAATTTTATTATATTTAAAAAAATGTTTTTATGAAAAAGCATAAACATTCTTGAAAATCAAGAGGAACATTGAAATTCGTCAACAATTTTGTAAATTGTGATCAATTTTCAAGTTCGTCAATAGATTTCTAATACATGAACTTTTTTGAAAACTGAGAACATTTTTCAAATTCATACTTCTTCAAATATGCACATTTTTCAAGTTGCTGAACACTTTTCAAACTCTTGAATAGTTTCTAAATTCTTGATATTTTTCTAAACTCGCGAACATTTGTTGAAGTTTCTAAACATTTTTTAAATTTTATAATTTTTCTAATATCTATTTTCTTTTGAAATTAGCGAATATTATTTTCAATCTGCACACGATTTTTAAAATTCGTTATCATTTTGTGAATTCATGAAGTTTTTTCAAAAATCAAGAATGTTTTTGAAATTTGGAACATTTTTAAATTCATGATTTTTTTAAAACATTTTTATATTTCTCAAATTTGTGAACAGTTTTCAAAATCTAGGAACATTTTGTCGATTTTGCATTTCTAGGAACCTCTGGTATTTCGGTAATGCAGGAACACTTTTAAATCTGTGAACCTTTTTTTAATTTTGGAAAAATAAAATAGAAAACTGGCCAGAAGCATGTGGAGGAGCAGGGGCTACGCATTTGGGTGTCACCGAACGTTCTACCATCTATGTTTTTAAATATAATTTTTTAATTTTCTTTTTACTATAAACTGCATACAAAACGAAATGAATGAATCTATATTTTAAAATATATTTATATATATCCGAATGTAATTCGTAATAAAATGTTTTAAAAACATATTTAGTAATGAAGGGAGAGAGTATGCGCTAATTAGGAGGCCCCATGCAGAGATGGTGCCGCTTGTCGGCATGCGGGGAGAATCGTCCTTCACCAGGTCGGTCACCTAGCTTTGCTTTCTCCTGTCTCCTGTCCAGTTGGCTCGACTCTCTCTTTCGTTCTCAAGTCCTTTCCACCTTTTCATGCTCATGGAGGGTCAGACGTACTAAACTTGCTTTAGTCTGAGGCCGGCATGAGTACAACGCTTGTTTTCCCCCTGCAAATGCTGCTGCATCCATTCACTGGCAGCTTGTTGTCAGTCATCAGGTGGTTGCTCGTTGCTGGCCTCCTCTTTCACGGTTCAATGTTACTCTTATTTACATTTTGACTTACCATGGAAGGTCTATTTCTTTTTGGAACAGGAAACTCTTCCCGGAATCAGCTAAGCAGGCATGCACTAGTTGACTTGACCGGCTTATCGTATCCAAGATGCCTTCATTTCATATCGATTGGACCACGCTTGCTCGTAAAGTCATCTCCAACATCCACCTGCATACATTCGGACCGCCCTGTCCGGATCGCGAAAACCGTACAAGGTGGGTTTGTAGGTCCGCGGCACTGTTCAGACTCGTTTTTTCTCGTAAACTAGAGATAATAGTAGGGAGCTTTGCAAGAGTCTGGACACTAGTACGTATGACTCCAACACCTTCGGCCCCTTCAATCCCTTCTCACGGTCTCATTTATTTTCACTCCGTTCCTTCTTTCCCTTACTTTACATCCGCATCATTCATCTCTGTTGCCGTTGTTGTACGCCACAGGTCCTCATAGAGCCATTACCAAACGTTCGCAACTAGCACCGACGCGTCCGCTCGCCTCTACGACGGCGCTGCCCACCCTGGAGCCGTTTGTGCCCAGCTACACTCCGCCCTCATGTCGATGTCCTCCATGGCGGACACCACGCTCCGCAGGTGTTCGGTCAAATGCGATTGAGTTTATTTTCAAACGTTGTGTCGTTTTCTAGAGTACGAAGAATGTGAGCTACTCGACCATGGAGGATGAGTCGTTGTGCGATGCGTGGTCGGCCGTATTCGTGGATATCGTAGGCAGGATCAGAGGGGAAGCCTTCTGGCAGCAAGTGCGTTAATCGTATCACACATGAAAGCACATTGTGTCCTACGACATATACCGCAACGTGAGGTAGTTATCGCTGGAGGCAAGGTGGCCACTGTACGCGGTAAAGGACAAGATCGTAAGTTTTGCTTCCTCTTACTCAATTTCCTGATTGATTCTCACTTAATGTTGTTATACATATTATGTAGCCCACACACACTGTGGTAATCTAGCACATGATAGAGGGGCAGTCATTTACGTGCACACACTATTCGATGAAGTAGGAGGAGTTTGTGTGGGTGGGCATGAACCACTGATTAAAAACTAGCCGAATTTGAGACATTGTTGTACTAGACTTAATTTGAATTATATGTATGGATGATTTGTTTTATTTTCCATCCGAAATTTGATGAATATCGGTCGGTTTGCATGAATTTCGTCTGGTTAGTTCAGATGCGAGTTGAATTGTATGTGGCTAGCGTTGGATGGCATCCTCCCGTGTCCGTATCTACGGACTGGTACCGCCCTGTCCGCAGATTGATGCGAGAGAAAATTTGTGGATCGCCGTTGGAGATGCACTAGGGGCATTTCCTACCGGAACCTTCAAACTGAACTCATGTGTTTGGGCGGACAATCTAGACGAAAGGAAAAATGTTGTCCAATCAAGCAATTATATGGCTGAGTTGTCCGTGACTTAGGGCATCTCCAATGCCGAACCTCAAACCGCACGCAGACAACCGGATCACGTAGTCCGGACTATGGAATCCATCCAACACATATTGGTCTGCTCGACGGTCTGGACGCACTTTCTCCCGCGAAGTGGAGTCAAAAGTGGGGGTTAGAGGAGTTCGGATAGTAGCCAAGTTGGAACCGAACCCTCCTCCCTCCCGGTCCCAATTTTTTCACTCTGTTGTTTTTCTCCCTTGTTTTGCATCAGTGCCGTCCACCTTCCACTATCGCCACCGTACCTCTCCGACTGCCACATAAGAATTGTCGAACATTCACAACTAGCACCGACGTGTCCACTCGCCTTCTTCTATGGTGTTGTCCATCCTGAAGCAGTTTGTGCCCACATACACTCCGCCACCCTATCGACGACTTCCATGGCGGCCACCACGCCATGCGGGTGTTCGGTCAAATTCCATTGAACTTAATGTCGGATGCCATGTCGTTTTTCAGAGTAAGAAGGATGGCATGGTACTCGACCATGGAGGGTGAGTTGTTGTGCGATGCATGGTTGGCCGTACCTGCGGATTTCGTAGAAAGGAGCAGATGGGGGACCTTCTACTAGCTAGTGCATGAATCAATTCACGCACGAAAGTACATTGCGCCCTATGACATGCACATCATCCATGATCTCAATGTGAGGTCGTTATCATATTGATGGTACGCCATCCATACCATCGTCACCAAGTTTTGTCACGTCGTTGCTCAGCTGGAGGCAAGGTGGCCATTGCACGTGACAGAGGAGGAGATCCTAAGTCTTTCTTCTTCCTCCTCAACTTGTTGATCGAATCATTCATTCATTAATGTTGCTCTACACATTATGTAGCTCGTAAGTGATGTCGTGATGTACCAAAGGAAAGAGGGACGACCATTTACGTACGCACTATTGGATGAAGCTGAAGTGGCAGTAAGTGTGGGACGACATGATCCGTTATTGAAACACTTGTTGGACATCGAATTTGAGACATTGTTTATTTGACTTATTTTCATACTTTATAGGGATGATTTGTGCTAGTTTCTATCCGAGCTTTGATAAATACCAGCTGATTTGCATGAATTCCATTCGCCAAGTCAAAACTCGGCTTAAAATGTATGCAGGCAGCATTGGATGGCCGACTCTGCATCCATGTCCGCAACAACGTTGGATGGGATGCAGAGGAATTTTGTGGTTCAACATTGGAGATACCTAATGAGTCCAATGTATGTGATAGTTTTACTGCGTATTGTGTTCCTACATAGTAGGCTTTGTGGAATTTTTCCGCGTTCACGCACTTCTTTTTGTTGATAATCCCTCGGGTGATGTATTTTGGATCAATTATCATTTAATGGAGAAAATCCTCATAAATGGTAGTCGAATCACATATTTAAAGTGATATCCACTTTCCATTAAAGGATCAAGCAAGAAGGCCAAATGAACAGGCGGCGTCGCACTTCTAGAGCGAAAAACACCGCTCCATAAGACCGCAAGCGCCCGCATGAGCAGTTGTATGATGCGCCGCCGCCACCGAGAGATCAACTATTTTCGCCCCGCTGAATTAGATCATGGATCAAACACCCACGGACACCAGAAACTCATCTAGAAAGCAGAACCCTAGCCTCCGAAACCCATCCGGAGGAGGGATCAACCAGGAGAAGAAGGGGATTCTTCTTATCGTGAAGAGGAGGACAACATAATCACCATCGTCTCCATCACCATCATCCACTCCATCATCATTATCATTATCCACATCCTAATCATCTACAAAATCAAGAACCCTAGTGGATCCTTTGTTCTAGCATTTGAATCATGCATGCAAGTATGCCATTACCGTTGCTATGATGTTTGTTGTTCCCATGTGTGAGTAGACCCCTAGTTCTTGGGGATATGGATGAATCTTGGTATGTGTCGGATCTGAAATGGTATTGTGGATATGAGATACTCTGTTGAATGCTTACTTTAACAACTTAGTGAATGTTGTGAATGGGCCCCACTCAATATTTGTGCCTTATGGCATGAAGTATACCACTGTCGGTGTCGAGGTCTAGGTTGTGGAGGTAGTTCTAGGTGACAGTAAAAGCCTACTCCTCCTAGCCTTTACATTTGACCGGGGAATTGAGGAGAACCCTTAGAGAGGTCGTGTCCATGAGGTAACCCTTAATTATCATGAGTTGTAACCCTCAGGGGGAGACTATGATGGTGGTGTGAGTGGAACGAAGTCTACTACGAGTAGAACGTGTACTACACCCGGCTCCGCACAGCATAGTCGTCAAAAGTGGCTCAAGTATCTATCCCATACTAACCTCATGCATAGGTGTGCTAGAAACATACCAATGCGTATGCCATATTCCCTGAGCATGCTTTTTTATTCTGTTATTTCATCAGTCATTACAATCCTTGTTATTTATTTACTTTTATGTTATTTAGCTACACGTCACTACATTAATCATTAATCATTTATATCTGCCCTCACTTTCCTTTAATTTTACAATTACCTGCAGGAACAAATATACATAATTCTCTATAAGAGGCAAAAGTTTGATTCATGTAGTCCCTGTGGGATTGATACTCTTACTACGAAAATGCTACAACTAAACCTTGTGCACTTACATGCCATCAAGCTTTTTGTGGCGCTGTTGTTGGGGAGCTGAGCTCTTTTGGGCCTTGCCTTAAGTTTGAAATTGTTTTGTGATCTATGATTTCAGCACATAAAGAGCAGACATGGTCCTTCAAGAACAAATTTATCAGGTAGGAGTGGAATTGATGGTAGGACAGTCTTGAGGAGAGAATGTTATATCAATTGGTCCTGGTCTACCTGACAATTGAAACTTTGGATGATTACTGTGGTGAAAGAAAATATAATCCGAGGTTATGCAACTGAATGCCCATATACACATATTAAATAATTTTGACCTAGGATGTGGAACTTTTCAGTTGCATGAGTTGACTAATCAAGATATAGAGGCAAAAATATTTCCTTGTTCACTAGATGGAGGGGCTGCCAAATGGCTAGAATGTAACCGAGTGAACATCTTGAGGAACTGGTCAGAATTGTTGACCGCGTTCTATGCTTATTATTATCCTCAACGGAAATTATATACTGTAAGAAGGAAGATTAGTAGCTTTTGGTAGCCACAAGGTGATAAATTAGTAGATACATATATAAGGTATCGTGAAATAATCTTTGCATGCCCTCAACACCATTATCATGATTACGTAATAGTTAATTTCTTTTACGGTTGGATGAACTCACAAAGTAAACAACCTTTAGATCTTGCTTCTAAAGGTTCTTTTATGGGAAGCAACACATTAGAGGCTTGGATTTTACTTGACAGGATGAGGTATAATGTTGAACATTGGTACCTCTGTTCGAAGGAAAAGAGTAAGCTTGATCTCTTTTATGATAGTATCAAGTCTTTACTTAGGACTAGAAAAGTAAGAGACTTACGTCGTGAGCTAAATATTGGAACTAACCCCATGTTGCATGTTTTGAACTACTTTTCTATGTTCTTCAATTTGCCAGAGAAAAAGTCCTTGAAATATAGGATGGAGTTTAAAGATATCTTTATGTGGAAGCTATGAAGAAGAACACTACTCCACCTGAGAGGCGAAAAGAAGCATATCGTAAGCCAAATGGTAAAAAGGAAGAGGGAACACCCTTAGCTAAAGTTAAGAAGAGCATCAAGATGGAACAATGCAGAACTCCACCCTATGTTGATATAGTGAAGGAGCTTGCTACACTTATACAAGTGGTGAACATGGAAGTCTACCTAGATAAAGACATCACTTCTTATCTTAAAGGGAGTACCAAAGGTAAATATGCAAGTAAACTTATTTTATCATGTTTCTTCGGGTGCAAGACCTATTTTGGGTTATGTGACACTGGTTCCCAGACAATATTATTCCTTATAGTCTTTATGCAAAAATCTATGACGAGATTTCTCCATGTAAACTTAAGCCCATTGATGTTATCATTAAGCTTGCACATAAAACTGACACGAATCCTTGTGGCATCCTTAATGATGCCAATATTATAATAGGCTTGTCCATTTATCCCATTGATATTTTGGAACCTCTTTTCTGAATGTTGCAGGAGCCTACATCAATAAGAAATCTATCTCCATGAAGTGGGGATATGAAATGATTAAGTTCCCATTTTCTTACGTGTTAAGCAAGCCATATGAGGAGGAACCTCAAGATAATGACAAGAAAATTTTGAAGCAATTAGATGAGACCCATCTCCAAACACCTGAAGATGAAGTTGAACGGGTATTGGTGAGACCTGAATCCTTATTTGCAGATGAAGAAAAGGGGGAAATATAGATGATAGTGGATGCTACCCCGATACTTTGCATGCGCCTGAATGAAGTCTATGAGGCACTTGAAAGAAATGGAGACGAGGAATTACCTCCTCCTACTTTAAAACCCTTGCCCAAAGGGCTGAGGTATGAATTTATGGATAATACATAAAGATTTCCTATTATCGTTAATGTTGAACTTTCAGAGGAAGAAAAGGAGAAGTTATTGGTGGTGCTGAGTAAGCATCAAAAATCTTTAGGCTACTCAGTGAAGGATGTAAAGGGGATACATCCCTCAATTTATTCTCGTGTTATCCCTACCGAAGACGGGGCTACACTAATGATTGAAAGCGAATGAAGACTTCATCCAGCCTCCAACAATGTGGTAGGAAAAGAGAAAATATGTGTCCTTGATGTAGGGGTAATTTACCATATATCTAATAGTAAATGGATAAGTCTGATTCATTGCATTCCTAGGAAAGGAGGAGCTTACTTAGTAACTAATGAAAACAATGACCTAGTCCCAACTAGGGCTATTATTGGGTATGGAATGTGCGTTGATTTCAAGAAACAAAATAAGTGGACTAAGAAGGATCACTACATGTTGATGTTCATAATGAGATATTGAAGAGACTGGCCAACAATTCTTATTTTAGTTATCTTGATGGATATCCTGGATTCTCGCAAATACCTCTCTGGCCTAAGGACCAAGAAAAGACTACCTTCACCTACCCATACGGTACATACGCATACCCTAGGATGTCATTTGGTTTATGTAATGGACCACCCTCATTTCAAAAATACATTTCTAAAAATTTCCCTCACTTTGTTGAAAAAATTGTCGAGGTGTTTATGGAAAAAATTATGTCCAAGGTACATCCTTCAATAATTGCCTCTATAATCTTTTGAACATTTTGCAGAGATGTGAAGAAACAGGTAGTCACTTCATGTTCACATAAGGGGTAGTGTTGGGGCACAGTCTCAGGAAAGAGCATCAATATAGATCAAGATAGAATTGAAGTAATAGAGAATCTACCTTACCCTCAGGATGTAAAAGGTATGCAAACTTTTATGGGACACACTAGTTTCTATAGAAGATTTACCAAATATTTCTCTGAAATATCAAAGCCCCTGACTGACCTTTTGCCCAAGGATGCGCCCTATTTTAATCACATATCCTATCATTCAACCTCCAAAGTGGGATGAACCCTTTGAGATTATGTGTGCCACTAGCAATTATGTTGTTGGGGCCGTCTTAGGATAACGAGATGATAAAAAACTCAATGTGGCCTTTTATGCCAGCAGGAGCTTGTCTGATGATCAAATACATTTGGTAACCATTGAAAAATAACTGCCTACTATTTCTTTTGCCCGTGATAAATTTCTGCCTTATATCATTAATTCAAAAGTGATAGTTCATACGGATCATCATCCCTTGCATTACCTTCTTGCGAAGAAGGATGCTAACCCCTGATTGATTCTATGGATATTACTGCTTCAAGATTTTGATTTGCAGATAGTAACCCGCAAAGGAAAGGAAAATCCGGTGGCAGACCGCTTGTCGCGCATGGAGAGAATACCTTACGATATAGTCCCCATAGATGAATGATGTCTACTACACAACCTTCTTCTTGTAGACTCGTGTTGAGCCTCCAAGCACAGAGTTTTGTAGGACAGTAGCAAATTTCCCTCAAGTGGATGACCTAAGTTTTATCAATCTGCGGGAGGCGTAGGATGAAGATGGTCTCTCTAAAACAACCCTGCAACCAAATAACAAAGAGTCTCTTGTGTCCCCAACACACCCAATACAATGGTAATTTTTGTATAGGTGCACTAGTTCGGCGAAGAGATGGTGATACAAGTGTAATATGGATGGTAGATATAGGTTTTTGTAATCTGAAAATATAAAAACAGCAAGGTAAGTAATGATAAAAGTGAGCACAAACGGCATTGCACTGCTTAGAAACAAGGCTTAGGGTTCATAGTTTCACTAGTGCAAGTTCTCTCAACAATACTAACATAGTTGAATCATATGTAAATACCTCTCGTGCGACAAAAAGTTCACTCCAAAGTCACAAATAGCGGAGAACTAATGAAGAAATTATTGTAGGGTACGAAACCACCTCAAAGTTATCTTTTCCGATCAATCTTATGAGTTATCCCTATAAGTGTCACGAACAGCCCTAGAGTTCGTACTAAAATAACACCTTAAGATTCACATCAACCAAAACCCTAATGTCACCTAGATACCCCAATGTCACCATGAGTACCCATGGGCTTGATTATACAATATGCATCACACTATTCCAGATTCCTCATGTTCAATCCAACACAAAGAACTTCAAAGAGTGCCCCAAAGTTTCTACCGGAAAGTCAAGACAAAAACATGTGCCAACCTCTATGCATAGATTCCCAAGGTCACGGAACCCGCAAGTTGATCACCAAAACATACATCAAGTGGATCAATAGAACATCCCATTGTCACCACGGATATCCCATCACAAGACATACATCAAGTGCTCTCAAATCCTTAAAGACTCAATCCGATAAGAAAACTTCAAAGGGAAACCTCAATTCGTCACAACAAGATAGAGAGGGGAAAACTCCATATGATTCATCTATATCAACCAAGCTCGCGGTGCATCAAGATCGTGCCATCTAAAGAGAGAAAGAGAGAGAGAGAGAGAGAGAGATCAAACACATAGCTACTGGTACATACCCTCAGCCCAGAGGGTCAACTACTCCCTCCTCGTCATGGAGACCACCAGGATGATGAAGATGGCCTCCGATGATAGTTTCCCCCTTCAGCGGGGTGCCAGAACAGGTTCCCGATTGGTTTTTGGTGGCTCCGAAGGCTTACGGCGGCAGTACTCCCAATCTAGGTTTCTTTTTGGAGGTTTCCATATTTATAGGAATTTTTTGCGTCGATTGAGTCAAGGCGGCCACGAGGCGATGACAAGCCTCCTAAGCGTGGCTAGGGGGTGGCCACGCCTGGCAGGCTTGTGACCTCCTCGTGGCTCTTCTGGCCCAACTCCAATGCTTCGGCGGTCTATTTTGGTCCAAAAAATCATACTAAATTTTCAACCCATTCCGAGAACTTTTATTTCTGCAAAGAAAACGACACCATGGTAGTTCTGTTGAAAACAGCGTCAGTCTGGGTTAGTTATAATAAAATCATACCAAAATCATATAGAATTATTGTAAACATGGCATGAACACTTCATAAATTATAGATACGTTGGAGACGTATCAGCATCCCCAAGCTTAATTCCTGCTCGTCCTCGAGTAGGTAAATGATAAAAGAAATAATTTATGAAGTGTGAATGCTAGCATAGTGCATAAATTTGATCAATGATAGTTCCAAACACTTTTTTCTAGCATCATTATATATCATAAACATTAGCTCATCTCATAAGACTTCTGATGATGAAGTAACAAGCTATTCACATGTTAAAGTGTAGACCATGAAGTTTCTGGAAAACTAAAAACTATGCTTCTAGTCACCAAACAGTTGCAATTCATCTTCTTTGCAGGAAGGGTCTATGTAAGAGCTTTGATTTAGCAAATTCCACAAACTCAATTATCATTTAGTCTTCCATGATTGCTAACTCTCAAAGCATATTTTTAGAGCAAATGGCATCCGTTGAACATAGAGAAAGATATGGGCTTAAAGTTTTGCCTCCCAACTTATTTATCATATAGATAATTGTCAACAATAATAATTCATGATTAAATATATTTGAATGGGCATATATGCTTGGATCTTTCCCCAACACATGATGCTTGCCAAGAGAAAAAAGGCAAAATATAGGAAGTGGTGAAGATCACCATGACTCTTGCATAAAGGTAAGTACTAGAAAGTAAAAGATAGGCCCTTCGCAGAGGGAAGCATTGATTTGCAGAGGTGCCAGAGCTCGAGCTTTTAAAACAGAGATGAATAATAATTTTGGGTGGTATGCTTTCATTGTCACCATAACAACCGAGAGATCTCGGTATCTTCCATGCAAGATACGTTATAGGCGGTTCCCAAATAGAACGGTAAAGATTTTACTCCCCCTCCACTAATCAATCACACTCCACGGCGAGCCGAATCCACAGGTACCGTCCATACCAACAGCATTCCTGGGGGAGTTTCGTTCAATTATTTGCATTTTTTTTCTTTGATTTCGGGATCGGGAATCCCTATTACCAGCCACTTTCTCATGAATGATAGTGAATCAACACATATCGTGAGAATAACCCACCTAGCATGGAAGATACTGACATCCCCTAGTTACTATATGAACGATTCAGGCATACAAAACAGAATATTATTTGAAGGTTTAGAGTTTGTCACAAGCAAATTTACTTGGAACGGTAGGTAAATACCGCATATAGGTAGTGAAAGGATCGATATGGTTGACTAGAGGGGGGTGAATAGGCAACTACCAATTTTTAACTTTTCTTTAACAAATTAGGCTTAGCAACAAATAGTTGGCTAGATATGCAACTAGGTGAGCAACCCATATTATGCTAATCACAACAACAATCTAAGCAAGCAAGATAAAGCAATAAATGTAGCTTGCACAAAGTAAAGGTAAGGAGTAACCACAAGAGGAACCGATGGAGACGAGGATGTGTTACCGAAGTTCCCTCCCGGTAAGGAGAAGTACGTCTCCGTTGGAGTGGTGTGGAGGCACAATGCTCCCCAAGCCACTAGGGAAACCGTATTCTCCTCACGCCCTCACACAATGCGAGATGCCGTGATTCCACTAGTGGTGCCCTTGAAGGTGGCAACCGGAACTTTACAAACAAGGTTGGGTCTCTCTCCACAACTTAATTGGAGTCTCCCAACGAAACCACGAAGCTTCACCACAATGGAATATGGCTTCAAGGTGACCTCTTCTATCTAGGGTGCTCAAACCTCAAACACCCAAGAGTAACAAAATCCACACAAGAAACTATGGGGGAAGCAATTTTCCTTTGGTGGAAGTGTAGATCTAGATCTCCTCCTTCAATCCCTAGAAAGACAACAAGTTTGGGTGGCTAGTGAGAGGGATCGGGCAAGAAAGCACAAGGGGCATCAATGGTGTAGAGAGAGGTAAGAGATAAGAGAGAGGTGGAAGAAGCACCTCCTTATATAGGCCCCCCTTTTCCAACTGTTACAGCCAGTTCAGCATGAGAGCGGTACAACTGGAGTTGTGAGCGGTATAACTAATACAACCGACCAACCACCGCCCAACCGTACCACACCAGAAGGTTGGCCCGGATGCAGCAGCCAGGCCTGATCCCTGGAACAGGCAAAGTCCTAAGCGGTACAACCGCTCGGGACCCCGGTTGTACCGGGCTATATGAATATAGCGGTACAACCGGTCCGGGTCTGCCCAGCAACCGGGGCACACCAGAACCATGTCCGGTTGTAGCCCGATGCTAGGCCAGTTGTACCGCCCAGAGATACCACATTGGGCCACCCAGCCTTTGGCGGTACTACTGCCCGGGGGCAGTAGTACAACTGCTGGGGACCACTTGTGGCAGCACCCCCAGGGTATCACCCCTAGAGTGGCACTAGAACCGGAAGCTAAGAGCAAGCTAAGCATTTAGGTCAAGATCGCGGAATACCTGGCAGGTAACTAGGAAAAAGGGGCCTCTCTCTCTATGATGCAGAGAAGTGACTTTGGTGAAGATGGATATGCGAAATAACTGATTCACCCAAGACTTTCCAATGTGGATTCCCTCTTAATAGTATGTGATCCCTATGACCAAAGAGAATAAACACGTAGAGAATCCCATCTTCAATCTTTTCCCTTTGGAGGGTCCACCTAACCATCTTGCGTTCCACATACAATCCCTGTATAACTTGAGACACGGTTAGATCCTAGTGAGTTGTCATCATCGCCAAAACACCAAGGTAAGAGAATGCCCTTACAGGTAGGTATGGTGGACTCATATGGAACAACTTTGGGTTTAAGGGTGTTTGGATGCACAAGTAGTATTTCTACTTGGTGCAGAAGTTTTGGCTAATATGAGGTGGAAGCAAGCACCAGATGTTGGAGGATCCATAACATTATAACTTCTATACAAATATACCCAAGCGTAACTCATTACGTTGTCTTCCTTGTCCAACTTCAACTAATTTGCTCAAGTTTGAAAATAATTAATGGGGATCACAATCATAGAAGATGTCCAAGATAGTATATTTATATGTGAAATATCTCTTCCTTCAATATTATTTCATGAATTGTTCAAGTGACCAATGCGGTGTTTGCTAATTTTCAATAAATTTTACCACCTATACTTCTTATATGTGAAGTCATTGATCCCCATGGGATAAGCATATAAAACATATATAATTTCAGATTTACGATATTCAATTCATTCAACCATTTACTCATAGGATATAAGTGAAGCACGAGAGTGAATGACAAAACTACTCCAAAACATATAAGTGAAGATCAATGAGTAGTCAAACAATTAAGTAGCTATGTGAGGACTTTCTCTCTCTCTCCCAATAAATATTTTTAGATCTGAGTATTTTATTTAAACAGCAAGGAAAATAAAAAGTAGCACTCCAAGAATAGCACTCGTCATGTGTATGAATTAAAATTTAGGCTCAACATAGGCTAACCGATAATTGTTGATGAAGAGAGGTGGGATGCGTAGCATCCCCAAGTTTAGATGCTTGAGAATTCTTGAAATATTTACTTGGGGTGCTTTGGGAATCCCCAAGTTTGAGCTTTTGTATCTTGTTCAATCGTCTCATATCTCGGTTTCACCTATTCTCAAAAACTTCATCCACACAAAACTCAAAAACAACTCGTGAGATAGGTTAGTACACATAAGAACAGTACTGCCAAGACAAGTTGCACAATAATTTTCAAACATTATATACTTTATACTATCATTTTCGCAATATATATCTACCAATATAGACTATGGAAACTATAGGATAAGTACATAACAAAACTATGATAGCAATCTATCTAAACAGAACAGTGTGTAGCAATTTATTAAACTAGTGTACTTATGTAACTCAAAAAATTATTAAAATTTAGGACATTCTAAATAATTTATATTAAAACACTGTGGAAAATTTCAGAAACTTTCCAAGTTCCAGTAAAATACAAAAATTCAAACACTACAGAAGAAATTTCTGTTTTTACCCAGCACATATCAAAACATGCAATGCAAGCATCCTAAGGCAATTCTTGGAAGTTTTTATTGAAAAACAAGACTGTAAATAACACCTAACAGAGAACAACAAAATAAAATGACGCTCCAAGCAAAACTCATATTATGTGATGAATAAAAATATAGCTCCAAGTAAGATATACCGATAGTGTTGAAGACGAAAGAGGGGATGCCTTCCGGGGCATCCCCAAGCTTAACTGATTGAGTCTTCCTTGAATATTACCTTGAATATTACCTTGGGTGTTCATTGGGCCTCCCCAATCTTAGGTTCTTGTCACTCCTTATTCTCCTCATATCGGTATCTCACCCAAAACTTGAAAACTTCAATCACACAAAACTTAACGGAACTTTGTGAGAAGGGTTAGTGTAATAAAGATAGATCATTCACTTAGGTATTGTCAATAACAGATTCATAATTATTAACACATGATACCTACTGTATTCCATCATTCCCACAATTTATATTACTCAATATAAGCTATATGAACACTTGAAACAAGCAAACTATGTATGCAAAACAAAATCTGTCAAAACAAGAACAGTCTGTAGAGATCTGAATGACCACCATACTTCCCTGACTCTAACCATTCTGAAAAAATAGTAAAACTCAAGGAATTGCATGTAAATTTTGTGTAAAAAAATTCAGAATTTTTTGAGGCTTAAAATCAGATAATTCATATACTAAACTTTCTATTTTTGCACAGAATCAAACAAGCAAGTATCAACACTATCCCAAAGGCTTTACTTGGCATTTTATTGAAATAAAATACACAAAACATGATTACTACAATAGCTTAATCATGTGGAAACATCAAAACAGAAGGTAAAAGTTTTGGGTTGTCTCCCAACAACTGCTTTTCTTTAATGCCTTTTAGCTAGGCTTGATGATTTCAATGATGCTCGTATAGGAATAATAATTGAAACATGCAAAAGATTATGGGAGCAAGCACATTTAAGTCTAACTCACTTCCTATGCATAGGGATTTTGTGAGCAAACAACTTTTGGGAGCAAGAATCAACTAGCATAGGAAGGGAAAACAAGCATAATTTCAAAACCTTGAATACATACAGAGGAAACTAGATATTATTGCAATTCCTACAAGCATATATTCCTCCCTCATAATAATTTTCAGTAGCATCATGAAGGAATTCCACAATATAACCAGCACATAAAGCATTCTTTTCATGATCCACAAGCATAGAAAATTTGTCACTCTCCACATAAGCAATTTTCTTCTCATTCATAATAGTGGGAATAAACTCAACAAAATAATTATCATGAGATACTTGATTGACATAACCACACTCAATATTAAAATCATGGTGACAAGTTTCATGGTTATTCACACTCTTTATAGCATACATGTCATCATCATAATCTAGGAAGGACTGGGTAGGAAAGCTAAATGAAACACTATAAGGCCTACCGCACCACCTACAAGATATCCCATGGGAATGTCTCCATACAAAAGGGTATAGGGGAAGGCTTGTCATTTACCTTTAGAACTAGAGTATAAGTCTTTTTAAGGGCAATCAAGAACATTTATCTTAATCTTAAGGAAGGTGGAGATAAAAGGTCGCTAGATATACATGCTTTAGGAGAACTTTGCAATAATGCTTACGAGTGTACCCGACTAATAAAGATAAGGTTAAGATGTTGCATGATCGTAAGATGCTGAAATGAACCTTCACTGTGGAGTGGGGGCTCCTCCCATTTAATTCTTGTCTCAAGTTGTTTCCCGGGAAACTCATGTCTCCCTGGGAAGGATCATATGATATAGAAGAGGTGTATAACTCTGGAGTTGTTAGGCTAAAAGGAGAGAAAGATGGAACCTGGATCGTGAATGGGCAACCCTTGAAGCTATACCTTGCAGATGAACAATCGTAAGAATGGGAAATAGAGGAGGTAAGTTTTCTCACAATTGAGCAAGCCGAATCCCTCCGGAAGGAACGAAAAGTACGAAACAACACTTTGGTAAAGTGGAAGTAAATACACAAGTAGAAGTTGTACATTTTGTTTTGATTAGACCTATTAATCTTGAATCTAATTGGTTGGAATTTTCGTCTATAGTTGGGAGCTTTGTCACTAATATTTTAGAGAGGAAAAAAATTCTAAGGAAAAAACTGGCACAACGACAACAGGTTGAAAGATGGTGTTCCAAACGATTGTGCGCATCCGCGTCGGTGGTCGTGCGGATACGAGATGGAAGAGACGCGGAGCCCAAAGTGAAAGACACGATATCATACGGATGCCTACGTCCGTTTGAGCGGTCATTTGAGTTCTCTTCGATGAGGACCACGATCATAGAGTCAAAGATGGCGTTGTAAGCAACCGGTTGTGCTCGTATGAGAAATCATATGCATTCTTCACCACAACAAGTATGTGAAAGAAAAGGGAGAGGAAAGTATCTCGGCACGCAATCAAATGACCAGCTATACAAGCGCGAGCACCCGTATGGAAGGTCGTCCTTTGGTATGTTTCTGTGATTCTTACCCGATTTTGTTTTGATTTATTTCTAACTAACTCTTTATCCTTGATCTTGTGATTTCTTGCAAACTTCGTCTTTGTAAGAAGATAAAGGGCACGTCCTTAAGTCCTAAACCATCTGATCACACATCTCCTTTGCTTCCCATCTTCTCCAAAAAGCTTTAGTTGCAGAAAATAAGCATGATCGCTAACATGAGCAACAAAACCTCATACACCTATGCTTGCATAATCCCCTTGCCCAACTTGGATGATGGTGTGCCCCAAGGATGGGAAGACTTGAGGAAGCTAAGCCTCAAGGAGTAATCACATCAAGAGAAGAAAGGGCTGGAGGAGAAGGTCGGGGTGGTGGAGATCAAGGAGGAAGAACAAGCAAAAGAGGGAGATGACGACACCACTTCAGACGGGTACCCTCCAAATACCTAGCAATTCAATATCCATGGATCTATTCCATTACTTCCTCTATGGCCTGCTTAAGCTGAATGGGTAAAGGAGCCATCGACCACGAAGGAGATAAAGGAAAAGATTAGGGAATTCGAGAAGGTTTCAAAGGCTTGTGTGAATGTGATCGGAGATGGGATTGATTCTTACTGGTTGACGAGTAAAGATTTGAGGAAAGAATGGATGACCTTTTTCATAAGATCGGGCTTATGATTGATACTCTTAACAACATGACATGGCTTGAGACTACGTCGGTATTTCCCCAAAGAGGAAGGGATGATACAGCACCACGACGGTAAGTATTTCCCTCAGTTTATGTAACCAAGATATCAATCCGTAGAGGAAGATCACGCACCCACATAAGCAGGACCTGCATAGAAACAACAAATACTTGCAACCCAACGCGAAAGAGAGGTTGTCACGCTCTCTACGGTAATACGATAGATTAGGTAGTGATAGTTTTGGCAAATAGATCACGCAAGAACACAAAGTAAAATAAATAAACAAAAAGTTCAGCAAGGTATTTTTGTTTTTTTTAATAATAGATCTAAAAACAAAAGTTGCAAATAGTAGATCGGAAAGCAATATGTTGGAAAAGTAGACCCGGGGGCTGTAGGGTTCGCTAGTGGCTTCTCTCATGAGTATAGAACATGGTGGGTGAACAAATTACGGTTGGGAAGTTGATAGAAGATCAAATAATCATGACGATATCGAAGACAATGATCATTATATAGGCATCACGTCCAAGATAAGTATACCAAAATGATTCTGCATCTACTTCTATTACTCCACACATCGACAGCTATCCAGCATGCATCTAGTGTATTAAGTTCATGGAGAAACGGAGTAATGCAATAAGAATGGTGACATGGTGTAGACAAGATCTATTCATGTAGGAATACACCCCATCTTGTTATCCTTAATGGAAACGATACATACGTATCTTGCTGCCCCCTCTATCACTTGGAAAGAACACCACAAGATGGAACCCATCACAAAGCACCTCTTCCCGTGGCAAGAAAAATCGATCTAGTTGGCCTAACTAAACCAAAGATTCAAAGAAGAAATACGAGGCTATAAGTAATCATGCAAATAAGAGATTAAACAACACTCAAATCATATTCATGGATAGAAACTAATCATGAACTCAAAATTCATCGGATCCCAAGAAACACGCCACAAAAGTCATTACATCAAATATATCTCCAAGAGACCATTGTATTGAGAAACATAGATAGAGAGGAAGCCATCTAGCTACTGCCTACGGACCCGTAGGTCTATGGTGGACTACTCACACATCATCGAAGAGGCACCTATGAACAAGATGAACCCCTTCGCGATGGTGTTAGATTGGATCTCAAGGTTCTAGAACTTGAGACAGCTAGAATTGTGTTTCGTCGACTCCCCTAGGGTTTTTGGATTTTTAGTGAATTTATAGGCTCGATAGTTGGTTGAGGGGGTGCCCGAGGTGCCCACCCCCACCAGGCCGCACCAGGGGCCTCTCGCGCGCCATGTTGGGGGTGGCCACCCTGGGCCCGCTCTCCTAGTGTTGTTTGGCCCATCTTCTTTCTTGTGGTCTAGAAAAAATCCACAAAAATCCCTGCAGCGTTTGGCCTCCATTTGCTACTGATTTTCTGTAAAGTAAAAAACAAGCAAAAAACAGCAACTGGCACTTCGGGACTATGTCAATAGGTTAGTCCCAAAAAATGATATAAATTGCCATGAAATGATTGTAAAACATCCAATATTGATAATATAACAACATTGAACAAGCAAAGAATGATAGATACGTTGGAGACGTATCAGCATCCCCAAGCTTAATTCCTACTCGTCCTCGAGTAGGTAAATGATAAAAACAGAATTTTTGATGTGGAATTTTGCCTATCATGTTCATCACATGTTTTTTTCTTTATGGCATGGACATTTGGACTTTTTATATGGTTAAAAGCAATAGTCTAGTTTTGACATGAAAACTTTAATACTCAATCATATAAACAAGCAACCAATTATTTCAAAATATCAACGCTAAAGTAAGTTATCCCTAGCCCATCATGCTCAATCATTGATCAATTCACAATACACACTCAAATATTAGCTACACCTAATGCTCAAGTACGATCATAGTGCCCCCTAGTTGGTTTTTATAAGAGAAGATGGAGACTCAAATTGAAAAATAAAAATTGCATAAAGTGAAAAGATAGGCCCTTCGCAGAGGGAAGTAGGGATTTGTAGTGCTAGAGCTCAAGTGTTTAAATTGATAGAGAAAAATATTTTGAGTGGAATGCCTATCCTGTCAACGAAAATGACTGAGAGATCTCAATATCTTTTCACATTAGATGCATCATAGGCGGTTCCCAAAGAGAAAATAAAGTTTATTCCTTTTTCCACCATACTTTCACTTTCCATGGCTAGCCGAATCCACGGTTGCCTTCCATACCAACACTTTCCAAGGAATTTATTATTTGACAACATAAAGTAAAAAAATCTTTTTCATTTTGGGACTGGGCATTCCTATTACCGCCATACTCTCGTGCAATGACAAGTGAATAAACACTCATCTTGAGAATAACACATCTAGCATGAAAAAATATTGCTCACCCCCTACCGTTTCACGAGCGGTACGAGCACACAAAAAGGAAAGTTTATTTTGAAAGTTTAGAGATGGCACATACAAATTTTCTTGGAATGGAATGGAAATACCGTATATAGGTAGGTATAGTGGACTCATATGGAAAAACTTGGTTTAGGGATTTTGGATGCATAAGTAGTATTTCTAGTTAGTACAAGTGAAGGCTAGCATGATGTGGAGAAGCATACAACAAAGAAATGAAAAATCACATAAGCGAGAACTAAGCATAACTAAGACTGAATAATGCACCATATGTTGGATGTAATTTCATAGCACAACAATTGACTTTTGATGCTTGCATAGGGAATCACAAACCTTAACACCAATATTCTTACTAAGCATAATCACTCACTAACATAACTCACATATCACTACCGTCATGTCTCAAAACTATTACAAGGAATCAAGTTTAATTTGTCCAATGATCTTCATGAAAGTTTTTATTATATCCCTCTTGAATATCTATCACTTTGGGACTAGTTTCATATGTTGCAATTGCTTCTGATAAGATCACATGGATATAAGTGAAGAACATGAGCATATAACTTTCATCTCTCAAAATAATATAATTGAAGCATGATAGGATTTATTCAAAATAACTAACTCTCAAGTTAATATAAGTGAAGCATGAGAGCATGTCTTCAAACATGTAAAAGCACGTCGTGCTCAAAAAGATATATGTGAAGCAGTAGAGCAATTCCTTTGCTCAAATAGATTTAAGTGAAGCATAAAGAGCAATTCTAACAAATCGTAGAATATTTTTGGCTGTCTCAAATAGGAGTGTGAAGCAAGGATAAAAGCAAACAAAACAAAGATACAAGACTCTCCAAGCAAAGCTCATAATATGTGACGAATAAAAATATAGTTCGAAGTAGTATACCAATGGTTGTTGGAAGAAAGAGGGATGCCACTCGGGGCATCACCAAGCTTAGTTGATTTTTACTCTTTGGATATTACATTGTGTTTCTGTAGCATCCTCAAGCTTTGAATCTTCTAACTCCTTATTCCTTCCTCCATCATGATCACACCCAAAACTTGAAAACTTCAATCACACAAAACTTGACAAAATTCTCGTGAGATCCGTTAGCATAATGAAGAAAATTACCACTTTAGGTACTGTTTTAAACCCATTCATATTTTAATATTGCATTATAACTACTGTATTCTAACTTTACCATGACTTATACTCCCCAATACAGGCCATAGATTCATCAAAACAAGCACAAAATGCAATGAAAACAGAATCTATTTCAGACATGATAGTCTGTAGTAATATGCACTCTACCCATACTTATGGAACTCTAATGTTTTTCAAACACTAGGACATCGTAAATAATTTGTATACAAATACTGTGTTAAAATTTCATCTCAATATCATGTTCCAGTAAAAAATGAAAATTCGTGCACTGGGAACAATGTTTCTGTTTCAGATTCAGCATTGTTTCTACTCATCTTATTGGTCATCCTAAAGGCATTACTTGGAACAAACACTAAATAAATCAAATAGAATCATAATTTTGCAAAACACTCAAAAAATAAATAAAAATATAAAAATAATTTATTCATTGGGTTGCCTCCCAACAAGCGTTGTCGTTTTACGCCCCTAGCTAGGCATAACACATAGATTCAAGTATTGTCATCCTTAGTTTGCACTCCATAGAAGGCCCTCATGATTGATTCATGTGGTGGCTTAATGATTGTTCTAGGGAAGTGTTCCATACCCTTTCTAAGGGGAAACTAAAACTTAATATTGCATTCTTTCATATCAATCACGGCACCTATAGTGCGTAAAAACGGTCTACCAAGTATGATAGGACAAGACGGATTGCAATCAATATCAAGAACAATAAAATCAATGGGAACATAATTCCTATTTGCAAGAATAAGAACATGATTAATTCTTCCCAAAGGCTTTTTAATAGTGGTACGCCAGGTGCAAATTAAGAGAACATTCTTCAATATTGGTCAGACCAAGCACATCACATAGAGATTTCGGAATTGTGGAATGATTAGCACACGAATCACACAAATCAAAGCATTCATAATTTTTAATCTTGAATTTAATGGTAGGTTCCCACTCATCATGTAATTTTCTAGGAATTGAAATCTCTAATTCCAACTTCTCTTCTAAAGATTTCATCATGGCATCAATGATATGTTTAGTAAAAGATTTATTTTGTTCATAAGCATGGGGTGAATTTATCATAGAATGAAGCAAAGAAATACAATCAACCAAGGAGAAACTCTCAGAATTAAAATCTTTGTAATCAAATATAGTGGGCACATCACTGTTAAAGTTTTCACCTCTCCAAACCCACTTTTATCAAAAATTTCATCACCCGCCAAATCATTGGGACGCCCTCTAACTAAAGTTGACTCTTCTTCAGTCCCTTTATCATCAATTTAAAATTTCTAAAAAAGGAATCAATAGAGAAAACACCAATCATTTTAAGATCTTTGTCATTGTTATGAAAGTAATCACTAGAAAACGCTTTTTTTTAAAATTCTCTTTTAGCTCTAAGCATAGCGGTTCTTTTCTTACTTTCATCCATAGAAACATATAAAGCGTTAATTGATTCATTTATCTTAGGTGGAAAAGCATGCAACTTGAGATTTTCAACATCATTGGAAATTCTATCAATGCTTCTAGACATATCATCAATCTTATTCAACTTTTCTTCTATCGTGGTATTGAAAGACATTTGAGCATTGATAAATTATTGAAAAATATTCTAAAAATCAGAGGTGTTCCTATTATTATTTTTGTAATAATTACCATAGGAATTACCATAATTATTAGAGGAATTTCTAGGAAAAGGCCTGGGATTAAAATTACCTATATAAGCATTGTTTTGAAGTTGTTTCGCGAGATGAAATTCACATCTACGGAGTCAACATTTTTCTTAATCAAAGTAGACAAAGGAACATCATTAAGATCAAGAGCAGCATTTTTACTAGCAACCAACTTAATAAGAGCATCAACCGTTTCACTCAAAGTACTAATTGCCTCTACCGAATTAACCTTTTTACTACAAGGTGCTCTTTGGGTATGCCATTGTGAATAATTTGTCATGATATTATCTAGAAATTTTGTAGATTCACCCAAAGTAATTTCCATAAAAGTACCACCCACGATGGAATCTAAAAGATTTGTAGAGACAAAATTCAATCCAGCATAATAAAAAAATTGTATGATCATCCAAAGATTTAAACCATGAGTAGGACAATTTCTTAGCATCAACTTCATTCTTTCCCAAGATTGTAAAACATGCTCATGCTTAGGTTGCTTAAAATTCATGATTTGAGTTCTAAGGGAGATAATTTTCGTGGGCGTAAAATACTTAGTAATAAAAGCATCCTTGCACTTATCCTAGGAATCGATACTATTGCGACGCAAAGAAGAAAACCAAATTTTTGCACGATCCCGCAAAGAGAAAAGAAACAGATTCAACTTCACAATATCATTGTCCACATCTTTTTTTCTTTTGCATATAACGTAATTCCACAAAGGTATTTAGATGGGATGTGGCATCCTCATTAGGACTACCGGAAAAATGATCTTTCATGACAAGATTCAACAAGCGGCATAAATATCACAAGACTCCACACTAGTTGTGGGAGGAGCAATGGGAGTGCTAATAAAATCATTATTATTGGTGTTGGAAAAAAACACAACTTGGTCTTTTCTTGAGTCATCATGACTACGCAAACAACATTGCAAGCAAAGAAGAGATCTGACGAGAAAAAGGCAAACGAAAAAGAGAGACCAAATAAAATGGCAAATTTATGAAGTGGGGAGAGGAAAATGAAAGGAAAATGGAAAGTAATGTAAATTGCAAGGAGATGAGATTTGTGATTAGGAACCTGGTAGATGAGATTGCTTCCTCCACTGCAACAGTGCCAGAAATTCCTTAGATGTGGCTTGAGACTGCGTCGGTATTTTCCCAAAGAGGAAGGGATGATGCAGCATAGCGACAGTAAGTATTTCCCTCAGTTTACGAAACCAAGGTATCAATCCGTAGAGGAAGATCATGCACCCACGTAAGCAGCACCTGCACACAAACAACAAATACTTGCAACCCGACGCGAGAGAGAGGTTGTCACGCTCTCTATGATAATACGATAGATTAGGTAGTGATAGTTTTGGCAAATAGATCTCGCAAGAACACAAAGTAAAATAAATAAACAAAAGGTGCAGCAAGGTATTTTTTGAATAATAGATCTGAAAACAAAAGTTGCATATAGTAGATCAGAAAGCAATATGTTGGAAAAGTAGACCCGGGGGCCATAGGATTCACTAGTGGCTTCTCTCATGAGTATAGCACATGGTGGGTGAACAAATTACGGTTGGGAAATTGATAGAAGATCAAATGATCATGACGATATCCAAGGCGATGATCATTATATAGGCATCACGTCCAAGATAAGTAGACTGAAACAATTGTACATCTACTTCTATTACTCCACACATCAACCGCTATCCAGCATGCATCTAGTGTATTAAGTTCATGGAGAAACGGAGTAATGCAATAAGAATGGTGACATGGTGTAGACAAGATCTATTTGTGTAGGAATACACCCCATCTTGTTATCCTTAATGGAAACGATACATACGTGTCTTGCTGCCCCTTCTATCACTTGGAAAGAACACCGCAAGATGGAACCCATCACAAAGCACCTCTTCCCATGGCAAGAAAAATCGATCTAGTGGTCCTAACTAAACCAAAGATTCAAAGAAGAAATACGAGGCTATAAGTAATCATGCAAATAAGATATCAAATAATACTCAAATCATATTCATGGATAGAAACTAATCATGAACTCAAAATTCATCGGATCCCAACAAACACACCACAAAAGTCATTACGTCAAATAGATCTCCAAGAGACCATTGTATTGAGAAACATAGATAGAGAGGAAGATACCTAGCTATTGCCTATGGACCCATAGGTCTATGGTGTACTACTCACACATCATTGGAGAGGCACCTATGAAGAAGATGAACCCCTCTATGATGGTGTTAGATTGGATCTCGAGGTTCTGGCACTTGCGGTGGCTGGAATTGTGTTTCGTCGACTCCCCTGGGGTTTTTGGATTTTTCAGGGAATTTATAGGCTCGATAGTCGGTTGAGGGCGCGCCCGAGGTGCCCACCCCCACCAGGCCGCGCCAGGGGCCTCTAGCGCACCCTAGTGGAGGGTGGCCACCCTGGGCCCCCTCTCCTCGTGTTTTTGGCCCATTTGCTTTCTTCTGGTCTAGAAAAAATCCACAAAATCCTCACAGCATTTGGGATCCATTTGGTACAGATTTTCTGTGAAGTAAAAAAATAGAAAAAACAACAACTAGCACTCTCGCACTATGTCAATAGGTTAGTCCCAAAAAATGATAAAGTTTCTATAAAATGATTATAAAACATCCAATATTGATAATATAACAGCATGGAACAAGCAAAAATTATAGATCCATTGGAGACGTATCACAACACCATTACACATCTTCAGTTTTTGACCTAGGTTGTAAATGATCAGCAAGTCATGACTTAACAGCATCTTCGCTGCCTTACAAGGTTTGCAGAAGTGAGCATGAAACACTTAGTGCCTGGATATCTGTGGATTGATGGTAAGCTTGGGGGAGATTCATGTGCACTTTATCTCTTTACCTTTTGTCCATTTTTTCACGCAAAATTAGGGTATAAGTTTTATTTTTGATAAGGTCGAACTATCGATTTTTCCTCCTGAATAAGGGATGATCCTTTCCAATGAGTATATGCATATCTTGATGTGTGAGATCATTGTTTTTTTATTTGGGAACATACTTGATGATTGTTGTGATCTAAATAGTAGCACATAATTACTTGCATGATGATTAAAAGTACTCTGTATCGCAGTTGTTAATTTTTTTTAAAGGAGATAAAATAACTATATATGCAGGCTCATTGAGGTGTTCAATTTACAATAGGGCATGCAAATAAATTAATCCTTTATAAAAATTCAAAAGTGCTTTTGTAAATTAAGTCTTTGCAAGAATCATGGTTGGCTTGCATATCATACCAAAGATTGAAATGATCCTTCACCATGACTCGGTGAGAAGAGACTAAATCCTTTGAAGAATAAAAGATCTCGATAAGAAAAGGAGGGAAATAAAAACGGCTAGCCTAGTTGAAACAACAATGAATGAGGATATGAAGTTGTTACTTATCCATAGAAAAATTAAGTAACAAGGTGTGGATGCATGCATCATCATTATCATAGTAAGTATGAGCTATCATTCGCTATAGATCTTTATGATAAACCATTCCTCCTAAAATTAATGGACTCATACCTTTTAGTATTCGTATCTCATAGACATAAGGTTGACCTTGTTCTTTACAAGCCACAGTACTTGCTCGGGGACAAGAAAGACTTAAGCTTGGGGGAGTTGATGAGTCCAATTTATGTGATAGCTTTAATGTGTATTTTGTGCCTACACAGTAGGCTTTGTGGAATTTTACCCTGTTCGTGCACTTCTTACTTTTGATAATCCCGCAGGTGACATCTTTTGGATCAATTACCATTCCATGGAGAAAATCCTCCGAAATGGTAGTGGAATCACGTATTGTAAGTAATATCACTTTTCATAAAAGGATCAAGCAAGAAGGGCAAAGAAACGGGCATCGTTGTGCTTCTAGAGTGAAAAAAACTGTTCAGTACAAACGCAATTGCTTGTATGAGCAGTCGTATGAGCCATCGTATACCAAAAACTCTTCCAGAAGGCAAAACCCTAGCCTCTGGAACCCATCCGGAGGAAGTATAAACCATGAGAAGAAGGGGATTATTCTCACCATGAAGAGTACAACATCCTCATCACCGTCTTCATCACCATCATACACTCCATCATCATCATCATCATCCTCCACATCCTTATCATCTACAACCTCAAGAACCCTAGTGAATCCTTTGGTGCATTATTTGAATCAGTCATCCATGTATGCCATTACTGTTCCTGTGATGTGTGTTGTTCCCATGTGTGAGTAGACCCCTAGTTCTTGGGGATATGGATGAACATTGGTATGTGTACAATCTGAAACGTTATTGTGGATATGAGATCCTCTGTTGAATGCTTAGTTTGATAACTTCATGAATGTTGTGAAGGGTCCCCACTCAGCATTTGTGCCTTATGGCCACGAAGTATATCACTGTCATTGTAGAGGTCTGGGTTGTGGAGGTAATGCGAGTGAAAGTAAAAGCCTACTACCCCTAGCATTTACAATTTACTAGGGAATTATGGAGAACCCTTAGAGAGGCCGTGTCCATGGTGTAACCCTTAATTATCATGAGTTGTAAGCCTTAGGGGGAGACTAATGGTGGCGTGTGTGGCACGAAGTCTACTACGAGTAGAATGTGTATGGTACCCAGCTCTGCCCAGCATAATCATTAATCGTGGCTCAAGTATCCATTCCATATTATTCTCATGCATAGGTGTGCAAGAAACATACCAATGGGGATTCTAGACTCCCTCAGAACGCCTTTTTATTTTGTTGTTTCATCAGTCACTACAATCCTTGTTCTTTATTTACTTCTATGATATTTAGCTACAAATCACTACATTACTCATTAATCATTTATATACGCCCTCGCTCTGCTTTAAGTCTACAATTATCTGCAGATAGAAAGATACATAATTCTCTATAAGAGGCAAAAGTCTCATTCATGTGCTCCATGTGGGATCGATACTCTTACTTTGAAAAGGCTAGAACTAACCCATGTGCACTTGCAGGCCATCAATACCCTTAGTTCGTATATGATAAAGATGTATAAGAGTATCTGAATGGTCCACCACATCAAACATAAGAGTATCCGGTCTTTTATCATTTTAGCAACTTATATGCATGTGTCTCGCGTGGATGGTCCTCTAGGGGTTCAAAGAAAACATGTCCAAACATTGTTCGAACATGTATGTGGACGTAGGAGGGACTACTGCATCTATAAACTGACCCCTCAATCCATCCTCAAATGTCCCTCCAGACAACTTGGTCTTAAAATCGCCACCCAACCGCCCCTCCATATCTAGCCCAAACATTCAAAATATCTGACACCCCTCAAGTCCTCCTAAACGTCCAGGCAGACAACCTTGTTTTAAAATCACCAACCAACCACCCGTCCATACACAGCCAAATGTTTGGGCTATCCGACGCCCCTCGGATCCTCATGAAACGTCAAGGCGGACAACTTGGTCTTAAAATTGCCACCCAACCACCCGACCATACCCAGCCCAAATGTTCAAGCTATCTGACACCCCTCAAACCTAGTCTATATGTGAGGCAGAATTGAGTCTGCCCAGACATGCCTAGGCACATCTGCCCCATCGAAACGGCCCACCTCGACCCCACATATATCTCGTCCCTATCCGCATTCTGGATCAAATCCTAGCCCTGTTTGCTAGTTCACAATACTTTTAGTCCACTCCGCCCATCACCATTTGTAATTTCTGACCAATTTTCACACAACACGAGTAACAGATCTGAGTCTGGCAACTGTGGGTCCGTCCATGAGGACATCATCCCCTACAAGCACCAAGAGGAGGTCGCCACTCGGCTTGCTCTCTAGCGGTCCAGGGAGGATACCCAACCGCGTGGTTTCCACAACACCTCCACACAAGTGTGGCATGTATCCAGCGGTGGCTTGAGGCCGGTGACCGCTCCGAAGCCAGAGAAGACGATGGTGGCTTCTGAGTAAGCCCTGTATTAGGTCCTTGTCCCCACGACGTCCGGCTTTTAGTCCGAGGCCTATCATGCTCGTCGTGCCCACCATGGTAGGGTCAAGGAGTGCCACTCTATGGAGGGTGATTCACACGGTGGCACATTGTAGAAGGCCGCAAAGGATATCTGCGCCCGGATCTTGACGAAGCGGCGGGCCTGGATGGCGCGGGTGCTCCAGTGTCCTCATTGTACCTAGTAGAACATGCCTAATTTTGTTAGTCCGATGACATGTATGATCAACAAACTTAGTTTATGTCTTGTATGAACTATGTGATATGATCTATATAAATTGTAATGTACGTCGTTTGATGTACATTACATAAAGGTGTATGGATTTGAGGATTTACATATGAGAGGGACGAATTGGACGTGAACAAATAAGGGGTGACTGACGCTTTCTAGGACGTGGCAGAGCATCTACAACCGGATCCCCTATATCCGCCCCAAATGCTCAGGCGGGCTACCCGATTAGTGCCCAAACGTATTTTGTCCATACAACTAAGCTCCTCATAGCCGGACCAAACGTCTAGGCTCACCAACACTCCCCGTACCCGGCCCATGTCTAGGGTGAATATTGTTATGTTATGCCCCAAATTCAAATATAAAGAGAAAGGCCAACTTCTAACAAGCGAGCAGAGCGAGGCCCATCGTTAGTAGGCTTGGGCCGGATACCCCCCCCCCCCAGTATGTATCGGGATTGACCTAGGACTCGTACGTTATATATACCTCTTGTAAGCCATTACATGGGATAAGTTGATTAGTTGTTAATCCCCGGCATTTGCAACCTCTCCCAATATAGTGAAGTTTGGCAGGATGGCCCCGTGGTTTTTTCCCTTTGTGTTGGAGGGGGTTTCCACCTTAAAATCTCGTGTCCCCTACTTGATTTTGTTCTTCATCGTGTTTGATTGCGTGTTGTATCTCTAACAAGTTGCATCAGAGCCTTGTTTCTGTTTAGGTTTTTTTGATGACATGGCATCGATGAAGTTCGATCTTCTGCTGCTAGATTACGACACCAGATTTTCTTTGTGGCAAGTGAAGATGCGGGCAGTGTTGGTGTATCCCGATCTGGATGGCGCGCTCGATGGATTCGGTTGTAAAGAACATAAGACTTGGATGGTTGATGAGAAGCGTAGAGATCGTAACGCTATGTCTCTGATTCATCTTCACCTATCTAACAATATTTTGCAATAATTGTTGTCAGAGAAAACTGCAGTAGGACTCTAGATCAAATTGGAATCGATCTGTATGTGCAAGGATGTAACGAGTAAGAAGATGAGGTTGTTCACGCACAAGTTGCAAGCAGGTGGTTCGATGCTTAACCACTTAGAGATCTTCAAGGAGATTGTCTCTAGCTTATAGTCTATCAAGGTACAGTATGATGATGAAGATTTAGGTCTTCTAATTTTATGATTGCTACCTAGTTCCTTTGCAAATTACCAAGATATGTTATTATATAGCTATGATGAACTAACCGTTGCGAAAGTATATGATGAAAGATATGTTGACATCTGAGGAATCGTCCTCCAAAGGAGAAGCATTGCATGTACGAGGTAGGCCTGAGCAGAAAACATACAACCCTAACAATAGAGATAAAAGTAAGACTGGCAGAGGTCGTTCGAAGTCCGGAGGATCTGGGAAAGAAAAGTTCTACATGCATTGTAAGAAACGGGGCCACCTCATTGATGAATGTTGGAAGCTGGAAAATAAGGAGAAAACGAATGGTACATGGAAACCTAAAAACAAATCGAAAGGTGCTGGTAAGGTCAATGTTACATCTGGTAATAAGTCCGATTCAGATGATGCTCTAGTTGTTTTTATTTGTTGTGTTTCATGTCATGATGAATGGATACTTGATTTTGCATGTTCGTTTCATATATGTTGTAAGATAGATTGGTTAAGTACTTATGAGTATGTGCAGAGTGTAGTTGTTGTGTGTATGGGAGATGAAAACCCACATGAGATTGTGGGCATTGGCTCTGTTCACATCAGGACGCATGATGGCATGATACACACGTTGACAGATATGAGGCACATACCAGGCATGGCTAGAAACCTCATCTCGCTGAGTACTCTTGATGTCGAAGGGTACAAACACTCTAGTTCAGGTGGATTTTTGAAGGTAACAAAATGTTACCTCGTTCATATGGTAGGTGATATGAATTCTACCAAGTTATACATTCTTAGGGAAGCACTATTAGTGGTATTGTTGTTGTTGTTGTTGTCTTGTTGTTGTTACTTCTGGTAAATCCGGTAAAAATAATATTTGGCATATGTGCCTTGGGCATATGAGTAAACTTGGCATGGCAAAATAAACCAAGAGGGAACTCCTAGATGGCTGCAACGTAAGTGATTGAGAGTTCTGTGAGCATTGCATCTTTGGTAAGCATAAGAGGGTAAGGTTCGATGTTGTTGTTCATACCACATAAGGTATACTAGATTATGTGCATGCTTATTTGTGGGGACCTTCCCGTAAACCCTCGCTTGCTGGTGCTCGTTATATGCTTACAATTATTGATAACTACTCCAAAAAATGGTTGCTTTATTTTCTAAAAAATAAATATGATGTGTTTGATGCCTTTAAGGATTTGAAAATTATGGTAGGAAGGCAAGCTGAGAGGAAGGAAAAATTACTCTGTACTGACAATGGTATGCCATTCTGTTCAAAAGTTCTTAACAGTTATTGCAGAAACTTGGGCATCGTCAGGCACCACGCCATCCCATACTCTTCAACAGAATGGTGTGGCTGATCGTATGAACAGAATTATCATCTCCACGGCTCGCTGCATGTTGTCCAATGCTTGCACAGGCAAACACTTTTGGGCTGAAGCGGCCTCCACCGTGTGCTACCTCATCAGTAGGTCTCCATCCATTCCACTTAATGAGAAAAATCCCATTGAGGTATGGTCTGGTACACCGACTGATTATTCATAGTTGAGAGTTTTTGGTTGCACTGCATATGCACACGTTGATAACATAAAACTTGAGCCTAGAGCTACTAAGTGTGTGTTTGTTGGATATGGTTCAGGAGTAAAGGGATACTGGTTATGGAATCCTGAAACTAATAACGTTTTTTCTGAGCAAGAGCCTTGTTTTCAATGAATATGTTATGTATCATGATGATCTGTCCATAGATAGTTTTGATATGGAGCCACAACGAGTTAATGTGCAAGTGGAGCATTTTGATGAGGAGGAAAACGAAATTGTTGATAATAATGTTGTTGCTCCAGATGCACAGGTTCATGATAATGTTGATGATGCTCCAAATACATAGGTTCATCATTATGATGATGTTGTGCAACGCTCACCCCCTTTTTTGCAGCCACAAATTCAGTCTCTTGTAGATGGCGGGAGAAAGAGATTCATTAACAAACCTAAACGCCTAAGTGAGGAGTCTGACATTCTTCATTATGATTTTAGTTGTGCAGAATAGGTTGAGAACATCCAATAGCCATCCACATACACTGAAGTCGTTGTCTCTGGTGACCACAAGAAGTGGATTGCTGCTATGCAGGAAGAGATGCAATCACTTGAGAAAAATGGCACATGGGATGCTGTGCACTTGCCTAAACAAAAGAAGACTGCTTGTTGCAGATGGATCTTCAAAAGAAAGGAAGGTTTGTATCCTAGTGAGCATGCAAGGTTTAATGCAAGGTTAGTGGCTAAGTGCTTTTGTCAGATACCAGGTATTGATTATAATGATGTGTTCTCTCCAGTTGTCAACCCTAGTTCCACTTGTGCCTTTTTTGGTATTGTTGCTATGAATGATCTTGAGCTTGAGCAGTTAGATGGCAAGGCTACTTTTCTGCATGGAGAACTAGATGAGGAAATTTACATGGACCGACCAGAAGGTTTCATAGTGCTTGGTAAGGAGAAATTTGTTTGCAAGTTAAAGAGGTCCCTATATGGTTTGAAACAGTCTTTGGGACATTGGTATAGAAGATTTGATTCATTTATGATTGCACATGGATTTAAGAGGTCTACATATGATAGTTGTGTTTACATTAAATTTGTTGATGGATCACCTATATAATTGTTGTTATATGATGATGATATGTTGATTGCTACCAAGGTCAAGAGAGATCACTTCTTTAAAGGCACGGTTAAGTAGTGAGTTTGACATGAAGGATCTTAGTGCTGCTAAGAAAATTCTAGGTATGGAGATTACCAGGGATAGAAATTCTGGTTTGCTATTTCTTAGCCAGCAAAGTTACATTCATAAAGTTCTTCATCATTTTAACATGCATGATGCTAAGTTAGTAAGAACTCCCGTTTCTTCTCATTTCAAATTGCCATCTTCTCATTGTCCTAGTACAGAGGAAGAGTTTGAGTATATGTCAAGAGTTATATATTCTAATGTTGTCGGCTCTTTATTGTATGCAATGGTGTGTTCTAGGCCTGATTTGTCCTTTGCAATGAGTTTGGTCATTAGATATATGGCTAACCCTCGTAAAGAACATTGGAAGATTATTTAGTGGATTTTCAGTTATCTTCGTGGCACTTTCAATGCTTGTTTGAAATTTGTAAGGACTGGTGAGGGACTAGCTGGCTATGTGGATTTAGATTTTGCTTCCAGCAATTTCAAGAGAAGGTCCCTTACAGGTTATGTGTTCACTATTGGTAGTTGTGTCGTGAGTTGGAGGGCCACACTACAGGTAGTAGTTGCTCAATCTACCACTGAAGCAGAATAAATGGCTATTGTAGAAGCATGTAAAGAATTAGTTTGGCACAAAGCTTTGTATGTTGAGCTTTGTGGAGATAATTCTTCCATTAATCTGTTTGTGATGGAAAAAGTACCATATGATAGAGTTATATTTATGTTGTCTTTTGGTCTTCTACATATTGGCTTTTGGCCTCCCTCATGTAAATGTATATATGATACCTTTGGCCTTCAGATAGCCTTTGGCCTCCAGATAATACAATTTTCTATTCCAACATGGTATTAGAGTTGTAAAGTATTTTTCCTGATCCAATCTTCTCTAACGCTACCGGGCGCTACCGGCCTCCCACCCACATGTTGCTGGCCTAGCCACTCTACCTCACATGCTGCTCCTCTACTTGTCAACTCACCCGCTGGAGGTCAATTCCCCTGCTACCGGTCGTGGTTGTTCGTTGTGGATCGTGCAACCTGGTGTGGGTTTATTTCCCATCCAGATCGAAAAGAATTGATGCAGGACAACGCATCCACTTCTCCAAATTCTCGCTGCTTTGTTTGCCTAGGGATCTTTGTCGCCAATGCCATCCTTCTCCTTCCTCCCTACCAGGCAGCCATTGAGGAGGTTCTCCGCCACCGCCGGCGATTTTCAGGCTGTCGCCCGCAGGCCATCCGATGCTGCTCCTCCGGCCGCAGCCTACAGGCCTCCCGGTGCTACTCCTCTGGTCACCGCTACCAGTGCCAACTGCGTCTCCCGCTTGCAAGGCTACTCCTCCCCGAGACCAGATCTAGATTGTGCGTGACGGTTCAGCATGGGTTGGTTATCACCTGGGCTTCTGATTATTTCATTAATAAAAGTGAGAGAGAGAAAAACAGATAGAAAAGTAAAAAATGCTTTCATCGGGTACGCCTCTTCCTCATTGCCCGGTATTTTTCGACAGTATTCTGTATATTGATGTCGTCTCACACAGCCGCTTTTACTCGATTCTTGGTGCTCGCCCGCTTGGAGGTGGTGGTTGTGACTCGACTTCGACACATTTTACGACTACTGGTGCTGCTGGCCTACTGCATCGACTCTTTTGGCGTCTTTTGTTTGCTATGGTGGTTATTCTTCGGCGACTCTTTCCATGGCTTCCACTCGGTGATTGTCGCTCTATGTCGAGTCCCTTTACGGGTTCTGCCGTGGCGTCTACCCACGATTTCAGTGGCCCGTTGCCTTGCCACATGACCTTTACGGGTAATTGTGTCCACTCTTCGTCGGAAGGTGGTTCTACCTTCATCTCTACCACTATGTCCCTGTCTGAGCATGAGATTGCGCAACTCTCATGCCTGCTTGTTGCTTGGGATTTTTCACCGATGGGTTCTGCATGTTCCCCACATGAGTTTTATGGCACTGAGAGAACACCCTCAACTCATTCAGGTACATCCTCATGGATTCTTGATACTAGAGCGTCTTTTCATATGACTTATGATTCTTTCCCTTTGACCTCCATTAGACCAGTTGAGTCCCACATTCGTGTTTTTACTGCTGATGGTACTCCTCTCCCTATCACTAGTCGAGGCACTCTTAGCACATCTTCCTTTCATGGTCTCACTGTTGCTCATGTTCCTCAACTTAGCATGCATCTCTTTTGAGGTAGTCAGGTTGTTGAATCCAGTTTTAGGGTCAATCTCGATTTTGATTCATGTCCTGTTCAGGATCGTCGCATGACTGCTTTGCTTGGTGCTGGCCCTCGACACCATGATGGTCTTTGGGAACTTGATTGGCTTCGTCTTTCCTATGATGCCACCATCGTCAATCTCACGACCTATGTTGATGCATCTGCTAGCTCTTTTCAGCAGTGGCATCATCGTCTTGGCTGTTTATGTGGTTCTCTTCTCTCGTCTCTAGTTCACCGCTGTGTTCTCGAGCCTGTCTCCGGTAATGCTTCATTGGATTTTCTAGGTTGTAGGCTTGGTAAGCAAATACAACTACCCTATCTTCACAGCGAGTCAATGTGTGAGCTTCGTTTTGATCTTGTTCACTTGGGTGTTTGGGTCCGGCTCCTTTCGCTTCGAAAGGTGGTCATCGCTACTCTATTCTCTTTATAGACAACTTTACTCGCTACACTTGGATCTATTTCATGCATGTCTATATAATTTTTTTTGCTGCCATGGTTCATACTCAGTTCTCCACTCCTATTCGAGTTTTTCGTGCGGATTCCTCTTGTGAGCTCTCGTGCATTGCGAGGATTTGTTGCCGAATAGGGTACTCTTCCCCAGTTCTCTTGTCCTGGTGCTCATGCTCTGAACGGTGTGGCTGAATGCAAACACTGCCACCTTCTTGAGATGACGCATGCAATGATGATAGATGCCTCTCTTCCACCTCACTTTTGGTTTGAGGCTATTTCCACTTCTACCTATCTCATCAACATTCAGCCATCTGTTGCTATGCGGTGTGGTATTCCTTTCGAGCGTCTTTTTGATCATTCTCCTGATTATTTGGCACTTCGTTTTTTTTGTTGTGTTTGATATATTCTTATAGCCCCACGTTAATGTACCAAACTGACCACCCATTTTGTTGAGTCAGTCTTTCTAGGATACAATGATGAGCATAAGGGTTATCGGTGTTGGGATCATGTTGGTCACCGGATGCACATTTCCCGGGATGTGACTTTTGATGAGTCTCATCCTTTCTATATTTGTCCATCCTCCTCCACCTTTTCAGTGGAGGACATATATTTTCTCACATTTCCCGATACGATACACCTCCTTCTATGCCCAATATTTCTACTCCTCCTTCCGTTGTTGCAGATCTGACACCATCATCTGCCATAGTTTCTTCTTCCCCCTTGCAGCATGTGTCTTCATCACCGGTGCCTTCCTCATCTCCACCTTCATCGTTGATGTCTTCCCCGTATCCATCTCTATCACCTTCGATGATCCCCCCTCTTCCCTCTTTTCCTTTCCATTACACTCGCCGTCCACGTGTTGTGGATAAGTCCACTCATACGCCATCTTCTGGTGTCTCGTCTTCCTCGTCCTAGCCTACCTATGGTCTTCGGGCTAGGCCTTGCCTTCCTCTTGGCCGTTCTTCTCCTAGCCGATATGGTCTTTCGGCTGTTCTTGAGCCTATCTCTTATCATGATGTTATTGTTCATCCGGAATGGTAGCTTGCTATGGCAGAGGAGCTTGCTGCACTAGAGCGCATCGGCACGTGGGATCTGGTCTCACTTCCTCCATATGTATGTCCCATCACTTTTAAGTGGGTCTGTAATATTAAGACTCGCTCTAATGATTCTCTTGAGCGTTATAAAGCTCGCCTTGTGGCTCGTGGTTTTGAGCAGGAGCATGGTCGTCATTACGATGAGACTTTTGCTCTTGTGGCCCATATGACTACTATCTGCACACTTCTCGCGATGGCATCTATTCTCCATTGGTTTGTGTCTCATCTTGATGTCAAGAATGTGTTTCTTAACTTAATGGTGAGTTGCATGAGGTGGTTTACATGCAACCACCACCTGGGTATTCTGTTCTCGATGGCATGGTATGTCGTCTTCGTCGCTCTCTCCATGGCCTTAAACAAGCCCCCCGTGCTAGGTTTGAGCGTTTTGCCTCTATGGTGACTGTAGTTGGGTTTTCTCCCAATGCTCATGATCCAGCGCTCTTTGTCCATCTTTCTTCTCGTGGTCACACTCTTCTTCTTATACATGTTGACGACATGATCATCACTGGCCATGATTCTGAGTACATTGCCTTTGTCAAGGCCCATCTCAATGAGTAGTTTCTTATGTCCGATCTTGGTCCTCTTCATTATTTTCTTGGGATTGAGGTTTCCTCTACCTCTGATGGATTTTTTATTTGCCAAGAAAAGTACATCTAGGATCTTCTTTCTCGTGTATCTCTTAGTGTTGAGTGCATTGTTGAGACTCCTATGGAGGTCAATGTTCACCTTCGTGCTTCTAATGATGAGACCTTGTCTGATCCGACACCTTATCTTCATCTTGTTGGGAGTCTTGTCTATCTCGCTGTCACTCAACCAGATATCTCCTATTTTGTCCATATTCTAAGCCAGTTTGTTTCTAATCCCACTACGGTTCATTACTGTCATGTTCTTCGTGTTCGGTACCTTCGTGGCACGATCTCTCATCGTCTCTTCTTTCCTGTTTACAGCTCGTTACAGCTCCAGACCTATTCGGATGCTACGTGGGCTAGTGATCCTTCAGAACGTTGTTCTCTTTCTGTGTACAATGTTTTTCTTGGTGGTTCTCTCATTGCCCGAAAGACAAAGAAACAGATAGCAGTTTCCCATTCAAGTGCAAAGATTGAGTTGTGAGCTATGGCTCTTTTGACGGCAGAGGTGACTTGGTTACGATGGTTACTAGGACTTTGGTGTATCTGTCACTACACCTACTACCCTCTTGTCAGACAGTACATGTGCTATCAGTATTGCGCGGGACCCCGTGAAGCATTAGCTCACCAACCATATTGGTGTTGATGCTTTTTTATGCATGCTGTTGTGCAGCATCATGTTATTGCTCTTTAGTATGTGTCTTCCGAGTTACAGCTGGCGGACTTCTTCACGAAGTCCCAACTAGAGCGCATCATGGATTTTACCTCTCCAAACTCAATGTTGCAGATCCACCATGAGTTTGAGGGGGGTGTTAGAGTTATATTTATGTTGTATTTTGGTCTTCTACATGTTGGCTTTTGGCTTCCCTCATGTACATGTATATATGATGCCTTTGGCCTCCAGATATACAACACTAAGGATCAAATGTTCCATGAGAGAACAAAGCACATTGATGTCAAATATCATATTGTTCGAGACATTGTTGAGCAAGGTAAACTGAAGGTATGCAAGATTAGTACTCATGATAATTCTGCTAGTATGTTGACAAAGCTAGTTCATGTTGCTAAGTTTGAGCTTTGCTCAGACTTAGTTGGTATAACTCATTAGCCCTAATGGTTGTTTGGCGCCAAAAATGTTTTCTTTGTTGTTCAGGGAGGAGGCTCTCATTCATGCTACAAGATGGAGTTTTTTATGTTATGCTCCAAATTCAAATATAAAGAGAAAAGCCAACTTATGCCTCGGGGTGCGGGGGGATACCCCCCCCCCCCGCGCCGCCGCGGGGTATGGATCAGGATTGACCTATGACTCATGTGTTATGTATACCTCTTGTAAGCCGCCGCACGGGATAAGTTGATTAGTTGTAAATCCCCAGCATTTGTAACCTCTCCCGATATAGTGAAGTTTGGCTGGCTTGCGCCCGTGGATTTTCCCCTTCGTGTTGGATGGGTTTTCCATATTAAAATCTCGTGTCCCCTGCTTGATTTCGTTCTTCATCGTGTTTGATTGCGTGTCGTGTCTCTAACAGATATGGGGACACCCAAACACAGGTGACATGTCAGATTGACCCATAGAGCCCATGTGGGGACACAAAGAGGCTGCTCGCCGATGGGCGCCTGCTCCGCTCCATGCCTTGTGGCTTCGCTCTGGTGTGCCACCCGAGGGAGCAAGGTCGGCTATTTAATCCAGACGACACCGGCCAAACTCTACCTGCCCCATTTCTTCATCCTTTTACTCTGTGCCGTCACTTCCAGCCCGTAGCCCGCTTGCCATGCCGAGGCGCCGGATCACCACATACTCGATGGTGACGCTGGAGCGTCAGTTGTAGCTCATGGAAGAGATCGGTGCCAGGTTTGTGGGTCGTTTCGCTGCCGGCCTGCCTCCGTATTTGTCGAAGCCGGAGGAGTAGGAGGAGCAACAACCGGAGGCGAGAACGAGGAGTTGGAGGCGGAGGGGGGCAGCAGGAGGCGGAACAGCCACCGGAAGTGAAACTTCAACCGATGGAAGAGAAGGCGGAGCCACCCGTGGGCTTTGTCATGGAGTACGAGGTGTAAATGGCCAAGTAGTCTGTCATCCTCGAGTCCATCCACAACGAGACCTAGGTGGAGGCCAACCGGTGCTTCTTTTGAAAGCGAGGCTAGAGATCGTTGAGCTCTTCGCCTCTAGATCGAATGATGACGAGCAGCAACATCCGCGGGTGTCGGAGCTGCCGTATTCGCCCGTCTGCCTGCAGTCGGGCGCGGAAAACTTTTGACATCTTTGATGATGACTCATTTTGATATGTACGTAGTACGTAGGTTTTTAATTTGTATGACTAGTATGAATTTAAGAAATGAAATATGAGGTTCATGAATATGACGGACAATTTTTATGTTGTTCGGTCACTGTCCATGCGTCCTCGCTTGTTTGGGGATGGATTTTGGTACTTCCGGTTAGACGTATAAGGTTCAAATTTGTTGTTGTAGAATGCCTTTAGCCCAGTCCAGTCGAAGATGAGCTAGGTAAATGACATGCCCTCCGGATACACGTACGACACGCACACGAGATACTAACTCACCAATGACAAGATTATTATGAAGGCACTCTAGAGTCGGATGCGCCTGGAAATAGCTAACTAATACCCCCACAGCCCGCACCCGAATCTGCTAGAACTATTTTTCTTCACTCCCAGTACCAAATATCCTACTAATCCCCCCACAGCCCTCACTCCCCTTCTTCCTCCTCGTCTCATTTCCGCCACCGAACCACAACATACCACACCAGAAATCTTGCTATGAGCTTGATATTGCTGCAATGGAACCGCAGATAGAGGTCTAGCTAGCTGCTGGAGGATTTGGACCAGTTTGCCGTAGGGTCCCGAAAAACGGATTGAGCTAGTTTAATCAAGAAGGTTCAACACAGACCAGAATGGTCCATCTTTTGCAATGCGGCGGCAGTGCCCACATGGCGTTGCCTCTGTTCTTGCTCTCCGTCCTCCTCCTCCTCCCCTCCATGGAGTCAACACATTCAGATGCCAGTAAGACCTCTAGTGCTCATCTCAATGCTTCTAGTTCGAAACAATCATTCCACATTTCCATGGTAGCTTCTTACTCAACCATACTTTCTCAATTTCTGTCACAGGGAGGTTGCCACTGAGGTTACTAGAGATTGGCGCCAGTAAGGTACGAATAATCATCAAGTTGTTGCTGTTGTCAAATTGTTTGATCTATGAGTCGTCCATCAATGAGCATTGTCTGATGGACCTTTGTTTGTGCTACAGTATTAATTAAGCATTGTTTGTAAATGTCATAGGAGCAGGAGGGAGGAGCAAGAGGGGAGATGATGAAGATGGAACGGAGGGGCCTGATCGGATCAAGGCCACCAAGGTGTGAGAGGGTGTGCATGTCTTGTGGCCACTGCGAGGCAGTCCAGGTGCCCATAGTGCCACAGGCTCACAAGCAGAGAGCTGGTCGAGAACACCATGTTGTGGCGAGTGACATCGGTGCAGCAATGCCCATCACCTACAGGGTCAATGGTGGCATCTCCGACTACAAACCTCTGAGCTGGAAGTGTAGGTGTGGAGGCAGGATACTTGATCCATGAAGAATTCAACAGTCTCAAGTTCTCAACTCAACAATCAGGATCACTTCAATTGTGCAAATATGTATAGACATGCCCTCAAAAAAATTCGCCATCCTTTTGTTTTTCCTTTTTAAGTTTCCTCCAGACCAGAGGTTCAAGAGAGAGAATGAGCTGCAAATTTCTTGTACATTTAGGTAGCAGTTTTGTCGACAAAATATAATCAGTGCCTCTATCATGCTGTGCACTGAATGTACCATGACCTGGCCTGACTTTATGGTAGAGTAGAGGCTGACTTTATGGTAGAGTAGAGGCAATTGAATTATTTAGTTTGCATTTATTTCAAGCTGGCCATGCCTCTTGTTGTGGTAGGGACAAACATTTGATCTCCGCTGTTCTTGAATAAGACAGCATCAGGTACTACATCAACAGGCCACTTATCACTGACACAGAACAAATCATGCTTGGTAATAAGAACTACACTTTTTGTCAAGAAACAAACAGAGGAATATACATCATAACCCTGAATGTCGATTTCATTTCTGTTCGAGCAACCATGCTAAGCTGTGACATTTATGTTCGAGCAGCATTGGGAGCTTTTCTTTCCTTGTTCTGGAAAAGGAGAAAGAGAGCTGCAGCTTTAGGGGTGAAGAAAAGCATATGATGATTGGGCATGTCTGCTGCTACGGCCGGACCACCAGGGGAAAAAGGAGGAACTTGACCAAGGAAATGGACGGTAGCCCGTAGCCCGCTCCCCGCTGGATCATGCAGCCATGCAGATGCAGATGCGGAGCCTGAATCCGGCTGGTGTGGTGTGTTGTGCTCTCCCTTTCATGTCACGGCTGGCTGGAGCTGCAGCTGGACTCGTCCTGCATGCATGCCACTGTGCCGCAACGTGGCACCCGGCACAGATCCGGCGAGACCACCATTGCAGTGCCGTGTGCCGTGCTGCATACAGTACATGATAATTTGAATCGTAATGGCCATTGGCCAGTGCATATGTCCGTCACATTCATCCAGTAACAAACAGTCCAAACACAGGTTGTGCAACACGGAATATCTTCACGATTCATATATATACTACTCTCCTCCCATAATACAAAAACGTTTTTGATATTATATTAATGTACAAAACGCTCTTATATGAGGGAGTAGTGGCAAAACGCACGCTTTGCTGCGTCTTTTTTTTTCAGCTTCTTCATTATTTGTTTGCAGATATGTAGTTGTTCATATACGTTGTTTCAGTCTTTTGGACGGAATCGTTTAGTGGTAAGACTATGGCAGCATCGTCAACTCATTTGTGGTATGTGACAACCTCAAGCAAGCTCAAGCAATTATAACAAATATCAGAAAATGATATCCAATGTGCACAATTGATCACCTGGTCATGATACACAAAATTGATAACAAAAGCGCACTAATGGACAAAACTAAACCACCCGTTACTACAAAATTTTGCATGACATGCGCATGGAAGCAAAAGAGAGCAACTCATTTACACAAGACCAACGTAGTAAACATTGCATTTACAGAAGATCTATTTAAGTATATTGTAGGCCAGCAATGTAAGCCCATCAAGACAACGGTACTCAGGTGAACCAGAAAGAAACCATTACAATTACCTAAGAGGTTAGATGGCATTATGGTTGTTTTAAATTGATAAGCTAAAAATAATAGGATATGATGCTATCATGAAGATAAGGGTTGTTCAACTAATTTCTCGAATCTTGTGGTTTAGACTTCATCTTGAAAAGAACATTATGTGATTAACATTGGTAAAAAAAACATGAGAATCCCACACCAAGATACATGTTTCTATTTTATTTAATCAACAAGCTTAACAAGTATGATAACAAAATCTTCAAGCAATCAAAGCCTTTTAAATGTCTTCAGAACAAACAGACATAAAAATAAGAATGGCTTTGGTGTCATACTTTGGTTTTGCTGATGCTAGAACCACATTTCACGAGGGAGTGTGACTTGACTTTTGTGTCTCGGGGAAAGAAACAACACCAAACATAATCTATTTAATTTAATCAACCCACCACATGATGCTCCATTGATATATGTGGTTCTTTTAGCTCCAATATGAGAACAATTAGCTCTAACGGATGCAGTAGCTCCAACCTGAGGATCGTGATGAAGATGGAGGGTGTAAGCTCAATCAAATATTAAAAGACAGGCCCTTGGGAACAATAAGGCAATGCCAAATATAAGTGAAAAAGGAAAAGGTCCAAGCTAAACTAACAACACCCAGAATTATCTGGTAGCTTGACTACCAACGACTTGACTTGAAATGTGCTCTGGGTACACATACTGTCTCGCCCGAGTTTTTTTTTTCAGTTTTACCTGCAAGGAGGCCCAAAAATGCATCCAGTGAAAAATGAGGCCGAACAATTCTAGTCAGGCCAGCCCACTATGAAAAATATTGGCATCACCATCTCAAAATTAGAAATATATACACATGCATCTCCCGCTGGATCAAAGCATGGACCTAAAGTAAAAACTAATCATAAAACCATGCAGAATGGGAGGGAAAACTATACTGTGCTTAATACACACGCCATACACATCTTCTACTATGCATCAATTTGATACGATCGAAGTAGTTTTAACTACAGTAGACAGACGTCAAAACCTATTTGAAGAAAACTGCAGAACTTGTTGAAACATGAAAGAGCAAACTAAATTTAAGAATTTTCAAGCACAAACTTTGTCGCCAGTCGATAGATCTAGAGGAACTAAGATATGTAGAATCAAGTCATGTAGGTACCACAGTTCTTTTAATGAAAAGCTTTTGCATGTTACATAATCATTTTGCATCACATCTAATGAGAGGTCAAATATAGTAATGTTGACCCAGCGTTAGTTTAATCTCCAGAACATTCCTTCAACCCTTTTCAAAAAGAAAAAATTCCTTTAGTTATATAATACAACAGAAATATCCTACTCCCTCTGTAAAGAAGTATAAAAGCATTTAGATCACTAAAGTAGTGAGTGATCTACGGAGAGAGTACTTGCGACAATATGTTACCTTCTCATTTGCTATGTTCATAAATAAATCTTGAAATCATATTTCCTCTTTGGGGTGCCGTCCTGGAAATCTTGGTCTTAATTGTGCTTTCGGCAGGCTGGACGTGCACGACATCACGGTCGGCAGGCATCCGTCCGGTGATGTGGATGTTCGCGCGGCTTCTTGTGTGGCAACGATGGCGGCTTCGAACGGAGTCAAGTTTGCCGATGGTTCTTGATAGTCGGTCTTTTTCGGCGTGTTCGAGAAGTCGTCGTGCCTCGCTTTGTCTTTCTGAAGTGGGAGCTGCTAAGGAGGGGCCCTTGCGATGACGGTGACACGAGACAGGTGGTCGGCTCTGGCGCTGGCTTGGCGCAAGCCTAACGCTTTTCCCCTGCAATGTCCATCGCAGAGTCGGAGCTGCCTGGTCACCGGAGCGTCTGGCTAATTGTTTGGCATCGGCCAACGCAGGCCTCGACGCTTGTTTGCGGTGAGGGTTTCTTCGATGTTTGTCGATGATGGAGTCGGAGTCGCCCTCGCGAAGGCGTGATGACGATGACGCCAGGCTGCAACCTCGACGACGTTTTTCTTCTCGGCAACATGTATGTGTTCTTGTGTGGCTGCTAGGTCGCCCTGTGTGTCTTGTTTTTACGGGCCTGATGTGATAGTTTTTGTCCGGTTTTCCGTTAATTAACGGACAATTCTCTTCGACCTTTTTAAATGAATCGGACCCTAAGGACGGTGTTTCAAAAAAGAATCTTGAAATCATTTCTTGAACATGCATGTAAATTCATATAACCCTGTCGTAAAAATACTAATGTGATAGTGGGGCATAATAAGAGGACATGAGACGGGAACAACAATTCAAAGCATTGCATCGGAAATTCCTTCATGCATCTCGAGTTCGTCACTTATACTCTCAGAAATTTCATACTCTCTTCATTCCATAATACAGTGCGTCCTCAGTATTCGAGCTTTATTGATCATAAATTTAACCAACAAAACTGATTGCGACGAGAATAAAAATTATACCATCAAAAACTTGATTCGAATACGAATTCAATGATATAATTTTTACTCACGCCGCAATCGGTCTCGTTGGTTAAATTTGTGGTCAAACTTAGATTTGGTGAAGCGCGAGCGTACTACATTATGGAATGAAGGGAGTATGAGAGATCTGCTGATGTTTTCTCAAAAAAGAATCTGTTCCAACCAAGTAAAAACTGTGAGAAGCAATAAAATACAGTGGAATATAGTTTACTGATTGAAGAAGAAGAGAATAGGAGGTGAGCGCGACGCAGCAGGGCTGGGTTTGGGAAGTTGCCATGCGACAGGGCTCGTAGATTACTCCAACCATCAAGTGCTCAAGGTTCATATGGCCAAAAATCCATACATCAACAGAAACATGTAGCACACAATAGTAGGGACGGGAGCAACAACAAACCAAGATTTTTTATTTTATTTTTTGCAATTCTTGTATAGTAATATATATGCATCGATCATTACAAGAACATGAGAATGCATTGTAGGTTGACTTTAGCTGATCTCTTGCTTCATACTCCCTTCGTCCCAAAATAAGTGTCGTTGCTTTAATACCAAATTTATACTAACATAGTACTAAATTTGCGACACTTATTTTAGACTGAGGGAGTAGAAATTACTGTCTTGACTCTTGACGAGCTCAAGAAGGAACGCATCTTGCAGGCGTAAGAGAAATCAAAAACGAGTTTGCCGAACAATTAAAACCGTTTGGTGAAAAGAACTCCATACCTAACATGAACCTGTTAGACATGAACTACAAGAATATGTGCAAGAGAACTACATACCTAGTGAGCAATGAAAATTAATGAAAAGAAATTGGTCCACAATGTTCAGGTGATAGCTGCAGCACACGCAACAAATGCAATTAATAAGAGTCCATTCCCGAGACACTTACGCCATCTGGATATATTTCGTTGAGTCTGGCCTTATTGTCTCTTTCCTTCCATCTTAGTTCTGCAGTTTCATTTAAGTACTGCCAAATAATGTTATCAATGACAAAGTCTGAATCAGAGAAAAGTATAAGTGGGGTGATTAAAAGGAGGAGAGGGGGGTGGAGTATTTTTACACAAAACAAGCTGCAGAATCTGGCATCACAAGTAACATGACCGATATGAAACAATTAACATATATAGTCACTTGTTATTCACGTATATGGATTTCCTCAAACATATAATCACAACTAAACCATCGAATATAGGCAAATATGCAGGAACAAAGAGCTCTTCCCCTTGGTGTTAGAACAATTTCATCAAGCGTATAATGGACGGAGCAATGTGTGTAGAAAAACTGAACCTTTTTAGGGGAGGGTGATTTCTGAATGAAAAATCAAGTGACCTCACCTTGGTCCTTGGATCCGATCTGCCCCGGTGATTACAAAAGTGGAGAGGAAAGTCCACATGGCCGTGTCTCTTGCTCCATGCAGACCTAGCGGTGGTGCAGCACCTCATTAGAAGCGGGGGCTCAACGGCCGGCACACCGACGCAGAGGAGCGTTGACGGGGAGTACCGAAGGTGGATGGGAAGTTGGGTCATGCTGCGGCATCGCAGAGGAGGCGGGGGCGATGGCGGAGACGAAGTGACAGGACCTAGATGGATCTGTCGAACTAGTGCACTCTTTCAGAGAAAATCATAAAGCTTCGGATCCAATTTTGGAGGAATTTTATTGGAAGGAGGTGAAGAACAGCTAGGGTTTCTGCCAGCCGGAACACGACGGCTAAGGGCACAACCCAGTACAGCAAATATGCCTCCCCACACGCGGATCACCAGCTTAAGACCAGTCGAAAAGCAAGAAAGTAGAAAGTGACAGGTTCAGTAACTACATTTAACTGAAGGTAAGGGCACGTTCGGTATGCAGGAATTTCAGGAACGTTTGAAGGCTCAGAATCCGTAGAAATTTTCGTATGTAGTTCGTTCGGTTTGAAGGTGAATCTTACGGATCTGTTCCTCTGGAACGTCATGTTAGCTTGTACTTTTCACAGGAAATTAAAACTTTAGCAGAACCTCATGTTCCAGCGAAGGCTCGAGGCTAAGCGCAGACCTAGGACAGTCTAGCCGAATAAAACAATGTTGCTGTCAGAGAGTTGTGAGAGGTCCCGTCCTGCCATTGAACAATAAAAAATTCAAAAGCTACTAATCAGCATTGCATGCCCATCCTCCAATCGTACTGAACGGTGTCAAATTGGGCTGTTTCAAGGACGCTTTTTCATGCATATCGAACAGTCCAATTTTTTTGGTTCCTACATTTGAAGGCTCCATAGGTTTCCTGTTCACACACTACTCTATTCCTGTGCAGTAATTTTTCCCTTCGCTTTTCCTACCTCTATACCGAACGGAGCCTAAAAGTAGAAGATAGCCGTTGATTCATCCACGGCCGTTCATCTTGAGAACTACGGCCGACGACGCTCCGCCCGCGCGCAAAGCGGTAAGTTATGTTGGCGTTCGTTGGATCGTAGATCGATGGCTGAGGGCAGAACTGAAAACACGAAACGATACTGTAGCTTATCCTGAAGTGTCGGACTAAGAACAATCCTGACAATTCCCCCGTTGCGAGAACAGACTTGTCCTCAAGGATGGAATGCCGGAAAAACTTTTTGAATGAAGGGAGGTCCTCCCACGTAGCATTTTTCATTGGAAGATTTGTCCACTTGACGTGCCACTACACCAGTGGAATGCTGATATCTCCTTGAACTCTGGGTATAAGCTTCCGTTTCAAGACAGCTTCAGGCTGAATGAGGATGCGGCCTTCGTCGTCAAGGAGTGGTAGATTAGGGTTGGGAATAGCATCAGGTCCAAGGTGCTTCTTCAATTGACCGACATGGAAGGTGGGGTGAAGTTGGTAGCCAGCAGAGAGCAGGAGTTTATGTGCTACCTGGCCCAATTTTTTCAAGTTTCTAAAAGGGCCATAGTATTTGGAATGTAATTTGAGATGTGTGTGAATGCTCAAACTTGTATGCATGTATGGCTGCAATTTGATATAGACCATATCTCCCACTTGGTAGCTTTTGTTAGACCTCTTTTTATCAGCAAAACACTTCATTCTTTCTTGGGCCCTTGACAAGTTAGCTTTGATTTGTTGAGCAATAGTTGCTCTGTCCATCTCAGCTTGAGGTGTTTCTTCATCGGGTGGAGGTAGCATGAGTTCTCCAATGAGAGAAGGAGGTTTTGCATACAAGGCTTGAAAGGGTGTCATTTTGAGAGAAGTGTGGAAGCTGGTATTGTACCACCACTCTGCCATAGATAATCATTTGGGCCACTGCTTTGGGTGTGCAAAATCCATCCACCTCAAGTACTTTTACAGGCACTAGTTTACTCTTTCAGTTTGACCATCTGATTGTGGGTGATATGCAGTGCTGAGATGCAATTTAACACCCATTTTGTTGAATAGGTTATGCCACAGATGATTGGTGAACATTCTGTCTCTGTCAGAAACTATTACTCAGGGCAGACCATGTAACTTAAAGATGTGGCCGATAAAGGCTTGGGCCACCACTTTGACATTGATTGGATTTTTGAGAGCAATGAAGTGTGCATACTTGGTGAATCTATCAACCACCACTAAGACGAGGTCCTTGTTTTCAGAAACAGGCTGTCCTTCCACAAAATCCATGGAGATGTGGGTCCAAGCAAAGTCTGGAACATGGAGGGGTTGTAACATCCCAGGATATTGGGAGTGGTGTGCTTTGTTCAGTTGATAGACAGGGCACTGTTGAACCATATTTTTGACTGCTTCCCTCATGCCAGGCCAGGTGAATAGGATTTAATTCTCTGATAAGTTGCCCTCTCTCCTGAGTGGCCTCCTAGTTCAGACTTGTGGAAAGAGTTCAGTAGGGACTGTCTCAATTCAGAACTATTGCCAATCAGGATTTTCCCTTTATATCTCAGTACTCCACTTGTTAATGTATAAGGGGGATTGCCATTTGGTGCAATTGATAACTGAGCAATTAGTTGGGAGCATTTAGGGTCATTCTTGTAACTGTTAAGCACCTCTATGATCCACACAGGAACTACAACACTAGTAGTTAAGGTTGTACTGCATACTTAACTCTGGAAAGGGCATCATCCACTCTATTTTCTTTGCACCTCTTGTATTCCACTTTGAACTTATATCCCAATAATTTGATCAATAGTTTGTGTTGTATGCCTTCTGTCAACTTTTGTTCTTGAATATGTTTCATACTTTGTTGGTATATTCTGATGATAATTGAGGATGCTGCAAAATAATGTTTCCACTTCTTGATTGCTTTAATAATACCAAGTGCCTCTTTATCATATGTGGACCAACCTACTTCTTTAGGGCCAATGTATTTGCTGAGAAAAGCAATTGGGTAACCTTGTTGCATCAACACTGATCTTATGCCATAGCCGGAAGCATCTGCTTTAAGAACAAAAGGCAGGGAGTAGTTAGGGAGAGCCAAAACTGGTGCTTGTGTCATGGTTGTTTTTAATTGCTGGAATGCATTTTCTTGAGTAGTGTGCCAGATAAATCCATCTTTCTTCAGGGCATCAAATAGGGGTCTATAGATGACTCCATAATTCCTGATGAATCTTCTGTAGTACCCAGGTAAACCGAGAAAACTTCTGAGTAGAGACACATTCTCAGGTTGTGGCCATTTGGATATTGCTTGCACTTTTGCTAGATCAGTGGAAACTCCCTGGGCAGAGATGACATATCCCAAATACTCCACCTTAGACTGGGAAAATGTGCATTTTGACATTTTTGCATATAGTTGATGTTATGTGAGAGCCTTGATAACTAAAGAGAGGTGTTTCAGGTGTTCTTCATATGATTTGCTGAAAATTAGGATGCCATCAAAGAAGCAGAGCATACAACGTCTGAGCAAGGGTCCCAATACAGTGTTCATTAATTGTTGGAACGAGGGAAGACCATTTGTCACTCCAAAAGGCATCACGAGGAACTCAAATAACCCTATGTGTGTGTGTGCTAAAAGTAGTTTTCTCAATGTCCTCTTCTCTCATTCTTATTTGATGATATCCACTTCTCAAATCATTTTTGTAAATATACAAGCTCCATGTAATTCATCCAATAAATCCTCAGTCATAGGAATGGGGTATTTATTTTTGATGGTCCGGGCATTGAGTTTCCTGTAATCCACACACAACCTCCATGTTAAGTCCTTTTTATTCACTAATATTTCAGGAGAGGAGTATGGCCTATTGCCGAGTTTGATAATTACTTTCCAAATCAGCTCTTTGATTATGCTTTCCAGAGCATTTTTCTGGTGATGTGGCATTATGTAGCCCCTTTTATTAATCATTGGTGCTCCTGGCTCTAAATTGATTGCATGATCACATGTTCTTTTTTGAGGTAGCCCAGTGGGTTCATCAAAAATATCTTGAAGCTGCTCCAACATTTTGGTGATAGCAGGATGTGTTAAGAAGGAGGAACTGTGTCTATGTCCATTGGTTGCATCCGCATAAGGGCACCAGAGAGCATGTCCTCAAGGATGTGTTCCATATCTTGAAGGATAGGAGTACAAGGACTTGTTGGTAAGCTCTTATCCATGAAAGTGATATGTTCACTAGAACTACCTCTCATTACTAATGTCATGTTAGGTAGATCAAAGGTGACAGGGTTGTGATTAAACATCCAATCTGCTCCTAGGATTATGTCATGGCCAGTGAGTTGCAAAGCTTTGAAATCTGACACCATTTCTTTTCCTTGGATTTGATAACTTGTTTGAAAACATGAGAGTCACTGAGTATTTTTCCTCCATTAGCTACAGTGACTTTCACTCGCTTCACAGGTGTGATTGTACAACCTGATTGTAAAGCACTGGTAGGTGAAATGAATGTGGTGGTGCTACCACTGTCTACCAAAGCCAAGGCTATAGTTTTTCCAATTTGCAGTTGTAAGGTAAAGGTATGCTTCTGTTTGCTGTCAGGTATTCCAGTAGCAGCATGCATAGAAATTTTTAACTCATGGTTATCAGGAGGTTCATCCCCCATCTTTGATTTCTCATCTTTAGCATCGATAATATAAATTACATCTAGGGTATTAGCTTGTTCCTGCAATGTTTGAATTTGTGCCTTTTGAGGCATCTTACACACTTGTTTATGGCTAGGAAACTACGGTTCTCTGCACTTGTAACATATGCCTTATTCTCTAGCTTGTTGTATAACAGAGGAAGTAGGGATATTGTTGTGATGTTGTGGCCTAGGGTTTTCAGGTTGTGTTGTTTTGTAGTTTGGCACATAAGATTTTGGTTGTGCTACAGGAGGGAAATACTTTTCAATTCTTCTGGCAAACCACATGGCCTTTGTATATCAGTGGGCTCAAGGCACTCCAAATGACTTTGGATATATGGGTTCATGCTTGAGATGAAACTATGCATATAGTAGTTGTCTAGCACTATTGGATTGTCCCTCCTCATCAGGTTCAAGTGTTGTTCAAAATAAGATATGTACTGAGCCACTAAAGAGTTTCATGTTAAGTTCTAGAAAGACCTCACATTTTCACACACTGATGTGACAACAAACCTTTGTGCTATTGCAGAGCAGAATTTATGCCAGGGAGTGTTAGACACAATATAACTAGTTCCTCTCCACCACTGGATTGCTTCACCTTTCAGGTAAGAAACTACAATCTCGGTTCTTTGCTCAATAGAGTTCTAGCAGTAGAGAAATACTACTCTATGTTTTGTATCCATGAATCAGCATCCAGTACTTCAAATTTTGCTATGTTGAGCTTAATTGGTTTTACAGACAGGAGGTTTCTTCTGATGTCTGGAGTATATGGCCTATTTTTCTCTCTTCTGACTTCTTCTTCAGGCATGTCTTCCACTGTCAGGATGTGCTTGGCTCCTGGAGCATGTTGTTGCTGTTGTTGTGGAGTATGGAAGTCTTGTTTGTTGCCTGAATGGTTGGGGTGCCTGTAGGGCCCTTTAGGTGTGCCATCTGAATTCAGTTCTCTACGTGAACCTTTATCAACCAGGGCAGCAGAACCAGCCGTTGCAGAGTCTTGTTTGTCAGCCACCAGATGGTTGGTAGGCAGTTGTTTCGGTTGTCCCGTAGGAACAACAATGCTACCATGTACAGAACGTAGCTTTGGTGCGTCTTATTCTTCTTCTCCATCTTCTGTCGACTGTCCCGAGGCTAGTTTGTGCAGACTAACCTGGATCGTCTTGAAATTCCTTTGGATGCTAGTTGTTGACAGTGTCCGTGAACTGGTAGAGCTCTTTTCTATCTACCTCGTGTTTTTGCCTGAGCGTTTTGATATTGAGCTGAAGGGATTCGATCTCAAGAACCTCCGTATCAACAGTCGCACCTGCCATTTCTACAGGGTTTGTGTTTGTCATCACCCAGGTGATGTCGGACTCAAAGAGTGCTAGGGAAGGGAGGGCGGGATTTTACACTGAGATATCGGCAACCACACCTTGCTATTCCCATCTCGTCGCTGCCACGCCGACACCAACGTCGCCTGCCGCCAGAGAGTAGCACTAGATGGGTGGTTGGGTGGGATTTTGCATCGAACGGACGACACCTCCGCGTTCAGCACGCGTACAGCTTGATGACGATCTCCACCGTCTTGATCCAACAAGAAGGAGTGGAGAGGAAGAAGAGTTCTCCAGCAGCCTGATGACGCTCCGACGACGGTGGTGGAGCAATTCCGGTAGGGCTTTGCCTAAGCACTGCAGAAAACCGATCTAGAGGAGAAACTATGCACTGGAGGAACGGGTAGCACGTGGCTGAAATTCTAGTGCAAAACCCTAGAAATCCACCAGTATATATAGGAGGGAAGGAGGAGGAGAGTCAGCCTTGGCCTCCAAGCCTTGGAGACTTCGGCCGAAGTGGGAGGTGGAGGAGGACTCTCCTCCTCCAATCCTAGTAGGACTAGGATTGCTCCTTTTTGCCTTTTTTCCACCTTTTCCTATTGGGTTTTTTCCTCCAGCCATATGGGACTTGTGTGGGAGCTTCCACCAGCCCACTAAGGGCTGATATTCACTCTCCCACAGCCCATGAAGCCTCTTGGGTCAAAATACCCCTCCCGAAGGCCTCCCGGTACACTACCAATGAGCCCAAAACTTTTCCGGCGACCAAAATTGGACTTCCTATATATGAATCCTTACCTCCGGACCATTCTGGAGCTCCTCGTGATGTCCAGGATCTCATCCGGGACTCCGAACAAACTTCGCTCACCACCATACATAACTCTATACTACCGAAACGTCACCAAACCTTAAGTGTGCAGACCCTGCGGGTTCGAGAACTATGTAGACATGACCGAGACACCTCTACAATCAATAACCAATGGTGGGACCTAGATGTCCACATTGGTTCCTACATATTCTACGAAGATCTTTATCGTTCGAACCTCTATGTCAAGGATTCAGTTAATCTTGTATGATGTTCCCTTTATTCTTTGGTATGTTACTTGCCCGAGATTCAATCGTCGGTATCTCCATACCTAGTTCAACCTCGTTACTGGCAAGTCTCTTTACTTGTTCCGTAATACAAGATCCCGTAACTAACACTTAGTCACATTGCTTGCAAGGCTTATTGTGATGTTGTATTACCAAGTGGGCCCTGAGATACCTCTCCGTCACACGGAGTAACAAATCCCAGTCTTGATCCATGCCAACTCAACAGACACCCTTGGAGACACATGTAGAGCACCTTTATAGTCACCCAGTTACGTTGCGATGTTTGATACACACAAGGTACTCCTCCGATATCTGTGAGTTGCATGATCTCATGGTCATAGGAACATATACTTGACATGCAGCAAACAGTAGCAATAAACTGACACGATCATAAGCTACGTTTGTAGTTTGGGTCCTGTCCATCACATCATTCTCCTAATGATGTGATCCCGTTATGAAATGACATCTCATTTCCATGGCTAGGAAACCTTAACCATCTTTCGATCAATGAGCTGTTGGAAATATGCCCTAGAGGCAATAATAAATTAGTTATTATCATATTTCCTTGTTCATGATAATCGTTTATTATCCATGCTATAATTGTATTGATCGGAGACTTAAATGCATGTGTGGATACATAGACAAAACCATGTCCCTAGTATGCCTCTAATAGACTAGCTCGTTGATCAAAAGATGGTTAAGGTTTCCTAGCCATGGACATGAGATGTCATTTGATAACGGGGTCACATCATTAGGAGAATGATGTGATGGACAAGACCCAAACTGCAAACGTAGCATATGATCGTGTTAGTTTATTGCTACTGTTTTCCGCATGTCAAGTATGTGTTCCTATGACCATGAGATCATGCAACTCACAGATATCGGAGGAGTGCCTTGTGTGTATCAAACGTCGCAACGTAACTGGGTGACTATAAAGGTGCTCTACAGGTATCTCCGATGGTGTCTGTTGAGTTGGCATGGATCGAGACTGGGATTTGTTACTCCGTGTGACGGAGAGGTATCTTGGGGCCCACTCGGTAATGCAACATCACAATAAGCCTTGCAAGCAATGTGACTAATTGTTAGTTGCGGGATCTTGTATTACGGAACGAGTAAAGAGACTTGCCAGTAACAAGGTTGAACTAGGTATGGAGATACCGACGATCGAATCTCGGGCAAGTAACATACCGAAGAACAAAGGGAACGATATACGGGATTAACTGAATCCTTGACATAGAGGTTAGACCGATAAAGATCTTCGTAGAATATGTAGGAACCAATGTGGACATCCAGGTCCCGCCATTGGTTATTGACCATAGAGGTGTCTCGGTCATGTCTACATAGTTCTCGAACCCGCAGGGTCTGCACACTTAAGGTTCGGTGACGTTTCGGTAGTGTAGAGTTATGTATGGTGGTGACCGAAGTTTGTTCGGAGTCCCGGATGAGATCCCGGACGTCACGAGGAGCTCCGGAATGGTCCGGAGGTAAATATTCATATATAGGAAGTCCCAGTTTGGTTTCCGGAAAAGTTTCGGGCTCATCGGTAGTGTACCGGGAGTGCCGGTAGTGTACCGGGAGGCCTCCGGGAGGGGTATTTCGACCCCAAGAGGTCCATGGGCTGTAGGATAATAATAACCAGCCCTTAGTGGGCTGGGAAAACAGCCACAAAGGCCCATGGCGCAGGAGAGAAAGTCCTAAAGCAAAAAGTGGAAAATCAGCCAATAGGAGGCAATCCTACTCCAACTAGGATTGGAGGTGAAGTAGGATTGCTTCCCACCTCCTATTTCGGCTGAACCAAAGGCCTTGGCTGCCTCTCCTCTCCTATCCTCCTATATATACTAGTGGATTGGGTGGTTTTTGGACAGAATTTCCGGCCACGTGCTACCCGTTTCACCGGTGCACAGTTTCTCCTCTAGATCGGTTTTCCGCAGCGCTTAGGCGAAGCCCTGCCGGAATCACTCCACCACCATCACCGGAGCGCCATCACGCTGCCGGTGAACTCTCTCTCCTCTCCACCTCCTCTTGCTGGATCAAGACGATGGAGATCGTCATCAAGCTGCACGTGTGCTGAACGCGGAGGTGCCGTCGTTCGGCGCTAGATCGGAAGGACCGTGATCAAGATCACGAGACGGTTCGTGATGAGATCGCGGAACGTATCGTGATGAGAACGCGGGATAGATCATGATCAAGATCGTGAGACGGATCGTGATGAGATCGCGGGAAGGATCGTGATGAGTTCACGGGACGGGTCGTGATTGGATCGCGGGACGGATCGTGATGAGATCGCGGGACGCTCGGCGATTTGGATCGCGAAGATGTTCGACTACACCAACCGCGTTTCTTAACGCTTCCCGCTTAGCGATATACAAGGGTATGTAGATCCACTCTCCCTCTCGTAGATGCTCATCACCATGGATAGGTTTGCATGTGCGTAGGAAATTTTTTGTTTCCCATGCGACGTTCCCCAACAGTGGCATCATGAGCTGGGTTGATGGTTCGATGAGATCTCGAGTAGAACACAAAAGGTTTGTGGGCGTTGATGCTTAGATTGCTTCCTCCCTTGGTCGGATTTTGGTTCATCGGGATTGTGAGATGAAGCGGCCCGGACCAACATTACTCGTACGCTTACGAGAGACCGGTTCCCTCGACGCAACTTGTTGCTTAGATGGCTTGCGGGTGACAGTTTCTCTCACTTTAGTTGGATCGGATCCGACAAAGGCGGTCCTTGAGAAGGTTGAAAAGCAATCTATGTATCACCGTTGTGGTTTATGCATAGGTGAGAATCGTTCTTGCTAGATACCCGTAGCAGCCACGTAAAACATGCAACAACAATTAGAGGACGTCTAACTTGTTTTTGCAGGGTATGTTGTGATGTGATATGGCCAATTACATGATGAGATATATGTGATGTATGAGATGATCATGTGATGTATAGAATTTCACGACTTGCATGTCGTTGAGTATGGCAACCGGCAGGAGCCATAGGGTTGCCTTTAATTATTGTATGACCTGCGTGTCAATCATTAAGCGCTATGTAATGCTTTACTTTATCGCTAAGCGGTAGCAATAGAAGTAGAAGCAGGGCTGGCGCCACAACCCCAATGGCAACACATTGATGGAGATCAAGATGATGGAGATCATGGTGTTGTGCCGGTGACGATGGAGATCATGCCGGTGTTTCGAAGATGGAGATCTTAAACACAAGTTCATGGCCATATCATGTCACTTATGAATTGCATGAGATGTTAATCCTTTTATGCACCTTGTTTTGCTTAGTACGGCGGTAGCATTATAAGGTGATCCCTCACTTAAATTTCAAGATGAACCGTGTTCTCCCCGAGTGTGCACCGTTGCGAAAGTTCGTCGTGTTGAGACACCACGTGATGATCGGGTGTGATAGACTCTACGTTCACATATAACGGGTGCAAGCCAGATTTGCACGCGTAGAACACTCGGGTTAAACTTGACGAGCCTAGCATGTACAGACATGTCCTCGGAATACGAGAGACCGAAAGGTTGAACATGAGTCATATAGTAGATATGATCAACATAATGATGTTCACCATTGCAGCCACCTCAACTCACGTGATGATCGGACTTGAGTTGGTGAATTTGGATCATGTATCACTCGAATGATCGGAGGGATGTCAATTTGAGTGGGAGTTCTTAAGTAATATGATTAATTGAACTCATTATCATGAACATAGTCAAAGTGTCTTTGCAAATTATGTTGTAGATTACTAGCTCGCGCTGTAGCTCCCTTAAATTTCTATATGTTCCTAGATAAATAGAGTTGAAAAATGTTGGTAGCAATAATGCGGACTGGGTCCGTGATCTGAGGATTGTCCTCATTGCTGCACAGAAGGCTTATGTCCTTAATGCATTGCTCGGTGCGCCACCCCCTCTAGCGTCGTCTATAGATGTTGTGAACATCTGACAGGCACGTTTCGATGACTACTTGATAGTTTAGTGCGTCATGCATTACGACTTAGAATTGAGGCTCCGAAACGTTTTGAACGTCACGGAACATATGAGATGTTCTAGGAGCAGATATTGTGATCTCAGGCTCGTGCCTATGTTGCGAGATGTGAGATCTCCAACAAGATTCTTTGCCTGTAAGATGAAGGAGAATAGCTCAATCGTTGAGCATGTACTCAGATTGTCTGGGTACTACAATCGCTTGAATCAAGTGGGAGTTGATCTTCCAGATAAGATAGTGATTGATATAGTTCTCCAAGTCACTGTCACTAAAGCTACTAGAACTTAGTGATGAACTATAATACACCAGGGATAGAAGTATTGATCCCTGAGCTGTTCACGATGTTTGACACCGCGAAGGTAGAAATCAAGAAGGAGCGTCAAGTGTTGATGGTTAATCAAACCACTAGTTTCGAAAAGGGCAAGAGCAAGGAGGGAAACTTCATGGATAGCAAGTCAGTTGCTTCTCCAGTGAAGCAACCCAAAGTTGAACTCAAACCCGAGACTAAGTGCTTCTATTATGAGGTGAGAGGTCGCTGAAGCGGAACAATCCTAGATACTTGGTAGATAAGAAGGCTGGCAACATCGACAGAAGTATATTTGATATACGAGTTATTGATGTGTACCTTGCTAGTACTCCTAGTAGCACCTGGGAATTGGATACCGGTTCGGTTGCTAAATGTTAGTAAGTCGAAATAAAAGCTATGGAATAAACGGAGAACTAACTAAGGGTGAGGTGATGATGTGTGTTGGAAATGTTTCCAAGGTTGATGTGATCAACATCGCACGCTCTCTCTACCTTCAGGATTAGTGACGAACCTAAATAAATGTTATTTGGTGTTTTGCGTTGAGCATGAACATGATTAGATCATGTTTGTTGCAATACGGTTATTCATTTAAGTCAGAGAATAATAGTTATTTTGTTTACATGAATAATACCTTCAATGGTCATGCACCCAGTGAGAATGGTTTGTTGAAATCTTGATCGTAGTAATACACATGTTCATAACATTGATGTCAAAAGATACAAGTTAAATAATGATAGTACCACATACTTGTGGCACTGCCGCAAAATGTCATATTGGTATAAAGTGCATGAAGAAACTCCATGGTGATGGATATTTGGACTCATTCGATTTCGAATCGGTTGAGGCATGCGAACCATGCCTCTTGGGCAAGATGACTAAAGGACCCCGTTGGATGGAGCGGGCAAGTGATTCATTGGAAGTGACACATGTTGATGTATGCAATCTAGTGAGTCTTGTAGCGTGCAGTGGATATCGTTATTTTCTTACCTTCACTGATGATTTGAATAGATATAGTGTATATTTACTTAATGAAACACAAGTCTGAATCGTTTGAAAGGTTCAAGCAAATTCAGAGTGAAGTTTAAAGATCATCGTGACAAAAAGATAAAAATGACTGCGATATGATCGTGGAGGTGAATATCTGAGTCACGAGTTTGGCATACAACTTAAGACAATGTGAAAGTTGTTTCACAACTAAATGCCACCTGGAACACCATAGTGTGATGGTGTGTCCGAACATCATAGTTATGCTCTATTGGACATGGTGCGTGCTATGATGTCTCTTGTCGTTTTACTACTATAATTTTGGGGTTATGCATTAGAGACAACTACATTCACTTTAAAAGGACACCATCTAAATCTGTTGAGATGACACCGCGTGAATTATGGTTTGATAGAAACCTAAGCTGTCATTTCTTAATGTTTGGGGTTGTGACGCTTGTGTGGAAAATGTTTTCACCTAATGAGGTCGAACCCAAGGCGGACAAATGCATCTTCATAGAATACCCTAAGATCAGTTGGGTGAACCTTCTATCTTAGATCCAAGTGCAAAGTGTTTGTTGCTTAAACGGATCCTTTCTCGAGGAAATGTTTCTCTCGAAAGAATTGAGTGGGAGGAAGATAGAACTTGATGAGGTTGTTAAACCTTTATTCAACCAGAGAGTAGCGCAACGCAGAAAGATGTTTCTGTAAAGCCTACGTTAGTTGAAGAGGAAGTTAATGGTGATGATCATGAAGCTTCAGGATCAAGTTACTATCGAACTTCGTAGGTCGACAAGGATGTGTACTGCTCCTGAGCGGTACGACAACCCTGTCTTGGAGGTCATGTTGTTGGACAACGATGAACCTACGAGCTATGGATAAGCGATGATGGGCCCGGATTCCGACAAATGGTTGGAGGCCATGAAATCCGAGATAGGATCCATGTATGAAAACCAAGTATAGACTTTGGTAGACTTGCTCATTGGACAGCAGGTCGTTGAGTACATATGGATCTTTAAAATGAAGACAGACACTGATGGTAAATGTCACCATTTGTAAAGCTCGACTTGTTGCAAAGATGTTTGTGACAAGTTCAAGGAGTTGACTGCGATGAGGCTTTCTCACTCGTAGCGATGCTAAAAGTCTATTGGAATTATGTTAGCAGTTGCTGCATTTTCAATTATGAAATCTGGCAGATGGATGTCAAAACATCGTTTCCTTAACGGTTTACTTGAAGAAACGTCGTATGTGATACAACCAGAAGGTTTTGTCAGTCCTAAGGATGCTAAAAGGTGAGCAAGCTTCAGTGATCCTTCTATGGACTGAAGCAAGCATCTCAGAGTTGGAATATACGCTTTGATGAGTTGATCAAAGTTTTTGAGTTTATACAAAGTTTACGAGAAACTTGTATTTACAATAAAGTGAGTGGGATCACTACAGAATTTCTGATAAGTATATGTGGATGACATATTGTTGATCAAAAATAATGTAGAATTTTTGGAAAGCATAAACAGTTGTTTGGAAAGTGATTTTCAAAGTAAAACCTGGATAAAACTACCTAATTGTTGAGCATCAAGATCTATAGAGATAGATCAAGGATGACTTGATGAGACTTTCAATGAGTACATACCTTGACAAAGATTTTGAAAGAGTTCAAAATGGATCAGTTAGAGAAAGAGTTCTCACCTGATTTGTAAGGTGTGAAGTTGAGTGAGACTCAAAGCTCGACCACGACAGAAGAAAGAGAAAGGATGAACGTCGTCCCCTATGCCTTAGCCATAGGCTCTGTATAGTATGCCATGCTGTGTACCGCACCTGTGTGTTCCTTGCCATGAGTCTGTCAAGGGGTACGAAAGTGATCCAGGAGTAGGATCACTGGACAGCGATCAAGATTATCCTTAGTAACTAAAAGACCGAGGAGATGTTTCTCGATTATGGAGGAGATAAAGGGTTCGTCGTAAAGAGTTACGTCGATGCAAGCTTTAGCACCAATCCGGATGACTAGTAGTAGCAATCTGGATACGTATAGTGGAGCAGCCATTTGGAAGTAGTACCAAGTGGAGTGTGGTAGCAGTGTTTACGGTTTGACATAGAGATTTGCAAAGTACACACGGATCTGAATATCGCGGACCCGTTGACTAAAAGACCTCTGTCACATGCAAAGCATGATCGAGCCCCAATACTTGTTGGGTGTTAGATTCATAACAATGCGAATAACATGGTGATGTGAACTAGATTATTGACTGTAGTGCAAGTTGGAGACTGTTGGAAATATAACCTAGAGGCAATAATAAATTAGTTATTATCATATTTCCTTGTTCATGATAATTGTTTATTATCCATGCTATAATTGTATTGATCGGAGACTTAAAATGCATGTGTGGATACATAGACAAAACCATGTCCCTAGTATGCCTCTAATAGACTAGCTCGTTGATCAAAAGATGGTTAAGGTTTCCTAGCCATGGACATGAGATGTCATTTGATAATGGGGTCACATCATTAGGAGAATGATGTGATGGACAAGACCCAAACTGCAAACGTAGCATATGATCGTGTCAGTTTATTGCTACTGTTTTCCGCATGTCAAGTATGTGTTCCTATGACCATGAGATCATGCAACTCACAGATATCGGAGGAGTGCCTTGTGTGTATCAAACGTCGCAACGTAACTGGGTGACTATAAAGGTGCTCTACAGGTATCTCCGATGGTGTCTCTTGAGTTGGCATGGATCGAGACTGGGATTTGTTACTCCGTGTGACGGAGAGGTATCTCGGGGCCCACTCGGTAATGCAACATCACAATAAGCCTTGCAAGCAATGTGACTAATTTTTAGTTGCGGGATCTTGTATTACGGAACGAGTAAAGAGACTTGCCGGTAACAAGGTTGAACTAGGTATGGAGATACCGACGATCGAATCTCAGGCAAGTAACATACCGAAGAACAAAGGGAACGATATACGGGATTAACTGAATCCTTGACATAGAGGTTCGACCGATAAAGATCTTCGTAGAATATGTAGGAACCAATGTGGACGTCCAGGTCCCGCCATTGGTTATTGACCGTAGAGGTGTCTCGGTCATGTCTACATAGTTCTCGAACCCGCAGGGTCTGCACACTTAAGGTTCGGTGACGTTTCGGTAGTGTAGAGTTATGTATGGTGGTGACCGAAGTTTGTTCAGAGTCCCGGATGAGATCCCGGATGTCACGAGGAGCTCCGGAATGGTCCGGAGGTAAAGATTCATATATAGGAAGTCCCAGTTTGGTTTCCGGAAAAGTTTCAAGCTCATCGGTAGTGTACCGGGAGTGCCGGTAGTGTACCGGGAGGCCTCCGGGAGGGGTATTTCGACCCCAAGAGGTCCATGGGCTGTAGGATAATAATAACCAGCCCTTAGTGGGCTGGGAAAACAGCCACAAAGGCCCATGGCGCAGGAGATAAAGTCCTAAAGCAAAAAGTGGAAAACCAGCCAATAGGAGGCAATCCTACTCCAACTAGGATTGGAGGTGAAGTAGGATTGCTTCCCACCTCCTATTTCGGCCGACCCAAAGGCCTTGGATGCCTCTACTATCCTCTCCTCCTATATATACTAGTGTATTGGGTGGTTTTTGGACAGAATTTCTGGCCACGTGCTACCCGTTTCACCGGTGCACAGTTTCTCCTCTAGATCGGTTTTCCGCATTAGGCGAAGCCCTGCCGGAATCACTCCACCACCATCACCGGAGCGCCGTCACGCTGCCGGTGAACTCTCTCTCCTCTCCACCTCCTCTTACTGGATCAAGACGGTGGAGATCGTCATCAAGCTGCACGTGTGCTGAACGCGGAGGTGCCGTCCGTTTGGCGCTAGATCGGAAGGACCGTGATCGAGATCGCGAGACGGTTCGTGATGAGATCGCGGAAGGGATCGTGATGAGTTCGCGGGATAGATCTTGATCAAGATCGTGAGACGGATCGTGATGAGATCGCGGGACGGATCGTGATGAGTTCACGGGACGGATCATGATTGGATCGCTGGACGGATCGTGATGAGATCGCGGGACGCTCGGCGATTTGGATTGCGAAGATGTTCGACTACACCAACCGCGTTTCTTAACGCTTCCCGCTTAGCGATCTACAAGGGTATGTAGATCCACTCTCCCTCTCGTAGATGCTCATCACCATGGATAGGTTTGCGTGCGCGTAGGAAATTTTTTGTTTCCCATGCGACGTTCCCCAACATGAGCTAGTTCACTAGAGGTATACCAGGGCCATTGTGTTTGTCTATGTATCCACACATGTATCCATGTTTCCAATTAATACAATTATAGCATGGATAATAAACGATTATCATGAACAAGGAAATACAATAATAAACACTTTATTTATTGCCTCTAGGGCATATTTCCAACATCTGCTAGCCCACTAGGGGCTGGTTTACCTCCTCCCACAGCCCATGTGGCCCCTTGGGTCGAGACACCCCTCTCGATGGTCCCCCGATACCCTCCTGGCACTCCCGGTACACTACCGATGAGCCCGAAACTTTTCTGATGACCAAAACAGGACTTCATATATATCAATCTTTACATTCGGACCATTCCAGAGCTTGTCGTGATGTCCAAGATCTTATCTGGGACACCGAAAAACCTTCGGTCACCACCATACATAACTCTCTACTACTGAAACGTTATCGAACCTTAAGTGTGCAGACCCTGCGGTTTCGAGAACTATGTAGACATGACCGAGACACCTCTACGGTCAATAGCCAATAGCGGGACCTGGATGCCCATATTGGTTCCTACATATTATACGAAGATCTTTATCTATTGAACCTCTATGTCAAGGATTTAGTTAATCCCGTACGCTGTTCCCTTTGTTCTTTCGTATGTTACTTGCCTGAGATTCGATCGTCGGTATCCCTATACCTAGTTCAATTTAGTTACCGGCAAGTCTCTTTACTCATTCCGTAATACAAGATCCTGTGGCTGACACTTTAGTCACATTGCTTGAAAGGCTTGTTGTGATGTTGTATTACCGAGTGGGCTCTGCGATACCTCTACGTCACACGGAGTAACAAATCCCAGTCGTGATCAATACCTACTCAACAGACACCGTTGGAGATACCTGTAGAGCACCTTTATAGCCACCCAGTTACGTTGCGACGTTTGATACACCCAAGGCACTCCTCTAGTGTTAGTGAGGTTCATGATCTCATGGTCATAGGAATAGATACTTGACATGCAGAAAACTATAGCAATAAACTGACACGATCATATGCTATGTTTATAGTTTGGGTCTTGTCCATCACATCATTCTCCCAATGATGTGATCCCCTTATCAAATGACATCTCATGCCAATGGCTAGGAAACCTTGACCATCTTTGATCAACGAGCTAGTCTACTAGAGGCATACTAGGGACAAAGTGTTGTCTATGTATCCACACATGCAATGTGTTTCCAATCAATACAATTATAGCATGGATAATAAAAAATTATTATGAACAAAGAAATATAATAATAACCATTTATTATTGCCTCTAGGGCATATTTCCAACAATAAGATCGGGCTACGACGCACGGTGCGGATCGGGGATGCTCATCGGTGCTGCCGACAAATGGATAGTGGGGCGCTCAGCGACAGCGGCACATAGAGAAGGTTGGGATTCGGAGGAGGTTAGATCATCTCTAGCAGATCTCTGTTCTCAGAAACCGCGTTTACAGTTCGCGTGGGTCTATACGGGTTCGAAATTGTCGTGGCAAAGAAGAAACTGTATTAGGAACTATAAAATTTAAAAACCAAGTCCCGCGCGAGAAATTTAATGCAAAAGCTCGCCGGAGTATAGATCACTATTTACATAGGGGAAGATTGTTCACACAGAACATAGATATATTTACATAAAAGACCACCGGAGCCACGTCAGAGCTATGCTACCCTGGCACTAGACAAAATGGAGTGCATCGAAGCTCGTGTGGTAGCTGACCAGCGGGCGTGGTCAATCGGAGTCAGTGTTGGAGGTGAGGTCGATGAAGATCCGCTCCTGCTCAGTGGCCTCGCGGCGCCACTCCTCCTCCTTGTCGTCGAACACGAGGGCCGACGCGACTCCCAGCTGATAGAGCATGGTGTCAATCTCTTGATCCCTCCGGCGGTGTTGCCGCTCCGTTTCCTCCTCCCACACACTGCCCGCTAGCAACGCGGGCAAAATGGTGTCCGCCTCCGCCGGGGGGAGGAAGTCCTCTGGACCGATGGAACATTGCTAGGTCGCTCTGGCCTTGCCTCGGCCTCCAGCTCACTCTTCACCGGGGGGAGCTCCTCTAGCTCCCTCTTCACCAGAGTGAGAGAGAAGCACGATCTGGACGCATCGAAGGAGCTGCTGGTTCCAGAACAGAGGCGCCCGCGCGTGCGGTCATACTCCTCCATCTCGCGATGGAGGAGCGTTGGCGGTGGCGACCTCCCGTGACGTGTGTATGAAAACGCGGCGTGCTTCTGCGTCGTGTTGGATCTAAGCCCGCTAGGGGTCATCGTTGTCACAGTGGGTGGAGTTGGCCAATGCGGGCAGTGGATTGGAGGCATGGGCAGCACATCTAAGGCACCGGCGATGAAGGATTGGGGCTTTTGGTGGCAGCGGAGGGATAGTGTTCGGGCCCGTATCCAGCAGGCGAACCTGCAGATATACTGGTCGAGGGGGTGCATTTCCCTTGCCATCGCAAAAAAAATTACGGGCCGCGCCGCATTTACGGTGTCTGATCTGGCAGAAAAAATGGCCCAAATCCATATAATCTCCAGAATTTTACAGTTCACGCGATTATACGGGGTCTGCTACAGATGCTCTTAGAGAGGACATCGACGACTGCCACCGTCTTTTGGACCAGTTATTTTGGCCGATTCTTTCATAATCGCCCCCTCCCTAGCTTCTCCCACAATAGTCACTTCATATGTCTTTTATAATTCTAGCTAATTTGACCTTAATTAGATAGAATTGTAAAATAAATATGGAATGAATATTCTGGATGAAGTTGAGGAGGGAGACGATTCTAGGAGAACCGGCCAAAAGAACTGACCCATTATCTCTAGAGAGAACGACGGAACAAAGGTAACCAGTGACACATACGCTAAAAAGGCCCATTTAGAACTGACCAAGGACAAAGACCGGCAAGATTGGGCCCACTTACTGTCAACATACTCATCACACACCAAATGCTCTCGTTTCCTGGGAGCTTAGAGCATCTACAACTATACTGGGCAAATCCGACCCCTCAAACATCCGCAGACATGCCCAGGTGCATCCGAGGACACTAACTGGTCACGTCTTAAATAATATATTTTATAATCGGATATCCTAAATTAGAAACCTCAAATCCATATTTTTACATGAACTTAAGCTTAATACTAAGCAGAGCTCGTCTCGCTCCGTCATGCTCATGTCCGGTGACTGGCTGCGCCCCTCGTAGCGTCGGTCCGGTCATTAGCAAGGTAGAGTAGGACATAGGACACTAGCCGACTCACGCGACTAGAGATCCTGCCATCTCCCATGCCCCACTTTTCCTCGTCGAAGCCCGTAACACGGACGGTGTCGGTGGATGTGAGGTCAATGACGGATCCTTTTTGGGAGGAGCCGACGTGCACCACGATGCGGTTGCGGCACCAACACTGGTGCACCCTATGGGCACCGGATAGTGTGATTCCGCCTCTCCAACGTCAATGCCGCGAGGGCCTCCGATGCCTCCCGCGCTCGCTGCCTCGCACGGCAGGCACGCCACGCCATGTTAGCATTTGCGGCCCCCCCATGTTAGCGTCTGTGGGGTTGCGCATCGGCCACAACGTGTAACACCAGACGGATCGCACCGCCTTTGGTTAGGCAACGATGTCGGATCCAAGCACTAGTTGTGCCAATGCAATGGATTCCTGATGTTGTGAGTCCAAGCACTACCGAAGGCGGCCGCCACCCGGGAGCGGCGGAGCGCAAGCCAGACGACCATCTCCTCCTTGGAGCCGCATGGCATGAGCTCATGGTCGAAAGATCTGGAGGTGAAGGACTCAGATCCGCTGCCCGCCATGTCGAAGAAGGCCGGAGATCGTCAGATGTGGGCTTGGGTGGCGGATGGGAGTGGAGGGGAGTGGATTTAAGTGGCTATGGTTTGGTCTGGTAAGCGGATGTGAATGAATATATGTGCGGTCGATGCGGGCCAGTGTGGGCTAGGTGGGCGTGCCCGGACGGCCCCCATATCTGCCTCATATTTGGATTGGATATGAAGTGTGCCACTCAGCCCGAGCGTTTGAGGCCGGTTGGACATGTCCGACTGGGTCGAAATTTCGTGACCAGTCAGTGACCGGGCGGCCTGCCCGGGCATTTGAAGGGGGTATGAGGGCCCAGTTGTAGATGCTCTTAGATTATGTACCTATACTACAACTAGCAAAGTGTTCGTGCTTGGAAATGAATCTAAAATATAATTGCTCACAAAAATAACACTCAATTTCTGGTTTATATCACTAAAACTTTTTAGGTTTCATACAAAATTTATTTCTCTTATTTGATTGGATGAGGTAACTTCCTGATACTCATTGGATGCAAATTGGATGGTCAAAAATAACGGTGGCAGAAAAACCACCTATGCCAATTGTGTGGTTTATAGGACTAGAGATATAGTGTACCAATTTTGAATTGCATTTGCACCATCAGTTATAGTTGTTGGTCTACTATATTCAACAAGTGAGAGCAGTAGGATTTGTGGTGAATTAAACATAGCAACCTCGACGGTGTTCTCCAACCGTCATCCCGCCCTTCCCATGAAAAAGGGACATATGAGCTACCACTTGAGCCATGTAGCAAATTCAATAAACAAGTACTGAGCCCAACAACGCCACAAGGCAATCATGGAGGATCTTACAAGAACCGTTCTCATCGAGCGTGCCTATTTGAAAGCTTCATATAACCCAACCTCTACATTCCTTAAGGCTGCTTCCAATTCAAAGATGCTTAGATGTGGTGTTAAGAGCATTAAAGAGATTAGCAAATCAACTTCCCAATGCATAGATGCTTAACTTGTTGTTGCTAAGCTCACTATATTTATTGATTTAGCACATAAACTCTCCCATGCATTGGTCATCTTCTTTCATTTAAGTGGTTTGCCTAGGTTCACGTGTATGTTATTGGTTCTTCCTGGGTCACCAAAATGTTCTCTTTCCTCCTTAATTGCTATGCCATGTCATTTTTTCGCTTATGTGGCATGCTTAGCACCCGTCCACCGTGAAACACTAGGAAAGGCCTAATGCAGAGTTGGGGTCGTGGCCTTTTCAGATATGGAGATAAATTCTGGAAGGGCGAGTGGTGTTGAAGCAAGGAATAATAAGGCGCATTGGTAATGGGCAAACAACTAACATCTGGGTGATGATTGGATTCCCAAGGAGGCGTCTCTTCATCCAATCACAATTCTAGTGCAAAACTATACTAGGATAGTTTTGGGGCTCCTATTACCAGCTACAGCTTCGTGGAACGAAGGGATTATACATGCCATTTTCTTGCCAACGGACAATGATGCAATTATGACGATCCCGGTTTGTACTATGAATACTCCGGACTTCTGGGCATGGCACCCTAATCCAAAGGGTAGGTTTATAGTGAGCTCGATATATAAGTTTATGATCACTACAAAATTTCAATGAGAGAATTGGCTGGAAGGAAGGGTTGGCCTTTCTGACACGAAGAGGGAGGAGAAGTCATGGTCGTCACTCTGGAGTCTGCTTGTGCCTTCAAAAGTCAAGATCTTTGTCTAGAGATTGGTATGACACTCCCCACTAACGACGGATGTGCTAAAGCGTTGCAACATTGCGCAACAAGATACCTGCCGAGAGCACGATGGAGCTTACTTGGTTTCCTACACAATGGTGTTCCGAGGAGTTAATGACCCGGTGTCTTGGAATCTTTTTCATGTAGGGAATGACTTGCACTTGTGGAGGAACTAGATCTTCAACATATCTAGATTGCTTCAGATTGCCAGAGTGTAGTCAATAACATAAATCAAGGAACTGGAGGTCCACATTCGGCATTTCTACATGAAATAATAACGCGTAGAGCTAGCTTCATTTTATGTAATTTCTTTCATGAGCTTAGGAGCCACAGCGTTGAGGCTCACAATCTAATCAAGCTTGCTTGTAATTTAGGGTTAGGTAGACATGTCTGGTTGGGGGCTCCCCACGACCCTATGAGTGTATCTATGAACATTATTAATCAATAAAGTGGCGAGATTTCTTACAAAAATGAGTGCAAATACTATATCTTGCTCATTACGAGATACAACACCGCCTTACCTTAGAGCGCTCGATGACTGGCCCAATAGAGAGAAGCCCAATACTATTTGACGCTCCAAGCGCCAAGGAAGCTCCTTGGAGCCCATGCGCCGTCGCTGGTTGGCTGGCCCATGTACACATTCATATTATTTGAGAAAGAAAAAAAATAAAAATGAATAGGAAAAATTGCCACAAATTAAAATTTGTGAATTGAGAAAAGTTCACGGATTTTGAAAGAAAATCATGAACTTGAAAAATATTCATCAATTTAAAAATGTTCGTTGAATTTGAAAAACAATCACTAATTTTTTAAAAAAGTTCACCGCATTCGAAAAAAGATCATCTCTTTGGAGAACTATCAGTAAAATTCATCGACTTTAAAAAATTCATTGATTCTAAAAAAGGTTCATCAATTCTGTAAAAAGTTCATTATACTTAAAAAAAACTTCACCAATTTTGGAAAAAGTGTACGAAATTTAAGTAAATAAAAAATGTAAAAGGAAAAGGAAAGAAAAAATTGCTCAACGGGTTGGCCCAGCTTAGAGAGCTTCAGGCACCCGTTTGCATAATGTGGAATAACGGACCAGTAAGAACCCGAGACCGACGTTCCACATGCCTTCCATTTATTTTCGTTATCGTCGTGTGGTTTATTTGTTTGTCACATTCATCATTCACATCATTAGCATTGCATCGACACTCCATCGCCTTCATTTTTTTAAAACTTGCATCTGTTCTTAGTTGCTGTTTTTTCCTCTTCTTGTCATTGACCGTTTCAAGACCAAACACACATGCATGTGCCCGCGACATCATTAAAATATTGTTTTTAAAAGTGCATATAAAACTTTGTTTTAATGGGTTGAAAGTTGGCGTGCGGTCTTGGATTATTGTAGGTAGACCGCCTGCCAAATTTCATCGCATTCGGAGTCCGTTTGTTACCCGGGCCGTTAAACCTGTAGCGACACTATATGTTATTTAAATCGTTGACGTTTCGGTTTATTAAACATGTGCCAGTTGCACCAACTTTCCTCTCATTTCCCATCTAGCCCATTTATCATAGCCCACTAACCCATCTACCCTAACCCCGTGACCAAAGCCATCCAATCAAGATCGAACGGTCAGAAAACAGTGCAAAAATTCCTACCCTAGCCCCCCTTTCCTATTTAAACACCCCTTCCCTCCCTGATTTGAATGAAACCCTAACCCTACCATGAAATCTATGCCCCCGCCGCAACCCACATCCTCCTCTCTCCTTCCCACAGTTGTCGGGCCCACTGAAGCCCATATCGGGGCCATGGAAGCCCATCCGGTCCTGATCTCGTGCGGCCGCCTCCTCGTGCATGGAGCCAAGCTCCCACGGCCTGCCTCCGCCTCGTATCGCCGGCGACAAGCCCCGCCGCTGGACCAGGTCGCATGTTGCCCCTCTCCTTCCCTTCCTTCGTTTTCCAACTAATCGCTTTCTTTCTCTTCTTTTTCTCCCGCGGGAACCTCTCATGACTCCTGTGGTCGCCGCCTCAAACCACGTTCGCTAGAGTCACCGGGACCTTCGCCCGCCGCTAGATCTGAAAACCCTATGCCCAGATACATCCATCCCACGCGTTCCCCTGCCCAGATCTGCTCCTACCCCGCCTCCCCGCTAAAACCTCGTTGACATGGCTCCTGTCTTTTTTTAGAGGTTGACATGGCTCCTGTCATGCGGGTGCACGAGGAAGACAAGCGCAACGCTCGCTCGACCTGGGCCGCCTCACGCACAAGCAGACCCAACCCTGCCTCCTGTCACCACAGCGCCAAGCCTGGGCCAGCTACGTCACAGAAACCTGCCAAGAAGCCACACCGACCGGCCTGGTTCTGTCGAGGCCCTTGGTGAGCACCCATCCAGCCAGCCCAGCCTTCCCTGCTATATGACGTTCTATATGGTGTATTGTTATATGACACTCAGATCTGTATGCCCAATAGTAGAAAATTTGTCCCGCTAGTTTTTTCTCGTCCAAACAATTTATCTAGGAGCCGACTACGTAGCGGCACTGCACGTAGGTCTTCCCGTGCGGCGGCTACTAATCTACATCTGTAATCACGTTTTAGTGCTCAGGACCTGCGACTCAACTCTCTATGCCTCCTCATGCCCATGTAGTGGCATGTACCACATGCATTGGCTTTCCTGTAGAAAAAGGACGCGACGAGATGACATCACATGCAAGCTTATGCATGAGGCACTACCAAAGGCCAAAGCTAGGAGCATGCATGCATGGCAGCCACTATTCTGACTTATTTCAACATGCATCTGTTAACTACATACTTGTCAAGTTAAAAAGTGTTTAGTTTCCAAATTATGAAGTGATTAGTTGCCACATACATTACCAATACTTGTGTGCCATGCTAAACATGTTAGTCACCAGATTATATAGTACTTAGTTGCCAAAATTTTAAACATGTTAAGTTGCATTACATGTTCTTAGTTTCCACATTATTACATGATGTAGTATTATACATGATTGCCACGGTTAAGAAAGTGTAATTGCCAGATTTAAATGGATGTGGTTGTCAAATATTTACAAATACTTATCAGGTTAAATAGATGTGGTTTTCGCATTTAAACAACTGTAGTTGTCACATTTAAACAAAAATGCGAAGAAAGTTGTAGCTGCCAGATTATTATCTCCGTGACAAAAAATTTTCAAGATTAATTATCATGGTTTTTGTCAGCTACTAATCTTTCCCAGGCTAGGTTCATTACTAAGTAAACAAGGGTGAAGGGATGAGTTGCAACTTGCAATATTATATATGTATATTGTAGCAACAGTCCTTAGACAGCCTGACACATGCATAGTTTGCATGCAATACTTTGACCGCATACCTTGTGTGCAAACCAAACCAACAGTAATTGTTCAGGAAAGAAAACCGTAGCAGCTGCCAGTACAGCCATCACGTAACGCGCGACCAAACCAGATGTTGCGGGCCCATTAGAACGGAGTGCTTTCTATCCGAACCGCACGATAACATTGCCCCCGTCGCACGGGAAGGACAGGGTGCACACGCTACCACTTAGATTTTCCCATTTATCTAATTATCAAGAGAATGCCAGTTTTTACAGAAAAAATCCTATTGATCATGCATTTAATAACTCTCAAACCATGCATCGCATGTAAAAACTTTATATATGAAAAATGCTTAGAATTGCGTGTAGTTGCACAATATACAACTTTCATCTATGTTTAAAATGTTTAAACCTAATTTTTGTATTAATTTCCATAAATGCCATGCTAAAATAATTTATTTCATAACTAAATAACTGTAGCTCCGAATTAAATGTTCTGTATATGTAACTTGACTAGAAAAACGTGTTCAATAACATGGTGCACTTTATTTTTATGTTTAATAAATATCAAATATGTTTAAGACAGATTTGGGCCAAATTCATAATTTTTACATCTGGTCATTTCGGAAATACTATATGTTGTTTACGACCTCATTTAAATTGTCTAGATAATGTAGTTTATTTATGATTCACCTCTTGTCATGTTTAACAACATTTAAGCTTGCCATGTAAATAAACAAAAGTGAACTAAATGTTTGAATGTGGAATTTCATCAATATGCAACTCGTTGCATATTGAACTTCACTTAATGTGTAGTGGTTGTTTGTTGTGCTTGCCATGTCTTGCATATTTAAATAGAAATCCATCATCCTTGTTTGTGCATCATGTCATGAATATGTTGTGGTGTTTACTGTGTCATTTTCTTGTTTCCGGATTGCTTCTTCTCGATAGCATTCTGGAATCAGTTCATAGTGTGAGGATTCGTTCGACTATGCTAGTTCGTCTACTTCATCGATGTGTTATTCTTCCAAGCAGGATCTTAGGAAAGATGATCATTTCCCTGGATACCACTATTATCATTGCCATGTTAGTTCTCTCGTTTCCCTCTCTATGTCTCGCTTCCTATCACTTGTTTATCAAGCCTCCCAAAATGCCATGATAAGCCTCTAACCCTCCACCTTCCCAGCAAACCGTTGTTTTGTTATGTTACTGCTTCCTCAGCCCGTCTTATAGCATTGCTAGTTGCAAGTGCAGGTTGTTTCATGTGATAACATGGGTATCTTGAAATATCATAATACTCTTGATATTTAATTTAATGCACCTATACACTAGACACAAGGTGGAAGGCTTGGCCTTTAGCTCGGTGCTTTGTTCCACCTATGCCGACCTAGTTTTCGTTTACCGGTGTTATATTCCATATTGAGTGCTCCTAACATGCTTGGGATTGTTATGGTTAGCCCTTTGATTATTCGTTTTGAGACAAAACTCTTCCGTCAAGGCCCAATATTGGTACTATATTTGCCCAACATAATAATTCTGAACACCATTAGTAATGCATAGTTAGCGCAACCCGCGAATTAATTCAACAAAATACAGGGAGGGCTAGTGCTACTTCTAAATAGAGCATTGTGCGGGGCCACCATGGGGAAACTCGAGGGATTTCTATCAAGCCACCGTACGCATAGCTCATCTCGTAGTTGATAACCCACAAGTATAGAGGATCACAACAGTTTTCGAGGGTAGAGTATTCAACCCAAATTTATAGATTCGACACAAGGGGAGTCAAAGAATATTTGAGAGTATTAGGACTTGAGTTGTCAAATCAACCACACCTGCAGATAAATATCTGCAACAAAGTGATCAATAGCACAATAATATGATAGCTTAAAGCAGTGGTAACAATAATAGTAGCGGTAACAATGATAGCAATTGGTTGGTAGCAAGTGCAATAGTAACAACAACGATAGTAACTTAGCAAGAATAATAAGTGGAAAACTCGTAGGCACTGGATCGGTGTATTCGTTGGATGCTATTCATCATATAACAATCATAACCTAGGGAGACACATAAGTAGCTCCAGTTCGTCAATGTAATGTAGGCATGTATTCCATAAATAGTCATACATGCTTATGGAAAAGAACCTGTGCTTATGGAAAAGAACCTACATGACATCTTTTATCCTACCCTCCCATGGCAGCGGGGTCCATAAGGAAACTAAGGGATATTAAGGCATCCTTTTAATAGAGAACCGGAACAAAGCATTAACATGTAGTGAATACATGAACTCCTCAAACTACGATCATCATGGGAAAGTATCCTGATTTCTATCACCCGGGGGTTTACGGATCATAACACGTAATAGGTACATATGACTAGGCAAGATCGGATTAAGAACATAGATATAATGATGATACTATAAATGGTCCAGATCTGAAATGATGGCACTCGGGCCCTAGTGACAAGCATTAAGCATGGCAAAGTCATAGCAACATCAATCTTAGAACATAATGGATACTAGGGATCAAGCCCTAACAAAACTAACTCGATTACATGATGAATCTCATCCAACTCCTCATGACCAGCAAGCCTACTAAGGAATTACTCACTCCCAATGGGGAGCATCATGGAATTAGGGTCAGGGGCACGAGGTGAGCACAACCCACGAGGCCGCACCCAGGGGGCTGGTGCGCCCTAGTGGGTGTTGCTCACCCTGCCCCCTTCTCTGGTGGTTTTTGGCTCCAGTAATTCTTAAACATTCTGAAATAATTCTCAGAAAAGTTTCTTTCCTTTCTGAGAACTTTTATTTCTGCACAAAAACAACACCATGGTAGTTCTGCTGAAAACAGCGTCAGTCCCAGTTAGTTTCATTCAAATCATGCAAATTAGAGTCCAAAACAAGAGAAAAAGAATTGGGAAAAGTAGATAGGATGGATACGTATCAACTCCCCAAGCTTAAACCCTTGCTTGTCCTTAATCAGTTTAGTTGACAAACTAAAAGTGATAAAGAAAAAACTTTTACAAACTCTTTTGTTCTTATTTACATACATATGCTTAAGTAGCACCCAGGTTTTCAGCAAAGATTATGACTAACCATGTCAACAATAACTCTTAAAGATTATATTAACTCATATCAATGACGTAATCAACTAGCAAGCAATAATAAAATATCTCAAATGCAAACACTTTGTCAAAACAATCATGATATAATATGACAATAGTGGTATCTTGCTAGCCCTTTCTTAGACTGCAAAACATAAATGCAGAGCACCTCCAAAGTTCAAGCCACAACTAAACATTGTAATTCATGGTAGAAAAGATCCAGTAGTGATGAATCCAACATTCCTATACACAATGCATGAGGATGACAATAGCGCTCTCAAATATGACGCTTATTTGAGAAGGTGATGACTGAACATAAAAGTAAATAGATAATCCTTCACAAAGGGAAGCAGGGATTTGAAGAGGTGTCAGAGATCAAGGCTTAAATAAGATATTAGTATAATTTGGGAGGTACACCCTTCCTGTCAACGTTACGACCAAGAGTTATCAATATCTTCCATGTTAAACAAATTTGCGGCAGTTCCCAAGCGATAGAAGTAAAGGTTTACTCCCCCTCCACCAACAAACACACTCCATGGCTAGCCGAATCCACGAGTATCGTCTGTACCAACAACATTCCTAGGGGATTTTTGTTTAATTATTTGCATTTCTTTTGATTTCGGGACTGAATCCCTATTACCGCCCCTCTCGTGCAAGGACGAGTGAATAAACACTCATCGTGAGAATAACCCGCTTAACATGGAAGATACTGACCACCCCCTGTCGCTCCCTGAGCGGTCCAAGCACACAAAACAGATGTTCATTTGAAATTTTAGAGATGGCACATGCAAACTTACTTGGAACGGTAGGGTAATACCGCATATAGGTAGATATAGTGGACTCATCTGGAATAACTTTGGTTTTAAGATTTTTGATGCACAAGCAGTATTCCCGCTTAGTATAGGTGAAGGCTAGCAAATAGGTTGAGAAGTGGTCAGCTAGAGAGCGAAGATGGTCATAAACATGCATTAGGAATAATAAACATTGAATGCTATCATGAGTAGTATATGAACACCATGTACATAAATATCACAAAGGCTATGTTGGCTTTGATTCAACTACACGCGTGAACATGTGCCAAGTCAAGCCACTTGAAAAATTTAGAGGAGGATACCATATCATCATACTACATCACAACCATTTTAATGCATGTTGACATCTAAGATAAATCATTATCCACTCCTAGCTACTTAAGCATGTCATGAGCAATTATAATCTCTAATTGTCATTGCAAACATGATCAATCATAATGTGCTGAATCATGGATACTAGGTTAAAAATATTTACAAAAACAAAACCAGGTTGAGTTCATACACGCTTCACTCTACCATAGTCACTTCATCAAATATCGTCATTATTGCCTTTCACTTGCACGACCAAACGATATGAAAATAATAATAGTGCAATAGTGTCATGGACTAACCTGGAATCTGCAAACATTTTATTCAAGAGGAGAAGACAAAGTAATATAGGCTCTTTGTTAGATCAACAGTGGTGCATACGAGAGCCACTCCACATTTTCATCGTGGTCTTCTCCTTGGTAAGACAATAAAAGGGAAGAAAATTTCAGAGAAACACACTGAAATATTTTTGGAGTTTTTAGTTTTTCTTGAAGAAAGCTAATAAAAGAAGAGAAAACAAAAACGAGAAAAACTATTTACACGGGAGAACTCCCAAGAAGCAAAATAAGAAAAGAGAAATCTTTTTGGGATTTATTTTAATACTACAACTAATTAAACTTAAAAAGAAAAACCGAAAAGAAGCAAGAATTTTTTTTGGATTTTCTCAAAGTTTTTCAAACACACCAAAAGAAAGTAAGAAAATAAATCTAGCATGGATAATAAAATGAAAAGGTATGAACACCGACAACTAGAATGAAATGTGTGAACATGAATATAATGTTGGTGGAAATAAGTACTCCCTCAAGCCTAGGCTTTTGTCCTAGCTTGGTAATCACTGTCCGGTCCTAAGTGGAAGTGCGATGGCAACGACACATGAGCGCCCCACTGCTGGGGCTCCTCCTCTGTCGCTGCCTGGTTGTTCCGGTAGGCAGTAATGTCATCTGGCATGATCATGTATCCGTTATTTGCAATAGAATCAAATAGAGCATGTGCAAGCAACGGGATAATATCACGGGTTTTGATGTTGAATACTAAGTTGTAGAGAATGTTATGAAAAGAATCATCAGCATCAATAAATTGGTGATCCTACAATGACTTGTCATCTAGATAAACCTTGGACACATCATAGTCATGGGGGCGTATCTAAACATTAAAATGACTCGCTAAACGAGAAGCAGAAATACCACCGTGTATCTTGCTCTTACTCCTGTTGAGGTGTAGATGATGTGCAACAATGGCCCCTAGGCTAAAGTTATCATCATTATGTAATGCACGGCGTAAAATAGCAAGATCAGGGGCACTGAGTGCACCAACCTTCTCCCTAGAATTTAAACACTTTGCGATAAATAAAGCAAAGTAGTGCACGGAAGGAAACTGTAGACTAGTAGGAGTGGTGCTTGACACGCCTCTTTCATCAGCCACTATCAAAGTGAGGAGAAAGTCCTCAAATTCTGCTGGTCTAGGATCTCTTAATTCCCCATCAGAGGGAATCGAACACATGTCACAAAAGTCGGTAAGCGGTATCTGGTAGGTTTCGGCATAAAGATTAAACTGCACCTCAGGAGGATTATTCTTACTCAGAAAATGAAAACTTTGCACAAAGGAATTTGTAAGGATGTGGTGCTGGTCACACTTATCTGCGAGGAAGTTTGTCAGCCCAACATTTTCAACAAATTGGGCAAACTCCTAATGGAACCCGGCCTCCACCATAAAGGGGTTATGTGGCCATTCGCACGGCCGCATTTCCGCCTTCCTTGGAGTGTTGAGTTCACCGTTCGACGATTCCCCAATGACTCCTTTAGCATTCCTCTTGGAGGAGTACTTCCAAAAGAGTTATTTCTACAAATAAATTTCTAAAAAAATTAGTCCACAATTTTTTTTGTCAATGAAACTTAATAAGATTGATAGCAACTACTCATAAGGATGCCTAGAGGCGATATCAAGCATTCAAATTACTTAGAACTCTAAGAGTTCAACATGCAAGCTCATCTACAGCAACGCCAAGAGTAGCTAATTATTCTGAAAATAAACCACTAAATCAAAAAATAACTGGAGCAGTGGGGGAGTCACATACCAAGAATAAATCCCTCAAAACAATTTCGAAAATGGAGCTTCGAGCAAAGAGATCGAAATCCACGGGTTTGTGAGCAAGAACACGAGAGAGAGAGAGAGAGAGAGCTATGGTGATTTTTTTTCTGGAGGTAGGGGATGACATGGGGCCCACGTGGGGCCCACAACCCACCAGGGCACGCATGGGGTTGCTGGCGCGCCCTGGTGTCTTGTGGGCACCAGGTGCACACCCCTGTGATGTTATTTGTACCAATAATTCAGAAATATTCAGAACAAAATCGTGTTAAATTTCTAGGGCATTCTGAGAATTTTAATTTTTGGGTCATATTTTATTGCACGGAAAATCATAAAACAGGATAAACATGGCATTTTATTTTATTAACTAAGAAAAATAGAAACAAAACATGGGTACAGAGAGTTGTGTCTACTAAATTCATCAACTTCATACCTCTCAAAAATGATCCATTAATAAGGTTGATCAAGTCTTGTTAACAACCACCTTCGGTTAGCATGAAACCGAAGAACTTTCATAAAACACTAAGTTACCTCAACGGGGATATGCATATCCCCAACCATAATTATATCTTATATATTTTTAGCAGTAGGTAGAGGTAGATGAAAGCTTCCAATAGTGAGTATCGGAGAATTTTCAATAGCATTTACAACATTCACTTGGAATGTTTTCTTCGGAAAGTGCATCGTATGCTCATCACCATTGATGTAAAAGTGACTTTGCTTTTATTGTAATCAATAACATCCCCTGAAGTATTTAGAAAGGGTCTACCAAGGATAATCGACATGTTGTCGTGCTTGGGCATCTCAAGAATAAAAGAGTCTGTTAAGATAGTAACATTTGCAACAACAATGGGCACATCCTCACAAATACCGATAGGTATGGAAGTTGATTTGTCAGTCATTTGCAAAGATATTTTAGTAGGTGTGAGTTTATTAAAATCAAGTCTTTTATATAAAGATAAAGGCATAATGCTAACACCATCTCCCAAATCACACAAAGTTGTTTTGATATAATTTCTTTTAATGGAGCAAGGTATAGTTGGTATTCCAGGATCTCCAAGTTTCTTAGGCACTCCATCCTTAAAAGAATAATTAGCAAGCATGGTGGAGATTTCAACTTCAGGTATCTTTCTTTTATTAGTGATTATGTCTTTCATGTATTTAGCATAAGGAGGCATCTTTAAGATATCAGTTAAGCGGGTACGCAAAAGACTGGCCTAATCATTTCAGCAAAGCATTCAAATTCTTCATCATCCTTTTTCTTAGATGATTTAGGTGGAAAAGGCATGGGTTTCTTAACCCATGTCTCTCTTTCTTTATCGTGTTTCCTAGCCACAAAGTCGTTTTCATCATACAATTTATTTCCAGGTTGTGGGTTATCAAGATCAACAGCAGGTTCTATTTCTACATCATTATCTGGTTCGTTATCATTACTTGGTTGGGTATCCTCATGAACATCACTATCATTATCATTACCACCTGGTGGATGTTCATTACCAGATTGAGTTTCAGCATCAGAAATAGAAACATCATTATTATCATCAGGAGGTTTATCTATCTCAGGTTCACTAGAGGCATGCAAAGTCCTATCATTTTTCTTTTTCTTTTTCTTTTTAGAAGGACTAGGTGCATCAGCTTTAATTCCTTGAGAGTCTTTTTCATTTCTTTTAGGATGACCTTCAGGATAAATAGGTTCTTGTGTCATTCTACCTCCTCTAGTCACTACTCTAATAGCATGATCATTCATATTATTATTAATTTCATTAAGCAATTCTCTTTGAGATTTAGCAACCTGTTCTCACTCAGTTTGAACCATAGAGGCATGTTTTCCGACACCTCTAATACCATTACTGATTCTAAATAACAAGTCACTCAAGCGATCAATTATATCATAATTATATTTCAATTGTTTCAGAACATTTGCATTGAAGTGATCTTATTTCGTGATGTAGTTATGAAACTCAGGTAAGCATTGACTAGGATGTTTAGTGGAAGGAATATCTCCTTCATCAAAATTTAATAAAGAATTTACCCCTACCACCTGTGGAGGTGGTGGTGTGTCAAGACCATGTATTTCTTCAATAGGTGGTAAATTGTTAACATCGTCAACTTTAACACATTTTCCTTCATACATTTATTTTCCTCTTGCATATCTTTAGGACTGAGAAATAAGATACCCCTGTTCTTCGGAGTGGGGTAAAGTGGTGGTTCAGGGAGAGTACAATCATCATAATTTTTCAATATATTATTCAATAGTTCCTCAGCTTGATCAATAGTTCGTTCCCTAAAAACACAACCAACACAACTATCTAGGAAGTCCCTAGAAGCATCAGTTAGTCCATTATAGAAGATATCAAGTACTTCATTTTTCTTTAAAGGATGATCAGGCAAAGCATTAGGCAATTGTAGAAGCCTCCCCCAAGCTTGTGGGAGACTCTCCTCTTCAATTTGCACAAAGTTAAATATTTCCTCTAAGGCAGCTTGTTTCTTATGAGCAGGAAAATATTTTTCAGAGAAGTAGTAAATCATATCCTGGGGATTACACACAAAACGAGGAGCAAGAGTATTGTACCATATCTTAGCATCACCCTTTAATGAGAACAGAAATATTTTGAGAATATAATACTAGTGAATCTTCTCATCATGAGCAAAAAGGGTAGCTATATCATTCAACTTAGTAAGATGTGCCACTATAGTTTCAGATTCATAGCCATGGAAAGGATCATATTAAACCAAAGTAATTAACTTTGGATTGACAGAGAATTCATAATCCTTATCGGTAATAAAGATAGGTGAAGTAGCAAACTTAGGATCACATTTCATTCGAGCATTCAAAGTCTTTTCTTTCAGTTTGCATAGTAATTTCTTAAGATCATCTCTATCCTTACAAGCAAGAATCTCTCTAGCTACTTCTCCATCCATAATATTTCAAATCTCTTCTATTTCTTAAGATCATCTCTATCCTTCAGGTATCTTAGGCATTTCAAATCTAGGGGAGCTAGGTCTAATAGGTGTCTCATAATTATCAGTTTCAAAGACTTCATCGGTTTTAGTAGTTTCATCAGTTTCAATAATTTCACTCTCTCTAGCTCTAGCAATTTTTTCATCAAGAAATTCACCTAGTGGCACAGTATCATCAAGAAAGGTACTAGCATCATCATAAGTATCATTCATATAATAAGTAGCATGATCAATATTAGGATTAATAGCAGGTGGTGGTGTTGCAAGTTTACTCATAATAGAAGGTGAATCAAGTGTAGAGTGTGATGGCAAATCCGTACCTCCCCTTGTCTTAGAGGGAATGATCTTTGTTCTTGTATCCTTAAGATTCTTGATAGTGATAAACTGATATAATCCCAATTGACTTAGCAAATATAGGTATGCTCTCCGGCAACGGCGCCATAAAAAGGTCTTGATAACCCACAAGTATAGGGGATCGCAACAGTTTTCGAGGGTAGAGTATTCAACCCAAATTTATAGGTTCGACACAAGGGGAGCCAAAGAATATGGAGAGTATTAGCAATTGAGTTGTCAATTCAATGACACCTGGAGATACAACAAAGTGATCAGTAGCACAATAATATGATAGTTTGATAGCAGTGGTAACAGTAATAGTAGCGGTAACAATGATAGCAATTGGTTTGTAGCAAGTGTAATAGGAACATCAGCAGTAGTAACTTAGCAAGAACAATAAGTGGAAAATTCGTAGGCACTGGATTGGTGTATTCGTTGGATGATATTCATCATATAAAAATCATAACCTAGGGCAACACAGAACTAGCTTCAGTTCGTCAATGTAATGTAGGCATGTATTCCGTAAATAGTCATACATGCTTATGGAAAAGAACTTGCATGACATCTTTTGTCCTACCCTCCCATGGCAGTGGGGCCCATAAGGAAACTAAGGGATATTAAAGCCTCATTTTAATAGAGAATCGGAACAAAGCATTAACACATAGTGAATACATGAACTCCTCAAACTATGGTCATCACCGGAAAGTATCCCGATTTGTGTCACCCCAGGGTTTATGGATCATAACACGTAATAGGTGCATATGATTAGGCAATATAGGATCAAGAACATAGATATAATGATGATAACATAAATGGTTTAGATCTGAAATCATATCACTCGGGCCCTAGTGACAAGCATTAAGCATGGCAAAGTCATAGCAACATCAATCTTAAAGCATAGTGGATACTAGGGATCAAGCCCTAACAAAACTAACTGAATTACATGATGAATCTCATCCAACTCCTCACCGACCAACAAGCATACGAAGTAATTACTCACTCCTGGCGGGGAGCATCATGGAATTGGCGACGCAGGAGGGTTGATGATGACGAAGATCGAAGATTCCCCTCTCTAGAGCCCCAAGCGGACTCCAGATCTGGTCTCTCGACGAAGAACAGGAGGTGGCGGTGGATCCGTGTCGTGAAACGCGATGAAACTTCCTCTATGATTTTTTCTCCAAAATTAGGATTTTATAGCACTAGAATTAGGGTCAGGGGGACACAAGGTGAGCATAACCCACCTGGACGCGCCCAGGGGGGCTGGCGCGCTCTGGTGGGTGCTGCTCACCCTGGCCCCCTTCTCTGGTGGTTTTTGGCTCCAATGATTCTTGAATATTCTGAAATAATTGTCCAAAAAGTTTCATTCCATTCTAAGAACTTTTATTTTTGCACAAAAACAACACCATGGGAGTTCTGCTGAAAACAGCGTCAGTCCGGGTTAGTTTCATTCAGGTCATGCAAATTAGAGTCCGAAACAAGAGCAAAAGTTTTAGGAAAAGTAGATACAATGGAGACGTATCAATAGTGCCCTGAGAACAAGATACGTGACTCCTATCAGGATCTATCCTGTCGGGCGGTCTTGCTGGATTTGTTTTACCTTTCTTGAATGTCTTGTGCACCAGGATTTCGAGGACACTTTGGGCTATCTCGAGGTTGAGGTTTTCCACCACAGCTTGTGGCTACTTTGTGATGGAGGAGTTGGAGCACCCCTGCAGGGTTTAATATTTTTGAGAATCATGCCCATGATTATGTGGCAACTTGGAAATTGTTTAACACTTGGTTATTTCAAACTTGAAGTAAACTCCAATAAAATACACCAACCATGTGCGTGATCATCTCTTCTTGTGAGGTTTGAACCAAGAACAAGACACAGTGGGGTTATGATTGACTCGTAAGTAGGTGTTTAGGATCACTTCTTGATCCTTACTAGTTCACGCCCGTTTATGTGTAGATCTCTCTTCATATTCTTGTACTAGTAAGATAGCCACATATTCAATTTGTTGTGCTTGCTGTAGCCTCACCACTTAACCATACCTTACCATTAAGCTTTGCTAGTCTTGATACCCTTGGAAATGAGATTGTTGAGTCCCCGTGGCTCACAGATTACTACAACAACAGTTGCAGGTACAGGTAATGCTACACTTTGATGTGAGAGTGATGCTTGTTTGATTTGGAGTTCTTCTCAAGAACAATCATCGGATGGGTTCCAAGACGACGACATGAGATTAGCAAGGATAGATGTCACTTTTATTGTTTGGTTTCGTCCATAGTCGGACCCTATTTTTTATGTATGGTGATTGCTATGGATGATTGTATTGGGATGATCATGATTTACCTTCTGGTGAGTGTAAGCTAACTCCATATACTCATGTCCTCTTTACATGTACTTGTAACGATATCCATTCTTGCCAAACGACGAGATGCTCTTCTATCCCATTGAGGCCCTCGAGCCAGGATGAGGAGAGTGCCTCATCTTGGGCGTGACAAGTTGATTGATCAAACTTGGCCAAGCCAAGTCTAGTGAAAAACTATATTTTGAGTTTAGTTATATATCGGAGAGTAGTAATTCTTTTTACTCCTCTTCCCTTTGTCGCTCTCATGAGGAATCATCACGTAGGAATTTTAATTGTATTCCTCTTCTTGCTCAAAAAAATTTAGGATCACATGGGTATTTTGGAACCTCTATGATGTTGTTGTGACTGGGATTTTGTTCCTGGTGCCTCCTGTTAATTTGGGGTAGAAGTGTCCGAGGGAGTTGAGCTCTAGCGAATTCTTGTCACACTCGCTATCGTTCAGTTTCCTTAGTATCTTAGGACAAATACGTTCAAAATAGATTCAATACCACTTGTGGTGAGAGGAGTTTGGTGAGAGCTTCCGGATGTACCGCCATAATTAGTATAGTTGTGATTACGAGGGTCTGAAGTAGATGAATTTTTGAGGGCCTTGGATATGTGTTGACGGATTTGACACATTGGAGAGTAGTACCATGCTAGGAGTTTAGTGATGGATTTTACTCCTTGTATCCATGGACCTGATTGCATAACCAAAGGATTTTGGGAGTTCTTAGGTGGGAATTCAAGTAGTTATCTAGGCTATCTTCCAACAAAAGCGTGATGTGAGGTTGGGGTTTGACATCTAGTGGTTCGCTTGTTGATAGTCTTTCTTACAATGATTCTCATCGTGCCTTAAAGAATCCTTGTAGCTTGTGACGATTCGGGGGCGCTTCGTATGTCATGTGCACTGCCTTGTACAAAATGGCTACTGTAATATCGAGCCCATGTGAGCCTTACCCCAAAAATATCGAGTGAAGACTCTTTCATATATTTGTTTCCGGCTTAATTTGTAAGCCTCGTCCGATGTTTTGCTGGAGTATAGTAATTTGAGTTGCTTCGATGTCAAGTGTTGATTATATATATTTCTAAGCGATGTTCTCATATTTCCATGGGAGTGCTAGTTCTTTTGCTCAATTAAATTGTCATGTCAATTATTTTCCAACTGGAGTGCTTCTCTTCACGTGAATTCAATATATTTAATTATTTGCAAGATCTATCCTCAAATTTATTTCCATATTTCATTTCATCCGTGCCAAGTTGTCTTTGTTTTATCCCACCCTCGTGCCCTTTTTCTTAAATAATTAAAATAGCATCCAAGTGCTTTTCTTTCATTGATACTTCCGCTTTTGTGTTGTATCTGGTGATTCATTGTGAAGATGATCAAGTGCTAAGTTCATCATTGTTTGTTCTTGTTTTCTTCCACAATGGATTCAATTCAACCTATCGGTGTTCGTCGTATCCTTCGTCATCTGTACAATGCTTTCCCGTGTAGAAAATTATGATCCAGGCCTATCTTTTATATTCACCTCTCTCTATTCCATCTAGAGTGTTGAAGACATCTTAGAAGATACATGTTTTCATTCAAAATCCTTTCAAAATATTTCGAGTGTCTCACCTCGTCAAGTCTTTAATTTATACCAGTGCAATCTCCCTTTCTAAGTACTCGGTTCAACAGTGTTTCCTTTGAGTGGGCCGTAACCCATAGGTTTTCCCCACGATCTTACCTGGCTCTTCTAATCTTTTCTGGAGATCTCAAGTTCTTTGCAAATGTCACATAATAATAGATCAATCATATTCCTTCTCCATGATCGTTTCAAATTATTTCCATCGATGCCTCAACCTTTCCTTATTTATTGTTCTGAAGTATCACGATAATTCATAATATTGTTTCTCGTCATAATTCTCAGCGTTCTATTAAATATTTGCCCATTCTCATGGAATTCATGATTCAAGGTTGATGCTATCATATTAAATTGTCTTCAATCATGAGTAATTCCTTTCATATCTATCAAGAGCTTTCCAGAGTTGTGTTCATTTCTCGATCCTCTGAAGGCCATCCTTTTAGAAGATTTCTTCGTTCTCATTTTTGAGATTTCATTCTCAAATTCTTCTTAATTTATCTTTCTTTATTCAAAATTTTCTTCGTTCGTATCTAAATTATAACTGGTTCATTTTTTAAGTCTTCTGCGAGATGGATCATGAGCTCTTCTTTCTCATGTATCTACATTCATTCATAGTATTCTCATTCGTTTCAAATTCCCGACGTTTCTTCCAAGATTTCGTCAAGTTCGTGGTATTCTCTCTTCAATCATTTTCAAGAAGATGAAGTTGTATACCAAAACCATTGCTAGTGAACAATTTAACTTGATGAAGGATAAGCATAACATAATACTTATTCTTGTTTCGTCGAGGTGATTTCAATCCTTTTTTGGAGTTGTTCCTGCGTTACAAGTTTCTTGTTGTTCAATTTTGGAGGTGATTTCAATCCTTTTATCGATTCTAAGTTGTTCATTTTTTTCCGGAGTTACAAGTTTTCTCAAGTATCTGGTCGTGAAGTTCAATCTAAATATTTACAAGGCCATCATCTTATTATTTTCAAATTTTACTTCTTTTCTGTCATCCTTTCATTTTGGAGTTCTTCCAAGGGTTCTTCACAGTGGTTCTTCAAGGATTAATTCATGCTCAAAGGGTTCTTCAAGTTTCTTGTTGGACGAGCTCAGGTATTATTTTTCTTGCATTTCAAGGTGCAGTTCTATCTCCATAATATTTTGAGATGGTGTTATACCATTCTTTATTTGTGAGGAGTCTCGAAGAGAATTTGTCAAGAGTGAGATTTATAAACCCACCATTCTCTTCCTTGAAGTTATATTGGATTGTATTTCACCTAAGGCAGTTCCTAAGGATTGTTTCTATCATGGTGCTTATCAATGATCCAAGTTCTCAATGTATCCTCTTGGTGTAAGAAGTTTGCATGTCCTATTGCTCCCAAGGAATCATTGTTTCTGTTAGTGGCAGGTTATCACATCATAATTTGGGATGGTTTCTATAAGCCAACAACAAGCTTGCTCTTTACGTTGGTTTACAACAACTCCATTAAATCATTCTGTCTAAGGATGCTTTTAAATTCAATTGTGCTAGAAGTTGTATTTTTCTTCTATGTTCATATTCCCAAATATCTAGCTTCTATTGTTTGTTCCGAAGGCTTGTGATGTTGCTCACTTTGACCCATCATCTGGTTTATCAAGATCATGTTCTTCCCTGGTTTACCAATTTAACCAGTGTTGTGCCCCATCTTCGAGTTCTTCTATCTCATAAAGTTTTGCTTCTCTTTTCTACTAGAGTGGTGACCAAATTATTTATTTCTCATCCATTGTCAATCTCTTTTCAACCGGACTGGTTTTAATTTGTTGCTTGTTCATGTGCCATCCGTCATATCGTTGCAACCTTCAAGGTTCGTTGGTTTCACTCGTTTGTCAAAGAAGAAACTAAGTTTTACCTCTTCCTTTCCTCTTCCTCTCCTCATTCTAAGATCTCGGTTCGAGATCTCTTGTTCGTCGAGGAGAGTTGTAACCACCAGAGACCGACGCGCCAGATGCCTTCCATTTATTTTCATTATCGTCGTGTGATTTATTTGTTTGTCGCATTCATCGTTGCATAATTCACGTCATTAGCATCGCATCAACACTCCGTCGCCGTCATTTTTTGAAAACTAACATCCATTCGTAGTTGCCGGTTTTCCTTGTTCTCGTCATTGACCGTTTCGAGACCAAACACACACGCACGCGACCACGACATTGTTAAAATATTGTTTTTAAAAGTGTGTATAAAAATATTGAAATGGGTTCAAAGTTGATGTGCAGTCTTGGGTTATTGTAGGTAGACCGCCTGCCAAATTTCGTCACATTCAGAGTCCGTTTGATACCCGAACCGTTAGCCCTATTGCGACATTATAGCTGGTTTAAATCGGAGACATTTTGGTTTATAAAACATATGTCAGGTCGCACCAACTTCCCGCTCATCCACTTAGTCCATATATCACATCACACTAGCTCCACCTATCTAACCCCGTGAACAGAGTCGTCCGATCGAGATCGAACGGTACGCAAACGATGCAAAAATCCCTACGCTAGCCCCTTTCCCATTTAAGCACCCCTTCCCTCCATGATTTGGACGAAACCCTAACCCACCACGAAATTTGCACCCCCCGCCGCCACCCACATCCTCCTTTCTCCTCCTCGAAGCCATCGGGCCCGCTGAAACCCAGATTGGCCCCCCTGGAAGCCCATCCGGGCTTGAACTTGGGCCCCGCCTCCTCGTGCATGGAGTCGAGCTCCCACACCCCTGCCCATGGTGCCTTCACGCCTGCCACCTCCCTCCGCCTCCTACCACCGACAACGAGCCCAACGTTGGACCAGGTTGTCGGTCACCCCTCTCCTTACCTTCCTTCTTCCTCCCTCTAATCGCTTACTCTCTCTCCTTTTTCTCCCACGGGAACCTCCCATGGCGCCCATGGTCGCCGCCTCAAACCCATGCTGGATCCGAAGACCCCATGCTCGGATCCATCCATACCACGTGTTCCCCTACTCAGATCTGCTTCTACCCTGCCTTCCCGCTCCACCCTTGCCGCCATGGCTCCTGCCATGCGGGAGCACGAGGGAGACAAGCTCAACGCTGGCTCGTCATGTGCCGCCTCGCGCGCCAGCAGGCCCAACCCCGCCTCTTGCTGCCACAATGCCAAGCATGGCCCAGTCGCGTAGCCAAAGCGCACCAAGAAGCCACACTGGCCGACCCGACTCTGTCAAGGCCCATGGTGAGCTCCCATCCAGCCAGCCCAGCCTTCCCTGCTATATGACACTCTATGTGCTCTATGGCTATATGACACTACTGCAGAATGGTCCAAACATGACACATCAATCCGAGACCCTTCGGCGAAACTGTGTGCGATCCATCAATCGTAAACGATATAGTTCAAGCTCTGCCACCAATGAGACGAACCGTGTGCAATGACGGATCCATCAAATATGATTCGCAAAAGAGTTGCGTGTGCAATATACGGCAGACAGTTATGACAGACGAACTGCTTGCGATGAGCCAGAATTACGCAAGCACTTAACCAGATAAAGTTGTGTGTGATGTATGGCATATAGTTCATCCGGATGAATTGTTTGCGATGGGGAAAAATAACATAAACGATTCAGTATCTGAAATTGTGTCTAATACACGGCAAACAGGTCGCTCGAACAAACGGTTTGTGTTGATTAAAAGTAACACAAACAACTCGGTGTAACAAGATGTGTGTGATACCCGGCAAACAGGCCAGTAATCGGAATTGTGTGGGAAGACTGATAAAAAGACAGACGATTCCTGTTAATAACTTGTGTGTGTTGTGGACATACATTCGCTCGCACCCAATTGTCTCTGATTTTTGAAATCATCACCAACGTGTTCCTTTCTTTAATCTTAAGTGATGTGATTTGCTCTGTCTGCATACCATCTATGCTTTATATACAGAACAACACAAAACAACATCATGATTGCATAACCTAAATAAGCATCCAATTACATTACTGACTACAGATAACATTTGCATACCTCAAGTACATGCGTAATTAACTAGTACTAACGATCATCAAATCATTCATATATACTTCTTGTGACGAGGGGTGTCGGTCGGCGCAGCACGGAGGCACTTCCTCATGTCAACGATCCGCCTGCACATCCCGTAGCTTACGTACGCGTCCCTGGTCGTGTACTAGACGTGATCTTCATCCAGTCTTCCGACCCAGGCGCGATGCTAGGAAATCTTCTTCTTCTTGCAGACATCCTTCATGCCTCTGTAGTAGGGGTCGATGATGGCCATGGCAAGGTCTACCATGGAGTCCTTATGCTTCTACTCGCCGCCCAAGATCTTGTACTGGCATTGGATGTCCACAACATTCCGACGGGCCAAGCCCATGGTCTAGAGCACCCTTTTTGTCGTTGGTGGTGTCCATCTACCGAATACGTAGTCGGGCCTGTTGACAAACCTAGTGAAATGGTTGCAAGGCCTTGTGGCCAGGCAGTGTTGGTAGACGAAGACGTAATGGCCCACGCATAGCTAGGCGATGACAACCTTATGATTATGCTTATCACGACCGCCGATGTACACGAGGTGAAAGCCGACCACTTTGTACTTGTCAAAGGCAAGTAACTGCTCCATGGTGTGGATGGAGTTCTTCACATAGACTGGGTCATTGGTGTACACCACCATGAGGTTCTTGAATCTTATGTGGGTGTCCATGTAGGCACGAATGGTGAACTGGCGCTCATCACGGCAGCCGTTGGGAGCTCCGCTACTAGAGCCGAGCAGGATATACTCTTTGTATTTGGAGTCGTGGGTGTGTTTCTTGTGTTGTGGGGAAAGGTTAAAGAGAGACAATAGATTAAATGTGCGGTGGAGTAAATGGGGGCTGGACGAGTTGTAATTGGCATGACTTTTCACCGTGTTCCCAATGGAGGATTGTTGCGCAAGCTTGACCAGTGCGTGAACACACGGTTCATGTGGCCACGCGGCTGTTCAAAGTGTCGCCAACAAATTGTTGGTGATCCCGTTCTGCACAACCACGCACGACTTCCCCGCCCGGCTCGATTGGCCACGCGTCGGTTGGAAGAAGCTCATATTATTGTGGGCGTTAAATGGAAAACAGTTGGCAAAAACAAAGTGTGTGCAATGACTTAAATAAGTGCACATGTTCAACACGAAGCAGCAGGTGTGACATATGCAGTGTGGGTGTGAGTGGGAAGAATGGTGAGGGTTTTGTGACGTGGGGACGATGGTGAGGGTTTTCTCGGCCAGAATACTAACACACTTCGGAGGCAACGGTTAAGTAGACACAGCCGTGTGCAATAAGTACCACTATGATTTGAGGGGACCATCGTGATCCGTGTGTGGGAACTCTAAGATAAGCATAAATATTCTATCAACCAAACCGATTGCATCTCAAGACTCCAATTACATTGCTCTACATATTACTAGTTCATAAAATAGAGTCTTGCCAACATCTAGATCAACACATAATAAACATACCCAATCAGAGATATGAGACACACAAACTAGATAGCTAGGGTAGTGCTCGACATCAGGACATGTATCCATAACTCAATCCTAATCGTACCCACCAAGAACGTAAACTTTCTCTCGGTACTCCGTGTACGCGACTTGCTCCACCCTCCGAGAATAATTCCGCGTGAAGGAGCCAACGACTCGTCATCTAGCATGCACCAGAACACTTGCAAACGTGTGGTCAAGCCTTTGGGCGCAGAACAGGTTTCTGAAGCCCCCATTCCGGGTCCTAATACAACGATTATGCGTTCCCGCATAGTGCTCCCTAAGCTTTTGTTTCTTGTAACTCCTCTGGTCAACGTCGTGAGATAGCACCTACACATATAATAAAAAATCATGACATTGATGAATGAAATGCATAAAATTATATCACAAACAACTTTGCATAAAAAAATATTAACTAATGACTATAAATGCATGTTGTCAAAAAAACACGGAACTTTCAAGTAAGTACTACTCCCTATTGTCACTAAAGTAGTGAACTAAATGCTCTTATACAATGTTTATTTACAAAGAGGTATATGTATAATAATCTTTGTAGACATATTATTAGAAAACCGATCATTTGTACAGATCAACCATTAAATCACTGTAAAACCGGATTCGTAGAAAACTCACTGTAAAACCTTAGTCAAAATATTAGCATAATCGTTTGTATAGATGTCACTTATCCAAGTGACTTATCATTTACCTATCAAACAATCAATACGCACACACTACATGGTTCTATCGACTCTTACCCTGATTACATGGATTGAAATAACATGAACCCCAGGCTCTCCATTCCAAGAAAGGCGGAAACATAACTACTCAGAGATACCCTATGATATATTACCAAAATAGGGGGTCTAACCGGTTCTTCTTCGTCGGTCGGAGTTGTCGTCGTCGGAGTTGTCTGAGTCGTCAGCGTTGGAGTGGTCATTAGAGAGGTCATAGTAATCTCTATGCAGCACCGCCTCCTGTTGGGGAGGCACGATTGGGCTTACAACTTCATGGTCGCGCTTCTGTCCGCGCATGACCTCATCGGCGGGGAGGGCAACCTCGTCGCCCAGCATCAAGAGATGCTTGGTTGCTTCGCCGGCCCCGGCTTCGAACCCCGTGTCACCACTCCCTCCGATGGTGCGCTTGGTCACCATCTGATACACTTCTGAGAGCGTTTATGACAGGAACAACAGCGAGGATGCAGGCGCGGTGCATGGAGAGAGGGGAGTGCGTCCACCTACTATAACAAGTGGCACATGCACGATTAATATAGAGTGGTTGAGAGCTAGGCAAGAGGCGGTTAAACGGCTTGCCTCCCAGTAAGCCTGCATAGTGGTCTTCTCGCATGCCTCCCATTATTTCGTACCCCTGCTCACACGTCTCCCGGTAAGCCTGTGCAGAGGAATGCACACATGCGTCCCATTAATTCACAAACCAGCTTGCACATCTCACGGTGAGCCGGCACAACGGCCTTTTCGCACGCGTCCCGTCAATTTACACACCTGCTCGCATGCCTCACGGTCAGCCTGAGCAGCGGACAGCTCGCATGCGTCCTATCAACTCACATCCCTCGCAGGACAAGCGGGGCTCGTGGTGGTACATGATATTTTCTTGGGACCAACACACATGATTGAATACATTAATAATCGTTTGTGATGGTAACATGACAACTGTGTGTACAAACATTTAATAAGCTCCCGTTCTTAAGAAAAGTATATCAGAAACTTGTCTCCAATTTGGCAATAAATTAACATAAGATATATATATATATATATTATGAAATAGACACAACTGGAGGAAGCTGGTAACGCGACACTATAATCAGAGACCCTTCGACGAAACTATGTGCAACGCACGAATCACAAACGGTATAGTTCAAGCTCTGTCGCCAATGACATGAACTGTGTGCGATGGAGGATCCATCAAATACGATTCAAAAAATATTTGTGTGTGCGATCTACGGCAGACAGCTGACTTATAAGAACTGTTTGTGATGATGCGAAATGGCACAAACGGTTAATAAAACATAGATGTGTATGATGTACGGCATACAGGTCCCTCAGATGAACTGTTTGCGATGATATAGAAGAACACAAATGGTTCAGCGTAACAAGGTTTGTGTGATAGGCTGCAAACAGTTCAATATTCAGAACTGTGTGCTATAATTCTAGACAACACATATGATTTGTTGTTCTGAATTGTGTGCTCGATAGGGCACACAATTCAAGAAACCAAATGTGCACGGTATTGTGAATGATCAGTGATGAATCTGTGTTCTTAACCGTTTGCGATAAGATCGAGAGGGTAGACAGACTTAAGGAATAAATATGAGCAAATGACAACAAATTTAAGGAGTATAGTCTGTTTTACTTCTTCTTCTTGTTGTTAGATGGCCCCGCGTCATCGTCTTGATGTGGACGCTTCTTGCTGCTAACCGTTGGATTTTCATCGCCATCATCATTGATATCCTCATCGTCGTCCTCCTTGTTTGACCATTCCTCCTCATCATCATCATTGTCGTCTTCTTCGTCCTTCGGCGACTCATCGTCGTTCTTGTCCTTGTCTGACCATTCCTCGCCCTCCTTATCATTGTCATCTTCTTCGTCCTTCGGGGGCTCCTGGTCCGTCTGGTCATCGTCCCAAGACTCCGGTGGCGGCGTCCCTTCCATCAACCGGATAAAATGAAGGTCATGGCTTGATGCCAGACTCATGGAAGATGATCATGATGATTTTGTGGTTGACACCAGACTGGTGGAACTGTCGTCCTTGTTGTAGCTTGACATTGCTGCGCTATGTAATTAAACAACCGGCGAGAAAGTGAGATTGCAAAGTGTGTGGAAGTGTAGAGTGGCCGACCGGGACGGTGGCAACTGAAGTGTGGTGTAAAGACAAGAGGAATGGCAATTGAAGTGGGGGATTAATGGATTATATTGGCGTCTCGGGCGACGGTTAGAATTCCGATATAATCAACCACAATTGTGTGCACCCGACCCGTCGCTCTAAATTCCTGCTATTGTGCAGTTCTCAATATGCCAAATGTTTCACATGTGTACATTTTAGGAGTTCACACGGTTCGCTAGATGCTTTGTTTAACTACCCACACGATTATATGAAACACAAGGGTGTGAAATAGTAAGCATTTAACATAGGACAGTTGGTAAGAAATAGATGAGCTTTGCTTATTGATGTAGCCATTAATAATCAAACAAATCGCTTAATAATCATTACAAACAGCGCATAGAAGATGTCTAATGCGGAAATTACAACTACACATGCTAGTTCCTTCTTGTCTCTAGCTTTCATCTATTGCCTGTGATTGATTCTTTCTTGCTTCATCGTAGTGATTGTACACTCCATATTAGTTAGTTTCTTCTTCAGCTTTACGTTATGTTCTGCAAGCATGGTGATATCACTCCAAGCTTTGCCATGCCATTCATCATCCAGCCAGTTAACAAAGGCACAAGCCTCATATCCCTGCGAAGGTTAAATAATCGGGATGAGTGGGGTCATTAACTGAACTTAAGGGATGAACTTATCACTAACCTCTAAGGGGCAACCGAGAAACCGTCTGTCAATATCGAAACCCTCCGTGCATGCACATAGAGCGGGAGTGTGTCCGTGCACACAACTCAGCTTTCGGTACTTCTCGGAGGCGCAAAACTCAGAATCGAACTCATGTTGCAGGAGTCTGCTGGAGTCAAACTCTGGATCTAGCATTTGATTGATTTCCTATGGGGGGGGGGACTGAGTGAGCTGCTTGCTTTGGTCTTGCTAAAAAGATGAGGAATGATTGGGAACTGACAAGACAATTTAGATCCGTAGTACACCGCCCCCCTGGTGACCTTAGGCAAGTGCTCGATGATGACCGCCGTCGTGGTTGCGCCACCAATGGCGCTACCAAGAGCGACTGTATGAACCCGTGCAGCCGCACTGAAACCATCAGCACCACTCGTCCGCATTTCCCTGATGTCAGTGCCACGCTAGGTAATTTGGGCGCTAGGGATTTGGAAGCTATTTAGGGATTTGGGGAAGACGGGGAAACTATGGGGATCTGATGATAACGGTCGAGGGAACTATTTATCGCAATATGTTGTGTACGGCACACGGTTTTCCAAATCAAATCGTGTGAGATGGAAACGTGCGTGATACACGGTTTCCGTAACATGACCGTTTGTGGTGCTTCCTAGTACATATGGGTGTGGTAAACAACCGCTCTCCGGAAACAAAAAATGTTATGCTGATAGAGATGTCGGCCGTGACCGAGGCAGCGGCTGACGGATAGGAGGTCAATCCCCGGCCGGTCGGCGGTGTAGGAGTTATAGGGAGTCCATCCTCGGTCAGTCGTGGGTGGCGGCGTGATAGGAGGTCAATGATCATTCAGTGGAAGGAGATATAGGAGGAGCTCAATCCTCATGGTCGATGCCGACGTGACTGGAGCATGTCCCTCGCAGTCGTAGGTGGGATAGTGGAGCCCGGACTATAGGCAGGGCCCCCACTAAGCTCTGCTCCTCGACCCTGCTGTCTCGCCATGCCACTGCTAATGAATTAAGGTATTATTTTCCTTGAGTGGCCTAACTATGGTATTAAATTCATATAATGGCACTACTAATCATGCATGTAATTTGACTGGTTGAATAGTGCCATTGCACATCTGGGTAACATTATGTAGCGCCCTCCATAAATTTTGAAAATAAAATCTTGTGATTTATTCACCCATCTTTGTGCACCCATTAAGGATGCAACATGTGGAGATGGAACGATCTGAATGGATGGGGGATCGGACAAGCTCAAAGTATATGGATGGCGTGAAGGAGTTTATGGCTTTGGCTAAACGTACAAAGAAGAGAATTTGCAAAGAATATTACGTCCTATGTCCATGCAAGGATTGTAGAAATATGGTGTCACTTCCAATTGATGAGGTCAAGTTACACTTATACAAAAGGGGATTCATGACTGGATACACAAGACTAACTAAACATGATGAAGAGCAGGTTATGGATAAAGGTAATAACATGCCTGTCGGCAAGGTGCCAAACCATGCTCAGAGTCGCATGGGTGATGAATTTAACATCGGGGCTCAGAGGTCAAGCTACAGACGGAAGACTGGCATGCCGAAAAACCCAAAGAAAAACCAAGAGTGTGAAGCAGACAACACCGACCTTGATGATTCACCAGATTTTTCTACTATGATTGTAGATTTCCAGGGCCGGGAAAAAGATATAGCCGGGTACAAGGAGTTTCCAATGCGACCTCCAAGAAAGATTTGTATCCAGGTTGCAAAACAAAATTCCAACTTGATTGTCATGATAGTCTCCAACGTATCTATAATTTTTGATGATGTCATGCTATTATATTATTTGTTTTGGATGTTTTATAGTCATTAATATGCTATTTTATATTATTTTTGGGACTAAACTATTAATCTAAAGTCTAGTGCCAGTTTATATTTTTCCCTTGATTTTGAGTTTTGCAGATATGGAATATTAAATGGAGTCCAAACGGAATAAAAACTTCGAAATTATTTTTTCTCGAAGGAAACAAATCCAACAGGCTTGGATTGCATGCCAGGGCACCTGCAAGGAGGTCACGAGCCAGGTAAGCGTGACCAACCCCTGGCCGCGCCTAGCAGGCTTGCCGTCTCCTGACAGGCCTCCTAACCCTATTCTTCATCCTATAAATACCCAAATATCCCCAACACCAGAACGATCCACGCAAGTACTTTTTCGCCACAAGAAGCCTCCGTTCCCGAGAGATCCAATCTTGGAGCCTTTTCTGGTAATCTGCCGGAGGGGGTTTCGATCACTGAGGGCATCTACATCAACTCCATTGCCCCTCCAATGATGCATGAGTAGTCCACCAAAGAACTACGGGTCCATAGCTAGTAGCTATATGGATTCTTCTCTCTCTTTGATCTTCAATACCATGTTCTTCATGATCTTCATGGGGAGCTATCCGATGTAATCCTCTTCTATGGTGTCTTTGTCAAGATCCGATGAATTGTGAGTTTATGTTTAGATTATCCATGAATATTATTTGAATCTTCTTTGAATTCTTATATGCATGATTTCATATCCTTGTAAATCTCTTCGAGTTATTGGTTTGGTTTGGCCAACTAGATTGGTAATTCTTGGAATGGGAGAAGTGCTTGGTTTTGGGTTCAATCTTGCGGTGTCCTCACCCAGTGACATAGTAGGGGTAGCGAGACACGTATTGTATTGTTGCCATCAAGGGTAACGAGATGGAGTTTTCATCATATTGCTTGAGTTTATCCCTCTACATCATGTCATCTTTCTTAATGCATTACTCTGTTCTTCATGAACTTAATACTCTAGACGCAGGTAGGAGTCGGTCGATGTGTGGAGTAATAGTAGTAGATGCAGAATCGTTTTGGTCTACTTGACACGGACGTGATGCCTATATGCATGATCATTGCCTTGGATAACTACATGATTATTCGCTTTTCTATCAATTGCTTAACAATAATTTGTTTACCCACCATGAATTTTCCTTCAACAGAGAAGCCTCTAGTGAAATCTATGGCCCCGAGTCTACTTTCCATAATACATTTTCAGATCTATAAACCAAAAACACCAAAAATACTTTGCTGCAATTTATTTACCTTTTACTTTCCTTCTCGTTTTCATCTATCTCTATCGGATCTAATCCTTGCAAATAATCATGAAGGGATTGACAACCCCTTTATAGTGTTGCGTGAAAGAGTTTGATTGTTTGTGTAGGTGCATCCATTGGTGACTTGCTTATTCCTCCTACTGGATTGATACCTTGGTTCTCAACAACTAAGGTAAATACTTATCTACTTCGCTGCATCACCCTTTCCTCTTCAAGGAAAAACCAACGCAAGCTCAAGAGGTAGCAAGAAGGATTTCTGGCACCATTACTGGGGAGGATACATATCAAGCCTACCAAGTACCCATCACAAACTCATCTCTTGCATTTACATTGTCATGGGGAACGAACACCTATGGGACCACAGGGCCCCTTTCGGTTCAGTGAGGGAGCATGGTGGCACAAAGAGCCGGTCTGGTGAGCTGCACATGGGATGTTTTTACCCAGGTTCGGGCCGCACAGATGTGTAAAACCCTACTCTTGCTTGGTTGTATTGATCCCGTTCTAGGGTTCGAGCTACAGGAGCGCCATGAACGGCTGCTACGTGAGCTTGAGTGCCTTCTCTCCCTCTCTAACCATTGGGCTGTCCGGTTTCCTAACTACCTGAGAGCCCTAAAAGCTAAAGAGACCAAAGGTTTGAGAGTCAAAAAGTACTCTTTTGTAACGCCCTAGGCCTCCTTTTATACTTAAGGGAATCCCAACAGTGGTGTAGAGTGCGTGCACGGGACGCACAATGCTGCTACAGTGCTATCATACCTAATCCTGATGGAGTAGGACAAGAGCATTAAATGCACTGTCAGGGGCCTCAGTCCGTCAGTGGGACGGCACGGGGGTCGTCCCATCGATGCCGCTTAGCTTCCTCCAACCTCGATGCAGCGACACGCATCCAGGTGGATCGACACCCGTCCTGTGTGCTGGCGGTGCTTGCCGGGGCCTCGCCTTGCTGGGGGGCTGGAGGCTCTACAGCCCTCCCGACAAGGTCTTCCCAGTAGTCCCGAGTCTTTTGTGTTGACGCTTGGTAAGTCTTCGCTAGGTCCTGCCGCCGGGGTGACTACTACTGCTTGCGCATGAGCAAAGGGGCACTAGATGGACCAAAAACTCTAGTGCACCGACAGGAGCCCCCGGGCCTGGGCCATAGACGTCGCAAGGCGCTGTTGGGCTAGGCCCAAACAGTGTGCGGGCACGCGTGGCAGGGGCCGTGCAGTTGTGACCATTGAGTTTGTTGTGCTTCCCCATGATACCCCATTGAATGCGGGTAATGGGATCCGTGCGCGACGCGGCCATTACAGCAGTGCATCTGCGGAACGTTTTTGCGTTATCTTGTTTTTGGTAAAAAGAGACCGCTCTGTGCCTTCCCCATAAAGAGGAGACTACAGAGTCGATGCCCATTTACCCCTCTTCATTCCCAATGTGAGAACCGCCGTCGTCTTCCTCTTCGAGCCCGAAGCAGAGCCTCTTGCACCCACTAGCGCCTCCTCCCCACTTCCGCCTGCTTCTTGTTCTCGGTCTCCCTCCCCACCATCACCATGCCGCCCAAAGCCAGCAAAGGCAAGGACACGGAGGTCGTCTTGGAGAACAAGGTGACGAAGATACGGAGGGAGCATGTCGTTCTCCCGCCGGGGCTCAGCCTGAGCGCCCTGAAGAGGCAATACCGGTGGGCGTGGGAGACTGTGACGGCGGGGCACCCCGCCACCATCATGAGCCCGGGTCCTTCTGGGGAAGGTCCAGGCAAATACCCTTTCTTCGCCAATTACTTTTATTGCGGGCTCTGCCGCCCTTACTCGAACTTTTTCATCGACCTTATGCTCACCTACGGCTTCCAACTCCTGGATTTCACGCCGAACGCCGTAACTTCCATGGCGGTTTTCGCACACCTTTGCGAGAACTTTGCCGGACTGACCCCCAGCACTGCCCTCTTCTACATTATTTCATCCCCCGCATCTAGCAAGGAGGAGCGCTTTCCGGTGCCGTCACTTGGATTCCTCAGCCAGGAACCAAGGAGACCTACCCTGAAGGGGCTTATTACGATAGGTGGGATGAGTGGCAGGGCAAGTGGTGCCGGATACGGGAGAAGAAGCCTCAGTCCTTCTGCATGCCGTGGGAGGCGAAGATGGTGCACAACGACAAATGAAGTGCCCTCGACCCTTGGGACGGGAGCCTCACGGTCGCGACCACTAGGATCCATCGCCTCATGACCGCCGACCTCTCCGTATAGATGATAGGCGCTAACTTTCTTCGCCGTCGCATCGCCCCCTTGCAGAACAAGGGGAGGCCGACCTGGGATTTCAGGAATGCGGCGGACATCATGAGGTTACGCCCTAGGCTGAACCACAACCTGACCATCATGCAACACAGGGCCCTCTGCCAGAAGTTGTTCAGGAGCATCTCGACAATCGAGCTACCGGCGGGTGTGATCCCCTTGTGCAATAATTCGGCCTTGGGCAGAATCATTGCCATGATGCCGGTGTTCGACACCCATAGTCTTGATGCAACTTGGATGGATCCGCCCGCGGAGGTGGTGGAAGAGTTTTTCGACAACCTGTCGGAGATGGCCATCCACAAGGAGGAGGGCCTTGTCCGTGACACCACCGAGGAGGAGCTGGCATACATCACCAGCAGGGCAGAAGAAGCAGCGCTTGTCGAGGAGGCTAGCAGCGTCGGCTTTTTAGAAGACAAAGCCGGGAAAGGGGAGGTACCGCCGGGCGACGATCTTGCCGGGCAAGACGATCTCACCGAGGAGCGAGGCGACACGTCTGCACCGGGCCACCTTGCCAGAGACGCGTCCGAAGAGGAGCCGCTCGAGGAGGTCCCGTCCCTCATCCACAGGAAAAGGCACGTCCTTAGGAACGCTGCCTCCGGGCTCCCAGCTCGGCAAGCTTCCTCAAGTAGTGTGGCCCCCGGCAAGGGGGCAACCCACAAGGCCACCCGGCAGCGCAAAGTCCAGTAGCAGCCCACGTCTGCCGCAGCCAAGTGGCCTAGGGGCACCCCTCCACCCCCTTCCTGAGGCTTCACAGCAGAGGTCGCCTTCGACCTTTCTACTCTTAGCTCGGGGGAGGAAGAAGAAGATTAAGGATCCCGCCATACTTTCCCAGCCTTAATCTGTTTTGGTTTTTCTCCATAGGGACACAGAAACATTGGCGCAGCGGGTCGCGAAGAGGGCTAAGACCTCGACAGTTGAGGGGTCGCTGACAAGTGCCTCGGGCGCACCGAGAGCAACCACCACCAATCCGGAGGCTAGCCCACGCTGCAGTCCCGATTCAGCCCCCGACAGAGACCCGAGCGTGAGTTCACTACTCATTTCCCGCTGGTAGGCACCGGGACATGCATCTATACTACTGACATCACAGGACGTGCAGGGGGAGGACGACGACAAGGGGAGTCATCGGCGACCGCCCTAGGTTCCCCGCCCAGGAACTTTTCTCTAGCCAGGACTTCCTATCATGATGAGGGAGGGCCGGCAAGCCCAGGGACTGGTGGGTCTCCGCTGGCAATCGTTGTCGGTGAGGGTATTCCCCTTCTTCCCCTTCTCTTTTTTTGTTTTCTTGAACTTCTCCCTTAGCTTTTCTTGGTTTGCCTTTCTGGCCCTTAGACATTCCCATGGCGAGGGGGATGGATGTCGATTCCAACATCGAGGAGACAACGAGGGACGCTGCCGCCGGTGCTGAGAGAAACGCCGCCGAAGAAGCCTCCAAGAGTGTCGAGGCTGAGGCCACCAAGAATGCTGCCGTCGAGGCCGCCAAGAATGCTACTGCCGAGGCCGCAAGCGCCGAGGCAGCCAAAGATACACAAGAGGAGAAGGCCGCCAAGAAGTCCGCTGAGCGGGCTGGTGAGGAGGCCGGCGGTGAGACGGTCGTCAAGGGCCAGCCATCCTCGTCCGAAGCCCCTTCATCGAGCAGGTACTTGAAGGTTGGTGACAACCTATTCGTCAGTTTCCCTGGCGCGACAAGCGCTGGGACGCCACCTGAGGAGGGGGTCCTTGTTGAGGAAGCCATCACTGCCGCCAGGCTCAACATCGTCGACGAGCCAAACACGGGTGGAAAATCCCAGGAGGAGCGGCTCCTCCAGTCTATGGGCGACAGCTTCCGGAAGCTCCAGGTGCTTCACCGCGCCCGGAAGGAGAAACTTGACTCCAGGGCTGCAGTCATCGAAGCTGCCGAGGCCAGTTTCCAGGAACACGTGGCAGAGACCCATGCTTGGTATGCCCAAGCCTCCAAGGATTTGCAGATTGGCCAGTCGCAAGCGAGCGAAGGCTGGAGCCAGCTCTATATGCAGCAGTCCGACGCCGAGTAGGCACAGGAGGAGGCCAAGAAACGAGCCGCCGTAGAGGACGCTCGCTTGACGAAGCGTCGCATTTTGCTTCACGCCCAAGAGGAAGACCTCGTCTCTCGCGAGAGGGCACTTGCCGATAATCTCTACGGCAATGAGGTGGAGCTCGAGGACCTCGTCGTGCGGCGGACTCAGGAGTTGGAGCGGGGGAACAAGGAAGCACTCGGAGCCCTGGCGGTGGAACACGCCGGCAAGCTCAGGGTGGCCGTCGACACAGCTGCAGCCGTGGAGACTACCAAAAGCTCATTGGAGGAGAGGGTGAAAGAACTGGAGGTGGCCCTTGAAGATCAAGGCGCGAAGGTCTTGTTACTCGAGGCCGAGCAAAACAAGGCCGCCGCCAGTCTGATGGAGGCGCAAGTTGTCGCTGCCGACATGGCCAAGCAGCTCTCCGCGGCCAACGAGTCCATTGACGACCTGACCTTGAAGCTAGCCATGCTGACTGGGTCCCTCGAGGCCGCCAACACTCGGGAGAAGACTCTGGGAAAGGAGCTCCACGACGAGAAGCAACTTGTCGAGAGCACCGCCTTCTCCCACAACGACTTTGTGCATGGGGTGGAAGTCTGGACCGGGAAGCTCGTCGACGTCGTGGGGAAACTTGCCGAACAACTATCCTCCATGGGGCTAGAGGGCCCATCGTATTCTCGTGTTGACAGGGTCCCTACAAGCGCTAAGGTGACCATGTTCTTCGACAGCCTACTCGAAGCCGTGGAGCAGCTCCATTTCGACCGGGCGGCCCACCTCGCCAACGAACCACGCAAGCTCTGCCAGGCTATCCTCCGTAAGGTGCTCGTCAAGGTGGCATATAGGAATCTTGGCCTCAACCTCGACAATGTCCTTGAACGTTTGACGAAGGACATGGACGTCCAGGCGCTCGAAGAACTCGTTGCGCTCATCGTCGAGCGGGTAAGCCAGATCAAGCGGGTCGAGGGTGACCGCCGAGATTAGTTGCCCTACTCCCCGTCGCCGCACATATCCAGAACAATTTACTTCGTGTTAAAGTTTCGGCAAGGCCGTTGTAATGCTATCTGCTAATACCTTGGACGATTGCTATGCTATCTTGTTAAACTTATTCTATCTATGGAATTTTCCCTACGCCCTTTCCGGAAAAATCTTGCTAACGTGTGAAGTCTACTATGCAACTTTATTCTTGTAGACACGTGTTGGGCCTCCAAGCGCAGAGTTCTATAGGACAGTAGCAATTTTCCCTGAAGTGGATGACCTGAGGTTTATCAATCCGTGATAGTTGTAGGATGAAGATGGTCTCTCTCAAACGACCCTGCAACCAAATACAAGAAATCTCTTGTGTCCCCAACACACGAAATACAATGGAAAATTGTATAGCTGCACTAGTTCGGTGAAGAGATGGTGATAAAAGTGTAATATGGATGGTAGAAATATATTTTTATAATCTGAATAAATAAAAACAGCAAGGTAGAAAATAGTAAATGGGCACAAAAACGGTATTGCAATGCTTGAAAACAAGGCCTAGGGTCCGTACTTTTGCTAGTGCAATTTCTCAACAGTGCTAACATAGTTGGATCATATGATTATCCCTCAAAGTGCAATAAAGAATCACTCCCGAGTTCCTATTAGCGGGGAACAAAAGATAGAAATTGTTTGTAGGGTACGAAACCACCTCAAAGCTATTCTTTATGTTTGATCTATCCTAGAGTTCGTACTAGAATAACGCAAGCTATTCTTTCCGATCGATCTACTCAAGAGTTCGTACTAGAATAACACCAAAGCAAATTCATATTCATAATACTCAATCCACATAAAGAACTACAAGGGATCCCCAAAGTTTCTATCGGAGAAAATATAATAAAAACACGCATCAACCCCTATGCATAGATTACCCCAATATCACCGCGGGAATCCGCAAGTTGAGTGCCATAACGTATATCAAGTGAACCAATAAGATACCCCAATGCCACCTCAAGTATTCATACCACAAGACATACATCATGTGTTCCAAAATCTGAACATTTAATCCGACATAACAAAACTTCAAAGGGTAAAGATTCAATTCATCACAATAAGAGTATAGAGGGGAGAAACATCATATGATCCATATATACTAACAAAGCCCATGATATAGATCACGAGAGAGATAGATTAAACACATAGCCACTGGTACAAACCCTCATCCCCGAGGGTGGACTACTCCCTCCTCATCATGGTGGCCGCCGAGATGATGAAGATGGCCACCGAAGATGATTCCCCCCTCCGGTAGGGTGCCAAAACGGGGTCTAGATTGGTTTTCAATGGCTACAGAGCCTTGCGGCGGCGGAACTTCTGATCTAGGGCTCCCCCGAAGGATTTCGAAATGTTTGGGAATTTATAGTGCAAAGAGGGGGTGAGGGAGGCCACTGAGGTGGGCACAACCCACCTGGGCGCGCTGGGGCCTCCTGGCGCGCCTTGGTGTGTTGTGCCCCCTTCGTGGCACCCCCCAGGTGCAGCTCTGGCCCATTGGTTTCCTTCTGGTCCAAAAAAAATCTCAAAAAAGTTTCATGGTGTTTGGACTCCGTTTGATATTGATTTCCCGCGATGTAAAAAACAAGCAAAAAACAGCAACTAGCACTAGTCATTGGGTGAATAGGTTAGTCCCAAAAAATGATATAAAGTTGCTAAAAATGATTGTAAAACATCCAAGAATGATAAAATAACAGCATGAATACTTAATAAATTATAGATAAGTTGGAGACGTATCAATGTGCGTAGTCCTATCGCAAGCGCTTTGAGGAACGGGTCATTAGCAGCCTGCTGGCGGTGCTACTACAGGCAAGACACCTTGGCGTCCTTGGCGCGGCCATTCAAGGCATCGGCCTTACTCGAAAACAGGATCAAGGTGCGAGCGCTATCACTTGAGTCGTCGAGCAGACTTGAAACGAGACAAGGAGCGCGGGCTAAGCCACTTAAGTCGTTGAGTGGCCCCGAATGCAGTGAGGGCACATCCAATCTCGGCAAGGTTCCCACGTGTGCAGGTTTTCCATACATGAGTCGAAGTCGCACAAGGAAAATAACTTTATGGCAAAAGTTTCACATGGGGTTTTCACAACTTATCTTTTTGTTGCCTTTCTCCTTTCGGCAAGTTTTTTTGGAACGTCGCGCTCATAGGTATCCGTACCATCATCCCCCCCAGCAAAGCTGCACGCGAGGGAACCTTATGCTCTTTGGACAAAGAAAGAAGAGAAAATATGGATACGGAACCTTGGCGGTTCGTTAGTGCTTGCTAAAATTAAGCGTAATGCAACTTTCCAGATAAACATGCACATAAGTAAACATGAGAACTGAACAGGATTGCAGAACAATTATCTTTATTTATCTACACACAGGATCTGAGCCTGGCTTTGTACCAAGGATTACATGCTTCAGCGGCAAGACTTGTACAAAAGGTGGTTGCCGGGACTAGCCTAGCAACCGCGCCTCATGGGTAGAACTTTCGAAGATGTTTGATATTCCAAGAGTTGCTCACCGGAATGCCATCCTCGATGTCCAGGCGGACTGCGCCGGGCCTAGTGACACGTACTACCCGATAAGGGCCTTCCCACTTTGGCGTCAACTTTTTTGGATTCTTGGCGGACTGAACTCGCCGAAGAACAAGGTTGCCTTCCTCAAGACGTCTGGCGTTGACCTTGCGGCTATGGTAGTGGCATAAGGCTTGCTGGTAGCATGCAACTCTCACAGCAGCCTGAGGACGGTCTTCCTCAAGGAGCGTCGCATCGTCTTGGCGCAACTGCTCCTTCTCGAGCTCATCATAAGCGAGCACTCAAGGTGACCCGTATATGATTTCCGTGGGGAGCACTGCCTCTGCCCCATAGACAAGGGAGAAGGGTGTCTGACCGGTACCTCGATTTGACCAAAGAACCGGCAACTCATCAATCCAGTTTCTTCCGCACCTATGCAGCCTATCAAAACTTCTTGTCTTGAGATCTCGCATCACTTCTGCGTTAGCCCTCTCTGGTTGGTCATTGCTCCTCAGGCAACGGAAGCAAAACAGATTTTTCTACGTCTTGGACATACTGCATGAAGGTGCGGCTCATGAACTGTGTGCCATTGTCGGTGATGATCCTGTTGGGAACACTGAAGCGGCAAACTAGTCCCTGAAAGAATTTGACGGCTGACTGTGTTGTCACCTTCCTCACTACTTCCACTTCCGGCCACTTTGTGAACATGTTGACAGCCATGTACAAGTACTCAAAGCCCCCGGCAGCGCGGGAAAAGGGCCCAAGATGTCGTGCCCCCAGACCGAAAATGGTTAGGACAGAGGGATTGTTTGAAGAGCTTGAGATGGTTGATGTAGTTTCTTCGAATGAAACTAGCATGCTTCACAATTTGTTACTAACGCAGTTGCATCCTGGAGGGCAGTGGGCCAAAAGAAACCTTGCCGGAATGCCTTTCCGGTAAGTGCTCTTGATCCTATGTGGGAGCCACATATACCTTCGTGTATCTCTGCTAACAGCTCTAGTCCATCCTCCCGAGAAATGCACTTGAGTTTGACACCGTTCAGTCTCTTTCTGTATAGGACATTGTCTACGAACTGGTAAATATGAGACCGGCGGGTTACTTTCTCTGCTTCCTCTTGTTCTTCGGGGAGTTCTCCTGTCTGAAGGAATTGGACAAGATGTTGTGCCCATGCTGGAGCCTGGGGCTCGACAACAAGGACCAAAGGTGTATCATTTGCCAGGGAGCATCTGCCTCGATGGCAAGGGCCTGAGATCCTGCCGGAGTCTGCTGTGCCCTGGCAAGCCTAGCGGGAGTGCATGCTTCTACGAGAAGAGCTGATGGCCCTGCCGGGGCATAGAAATCACCGACAAGCCTGCCGTTTTCTTGGGCAATTTTCTCGCCGGCGGCTTCAGGGAGCCCTACCGGGAGATATTTGCTGGAACTTAACTTCCTTCTCTTCTCTTGCCCAGTTGATGGTGTCACGTGTTGGAGATATGCCCTAGAGGCAATCATGTATGATGATATTTCCTATGTGTTTATGAATAAAGATAGTCCTTGGACATTATCATTGATGTGTATTAACAAGTATGCGACTTGTTTGTGAGACTATGCATTGTATGATGACTGTCCTAAATGGTCCCTAGTTGAAAGGGTTGTGTGGACGCGCAGCCAGTTAGACTAGCATATTACATGGTGGATGGTCCGGTCTCACTGACCATGTAACATTGGATGCTAGCCGGATAATATGGACTCAGAAAGGTCTGATCGAATTCGACATAATCGGATTCGAGTCGAGATAAGGTCTGAGTTGGACAGACCCAACTATGAGACGCAGCGATAGGTCATCTGTGAGTCTCTAGTACAACATACGTTCTATGTCCTAAGACCTTCCGGTTGATCGCTTCGGCGCCGTCATTAGGGTTTGCATGTGTTGCGAATAGACACCTCCACTCGCCGCCATCGGGGTTAATTGTGAAATGTAAATCCAAATTAGGTTCGCGATGATCGATAAGATTGGCCAGATCAGAAAATTCGGCATGATCAGAAAATTCGACCAGATCAGCAAATTCGGCATGATCGGTACTGCTATGTGCGTAGCGCCTTGTATTTCGTACACGATCATAGAAAACGGTAGAATGCGATTCTATGCATAAGTTTGTTTTGCTGGTTTGATGTGATTAGTATCGCTCATGTGTATGTGATGCATATGTGTAACTTAACATGACCTGCATGTCATCATTGTCAGCCGGCATAAGCCAAAGTGTTGTCATTATATTGTATAACGACCCGCGTGTTGACTTGTGATTCTCTGTAAATTCATTACTAGTTGTAGTAGTTGGAGGACAGAGATCAAGTTTGTAGCTTTGGTGTCCCGGCGTGACGAACAAGATGGAGTTGCTGCTTGGTCATCAGACTAGGAGCCGGCCATGGAAGGACGCCCATGAATGAGCCATACTATTTCACATATTTATGTTTATATGTGATTGATATTGCTTCTTGTTTCTATGCATGTTAGTATGGTAGAAACATCCCTGATTAATATCAAGCACATTGCCATTCCGGATGTTGCACCTTTGCATGTCTAGTGGTGGGCTCATAAAATTGAGGTGCTACTGGGTGTCCTTGAACTAGAGGGTTCGAGTCGGACACGGACATGCACTGCATCGGGTTAACTTGAAAAGGCTATCAGAACGGTTTTGGGCCTTGTGGCAGAGAAGGTTGGGAGGCGGGGTATGAGATACCTACCCAACCGACAGGAGTCGTATAGAGATGCGATTAGGAAGATGTTGCTTACCGAATAGGCAAGTTGGCTAGCAGTGATGCTAAAGCTCACTAGTCGCTCGCACTAGACAGGTCCTGAATCACTGAGAGTTTGCGGAGGGATGCCGACTTCAGTGGGAGTAGTTCTATTTAAGGCTTGAATTACTCTACCTAAACACATTGCTTAGTGATTGCATATTTTCTGTTATAGATCAATGGAACCACCTGCTCAACCCAACTTTGCATTGAAATCAATTCTAGAAAAGGATAAACCGAATGGAACAAACTTTACCACCTGGTATAGAAATCTGAGAATTGTTCTCAAGCATGATAAAGAGGAACATGTTCTAGAGGATCCACTTCTAGAGGAACCTGCCGAGAATGCTAACACCACAACCAAGAATGCCCACCAGAAACTCGTTGATGAATCAAACGAGATCAGTTGCCTCATGCTGGCTTGTATGGAGCCCGATTTGCAACAACATTTTGAAAACATTCAGGCTTTCGATATGATCAAGAGTTTGAAGAGAATGTTTCAAGTGCAAGCTAGGACCAAAAGGTTCAACGTCTGGCGGTCCTTGACGGATTGTAAGTTGAAGGAGGGTGATCCACTGAGCCCGCTTGTGATAAAGATGATCGGGTACGTGCAAGCTTTGGATCGGTTAGGCTTCCCACTTGGGGACGAGCTGTCCACGGATGCAATTTTGGGTTCTCTTCCACCTAGCTATGGGACGTTCGTCTCAAACTATCATATGCACGGAATGGATAAGAAGCTCACTGAATTGCAGGGGATGCTCAAGGCGGCAGAGCAAGATATTAAGAAAGGCACGCATCAAGTGTTGATGGTGCAGAACTCGGCTAAGTTCAAGAAGAGTTGATGCAAGAAAAAGGGTAAAGCAAAGGGCATGGATAAGGTTGTCTCTGCCGCTGAGCCAAAGTCTAGACCGAACTCAAAGACCATTTGCTTTCACTGCAAGGAAGCTAGTCACTAGAAGAGGAACTGTAGCAAGTGTCTTGCTGAGCATGGCAAGAAGGTCGGAGATGTTTCTTCAGGCAAAGGTACACTTGTTACATATGTTATAGACATTTACCTTGCTGACATACCTAGTAGCTCTTGGGTATTTGATACCGGATCGGTTGTTCATATTTGCAACTCGATGCAGGGGCTAGTAAGAACTAGGCGTGTGTCACAAGGGGAGATTGACATCAGGGTCGTCAACAAAGCAAGAGTTGCTGCGTAGGAGGTCGGCACGATGCAGCTCAAGCTTCCTTCTGGATTTATTTTGGAATTGAATAATTGTTATTACATTCCCGCACTTAGTCGGAACATTATTTCCGCCTCATGTTTGATGAGTCAAGGTTATGAATTCAATATAAAGGACAATGGTTGTTCATTTTATTCGAAGGGAATTTTCCATGGCTATGCACCCATAATAGATGGGTTATTTGTTTTAAATCTAGAAACAGAACCAGTCCATAACATGAATGTCAAGAGGCATAATCCTAATGAGATAAATCCGATGTACTTCTGGCATTGCCGACTTAGGGTCGTTCGATACATGCGAATCATGCTTGCTAGGCAAGATGACTAAGTCTCCTTTTGCAAAGAGTTGTGAGAGGGCGTCCGAGCTGTTGGAGCTTATACACAGTGATGTATGTGGTCCAATGAGCACAACGGCCAGAGGTGGCTATCAGTACTTCGTGACTTTTATCGACGACTTGAGTAGATATGTATATATCTATTTGATGAGGCACAAGTCGGAAACTTTTGAAAATTTCAAAGAGTTTCAGAACGAGGTTGGCAATCAGCTCGGCAAGATGATAAAACTTCTACGATCACATCATGGAGGTGAGTACATGATCCAGGAGTTTGATAATCATCTCAAAGGCTGAGGTATAGTACCTCAGCTCACACCTCCGGGTACACCGCAGAGAAATGGTGTGTCACAACAGAGAAATCGAACCTTGTTGGACATGGTCCAATCGATGATGAGCAAATCGGATTTACCCTTGTCATTCTGGGGATATGCTCTAGAAACTGTAGCTTTCACACTTAATAGTGTACCATCAAAATCCATTAACAAGACACCAGATGAGATGTGGACTAGGAAGACTCCTAGTTTATATTTTCTAAAGATTTGGGGTTGTGAAGCATTTGTCAAGCGACTCATGTCGGACAAGCGTACACCCAAGTCGGATAAATGCATATTCGTGGGATATCCGAGGGAAACCTTGGGATATAACTTCTACAACCGAGAAGAGAACAAAGTGTTTGTTGCTCGGAACGGGGTTTTCCTAGAGAAAGAGTTTCTCAGTCGAGAGGCCAGTGGGAGAATGGTGCGACTCGAAGAAATTCGAGAGCCACTCGAGGACAACTCGCTTGGTGATGAGATCACACCGGAGTCGGTCAGAGAACCTGTAGTGGAATTGGCACCGGAGACACGGAGGTCAGAAAGATTGCGCATAATGCTTGATGTATTGTTGCTAGAAAGCGACGAGCCGTCCATGTATGCGGAAGCAATGGTGAGCCCAAATTTCGAGGTATGGCTAGAGGCCATGAGATTCGAGTTAAAGTCCATGGATGAGAATCAAGTCTGGGACTTGGTTGATCCACCACCTGGCATAGTTGCCATTGGTTGCAAATGGGTCTTTAGGAAGAAAACCGATGTGGATGGAAATGTTCAGATCCACAAAGCTCATCTTGTCACTAAAGGTTATGGACAAGTTCAAGGAATTGACTACAATGAGACCTACTCGCCGGTAGCGATGCTAAAGTCGGTGAGGATCATACTAGCTATAGCTACATATTTTGATTATGAGATATGGCAGATGGATTTGAAAACGGCTTTACTTCGTGGAAATTTAAAAGAGTATGTATACATGATACAACCCGAAGGTTTTGTCGATCCAACTAACGCTGGTAAAATATGCGAGCTCAAGAGATCCATTTATGGATTGAGGCAAGCAGCTCGGAGTTGGAACATTCGCTTTGGTGAAGTCATCGTTGACCTTGGTTTCATCAAGAACGAAGAGGACTATTGTTTATACAAGAAGTCTAGTGGGAGCTTGGTAGTATTTTTGATCTTGTATGTGGATGACATACTGATGATCGGAAATGATGTTTCGATGCTGAACTCAGTCAAGGAATCATTGAATGGCAAGTTTTCGATGAAAGACCTTGGAGAGGCAGTGTACATTTTAGGCATCAAGATCTATAGAGATAGATCGAGGAGGCTACTCGGCTTAAGCCATAGCACGTACATAGACAAAGTGTTGAAGAGATTCAACATGAGTGAGGCCAAGAAAGGGTTTTTGCCCGTCTCACATGGTATAAGGCTAAGCAAGACTCAGAGTCCAATGACTTTTGATGAGCGAAACCGGATGAGTAGGATTCCATATGCCTCGGCAATTGGATCGACCATGTATGCCATGCTATGTACACGGCTTGATGTTGCCTATGAAATAAGCTTAACAAGCAAATACCGGGACGACCCAGGTGAGAGTCACTAGGCAGCGGTGAAAACTATCTTGAAGTACCTAAAAAGGACTAAAGAGATGTTCCTAGTTTATGGAGGTGAGGAGGAGCTCTGTGTGAAGGGTTATGCTGATGCTAGTTTCCAAACTGATAGGGATGATTGTCGATCGCAAACTGGATTCGTGTATGTCATGAATGGAGGAGCAGTGAGCTGGAGGAGTTCCAAGCAAGATATGGTGGCTGACTCCACAACAAAGGCCGAATACATTTCGGCTTGTGAAGCCGCAAAGGAAGGTGTTTGGATTCAGAAGTTCCTGGAAGATGTTGGTGTGTTCCCGGGCTGGTCAAAACCGTTGGACCTTTATTGTGATAATTCACGTGCCGTCGCACAGGGCAAGGAGCCGAGACAACACCACAAGACCAGGCACATAGACTGAAAATATCACGTGATATGAAAGCTTGTAGAGAAAGGTGATACCAATTTGTGCAAGATTCATACGGATGCAAATGTTGCAGATCTATTGACTAAGCTGCCTCCACAACCCAAGCATGAGGGTCACGTTAGAGCTATGGGCATTCAATGTCTATTTGATTAACTCTAGTGCAAGTGGGAGCCTGTTGGAGATATGCCCTAGAGGCAATCATGTATGATGATATTTCCTATGTGTTTATGAATAAAGATAGTCCTTGGACATTATCATCGATGTGTGTTAACAAGTATGTGACTTGTTTGTGAGACTATGCATTGAATGATGACTGTCCTAAATGGTCCCTAGTTGAAAGGGTTGTGTGGACGCGCAGCCAGTTAGACTAGCATATGACACGATGGATGGTCCGGTCTCACTGACCATGTAGCATTGGATGCTAGCCGGATAATATGGACTAAGAAAGGTCTGGTCGGATTCAACATAGTCGGATCCGAGTCGAGATAAGGTCTGAGTTGGACAGACCCAACTATGAGATGCAGCGATAGGTCATCTGCGAGTCTCTAGTACAACATACGTTCTATGTCCTAAGACCTGAGCTGGCGCATGTACTCAGGATGGTGACAGACTTGCTTTGGGCCGACCAAACGCTACTCAGTGACTGGGTAGTTACAAAGATAGGTTTCGGGCTTTTCCAGACCCATGCTGCGAGACATGGTCGAGCAAGATGGGATTTGCCCCTCCTACCAGGAGAGATATACTCTGGGCCCCCTCGGGTGATCCGACCTGGATAAGCATGGCCATGCGATGAGGATTATGAGATAATGCAAAGTGTTGGTCAGATTCACCAGATCGAGAAAGAGGTCATGCTACAACAAGGATGACCATATCGCCTTGTGCATGACAACATACATCGTGTGGCAAAGGGAACATAAGTGTAAAGTACAGGTTCACCTAACCAGCTTCATCGGACACTTGGAGTCGGCACGTCTTGCTAGAGGTCACTACCGACCGGTCGAGTCGGATGTCATCTGACTCGCGACCAAGTGGACGAGAACCTAAAGGGTCACACGCTTAAGGGAAGGAACACGTGGGCTTAAGGATCCGTGCGAGGCCCAAGAGTTGAGCCCGTGCCGGATGCGTATATATAGTGAAGGTACGGCATGTTGGGGAACATCGCATGGGAAACAAAAAATTTCCTACGCACACGCAAACCTATCCATGGTGATGAGAATCTACGAGAGGGAGAGTGGATCTACGTACCCTTGTAGATCGCTAAGCGCGAAGCGTTAAGAAACGCGGTTGGTGTAGTCGAACTTCTTCGCGATCCAAATCGCCGAGCGTCCCGCGATCCAATCACGAACCGTCCTGCGAACCAATCACGAACCGTCCCGCGATACAATCACGAACCGTCCCGCATTCCAATCACGAACCGTCCCGCGATCCAATCACGAACCGTCCCGCGATCTCGTCACGATCCGTCCCGCGATCCAATCACGAAGTTTCGTGGCCTTGATCACGATCCTTCCGATCTAGTACCGAACGGACGACACCTCCGCATTCAGCACACGTGCAGCTTGATGACGATCTCCACCGTCTTGATCCAGCAAGAGGAGGTGGAGAGGAGAGAGAGTTCACTGGCAGCGTGACGGCGCTCCGATGATGGTGGTGGAGAAATTCCGGCAGGGCTTCGCCTAAGCGCTGCAGAAATCTGATCTAGAGGAGCACCGGTGAAACGGGTAGCACGTGGCCGTAAGTTGTGTGCAAAACCCTAGCTATCCACCAATATATATAGGAGGAGAGGAGGGGAATAGGTGCTGGCGCACCAAGTCTCCCTAGGGGAGTCGGCCGGCCAAGGAGGGTGGAATCCTATTCCACCTCCAATCCTAGTTGGAGTAGGATTGCCTCCTAGTTGGAGGAGGACCATTCCGGAGCTCCTCGTGATGTCCGGGATCTCATCCGGGACTCCGAACAACCTTCGGTCACCACCATACATAACTCTACACTACCGAAACGTCACCGAACCTTAAGTGTGCAGACCCTGCGGGTTCGAGAACTATGTAGACATGACCGAGACACCTCTACGGTCAATAACCAATGGCAGGACCTGAACGTCCACATTGGTTCCTACATATTCTACGAAGATCTATATCGGTCGAACCTCTATGTCAAGGATTCAGTTAATCCCGTATAACGTCCCCTTTGTTCTACGGTATGTTACTTGCCCGAGATTCGATCGTCGGTATCTCCATACCTAGTTCAATCTCGTTACCGGCAAGTCTCTGTACTCGTTCGGTAATACAAGATCCCGCAACTAACAATTAGTCACATTTCTTGCAAGGCTTATTGTGATGTTGCATTACCGAGTGGGCCCCGAGATACCTCTCCGTCACACGGAGTAACAAATCCCAGTCTCGATCCATGCCAACTCAACAAACACCATCGGAGATACCTGTAGAGCACCTTTATAGTCACCCAGTTACATTGCGACGTTTGATACACACAAGGCACTCCTCCGATATCCGTAAGTTGCATGATCTCATGGTCATGGGAACATATACATTGACATGCAGAAAAGAGTAGCAATAAACTGACACGATCATATGCTACGTCTGTAGTTTGGGTCTTGTCCATCAGATCATTCTCCTAATGATGTGATCCCGTTATCAAATGACATCACATGTCAATGGCTAGGAAACCCTGACCATCTTTGATCAACGAGCTAGTTCACTAGAGGCATACTAGGGACACATTGTTGTCTATTTACCCACACATGCAATGTGTTTCCAATCAATGCAATTATAGCATGGATAATAAATGATTATCATGAACAAGGAAATATAATAATAAACACTTTATATATTGCCTCTAGGGCATATTTCCAACAGTCTCCTACTTGCACTAGAGTCAATAATCTAGTTCACATCACTATGTGATTTACATGGTAAAGAATCGAACACCTATGCAGTTCTGGTGTTGATCATGTTTAGCCCTTGGAAGAGGTTTAGTCAACGGGTCTGCCACATTCAGATCCGTGTGCACTTTGCTAATATTTATGTCTTTCTCCTCGAGGTAGAACCAGATGGAGTTGAAGCGTCGCTTTATGTGTCTGGTCCTCTTGTGAAACCTTGGTTCCTTGGCTAGAGCAATGGCACCAGTGTTGTCATAGAACAGATTTATTGGATTCAGTGCACTGGGCACTACTCCAAGATCTGTCATGAACTGCTTCATCCAGACACCTTCGTTCGCTGCCTCCGAGGCTGCGATGTACTCCGCTTCGCACGTAGAATCAGCTACCACGCTTTGCTTGGAACTGCACCATCTTACCGCTCCCCCGTTAAGAATAAATACGTATCCGGTTTGCGATTTAGAATCGTCCGGATGAGTGTCAAAGCTTGCATCGACGTAACCCTTTACGACGAGCTCTTCATCACCTCCATAAACGAGAAACATGTCCTTAGTTCTGTTAAGGTACTTAAGGATATTCTTGATCGCTTGCCAGTGCTCCATTCCAGGATCACTTTGAAACCTTCCAGCCATACTTATGGCAAGGCTGACATTGGGTCTTGTGCACAACATTGCATACATGATAGAGCCTATGGCTGAAGCATAGGGGATGACGCTCATCTTTTCTTTATCTTCTGCAGCCACTGGGCATTGAGTCTTACTCAACTTCACACCTTGTAACACAGGCAAGAACCCCTTCTTGGCCTGTTCCATTTTGAACTTCTTCAAAACTTTATCAAGGTATGTGCTCTGTGAAAGTGCTATTAAGCGTCTCGACCTTTCTCTATAGATCTTAATGCCTAATATGAAAGCAGCTTCTCCTAGGTCCTTCATTGAAAAACTTTTATTCAAATATTCCTTCACGCTTTCCAGCATTTCTATATCGTTTCCAATTAGCAATATGTCATCCACATATAACACTAGAAACGCTATAGAGCTCCCACTCACTTTCTTGTAAATACAAGCTTCTCCATAAACTTGTATAAACCCAAACGCTTTGATCACCTCATCAAAGCGCTTATTCCAACTCCGAGATGCTTGCACCAGTCCATAAATGGATCGCTGGAGTTTGCAAACTTTGTCAGCATTCTCTGGATCGACAAAACCTTCGGGTTGCATCATATACAACTCTTCCTCAAGGAAACCGTTGAGGAACGCCGTTTTGACATCCATCTGCCAAATTTCATAGTCGAAATAAGCATCTATTGCCAACATGATTCTGACAGACTTAAGCATCGCTACGGGTGAGAAAGTCTCATCGTAGTCAACTCCTTGAACTTGTGAAAAACCCTTTGCCACAAGTCAAGCTTTATAGACGGTGACATTACCGTCTGCGTCCGTCTTCTTCTTAAAGATCCATTTGTTCGGAATGGCCTTTCTCCCTTTAGGTAATACTTCCAAAGTCCATACTTTGTTTTCATACATGGATCCCATCTCGGATTTCATGCCTCTAACCATTTCTCGGAATCCGGGCCCATCACTGCTCCTCCATAGCTTGTAGGTTCATTGTTGTCTAACAACATGACCTCCAAGACAGGTTTGCCGTACCACTCGGGAGTAGTACGCGTCCTTGTCGACCTACGAGGTTCAATAGCAGCTTGATCCGAAGCTTCATGATCATCATCATTAACTTCCTCTTCTACCGTCGTAGGTTCCACAGAAACATCTTGCTGCGCTGTGCTACTCTCTGGTTGAAGTAAAGGTTCAATAACCTCATCAAGCTCTATTTTCCTCCCACTCAATTCTTTCGAGAGAAACTCTTTCTCAAGAAATGTTCCGTTCTTGGCGACAAACACTTTGCCTTCGGATCTGAGATAGAAGGTATACCCGACTGTCTCTTTCGGGTATCCTATGAAGATGCATTTTTCCGCTTTGGGTTCCAGCTTTTCAGGCCGAAGCTTTTTGTCATAAGCATCACATCCCCAAACTTTAAGAAACGACAACTTCAGCTTTTTGCCAAACCACAGTTCATATGGTGTCGTCTCAACGGATTTTGATGGTGCCCTATTTAAAGTGAATGCAGCCGTCTCTAATGCATAACCCCAAAACGATAGTGGCAAATCGGCAAGAGACATCATAGAACGCACCATATCTAATAAGGTCCGATTACGATGTTCAGACACACCATTACGATGTGGTGTTCTGGGTGGTGTCAACTGTGAAACAATTCCACACTGTCTTAAGTGGCTGCCAAACTCATAACTCAGATATTCACCTCCTCGATCAGATCGCAGAAATTTAATCTTCTTGTTAAGATGATTCTCAACTTCACTCTCAAATTGCTTGAACTTTTCAAACGTTTCAGACTTGTGTTTCATCAAGTAAATATACCCATATCTACTCAAGTCATCAGTGAAGGTGAGAAAGTAACGATAACCACCGCGCGCTTCAACATTCATTGGACCGCAGACATCAGTATGTATGATTTCCAACAAGTCATTCGCCCGTTCCATTGTTCCAGAAAACGGTGTTTTGGTCATCTTGCCCATCAGGCATGGTTCACATGTGTCAAGTGATTCAAAATCAAGTGACTCCAAAAGTCCATCAGCATGGAGCTTCCTCATGCGTTTTACACCAATATGACCTAAACGGCAGTGCCACAAGAAAGTGGTACTATCATTAACAACTCTGCATCTTTTGGCATCAATGTTATGAACATGTGTGTCATCACTATCAAGATTCAAAATGAATAAACACCTAACATTGGGTGCATGACCATAAAAGATATTACTCATATAAATAGAACAACCTTTATTCTCTGATTTAAATGAGTAACCGTCTGCAATAAACAAGATCCAGATATAATGTTCATGCTTAACGCAGGCACTAAATAACAATTATTCAGGTTCATAACTAATCCCGATGGTAATCGAAGAGAGAGCATGCCGACGGCGATCACATCAACCTTGGAACCATTTCCCACGCGCATCGTCACTTCATCCTTTGCCAGTCTTCGTTTATTCCGTAGTTCCTGCTTTGAGTTGCAAATGTGAGCAACTGAACCGGTATCAAATACCCAGGCACTACTACGAGAACCAGTAAGGTACACATAAATAACATGTATATCATATATACCTTGTTTGTCGTTGACCGCCTTCTTGTCAGGCAGGTACTTGGGGCAGTTCCTCTTCCAATGACCAGTTAACTTGCAATGAAAGCACTCAGTTTCTGGCTTAGGTCCATGCTTAGGCTTCTTTGTAGAAGTAGCAACTGCTTTGCCATGCTTCTTGGTTTTACCCTTCTTGCCTTTGCCCTTGCCATTTTTTTTGAAACTAGTGGTTTTATTGACCATCAACACTTGATGTTCTTTCTGGATTTCAGACTCAGCGACTTTCAGCATCACAAACAGCTCGGCTGATGACTTGTTCATCCCGTGCATGTTATAGTTCATCACAAAACTCTTGTAACTTGGTGGCAGTGATTGAAGAATTCTATCAATGATCGCCTCTTGCGGAAGGGCAATTCCCAACTCAGCTAGACGGTTTGAGTACCCAGACATTCTGAGTATATGCTCACCGACAGACCCGTTCTCCTCCATCTTGCAAGCATAGAATTTATCGGAGGTCTCATACCTCTCGATCCGGGCATTCTTCTGAAAGATAAACTTCAACTCCTAGAACATCTCATATGCTTCATGACGTTCAAAACGTCTTTGAAGTCCCGGTTCTAAGCCATACAATATTGCACACTGAACTATTGAGTAGTCTCCAGCACGAGCCTCCCAAGCGTTCTTAACGTCTTCGGAGGTCATGTCTTCTGGTTGGTCATCAAGCGGTGCATCAAGGACATATAGTTTCTGGGAAGCCGTAAGGATAATCCTCAGATTACGGGCCCAATCAACAAAGTTACTTCCGTCATCTTTCAACTTAGCTTTCTCTAGGAACGCATTAAAATTCAGGGGTGCTACTGCGCGAGCCATTGATGTACAACATAAATATGCAAAGGTTACTTAGACTATTGTTCATGATAATGAGTTTAGTTAATCAAATTACTAAACCCACTCAAATTGACATCCCTCAGATCATCTGAGTGTCACATGATCCAAATTCACCAACTCAAGTCCAATCATCACGTGAGTTAAGTTGGCTTCAATGGTGAACAGCACTATGTTGATCATATCTACTATATGATTCATGTTCGACCTTTCGGTCTCTTGTGTTCCGAGGCCATGTCTGTACATGCTAGGCTCGTCAAGTTTAACCCGAGTGTTCTGCACGTGCAAATCTGGCTTGCACCCGTTGTATGTGAACGTAGAGTCTATCACACCCGATCATCACGTGGTGTCTCGACACGACAAACTTTCGCAACGGTGCACACTCGGGGAGAACACAGTTCATCTTGAAATTTAAGTGAGGGATCACCTTATAATGCTACCGCCGTACTAAGCAAAACAAGGTGCATAAAAGGATTAACATCTCATGCAATTCATAAGTGACATGATATGGCCATGAACTTGTGTTTAAGATCTCCATCTTCAAAACACTGGCATGATCTCCATCGTCACCGGCACAACACCATGATCTCCATCATCTTGATCTCCATCAATGTGTTGCCATTGGGTTTGTGGCGCCAGCCCTACTTCTACTTCTATTGCTACCACTTAGCGATAAAGTAAAGCATTACATAGCGCTTAATGATTGACATGCAGGTCATACAATAATTAAAGACAACCCTATGGCTCCTGCCGGTTGCCGTATTCACTGACGTGCAAGTCGTGAAAATCTATACATCACATGATCATCTCATACATCACATATATCTCATCATGTAATTGGCCATATCACATCACAACATACCCTGCAAAAACAAGTTAGACGTCCTCTAATTGTTGTTGCATGTTTTACGTGGCCGCGACAGGTATCTAGTAAGAACGATTCTCACCTATGCATAAACCACAACGGTGATACATAGATTGCTTTTCAACCTTCTCAAGGACCGCCTTTGTCGGATCCGATCCAACTAAAGTGAGACAAACTGTCGCCCGCAAGCCATCTAAGCAACAAGTTGCGTTGAGGGAACCGGTCTCTCGTAAGCATACAAGTAATGTTGGTCTGAGTCGTTTTATATCACAATCCCGCTGAACCAAAATCCAACCAAGGGAGGAAGTAATCTAAGCATCAACGCCCACAAACCTTTTGTGTTCTACTCGAGATCTCATCGAACCATCAACCTCGCTCATGATGCCACTGTTGGGGAACGTCGCATGGGAAACAAAAAATTTCCTATGCACACGCAAACCTATCCATGGTGATGACCATCTACGAGAGGGAGAGTGGATCTACGTACCCTTGTAGATCGCTAAGTGGGAAGCGTTAAGAAACGCGGTTGGTGTAGTCGAACTTCTTCGCGATCCAAATCGCCGAGCGTCCCGCGATCCAATCACAAACCGTCCCGCGAACCAATCACGAACCGTCCCGCGATTCAATCACGAACCGTTCCGCGATTCAATAACGAACCGTCCCGCGATCTCGTCATGATCCGTCCCGCGATCCAATCACGAACGTTTCGTGGCCTTGATCACGATCCTTCCGATCTAGTACCGAACGGACGGCACCTCCGCGTTCAGCACACGTGCAGTTTGATGACGATCTCCACCGTCTTGATCCAGCAAGAGGAGGTGGAGAGGAGAGAGAGTTCACCGGAAGCATGACGGCGCTCCGGTGATGGTGGTGGAGCAATTCCGGTAGGGCTTCTCCTAAGCGCTGCAGAAATCCGATCTAGAGGAGCACCGGTGAAACGGGTAGCACGTGGTCGTAAGTTGTGTGCAAAACCCTAGCTATCAACCAATATATATAGGAGGAGAGGAGGGGAAGAGGGGCTGGCGCACCAAGTCTCCCTAGGGGAGTCGGCCGGCCAAGGAGGGTGGAATCCTATTCCACCTCCAATCCTAGTTGGAGTAGGATTGCCTCCTATTGGCTGATTTTTACCTTTTTTCCTTTTATCCTTTTCCCCCCTGCACCATGGGCCTTTCTAGGATGATTTTCCAGCCCACTAAGGGATGGTTAATACTCTCCCACATCCCATGGTCCCTCTAGGGTCGAAATACCCCCCCCCCGGAGGTCCCCCGGTACACTACCGGCACTCCCGGTACACTACCGATGAGCCCGAAACTTTTCCGGAAACCAAACTGGGACTTCCTATATATGAATCTTTACCTCCGGACCATTCCGGAGCTGCTCGTGACGTCCGATATCTCATCAGGGACTCCAAACAACCTTCGGTCACCACCATACATAACTCTACACTACCGAAACGTCACCGAACCTTAAGTGTGCAGACCCTGCGCGTTCGAGAACTATGTAGACATGACCGAGACACCTCTACGGTCAATAACCAATGGCGGGACCTGGACGTCCACATTGGTTCCTACATATTCTATGAAGATCTATATCGGTCGAACCTCTATGTCAAGGATTCAGTTAATCCCGTATAACGTTCCCTTTGTTCTTCGGTATGTTACTTGCCCGAGATTCGATCGTCGGTATCTCCATACCTAGTTCAACCTCGTTACCGGCAAGTCTCTTTACTCGTTCAATAATACAAGATCCCATAACTAACAATTAGTCACATTTCTTGCAAGGTTTATTGTGATGTTGCATTACCGAGTGGGCCCCGAGATACCTCTCCATCACACGGAGTAACAAATCCCAGTCTCGATCCATGCCAACTCAACAGACACCATCGGAGATACCTGTAGAGCACCTTTATATTCACCCAGTTACGTTGCGACGTTTGATACACACAAGGCACTCCTCCGATATCCGTGAGTTGCATGATCTCATGGTCATAGGAACATATACATTGACATGCAGAAAACAGTAGCAATAAACTGACACGATCATATGCTACGTGTGTTGTTTGGGTCTTGTCCATCACATCATTCTCCTAATGATGTGATCCCGTTATCAAATGACATCACATGTCAATGGCTAGGAAACCCTGACCATCTTTGATCAACGAGCTAGTTCACTAGAGGCATACTAGGGACACATTGTTGTCTATTTACCCACACATGCAATGTGTTTCCAATCAATGCAATTATAGCATGGATAATAAACGATTATCATGAACAAGGAAATATAATAATAAACACTTTATATATTGCCTCTAGGGCATATTTCCAACACGGCACACCCATCCGGTTGATCGCTTTGGTGCCATCATTTGGGTTTGCAGGTCTTGCGAATAGCCACTTCCACTTGCCGCCGCCGACTGTGTATTCGGACCTAGCAGTCCGCCGCACGGGTGTTCCACCTGCACGCGTGGATACCGTTAGAGGCGGTGCACTTGCGCCGCTCCGGTGAACCTGTACGTGGGATCCGGCGACCGGCTGTTCGAGGGAGATAGGACGAGGAGGAGACGGACCACACGAACGCGCTGCCCCAACTCTACTTTTGCTGCACGACACTGCACGTATAGTGGTAAAAATCTGTGATCCATCTCCGTAGCATGTTCTTGGATGTTCTACGCATAGGAAAATATTAATTTGCATGCGATGCACCTACGGTAGAACCCAACATCACGGAGGGTCGAGTTAGTTGGAGCACGAAAGTTCCTGGTTCCACAGGTAACTTAAGGGCATCACGTATTGAAAGGCCATCGACAATGTTGTTCTCCGCATGTGGAGCGTGCTCCATCTGCAGGCCATCAAAACATTCTTCCAACTTCCTCACTTCATCTACATAAGCTTCCATCAATGGACTCTAGTAGTCTTTGTTTACTTGCCTGATGACAAGTTGAGAGTCACCCCTGACAATAAGTTTCTTGATCCCAAGTTTCGCCGCGATCCTGAGACCGGCAAGCAGCCCTTCGTACTTAGCAGTGTTGTTCGTTGATCTCTCCCACAGAAAGTGCATCTGGATAACATATCTGAGGTGCTCTCCGATGGGTGCGACAAGCAGCACTCTGGCACCAGCGCCTTGCAGCGAGAAAGCTCCATCAAAATACATGATCCACTCTCGATCAGTCTCCTTGCCGGGGAGAGTTGGCTCTAGAATCTCTTCATCGGGTGCAAGGGTCCATTCCGCAATGAACTCCGCCAAGGACCTACTCTGAATAGTCAAAGTGCTTTCAAACTTAAGACCAAAGCTTGATAGTTCCAGAGCCCACTCCACAATCCTGCCGGTAGCTTCTGGGTTCCTCAATATCCGCTGTAGTGGGAAGTGGGTAACAACGGTGATCTCATGTGCTTGGAAGTAATGGCGCAGCTTCCTCGAGGCCATAAGAAGGCCGAAGAGCAACTTTTGCATGCCAGAATACCTTGACCTAGCGCCCTGCAACAAGGAGCTAACAAAATAGACTAGTCGCTGCACCACTTTCTTCTTTTGAGATATCTCTTTCAACTGCGTAGATCCTTCCTTACCGACACTAGACCCCGCCAAAGGCTGTCTTGGCTCATTGTTTGATACCTCTGCTGCTGCTTCTTTATCAACCTCTCTTTCAGCCACTAATGCAGCACTCACCACTTGATTCATTAGCCCAAGTATATCAGCAACAGCTCTCTTGGTTTTGGTGCGACTAGGACTAGCATGGAGGAAAGGTACTTCTTCAAATCCTGCAGTGCTGCCTCCGCTTCCGGAGTCCATTTCATTGGACATGCCTTCTTCAAGATTTTGAAAAAGGGCAGGGCGCGCTCAGCAGACTTTGAGAAGAACCTACCTAGAGCAGCAACACAGTCGGCAAGGCGTCACACGTCCTTGACTCGTTTTGGTGCCTCAATCTGCTCAATTGCCTTGATCTTGTCGGGATTGGCTTTGATTCCTCGTTGAGACACAAAGAACCCGACAAGCTTGCCGGATGGGACACCGAACACACATTTCTCAGGATTGAGCTTCATGTTTGTCTTGCGTAGATTGGCAAACGTCTCTTCTAGGTCAGCTATGAGTGTGGCTTTGTCCTTGGTTTTGACCACTATGTCATCCATATAAGCCTCCATATTTCTATGCAGCTGGGTCTCAAAAGCTATCTGGACCACTCTCGCAAAGGTGGAACCAGCGCTTTTCAACCCGAAGGGCATAAACAAAAAGCAGTACGTACCACATGGGGTGATAAACACAATTTTCTGTTTGTCTTCCTTGGCCATAAAGATCTGATGATAACCATAATAGGCATCAAGGAAAGACAACATGTCATAGCCGGCGGTGGAGTCCACAATCTGGTCGATGCGTGGCAAGGGAAAAGGATCTTTGGGGCAGGCTTTGTTGATGTACTTGAAATCAATGCATAGCCTCAACTTCCCATTCGCCTTGTGCACCATGACTGGATTGGCTAACCATGTAGGGTGGAGTACTCCTCTGATCAGACCAGCTGCCTCTAACTTCTTGATCTCTTCGGCAATAAATTGTTGCCGCTCCAAAGCTTGCTTTCGAACCTTCTTCTTGATGGGCCGCGTGTGTGGACAGACGGCAAGGTGGTGATCAATCACCTTCCTGGGAACACCGGGGATATCAGATGGTTGCCATGCAAACACATCGACATTCGCCCACAGGAAGGCGATGAGCGCGCTTTGCTATTTGTCGTCAAGGGTGGAACTTATGGTGAAAGTTCCCACCATGCCATCCTCCTTGGCGGACACCTTCTTGGTTTCTGGCGGAGCTGCCTTGGACTTCTTGCTCTTGCCGGTGGAGCTCTCTGGCACATCGTCAACAGTAGCACAACACTCCATAGAGGTGCGCTTGCTGGAATGTGCGCCAGCGGCCTTTCCGGTCTTCTTTCCCCCAGGCTTCAGCGGCAGGAGCAAGTGCCTTGGCGACAGGTGCTGCGGCTGCGCCCCGGTAGAGTTGGTCAACGCAGATAAGTGCGCTCTTCTTGTTGGAGTTGATGGTAATGACGCTCATCGGTCTGGGCATCTTCAGCACGTTGTAAGCGAAGTGAGTGGCTGCCATGAACTTGGGCAATCGTCCGATGCCCGAGAATGCCATTGTATGGCAATGAGATCTCGGCAACGTCAAAGACGATCTTCTCCGTTCTGAAATTGATATCGCCGCCGAACGTCACTGGTAGCATGACCTTGCCTTTCGGCTGAGGCCTTCCTGAATTGACCCCTTGGAAAGTGCCCGTCGACTCGAGATCTTCATCGGGAATCTGCAGCCTTCGAATGACATCGGGCGAGATTAGGTTCAGGATGGCTCCGCTATGGACTAACATATTCGTCACCTTGAGGTTGTGGGTTGTTGGCGAGACCAACAATGGCAGGCACCCAACCATGGTTATGCGATCAGGGTGATCCTCGGCGTCGGAGATGATAGGAGTGTTGGACTATTTCAGAGGTTTTTGTGCGCCGATAGAGGGCTCTGCCGCATTAACCTCTTGCACCCACTATTTAAGTTGGCGGTGAGAGGAATGCAAAGAGGCTCCTCCTTCTATGCACATCGCCTCCATAGCTCTTTGGAACTCATGCTCACTGGACTTGTCGTCCTCTTCGATGTCATCATCGTCTCCCTCTTGCTTGTCGTAGCCGCGGGCAGGCTGATCCTTCTGTTGCTTAGGCTTGCCACGACGACCTCCTCGGCCAACACGCTTCTTGTCAGACCCCTCAGCACCATCCTGACCCTTCTCCTTGTCACGTCTTTCATATTCAGCCTTCTGCTTCTCGGCAAGCTGCTCAACTTGCCGGTAGTCTTGGAGGTCGTGGCCCTTGGTGCGATGGATCTTGTATTACTGCTTGCCGGAGTCTCCCGACTTACCGGCAGCCGCTAGACCATGGCAGGAGGCGCACCCGACAACATCGTTGATGGGGTCTTTGACCTTGCCTTTCTTGGTGGCACCGGGGTTGCCGGATACTTGGACGGCTAGCACGGTCTTGCCCTTGCGCTTATCGTTCCGCCGCTGACCCTTCTTTGTCGGGGGAGCGGTGTCTTCGTCGTCAGAGTCAAACTCCGCACCAGCATTGTCTGCCAAAGCATAAAGCTCGACGACGTCCCTCACTCTGTTCATCTCCAGCTCTTACCGCATCCTGCGGTTGCGCACGTTCTGATGGAACGCGTTGATAACAGCGGCAGGTGAACGTCTGGGATGTTGTGGTGCATGTGGCCGAACCTCTGGATGTACTTGCGCAGAGTTTCACCTTCCTTCTGGGGGATGATGTGCAGGTCACTCTCCTGGCTAGGAGCTTGATGACCCGAAGTGAATGCGCCAACGAATTCGTGACACAGGTCTGCCCAGGAGGCAATGGGTCTCTCTGGCAAGTGCATCAGCCATGAGTTGACACTGGGCATAAGCACCAACGGGAAGTAGTTAGCCAATATCTTGTCGTCGCGGCCCCCGACAGCCTGCACCACGATGGTGTAGACGCTCAGGAACTTTGACGGATGGGTCTTGCCATCGTACTTCTCTGGGACCTCTAGTTTGAATGTGTGGGTGTTGGGCCACTGGACTTGCCGCAGATCGGGGGTAAACGCTGGGCAGCCTACCTTGTAAGCTAGGCTGACAGGGTACCCCAACGCAGACTTGTCCACAATGGGCCCCGCGCACCTGTACGACTGGAGGCGTGCTTCCCATTGCCGCTCGATCGCGGTTCAAGCATCCTCCTTGCCACGCTCCTGAAGAGCATGACACTGATCATGGTGCGTCCATGGATTAGATGACACCGTCAAGTAACCGTCTTGGGCGTCGGTCTGTCGGATCGGCGATCGACGATGCTGTCGCGGAGGAGAGTGTGCCAAGGTCGAGCCGACCCCGGGCACCTCACCGCTGTCCTGAGGCGGCCCTGCGGGCTGAAGCTTGTCTGCGAGGCCGAGGAGGCTCTGAATGGTGGCTCTCCATCCGTCAAGCTTCTCCGCAGCAGGAGGGATGTTCAGGAGTAGCTGCGCCCGTGCGATCGCTTCCTCTGCTGTGGACGACATTGAGCGGCGTGAGGAACACGAGGTGCTCTGACTCCTAACCGTGTTAGAAGGAGCACCTCCGCGGTCCCGCATCGGCATGTCACTCCCGCTCGCATGCTGGTCCTGCGCATCTTGGGAATGATGTGCAGGAGCCTTTCCATGGGGAAGCTGAGAACTGTGGGCGTCGTAGCATGGCTCTCCACGCGCGTCCTGCGAAGGTCGCGGCGTAGGCGCATGCGTGGGCGCCCTGGGAGATACTCTTCCGCCTCCGGAGTTCGCCGTATGGCCAGCATGCATTACTACTGTATCCTGAGACCCGGGCATGTGGGGGTTCCCACCGCCGCCATGGGCGTCTCCGCGGTGAGTGTCGCCGCTTGCTTAGCCTTGGTCATCGGAGCATCATGGAAGTTCCAAACCTCTGCCTCCTCCTCCTCCACTCACGTCCACGTCGTCTCCTGTCTGTGCAAATATAGGAATGGCGGGCGCGGATGGACCAACTACAATAAGGCCCTTCTTCTTGGGGGCCATGGTGACGATGAAGCTGGGGTGTAGACCACCGGAACGGGTTTGTAGAACCTCTTACGTGCTCCCCTACCTGGCGCGCCAAAGATGTCATGGGGAACGAACTGTTGGGGAACGTTGCATGGGAAACACAAAAAATTCTATGCACACGCAAGATCTATCCATGGTGATGAGCATCTACAAGAGGGAGAGTGGATCTACATACCCTTGTAGATCGCTAAGCAGGAAGCGTTAAGAAACGCGGTTGGTGTAGTCAAATATCTTCGCGATCCAAATCGCCGAGTGTCCTGCGATCACATCACGATCCGTCCTGCGAACTCATCATGATCCGCTCCGCGATCTCATCACGATCCGTCCCGTGATCACATCACGATCCGTCCCGTGAACTCATCACGAACGATCTCGCTATCTTGTTCACGATCCTTCCGATCTAGCGCAGAACGGACGACACCTCCGCGTTCAGCACATGTGCAGCTTGATGACGATCTCCACCATCTCGATCCAGCAAGAGGAAGTGGAGAGGGAGAAGAGTTCACCGGCAGCGCGACGGCACTCCGGTAATGGTGGTGGAGCAATTCTGGCAGGGCTTCGCCTAAGCACTGCGGAACTTAGTCTAGTCTAGAGGAACTTGATCTAGTAGTAGGGTTTAGACGTGGCTGAAAATCCTTGTCAAAAAACCCCTAAAATCACTCATATATATAGGAGGAGAGGAGAGGAGGCTGTGCCCAAAGGAGGGCTCTCCTTTTGTTTCGGTCGAACTGGTGGAGGGAGAGTCCTCCTCCACCTGAGAGTCCACCTCTCACACGAGAGGTGGAACTTGGGGAGAACTCCACCCCAATTCGGTTTGGGCCTTCTCTTCCTGCGCCTAGGCCACCTTGGCCGACCCCACCAGACCACTAGGGGCTGGTGGGTCTCCACTTTGGCCCATGGGGTGGGTTGGCCCCACTGGTGGATCCCCGGGACCCATTCGTCACTCCCGGTACGCTACCGAAAGTGGCCGAAATCTTTCCGGTGTCCAAAACAGGACTTCCTATATATGAATCTTTACCTCCGGACCATTCCAGAGCTCCTCATGATGTCCGGGATCTCATCCGGGACTCCGAATTACATTCGGTCACCACCATTCATAACTCTATACTACCGAAACGTCACCAAACCTTAAGTGTGCAGACCCTGCGGGTTCGAGAACTATGTAGACATGACCGAGACACCTCTACGGTCAATAACCAATGGCGGGACCTGGATGTCCACATTGGTTCCTACATATTCTACGAAGATCTTTATCAGTCGAACCTCTATGTCAAGGATTCAGTTAATCCCGTATGATGTTCCCTTTGTTCTTCGGTATGTTACTTGCCCGAGATTCGATCATCGGTATCTCCATACCTAGTTCAACCTCGTTATCGGCAAGTCTCTTTACTCGTTCCGTAATACAAGATCCCGCAACTAACAATTAGTCACATTGCTTGCAAGGCTCATTGTGATGTTGTATTACCGAGTGGGCCCCGAGATACGTCTCCGTCACACGGAGTAACAAATCCCAGTCTTGATCCATGCCAACTCAACAGACACCCTCGGAGATACCTGTAGAGCACCTTTATAGTCACCCAGTTACGTTGCGATGTTTGATACACACAAGGCACTCCTCCGATCCCCGTGATTTGCATGATCGCATGGTCATAGGAACATATACTTGACATGTAGAAAACATTAGCAATAAACTGACACGATCATATGCTACGTTTGTAGTTTGGGTCTTGTCCATCACATTATTCTCATAATGATGTGTTCCCGTTATCAAATGACATCTCATGTCCATGGCTAGGAAACCTTAACCGTCTTTGATCAACGAGCTAGTCCATTAGAGGCATACTAGGTTTTGTCTATGTATCCACACATGCATCTAAGTCTCCGATCAATACAATTTATAGCATGGATAATAAACGATTATCATGAACAAGGAAATATGATAATAACTAATTTATTATTGCTTCTAGGGCATATTTCCAATAGTCTCCCACTTGCACTAGAGTCAATAATCTAGTTCACATCACCATGTGATTCGCATTGTTATGAATCTAACACCCAATGAGTTCTGGGGCTAGATCATGCTCTGCATGTGAGAGAGGTCTTATAGTCAACGAGTCTACGACATTCAGATCCGTGTGTACTTTGCAAATTTCTATGTCAAACCGTAAACAGTGCTACCACACTCCACTTGGTACTATTCCAAATGGCTGCTCCGCTATACGTATCCAGATTGCTACTACGAGTCATCCCGATTGGTGTTTAAAGCTTGCATCGACGTAACTCTTTACGACAAACTCTTTATCACCTCCATAATCGAGAAACATCTCCTTAGTCGTTTAGTTACTAAGGACAATCTTGACCGCTGTCCAGTTCTCCATTCCAGGATCACTTTGAAACTTCTGGCCATACTTATGGCAAGGCTAACATCGGGTCTTGTGCACAACATTGCATACATGATAGAGCCTATGGCTGAAGCATAGGTGATGACACTCATCTTTTCTCTATCTTCTGCAGTCACTCGACATTGAGTCTTACTCAACTTTATACCTTACAAATCAGGCGAAAACTCTTTCTCTGACTGATCCATTTTGAACTCTTTCAAAATCTTATCAAGGTATGTACTCATTGAAAGTCTCATCAAGTATCTTGATCTATCTATATAGATCTTGATGCTCAACAATTAGGTAGCTTTATCCAGGTCTTCCTTTGAAAACTCTTTTCAAACAACCGTTTATGCTCTCCATAAATTCTACATCATTTCTGAATAGCAACATGTCATCCACATATACTTATTAGAAACTCAATAATGCTCCCACTCACTTTATTGCAAATACAAGTTTCTCATAAACTTTGTATAGACTCAAAAACTTTGATCACCTCATCAAAGTGTATATTCCAACTCCGAGATGCTTGCTTCAGTTCAAAGAAGAATCACTGAAGCTCACACACCCTTTAGCATCCTTAGGACTGACAAAACCTTCTGGTTGCATCTCATACAACCTTTCCTTAAGGAAGGAAACGATGTTTTGGCATCCATCTGCCAGATTTCATAATTGAAAAATGCAGCAACTGCTAACATAATTCCAACAGACTTTAGCATCGCTACGAGTGAGAAAGTCTCATCACAGTCAACTCCTTGAACATGTCGTAAACTACTTTGCAACAAGTCGAGCTTTACAAATGGTAACATTTACCATCAGCGTCTATCTTCATTTTAAAGATCCATTTGTACTTAACGGCCTGTCGTTCAATCAAGCAAGTCCACCAAAGTCTATACTTGGTTTTCATACATGGATCCTTTCTCGGATTTCATGGCCTCTAACCATTTGTTGGTTTCTGCGCCCATCATCGCTTCTCCATAGTTTGTAGGTTCATCGTTGTCCAACAACATGACCTCCAAGACAGGGTTTGTCGTACCGCTCAGGAGCAGTATACATCCTTGTCGCCCTACGAGGTTTGATAGTAACTTGATCCGAAGCTTCATGATCATCATCATTAACTTCCTCTTCAACTAACGTAGGCTTCACAGAAACAACTTCCTGCGCTGCGCTACTCTCTGATTGAAGTAAAGGTTCAATAACCTCATCAAGCTCTAATTTCCTCATAGGTCGATAGTAACTTGATCCGAAGCTTATATGATCATCATCATTAAGTTCCTCTTCAACTGACGTAGGCTTCACAGAAACATCTTTCTGTGCTGCGCTACTTTCTGGTTGAAGCAGAGGTTTCAAGAACCTCATCAAGTTCTATCCTCCTCCCACTCAACTCTTTCAAGAGAAACCCTTTCTCGAGAAAGGACCCAGTTTTAGCAACAAACATTTTGTGCTTGGATCTGAGATAGAAGGTTCACCCAACTGTTCTTATTGTATTCTATGAAGATGCATTTGTCCGCTTTGGGTTCGAGCTCATTAGGTGAAAACTTTTTCCACACAAGCGTCGCAGCCCCAAACATTAAGAATTGACAACTTAGGTTTCTATCAAACCATAGTTCACACAGTGTCATCTCAACGGCTTTACACGGTGCCCTATTTAAAGTGAATGTAGTTGTCTCTAATGCACAACCCCAAAATTATAGTAGCAAAATGACAAGAGACATCATAACATGCACCATATCCAATAGAGCATGACTATGACGTTCGGACATACCATCACACTATGGTGTTCCAGGTGGCGTGTGTTGTGAAACAACTTTCACATTGTCTAAAGTTGTATGCCAAACTCGTAACTCAGATATTCACCTCCACGATCATATCGCAGATACTTTTATCTTCTTGTCACGATGATCTTAAACTTCACTCTGAATTTGCTTGAACTTTTTAAATGATTCAGACTTGTGTTTCATTAAGTAAATATATACTATATCTACTTAAATCATCAGTGAAGGTAAGAAAATAACGATATCCACTGCATGCGACAAGACTCACTGGATTGCATACATCAACATGTATCATTTCCAATGAATCACTTGCCCGCTCCATCCAACGGGGTTTTTAAGTCATCTTGCCCAAGAGGCATGGTTCGCATGTCTCAACCGATTCGAAACCGAATGAGTCCAAAGATCCATCAGCATGGAGTTTCTTCATGCACTTTATTCCAATATGACATTTAGCGGCAGTGCCACAAGTATGTGGTACTATCATTATTAACTTCGTATCTTTTGACATCAATGTTATGAACATGTGTATTACTACGATCAAGATTTCAACAAACCATTCTCACTGGGTGCATGACCATTGAAGGTATTATTCAGGTAAATAGAATAACCATTATTCCCTAACTTCAATGAATAACCGTATTGCCATAAACATGATCTAATCATGTTCATGCTCAACACAAAACACCAAATAACATTTATTTAGGTTCGTCACTAATCCTGAAGGTAGAGAGAGCGTGCTATGTTGATCTCATCAACCTTGGAAACATTTCCAACACATATCGTCACCTCACCCTTAGCTAGTTCTCCGTTTATTCCGTAGCTTTTATTTCGAGTTACTAACATTTAGCAACCGAACTGGTATCCAATACCCAGGTGCTACTAGGAGTACTAGCAAGGTACACATCAATAACTCGTTATATCAAATATACTTCTATCGATGTTGCCAGCCTTCTTATCTACCAAGTTTCTAGGGTTGTTCCGCTTCAGCGACCGCTCACCTCATAACAGAAGCACTTAGTCTCGGGTTTGAGTTCAACTTTGGGCTGCTTCACTGGAGCAGCAACTGACTTGCTATCCATGAAGTTTCCCTCATTGCTCTTGCGCTTCTCGAAACTAGTGGTTTGATTAACCATCAACACTTGATGCTCCTTCTTGATTTCTACCTTTGCGGTGTCAAACATCACGAATAGCTCACGGATCAATATTTCTATCCCTGGCGTTTTATAGTTCATCACTAAGTTCTAGTAGCTTTAGTGACAGTGACTTGGAGAACTATATCAATCACTATCTTTATCTGGAAGATCAACTCCCACTTGATTCAAGCGATTGTAGCACCCAGACAATCTGAGCACATGCTCAATGATTGAGCTATTCTCTTTCATCTTGCAGGCAAAGAATCTTGTTGGAGATCTCATATCTCGCAACAAGGGCACGAGCCTGAGATCCTAATTTCAGCTCTTAGAAACATCTCATATGCTCCGTGACGTTCAAAACGTTTTCGAGCCTCAATTCTAAGCCGTAATGCATGACGCACTAAACTATCAAGTAGTCATCAGAACGTGCCTGTCAGATGTTCACAACATCTATAGACGACGCTAGAGGGGTTGGCGCACCGAGCGGTGCATTAAGGACATAAGCCTTGTGTGCAGCAAAGAGGACAATCCTCAGATCATGGACCCAGTCCGCAATATTGCTACCATCATCTTTGAACTCTATTTCTCTAGGAACATGTAAAAATTAAGGGAGCTACAATGCGAGCTAGTAATCTACAACATAATTTGCAAAGACACTACTTACTATGTTCATGATAATGAGTTCAATTAATCATATTACTTAAGAACTCCCACTCAAATTGACATCCCTCCGGTCATCCGAGTGATACGTGATCCAAATTCACCAACTGAAGTCTGATCATCACGTGACTTGAGGTGGTTACAATGGTGAACATCATCATGTTGATCATATCTACTATATGACTCATATTCGACCTTTCGGTCTCTTGTGTTCCGAGGCCATGTCTGTACATGCTAGGCTCGTCAAGTTTAACCCGAGTGTTCTGCGCGTGCAACACTGGCTTGCACCCGTTGTATGTGAACATAGAGTCTATCACACCCGATCATCACGTGGTGTCTCAACACGACGAACTTTCGCAACGATGCACACTTGGGGAGAACAAAATTTATCTTGAAATTTAAGTGAGGGATCACCTTCTAATGCTACCGTCGTACTAAGCAAAACAAGGTGCATAAAAGGATTAACATCACATGCAATTCATAACTGACATGATATGGCCATGAACTTGTGCTTTAGACCTCCATCTTGAAAGCACCAGCATGATCTCCATCGTCACCGGCATGACACCATGATCTCCATCATCTTGATCTCCATCAACGTGTTGCCATCGGGGTTGTCACGCCCTGCATGCATCTACTACTATTGCTACCGTTTAGCGATAAAGTAAAGCATTACATAGCGCTTAATGATTGACACGCAGGTCATACAATTATTAAAGACAACCCTATGGCTCCTGCCGGTTGCCGTACTCATCGACATGCAAGTCGTGAAATTCTATACATCACATGATCATCTCATACATCACATATATCACATCATGTAATTGTCCATATCACATCACAACATACCCTGCAAAAACAAGTTAGACACCCTCTAATTGTTGTTGCATGTTTTATGTGGCTGCTACGGGTATCTAGCAAGAACAATTCTCATCTACGCAAAAACCACAACGGTGATACACTAGTTGCTTTTCAACCTTCTCAAGGACCGCCTTTGTCGAATCTGATCCAACTAAAGTGAGAGAAACTGCCACCCGCAAGCCATCTAGGCAACAAGTTGCATCGAGGGAACCGGTCTCTCGTAAGCGTACGAGTAATGTTGGTCCGGGCTGCTTCATCTCACAATACTGCGGAACCAAAATCCGACCAAGGGAGGAAGCAATCTAAGCATCAACGCCCACAAACTCTTTGTGTTCTACTCGAGTCTACGCATAGACCTAGCTCTGATACCACTGTTGGGGAACGTTGCATGGGAAACAAAAAGAATTCTACGCACACGCAAGATCTATCCACAGTGATGAGCATCTATGAGAGGGAGAGTGGATCTACATACCCTTGTAGATCGCTAAGCGGGAAGCGTTAAGAAACGCGGTTGGTGTAGTCGAACATCTTCGCGATCCAAATCGCCGAGCGTCCCGCGATCACATCACGATCCGTCCCGCGAACTCATCACGATCCGTTCCGCGATCTCATCACGATCCGTCCCGTGAACTCATCACGAACGATCTCGCGATCTTGTTCACGATCCTTCCGATCTAGCGCTGAACGGACGGCACCTCCACGTTCAGCACACGTGCAGCTTGATGACGATCTCCACCATCTTGATCCATCAAGAGGAAGTGGAGAGGGAGAAGAGTTCACTGGCAGCGCGACGATGCTCCGGTGATGGTGGTGGAGCAATTCGGGCACGGCTTCACCTAAGCACTGCGGAACTTAGTCTAGTCTAGAGGAACTTGATCTAGTAGTAGGGTTTAGACATGGCTGAAAATCCGTGTCAAAAAAACCCTAAAACCACTCATATATATAGGAGGAGAGGAGAGGAGGCTGCACCCAAAGGAGGGCTCTCCTTTTGTTTCGGCCGAACTGGTGGAGGGAGAGTCCTCCTCCACCTGAGAGTCCACCTCTCACACGAGAGGTGGAACTTGGGGAGAACTCCACCCCAATTCGGTTTGGGCCTTCTCTTCCTGAGCCTAGGCCACCTTGGCCGACCCCACCAGACCACTAGGGGCTGGTGGGTCTCCACTTTGGCCCATGGGGTGGGTTGGCCCCACTGGTGGACCCCCGGGACCCATTCGTCACTCCCGGTACGCTACCGAAAGTGGCCGAAATCTTTCCGGAGTCCAAAACAGGACTTCCTATATATGAATCTTTACCTCCGGACCATTCCGGAGCTCCTCGTGATGTCCGGGATCTCATCCGGGACTCCAAACTACCTTCGGTCACCACCATTCATAACTCTATACTACCGAAACGTCACCAAACCTTAAGTGTGTAGACCCTCCGGGTTCGAGAACTATGTAGACATGACCGAGACACCTCTACGGTCAATAACCAATGGCGGGACCTGGATGTCCACATTGGTTCCTACATATTCTACGAATATCTTTATCGGTCGAACCTCTGTGTCAAGGATTCAGTTAATCCCGTATGATGTTCCCTTTGTTCTTCGGTATGTTACTTGCCCGAGATTCGATCGTCGGTATCTCCATACCTAGTTCAACCTCGTTATTGGCAAGTCTCTTTACTCGTTCCGTAATACAAGATCCCGCAACTAACAATTAGTCACATTGCTTGCAAGGCTCATTGTGATGTTGTATTACCGAGTGGGCCCCGAGATACCTCTCCGTCACACGGAGTAACAAATCCCAGTCTTGATCCATGCCAACTCAACAGACACCCTCAGAGATACTTGTAGAGCACCTTTATAGTCACCCAGTGACGTTGCGACATTTGATACACACAAGGCACTCCTCCAATGTCCGTGAGTTGCATGATCTCATGGTCATAGGAACATATACTTGACATGCAGAAAACAATAGCAATAAACTGACACAATCATATGCTACGTTTGTAGGTTGGTTTTGTCCATCACATTATTCTCCTAATGATGTGTTCCTGTTATCAAATGACATCTCATGTCCATGGCTAGGAAACCTTAACCGTCTTTGATCAACGAGCTAGTCCATTAGAGGCATACTAGGGACATGGTTTTGTCTATGTATCCACACATGCATCTAAGTCTCCGATCAATACAATTTATAGCATGGATAATGAACGATTATCATGAACAAGGAAATATGATAATAACTAATTTATTATTGCCTCTAGGGCATATTTCCAACACGAACACCTATGGGACCGCGGGGGCCCCTTTCGGTTCGGCGAGGGAGCGTGCTGGCACAAAGAGCCAGTCTGGTGAGCTGCACACACGGTGTTTTTACCCAGGTTTGGGCCGCACGGATGCGTAAAGCCCTACTCCTGCTTGGTTTTATTGATCCTGTTCTAGGGGTTCGAGCTACAGGAGCGCCATGAACGGCTGCTACGTGAGCTTGGGAGCCTTCTCTTCCTCTCTAACCGTTGGGCTGTCCGGTTGCCTAACTACCCGAGAGCCCTAAAAGCTAAAGAGTCCAAAGGTTCGAGAGTCAAAAAAGTCCTCTTCTGTAATTCCCTGGGCCTCCTTTTATACTTAAGGGAATCCCAACAGTGGCGTACAGTGCGCGCATGGGACACACAATGCTGCTATAGTGCTATCATACCTAACCTTGATGGAGTAGGACAAGAGCATTAAATGCACCATCAGGGGCCTCAGTCCGTCAGTGGGATGGGATGGGGGCCATCCCATCGGCGCCGCTTAGATTCCTCCAATGTTGACACCACAACACGAGTCTAGGTGAATCGACACCTATCCTGTGCGCTGGCATTGCTTGCCGGGGCCTCGCCTTGCCTGGACCTTGCCTTGCCAGGGGCCTGGAGGCTCTACAGCCCTCCTGGCAAGGTCTTGACGGTAGTCCTGAGTCTTCTGTGTTGATGCTTGGTAAGTCTTCGCTAGGTCCTACCGTCGGGGTGGCTACCACTGCCCACGCACAAGTAAAGGGGCACTAGATGGCCCAAAAACTCTAGTGCACCGACATACATTATTTGCCATTTGCCTCTCGTTTTCCTCTCCCCCACTTCGAAAACGATTTTCAGAAAATACCAAAAAGATTTGCCTTTTTATTCGCCCTTCTTTCGTTTGCCCTTTGTTTGCTTGTGTGTTAGTTCATTTGTTCATCTTTATGGCTCCACCCAATGACTTTAATCCTTATCTTAGGAAGCTGGAAGATATTGAGGATAATGCTAAAACATTCATGTTACTCTAATTTCACCATAATAAATTATTTAGAAACGAGCTTAAAGAACAAAAGGGTATGCTTGAATACATGAACAAGGAACTTGATGATATGTCTAAAGAATTTTTTGGATTGAAATCTCAGTTTGCTCATCTTGAAGATTTACTAGGCCAAATTTTTGATAAACAAGCTACCTTAGTCAATAAAATGGTTGCTAAGCCAGAATCATTTAATAATGATGAAGATCTCAAAGTGATGGGTGTGACTCCTATTGAATCTTTGTTTTCCAATATAAATCTTGATAAAGACGGGGCTAGAGACAACTCAACCTTAGTTAAAGAGCGTCCCAATGATTCGGAGTCTATGGATCTTTATGCTAAAATTGATAAAAGTGGGATAGAAGAGGTCAAAACTTTGAATAGCAATGAACCCACTCTTTTGGATTTCAAGGACTTTAATTATGATAGATGATCTTTGATTAATTGTATTTCCTTGTTACAATCCATGATGAATTCTCCACATGCTTATAGTCAAAATAAGGCTTTTACTAAACATATCGTTGATGCTATGATGAAGTCTTTTGAAGAAAAACTTGAGTTAGAAGTTTCTATTCCTAGAAAGCTTCATGATGAGTGGGAACCTACTATTAAGATTAAAATTAAAGTTTATGAGTTCCATGATTTATGTGATTTGTGTGCTAGAGTTTCCACGATTCCAAAAACTTTATGTGATGTGCTAGGTTACCATAATCTTGATGATTACTCTCTAAATTTGCATATTGCGGATTCCACTATTAAGAAACCTATGGGAAGGATTAATGATGTTCTTATTGTTGAAAATAGGAATTATGTGCCCATAGATTTCATTGTTCTTGATATATATTGCATTCCTACATGTCCTATTATTCTTGGTAGACCTTTCCTTAGAACGATTGGTGCAATTATTGACATGAAAGAAGGAAACATTAGATTTCAATTTCCATTAAGTAAAGGCATGGAACACTTTACTAGAAATAAAATAAGATTGCCTGATGAATCTATTATGAGAGCTACTTTTGGATGCATACCAAAGATGACAATACCTAGATCTATTGTGTTTTGCCTAGCTAGGGGCGTTAAACAATAGCGCTTGTTGGGAGGCAACCCAATTTTATTTTTGTTTTCTTATTTTGATTCTGTTTTTGAGTGTTTCCCACATTATTACTTATGTAATAATTGTGTTTTGGTGTTTTAATTAGTGTTTGAGCCAAGTAAAACCTTTGGGGTGATCTATGGTAGTTGTTGATTTGATCTTGCTGAAAAACAGAAACTTTTGCGCTCAGTCCTGGAATTTTACAAATTTCTCAGAGCGTCTTATGAGTCTGAAATTTTTACACAAGATTGATATATAAATTTCCCAGGATGTCCTCATTTTCAGACTTTTTGAGTTACATAAGTATACGAAGGTTTCAGATTGCTGCAGACTGTTCTGTTTTTGACAGATTCTGTTTTCTTTGAGTTGTTTGCCTATTTTGATGAATGTATGGGTTGTATCATGGGGTATGAACCATGGAGAAGTTAGAATACAGCAGTTATAACACCAATATAAATAAACAATGAGTTCACAACAGTACCTAAAGTGCTGATTTATTTTCTCATACTACGGATCTCACGAGTTTTCTGTCAAGTTTTGTGTTGTGAAGTTTTCAAGTTTTGGGTAAAGACTTGATGGGATATGGAATAAGGAGTGGCAAGAGACTAAGCTTGGGGATTCCCAAGGAACCCCAAGTCATATTCAATGATTCCAAAGAGTCTAAGCTTGGGTATGCCCCATAAGGCATCCCCTCTTTCGTCTTCAATCCATCGGTAAATTTACTTGCGTCTATATATTTATTCACCACATGATATGTTTTTTGCTTGGAGCGTATGTATGATATGACTCTTTGCTTCTTATTTTGCCAAAATCATCCTTGCTGCACACATATTTTGAGAGAGACACGCTGAATCATGAATTTATTAGAATACTCTATGTGCTTCACTTTTATCTTTTGAGTTAGGCAATTTTGCTCTATGTACTTCACTTATATTTTTTAGAGCACGGCAGTGTTTTGCATTTTATAGAAATAATTGAACTCTCGTACATCACTTATATTTTTTTGAGAGTTTCTAAACATCATGGTAGGTCTAGATTATGAATTTATTCCTAATATGATAGGCATCCAAGAGGGATATAATAAAAACTTCCAGATTAAGTGCATAGACTATTTTTGAGAAGTTTGATTCCTTGCATAAAGTTTTGAGATACAAAGATGGCAATGTTAAGATTCATGTTAGGAAGTAATTGAGTTTTGGGAAAAATACTTGTGTAAAGGTTTGTGATTGCCGTAGCATTCACGTATGGTGAACCTTTATGTAAGGAAGTCGGGGCATGATTTATTTATAGATTGTCAACCTTTGTGTGAGGGTCGGGAGCGTGCGATGGTTAACTCCTACCAACCTCTCCCCTAGGAGCGTGTGTTTAGTACTTTGCTTCAATGACTAATAGAATTTTGTAATAAGTATGTGAGTTCTTTATCACTAATGTTGAGTCCATGGAATATACGCACTCTCACCATTCCACCTTTGGTAGCCTCTCTAGTACCGCGCAACTTTCGCTGGTACAACAAACACCTTCCTCAAAACAGCCACCATATATATTTCCTCAAAACAGCCACCATACCTACCTATTATGCCATTTCCATAGCCATTCTGAGATATATTGTCATGCAAGTTCCACTGTTTCCTTTTATGACTTGCACCATCGCTTCCATATTGCATATAGAGTCATATTTTGTCATAGGTATGAAGTTGTAATTTTATTTTGAGTTGTAAGTAAATAAAAGTGTGATGATTATCATTATTAAAGCATGTCCCATGTGAGGAAAGGATGATGGAAGCTATGATTCCCTCACAAGTGGGGATGAGATTCCGGAATTTATGAAAAATAAAAGAGGCCAGCGAAGCCCAAATTAAAAAATAAAAGAGGCCTTAGATGCCCACCAAAAATGAGAGAAAAGACAGAAGGGACATTGCTACTATCTTTTTTCCACACTTGTGCTTCAAAGTAGCACCATGATCTTCATGATAGATAGTCTCCTATTTTCTCACTTTCATATACTAGTGGGAATTTTCTTAATATAATTTGGCTTGTATATTCCAATGATGGGATTCCTGAAATTACCCTAGGTCTTCATGAGCAAGCAAGTTCGCTGCACACCCACTTAGTTTCCTCTTGAGCTTTCATACACTTATAGCTCTAGTGCATCCGTTGCATGGCAATCCCTACTCACTCACATTGATATCTATTGAGGGTTATCTCCATAGCTCGTTGATATGCCTAGTTGATGTGAGACCATCTTCTCCCTTTCCATGACAATCTCCACCATATTCTATTACACGTATAGTGCTATATCCATGGCTCACACTCATGTATTGCATGAGAGTTGAAAAAGTTTGAGAAAATAAAGGTGTGAAAACAATTGCTTGACTTGTCATCGGGGTTGTGCATGATATAAATACTTTGTGTGGGGAAGATGGAGCATAGCCAGACCATATGATATTATAGGGATAACTTTCTTTTACCATTATATTTTGAAGAGATACAATTGCTTTGCTAGTATGCTTGCAATTTTATTGTTTTTGTATCAATATTAAGCTTTTGTTTTGACTCTTATGGATCTTAATATTCATGCCACAATAGAAAATATTACATGGCTAAATATGTTAGGTAGCACTCCACATCAAAAATTCTGTTTTTACCATTTACCTACTCGAGGACGAGCAGGAATTAAGCTTGGGGATGTTGATACGTCTCCAACGTATCTATAATTTTTGATGATGCCATGCTATTATATTATCTGTTTTGGATGTTTTATATGCATTAATATGCCATTTTATATTAGTTTTGGGACCAACCTATTAATCTAGAGCCAAGTGCCAGTTCCTGTTTTTCGTTGTTTTCGAGTTTTGCAGATAAGGAATATTAAATGGAGTCCAAATGAAATAAAATCTTCGGAATGATTTTTTCTGGAAGGAAACAAATCCAACAGGCTTGGAGTGCATGCTAGGGCACCTGCCAGGAGGTCACAAGACTGGAAGGCGTGGCCACCCCCTGGTCGCGCCTAGCAGGCTTGCCGTCTCCTGACAGGCTTCCTAACCCTATTCTTCGTCCTATAAATACCCAAATATTCCCCAACACCAGAACAAGCCACACAAATACTTTTCCATCGCCAGAAGCCTCCGTTCCTGAGAGATCCAATCTTGGAGCCTTTCTGGTAATCTGCTGGTGGGGGTTTCGATCACGGAGGGCATCTACATCAATACCGTCGCCCCTCCGATGATGCGTGAGTAGTCCACCGCAGACCTACGGGTCCATAGCTAGTAGCTAGATGGCTTATCTCTCTCTTTGATCTTCAATACCATGTTCTTCATGATCTTCATGGGGATCTATCCGATGTAATCCTCTTTTGTGGTGGGTTTGTCAAGATCCGATGAATTGTGAGTTTATGTTCAAATTATAACTGAATCTTATTTGAATCTTATTTGAATTCTTATATGCATGATTTCATATCCTTGTAAGTCTCTTTGAGTTGTTGGTTTGGTTTGGCCAACTAGATTGGTAATTCTTGCAATAGGAGAAGTGCTTCGTTTTGGGTTCAATCTTGAAGTTTCCTCACCCAGTGACATAGTAGGGGTAGCGAGGCACATATTGTATTGTTTCCATCATGGGTAACAAGATGGGGTTTTCACCATATTGCTTGAGTTTATCCCTCTACATCATGTCATCTTTCTTAATGCATTACTCTGTTCTTCATGAACTTGATACTCTAGATGCAGGGAGGAGTTGGTCGATGCGTGGAGTAATAGTAGTAGATGCAGAATCGTTTTGGCCTTCTTGACACGGACGTGATGCCTATATGCATGATAATTTCCTTGGATAACTACATGATTATTCTCTTTTCTATCAATTGCTTGACAATAATTTATTTACCCACCATGATATTCTCCTTGAAGAGAGAAGCCTCTAGTGAAATCTATGGCCCTCGGGTCTAATTTCCATAATATATTTTCAGGTCTATAAACCAAAAATACCAAAAATACTTTGCTGCAATTTATTTAGCTTTTACTTTCCATTCTCGTTTACATCTATCTCTATCGGATCTAATCCTTGCAAATAATCGTGAAGGGATTGATAACCCCTTTATAGCGTTGGGTGCAAGAATTTGATTGTTTGTGTAGGTGCATCCATTGGTGACTTGCTTGTTCCTCCTACTTGATTGATACCTTGGTTCTCAACAACTAAGGGAAATACTTATCTACTTCACTGTATCACCCTTTCCTCTTCATAGGAAAACCAACGCAAGCTCAAGAGGTAGCATGTCACACTGACGCTTCTCAGATTTAAAGCAGAAAGCGGTCTATCAAACAAGGCCTTCACAAAGTTGTTGAATCTTTTCAAAGACATTCTTCCAGAAGATAATGTGCACCCCAAAAGCATGAACGAAGTGAAGAATTTTTTTTTTCAATTGGAACTTGAAGTCCAGAAGATACACACTTGTGTGCATGATTGTATGTTGTACTGTGGTGAGTACAAATATTTTCATTCCTGTCGCATATACAAGCACGCACGATAAAAGCACGGGAGAGCAAAGGACAAGTACAAAATGGACGAAGAGATCGATACAGGAATCTCGTTCAAGGTTGTTCGGTACTTGCCTATAATTCCAAGGTTGAAGCATTTGTTTCCAAACTGTAGAGAGGCAAATAGGTTGCGGTGGCATCATGATGAGCAAACTGCGTATAAATATATGAGGCACCTGGAATACGAGGCTCAGTGGGAACAAATCACAGACATGTTTAAGATTTTGCAAAGGATCCTAGAAATTTATGGCTTGGGGAGTATAGTTATGGATTTAATCCATTTGGTGATATGAACACCAAACACAACACTTGGCCGATGCTTCTATGCGTACATAACCTTCCTCCTTGGTTGTGTATGAAGAAACAATACATCATGATCTCGATGATTATCCAAGACCCGAAGCAACCTGGAAATGATATTGACATTTACTTTCAGCTACTGGCAAAAGAACTGCAGACATTGTGGAGGTCTAGTGTGAACTGTTATGTTGCCTACACAAAGGAGTTTTTTTTGGCTACATGTGTTGCTGCTGCACACCATTAGGGATATGCCCGCATTAGGCAACAGTTCGGGGCAGAAAACAAAGGGACCAGTAGGATGTGTCACATGCATGGATAGGACAGTGAGTATATTTCTTTCCAACTCGCGCAAAACCGTGTATTGGCATCATCGTAGGTTCTTAAGGAAAAATCACCGTGACCAAAAAATGACAGCTGAATTTGATGGTACGGTAGAGAAAGCAACGGGGCCAAGACCCTATGATGGGAAAGAAGTCCACAACATGCTTAAAGAAATTAAAGTTGTGCTTGGCAAGGGATCCAGTTTGATGTCAAAAATAACACCATAGTACCAAGTGTTTAAGAAGAAACCAGTGTTCTGGGAATTACCTTACTGGGAGTTGCTAACTGTATGTCACTGCAATGATATCATGCATGTACAGAAGAATGTCTGTGAAGGCATCCTTGGTACTCTGCTAAAGATTAACGGCAAAAGAAAGGATGGTGATGGTGCATGACTCGATATGCTTAGTGATCAATCAGAACACATGAATGAAGCAGAAGATGATGACAAATTGCTCCACCAGCACCAGAGTTACAATTTCATCGCGGCACAAGTACAAGAGTTCTTCACATTTTTGTTATCAATTAAGACACCCTCTTCCTACTCCGCAAACAATAGAAGTCTCATGGATGACAGCTTGAGTACAAATAAGTTGTCTCACATGAAGTCACATGATTGCCACGTAATGTTGACACATATCCTCTCGATGGCCATAAGGGATATGATGGACACAAACATAAGAAACACACTGATTGATCTCTGTTATCTCTTCAACAAACTATGGCAGAAGCTAGTAGATGTTGAAGAGCTAGATAATATGCAAGCTGGTATTACAAGGATATTGTCAAACTTAGAGATGTTCTTCCCACCATCATTCTTTGATGTCATGGTCCATCTCACTATGCACCTTGTGGACAAGATAAAGTATTGTGGTCCTATGTTTCTTTGCAACATGTATCCCTTTGAGCAGTACATGGGAATATTGAAGCACTATTGTCGCAACCGATGTCATCCAGAGGCAAGCATCCTACAAGGTTATACCACGTCCTCGGTGGTTGAGTTTTGCACCAAATACATGGAACTTAGACCTATAGTTTTCTCCTCTCTTGCCATGAGGGAAGGTTGTCTGGTAAGTCGGTCCTTGCTAGCTTGCAGTTTTGTGCACCTAGATATATGGCCGATCAAGCCCATTTGATGGTACTGCTTAATAGCCTGATACTCGATGCTTATGTTGCAGAACACATGGAGGAGATACGATGAAGCAAGTTCCCCAATGTGTTGTCACCAGTTGTCGAGACAAATGCACATAATAAGGACTATGTAAGATGGCCGAAGGATCGTTTGGCAAGCATATCCGATCAAGACCTTGCAACGTGGTTGGCACAAAAGCCATCAACGACGATTATGAAGTACCAAGCATATGCCATAAATGGCAACACATTCTACAGTGAGGAACGTGATGCTAAGACCTTGTATCGGAATAGCTCTATTTGAATAGAATGCCTAACTATAGAGGTAGATGATAGGTAGGTGTACTATGGAACCATTGAAGAGATTTGGGAGCTTAACTATGTGCCAATGAAGGTGACATTATTCAAGTGCAATTGGGTCCCTCTTAGTAGTGTAAAGGTTGATGCTTACAACAGAAAGACGTATGTTGACCGTAGAGTTATGGCATACCAGAAGGACCCATTTATTCTTGCCAGTGATGCTACCCAGATTTTCTTTGTGCCAAACCTGTTGCATATGCACTGCCATATAGTGATGTATGGGAAGAGGATGGTACTAGGCATCGAGAACGTTCGTGATGAGGAGGATTACAATCAATATGATGAGTTGCCACCCGAGGGGCCACGTGACTTAAACACGAAGAAGCGTAAAAGAACCAGAAATCCTAAGTTCATTAGGGGTCAACCTAATGATCGTGATCACCCCATGTACATGGGAATTGATTGAAAAAACTAATCATTATGTCTACTATACTGAATTGTTGCATGTACTGAATCATGAGCGATGTGTACTAAGTTAGTTCTGTTATAAGTTTCACATGTACTATATTGCGAGGTATGCATGGCCTTATGTTGATCTAGATTAATATGTTGTCTCCTGTGGCAATGAATTTTAAATATTTATGATAATTTAATCTATAGCTAGAATGCTCAGTTGATCTCACTCTGGTATGTACGAAATGAACATGTGCAGTTTGGTTTACCAATCGCACACGGTTCATTCACTAAAACTATGTGCTTTCTAAACCATTGCCAATAACACCTAATGCGTGCAAAGTGAGTCATGTGTTTTGATTGGCCAAAACACAAACCACACAGATCGTGTGTCTACACTGTAGGATTCACCCAGATCGAACGATAGTCCTTATCCCTCTTGCCAACACACGTTGTTGAAGTTGGGATTCAATTTATATGCACTAAATGACTAGTAAATGCAAAAAATGGTTTAAATATAGCAGGAGAGCCCAGAAATGCGCTAGAAAATCAAACTTGGTGTATAATGATGATTGACTACCATGGGATAAAATTTGGAGGATAGGTGACGAAGACACCATTGATTGGAGTTCGATTTGCCACTTCTCCCCTTGGAACTATGATCCTTCTACTCAGATGCTATGGTTTCCAATTAGAGATCATCGTAGATTGTGCCAAATTTGACCAACTTTTTTCCACGGTGTTTTGAGATCACACCATGATGACACATCGATTTTTGTGATTTTCTGAGTCCATCTACATTTCCTATAATTAAATTACTGACATTTATTTAAGTGGACACATCTCCCATCTGAAATTCTTGACAATTCTTATTATTCATTGCACAATGACAAAAATCATGCAAAGTGAGACACAAATGTTTTGTAAGAGATTCTTTGCCACCATCCACACATAATTCTTGTTTGGATATTTTATTTATAAGAACTAATTAACATGGTAAGTGCAAAATATGACTTAGATATAGCAAACGAGACATGTAATCCACCAGAAGATCAATATTAGGAGTACAATGATGTTTGCATACCATGGGAAAAACCAAGATGAAAGGATGAGGTTGACATCGGTTGGAGTCCGAAATGCCAACTCTACTTTTCATAAACTATGATCCTTTGTGTGAGATGCATTCGTTTTCAAAGGGCAGGCCATCACAACTTCCACCACACATTACCAATTTTTCCCACAGGGTCTTCACATCATGCCACGGTGACACACCCATTTTTGTGATTTTCGTAATACACCTGCATTTCCTCCAATTAAATTACTAACGAGCCCCATGTTGGTGAAAAAATGTCTTCAAATTAGCAAACAAGTCGTGAAATACGGCTGGAAATCAACACACGGGCTAATAGTTGATTGTGTGCGGACAAAAATAATTCGAGGTGGAATGATGAAGTCCCAAATTCATTTGAATGAAAATATGATTGTTGTGCATAAGCAAATAGCAGACGGTTCATTCACTAGAACCGTGTGCTATCTAAACCGTGGCCTATGAGACTTAATGCATGCAAAGTGAGTCCTGCTTTCTGATTAGCCAAAATGCAAACCACATGGATCGTACATCTACAACGTAGGATTCACCCAGATCGAACGACAATCCTTATACCTCTCGTCAACATATGCTATTGAAGTTGGGATTTAATTATATGCAATAAAAGCCCCTTAAATGATAAAAAATGTTGACAAATATCGAACGAGCCCATAAATGCGCTAGAAAATCAAACCTGGCCTACAATTATGATTGACTACCATCAGATAAAAATGGTTGAAGAGGCGATGAAGACACCATCGATTAGAGTTCGATTTTCCACTTCTCCCTTTTGAACTATGATCCTTCTAGTGAGATGCAACGGTTTCCAAGGAGCGACCATCGTAACTTGTGCAAACATTTACCAAAAAATTTCCATGGTGTCTCGAGATCACGCCATGATGACACGCCAACTTTCGTGATTTTCTGAGTCCATTTTGCATTTCTTATAATTAAATTATAGACATTTACACATCTCCCATCCGATATGTTTGAAAATTCCTCTCATTCCCTGCACTATGACAAAAATCATGCCAAAGTGATGCACAAATGATTTGTAGGAGATTCTTTGCAAACATCCACACGTAATTCATGTTGGGATTTTATGTATGTGCCAATGCATGGTAAAAGCAAAAAGTGCCTTAGATATAGCAAATGAGCCATGTAATCCACGAGAAGATCAATAATAAGAGTATGATATGTACATTTTTCATCATGATTTCTTGCCATTATCTACCTTATTTTTGTTCATAACTCCACATTATCATACAATTCTTATGTTTTTTCCTCTAGATATGCAAGGTACATCACAAGGAGGGAAATATCTAGAAACTAGAATTCTGGACCGAAAAATTGAGAAAAAGGCAGAAAAATCACCAGCCTTGGAATGATCTGAAAATTTACAGAGAATAGTTTTGCAATATTTAAGAATTTTTGGAGCAAAAATATACTGGATATGGGCTCCAGCAAGCCACAAGACAACTGGTCGCCCCCCTAGGCGGTAGCCAGATGTCTTGTGGGCCCCCTGCTGGCCCTCTGATGCCCCTCTTCTCGTATATGGTGTGTTTTACCCTAGAAACAAAAACCATAAGCAACTTTTCGTGATGAAGCGCCACCATCTTGAGGCGGAAACCTAGGTAGAGGCCCTTTTGCACTCCGGTAGTTAGATTCTACTGGGGAAATCCCTCTCCGGGAGGGGGCATCGAAGCCATCATCATCACCAACGCTTTCTCCTTCATGGGAGGACCAATCTTCATCAACCTCTTCACCGACACTATATCATCTCCAACCCTAGTTCATCTCTTGTATTCAATCTTTGTCCCAAAACCTCAGATTGGTACTTGTGGGTTACTAGTGGTGTTGATTACATCTCGTAGTTGATGCTTGTTCGATTACTTGGTGGAAGAGATTATGTTCAGATCCTTAATTATCATTATTAATCCTCTGATCTTGAACATGTTGATGATGTTTGAGTAGTTATATTGTTCCTGAGGACATGGGATAAGTCTTATTATAAGTAATCTTCTGAAGTTGGTATGCGTTCGATATTCTGATGATATGTATGTTGTTACTTCTCTTAGTGGTGTCATGTGAATGTCGACTACATGACACTTCACCATGTTAGGGGCCTAAGGGAATTCATTGTCGAGTAACAAGTAGATGATGGGTTGCGAGAGTGATAGAAGCTAAAACCCCAATTTATGCGTTGCTTCATAAGGGGCTGATTTGGATCCACATGTTTCATGCTATGGTTAGATTTATCTTAATTCTTCCTTTGTTGTTGCGGATGCTTGCTAGAGGGTTTACTCATAATTAGGTTGTCATTTCAAGTAAGAACAACACCTTAGCACCGGTCCACCCACATATAAAATGATCAAAGTAGCAAACACGAATCAACTCAACATGTTGAACATGACTAGACAGAAATTCCCATGTGTCCTCGGGAGCACTTGCTTAATATAAGAGTACTTTCAGGACTGTCCTTTGCTACAAAAATCAATGGGCTACCTTGGTGCGCCATTTTTATAATTATTACTTGTAATTTGTTGCAAATTATCTTTCTACAAAACTATCTATCACTATTACTCACAACACTTGCAGAGAATACCTTCCTGAAAACTGCTTATCATTTCCTTCTGCTCCTTGTTGGGCTCAACACTCTTACTTATCGAAAGGACTACGATTGACCCCCTATACTTATGGGTCATCAAGACTCTTTTCTTGCGTTGTTGCCGGGGATTGAAGCGTCTTTGGTAAGTAGATATTGGTAAGGAAACATTCTCTATACGTGTTGAAATTTACTGTTGCTTGTCACTATGAGCAGTCACCCTTTGAGTGGCTTGTTTGGGGCATCTTTGCCCTGAACGAAAGATGAGGAAATTGTTCCTCCACCTACTGCACCTACTGAAAATATTTATTATGAGATTCCTTCGGGTATGCTTGAAAAACTATTGTTTGGTCCTTATGATGGTATGAGTCATCCTGATTTCCATTTGATATTCGTCGATGAGGTTTGTGGATTGTTTCTTCTTGCGGGTTTATCTAGGGACAAAGTTAAGAAAAAAGTTTCCATTTTTATTTGGACGGAAAAGCCTAGATGTGTTATAGGCTATTGAATAATATTGAATCATGGGATTGGAATCGTTTGAAGCTGGAATTTCATCATAAGTTTTATCCAATGTATCTAGTTCACCGTGATCGGAATTATATATATAACCTCTGGCCTCACAAAGGAGAAAGCATCGCTCAGACTTGGCAGAGGCTTAAATCTATGATGCAGACTTTCCCCAACCATGAGCTTCCAAGATAAATGATTATACGAAAATTTTATGCTTGGCTTTCGCATGATGATAAAAAATTATTGGATTCCTATTCCTCTGGCTCATATATGAATGAAACTATTGAATTCAAATGGGATTTTTGGGAAAGAATTAAATGCAATTATGAAGATTGGGATCTTGACAAAGGTAACGCACCAGGTATAAAAATTAATTTTGATTGTGTTTGATCTTTTGTGGAAACCAACACCTTCCATGAGTTTAGCAACATATATGGTATTGACTCTGAAATAGTGGCTAGTCCATGTGAATCATTTGCTACTGATGTAGATCTTCCCAAAGAGAAGTGTTTTAAATATCATCCTCCCATCAAACCACCACTAGAGGAACCTATTAAAATTGAGAAAGAAGAAATAATTGTTAGTCATGCTGATCTTGTTATTCCCACTACTTACATTAAGAAACCTCCTTTGCGTGTTAGGATAAGGGAACATGCTAAGACTACGACTGTGGTTAATAAGAGTCATATTAGAACACCTATACCTTCTGAACAAATAAATGTTGAACCTAATGTTGCCATGGTCAAGATCTTCTAGATAACAATGTTCAGGTCCATGTTCTCTATTTCTATGGGGAAGCTGGTCGGATTGCGAAACTCACTAGAAACGAACATGATAAGTTAGATAAAAATAAGCCAGTGGTTGGCATGCTTGTTTTTTCAGTTAAAATTGGAGATCATTGTTATCATGGTTTGTGTGACCTCGATGCTAGTGTCAATGCTATACCTTACACTTTATATCGAGAAATAATGAGCGACATAGCACCCTCTACTATGGAAGATATTGATGCTACTATTAAGCTTGCAAACTGAGATACTATTTCACCACTTGGGATTGTTAGATATGTTGAGGTTATGTGTGGGAAGGTCAAGTACCTCGCTGATTTCTTAATACTTGGTTCAGATCAAGATAACTTTTGTCCCATTATATTTGGTAGACCATTCTTAAACACCGTTAATGCTGAAATCAATTGTGTTACTAATAAGGTTAGAGTAGGCTTTGGTGATATGTCTAATGAATTTAATTTCTCTAAGTTTACTAATAAATCACATGAGAAGAAATTACCTAGTAAGGATGAAATGATTGGTCTTGCTTTTATTGTTGTGCCTCCTACTGATCCTTTAGAGCAATATTTAATAGACCATGAGAGCGATATGCAAATTAATGAAAGGAATGAAATAGATAAGATTCTCCTCGAACAAACACCTATACTTAAACAAAACTTAACAGTTGATATTTTAGGGGATCCTCCTCCACCCAAAGCAGATCTTGTGTTTGAATTCAAAACCCTACCGGATACTCTGAAATATGCTTATCTTGATGAAAATAAGATATACCATGTTATTATCAGTGCTAACCTTTCAAAGCATGAAGAAAGAAGATTAGTTAAAATTCTGAGGAAGCACATGGATGCTATTGGATATACTCTTGACAATTTAGAAGTCATAAGCCCCACTCTATGTCAGCACACGATTAACATGGAACCAGATGCTAACCCTGTTGTTGACAATCAATGCCGCTTAAATCCTAAAATGAAAGAAGTGGTAAGAAATGAAATAAGAAAGCTTTTGGAGGCGGGTATAATCTATCCTATTGCTGATAGTAGGTGGGTAAGTCCTATTCATTATGTCCCTAAGAGAGGATGTATTATTGTTGTTCCTAATAATAAGAATGAGCTTATTCCACAAAGAATCGTAACTCGTTATAGGATGGGAATTGATTTTCGAAAATTAAATAAAACTACTAAAAAGGATCATTACCCCTTGCCTTTTACTGATCAAATGTTAGAAATATTATCTAAGCATACACACTTTTGCATTCTTGATGGATATTCTGGATTTTCTCAAATAACTATATCAAAAGTGGACCAAGAGAAAACTACCTTTACTTGTCCTTTTGGAACTTATGCTTATAGACGTATGCCTTTTGGTTTATGCACTGCACCTGCTACATTCCAAAGATGTATGAGTGCTATATTGTCTATTTTTTGTGAAAAGATTGTTAAGGTTTTCATGGATGATTTTTTCGTCTATGGGATTTCTCTTCATGATTGCTTGAGCAACCTTGATCGAGTTTTGCAGAGATGTGAACAAACTAGTCTTGTCTTGAACTGGGAGAAGTGCCACTTTATGATAAAGAAGGTATAGTGCTTGGGCACAAAATTTCTCAACGGGGTATTGAGGTAGACAAGGCTAAAGTTTATGCGATAGAGATAATGCCATGCTCGGGAGATATCAAAGGTATAAGAAGTTTCCTTGGTCATGCTAGTTTTTATAGATGATTCATTAAAGATTTCTCAAAGATTTCTAGGCCGTTAACTAATCTTCTTCAAAAATATGTTCCTTTTATTTTTGATGATGATTGTGTAGAATATTTTGAAATACTGAAGAAGGCTTTAAATTCTGCACCTATTGTTCAACCACCTAATTGGAACCTACCATTTGAAGTGGTTTGTGATTCTAGTGATTATGTTGTTGGCGCTGTTCTAGGGAAGAGAGTAGATAAAAAATAAATGTTATTCATTATGCTAGTAAAACTCTAGACTCTTCCCAAATTAATTATCCTACCACTGAAAAGGAAATTTTAGGAGTTGTTTTTTTTCTTGTGATAAGTTTAGACTTTACATTGTCGACTCCAAAGTAACTATTCACACTGATCATGCTGCTATTTAATACCTTATGGAAAAGAAGGATGCTAAACCTAGACTTATTAGGTGGGTATTTTTACTTCAAGAATTTGACTTGCATATCACTAATAGAAAAGGAGTTGAAAACCCTCTAGCAGATAACTTGTCTAGGATGGAAAATGTTCTTGATGACCCACTTCCTATTGGTGATAGTTTCCTTGGTGAACAACTTGCTGCTATAAATACTTCACATAGTGCTCCTTGGTATGCTGATTATAATAATTATATTGTTGCTAAATACATCCACCTAGTTTCACATATCAACAAAAGAAAATATTATTTTATGACCTATGAAATTACTTTTGGGATGACCCACATCTTTATAAAAAGGGAGTAGATGGACTTATTGGACGATGTGTACCTGAGCATGAACACGAACAGATTCTTTGGAAATGTCATTCCGAAGCTTATGGAGGACACCATGCGGGTGAGCGAACTGCACACAAGGTATTACAATTTGGTTTCTATTGTCCTACTCTTTTCAAACATGCTCGTAAGTATGTCCTTTCATGCAATGAATGCCAGAGAGTTGGCAACATCGGTTAGCGTCAGGAAATGCCTATGAATTATTCACTTTCTATTTAACCATTTGATGTGTGGGGCTTTAACTCTATGGGACATTATCCTTCGTCAAATAGGTATACTCATATTCAAGTTGTTGTTGATTACATTACTAAATGGGTAGAAGCTATTCCAACTAATAGTGTTGATCATAACACCTCTATTAAAATGCTTAAAGATATTATTTTCCCGGGGTTTGGAGTTCCTAGATATTTAATGAGTGATGGTGGTTCACATTTTATACATGGTGCTTTCCGTAAACTTCTAGCTAAATATTATGTTAACCATATGATTGCATCACCTTATCATCCCAAGTCTAGTGGTCAAGTTGAATTGAGTAATCGAGAAATAAAATTAGTATTGCAAAAGACTATAAATAGATCTAGGAAGAATTGCTCTAAGAAAATGATGCACTTTGGGCTTATAGGATTGCTTATAAGAACCCTATGGGTATGTCTTCGTAAAAAATGGTCTATGGGAAAGCTTTTCATTTACCTCTTGAGTTAGAACACAGGGGAACTAAAGATCTTAACTATGATTTTAAACTTGCTGACGAGAAGAGGTTATTTGACATTAGCTCACATGATGAATGGAGAACGCAAGCTTATGAAAATGCTAAGGTATTTAATGAAAAGGTTAAAAGATGGAATGAGAAAAGGATTCAAAAATGAGAATTCAATGTAGGAGACTTAGTACTTTTATACAATTCTCATTTCAGATTTTTTGCAAGAAAACTCCTCTCCAAATGGGAAGGCCCATATGTTGTTGATGATGTTTTTTTGCTTTGGTATTATAAAATTAAACCACTTCAAAGGCAAGAACCCGAGAGTGGTGAATGAGCAAAGAATTAAGTATTATATCTTAGGTGCACCCATTAATGAAGAAAAAATGCCATCCAAGTCATCACACCGGAAGAACACATCAAGGAGGTCTTCGAAACACTCCAGAAACCTGAAAAAGGGTAGGTATATGGTACGGTAAGTAAACCGACTCCAAACATTCCATAAGAATAATATCTGTGGTTTTTGGTATTTTAGAAAAATTACAAAAATAAAACGGAGTCGGAAGGACCCACGAGGGAGCCACAAGCTAATAGGCCGCGACCCCCTAGGGCACGGCCAAATGGCTTGTGGGCCCCTCGTGTGGCCTATGGACTCCGGTTTCTTCTGGAACTCATATTTTGACCTAAAAAACTCATTATATATACTCTGAGACGTTTTGACCATCGCATCGCGAGGTTTTCCTCTGTTCTTGTTTCGAGCTGTTTTTCTGACAGATCGGAAAATATGTCGTCTGAAGATTCGGATGGAGAGAGCTATGTATCCCATTATGTTGCCAATCCAAATATCTTTGGGGATATTTACCCCTACCTATGGTCCTTGGAGGAGCAACAAGACACCAACTTGGAAAAGAAGATGGTGTTGTCCCGGATGCTAGCTGATATGTCACCAACGTATCTATAATTTTTTATGACGGCATGCTATTATATTATCTATTTTGGATTTTTTATATGCATTAATATGCTATTTTATATTATTTTTGGGACTAACCTATTAATCTAAAGCCCAGTGCCAATTTTTGTTTTTCCTTGTTTTTGAGTTTTGCAGATATGGAATATTAAACACAGTCTAAACGGAATAAAAACTTCGGAAGGAATTTTTTTGGAAGGAAACAAGTCATCCAAGCTTGGAGTGCATGGCGGGGGAGGTGCCAGGGAGCCACAAGCCTGCTAGGCGCCTCCCTGACCGTGCCTAGCAGGCTTGTCGCCTCTGGGCAGGTCTTCTAACCCTAATTCTTGGCCTATAAATTCTCAAGTATTGCCCCAACATCAGAACGAGCCATGCAAATACTTTTCCGCCGCTAGAAGCCTGCGTTCCCGAGAGATCCAATCTTGGAGCCTTTTCCGGTAATCCACCGGAGGGGGTTTCGATCATGGAGGGAATCTACATCAACTCCATTGCCCCTCCGATGATGCGTGAGTAGTCCACCACAGACCTACGGGTCCATAGCTAGTAGCTAGATGGCCTCTACTCTCTCTTGGATCGTCAATACCATGTTCTTCATGATCTTCATGGAGATCTATCCGATGTAATCCTCTTTTATGGTGTGTTTGTCAAGATCCGATGAATTATGAGTTTATTTTCAGATTATCCATGAATCTTATTTGAATCTCCTCTGAATTCTTATTTGCATGATTTCATATCCTTGCAAGTCTCTTCGAGTTATTTGTTTGGTTCGCCAACTAGATTGGTAAGTCTCACAACGGGAGAAGTGCTTGGTTTTCGGTTCAATCTTGCGGTGTTCTCACCCAATGACATAGTAGGGGTAGCGAGGCACGTATTGTATTGTTGCCATCAAGGGTAACAAGATGGGGTTTTCATCATATTGCTTGAGTTTATCCCTCTACATCATGTCATCTTTCTTAATGCGTTACTCTATTCTTCATGAACTTAATACTCTAGATGTAGGCAGGAGTCGATCGATGTGTGGAGTAATAGTACTAGATGTAGAATCATTTCGGTCTACTTGATAGAGACTTGATGCCAATATGCATGATCATTGTCTTGGATAACTACATGATTATTTGCTTTTCTATCAATTGCTTGACAGTAATTTGTTTAGCCACTATTTTCCTTCGAGAGAGAAGCCTCTAATGAAACCTATGCCCCCTGGGTCTACTTCCATAATATACTTTCAGATCTATAAACCAAAAATACTTTGCTACAATTTATTTACCTTTAACTTTTGGTTCTTGTTTACATCTATATCTATCGGATCTAATCCTTGCAAATAATCGTGACGGGATTGACAACCCCTTTATAGCGTTGGGTGCAAGAGTTTGATTGTTTGTGTAGGTGCATCCATTGGTGACTTGCTTCTTCCTCCTACTGGATTGATACCTTGGTTCTCATCAAATGATGGAAATACTTATCTGCTTCGCTGCATCGCCCTTTTCTCTTCAAGGGAAAACCAACACACACTCAAGAGGTAGCAAGAAGGATTCTGGAGCCGTTGCTAGGGAGGATACACATCAAGCCTACCAAGTACCCATCACAAACACATATCTTGCATTTAAATTATTTGCCATTTGTCCCTCGTTTTCCTCTCCCCCTACTTCTAAAACAATTTTCAGAAAATACCAAAACGATTTGCCTTTTTATTTGCCCTTCTTTCGTTTGCCTTTCATTCGCTTGTGTGCTTGATTGCTTGCTTTGTCACGATTTCTGGGAATACCAAGTTGTGTGACTTTTCCAATACTAATAATAATGATTTTATCAGTACTCCGATTGTTCCCACCACTAGTGCGGAACCTTATGAACTCAATGTTGCCTTGCTTAATCTTGTTATGAAAGAACAATTTTCTGGCCTTCCTAGTGAAGATGCCGCATCCCATCTAAATACTTTTAATGAGTTGTGTGATATGCAAAAGAAGAAAGATGTTGATAATGATATTTTTAAATTGAAGCTATTTCCGCTCTCACTACGAGATCATGCTAAAACTAGGTTTTCATCTTAGCCTAAAAATAGTATTGATTCTTGGAATAAGTGTAAAGATGCTTTTATTGCCATGTACTTTCCGCCTGCTAAGATCATCTCCCTTAGGAACGATATAATGAATTTTAAACATCTTGATCATGAGCATGTTGCACAATCTTGGGAGAGTATGAAATTAATGAGTAGGAATTGCCCCACGCATGGTTTGAGTTTATGGATGATTATACAAATTTTCTACCCGGGATTGCATTTTGCATCTAGGAGTCTTTTAGATTCCGCCACGGGTGGCACTTTTATGGAAATCACATTTGGAGAAGCTACTAAACTCCTAGATAATATTATGACAAACTACTCTCAATGGCATACCGAAAGATCTCCTACTAGTAAAAAAGTGCATGCTATTGAAGAAATAAATACTTTGAGTGAAAAGATGGATGAATTGATGAAATTGTTTGCTAGTAAGAGTGATCCTATTGATCCTAATGATATGCCTTTGTCTTCTTTGATTGGAAATAATAATGAATCTATGGATGTGAATTTTGTTGGTAGGAACAATTTTGGTAATAACGTGTATACAGGTAATTTCAACCCTATGCCGTTTCCCAGTAATTCCTCTAATAATTATGGTAATTCCTACAACAATTCTTATGGAAATTATAATAATATACCCTCTTATCTTGAGAATATTGTTAAAGATTGTATTGGTCCGCAAATTTTTTTAATGCTACCATTGAAGAAAAAGTGCTCAAGATTGACGATTTGGTTAGGAACGTTGATAGAATTTCTCTTGAGATTGATTATTTGAAAGTTAGATCTACTCCACACAAGCATGCTATTAATGAGTCTTTAAAATCTATGAGAATTTCTATTGATAAAAGTAAGGAAAGAACCGCTAGAATACATGCTAAGCGTGAATGGCATGAAAAAAATGTGTTCTCGTGATAATAATGATGAAGATCTTAAAGAATGTGACTCCTATTGTATATTTGTTTTCCAATATAAATCTTGATAATGATGGGGCTGGATATAAGTCAACTTTAGTTAAAAGGCTTCCCAATGATTCGGAGTTTATAGATCTTAATGCTAAGATTGATAAAAGTGGGATGGAAGAGGTCAAAACTTTAAATAGCAATGAAACCACTCTTATGGATTTCAAGGACTTCAATTATAATATCTGCTCTTTGATTGATTGTATTTCCTTGCTTCAATCCATGTTGAATTGTCCTTATGCTTATAGTCAAAATAAAGCTTTTACTAAACATATAGTTGATGCTATGATGAAATCTTTTGAAGAAAAACTTGAGTTAGAGATTTCTATTCCTGGAAAGCTTCATGACGAGTGGGAACCTACTATCAAGATTAAAATCAAAGATTATGAGTGCCATGCATTGTGTGATTTGGGTGCTAGTGTTTCCACGATTCTGAAAACTTTATGTGATGTGTTAGTGTAGCGACCCGACCTGAAAGGTCGAATCTCCGGTGTTTCTGTACCATCCCAAGATCATGCTGGTACACACACGGTACATCAATGTATATATCAAAGGGAAATCACAGAGCATTAGTTAATCGAAATCTCATATCGAGTCCTTTATTACAATAATGATTACAATAAAGTGGCTGAAGGCCAACTCATGAGATAAACTAAACCATAAACTTGTGGAAGCTCCAAAGGTAGATGAGTCCATATGACTCCAAGGGCATCTCACCGAGCGTAGAGCGTATCCTCACTCCTGGTCGGAAAAGTACTCTGCAACATGATACGTTGCAGCCGTATAGGTCAGCAAATTGAATATGCCGGCAAAGTCACAAGAGAGGGGGGGTAAAGTAATCATCTAGTCTATATGCAAATATGGTAGGTGGGGTAGTAAGTTTTTGCATAAAGCCAAATTTTTCCTACAACAAGAGAGGGCAAAGGCATAATTACTAGAATGTTGGTTGATTAATGAGATGGTTCCACCAACCAATTCTCATACCCAAGTTGACATTAATAACCCACATCAATATAATTAATTGTGTTGAGAGTTCCAGATAATTTCAGTTCCTTTGGCTCATACTGTCCATGACCGTGGACACGGCTAATCGATTAGGTTTGGGTACTCTACAGAGTTTTGCACACGTTCCCCACAAGATTTGATCGCCTCCGTTGGACTTCTCGCACTTCATGGTGTTTGAGAAACGGATGACCAAAACATGGTCTTCAAAAGGGTTTCCCCGAGACTCTGTCGGTGCCCATCCTTTCCTACCGTTCTTCTACATCTCGTAGCACCGCTTGTCCAGGGTCACCATGATATCCAACCAAGCCAGAGCCCATAATGGCTTGTGGCTGTGCAGGTAAGCCTTGGGTCTTGAAGCATCCATCCATCTCTTTGTGCCTGGGTGGACCTTTCCGCATGAATACTGGCACTTCTCCAGCATCATCTAGGCTAACCACTGGTTTCTCCAGGGCGCCGTTCAACCATCATCCACCCAGAGGTAAGTTGAAGACCTTGGAGTCTTGAAGACTTGATCATCATGTAGGTCTTGAAATTATTAACTCACAACTCTCATGAATCACACAACCAACCCTGTCTACTAATAGCATAGCAAAATGTAAATCAACGTTTCCCGGGGCCAATGTGTTAAAGGGTTGAGGGGTACCTACCACATGATACTACAACAAGTAACCAAGTTTCCAATTTACCTACTTTGCATGTAATTCGGGTGATGCAACAACTAATGCAATAAAACATAGGTATACATGGTTAAAGTGACTTGCCTTGCTGTCGATCCTCGTAATCAAGTGACTCTAGATAACAAGCTTCGCACTCCGGATGATCTAACGAATCAAACAAGAGCACACCATAAGCATAAACACAAAACAATTCATACAACATCAAGGTAAACAAATGCTTCAACAAACAAAAGCACAATCAAGAGAATATTCACTTAAAGTATAAGACTAAAAAATTTGGTGTCAAAATCCCTACTAAGACATACAAGTCAAAATTTGGTTTTGAACAACTAGACATTTAGGTAATAGAAAAGTAAATATCAAATTTTATTTGAAAACACAAAGTATTTCATTATGAAAATATTGTGCTAAAAGAAATATTACAAAACTTCTACTAAACAATATACACGGTGAAAACAAGATGAACCTATTCAAACTAGAGCATGAAACAATTTGAAAAACATATTTTATTAACAGAAAAAGATACACCTAAAGTTGAATCAACAGAACCTAATGAAATCTAAAAACAAAAGTTAAACTAATTTAGGTTCAAATTGATTAAGAATCAATTTAGTTAAAACCTATTAAGAACTAGACAGATTCTGTTTTTTTTAAAAACAGTAACCAAATTCATTCTAAAAATTCTCAAATTATGTAGAATGATAGGTCTAACTAATACAAAACAGTGGGAAAAAGATTCACTCAAAAATATATATTTAAACTATAGTTATACATATTTAGTAATTTAAACAAATTTGATTAGATTCAAAATTACAGGTCAAATTTAAAATCTAAGCATACAGACATAAACTACACCAAATATGTGAACTAATGCAAAAAGAATCAACTAAAAACACTAAATATTTTAAAAGATATGATAAAAACAAAATCAGGATGCATTCTGTTTTCTAAAACAGAAACAGAAAAAGAGAAACTGATAACGATCGGTCAGGGGCCATGTGTCAGGTTGTGACTGGCCGCGAGGGCGTGCGAGTGAGAGTTCATGAGAGGTCGTCCGAGACTTAGTGCGTACCAGTTCGGGCTATTAAGTGATCTAATCTAGGGCGTTGACTGCGGATCCGACGGCTACGGCGAGGTGTGGTGACTTACAACGGAGAGGATCGGGGTTCCGGCGTGGTTGACGGTGGCCGGAGGTCGGTGGTGGTCGTGGGCGATGGTACAGTGGTCGGGGAGAGCGTGCGAGGTGCTCAGGCGACAGCGGCAAAGCTCCGGCGTCGATTGGCGGTGTCAGAGGGGGTCGGGGGCGAGTGTGGAGACGGACACGATCTTCGGGAGGTTCGGTCGAGTGCCGAACTCCGGCGAGGTTGGGGCAGTGCTCTGGCGAGGTAGAGTGGGGACTCGGGGTGGAATGTTGTGCGGCGAGGGATGTGGCTTTTATAGGCCAGGTGCGGGGTCGGGGAAAGGAGAGAGGAGGGAGATCCGGGGAGAGAGATCTCCGGCGATGGCGACGCGCGCGCGAGGAAGGAGACGGGCGTGAGGATGACGCCGTCGGTCGGTGGGTCCCGCTTGCCAGTGAGAGAAGAGGCGAGGTTAGTGCGTCGGTTGACCGGTTCGAATTGTATTCGCGAGTTAACGCCGGGGGGCCGGCCCGATTCGAGTTCAAACCTTCCTTTTCTAATATCTAGTGCAGTAAAACTCTTTTAAAAGCATTCAGAACAATTCCAAACTTAGGAATTATATATATCAAAATGATCAGGAGAAATAATGCTATTTAATGAACATTTTTCCTCTCTCATCTTGAATACTTTAAAAAAAATTATTTTCAGAAATTGCTTAGTTGATTTTAAATCCTTTTGCAATAATTTTTCAAATAGCCCCCTGGTTTTATTGTTCAAATATTTCACCAAGATGCCCCTGGTGTGGAGTGTCATGTTACTCCCCTCTTTTCTTTGAACTTTACCAGAGGTTTTCAAATAGGTGAAACAAGAAAAAGGGAAAGATGAAAGTGGCCTTTCAGAAATTCAAAAGAAGCACTTCAACCATTTTATTCGGTCAAACAATGTGATGATGATGCATAGCTATATATCATAACATTCCAAAATGAAATTCTGGGATGTTACAAACCTACCCACCTTAAGATGAATCTCGCCCTCAAGATTCGGGTTGGCTAGAAAATAGGTGCGGGTGGTCTCTACGAAGATCTTCTTCGCGTTCCCAGGTGGCTTCTTCCTTGGTGTGGTGACTCCACGGAACATTACAGAACTTGATGATCCTGCTACGGATGACTCTGTTGGTAGTCTTGAGGATTCTGACGGGCTTCTCCTCGTAGGTCAGGTCACTGTCAAGTTGTATGGCCTCTAGGGGCACTATGTCTCTCAAAGGAATATCAACCATCTCAGCATGGCATTTCTTCAGCTGGGAAACATGGAAAACATCATGAACTCCGGATAGTCCTTCCGGCAATTCCAGCTTGTATGCAACTTCGCCTCTACGTTCTAGAATTTTGTAGGGGCCTATGAATCTGGGTGCTAACTTTCCTTTAACACCAAACCTCTTGATTCCTCGAAGTGGGGACACACGGAGATATGCTCGATCCCCTACTTCATATGTCACCTCCTTGCGTTTGTTATCAGCATAGCTCTTCTGCCGGGATTGAGCTATCTTGAGTCGGTCTCGAATCAGTTTGACCTTATCTTCAGAATCTCTGATAAGATCGAGACCAAAAAGTTGTCGGTCTCCAACACCATCCCACGTCAATGGTGGTCTGCACCTCCTTCCATATAAAGCTTCGAAAGGGACCATCTTCAGACTGGTCTGATAACTGTTGTTGTACGAGAACTCTGCGTAAGGTAAGTTGTCATCCCAACTGGACCCATAGTCTAGCGCACAGGCTCTCAACATGTCCTCCAGAATCTGGTTGACTCTCTTAGTCTGTCCATCGGTCTGCGGATGAAAAGCTATACTGAACTCCAGTCTTGTACCCAAAGTTTCATGAAGCTGATGCCAAAACTTTGAGGTAAATTGTGTTCCTCTATCTGACACGATACTCCTCGGAACTCCATGCAGACATACGATCCTGGTCATATAGATCTTGGCTAACTTAGCACTGGTATAGGTGGTCTTCACTGGAATGAAATGGCCCACCTTGGTCAAGCGATTGACCACTACCCAAATGGAATCATATCCTGAACGGGTCCTAGGTAGTCCTGTGATGAAGTCCATACCAAGCTTATCCCATTTCCACTCGGGTATCGGCATAGGTTGGAGTAACCCTGCTGGTTTCTGATGTTCCGCCTTTACTCGCTGACAAACATCACATACCGCAACATGTTCGGCAATATCTTTCTTCATACCTGTCCACCAGTAACTTTCCTTCAAATCCAGGTACATCTTGGTGTTGCCTGGTTGTATAGAGTATGGTGAATCGTGGGCTTCTTGAAGTATCAACTTTCTGAGCTCTGGGTCATGGGGCACATAGATTCGGTTCTCAAACCATAGAGTACCCTGTTCATCTTCACGAAAGCCTTTAGCCTTGCCTTGTTTCATTCTCTGCTTTATCTCAGCTATCTCCTTGTCTACTTTCTGGGCTTCTCGAATTCTTTCGGTCAAGGTGGACTGAATCTCAAGTATGGCAACATATCCTTGCGGAACTATCTCTAACCGAAGCTCTCTGAGATCTTTGGTTAACTCCTGGGGTAATCCTCCGGCTATGAGTGTGTTCACATAACTCTTCTGACTCAAAGCATCTGCCACAACATTTGCCTTTCCTGGATGGTACTGTAATCTCATGTCATAGTCCTTGTTTAACTCTAACCATCTCCTCTGTCTGAGGTTCAACTCCTACTGCGTGAAGATATACTTCAGGCTCTTATGATCAGTGTACACGTCACATAACTATACGAAGTTTCCAGATTACCACAGACTGTTCTGTTTTTGGCAGATTCTGTTTTCTTTGAGTTGTTTGCCTATTTTGATGAACTTTGGGTTGTATAATGTGGTATGAACCATGTAGAAGTTAGATTACAGTAGGTACAACACCAATATAAACAATGAATGAGTTCACAACATTTCCTAAAGTGGTGATTTATTTTATTATACTAACGGATCTCACGAGTTTTCCTATAAGTTTCGTGTTGTGAAGTTTTCAAGTTTTGGGTAAAGATTTGATGGACTATGGAATAAGGAGTGGCAAGAGTCTAAGATTGGGGATTCCCAAGGCATCCCAAGTCATATTAAAGGATGCCAAAGAGCCTAAGCTTTGGGATGCCTTGGAAGGCATACCCTCTTTTGTCTTCAATCCATCGGTAAATTTACTTGAGGCTATATTTTTATTCACCACATGATATGTGTTTTGCTTGGAGCGTCTTGTATGATATGAGTCTTTGCTTGTTAGTTTGCCACAATCAGTTCCATATTGCATATAGAGTCATATTTCGTCATAGGTATCGAGATGTAATTTTCTTTTGAGTTGTAAGTAAATAAAAGTGTGATGATTATCATTAATAGAGCATGTCCCATGTGAGGAAAGGACGATGGAAGCTATGATTCCCTCACAAGTGGGGATGAGATTCCGGAATTTATGAAAAAAAATAAAAGAGGCTAGTGAAGCCCAAATAAAAAATGAATAAAAGATGCGTTAGATGCCCACCAAAAAAATGAGAGAAAAGAGAGAAGGGACATTGCTACTACCTTTTTCCACACTTGTGCTTCAAAGTATCACCATGATCTTCATGATAGAGAGTTTCCTATTTTGTCACTTTCATATAGCTAGTGGAATTTTTCTTCATGATGCACATCCACTTAGTTCCTTTTTGAGATTTCATACACTTATAGATTTAGTGCATTCGTTGCATGGCAATCCCTACTCACTCACATTGATATCTATTGATGGGCATCTCCATAGCCCGTTGATAAGCCTAGTTGATGTGAGACTATCTTCTCCCTATCCTTTACAACCACCACTATATTCTATTCCACCTATAGTGCTATATCCATGGCTCACGCTCATGTATTGCGTGAGAGTTGAAAAAGTTTGAGAAAATAAAGGTGTGAAAACAATTGCTTGACTTTTCATCGGGGTTGTGCTTGATATAAATACTTTGCGTGGGGAAGATGGAGCATAGACATACCATATGTGTCGTGGTTTTGTCACGGCGGATGTCCGAAGACTTGGGTTCGAGGCCATCGCTAAGGTGATGGACTGAAAGGGGTTGGTTGAGATGAGGGACATGAGTTTACCCAGGTTCGGCCCCTCAAGAAGAGTTAAAAGCCTACGTTCTGCTTGTGTTTTATTGATTGGAGTATCGATTTCAAGGGAGCGGATTCGCTTGACCTAGCTCTCGGTTGGTTGGTTTCTGTCTAAGCCGCTCCGGGGTCTCACCTTTATAGAGGAGGCCGAGGCCCTGGGTTACACGAGTCCTACACTTGCCCTTACTATCGTAGACAATCCTGTCTCTAAGTCACCTTGCCTTCTTGGGCAGACCGTCTCCGGGTGGCTTAACCGCCCGGGTCTTCATACCATCTTCTGTCTGGGCCTTCACCTTGGCCCATCTTGGTAAGCCGCCATATAGCCAGGCCTACATCTTTCGACCCGCCTCATTGGTCTTGATTATGAGCCGCCAGGTATGACCCGGCCCCACCCGGGCGGGTCTTACCACGGGGTTATATCCCCAACATTAGGCCCAGGTTGATTTGAGCCCGCTCATGTCAATCTTCAAACTCACTTGGCGGCGAGTCTCACGCTCCATCACCTAAAAGGAAAATACACAACCTGGCGTGACGTCATATTGGATATGGCAAAAAGATTCCATGACGTTTCACAACGGATCTTTTCATTAAACTGTCGGCCAGAAAATCGAGGCGTCCATCTCGGCCAGTCAGTTTTTGCCGACTTGATTCCCGCGCCCGTTCGGTGTTCCAGCCTCTTAAATAGGACCGTGAAGGGTCCTTCTCATTTCCTCCGCCGCCTCCACTTCTTCTTCTTCCTGTCGACACCATTGCCCCCGAGCTTCGTCGCATTGTGAAGCTCCATCGCCGTCGTCGTCCCAGGCTGCTGCATCAACCTGAATGGACCAGAATCTCGCCCGCATTTGCCGTGTCTCTTCTGGTATGTCTTTCTTCCTCCCCTAGATCTGTAGCTTAGTTCTTCAAATCCATCGAGTTCATAGGCACCATTAAAGCGCAAGTTCTTCCCGTAGTGCCAAGCTTCCCGCAGTGTTCATCTTCCCATTGCGGTAGGTCGTGTAGAATCATGAATGGCCCAGTGTGGATCCGTAGCTGTTCCCCCTTACCGCGCTTAACCTTGTTAGTCTCCCTCAGTTTGTCACAAGGGCTAAAATAAACTTGATTTTCCTCAGCCCGTAGATCCCGCAACTTCCGTTTATTATGTGAAACCTGTTATAGGTCCTTAGCGATTTTTGCATCACAACTTCCTCCACCTTAAGCCGCCGCCAAGCTTGCGGCTCTCAGCAATAAACTGTACCAGTGGCTTAGCTTCTTAGTGCTTAAATTCATCACCGCCCTTAGTTGTCTATCATTTTCTAACTCACTGCGTACTGCTACTTTTCATAGTCTTAAACCGCCATTATGTCTCGTGCGTCCTCTTCCTGTAATTGGGTTGGCTCTGTAGTCTCTGAAGAATTCTTGCAAGATTTCATAGACGCAGGAACCTTGCCGGCCAAAGATGTCATCCATTGGTGGGTTCCGGCCAACGAGAAGAAACCCATTCCCCAAGAAGGCAAAAGAGTTATATTTGCTGACCACCTCGCGTGCGGTTTCGGCCCGCCTGGCTCTAAATTTTTCCGAGACGTCCTCCATTTCTTCAATATGCAATCTTAGGAAATTGCGCCTAATTGTGTCAAATATCTGCAACTTCCAGATCCTCTTCAAAGGTTACTTACAAGAAGAGCCGTCAGTTGACCTCTTCCAAGAGTATTTTTACATAAACCGCCAAACAGAAGTGGCAGTGGTGCAAGCTTAGAACTTGGTGGAGTGTCTATCCAAAGAAGACGGGATATGACCTTCCCGGCTGTTCGAATGCAAAGTCACCCCAAGGACTAGAATAGAACTTGGTTTTATTGGAAAGACACGTCTCTAGAGGGAGAACATCCAGTGCCGGGTTACCGTCCTACCCGTCTCTGCACCACAACTGAACTGCCAGATCGGATATCAGCTTCTGCATGAGCAAAGTATGATCCAGCCTTCACCAAGATTAGAGCCCTCCTGGCCAACGGTCTGATAGGAATCAACCTGACCCACTATTGGATCTCTTGGAAGGTCATGCCTCTGAGCCGGCGGGACCGTCTTATGTGTGAATATACGGGTGACGCAAATGACCCCCTCTGCTTCAATCGCACCGCTCTGACAGAAGAAAACATCATTGCTACCATCAAGGGACTTGTCCGTGAGTGCCAAGAAGCCTGCCACTCCGTCGGGTTACAGCCTTTCTGTGCTTCTAACCCGGCCCCAGATGTAAGAACAACTTCCAAATATCTTTATCTCCGGGTTAACTATGTATGTTGTGACCTTTAACCTCTTTCAGCAGCTCATCCTTTCAGGCCAACTCTGGCTTCTCGAAGAAAAAATATACTCCTCCTGCGAAGAAGTCTAAGGAGAAGACCGGTGCCCGTAAAAAGAAAACTGCTATTCCAGAGCAGCATCAAGTTGATGACTCGGAGGTTGAACTTGACTCTCTTGGCTGCCTACTTATGCGTCTTGCTGACAATAATTACTCACAGGAAGAATCAGAGACAAGCCATGCCAATGTTCCTAAGGTAACCTATGTTTCATCTGACTCTGAACATCTTCCACCAAACAAGATACGGCGGGTCATCCGAAAAGTCCCATTTTCTCATCCTCTTGCTCACTTAGACCCCGATTTTCTTTCGAAAAAGGAACAACATAGTTCCCGACGCCAAATCCAGAGCACCGGCTCTGAAGATCTTGTGGCCGTGTTATCCAACTCTCCGGCTCAACAGAAACGGCTGGGTGAGCTAATTTTTAACTAAGTTCAGCTTTTGTCAACTCTGTATTATAACCTTACTCTGCTTTATATGGCTTTAACTGTCTTGAGGAAACGCCGCCATCATCAGGCGACTCTACGGCAACTAAGCTGCCGCCTCTGAAGATCAAATCGGAGTACGTGCTTTTATGTTTGCATCATATCCTTTGTCATCCTTGAACTTTATATAATAACCTTCTGTGATTTCCAGGGCTCAAGCAAAAGGAAGGAAGACCAGCAGGTCTACTTCTGTCCCCACTGCCCAAGAGCCGGAGACTGCCAAGCCAAACTCTCCTGCGGCACACACTGAGCCCTCTGCAGCCACAAAGGATGTGCCTGAAGACGCTTGTCGGTCCTCTGAGCCGGCAGCCCATGAGATAGCAACTGATAGACCTCCAAGGACCAGTTCTAAGCCGCCCAGCCCTTCAACAGCCGCCGAGGATTCAATTCTTCCGGACATCATCGTTACTGGTACTGGCTTCCAGTCTCCTCAATCTCATGTACTGACAAAACACATTGAGAAGGCTGAAGCTTGTGACAAACTGGACTTTGAGTTCCCTGGAAGTTAACTACCGACGAATTACATGCTGGTTATCTGAATCGGCTCTCCACAAGCCGGAATATGGATCTCAAACTTGTCAGTTTGATGAAGAAAAATATGAGGGACTCCTTCCTTTCCTTAACCCTTACGTAGCCCCCAAGAGCAGGTTTAATATTGCAAATGGTAAACCGGGTCTTCTGATCCATGTCATAAGTAGAACAACTTAACCTGTAGCCCCCTAGTATTGGCTTTAACATGTATATGTTGAGACGATACTCAGTGTTGATGAGTTGATCAATGGTAGCCCCCAAGTCCAGGTCCGTATAGGAAGATGATCTGACACTTACTTGAATGAAGAGCCATATGTAGCCCCCAAGTGCCGGCTTAACTTTAGGAAGATGAGCCGGAACTTACTTGAATGAAGAGCCATATGTAGCCCCCAAGTGCCGGCTTAACTTTAGGAAGATGAGCCAGAACTTACCTGTAGTCTGGGAGAGAAAATAGACATTATCCCCCAAGTGTCGAGTATATTGCTTGCAATCTGCTTGAGACTTGCATTATATTCCCTTAGCTGATCATCTAGTAACATTGTATCCTAGCGACTTACTCCTCTTTTGCCTTTGTATGTCATAGGAAGCTTTGAGCAATGCCGAGTCTGATCTGACTGGTTTAAAGAGCAATCTTGCTTCCCAGCAAGCCGCCCGGGGTGAAGTAGACGAGAAGTGTCGGCTTGCCGCCGAAGAGCTTTCAAAAATTAAATCTGATTTTAGTGCTTTCAAGAAAGCTGCTGACGCGGAACAAACCGCCCTGGCCAAACGTGAAGACGATGCTGACCAGCCGCTCAAGCTCGTATCAGACGAGTTGTAGAGCTTAAAGGGCCATATTTCGAAGATGAATGCTGCTATCTTTGGTAAGTACTGAAAACTCGGCCAATTTTCTTGCTTAAAAGACTGCGCAGGGGGCTTATAACGTGAAACCCGTCTTTGCAGGTCAAAGAAGCCGCCAGCTTGGTGCCGACAGCCTGCTACACCTGAAAGTCGTCTACACTTTATCAGAGTAGTTGTACCGCAGGACTCTTTGCACGATCAGAGCAATGCTGAATTAAGAGAGTATCCCCAAGTTCATCAAAGGAGTCATAGAGCTCTTATCAACTCTTCCAAACAAATTCAAGAACTCAAACTATAAGCCGCCCACTGTATGAAGGCCTCTAGGATCCTTGCATCAGTGTTGGCAGAAGAAGTTGATTTGGTAATGTACCAGGCGGCTTACAATGCTGCAAACAAGTGAGTGCACTGCCCAACCTTCGAGGAAAGGGACTTAACTCCTGCATGCCGTAAGCACCTCTTCGCTCCTAAAATTGACCCCTCTCCCCTCTTTGATGAGGCCCAGTTTGAAGCATTAACCAACTGCAACTGGGACATGGATAATCTTCAGATCGAGGCGGTCGAAGACCCGCCGCGGGATGACCCGCCGTCAAGCTGAGCAAGTTGATCCTTCGGCGGTATAGTCCGGCTCCTTGACCTACCAAAATTTGAGCTGTGTACAAAACTTTAAGTCTTGCTTTTGGGGATCTATGGAGAGCTTTTGTAACAGGCTTTAGAAAAACCTTGATTGTCTAAACCGTGCCATCGTGCACGTGCACAACTTGATATATCTTTAGTTGTGTTTTGCTTCACTCATATCTTGTCATCAGTTTTCATGGTGGCTTATCGTAAGAGACAAAACCTACGAAAAGAAACAACAGAATATATTCTGCATTGCTGTGAGGGCAGCTTGAAAATAGCACAACCTGGGGATGTCAAATCTTTTCTTGATCTTGCCTTTCTGAAATCTCATATGCCGGTTCTTCTAGGTGGACTCGCTACTAGAACTCCTTAACTGTATAGGGTCTCTATCGAGATTGGCCATCAATTTTGTTGAACGGCTCAGGGTCTCTAGGCGAGATTAACTGTTAAGAGCGTAACAAACCAGAAAGAGACACAATAGGGCATGAATACCCTCATAGCCCATAAGCTGCCTCTCACGTGACATAAATCCGTTGTTTTAACCTTCAACAGTGCAGGGTCTTTAGAAGTGTAACTACTTAAGAGTACGAAACGGGCCACATAGAGGAGAGTCGGCAACAGATAGGTGAGTTTATCCTTGCTTTTCGTAAGCCGCCCCTCACGTGACAAGAGCTGCTAGTTTAACCTTGACCAATACATGGTCTCTAGTGAGATTGGCTGCCAAATATGTTTGAACAACTTAGGGTCTCTAATTGAGATTAACTGATAAGAGTTCAGCGGGTCACATAGCGGAGCAACATTAGCATAGAGGCAGGTTTAACTCAAACTTGCAGCGGCTTAAGAGCCGATCAAGAGGGTATGTAAGCTAAACCCGATGGGTTGGAAGCCCCCAAATGACCTTGTTGACAGAGTCAACTTTTGGGTATATAACCCGCCTGACTGTGGCTTAAGAGCCAATCAAAAGGGTGTGTAAGCTAAACCCGGTGGGTTGGAAGCCCCAGATGACCTTGTTGACGGAGTCAACCTTTGGGTATATAACCCGCCTGACTGTGGCTTGAGAGCCGGTTCGAGAGGGTTGAAGCTTAACCCAGAAGGTTGAAAGCCCCCAAACAAACTTGTTGATGGAGTCAACTTTTGCACAAACTGAGATACGTGAAATGGAAGAGGCCCCGGCTTGCGGCGATTCCAACTTTATTATATATGTGTGATATGTACAATGATGGTGTACAAAATCGAGTATTGATGACTCAAGCATAGTAAGTCCGCAAATGAGCTATGTTACACGGTCGGCGGGTCTCCTGCCTAGAAGTGCTTGACTCGTCTCATATATCAATGAGATAATATGACCCGTTGTTGAGATTTATGCTGACCACGAAAGGTCCTTCCCATGGAGGGCATAACTTGTGCGCATCTGTGTGATCTTGAATCAAACGCAACACCAAGTCACCTTCTTGAAACGTCTGGGTCTTAACTCTGTGGCTATGATAGTGACGCAGGTCTTGTTGATAAATCGCCAATCGAGCCGCCGCCAGATCACGCTCTTCATCCAAAGCATCCAAGGCGTCTTGATGCGCTGTGTGATTATCCGCCTCAACGTAAGCCGCCACCCATGGCGAGTCATGACGTATATCGCTTGGTAACATGGCTTCTGCGCCATAAACCATGAAGAAAGGGATATAGCATGTTAATCTGTTGGGAGTGGTTCTGATGCTCCATAAGACTGATGGCAACTCCTCTACCCAACAACCCGGCGTTTGCTATAAAGGAACCATAAGCCGGGGTTTGATGCCTCTCAAGATTTCCTGGTTAGCACACTCTACCTGACCATTGGATTGTGTATAAGCAACCGTAGAAATGTCAAGCCGGATGTGCTCACTTTCACAGAACGCTTGCATAGCCCCCTTGGATAGATTCGTACCATTATCTGTGATGATTCTATGAGGATAACCAAAATGGTAAATCAACTTTTTGACAAGCTGAACCACCATAGTTGTGTCACACTTGTTGACCGGCTCAACCTCTACCCACTTGGTAAACTTGTCCACCACCACCAAGAAGTGGGTCTTCTTGTCCTTGGATCTCTTAAAGGTGCCGACCATAACAAGCCCCCAGACTGCAAAAGGCCAGGTGATTGGAATCATTTGCAACTCCTAAGCCGGCACGTGAGCACGCCGGCCGAACTTCTGACATCCATTGCACTTGAGAACCAAATCTTCTGCATCTTTATGAGCCGTCAGCCAGAAGGAACCATGCCGAAAAGCTTTGGCCACCAAAGATTTTGAACCGGCGTGATGACCACAATCGCCAGCGTGAATTTCATTCAAGATTTCTTTGCCCTCCTCAGGTGAAACACAACGTTGAAAAACACCGGTAACGCTGCACTTATGCAACTCGCCATTGATGATTGTCATGGACTTAGACCGCCTGATGATCTGTCTTGCCAAAACCTCATCCTTAGGTAACTCGCCACAAGTCAACTATGCTAGATAAGGCATTGTCCAGTCAGGGATGCCATGTAGAGCCGCCGCCAGCTACCCCTTTAGGTCAGGTATAGCCAAGTCTTCCTCTGAAGGTAACTTGACTGACGGGTGTTGTAGTACGTCCAAGAAAACATTAGGCGGTACCGGCTTTCGCTAGGAACCCAGCCTTCACAATGCATCAGCTGCCTTGTTTCTGGGATGATCAATATGATCGACTTGACCCCCCTTGAACTGACCAACAATGATATCCACCGCCTGACGATAAGCCGCCATCCGCGGGTCCTTGGAATCCCATGTGCCTGAAACTTTCTGGGCCACGAGATTTGAGTCGCCGAGACATCGAACCCGGCTTAGGTTCACCTCTTTAGCCACCCGGAGGCCATTGAGTAAAGCTTCGTACTCAGCTCCATTGTTAGTACAAGGAAACAACAACCTCAACACATAATAGAACTTGTCACCTTTAGGGGAGGTTAAGACAACCCCAACCCCTGATCCTTCCAGCTGCCTGGATCTGTCAATGTGAATCGTCCAGTACGTGTTATCTGGCTTCTCCTCGAGTGCCTGACACTCTGTCTAGTAATTTATGAAATCCACCAAAGCTTGAGACTTGACTGCTGTGCGAGGCATGTATTTTAGATTAAGAGGTCCATGCTCCAGTGACCACTTAGCAATCCTATCGGTGGCTTCTCTGTTTTGAATTATGTCTTCCAACAGGGCAGAGCTAACCACTGTGATTTGGTGTCCTAGGAAATAATGCTTCAGCTTACGATTCGCCATGAACACCCAATATATCAGCTTTTGCCAATGTGCGTATCTCTGCTTGGACTTTGTCAGGACTTCACTGATGTAGTAAACCGGCCTCTAAACCGGATATTCTTTCCCTGCCTCTTTACGCTCAACAACAATCGCTTCGCTGACTGCCCTATTATTAGCCGCCACGTATAAGAGCAAAGATTCCTTCTCAGCCAGAGCAGCCGAGACCGGCGGCTCAGTGAGTTGCTTCTTGACTGCCTCAAACGCCTCACCCACCACCGTACTCCATACAAAGTTGTTTGTCTTCTTCATCATCTGGTATAAAGGAATAGCCTTCTCCCCTAGGCGGCTTATGAACCAGCTTAATGCAGCGATTTGACCCGCCAGGCGCTGAACATCATTGATGCACGTCATCCCAGCCAGGGAAGTAATAGCCTTTATTTCGTCCGGATGAGCCTCAATGCCATGCTCGGTGACCAAAAACCCCAAGAGGTTGCCAGCAGGAACTCTAAAAACACACTTAGCCGGGTTAAGCATCATCTTGTAGACCCGTAAGTTATCGAAAGTTTCCTTCAGATCGTCAAGTAGAGTCTCCTTCTTCCTTGACTTGACCACAATATCATCGACATATGCATGAACATTGCGTCCAATTTGACTGTCAAGACAATTCTGCACACAATGTTGATACGTCGCATGGACACTCTTGAGCCCGAAAGGCATAGACACATAGCAGAAAGCACCAAAAGGCGTGATGAAGGCCGTCTTCTCTTAGTCTTTGACTGCCATCTTGATCTGCTGGTAACCGGAATAAGCGTCCAGAAAGCATAAACTCTCACAACCTGCCGTTGCATCAATAATCTGGTCGATACAGGGGAGAGCAAACGGGTCAACCGGACAAGCCTTGTTAAGATCCGTGTAATCCACGCACATACGCCACGTGCCGTTCTTCTTAAGCACTAGCACCGGGTTAGCAAGCCACTCTAGGTGAAATACTTCCACGATGAACCCTGCTGTCAGATGCCGGGCCACCTCTTCCCCAATAGCTTTGTGCCGTTCTTCATTAAACCGTCGGAGGAACTGCTTAACCGACTTAAACTTAGGATCCACATTAAGGTGGTGCTCAGCATACTCTCTTGATACACTCGACATGTTAGAAGGTTTCCATGCGAAGATGTCTCGATTCTCATGGATGAATTTGATGAGCGCGCTTTCCTATTTGGGATCCATATTGGCCCCAATAGTGAACTGTTGTGATGATTCGCCCGGAGTAAAATCCACCAATTTGGTATCATCCGCCGCAAACTTGCGGGGCAGGTTAAATTCTGTAGTAGGCTTTTTGAGCGGAGTCATGTCCTCAGGGTCAACATTTTCCTTATAGAACTTGAGGTCTGCCTCAAGACAACTTGACTCTGCATAAGCTGCGTCTCCTTCCTCACACTCAATTGTCGTCTTCCGATCACCATACATGGTAATCGTTCCGTTTAATCCGGGCATCTTGAGCTATAAGTAGACATAGCAAGGCCTAGCCATGAACTTGGCATAAGCCGGACATCCAAATAGGGCATGATATGGACTTTAGATCTTGACCACCTCGACCCATAAGGACTCCACCCTGTAGTTATATTCGTCACCAAAAGCAACTTCCAAAGAGATCTTACCCACTGGGTAAGACGACTTTCCGGGCACCACACCGTGAAAGACTCTTGAAGAGGGCCTAAGATCCTTATCAAGCAACTTCATCCGGAGAAACGTGTCATAATACATGATGTTGATGTGCTGCCGCCATCCATAAGCATGTTAGTAAACACATATCCTCCCACTTGGGGGCAACCACCAAAGCCAGCCGCCCTGGGTCATCAACACGCGGTGGGTGATCCTCTCGGCTCCAAGTTATGTCATACTCAGACCACTTCAAGTATTGCGGGAGAGCCGACGTGACCACATTAACCGCCCGCTTGCGCACCTTCTGGTCTCGCTTGTCAAGCCAGGTTGTAAAAACATGATATTGACCCGTGTTGAGCTGCCTTCGATTACTCTGATACCCAGATTGGTTATTCTGCTGTTGATTACTGCCACCGGACTGCTGATGATGAGCTCCTTGATTTCCCTGACCTTGATAGCAGGATCCTGAGCCGCCAGCGCCAAGACCGATTCTTGACCCGCTTGGCCGTGAGCTGCCTGGCGGGCCGCCACCATTATTATGATGTTGCCGCAAGCTGTAATCCTGAAACTGCCGCATGATGTACCAATTCCTCCATGTATGGCCTGCCGCCCTATCGGGCCGGCTGTGCTCCGGACAAGGTTTGTTGAGCATCTCTTCCAGATTGAACGGAGTTTTACCCTTATTAAAGGGCGGCCTGAAGTTCCCGTTGCCCTTGGCACGATTGTTCCCGACGCTGGTGTTTGCCACCAATTCTGACCCGCCTTCTAGATTCTTTGTCTTGCCATGGTTGCCGCTGCTGGCCGAGCCCTTGCCATTGCTATTCATCTAACCCTGACCTGGTTTCTCCTCATTAGAGTCCGGGTCTTTAGTATTGTTAGAGTCGGCGTACTTGGTGACAGCCGCCATGAGTTCCCCCATGTCTTGACACGAGCGCTTGAGCCGGCCAAGCTTCTGCTTCAGAGTTGTAAAGTGGCAGTTCTTTTCCAGAATTAGAACCGCTTGAGCCGCCATGATCTTTTCAGACGAGTGGATGATGGTTGAGACCCGCCGGACCCAATGATGAGCCGATTCGTCCTCCTATTGCACACAGTGATCTAAATCCACAATCGCCATGGGCTGCTTGCACGTTCCTTGGAAATTTGTGATGAACTTCGCCTTGAGATTGGCCCAGGAATTAATGGTGTTGGGTGGCAGACCCTTCAACCACGTGCAAGTTGGCCCTTCCAGCATCATGATGAAATATTTGGCACACACCGCATCACTGATGTCTAACATATCCATGGGCAACTCATAGCTTTCAATCCAAGCCTCGAGAGGTAGGTCAGCAATATAATTTGGGACCTTGTGGGGCCCCTTGAAATCCTTCGGCAAGTGCTCATTCCGCAGAGCCAGTGCTAAGCACGGCACCCCCACAGCCCTAGAGGTTACTCCAGCCCCTTCCAAGATGGAAGGTGCATCTGCGGGTTCTAGATGAGCCACCGCCGCTGCCAGAGCCGCCGCTCCTCCCTGTGCTCTCGCCCGATCCACTAGCGCCTGAGCATCTAGAGCCACCCGATCAACTCGTGGCGGGTTCCGGTGTTGATCACTGCTAGACACCATCGGTGATTCATAGCTCCGGCTGTAGCTGCGACTGCGGATGGGGGTTGAGTGCACGCGACTCCGGCTATAAGTGTACTTCTTCTGCTGGGCCATCGCCGTCTGCAGGTATCCGATAGCATTCTGCACCTCCTCTGCAAAAGGCGCCTCGTCTGGGATAGGGATTGTGCTAAGATGGGTTGCCGCTGCAACCATGTTCTCTATCAGGTTGGAGTAATGACTCGCCAGCGTTGGGAAAGACATTGGTGAGGCCTGGTTTCGTCGGGGTCGGTTAAGCTGCTGAACCGCCGGCCGACTTCTAGGTACTTCCGTTGTTCGTCCTGTTCCCGGTGTGTTGAAGAGGTTCCTGGCGTCGTACTGATCCGACAAACGGGACTAATGCCTCATCCGTTGAACCGCCACTGCAGACTGTTGCTCCAACTCGAGGCGGAAATCACCCGCCCTAAGGCACTTCGCCTATGCTTCCATCTGATCCTTCAGCGCATTGATCTCTTGTTGGACCTCGGTCATTTGGTCTTCTAGCCTCACAATCTCCGTGTTCCGGGCTGCTTGATTTTGAGCTATAACCTCGGTGGCCATCAGGGTTGTAAGCTCATTCATCAGATCCAGAAGAACCTGACCCGGTGGCCTACGAGCCCCCGATCTTGTTGCGCCGGCGGCTATGCTGCTCGGGGCCAGTGCTGATCCTGCCATGTAGACGGAAGCACAGCTCGGTAGATCATAATCCTCCATCTCGTGATATTCTGACTAGGGGTAAGGCTCGATATCGCCCCAGAGCCCGCCATTGTGAAGCTGATAGTTTGATTCCATCTCTCCGCTCGAAGATGCATCCTCTGAGAAGATGAGAGTTTCATATGACATTAAACCTTCCAGATCCATGCCCTGAGTAAAGCCAACAAAGACACGCTTCTTGGCCGGGTCAGCACAGGCGGATTACACGTGTCGGGCCGGCTCGACGATGTCGGTGTAGATGTTCGGCCCGGGTTTAGATCTGCCGATCTTGGCGATGAAGATGTGGATTTCGCCGAAGGGGATCCGGAAACCGTACTCAACTGAGTCAGCCTCGGGGCCCCAGCCGACGACATCGATGTAGAGACGACCACAGCAATTCTTGTTCATCCTGCCAACAGCGTACCGCTCGATCCCTGTGAGAGAGACCTTTGAGAATTCAACACGACTGAGCTCAGGCCCCACGGCGGGCGCCAACTGTTGTGGTTTTATCACGGCATATGTCCAAAGACTTGGGTTCGAGGCCATCGCTAAGGTGAAGGACTCAAAGGGGTTGGTTGAGACGAGGGACACGAGCTTACCCAGGTTTGGCCCCTCAAGAAGAGGTAAACGCTTACGTCCTTCTTGTGTTGTATTGATTGGAGTATCGATTACAAGGGAGCGGATTCGCTTGACCTAGCTCTCAGTTGGTTGGTTTCTATCTAAGCCGCCCCGGGGTCTCGCCTTTATATAGGAGGCAGAGACCCTAGGTTACACGAGTCCTACACCAACCCATATAATCGTAGACAATCCCGTCTCTAAGTCGCCTTGGCTTCTTGGGAAAACTGTCTCCGGGCGGCTTAACGGCCCGAGTCGTCATACCATCTTCTGTCTGGGCCTTCACCTTGGCCCATCTTGGTAAGCCGCCATATAGCCAGGCCTACATCTTTTGTCTCGCCTCATTGGTCTTGATTATGAGCCGCCAGGTATGACCCGGCCCCACCCGGGCAAGTCTTACCACGGGGTTATATCCCCAATAATATGTGTAACACCCAAGATGCGATCCTATCCTTATTTTGGCATGAGGCCTCGACAGGGATCGAAGCGCATCTCATCGTTTTGCAAGAATGGATATCATTACAAGTACATGTACAGAAGAGATGAGTATATGGAATTGGCTTACACTCACCACAAGCTACATCAATATCACGTCAATGCAATAACATATTCAAACATCATATAGAAGAGCAGGGTCCGACTAAGGATGAAACCAAACGATAAAATGACATCCATCCTTGCTACCCCAAGCTGCCGCCTAGAACCCATCCTCAATCGATGAAGAAGAAGAACTCCAAATCAAACAAACATCGCTCTCACGTCAAAGCTGCCGCTCTTGTTGTAGTAATCTGTGAGCCATAGGGACTCAACAATCTCATTTCCAAGGGTATCAGGACTATTAGATCTTAATGGGTGAGGTATGGTTAAGTGGTGGGGCTGCAGCAAGCGACTAAGCATATATTTGAGTGGCTAACTTACGAGTATAGGGAGTAAAGTGGGTGGTCTATGCATAACGGACGAGAACTAGCAATGATCACTAAGTGATCCTAAACACCTACTTACGTCAAACAGAACCCCACCGTGTTCTCTCGGATAAAGGACTCACGAGAAGAGACAGTCACTATTACGCACATAGTTGGTGAATTTTATTAGAGTTTACTTCAAGTTTGCTATGATCGGGTGTTAAACAAAGTTTCCAAGTTGCCACATAACCGCGGACATGACTTTCCAAAAGATTTGACCCTGTAGGGGTGCTCCAAATCATCCATCACAAATTAACCACACGCCGCGTTGGAATTCCTCAACCGCGGAATCACCCATAGTATTTTTCGAATCCCGATGGAAAATCTCAACTTCGACATAGCCTGAAGTGTCATCAAAATCCCACGCGCAAGACGTTTGACAAAGGAAAAACAAGTCCAGCAAGGCCACCCGACATGCTAACAATCCCGATAGGAGCCATGTATCTCGTTCTCAGGCCACGACGAATAAGCGACGCGTACGGAGGCCTGCTAGAAATCCCCTGAGTTACCCCGGGGTGGCCCCGCACAGTGCTCTAGTTTGCACCAACAATCATGAGGAGCACTGGCCCGGGTTGTGTTGTGGGGAACGAACACCTATGGGACCGTGGGGGCCCATTTCGGTTCGACGAGGGAGCGTGCAGGCACAAAGAGCCGGTCTTTTGAGCTGCACATGGGGTGTTTTTACCCAGGTTCGGGCTGCACGAATGCGTAAAACCCTACTCCTGTTTGCTTGTATTGATCCCGTTCTAGGGTTTGAGCTACAGTAGTGCCATGAACGGCTGGTACATGAGCTCGGTTGCCTAACTACCTGAGAGCCCTAAAAGCTAAAGAGTCCAAAGTTTTGAGAGTCAAAAACAGTCCGCTTCTGTAACGCCCCGGGCCTCCTTTTAAACTTAAGGGAATCCCAACAATGGCATACAGTGCACGCACGGGACGCACAATGCTGCTACAGTGCTATCATACCTAACCCTGATGGAGTAGGACAAGAGTATTAAATGCACCGTCAGGGGCCTTAGTCCGTCAGTGGGATATGACAAGGGCTGTCCCATCGGCGCCGCTTAGCTTACTCCAACGTCGACGCCACGACACGTGTCCAGGTGGATCGACACATGTCTTGTGCGCTGACGGTGCTTGTCGGGGCCTCGCCTTGCCGGGGGCCTGGAGGCTTTACAGCCCTCTCGACAAGGTCTTGCCAGTAGTCTTGAGTCTTCTGTGCGGATGCTTGGCAAGTCTTCGCTAGGTCCTGCCGCCAGGGCGGCTACTACTGCGTGTGCATGAGTAAAGGGGCACTAGATGGCACAAAAACCCTAGTGCACCGACAGGAGCCCCGGGGCCTGGACCATACACGTCACGAGGCGCTGTTGGGCTAGGCCCAAACAGTGTGCGGGCATGCATGGCAGGTGCCCTGCAGTTGTGACCATTGAGCTTGCTGCGCTTCCCCATGATGTCCCATTGAATGTGGGTAGTGGGATACGTGCGCGGCGTGGCCGTCGAGTTTTTTAATTACCGCATCAGGTATTTTCCGCAACGGGCACCCGTGACTTAAAGTCCCTAAGAAAAGGTAGTAACTGCGGCACCATGGATTGGGGTGACGGGGCGGTTGTTGTTCGCTCCGTGAACGAGGGTGCTGCTATTGGAGGAGGTGGGTAACGTCTTCGGGAGTGGGGAGAGCCAGCCCCTGCGCTTCCTCCTATAAATTGGGGACGGCGGGGGTGGAGCTCATCCGTCCTTCCTCCGACCTTCGAGTGCAAGACTCCGCAGCCTGCCTCCTCCCTTGTCTTCTCGATCTCCAGGCAGCGGTCACCCTTCGCCATGACTAGGGGGCGAGGGCGACCTCCTTCCTCGGCAGTGAGGAGGAGCTCTCGTCAGGATCATGCCGCCGCTTCAGCCGCGGAGGTGGCAAGAGGCTCAAGCTCGCGTGGAGGAGGAGGTGCGAGGGGTCAAGGCCACCGTGGAAGTACAGGTCAAGGTCGAGGGAGGCGGAGCGCTGCTCCACCCTCTTCTTCGATGCCAAGCATCTCCGACAAGGAGGCCCACGCCAAGGGGATGGCGCTGGACTTTGTCCTCGAGCTGGGTCGACCCCTCCAAAGCCACCTGCGTCTCCCACGCCCCTTCGCTAGGGAGGTGGAGAACGATTGACCATCCTTCCTATGGCTGCGGGTGGCAGGGTGCTGCAATGGTGCAACACGGGCAGATGTTGATTACCCAGTGCGGCGCATCATGTTCCTCAAGCGCAGTTGGAATACTTCACCCATGCCCGCAATTTCCAGGTAGGGCACGTCCTTCGTTTTAAAATGATGGAGGTCGACATGCTCTCCATCCAGATTTATGGGAGCTCCGGCATCCGCCTCAGCTGCTGCGAAGACAGTGGGAGCAGTGCCGAAAGCTTGTCGTTCGGCAAGAGTGATGGGGAGGACAGCGACGAAGACAACGGCGATGAGTCTGGTCCTCAGACGGTCAAGTCAGCGCCCGAAGATTCGAGCTCGTACTGACTCTTGGATGCACCGTCATTGCCAGCATCATGCCCCTCCCCCTCCCGGCAAGATGTCCTTGCCGGGTGCTTTGGTCCCGGGCGCTGCCTCATATTCCAGATCCAGTAGGCCCGTAGACTTTGGCTTTAGGGATCCATCCTCCTTTCCGCCCGCTCTGGCCTTCTCCTCCTCGCAATGCTGGTCCAGGAGGGACTAGCTCTTGCCTGCCCAACTGGTAGCCCTGCTCGTCCGCGCAGTGCTGGTGCAGAGGGGTCAGGCCGGGCTTCTATCGGGGGCCTCTCGCCATCTTTTTCTTCTTGTATCCCACCCCTCCTTTCCATCTTTTTACTCTTGTAATCTCCCCTAGGGGAGAAAGTCAAATAAAGATTTATTTAGAAGAAAGTGGCATCTTATGCAAATTTCGCCCTACTTTGAATGAATGAGCGCATATTATCTTCCTTGTTAGGCTGATTATGTATATGGAACTTTCCCTACACCCTTTCTAGATTTTTTTTGCCAATGTTTGTAGTCCTACCGCAAGTGCTTTGAGGAACGGGTCCTTAGCAGCCTGCTAGCAGTGCCACCGCTAGCAAGACACCTTGGCGTCCTTGGTGCGGCTGTTCAGGACGTCGGCCTTACTCGAAACTGGGTAAGGGCGCGAGCGCTGTCACTTGGATCGTTGAGCGGACTCGAAACGAAACAAGGAGAGTGGGCGAAGCCACTTAAGCCATTGAGCGGTCCCGAACACGGTGAGGGCGCGTCCAATCGCGGCAAGGTTCCCGTGCGTGCAGAATTTCCGTACAGAAGTTGAAACTGCTCAAGGAAAATAACTTTCGGCAACGATTCACATGGAGTTTTTGCAACTTATCTTTTTGTTGCCTTTCTCCTTTTGGCAAGGTTTTTTTGGAATGCCGCGCTCATAGGTATCCGTACCGTCATTGCCCCCGGCAAAGCGGCACGCGAGGGAACCTTCTGCTCTTTGGACAAAGAAAGAGGAGAAAATATGGATATGGAACCTTGCCGGTTCGTTAGTCCTTGCCGGAATTAAGCGTAATGCAACTTTCCAGATAAACATGCACATAAGTAAACATGAGAGGTGAATAGGATTGCAGAACACTTATCTTTATTTATCTACGCATAGGATCTGAGCCTGTCTTTGTACCAAGGATTACATGCTTCAGCGGCAAGAGCTGTACAAAAGGTGGTTGCCGGGGCCGGCCCGGCAACCGCGCCTCATGGGTAGAACATTCGAAGATGTTCGATATTCCAGGAGTTACTCACCGGAACGCCATCCTCGGTCTCCAGGTGGACTCCGCCGGGCCTAGTGACTCGTCCTACCCGATAAGGGCCTTCCCACTTTGGCGTCAACTTGTTTGGATTCTTGGCCGACTGAACTCGCCCAAGAACAAGGTCACCTTCCTCAAGGCTTCTGGCATTCACTTTGTGGCTATGGTAGCGGTGCAAGGCTTGCTGGTAGCATGCAGCTCTCACAGTAGCCTGAAGACGGTCTTTCGCAAGGAGTGTCGCGTTGTCTTGGTGCAACTGCTCTTGCTCGAGCTCATCATAAGCGAGCACTCGAGGTGACGCGTATATCAGTTCCATGGGGAGCATTGCCTTTGCCCCATAGACAAGGGGGGAGGGTGTCTGTCCGGTATCTCGATTTGGTGTTGTCCTGATTGACCAAGGAACCACCGGCAACTCATCAATCCAGTTTCTTCCGCACCTTTGCAGCCTATCAAAAGTTATATCTTGAGACCTCGCAGCACTTCTACGTTAGCCCTCCCTGCATGGTCGTTGCTCCTCGGGTGGACAACGGAAGCAAAACAAATTTTGATACCAAGGTCTTGGACATACTACATGAAGGTGCGGCTCATGAACTGTGTGCCATTGTCGGTGATGATCCTGTTGGGAACAGCGAAGCGGCAAACTGGTCCCTTAAAGAATTTGACGGCTGACTATGCTGTCCCTTCCTCACTGCTTCCACTTCCGGCCACTTTGTGAACTTATTGATAGCCACATACAAGTACTCAAAGCCCCCGGCAGCGCGGGGAAAAGGGCCCAAGATGTCGATCCCCCAGACCGAAAATGGCCAGGAGAGAGGGATTGTTTGAAGAGCTTGAGCTGGTTGATGTAGTTTCTTCGAATGACACTGGCATGCTTCACACTTTGTTACTAACACAGTTTCATCCTGGAGTGCAGTGGGCCAACAGAAACCTTGTCGGAATTCCTTTCCGGTAAGTGCTCTTGATCCTATGTGGGAGCCACATATACCTCCATGTATCTCTGCCAAGAGCTCCAGTCCATCCTCCCGAGAAATGCACTTGAGTTTGACACCGTTCGGTCTCTTTCTATACAGGACGTTGTCTACAAACTGGTACATATGAGATTGGTGGGCTACTTTCTGTGCTTCCTCTTGTTCCTCGGGGAGTTCTCTTGTTTGAAGGAATTGGACAAGATGATGTGCCCATGCTGGAGCCTGGGCCTCGACAAGAAGGACCAAAGGCGTATCCTCTGCCGGGGGAGCATTTGCCTCGATGGCAAGGGCCTGAGGTCATGCCGGAGTCTGCTGCACCCCGGCAAGCCTAGCGGGATTGCATGCTTCTATGGCAAGAGCTGATGGCCCTGCCTGAGCACAACAATCACCGGCAAGCCTACCGTTTTCTTTGGCAATTTTCTCGCCGGCGGCTTCAGGGAGCCTTGCCGGGAGATATTTGCCGGAACTTAACTTCCTTCTCTTCTCTTGCCTAGTTGATGGTGTCACGGAGGTTCGAGTTAGTTGGAGCACGAAATTTCCTAGTTCCACAGGTAACTTAAGGGCATCACATTTTGAAAGGCCATAGGCAACGTTGTTCTCCGCACATGGAACATGCTCCATCTGCAGTTTGTAGAAACGTTCTTCCAACTTCCTCACTTTATCTACATAAGCTTCCATCAATGGACTCTGGTAGTCTTTGTTTACTTGCCTGACAACAAGTTGAGAGTCACCCCTGACAATAAGTTTCTTGATCCCAAGTTCCGCGGCGATCCTGAGACCGGCAAGCAGCCATTCGTACTCAGCAGTGTTGCTCATTGATCTCTCCTGGGGATAGTACATCTGGATCACATATCTGAGGTGCTCTCCGGTGGGTGCGACAAGCAGCACTACGGCACCAGCGCCTTGCACCGAGAAAGCTCCATAAAAATACATGATCCACTCTCGATCAGTCTCCTTGTCGGGGAGAGTTGACTCTGGAATCTCTTCATCGGGCGTCGGGGTCCATTCCATAATGAACTCCGCCAAGGCCCTGCTCTGAATAGTTGAAGTTCTTTCAAACTTAAGACCAAAGCTTGATAGTTCCAGAGCTCACTCCACAATCCTGCCGGTAGCTTCTAGGTTCCTCAATATCCGTTGTAGTGGGAAGCGGGTGACAACGGTGATCTCATGTGCTTGGAAGTAATGGCACAGCTTCCTCGAGGCCATAACAAGGCCGAAGAGCAACTTTTGCACGCCAAAATACCTTGACCTAGCCCCCTGCAACAAGGAGCTGACAAAATAGACTGGTCGCTGCACCACTTTCTTCTCAGCTATCTCTTTCAACTGCGCAGATCCTTCCTTACTGGCACCAGACCCCGCCAAAGGCTGTCCTGGCTCATTGTTTGGTGCCTCTGCCGCTGCTTCTTTGTCAACCTTTCTTTCCGCCACTAATACAACACTCACCACTTGATTCATTGCCTCCAAGTATAGCAGCAACGACTCTTGTGGTTTTGGCGCGACTAGGACTGGCGGAGAGGAAAGGTACTTCTTCAAATCCTACAACGCTGCCTCCGCTGCCGGAGTCCATTTCATTGGACCCGCCTTCTTCAAGATTATGAAAAAGGGAAGGGCACACTCAACAAACTTTGAGATGAACCTACTCAGAGCAACGACACAGTCGGCAAGGCGTCGCACGTCCTTGACTCGTTTCGGTGCCTCAATCTGCTCAATTGCCTTGATCTTGTCAGGATTAGTTTCGATTCCTCATTGAGACATAAAGAACCCGAGAAGCTTGCCGGATGGGACACCGAACACACATTTCTTGGGATTAAACTTCATGTTGATCTTGAAGAGATTGGCGAACGTCTCTTCCAGGTCCGCTATGAGTGTGCCTTTGTCCTTGGTTTTGACCACTATGTCATCTCTATAAGCCTCCATATTTCTATGTAGCTGGGGCTCCAAACCTATATGGACCGCTCTCGCAAAGGTGGAACCAGCGCTTTTCAACCTAAAAGGCATACGCAAAAAGCAGTACGTACCACATGGGGTGACAAATGCGGTTTTCTCTTCGCCTTCCTTGGCCATAAAGATCTAATGATAACCGGAATAGGCATCAAGGAAAGACAACAAGTCGCAGCCGGCGGTGGATTCCACAATATGGTCGATGCGTGGCAAGGGAAAAGGATCTTTGGGGTAGGCCTTGTTGATGTCCGTGAAATCAATGCATAGCCTTCACTTCCCATTCGCCTTGTGCACCACGACTGGATTGGCCAACCACATAGGGTGGAGTACTCCTCTAATCAGACCAGCTACCTCTAACTTCTTGATATCTTCGGCAATAAATTGTTGCAGCTCGAAAGCTTGCTTCCGAACCTTCTGCTTGATGTGTCGTGCGTGTGGACAGACGGCAGGGTGGTGCTCAATCACCTTCCTGGGAACACCGAGGATATCAGATGGTTGCCATGCAAACAAATCAACATTCGCCCGCAGGAAGGCGACGAGCGCGCTTTCCTATTTGACATCAAGGGTGGAACTTATGGTGAAAGTTCCCCCCGTGCCATCCTCCTTGGTGGGCACCTTCTTGGTTTTTGGTGGAGATGCCTTGGACTTCTTGCTCTTGCCGGTGGAGCTCTCTGGCACATCGTCAACACTAGCACAACACTCCGTAGAGGTGCGCTTACCCGAATGTGCGCCAGAGGCCTTTCCGGTCTTCTTCCCCCCGAGGGCTTCAACGGCAGGAGCAAGTGCGTTTGCGGCAGGTGCTGCGGCTGCGCCTCGGTAGAGATGGTCAGCACAGATAAGCGCGCTCTTATTGTCGGAGTTGATGGTAATGACGCTCATCAGTCCGAGCATCTTCGACACGGTGTAAGCGAAGTGAGTGACCGCCATGAACTTGGCCAATGTCGGACGCCCGAGAATGCCGTTGTACGGCAATGAGATCTCGGCAACGTCAAAGACGATCTTCTCCGTTTTGAAATTGATATCGCTGCCGAACGTCACTGGTGGCGTGACCTTGCCTTTCGGCTGAGTCCTTCCCGAATTGACCCCTTGGAAAGCGCCTGTTGGCTCGAGTTCTTCGTCGGGAATCTGCAGCCTTCGAATGACATCGGGTAAGATCAGGTTCAGACTGGCTCCGCTATCGACTAACATCTTCGTCACCTTGAGGTTGCAGATTGTTTGCGAGACTAACAACGGCAGGCACCCGATCGTGGTTATGCGATCAGGGTGATCCTCGGCGTCAAAGATGATAGGAGTGTTGGACCATTTCAGAGGTTCCTATGCGCTGATAGAGGGCTCTGCCGCATTAACCTCTTGCGCCCACTGTTTAAGTTGGTAGTGAGAGGAATGACACGAGGCTCCTCCTTCTATGAACATCGCCTCCGTAGCTCTCTAGAACTCATGCTCACTAGATTCGTCGTCCTGTTCGACATCATCATCGTCTCCCTCTTGCTTGTCGCGGTTGCGACTGGGCCGATCCTTCTGTTGCTTAGGCTTGCGGCGGCGACCTCCTCGGCCAACACGCTTCTTGTCAGACCCCTTAGCACCATCCTGACCCTTCTCCTTGTCGCGTCTTTCATATTCAGCCTTCTGCTTCTCGACAAGCTGCTCAACTTACCACTAGTCTTGGAGGTCGTGGCCCTTGGTGCAATGGATCTTGCAATACTTCTTGCCGGAGTCTCCCCGCTTACCGGCAGCCGCCAGAGCATGGCAGGAGGCGCACCTAGCAATATTGTTGCCGGGGTCGTCGACCTTGCCTTTCTTGGTGGCGCCAGGGTTGCCGGATCCTTCGACGGCTAGCACGGTCTTGCCATTGCGCTTCTTGTTCCACCATCGGCCCTTCTTTGTCGGGGGAGCGGTGTCTTCGCCATCAGAGTCGACCTCCGCACCAGCATTCTCGCCGGGGAGTCTTCTCCCTTCTTTAGCGCGAGCGCATTTGTCTGCCAATGCATAAAGCTCAGCGACATCCCTGACTCTGTTCATCGCCAGCTCTTCCCGCATCCTGCGGTTGCGGATGTTCTGGTGGAACACACTGATACCAATGGCAGGGTGAGCGTTTGGGATGTCGTGGTGCATGCGGCTGAACCTCTAGATGTACTTGTGCAGAGTTTCACCTTCCTTCTGGGGGATGATGTGCATGTCGCTCTCCTGGAGAGGAGCTTAATGACCCCCCAGTGAAGGCGCCAACAAATTTGTGACATAGGTCCACCCAGGAGGCGCTGGATCTCTCTGGCAAGTGCATCAGCCATGACCGGGCATTGGGCTTAAGCACCAATGGGAAGTAGTTAGTCAATATCTTGTCGTCGCGGCCCCCGGCAGATTGCACCGCGATGGTGTAGACGCTCAGGAACTCTGATGGATGGGTCTTGCCATCGTACTTCTCTGGGACCTCTGGTTTGAACGTGCGGGTGTTGGGCCACTAGACTTGCTGCAGCTCGGGGGTAAACGCTGGGCAGCCTACCTCGTAAGGTAGGCTGATAGGGTACCCCGGCGCAGACTTGTCCATACTGGGTCCGCGCGCCTGTCCGACTAGAGGCGTGCTTCCCGTCGCCGCTCGATCACGGTTTGAGCATCCTCCTTGCCACATTCCTGAAGAACATGATGCTGATCACGACACGTCAGCGGATCAGACGATGCCGTCAAGTAACCATCTTGGGCATTGGTCCGTTGGGTCGGAGACCGACAATACTGTCGAAGAGGAGAGTGTGCCTACGTCGTGCCGACCCCGGGCACCTCACCGTTGCCCTGAGGCGGCCCTGCGGGCCCAAGCTTGTCTGCGAGGCTAAGGAGGCTCTGAATGGTGGCTCACCATTCGTCGAGCTTCTCCGCAGCAGGAGGGAAGTTCAGGAGTAGCTGTGCCCGTGCCATTGCTTCCTCCGCTGTGGACGACATTGAGCGGCGCGAGGAACGCGAGGTGCTCTAACTCCTAACTGTGTTAGAAGGAGCACCTCCGCGTTCTCGCGTCGGCATGCCACTCCCGCTCGCGTGTTGGTCGTGCGCGTCTTGGGAATGATGTGCAGGAGCCTTTTTGTGGGGACGCTGAGAACTGTGGGCGCCGTGGAGCGGCTCTCCATGCGCATCCTGTGAAGGTCGCGGCGTAGTCGCCAGCGTGGGCGTCGTGGAAGATACTCTTCCGTCCTCGGAGTTCGCCGTACCACCAGCAGGCGGTACCGCTCTATCCTGAGACTCGGGAGCGTGGGGGTTCCCACCATCGCCATGGGCGTCTCGATGGTGAGCTTCGTCGCTTGCTTGGCCTTGGTCACCGGAGCGTCGCGAAAGTTCTGAATCTCCACCTCCTCCTCGTCCACCCTCATCCACGCCGTCTCTTGTTTGTGCAGGTACAAGAATGGCGGATGTGGATGGACCAACTGCAGTAAGGCCCTTCTTCTTGGGGGCCATGGTGAAAATGAAGCTGGGGTGTAGACCACCAGAACGGGTTCATAGAACCTCTTACGCGCTCCCCTACCTGGCGCGCCAAAGATGTCATGGGGAACGAACTCCTATGGGACCACGGGGGGCCCTGTTGGTTCGGCGAGGAAGCATGCTGGCTCAAAGAGCCGGTCTGGTGAGCTGCACACGAGGTGTTTTTACCCAGGTTCGGGCCGCACGGATGCGTAAAACCCTACTCTTGCTTGGTTGTATTGATCCTATTCTAGGGTTCGAGCTATAGGAGCGCCATGAATGACTGCTATGTGAGCTTGGGAGCCTTCTCTTCCTCTCTAATCGTTAGGCGGTCCGGTTGCCTAACTACCTGAGAGCCCTAGAAGCTAAAGAGTCCAAAGGTTTGAAAGTCAAAGAAGGTCCTCTTCTATAATGCCCTGGGCCTCCTTTTATACTTAAGGGAATCCCAACAATGCCGTACAGTGCATGCACAGGACACACATTGTTGCTACAGTGCTATCATACCTAACCCTGACAGAGTAGGACAAGAGTATTCAATGCACCAAGAGGGGCCTTCGTCCGTCAGTGGGACGGGGCGGGGGTCGTCCGATCGGTGCCGCTTAGCTTCCGCCAATGTCGACGCCATGACACGCGTCTAGGAGGATCAACACCTGTCCTGTGTGCTGGCGATGCTTGCCGGGGCCTCGCCTTGCCGGGACCTTGCCTTGCCGAGGGTGTGGAGGCTCTACAGCCCTCCCGGCAAGGTCTTACCGGTAGTCCTAAGTCTTCTGTGATGATGCTTGGTAAGTTTTCTCTAGGTCCTGCCACCGGGGCGGCTACTACTACCCGCACACGAGTAAAGGAGCACTAGATGGCCCAAAAACTCTAGTCCACCGAGCAGTTGTTGATTAAGATCCTCGGGTTAATTACTCCCTATGCAGGTTTATTAGTCATTAGGCCAATGTAGTACCAATGTTGGGCCTTGCCACACAAGCTTTATCCTAAAACGAAAATCAAGGGGGTCCCCATAACAACCCCTAGCATGTTAGGAGCGCTCAATATGGAACATAACACCGGTTCACAAGTAACTACGGGCGGCAAAAGTGGAACAAAACACTGAGCAAAAGGCCAAGCCTTCCACCTTTTACCAAGTATATATCTGCATTAAATTAAATAGCAATAATATTTTTATATCAAATAGAATATCCATGTTGACACATGGAAGCAATTGCACCTACAGCTAGAAACGCTATAAGAAGGCTGAGCAAGCGGTAACATAGCCAATCAAAGGTTTGCCGGGATATGGAGGGGTTAGAGGTTTATCATGGCAATGTTGGGAGGCTTGACAAACAAGTGGTAGGTAGCAAGACATAATGATGGATGAGAGACAACTAGCATAGCAATGATAGTAGTGGTATCCAGGGAAATTTGTCATCTTGCCTGAGATCCCGTTGAGAAGAAGAATGATCCATGAAGAAGACGAGCCAACGTAATCGAACGAATCCTCACACTCCGAACACTTTCGGAACTCTATCGAGAAGGAACAATCCGAAAACAACAATCAACACACGGTAACACCACAACATATGCATGACATGATGTGCAAACAAATATAATGCATGTCCGATTTAAATATGTAAGGCATGGCAAATCACATCAAACAACTACTACAGATTAAAGTGAACTCAACATGCAATGAGTTGCATATTGACGAAATTAGTTCACACTCGTTTAGGTACACTACAATATTAAATGTTGTTAAACATAGCAAGAGGTGATGCATAAGTAAGCTACATATCTAGGCAAGTTTAAATGAGGCCGGAAACAACATATGGTATTTCCGAAATGACCCCATGTGTTAATTTAGAAATTGGTCCAGATGTAAACTAAGCATATTTTATAATTCTTAAACAATGGAATAAAGTATTCCATGCAATTCTACACGTCATTCTAGTCGATTTACATATACAGAACATCTCAAACGGAGCTACGGTCTAAAAGCTACGACATGCACAAGATGAACATGACATGAATGCAAAATGCATGAAAATGAAAACCACAAGCATTTAAAAACATGGATCCAACAAGATAATATGATTTCACATGAAATTCTAAGCAAGTTTCATATATGGCATGCCCAAAACGGAGCTACGGTTCAACCTCAATAACCAACACAAGTTTTATATGAAATCTGCCCAAAACAGCAACATGGCATTTTGCACACATGAAAACAACAAGCTACAAGATCCTAAAATGCACAAACTAAGCATGGGGCAGTAGCATATAACACACACTTCATTTCATCTACACATATCATACTTAAAATATGCATGGATCACATGGTATGAAGCTCACAACGTGGCTACCTGAAACAAATTTCAGACATAGTGAAAATAGCAGTTTTTGATAGTGCAGTTTTTATCACGGATGCATATTGACAACAATAAAACTATATGCTCCAAGCCATATTATGGCATGAAACTTAACATCATGCTAGAGGGCATTATCAACTACAAATAACTCCATTACACCTACCCCAAAGGGGTTCTAGATCACTAGCAAAACACATGGCAAGACAGCAACAAAATATTAGAGATTCCAGACTTCGAAATATTTAGACCCGTCAAAACAGCACATTTGTTAAGCATGTTGGCAACAATAAAACAACACCTAAACATGGATTAACATGGAAAACAGAATGACCAGGGTCTAGGCACATGTCAAAGGGCATATCTCATGTTCAAAATTATTTCATATCCCGCATGGATTAAATCACACAAAAATAACAAGAGGGCATCATAGAAAAATTTCATGCACACAACCTACTTAAATGACAAAACTAAATGCACAGATAAATCCTATGGATTTTTCTACCTCGGAAACATATATAATATGTATAGGTTCATGTAGGGAAATATTTCACAATTAATTATGCAAGGTTATGACCTAATCCCTTTTAGCAATCATAAATAAAAGTTAAATGCTAATTTTACAATGGACAAGTTTGTCATGCATGAAAACAAGATGCCGATAATACGAACATTTTTGATATATTGTTGGATTAAATTCCGATGCATGTTAAATAATTATGTGTGATCCAAAACATGGCATTTGTGCAACAATGATGCAAACAGTGAGCTTAGGTATTTTAAACATGGATGAAAATGTCATATTATTAATCTACACGAAATTCTACACGTTTTACATATCTATACTTTTTTACAAACGATGCACGGTTATTTATCTATGAGCAGTGCAAATATAGCCTTTTTCTGAAATTATTAATGCAGTAGTTAATTGGAGAAATTCGCAAACAGTAAAAAAACACTAGGGGTCAAATCTGGTGCTTTAGGCCTAACGAACATGCGCGCGAGCTAACTAAACTGTGCACATGGGCAACATATAGAGGGATTAGGCACTGGATCACCATAGTGAGCCTAGCACATGTCGGTGGGGGCAAGGCAGGCCGCCGGGGACTGGGTCTGGTCCACGCAAGTGCTAGTGAGCACACGCTCATTCATTAGGGTCGTCCCCCTCCTTGAGCGAGGCATGACCCAGGCACGAGACGATGACGCTGGCCGGTGGGAGGGTGAGGAAAAGGCGGGGATGGCCGAAGGCGGCGCTAGGCAGTAGACGGATTTGACGGATCCGGGGAGGAAGGGCTTGTTCCTGACGACGGCGAGCTGTGGGGCCAGCAGCCGGACTTCGGGCGCTCCATGGCAGCTCCTGCGAATATCCGAGAGAGAGGGAGAGATGAGAGATGTCTAGGAGGGGAGATAGGGAACGAGAGAGAGAGAGGCGACGGGGTCCGACCTGCGATGGTTGCTGGTGATGGCTCGTGCGCGGGATGAGGTGCTCTGGAGGAGCGGTTTCTCCATGATGGCTACGGGATCTCGGGATTTGTGGTTGCCGGACATTGTCCGATTTAACCACGGACATGTCTTGTACGTGGGGTTTTTTGGGTGATCCGAGCCCTAGATTTCAGATCTGAGGGCCAGATTTGGCTGGGTGGCTAGGGTTGCGGGATTGGAGGGAGGTGGGGCTAGAAGGTGGGGTTTTTAAGAGGGGTGGCTGCAATTTTACATGGGGGAAACCCTAGAGAGTGAAGGGGCTCTCTCCATGGGGGTGGTTTAAATAGGGAATGGGGTTGGACCTTGTCCGTCCGACCGCGATCCGATGACCATGAACAGAGGGAAGGGCTAGGTTGAGCTAGTGGGTTGTGGAGAGGTGGTTGGCCAAGAAGAGAGGGAGGTTGCGGCCCATGACACGAGTTTGAAACACTGAAAACATCCGATGAATAAACCGACGACCATAGTGCTATGACTGACCGTTGGGGTATCAAACAACCTCTAATTGCGACGGAATTTCGTAGGCGGTCTACCTATAATGTAACAAGATGGCATGCCAACATCTGACCCAATCCGAGAATATTTCCGCGTGCTCATAAAATCCATATTTTGTCGATGCCTCGGGCGCGTGCATGTGTGGTTGGACTCGAAACGGTGGTCGACACGAACAGAGAGAACCGGCGGCTACTAACGGATGCGAGTTTTCAAAAACGAGTGACGATGCTATGCATATGATGCGAATGATGCGATGATGAATGCGACAATACAACGAATCACATGATGAGAATGGAAATAAAAGGGAATCTTCTGGAGCATTGTTCCCGGGCTATTACAACTCTCATCAACTACACGTGGATCTCGTCCCGAGGTGTAAGAATGAGAAGGGGAAGAGAAAGAGAAAGAGGTAAACTTAGTTGCTTCTCTGGCAAACGAGTGAAACCAAAGATCATTGAAGATTTCAACGAGATGAAGACTGACATGGGAACAAGCAAGAATTCAAAAGAAATTCCGGTAGCACTTCGTTAGGAAGGAGAGGCAAAACTTGATAAGAAGGAAAAGAACTTGAACATAGAACACAACACTTCGGTAAAATGAATAAGCAAAGAAAGAACATGATCTTGATAAAACAAGTTGATAGAATGAAGAGAGCAACATCACAATGCCTCTGGAACGAAGGAATAGAAGCTAGATCATTGGAAGGAAAAGAACGGAGAAGAAAATAACAACTTCTACCACCATTGAATTTGAAAAGCATGGTTGAATGGGGTTGATGTAGAATCAACAACGAAAAGAATAGCTTGTTATGGGCTTATAGACAACATCTCAAATAATGAGGTGATAACCAGCCACAATGGAAAACAACTGATTGATTGAGAGCACAAGATATGCTCAGCTTCTTTCAACAAGAGGTGGAGGAGACACTTTAATCATTTATAACACCATGATAGCAACAATCCTTAGGAAATGCTTTAGGTGAAGTCCAACCCAAGATAACTCTGAGAAGACAAGATGGGTTTACTTATATTATTCTTGACAATTTCCTTCGAGAATCCTCATAATCCAAATTTAATAACACCATCTCAAAAGAAAATGGAGAAGGAATTGAACTTAGAAATCCAAGATAAAGAACACTTGAGGACCTCCAATAAGAATCTTAAAGAACAATTCGAGAAGAATTACATCCTTAACAAACCACCATGAGGGAACTCTTGTAGCACACTAGAATGAAAGGATGATAGAAAATAAGTGAAGGTTGCAAAAGAACAAGATTGATGCCTTGCCATGTTTTAAATGAAGCTTCGCGATGAGATATTAGAGAAAACTTGGAATTCCGGAAAACAAAAGATGAACACTTGGAACCAAGAATTTTATATGATGAAAAACTCCGGAAAAGGATTGAAACCACCTTGATGGAAAGAATAAGAATTATGTTATGCTTATCCTTCATCAAGTTAAATTGATGACAAGCAACGGATTTCGCACACCAGTTATTCTTCTTGCAAAAGATTGAAGAGAGATGCCACCAACTTGAAGAAGTCTTGAACGAGAACACCAGTAAGAATTCACAACCGAAAGAGGACACCAAAATGGATGGAGAAACATGAGAACAAAGAGATCTGATCCGAACAAAGGAACAATAGCTGAGAAGAATTTGAGAATGAAAGCTGAAAGTTGAGAACGAGAAATCTTCTGAAATGATGGCCTTTGGGAGGATCGAAAAATGAAAACAACTCTAAATGCACCGGATGGATAAGGGAGAATTTTCTCATGAATGGAAACAATTTGAGAGGATAACACACAACTGAGACCATGAATCTTCAAGAGAATGAGCAAGATTTAAGAGAACCACTCCTTCGCTCTTCAATGCATAGAATGATGATGAGAAACAACATCATGAATTATTCGAGACACTTCAGAACAATGAATAAAGAAAAGGTTGAGCCAATGATGAAAATGATATAGAAGCGATCTTCGAGAAGGCATATGACTGATGAAATTCATTCTTACATCATATTAGAAAAGAACTTGAGAACATCTCCGGAAAGATTAAAAGAGCCAGGTAAGATCCTGGAGAAAAACCTGTGGGTTATGGGCCCAATCAAAAGAAACCACCGTTGAGACAATTGCTTAGAAGAGATATTGCACCAGAAAAATTAAGAACTTGATGAGGTGAGAACCTCGAAATAATTTAAGAGGATATGAATGGAAATGAAAGTCTTCTGAGATATCTTTAGCACTCCTGATAGAATAGAGAGAGACGACAACCAAGAGATACTTGGACAAGAATTATCCACACGGAAAACTTTTAGCAAATGAACAAGATAAGATGAACACTAACAACTTGACTTGAATTCACCGGAAGAGCAAACAAAAATGTATACTAATAAATGATAAACTTGAGCATTGAGCATCTTCACAATGAATCACCGGATACTGTCACATCCCTAGCTAGAAGTCATAGGACACCATGGGTGTTGGATGTTTCAATTTTGCATCAACATGAAATGGGGACTAAAAGAAACCCCAAGTTCACATTGAATCAAAATAATTCAAACTTGGTGAGAATCCAACAAATCCAAAATGAACTTTAAAAATGTCCCCTATGTCTGATAATTATGGACATGATTATACAGGGGTCATTTTAAATATTTGAACAACTAAAGCAATTTAAAAATAAATGATAAAGCTACTGAAAATACCAAATAAAGCATTATCATTAGTTTAATTTTCAAAATATCCTGAAACTTTTTGGATCAGTTTGAAATATTCAAACTTCAATATATAAAATATTTGGGGTACTTTAAAATAGCATATGTGCCTAAAAATAAAATGGAACAAATGTCAGAAATGGAATAACAAAAAGAAAACAGAAAAGTAAATAACTAAATCTTACCTGGGCCAAGGAAGAAGCCGACCCAGCCCACCAGGGGCGAACCGGTCTTCTTCCACCTCTAGCCAGAAGGACGCCGGGCGCGTGGTCGCCGTGCGCCGACCACCTCCTGCCTGTGTTCCCGCCTAGATGGAGGGAGAGACTCCACGAAGACGTCCAGATCGATCCCTCCCTCCATTTCTCCTCCTCCCAGTCGCCACAGCTCTCTCTCCCCCTTTTTACTCCCTACCGCCGTGGCCGAGCCTTGCTCGAGCTCGCTGCTGTCGTTCTAGCCGCCCCCGTGCCCTTCTGAGCCCACCAGCAGCCCCACAACGACCCCCTCGTCCGCCTCGTGGCGCTAGAAGAAGCGGGAAGCCCTCCACGACACGCCGTCGCCGTGGTTTGACCTGGCCTGGTTAGCCGACCAGCTGACGTCATAGTGACGTCAGTGTGACGTCATATTTCTTTTTCCAGATTTAAAATAATTCCAGAAATTGTTTAAAACTTTAAAAATTCATATAAATTAATCTGTAAATTAGATGAAAATAATTTATATATGAAAATTTATCAGAAAAATCCAATGAATCCAATGGTGCTATTATCATGCATGTTAGAGCAACCTATGTAGAAGAATATTGACATTTGCTAATAGGTTAGTTTATGGAATTTGAAATGAAGAATAATTTTGAACCTATGTTCAAACTCATTTCAACTTAACTGGAACATTAGTTGCATCAGCTCATCCAAATATGCTACCATGCCATGATCATGCATCATATTGTTGCACTTGCGTGTATTGAATGCTATTTATCTGCATTGCGGTAGGCCTTGCTTCTAAGGATACCCCCGAGTATTCCAACAAAGGAGAGAACCTTCTCGCTACCCAACAAGGCAAGTAACCCCCCCTTGATCATTTTGATAACATCCCACTCTCTCGCTCCTGCTCTTGTTCATTGCATTAGGACAAACGTTCACTTATCTGTCATACACGGTAGATGAACCTATTCTTATGCATGACCTATCATTGTCACAGTAAATAGCTAAACCTTGCAACCTAGCATACCTGGTAGATGCTTGTGCCATGATGTGCTTAGCTTACTTTGCCTGCTATGCTTAGAGTTGTGTCAGGTCTGATTCATCTGGGTGATGAACTGAGTGAAACAATGATGTTCTGATGTGATGAACTTATGATGAACCCGATTTGGTAAAGGTAGCGATGAGAGGCTATGTAGGAGTGCATAGCGGGTTGTATCATTGGGACCGTTCTTAGGAACTGAGTTTCGTGTTTGTGATCCAAGACTAGTTACTATCACGCATTGGGTTCCTGTAACTCAACCCCTCTCGACATATCAGTCGCTTAGTCCTTAGTCCAGGAGTTGCAAGTAGTTTCTGGTGTTTATAGCATGTTGGAGGCCATGCGTAGTGCTGACCCTAGGGATGGGTTACGACGCGGTAGGCAGTGGCACGATGTACCAAGGGTCACCCGTATGGTGGGCTTGAGAACCTTGCGTACATCATTTGGGGCCATAGCGGAAACTTCGGCCGGACTTTCGTGCAGGTTCAGTCTAAAATAGGCGATAGCCTGGACTACAGGTCTTATGTGATTGACGGTCATGGACGACTCCCTCGCTGGGCTTCCGCTTGAAGGTTGCCGAGGTGCATGGTTTTATGAGCACACAACGATAAGTGGCAAGAGCGTGTGTGAAGAAGTACACCCCTGCAGGGTATGAAACTATTCGAATAGCCGCATCCTCAGATATGGACTACTTGGATAACTTATGTTGTTCATAGATAATCAAATGGATACTCATAAAAATATCAAGACAAGTGTGAGTATCATGGATGGCACTCCCTCGGGAGAGGGAAGTGAATCCATGGTGGTGTATTGTCATGGAGTTAGTGGACTCGTGTGCGATATCTAAAATTTAAACAAAGAGTTAAAATTGTGTAGTCTAGGTTAGCCATGAATCATGCATAAAATCCACCACCCCCTTGTTGATACATGAGCATGAATAGACTAGGTCTGCTTTAAAGACTTGCTGGGTATGTTTGTACTCATGTTTGCTTAATAAATGTTGCATATGAGACCCAGGACCCATCAGGTGGGTTATTTCTAGATGTCGACGATGCCGAATAGCTGGTGTCCCAGCTACGACCTTATGCCTTGTGGCGGGCTGTAGATAGTCAGGCCGTGTGCCTTGATATCCTTTCATCTGTCTGTACTCAGACAGATTATGCTTCTGCTTGGTTTGTTGAACTTGTTTGTATGACTTGAGTGTCAGGTCATGTGACCCCTATCTGTAAGAACATATTATGCAAGGCTCGTCTGAGCCTCTTAAATAAAAGTTATTGAATGGTTATGTTGTGATGCCATGGTTGTATCTATGCATATCGGGCATGTCGTGCGTACATGTGACGTGCAACGGTATGTATGGGATCCGACACCTAGTTGTGTGCCTTTAGTAGTTCTCTTTACGGGAAACTACCTCTTCGTGCTTCCACTGAGCCACGGTAGCATGCTACTGCTCCAGACACATTGATTGACCGACATGTATCCTTCTTTGCTACTATGTCTATCCCTTTGGGGAAATGTCTCGCAGTGTAATGGAGTCCCTGTAGCCTACTATGACTCGTCTATGTGAAGTGATGGCATTTATGTCTCATGGCGTAATGGAGTCCTTGTAGCTTGCTATGACTCGTCTACACATGCTTGAGGCCGACACCTGCATTGTTGGGTTACGTATGCCTGTTTCCGTATGGATGTGCCACTTGGGTTGTATGACTAGTCATGTCGGCCCGGGTTCTCTGTCGTTTTAATGCCAGCGACATGTTCACATACGTGAGCCAAAAGACGAACGGTCCCGGCTAAGGTAAGGCTGCAGTCGTGGAGCTTACCCTACGTGAGGCCGCAAAGTGATGTGATATGTTACAGTCTGGATTCATATGACTTAGGATCGGGGTCCCGACAATGTTGGTATCAGAGCCTGACTGACTGTAGGACTACCAAGCCAAACCGGTCGAAGTTGAGTCTAGAAACACTATATAAAAGTAGGGGAATTGATTGTGGAAGGGAACGTAAGGCTCTTTTTACTCCTCTTCCCAAGTTATTCTATACTGAGTCTTTCTCATCTTTTCTACGGGGATAAGAACTAGGCTTCTCATCTATTGCTTAGGATGACGAGTTACTAACCATGGACTAATAGCTAGCTCATTTGCAAGAGAATGTCAGTACTCAAGTATTGTTGGTGTGACAAACAGATGGAGAAGAGATTTGAGTCTAGAAAGTCGAGTGGTTATGCTTTTCCAATCTTTTGCAGTTGTCTCAAAATCCTTTTTGAGAAATTACAGCCGTTATGCTGTCCAATTTCTGCCAGAGTCTCTAATGTCTTTGCATCATTGTCTGTTTCATATGCCCCCTCGTCCTTCCCATTAGGTGGTCCGTCTGACTAGGTGCATCGATGTACCGGGTCACCCGACCATGTTCGTTAGAGTTATGATGGAGGTTGGCTACCGTTGGTACCCAGAGTACATAGTGGAGGAACAGTATCGAGATTTCAACCAGAGTTAGTATATGTGTACTGTTAAGATATATCCTTCATATCCTGGAGCTGCAGACCCGTTTCACTAGACTTATGGACTAGGTGTCACCATAGATATGGCAGTTCAGAAGGCTGCCTACACCATGCTGACTATCATGAGGTTTCACCATGGTCTGCTTCAGAACACAGAGTTATGTTATGTTCCTACTTCCATGGGAGGAGAGGATGGTTATCTTAGCAAAGCCTACTGTGATCATTCCCATGAGGACCCTAGGCTATAGGTGACCGCTCAGATGTTGGAGAATAGGGATCGTGATGCATATGCCCTTCGCATGGAGCTTTATGCTACCCGTGCACGTCTTTGGACAGCCTTGACGCAGTTGGCACCTATCGTGTAGACAGGCTATGAAGATTTGGAAATGCTGAACCCATCGCAGACTCATCTGCCAGCACGCGTAGACTGGCCCGATGTTGGAGGCATCACCCCTCTTCGAGGACCGCTGTTGCCGTCAGCAAGGGGACCAAGGCCACATCCGTGTCCTTATGGTCCCTAGGGATCACAGGCTAGAGTGTTTCTAGATCTTCAGGGCAGCTTCCGGGTCATGGGGGTAACATGTATGAGGCATTCTACGGCAATGCTTGAGTACGTGGATGTTAGTACTAGTATGTTAGTAATCGTATCGCCACAGTCCTGCGTGTCTTGTTGTATATGACTGAGGTTGAGAGTTGAGTTCCGGAGGTGTAGATAGATAATGTATAGGAAGCTTGTAATACCTCCGATGAGTTGTGTCATCTCTCTGTAGCTTGTTTTCAGCTTGGGCTTGTACTGAACTATGTCATGGTGTGTATGAATCATGGTGTTCATAGGGCAATTGATGTTTCCATGTTGTTGGATGTTTACCCTGCATGCCATGTTGTCCAGTACATTCCTTATCTCATGTCTTAGAGTTGATGTCCACTATGTTTAAGCTGTGGGTTTGTTTTCCCAGGATGGTGGCAACTAGGAATTACCCCGTGCCTGCCCTCGAGCAGGGCGAAGGAAGCCAGCCAAGGCAAGAGGATCTGCCACATGCTCCTTCTTTGGCAGAAGTGATGCTTGAAGCCGAAAGGAACAAGAGAGAGACCAACAGGCTGCTGGAATGAATTGAACAGAACATAGCACGTGCTCCCCGCAATGATCTCAATGATGGCGTGTCACTCGGTGATTTTGTCAGTTTGTGCCCACCTAAGTATCATCATTCGGTCGACCCACTCAACGCGGATGACTGGCTGACCAGCATGTTCTGCAAGATCTGGGCTGCCAATGTGTACGAGGCCAAGAAGGTGACCTTTGCAACCTACTTTCTGGAAGGACCTGCCAATCTGTGGTGGGAAAATTATGAAGCCATGCGTCCCGTAGGCCCCGCACCAACTTGGGCAGAATTAAGTGCAACATTTCGTACCCATCACATCCCGGAAGGGCTGATGGATCGCAAGAGAGAGGAATTATGTGCTTTCACCCAGGGCAGACTGTCAGTGGATGCCTATAGCCGTGAGTTCGACAATCTTGCTCGCTATGCTCCCGAGGAAGTTTCAACTGATGCCAAGAAACAGGCTAAGTTCCGCAAGGGACTCAATCCTGAGCTCCATCGAGACTTGTGCCTCCATGAGTGTACAACCTTCCAAGCTCTCGTCAACAAGGCTATCAATGTCGAGACAGGACAGACTGATTATGAGGCCACGAGAAAGCACAACCATCACTTCAGCCCCACATCGGGCTCAGGCTCCAACAAATACTGAGTCTGGGTGCCCAACACAGCTCTGCCGCCAAGATACACCGCGAGGCCATCCTTCTAGGCGCCTCGTCCACCTCAGCCCAACCCTCCAGCCAGGCCCTTTGGAGGTCTGCCTGCCAATGTTGCTCCTCGTGCCACCGTGGTCTGCTACAAATGTGGAGAACTAGGACACTACTCTTGTGATTTCCCTCAGGCTAATGCCAAGCCCGCTGGACGTGGGAAGCTAGGAAAAGCCTTCTATGTGAAGCCAGCTCCTACTCGTGGACGAGTGAATTATGTCTCTACTGAGGAAGCCATTGAAGATCCTGATGTTATCCTAGGTATGCTCCTTGTCAATAGTCATCCACCGTTTGTTCTATTTGATACTAGGGCATCTCATTCTTTCATTTCAAAAAGTTATGCACAGTTGCATAACATGTCTTTTTCTGATATGCCTACTCCTTTAGTAGTCCAGACTCCTGGTTCAAAGTGGCAAACTTCTAGAGTGAGCCATGATAATGAGATTCTGGTGGATAGGCTAGTCTTCCTAGCATCTTTGATAGCCCTCAAGTCTTCGGACATCAATATCATACTAGGCATGGATTGGATGAAAGCCCACTATGCTAAGATTGATACTCATACTAGGAATGTCCAACTTACACATCCATCGGGTGAGATAGTTAATGTCTCCACTCGAGCAGCCAAGCGCCAACTCTATTCCCTCAATACTAGCCCTCTTCCAGAACTAGAAGATATTCCGGTAGTCCATGACTTTCCGGATGTCTTTCCAGAAGAACTACCAGGAATTCCTCCTGTCAGAGATGTTGAGTTTGTGACAGAGCTTATTCCAGGGACTGTCCCAATAGCCAGAAGACCCTATAAGATGGCACCCTTAGAACTAGCTGAGCTTAAGATCCAACTCGATGACGCTTTGAAGAAAGGTTTCATCCAACCTAGTTCTTCTCCTTGGGCTTGTCCCGCTCTCTTCGTCAAGAAGAAGGATGGATCGGATCGGATGGTTGTGGATTATCGGCCAGTGAATCTAGTCACCATAAAGAACAAGTTCCTCTCCGCAGGATCAACGATTTGTATGATCAACTCGCTGGGTCCTCTGTATTTTCCAAAATGGATTTGAGGTTGGGATACCATCAAACCAGAATTAGGAACGGGGACATTTCAAAAACGGCTTTTGTTACTCGTTATGGCAATTACGAGTACACCGTCATGTCCTTCGGTTTAACCAATGTTCCAGCCACCTTCTCTCGCTTGATGAATTCGATCTTCATGGAGTATTTGGATAAATTTTTCATGGTTTACCTTGACGATATACTCATCTACTGGAAGAACAAACAGGAACATCCCGAGCATCTAAGGCTGGTATTGATGAAACTTCGAGAGCACCGTCTGTACGCCAAATTCTCCAAGTGTGAATTTTGGTTGCCAGAAGTGACCTATCTAGGCCACGTGATCTTTGGTAAAGGTATTGCTGTCAATCCCGGGAGAGTTCAGGCCGTCCTTTATTGGACTCAACCTGAATTGGTTAAGCCAGTTCAGAGTTTCCTTGGCCTAGCGAGCTATTGTTGCCGCTTTGTCGAGAATTTCTCCAAGGTTGCGAAACCTCTGACTGAACTCCTCAAGAAAGATAAAAAGTTCGAGTGGACCTCACAATGCAAGCATAGTTTTCAGGAGTTGAAAAGACGACTGACTTCTGATCCCGTTCTGGTGCCACCAGACTTGTCTAAGGACTTTGTTATCTATTGCGATGCCTCGCGACAAGGATTAGGTTGCATTCTCATGCAAGATCGTCATGTGATTGCATACGCATCTCGATAGTTGCGTCCACACGAGGATAATTATCCAACACATGATCTTGAGCTTGCAGCTATGGTCCATGCACTAAAAACTTGGCGACATTACCTTCCAGGTAATCATTGCAAAATTTACACTCATCACCAAAGTCTGAAATATATTTTCACCCAGCCGGATTTGAATCTTAGGAAAAGTTGGTGCGTTGAGTTGATTGCAGATTACGTATTAGGGTTAACTTACACCCCGGGGAAAGCCAATGTCATGGCTGATGCACAAGTCATAAGTCTTATTGTAACAACCTGACATTACAACAAGGTCAACCACTTCTCCATGAGGAATTTCGGAAGTTAAACTTCCACATTGTTCCTCAAGGATTCCTATCCAACCTGGTGGCGAAACCTACTCTTGAGGATGAAATTATAGAAGCCCAGAAGCATGATGCCGGGATATCTCGGATCAAGAAAAACATTAAGAAGGGTAATGTTAGGTGCTTCTCGGTAGATGATCGAGGTGTTGTCTTCTTTGAGAACTGCTTGGTGATCCCAAAGAAGCAACATCTATGACAATTGATCCTTAAGGAGGCTCATGATTCTCCTCTCACAATTCATCCGGGTAGTACCAAGATGTATCAGGACCTACGCCAGAGGTTCGGGTGGACTAGGATGAAGAGAGAAATTGCCCAGTTCTTTGCTAATTGCGACGTTTGTCGTCGCATGAAAGCAGAACATCAAAGGCCTGCTAGCAGCCTTCAACCTTTAGCTATTAATGAATGGAAATGGGATAAGGTTGGTATGGATTTCATTGCCGGATTTCCCAGGACCAAGAGAGGGAATAATGCTACCTTTGTGGTCATTGACCGCCTTTCCAAAGTGGCTCATTATCTTCCTGTTCGGGAGAGCATAACTGCTAGCTAGCTAGCGGAGTTATATGTTTCTCGAATAGTCTCTCTTCATGGTCTTCCATTGGAGATTAACTTAGACCGTGGAAGTATCTTTACTTCCGATTCTGGGAAAGTTTTCAAACCGCTATGAGGACTCATCTATCTTTTAGCACTGCTTTCCACCCGCAATCAAGTGGTCAAGTTGAACGAGTTAATCAAATCCTCAAAGACATGCTCCGAGCTTGTGTTATATCTTTCGGTATGAACTGGGAGAAATGTCTTCCATTTGCCGAATTTGCATATAACAATAGTTAGCAATCAAGCCTGGGCAAAGCCCCTTTTGAAGTTCTCTTTGGACGAAGGTGTCGAACACCTCTTAACTGGCCAGAAACCGGAGAGAGGCAACTCTTTGGCCCGGATATGATCCAGGATGCAGAGGATCAAGTTTGCCTTATTCGTGAAAAGTTGAAAACAGCCCAATCTCGTCAAAAGAGCCAATATGATCGCCATCATAAGGCTGTGACCTATGAAGTTGACAAGAAGTCTTACCTTCGGGTTACACCTCTGAAGGGTACCCATCGATTCGGTATCAAGGGCAAGTTGGCTTCTCGTTACATTGGACCCTTTCGCATTCTTGCTAAACGAGGAGAGGTGGCCTACCAATTGGAAATTCTGCCGCATCTTTCCAAGGTTCATGATGTCTTCCACGTCTCGCAACTGAGGCGTTGCTTCTCGAACCCTGTCCGTGAGGTAGACCACGAAGCACTTCATCTCCAAGATAACCTTACATATTGAGAATACCTTGTTCATATTCTTGATCAAGCTGAGTGTACCACTCGGGGACGAAACATCAAGTTTCTCAAGGTTCAGTGGTCACACCATTCTGAAAAGGAGGCCACATGGGAAAGAGCAGATCATCTTCGACTAGAGTACCCCGCGCTCTTCCCGGCGACTTCAAAATCTCAGGACGAGATTCTTTTGAGTGAGGGTGAGTTGTCACATCCCTAGCTAGATGTCATAGGACAGCATGGGTGTTGCATCATGTTTCAATTTTGCATCAACATGAAATGGGGACTAAAAGAAACCCCCAGTTCACATTGAATCAAAATAATTCAAAGTTGGTGAGAATTCAACAAATCCAAAATGCCCTTTAAAAATGTCCCCTATGTCTGATAATTATGGACATGCTTATACAGGGGTCATTTTAATTATTTGAACAACTCAAGCAATTTAAAAATAAATGATAAAGCTAGTGAAAATACCAAATAAAGCATTATCATTAGTTTAATTTTCAAAATATCCTGAAATTTTTTGGATGAGTTTGAAATATTCAAACTTCAATATATAAAATATTTGGGGTATTTTAAAATAGCATATGTGCCTAAAAATAAAATGGAACAAATGTTAGAAATGGAATAATAAAAAGAAAACACAAAAATTAAATAACTAACTCTTACCAAGGCCAAGGAAGAAGCCGGCCCAGCCCACCAGGGGCGAACCATCTTCTTCCACCTCCGGCCAGATGGACGTCGGGCGCGTGGTCGCCGCGCGCTGGCCACCTCATGCCTATGTGCCCGCCTGGATGGAGGGATAGACTCCATGGATACGTACAGATCGAGCCCTCCCTCCATTTCTCCTCCTCCCAGTCACCGCATCTCTCTCTCCCCCTTTTTCCTCCCTGCCGCCATGGCCGAGCCCTGCTCGAGCTCCCCGCTGTCGTTCTAGCCGCCCCCGCGCCCTTCTGAGCCCACCAGCAGCCCCACAACGACCCCCTCGTCCCCCTCATGGTGCTAGAAGAAGCCGGAAACCCTCCACGACGCTTTGTTGTCGTTTCTTTCCGCCGGCCGCCGAAGCTCTTCTTTGGCAATTCGAGGTCGTCCGCGCGTCCCCGAGCTCGCCGTCTCCCCCAGCAACCCCGTCGTGAGCTCCTGCTCCGTTTCCCCTCCTCTCGTGGCTTGTCCCTCGCCGTAGGCGCCGTTTCCCCGCTGCCCGAAGCTCGCCGCCGCTCGAGTCGTCGCCGGCCATAGCTCCGGTGGCCCCCGAGCCCCCTCTGCCGCAGCGCTGGATGCGCGCGTGCACGGGCTTCCTCCGAGTGCCCTCTGCATGCCAAATGGTCGCCGGAGGTGCAACTCCAGCGGATCGCCGCCGTGCAGATGGTCGCCACCGGCCCCTCTCAGGTAGGCGCCGGCGTGGCCATCATCAGGGGGTAATCCCCCCTGATTAGTTAGCCTCCTGCCACTGACCAGTGGGCCCCAAGGTTGGTCAAACCCCTGGTCAGCACGGAGTTTAGGCCCTGTCACGAACGTGCGGGCCCCGCACGTCAGGTTTGACCTGGCTTGGTCAGCCGACCAGCTGACATCGTAGTGACGTCAGGCTAACGTCATATTTCTTTTTCCACATTTAAAATAATTCTAAAAATTGTTTAAAACTTTAAAAATTCATATACATTAATCTATAAATCAGATGAAAATAATTTATCTACAAAAATTTATCCAAAAAATCCAATGAATCCAATGGTGCTATTATCATGCATGTTAGAGCAACCTATGTAGAATAACATTGACATTTGCTAATAGGTTAGTTTATGGAATTTGAAATGAAGAACAATTTTGAACCTATGTTCAAACTCATTTCAACTTAGCTTGAACATTAGTTGCATCAGCTCATCCAAACATGCTACCATGCCATGATCATGCATCATATTGTTGCACTTGCGTGTATTGAATGCTATTTATCTGCATTGCGGTAGGCCCTACTTCTGAGGATACCCCCGAGTATTCCAACGAAGGAGAGAACCTTCTCGCCACCTAGCAAGGCAAGAAACCGCCCTTAATCATTCCGATAGCATCCCACTCTCTCGCTCCTACTCTTGTTCATTGCACTAGGACAAACGCTCACTTGTCTGTCATACACGGTAGATGAACCTATTCTTATGCATGACCTGTCCTTGTCATAGTAAATTGCTAAACCTTGTAACCTAGCATACCTGGTAGATGCTTGTGCCATGATGTGCTTAGCTTACTTTGCCTGCTATGCTTACTATGCTTAGAGTTGTGTCAGGTCTGATTCATCTGGGTGATGAACTGAGTGAAACAATGATTTTATGATGTGATGAACTTATGGTGAACCCGATTTGGTAAAGGTAGAGATGAGAGGCTATGTAGGAGTGCATAGCGGGTTGTATCATTGGGACCGTTCTTAGGAACTGAGTTCCGTGTTTGTGATCCAAGACTAGTTACTATCACGCATTGGGTTCCGGTAACTCGACCCCTCTCGACATATCAGTCGCTTAGTCCTTAGTCCAGGAGTTGCAAGTAGTTTCTGGTGTTTATAGCATGTTGGAGGCCATGCGTAGTGCTGACCCTAGGAGTGGGTTACGATGCAGTAGGCAGTGGCACGATGTATCAAGGGTCACCCGAATGGTGGGCTTGAGAACCCTGCGCACATCGTTTGGGGCCCCAGCGGAAACTTCGGCCGGACTTCCGTGCGGGTTCAGTCTCAAATAGGTGATAACCTGGACTAGAGGTCTTATGTGATTGACGGGCAAGGCCGACTCCCTCGATGGGCTTCCGCTTGAAGGTTGCCGAGGTGCATGGTTTTATGAGCACACAACGATAAGTGGCAAGAGCGTGTGTGAAGAAGTACACCCCTTCAGGGTATGAAACTATTCGAATAGCCGCGTCCTCGGATATGGACTACTTGGATAACTTATGTTGTTCATAGATAATCAAATGGATACTCATAAAAATATCAAGACAAGTGTGAGTATCGTGGATGGCACTCCCCCAGGAGAGGGAAGTGAATCCATGGTGGTGTATGTTTTCATGGAGTTAGTGGGCTTGTGTGTGATATCTAAAATTTAAAAAAAGAGTTAAAATTGTGTAGTGTAGGTTAGCCATGAGTCAAGCTGGCATTGCTGCATAAACTCCCCACCCCCTTGTTGATACATGAGCATGAATAGACTAGGTCTGCTTTAAAGACTTCCTGGGTACGTTTGTACCCATGTTTCCTTAATAAATGTTGCAGATGAGACCCAGGACCCATCAGGTGGGCTCTTTCTCGATGTCGATGATGCCGAATAGCTGGTGTCCCAGCTACGACCTTATGCCATGTGGCGGGCTTTAGATAGTCAGGCCGTGTGCCTTTTTATCCTTTCATCTGTTTGTACTCAAACAGATTATGCTTCCGCTTGGTTTGTATGAACTTGTTTGTATGACTTGAGTGTTGGGTCATGTGACCCCTATATGTAAGAACATATTATGCAAGGCTCGTCTAAGCCTCTTAAATAAAAGTTGTTGAATGGTTATGTTGTGATGCCATGGTTGTATCTATGCATATCGGGCATGTCATGCGTACGTGTGACGTGCAACGGTATGTATGGGATCCGACACCTAGTTGTGTGCCTTTAGTAGTACTGTTTACGGGAAACTGCCTCTTTGTGCTTCCATTGATCCATGGTAGCATGCTACTACTCCGGACACATTGATTGACCAGCATGTATTCTTCTTTGCTGTTGTGTTTGTGCCTTTGGGGAAATGTCTTGCAGTGTAATGGAGTCCCTGTAGCCTGCTACGACTCGTCTACGTGCAGTGATGGCATTTATGTCTCACGACGTAATGGAGTCCTTGTAGCTTGCTATGACTCATCTACACACGCTTGAGGCCCACACCTGCATTGCTGGGTTACGTATTCCTATTTCCGTACGGATGTGCCACTTGGGTTCTATGACTAGTCATGTCGGCCCGGGTTCTCTGTCGTTTGATTGCCAGCGACATGTTCACATACGTGAGCCAAAAGACGCAAATGGTCCCGGCTAAGCTAAGGCTGCAGCCGTGGAGCTTACCGTGCGTCAGGCCGCAAAGTGATGTGATATGTTACAGTCTGGATTCATATGACTTAGGATGGGGGTCCCGACAGATACGATACGGAAGAAAGATAGCGAAAGCATTTCATGGGAAGAAAGGCACTTGAATGAGAGTTTTAATCATTGAAGAAAAAGGGTGGGAGGGTGGGGTAAAACAAAGACAACTTGGAACAGATGAGATGAACTCCGGAAGGAAATTTGGGGATTGATCTTGCAAATTTTGAAGAGGATAGAATTATCTTGAAGAGAAGCGCACCGGTGGAAAAGAATTTCATGACAACTCTGTTTGAACAAAAGGATTAGCAATCACATGGAAATATGCGAAGACCATTTAGGAAAGATATGAAATCACCACTTGACATCGAAGAAACTCGAATTACCATATACAAAAACAAACGAAGGATGAGGCTTACGAAACAAGCCAGAACAAATACATACCCATTATGCATGTGTTGGAAAGATAATCCTAAGTACCTACTTGAATTCCCACCTAAGAACTTCTGAAATCTTTTGGCTATGCAATCAAGTGTTGGGGATACAGGTAGGCAAAATATCTGACAAAACTAACAAGCTCTACACTCCAACTGTATCATCCGTCAACACATAACCAGAGGCTTCAGAACTCCTTACCTCGGACCATCGAAAACACAATGATACCAAACATGCCAGTACCCTGGACGCCTCCCCAGTACTGGGTGACTCCGACCTTATCTTGCCACGAGAAGTATTGAAGCAATTTCGAACATCCTCCGTCCTGAGATACTAAGGAAACTAAACGATAACGATGTGCAAAAATCCGCTAAAAATCTACTCCTCGATAACAGGAAGCACCAAGACAGAATTCCTTCACATCGGCATCATATAGTTTCCAAAAATAGCCGCGTGATCCTAAAAAAAATTTAGTCAGAAGAGGGTAGAATCAAAATTCGTAAGTCGTAATTCCTCACCAGAGTATAGAAGAGGAATAAAAGAATCCTACTCCTCGATATAACTAGACTCAAAATAGTTTTACTAGACTCGACTCGGCCAAGTTCGATCAATCAAGGGGGCTCCTAGGTCGGCACAGGCTCTGATACCAACTTGTAATGCCCAAGATGCAATCCTATCCTTATTTGGCGTGAGACCACGACATGGATTGAAGCGCATCTCGTCGTTTTGCAAGAATGGATATCATTAGAGGTACATGTATAGAAGAGACGGGTATATGGAATTGGCTTACACTCGCCACAAGGTACATCAATATCACATCAATGCAATAACATATTTAAACATCATACAAAAGAGCAGGGTCCGACTATGAACGAAACCAAACGATAAAATGACATCCATCCTTCCTACCCCAGGTTGCCGCCTGGAACCCGTCCTAGATCGATGAAGAAGAAGAACTCCAAATCAATCAAACATTGCTCTCACGTCAAAGCATCGCATTACCAGTACCTGCAACTATTGTTGTAGTAATCTGTGAGCCATAAGGACTCATCAATCTCATGTCCAAGGGTATCAGGACTATTAAATCTTAATGGGTGAGGTATGGTTAAGTGGTGGGGCTGCAGCAAGCGACTAAGCATATATTTGAGTGGCTAACTTACGAGTATAGAAAGTAAAGTCGATGGTCTACGCATAACGGACGTGAACTAGCAATGATCACTAAGTGATCATGAACACCTACTTACGTCAAACATAACCCCACCGTGTTCTCCTGGATAAAGGACTCACGAGAAGAGACAGTCACGGTTACACACAAAGTTGGTGTATTTTATTAGAGTTTACTTCAAGTTTGCTATGACCGGGTGTTAAGCAAAGCTTCCAAGTTGCCACATAACCGCAGGAATGGCTTTCCGAAAGATTTAACCCTGCAGGGGTGCACCAACTCATCCATCATAAATTAACCACATGCTGTGTTGGATTTCATCAACCGCGGAATCACCCGTAGTATTTGCGAAATCCTGTTGGAAAATCTCAAATTCGAAATAGCCCTAAGTGTCAACATCCCACGCGCAAGACATTCGACAAAGGCAAAACAAGTGCAACAAGGCCGCCCAACATGCCGACAATCCTGATAGGAGTCGCATATCTCGTTCTCAAGCCACGGTGGCTAAGCGACGCGTACGGAGGCCTGATAGAAATCCCCCGAGTTTCCCGGGGATGGCCCCGCACAGTGCTCTAGTTTGGACCAACACTCATGAGGAGCACTGGCCCGGGTTGTTGATTAAGATCCTCAGGTTAATTACTCCCTATGCAGGTTTAATAATTATTAGGCAAATGTAGTACCAATGTTGGGCCATGCCAGACAAGCAAAAGGCCAAGCCTTCAACCTTTTACCAAGTATATATGTGCATTAAATTAAATAGCAATAATATTGTGATATAAAAAAGAATGTCCATGTTGACACATGGAAGCAATTGCACCTGTAGCTAGAAACGCTATAAGAAGGCTGAGCAAGTGGTAACATAGCCAATCAAAGGTTTGCTGGGATATGGACGGGTTAGAGGCTTATCATGGCAATGTTGGGAGGCTTGACAAACAAGTGGTAGGTAGCGAGACATAACGATGGAAGCGAGACAACTAGCATAGCAATGATAGTAGTGGTATCCAGGGAAATGTGTCATATTGCCTGAGATCCCGCTCGGAAGAAGAACGATCCAAGAAGAAGACGAGCCAACATTGTCGAACGAATCCTCACACTCCGAACGCTTTTGGAACTCTATCGAGAAGGAACAATCCAAAAACAACAATCAACACACGATAACACCACAACATATGCATGACATGATGCGCAAACAAATATGATGCATGTCCGGTTTAAATATGCAAGGCATGGCAAATCACATCAAACAACTACTACACATTAAAGTGAAGCTCAATATGCAACGAAACCACATGATCGATTACCTCGTTAAGGTACATGACAATATTAAATGTTGTTAAACATATCAATAGGTGAAGCAGAAGTAAGCTACATATCTTGGCAAGTTTAAATGAGGCCGGAAACAATATATGGTATTTCCGAAATGACCCCATGTGTTAATTGGGAAATTGGTCCAGATCTGAACTAACCATATTTTATAATTGTTAAACAATAGAATAAATTATTCCATGCAATTCTACATGTCATTTTAGTTGATTTACATATATAGAACATCTCAAACGGAGCTACAGTTTAAAAGCTATGACACGCACAAGATGAACATGACATGAATGCAAAATGCATGAAAATGAAAACCAAAAGCACTTCAAAACATGGATGCAACAAGATAATATATTTCTGCATGAAATTTTAAGCAAGTTTCAGATATGGCATGCCAAAAATGGAGCTACGGTTCAACCACAACAACCAACACAAGTTTTATATGAAATCTGCCCAAATCAGCAACATAGCATTTTGCACTCATGAAAACAACAAGCTACAAGATCCTAAAATGCACAAACTAAGCATGGGGAATTAGTATATAAGACACACTTTATTTCATCTACACATATCATACTCAAAATATGCATGGATCACGGTGTAGGAAGCTTACAACGTGGCTAATTGAAAACAATTTTAGACATAGTGAAAATAGCAGTTTTTGACAGTGCAGTTTTTATCACGAAGGCATATTGACAGCAATAAAACTATATGCTACAGGTCATATTATGGCATGAAACTTAACATCATGCGAGAGGACATTATCAACTACGAATAACTCCATTACACCTACCCCAAAGGGTTTCTAGATCACTAGCAAAACACATGGCAAGACAACAACAAAATATTACAGATTCTAGACTTCGAAATATTTGGACCCCTCAAAACAGCACATTGGTTAAGCATGTTGACAACAAGAAAACAACACCTAAACATGGATTAACATGGAAAACAAAATGACCAGGGTCTAGTGCACATGTCAAAGGGCATATCTCTCGTTCAAAATTATTTCATATCATGCATAGATTAAATCACACGAAAATAACAAGAGGGCATCACAGCCAAATGGCATGCACACAACTTACTCAAATGACAAAACTAAATGCACAGATAGATCCTATGGATTTTTCTACCCCGAAAATATATAATATGTATAGGTTCATGTAGGGAAATATTTCACAATTAATTATGCAAGTTTATGGCCTCATCCCCTTTTAGCAATTATAAATACAAGTTAAATGCAAATGTTACAATGGACAAGTTTCTCATGCATGAAAATAAGATGCTGATAATACGAACATTTTTAATATATTGTTGGATTAAATTCCGATGCATGTTAAATAATTATGCGTGCTACAAAACATGGCATTTGTGCAACAATGATGCAAACAGCGAGCCTGGGTATTTTAAACATGGATGAAAATGTCATATTATTAATCTACACGAAATTCTACCCGTTTTACATATCTATACTTTTTGACAAACGATACACGGTTATTTATCTATGAGCAATGCAAATGTAGCCTTTCTGTGAAATTATTAATGCAGTGGTTAATTGGAGAAATTCGCAAACATTAAAAAACACTACGTGCCAAATCTGGAGCTTCGGTCCTAACAAACATGCGTGTGAGATAACTAAACTGTGCACATGGGCAACATATAGAGGGATTAGGCGTTGGTTCACCATAGTGGGCCTAGCACATGTCGGTGGGGGCGAGGCAGGCTGGTCGGGACTGGGCCTGGTCCACGAGAGTGCTAGCGAGCACGCGCTCGTTCGTTGTGGTCGTCCTCCTCCTCGAGCAAGGCATGACCCAGGCACGAGACGACAACGCTGGCCATGGGAGGGCGAGGCAAAGGCGGGGATGGCCAGAGGCGGCGCTGGGCAGTAGGCGGATCTGACGGATCCGGGGCGGAGGGGCTTGTTCCCGACGACGACGATTGCGAGGCCGGCGACTAGACTTCAAGCGCTCCATGGCATGTCCTGCAAAGAGCTGAGGAGAGGGAGAGATGAGAGATGTTAGGGAGGGAAGATGGGGAACGAGAGAGAGAGGCGACGGGGTCCGGCATGCGATGGTCGCCGGTGACAGCTTGGGGGTGGGACAAGGCGCTCGGGAGGAGCAGTTTCTCCATGACGGTTGTGGTATCTAAGGCTTTGTGGTCGCCAGACATTGTCCGATTTGACCATGAACATGTCAGGCGGGTGAAGGTTTTTGGGCGATGTGAGCCCCAGATTTCAGATCTGAGGGCCAAATTTGGCTGGGTGGCTAGGGCTCTCTCCATGGGGGTTGTTTAAATAGGGAATGTCACTAGGGGGGTTGGACCTCGTCTGTCCGATCGCGATCCGATGACCACGAATGGAGGGAGGGCTAGGTTAGGCTAGTGGGCTGTGGAGAGGTGGTTGGCCAAGAAGAGAGGGAGGTTGCGGCCCGTGACACGAGTTTGAAACACCGAAAACATCCGACGAATAAACCAATGACCGCACTATTATGACTGGGGTATCAAACGACCTCTGATTGTGACGGAAATTGGCAGGCGGTATACCTAAAATACAACAAGACCACGTGCCAACTTCCGACCCAATCCGAGAATATTTTCACGTCCTCATAAAACCCATATTTTATCAATGCCTCGGGCGCGTGCATGTGCGGTTGGACTTGAAACGGTGGTCGACACGAAGAGAGAGAACCAACGGCTACTAACGGATGCAAGTTTTCAAAAATGAGTGATGATGCTATGAAGATGATGCGAATGATGCGATGATGAATGCGACAATAGAACAAATCACATGACAAGAATGGAAATAAAAGGGAATCTTCCGGAGCGTCGGTCCCGGGCTGTTACAATATGATATTGTAGGGACAACTTTCTTTTGCCATTATATTTTGAAGAGATACAATTTCTTGTCTAGTATGCTTGACATTTTTTTGTTTTTGTATCAATATTAAGCTTTTGTGAGTCTTACGGATCTGAATATTCATGCCAAAATAAAGAATATTACATGGATAAATATGTTAGGTAGCACTCCACATCAAAAATTCTGTTTTTATCATTTACCTAATTGAGGACGAGCATGAATTAAGCTTGGGGACGCTGATACGTCTTCAATGTATCTATTATTTTTGATGATGGCATGCTATTATATTATCTATTTTGTATGTTTTATATGCATTAATATGCTATTTTGTATTATTTTTGGGACTGGCCTATTAATCTAGAGCCTAGTGCGAGTTTGTGTTTTTCCTTGTTTTTGAGTTTTGCAGATATGGAATATTAAATGGAATAAAACTTTCAGAAGGAATATTTTTGCAAGGAAACAAGTCATCCAAGCTTGGAGTGCACGACACGGGAGGTGCAAGGGAGCCATTAGCCAGCTAGGCGCGGGCCGTCTGGCCATGCCTAGCAGGCTCGTCACCTCCCGGCAGGTCTCCTAACCCTAATTCTTGGCCTATAAATTCCCAAATATTCCCCTAACATCAGAACGTGCCACGAAAATACTTTTCCGCTACCAGAAGCCTCCATTCCCGAGAGATCCAATCTTGGAGCCTTTTTCGATAATCTGTCAGAGGGGGTTTCGATCACGGAGGGCATCTACATCAACTTCATTGCCCCTTCGATGATGCGTGAGTAGTCGACCACAGACCTACGTGTCCGTAGCTAGTATCTAGATGGCTTCTTCTCTCTCTTTGATCTTCAATACCATGTTCTTCATGATCTTCATGGAGATCTATCTGATGTAACCCTCTTTTGTGGTGTGTTTGTCAAGATCCGATGAATTGTGAGCTTATGTTCAGATTATCCATGAACCTCCTCTTAATTCTTATTTGCATGATTTCATATCCTTGCAAGTCTCTTTGAGTTATTGGTTTGGTTTGGCCAACTAGATTGGTAATTCTTGTAATGGGAGAAGTGCTTGGTTTTGGGTTCAATCTTGTGGTGTCCTCACCCAGTGACATAGTAGGGGTGGCGAGGACGTATTGTATTGTTGCCATCAAGGCTAACAAGATGGGGTTTTCATCATATTGCTTGCGTTTATCCCTCTACATCATGTCATATTTCTTAATGCATTACTCTGTTCTTCATGAACTCAATACTCTAGATGCACGCAGGTGTCGGTCGATGTGTGGAGTAATAGTAGTAGATGTAGAATCGTTTTGGTCTACTTGATACGGACGGGGTGCCTATATGCATGATCATTGCCTTGGATAACTACATGATTATTTGCTTTTCTATCAATTGCTTGACAGTAATTTGTTTACCCACCATGATATTTTCCTTCCAGAGATGAGTCTCTAGTGAAACCTATGGCCCCTGGGTCTACTTTCCATAATATACTTTCAGATCTATAAACCAAAAATACCAAAAATACTTTGTTGCAATTTATTTACCTTTTACTTTCCATTCTTGTTTACATCTATATTTATCGGATCTTATCCTTGCAAATAATCATGAAGGGATTGCCAACTCCTTTATAGCGTTGGGTGCAAGAGTTTGATTGTTTGTGTAGGTGCATCCATTGGTGACTTGCTTGTTCCTCCTACTGGATTGATACCTTGTTTCTCATGAACTGAGGGAAATAATTATCTAGTTCGTTGCATCACACTTTCCTCTTCAAGGGAAAACCAACGCATGCTCAAGAGGTAGCACTAGCTCACATAAAGATGAAGCTCCACTACCTCAACTTGGAGATATGCACATGGAGTTCAAGAAGTTAAGCCTCGCTTGTGGAGGAAACAATGCAATACCCAGTTTATCACTTCCCGTTTTCTGTAGGAAAGCAAGGCAGCTCTATGCAAGAGGATATTAAAGCTTGAACAAGAGAACAGCGATTTAAGGGAAGAAAACTTCATCCTCAAGCGCAAATTGGAGAAGAAGAATATTACAATAACACCTCCACCATCACCAAGGAACACTTGAGTACATGGGTATGGTCACCCTCCTTGGCTTGTTCCAAGCTTGGGGAGCTGCCCGAGTATCGTATCACCATCACTTTTTACCACTACTATCGATCTTAGTTCGATCTTTTGTTTTTCGTAATCTAGGGAGCTAAATCTCAGATTTTCTTTGTTTATAGTTTTTTCTTTGAGTTCTACCTAAACTTGTAATCGAGTGTGAGATTTATATAATAGAGTTAGTTGAGATTGTGTGCCCCCTCTTCACTTGCACTCGTCATCTTAGCAAGGCAATAAAAGAATTAAAAAACCATATGCCTATCTCTTGAGAAGTAATGACATCACATAGAAAAAGAGGTATAGTAATAATAAATGTTGGAAACCAACAAACATAATGTTAGTAATTGATATAATCTATGCAAAAGTGTGGTAGAGAAGAGGAGATTTACATATAAATATACTATCACATGAACACCGTCTATGATTGTGTGCTTCCATCAAAATATTATATAATGACCAAGTGTTGAAGTGGGACATGGAAGACAACATAATGATCATGTTTATCTACATTTGCACATAAGTTGTATGGTATTGAATACTTTAACATGTAATGCTTTCTTAGGACCTTTTGCTAACCCAAAGATTCGCACTAAGTAGAGATACTACTTGGGCATCCATAACCATTAAACCTAGTTTCTTGCCATGAGAGTCTACCATACCTACCTATGGATTGAATAAGATCCTTCAAGTAAGTTGTCATTGTTGCACAAGGCATTAAAAATTGCCTATAATCATGTAGGATCTTTTATTGTGAGGGCAAGTAAGCTTTGTACGATGTTGTGATGGTGAAGTAATAAAAGCAACGGAATGCATAATAAAGTTTGCTATCACAAGGGGCAATATAAAGTGATGTTCCTTTATGTTAAGAGATTAAACATATCAAACCAATAAAATCTCATGACAACCTCTGCTTACCTCTCTGAAGGGCCTATCTTTTACGTTCTTACAAGTTTTATTTTCATGCAAGAGTCAATAATATTTCCCGTGTTCTTATTCCCCAATCTATTTTGTGGCAAGCATTATATGTTGAGGAAAGATTCAACCAAATATATCCAGCTGAATGTAAATGATCATGTTCCATTATTGTTGACATTTTCCCTAAGGTAGATAAGTTGGGTGGCAAGAACATTCAAGCCCCCATCTTCTTATGTGTCCCGCGTAGTCACTTGTTCCAAAAATATGGAATGTATGTTATCAAAAATAGAAGGTTACATCATAGTTGAATATGTGAACTTCCTAGAAATATAAGATCTTTCATAGACTCTTCTATCGATTGCAAAAGCTATGATTATCTCAAGGACTAATTGCATTGTTTGTTGGTTATAAAGATTATGCTTTATATTTCTTGAGTTGTGAATGGATTATTACTTGTTCATGAGAGGTTATACGAATGACAACTTGCTGCTATGATGATATTCATGATGCTCTCATGTTCGTATTCTGTGTTTATCGACACCTCTCTGTTAAATTATGTGGTCATTATTTTAGAGCTCGGCCTTCGCTTAAGGACAAGCGAGGTCTAAGCTTGGGGGAGTTGGTACGTCCATTTTCCATCATGATTTATTACCACTATCTACCTTATTTTTGTCCACTATTCCACATTATCATATAGTTCTTATGTTTATTCCCTCTAAATATGCAAGGTACATCACAAGGAGGGAAATATCCGGAAACTGGAATTCTGGACCGGAAAACTGAGAAAAAGGCAGCAAAATCACCAGTCTTAGAATGACCTGAAAATTTATGGAGAATATTTTTGGAATAGTTAAGAATTTCTGGAGCAATAATATAGTTAAGAATTTCTGGAGCAAAATCACGAGTCTTAGAATTACTGGAGCAAAAATATACGAGTAGGCCGCAAGCCAATAGGCCCCCCCTAGGCGGCGGCCAGATGGCTTGTGCACCCCTTTCTGGCCCTCGTATGCCCCTCTTCTCCTATATGGTGTATTTCACCCTAGAAAAAAGCATAAGCAACTTTTCAGGACGAAGCCCACCGCCTCGAGGCAGAAACCTAGGTAGAGGCTCTTTTGCACTTCGACAGTCAGATTCTGTCAGGGAAATCCCTCTCCGGAGGGGGACATCAAAGCCGTCGTCATCACCAATGCTTCCTCCTTTGTGGGAGGACCAATCTTCATAAGCCTCTTCACCAGCACCATATCATCTCCAACCATAGTTCATCTCTTGTATTCAATCTTTGTGCCAAAACCTCAGATTGGTACCTTTGGGTTACTAGTTGTGTTGATTACATCTTGTAGTTGATCCTAGTTAGATTAATTGGTGGAAGAGATTATGTTAAGATCCTTTATTATCATTATTAATCCTATCATCTTGAACATGTTGATGATGTGTGAGTAGTAATTATTGTTCCTGAGGACATGGGAGAAGTCTTGTTATAAGTAATCTTGTGAACTTGGTATGCTCTCGATATTTTGATGATATGTATGCTGTTATTTCTCTTAGTGGTGTCATGTGTGTTGGAAATATGACCTTGAGGCAATAATAAATTAGTTATTATCATATTTCCTTGTTCATGATAATCGTTTATTATCCATGCTATAATTGTATTGATCGGAGACTTAGATGCATGTGTGGACACATAGACAAAACCATGTCCCTAGTATGCCTCTAATATACTAGCTCGTTGATCAAAGATAGTTAAGGTTTCCTAGCCATTGACATGAGATGTCATTTGATAACGGGATAACATCATTAGGATAATTGTGGGATGGACAAGACCCAAACTGCAAACGTAGCATATGATCGTGTAAGTTTATTGCTACTATTTTCTGCATGTCAAGTATCTATTCCTATGACCATGAGATCGTCCAACTCACTGACACCAGAGGAGTGCCTTGTGTGTATCAAACGTCGCAACATAACTCGGTGACTATAAAGGTACTCTACAGGTATCTCTGAGGGTGTCTGTTGGGTTGGCATGGACCAAGACTGGGATTTGTTACTCCGTGTGACGGAGAGGTATCTCAGGGCCCACTTGGTAATACAACATCACAACAAACCTTGCAAGCAATGTGACTAAGTGTTAGTCACGGGATCTTGTATTAAGGAACGATTAAAGAGACTTGCCGGTAACGAGGTTGAACTAGGTATGGAGATACCGACGATCGAATCTCTGGCAAGTAACATACCAAAGAACAAAAGGAACATCATACGGGATTAACTGAATCCTTGACATAGAGGTTCGACCGATAAAGATCTTCGTAGAATATGTAGGAACCAATATGGACATCTTGGTCCCGCTATTGGTTATTAACCGTAGAGGTGTCTCGGTCATGTCTACATAGTTCTCGAACTCGCAGGGTCTGCACACATAACGTTTGGTGACGTTTCGATAGTATAGAGTTATGTATGGTGGTGACCAAAGGTCGTTTGTAGTCCCGGATGAGATCCCGTACATCAAGAGGAGCTCTGAAATGATCTGGAGGTAAAGATTGATATATAGAAAGTCCTATTTTTGTCACCGGAAAAGTTTCGGGCTCATCAGTAGTGTATCAGGAGTGCCGGTAGTGTACCGGGAGACCATCGGGAGGGGTATTTCGACCCAAGAGGCTACATGGGTTGTGGGAGGATGAATACCAGCCCTTAGTCGGATGGAGGAAGTCCCACAAAGGGCCCATGCGGCTGGGAAGAAAAATCCTAAAAGGAAAAAAGGTGGAAAAAGGCAAAAGGGCTAAATTAGGAAGGAGTCCTAATCCTACTAGGACTGGAGGAGGAGGACTCCTCCCTCCTGGTTCGGCCGACCCAAGGGCTGGATCCTTGGGAACCAAGCCTCCTCCTCCTCTCCTCCTATATATACTAGAGGGTTTTAGGGTTTTGGCACAAGATTTTCAGCCACGTGCTACCCATTCCTCTAGTGCATAGTTTCTCCTCTAGATCGGTTTTCTGCAGTGCTTAGGCGAAGCCCTGCCGAAATTGCTCCACCACCATCGTCGTGGCGCCGTCACACTGCCGGAGAACTCGTCTACCTCTCTTCTCCCTCTTGTTGGATCAAGAAAGCGGAGATCGTGTGCTAAACGCGGAGGTGTCGTCCGTTCGGCGATAGATCGGAAGGACCGTGATCAAGATTACGAGACGGATTATGATGAGATCGCGGGATGGATCGTGATGAGTTCGTGGGACAGATCATTGGATCGCGGGACGGATTGGGATGAGATCTCGGGACGCTCGGCGATTTCGATCGCGAAGACGTTCGACTACACCAACCGCGTTTCTTAACGCTTCCTGCTTCGAGATCTACAAGGGTATGTAGAACCACTCTCCCTCTCGTAGATGCTCATCACCATGGATAGATCTTGCGTGTGCGTAGGAAAATTTCTATGTCCCATGCGACGTTCTCCAACAGTGGCATCATGAGCTAGGTCTATGTGTAGATGATATCTCGAGTAGAACACAAAGAGTTTGTGGGTGTTGATGCTTAGATTGCTTCCTTCCTTGGTCTTGTTTTGGTTCAACGGTATTGTGGGATGAAGCGTCCCGGACCAACCTTACTCATACGCTTACGAGAGACCGGTTCCATCGACTGACGTGTAACCACGATGACGCGACAACCACGATGGCGACACGTTGATGGAGATCAAGATGATGGAGATCATGGTGTCATGCCGGTGACGATGGAGATCATGTCGGTGCTTTGGAGATGGAGATCAAAAGCACAAGTTCATGGCCATATCATGTCACTTATTATTTGCATGTGATGTTAATCCTTTTATGCACCTTGTTTTGCTTAGGAAGACGGTAGCATTATAAGGTGATCCCTCACTTAATTTCAAGATAAATTATGTTCTCCCGGAGTGTGCACTGTTGCGAAAGTTTGTCGTGTCGACACACCACGTGATGATCGGGTGTGATAGACTCTACGTTCACATACAACGGGTGCTAGCCAGTGTTACACATGCAGAACACTCGGGTTAAACTTGATGAGCCTAGAATGTACAAACATGGCCTCGGAACACAAGAGATCGAAAGGTCGAACATGAGTCATATAGTAGATATGATCAACATGATGATGTTCACCATTGAAACCACCTCAACTCATGTGATGATCGGACTTGAGTTGGTGAATTTGGATCATGTATCACTCAAATGACCGGAGGGATGTCAATTTGAGTGGGAGTTCTTCAGTAATATGATTAATTGAACTCATTAACATGAACATAGTTAGTAGTGTCTTTGCGAATTATGTTGTAGATTACTTGCTCGCACTGTAGCTCCCTTGTATTTTTTATATGTTCCTAGAGAAATAGAGTTGAAAGATGATGGTAACAATATTGCGGACTGGGTCCGTGATCTAAGGATTGTCCTCATTGCTGCACAGAAGGCTTATGTCCTTAATGCACCGCTCGGTGCGCCACCCTCTATAGCGTTGTATGTAGATGTTGTGAACATATAACAGGCACGTTTCGATGACTACTTGATAGTTTAGTGCATCATGCATTATGGCTTAGAATTGAGGCTCCGAAACGTTTTGAACATCATGGAACATATGAGATGTTCTAAGAGCTGAAATTGGGATCTCGGGCTTGTGCCCGTGTTGTGAGATGAGATCTCCAACAAGATTACTTGTCTGCAAGATGAAGGAGAATAGCTCAATCGTTGAGCATGTGCTCAGATTGTCTGGGTGCTACAATCACTTGAATCGAGTGCGAGTTAATCTTCCAGATAAGATAGTGATTGATATAGTTCTCCAAGTCACTGTCACTAAGCTACTAGAACTTGGTGATGAACTATAAAATGCCAGGGATAGAAGTAATGATCCTTGAGCTATCCGCGATGTTTGACACCGCGAACGGTAGAAATCAAGAAGGAGCGTCAAGTGCTGATGGTTAGTAAAAACCACTAGTTTCGAGAAGGGCAAGGACAAGGAGGGAAACTTCATGGATGGCAAGTCAGTTGCTACTCCAGTGAAGCAACCCAAAGTTGAACCCAAACCCAAGACTAAGTGCTTTGATTATGAGGAGAAAGGTTGCTAAAGCGGAACAATCTTAGATACTTGGTAGATAAGAAGGCTGGCAACGTCAAGAGAAGTATATTTGATATACGTGTTATTGATGTGTACCTTGCTAGTACTCCTAGTAGCACCTGGGTATTGGATACCTGTTTGGTTGCTAAATGTTAGTAACTCGAAATAAAAGCTACGGAATGAACGGAGAACTAGCTAAGGGCGAGGTGACGATGTGTGTTGGAAATGTTTCCAAGGTTGATGTGAACAACATCGCACGCACTCTCTACCTTCGGGATTAGTGACGAACCTAAATAAATCTTATTTGGTGTTTTGCGTTGAGCATGAACGTGATTAGATCGTGTTTATTGCAACACAGTTATTCATTTAAGTTAGAGAATAATGGTTATTCTATTTACATGAATAATACCTTCAATGGTCATGCACCTAGTCAGAATGGTCTGTTGAATCTTGATCGTAGTAATACACATGTTCATAACATTAATGCCAAAAGATACAAAGTTAATAATGATAGTACCACATACTTGTGGCACTGCCGCTAAATGTCATATTGGTATAAAGCGCATGAAGAAACTCCATGCTTCTGGATCTTTGGACTCATTCGATTTCGAATCGGTTGAGACATGCGAACCATGCCTCTTGGGCAAGATGACTAAGGACCCCGTTTTCCGATGGAGCGGGCAATTGATTTATTGGAAATGATACATGTTGATGTATGCAATCCAAAGAGTCTTGTAGCGTGCGATGGATATCGTTATTTTCTTACCTTCACTGATAATTTGAGTAGATATAGTGTATGTTTCCTTAATGAAACACAAGTCTGAATCGTTTGAAAGGTTCAAGAAAATTCAGAGTGAAGTTTAAGATCATCGTGACAAGAAGATAAAAATGTCTGCGATATGATCGTGGAGGTGAATATCTGAGTTACGAGTTTGGCATATAACTTTAGACAATGTGAAGGTTGTTTCACAAAACACTCCACCTAGAACACCATAGTGTGATGGTGTGTCCGAACGTCATAGTCGTGCTCTATTGGATAAGGTGCGTGCTATGATGTCTCTTATAGTTTTGTTACTATAATTTTGGGGTTATGCATTAGATACAACTACATTCACTTTAAATAGGGAACCATCTAAATCCGTTGAGATCACACCATGTGAATTATGGTTTGATAGAAACCTAAGTTGTCATTTCTAAATGTTTGGGGTTGCGACGCTTGTGTGGAAAATGTTTCCACCTAATGAGGTCGAACCCAAAGCGGACAAATGCATCTTCATAGAATACCCTAAGAATAGTTGGGTGAACCTTCTATCTCAGATCCAAGCATAAAATGTTTGTTGCTGAAACTGGGTCCTTTCTCGAGAAAAGTTTCTCTCGAAAGAATTGAGTTGGAGGAAGATAGAACTTGATGGGGTTGTTGAACCTTTGTTTCAACAGAGAGTAGCGTATCATAGGAAGATGTTTCTATGAAGCCTACGTTAGTTGAAGAGGAAGTTAATGATGATGATCATGAAGCTTCGGATCAAGTTACTATCGAACCTCGTTGGTCGACAAGGACGTGTACTGCTCCTGAGTGGTACGATAACCCTGTCTTAGAGGTCATGTTGTTGGACAATGATGAACCTACGAGCTATGAAGAAGCAATGATGGGCCCAGATTCCGACAAATGGTTAGAGGCCATGAAATCCGAAACAGTATCCATGTATGAAAATCAAGTATAGACTTTGGTAGACTTGCTCGTTGGACGGCAGGTCGTCGAGTACAAATGCACCTTTAACATGAAGACAGACGCTGATGGTAAATGTCATCATTTATAATGCTCGTCTTGTTGCAAAGAAGTTTACGACAAGTTCAATGAGTTGACTGCAATGAGACTTTCTCACTCGTAGCGATGCTAAAGTCTGTTGGAATTATGTTAGCAGTTGCTGCATTTTTCAATTATGAAATCTGGCAGATGGATGTCAAAACATCATTTCCTTAATGGTTTACTTGAGGAAAGGTTGTATATGATACAACCAGAAGGTTTTGTCACTCCTAAGGATGCTAAAAGGTGAGCAAGCTTCAGTGGTCCTTCTATGGACTGAAGCAAGCATCTCGGAGTTGGAATATACACTTTGATGAGGTGGTCAAAGTTTTGTAGTTTATAGAAAGTTTACGAGAAACTTGTATTTACAATAAAGTGAGTGGGAGCACTATAGAATTTCTGATAAGTATATGTGGATGACATATTGTTGATCGAAAATAATGTAGAATTTCTGGAAAGCATAACGGTTGTTTGAAAGGTGATTTTCAAAGGAAAACCTGGATAAAGCTACCTAATTGTTGAGCATCAAGATCTATAGAGATAGATCAAGATGCTTGATGAGACTTTCAATGAGTACATACCTTGACAAGATTTTGAAAGAGTTCAAAATGGATCAGTCAGAGAAAGAGTTCTTGCCTGATTTGTAAGGTGTGAAGTTGAGTGAGACTCAAAGCTCGACAACAGTAGAAGAAAGAGAAAGGACGAACGTCGTCCCCTATGCCTTAGCCATAGGCTCTACATTATGCATGTTGTGTACCGCACCTTGTGTGTGCCTTGCCATGAGTCTGTCAAGGGGTACAAAAGTGATCCAGGAGTGGATCACTGGACAATGGTCAAGATTATCCTTAGTAACTAACAGACTAAGGAGATGTTTCTTGATTATGCAGGTGATAAAGAGTTTGTTGCAAATAGTTACGTCGATGCAAGCTTTAACACCAATCTGAATGACTCGTAGTAGCAATCTGGATACGTATAGTGGAGCAGCCATTTGGAAAAGTACCAAGTGGAGTGTGGTAGCAGTGTTTATGGTTTGACATAGAGATTTGCAAAGTACACACAGATCTGAATGTCGCAGACCCGTCACATGCAAAGCATGATCAAGCCCCAGAACTCATTGGGTGTTAGATTCATAACAATGTGAATCACATGGTGATGTGAACTAGATTATTGACTCTAGTGCAACTGGGAGACTATTGGAAATATGCCCTAGAGGCAATAATAAATTAGTTATTATCATATTTCCTTGTTCATGATAATCGTTTATTATCCATGCTATAATTGTATTGATCGGAGACTTAGATGCATGTGTGGATACATAGACAAAACCATGTCCCTAGTATGCCTCTAACAGACTAGCTCGTTGATCAAAGATGGTTAAGGTTTCCTAGACATTGACATGAGATGTCATTTGATAACGGAATCACATCACTAGGAGAATGATAGGATGGACAAGACCCAAACTACAAACGTAGCATATGATCGTGTCAGTTTATTGCTACTATTTTCTGCATGTCAAGTATCTGTTCCTATGACCAGGAGATCGTCCAACTCACTGACACCGGAGGAGTGCCTTGTGTGTATCAAACGTCGCAACGTAACTGGGTGACTATAAAGGTACTGTACAGGTATCTCTGAGGGTGTCTGTTGGGTTGGCATGGACCAAGATTGGGATTTGTTACTCCGTGTGACGGAGAGGTATCTCAGGGCCCACTCAGTAATACAACATCACAACAAACCTTGCAAGCAATGTGACTAAGTGTTAGTCATGGGATCTTGTATTACGGAACGAGTAAAAAGACTTGCTGGTAACGAGGTTAAACTAGGTAAGGAGATATCGACGATCGAATCTCGGGCAAGTAACATACCGAAGAACAAAAGGAACATCATACGGGATTAACTGAATCCTTGACATAGAGGTTCGACCGATAAAGATCTTCGTAGAATACGTAGGAACCAATATGGACATCCAGGTACCACTATTGTTTATTGACCGTAGAGGTGTCTCAGTCATGTCTACATAGTTCTCGAATCCACGGGGTCTGCACACTTAAGGTTTGGTAACGTTTCGATAATATAGAGTTATGTCTGGTGGTGACCAAAGGTTGTTTGGAGTCCTCGATGAGATCCTGGACATCACAAGAAGCTCCAGAATGGTCCGGAGGTAAATATTGATATATAGGAAGTCCTATTTTGGTCGCCGGAAAAGTTTCGGGCTCATCGGTAGTGTACCGGGAGTTCTGGTAGTGTATCGGGAGACCATCGGGAGGGGTATTTCAACCCAAGAGCTACATGGGCTGTGGGAGGATGAATACCGGCCCTTAGTGGGCTGGAGGAAGTCCCACAAAGGGCCCATGCGGCTGGGAAGAAAAAGCCCAAAAAGGAAAAAAGGTGGAAAAAGGCAAAAGGGCTAAATTAGGAAGGAGTCCTAATCCTACTAGGAGTGGAGGAGGAGGACTCCTCCCTCCTGGTTCGGCCGACCCAAGGGCTGGCTCCTTGTGAGCCAAGACTCCTCCTCCTCTCCTCCTATATATACTAGAGGGTTTTAGGGTTTTGGCACAAAATTTTCAGCCACGTGCTACCCATTCCTCTAGTGCATACTTTCTCCTCTAGGTTGGTTTTCTGCAGTGCTTAGGCGAAGCCCTGCCAGAATTGCTCCACCACCATCGCCGCGGCGCCATCATGCTGCCGGAGAACTCATCTACCTCTCCACTCCCTCTTGATGGATCAAGAAGGCGGAGATCATCATTGAGCTGTACGTGTGCTAAACGCGGAGGTGCCGTCTGTTCGGCACTAGATCGGAAGGACCATGATCAAGATTGCGAGATGGATCGTGCTGAGAACGTAGGACGGATCGTGATGAGTTCGCGGGACGGATCGTGATTGGATCGCGGGACGGATCGTGATGAGATCACGAGATGCTCGGCAATTTGGATCGCGAAGACGTTCGACAACACCAACCGCGTTTCTTAACGCTTCCCGCTTAGCGATCTACAAGGGTATGTAGATCCACTCTCCCTCTCGTAGATGCTCATGACCATGGATAGATCTTGCGTGTGCATAGGAAAAAAATTGTTTCCCATGCAACATTCCCCAACAATGTGAACGTTGACTACATGACACTTCACTATGTTATGGGCCTAAGGGAAGTCATTGTGGAGTAACAAGTAGATGATGGGTTGCGAGAGTGACAGAAGCTTAAACCCCAGTTTATGTGTTGCTTCATAAGGGGCTGCTTTGGATCCACATTTTTCATGCTATGATTAGATTTATCTTAATTCTTCTTTCGTACTTGTGGATGCTTGCGAAAGGGGTTAATCATAAGTATGTTCTTAGTTCAAGTAAGAACAACACCTTAGCACCGGTCCACCCACATATCAAATTATCAAAGTAGCAAACACAAATCAACTCAACATGATGAACATGACTAGAAAGAAATTCCCATGTGTCCTCAGGAGTACTTTCTTAATAAAAGAGTACTTTCAGGCTTGTCCTTTGCTACAAAAAGGATTGGGCTACCTTGCTGCACCATTGTTAGTATTATTACTTGTCACTTGTCACGAATTATCTTGATACAAAACTATCTATCACTGTCACTGTAATGACCCAAACCTGATAAGATTCAATGTCTCTGTGCTTACTATGCTAGTCCCTGGATCAATAGCTAGCACACACAGTAGATGATGTAATATCAAGAATAAACCACATGTCATAATATTACATCACAGATCCAGAATTACACCATTACATACCTTTGTAGCTCAAAGCTAACATACAAATAAAATACAACAGAAAGCAAATATAAACTCCATGGAATCCATCAACACCACAGGAAAATGTTGAGTATAGACATCATAACCCTACATCATATCTCTCACTCGTCGGATAAAATCTACAACATGATAAGTTACAACCACAAGGGTCAGTACGTTGAATGTACTGGCAAGTCACATGAGGGATTATATAACAGACCTACATCTACATGCAAGGTATATCAAGAGGAGATTGTAGTCGTTGTTTTGTAGAAAGCTAAATTTTCCCTGATAACTATGTAATAGTCAAATTTTAATTTGTCTTGATACATTTAATACATATGGCTGAATTGGGCAATCCAATTCCAACCCATCCCCATTATTAATTTTCCTACTCAAATTTCGTTAAAGTATCATCTGTCAAGATCATCCAACAATTGTAATGGTCTAGCTGCTCAAAGTTGTCCATAACCGAGGATACGACTAATCATGATGAGTTTTTACACTCTGTAGAGGTTTGCACACTTTACCCACTAGACTCAACCCGAAGATTGAGACGAAGCCTTTCAAAAGTAGTCACCTCCACCCAACAACAGCCGATACACCTACTCATATCTACACCTGCTAGCTTTGCCTAGGTGAGGCTCCCACAACTTACTCGACTAAGATAGAGCCCATATAGCTGGTGGTTGCGCATGGAAGCTACTACTCCATGAGGGCGTGTTCGGAGGCTCTCCAGCTCCACGCTTCACAGATTCCTGGAGGGGAGGGGAGCCGAACGAATTACCGCCAAGAAGCAAGAAGCTCAGACGGACTCCATTGTAAAAACGCGGAGTACCAACAAACCAGCTCCACCGTTTTGGAAAAGGAGAAGTTCACCAAATTTACAAGGAGTTGTCACCGCCAGGTCAATTTAGATCGAACCAGTACGCTGGCGGTAACAGATCACTCCTCACTCCCTCGATCGAATCGGTAGGAGGGCTCCTTCCCTTGCTGAACCGCCAACTTGGGCTGCCTCTAACCGGCCCAAACTGGAGCCCAACCAGGCCAGCTAGCTATGAGATGGGCTGCACCACTGGGAGAAGCCACTAGAGCTCCCGAATGCATTCCCATCGCTACGTAAAGTGACAAGATACATGAGGAAGCAGAATCTGGGAAGTTTTCAGAAGTTGTAGGACTTCAGAACACGCCCTAAGTCTGTCTGGTCTTTTTGAACCTGGGCGGCATTCCACTTACATTTACACGGGCGAAACCATGATGTTCTTAAAACCACCCAACAATACCACATCCGCCCAAAAATGAATTATATATATTAAGTTTCAACACAAGTTATATCATAGTCCTCACATATCTCGATGAATACACGAACCAATCCCCATCTACATAGCATAGAAAGAATAAACGATTAGGATCTACATAAGGCTCTACTAAGTTAGAACTCAATAGCAATAACATGGTACCACATTATTCCTACACATGCATAAGATAATAATGTGATATAGAACTACATCCATAGAAAAATAGGTAAAGGATGATCAAGGTGTAACTTGCCTTATACATTGTTGTTGAAGTCAATCGCACTCACAATTCTGGCAATGCTAATATTCGCTCTCCAGACAATCTACACGTTTCAAACAAAGTATTGATAAATAAACAATCAATCGATTAACACCAAAACAACACAAAAAAACTCAAATACAAATCCAAACAATAGAATCATATCAGTAGGTACAAATAATCTACATGCTAATAGGATCACAATGCAAAAAGAATCAACTGAATTGGGTCAATGGTTTGAAAGATATGGCCTTGGAAGGTAGAATTCAGATTCACACAAATTAAAATTTGAATAGTTCAAAAGATTGAAATTTTTATACTACTGGATAGAGGGGATCATGATGAGAAATTTGGCGTTGGTTTCATCAATTTTGGATAAATGGTTGCAAAGATATGAAGTTTTGAAAATCAAGAACAAATCTGCCATTTTTCTCTATTTAGAAAATATCTTCGCCACGTGGCGCAATATGAGTGGCTACCACCTGTCCACTGCGAGGCTAAAGGAGTGAGCACCCGTTAAATAGAGGAAAATGGTTCGGGAGAAATAACAGGAAACCGAGATCTAATCCTGGCTGCACACAACAGTTCGGACGGCAGGAGAGACTCACCGGAGAGAAAGGGTTGTGCACCCACTAGAGTTGAAGTAGCACGGCGACGGGTGGCTTGACATCGATTATTCCAACAGGTACAGGGCTCTTCGGTGCTCGGGGGTATGAGGACAAGATTTAGGAGACTACTACGAAGACAAAAACAAACACGGGGATGACTGGGGATTCCTTCAACGTCGGCTACGTCCGGCGGGAGCACGACGGGCGGTGATTTTCGGTCAGAGTCGCGGGCGTCATCCTGGTGCTCCCCTGCGTGCATTAGAAGGTGTGGGACATAGAGAAGACCAAGAGTAAGAGGACAATGGGTTAAAGGAGGTGCAGGGACCTTCATATAGCAACAAAATCAATGGCAGGACAAGTGCATCGAGGTGGAACTCCGGCGAGATCTGAACAAGGTCAAACGGGCACGGGTGTCCAAGGTTTTGCCAAAAACTGGTCAAGGAGAGGTTGTGGGTCTTATATGTGGTCATAGGTATGAGGGGAAGCAGATGATCGACGACTTCGATGAGGATTTACATCGGGAGCGGGGTGCTCCAGGACTCCCCGATGAACACGCTTGGAGGAAGGAGATGACAGCGTGGGGTCGGCTCTTCAGTGGAAGGGAGAAAATAAAATAGAATGAAAGACCGGTACGGTGCGGGGCTGCGCATTGTTATTGTTGGGCCGGCCCTTGCTGTTTTAGAGGTGAACAGTTGGGCCTTACGACCACTCCTGTAGCGCACGGGAGCAAGGGATAGAGATGGGCTCCCATTTTGGCCCAGATGAATAGTCGAGATTCCTCGGATTCCTACTTACTACACAAGAATCATCTGAAACAATATAAATAGCAAGCAAGATAAAAAAAAATTCTAGATGTTATACCAAAATATTATTACTATCATAGGACAAAGAGAACATTTTGTTCAATCAAAACACACAAAACATTTTTATAAAATTTACTTTTGGCTTTATAAATGCTCCCTAATAAACTCAGGTTTATAAATAATTCCCAAAATGTTTTATACTCGAATCAAATATAAAAAAACACTCAATGCATTTCAAATATATTATTTTGAAGAATTCATATTATCTTCTCTCATAGTTGCTTTTGAATATGTTAAATATTCTCAAAATTCAATGCAACATCCAATATAAATCCAAAGATGAGAATTTGGGAAAGTCATTTTATTCCCTCTCATTTGAATATTCATTAAACTCCAAAAATTTCTATTCTAGTCAAAATTTAACAAAGAGCAAGCAACACAAGCAAGTTTTTAAACAATCATCTGAAAATAATTAACATCCCAAGAATCTAAATTTTTGGGACGTTACAAATCTACCACTCTTAAAATCAATCTCGTCCCCGAGATTCGAAAAGGCTAGAAAGAAGAGGTTCGGGTTGGGATTCTACCCTTAGAATAAAAGTCATGGGGTCTTTAGAAATCTTACTGGTTGATGAAATCTTTCAGGCTGACAAGTCTTGCGCCATTGCTAAACAACTATAAATTCTCTCATGGTGGTCATCATGAATTGCTCCTACAGAAAACTGTCTTGGATTATTCTCACCGTATAACCTACTTGTCGCAACGATTGCCTTATACAAGGGTCATAGGTCCTACCAGTCTAAGGTTTAGGCTTAATATCGTCGTCTCTCTACTATAGGTAAGTCACTCTAGAATTATCATCCTACATAACAAGAGCAGATAATAAGAGTAAGTCAGCATGGTGATCAATCCATTCCGCACCCAAATCATTACTTTGTACAAGGTTTAGTAAATCTCACATTCCAACACTCAGGCATTCTCACAAGCATTGCATCTATTGTCCATGAACTAAGTTTAGATAAACCCATTTGTTCTGCATGCCAAACAAAACAACTATCGTTCCTTTCAACTCTCAGGTTTGCATCAACTACTATAAAACGTTGTAGCTTCCTCGAGGCTCCTTCCTTCATCATGATTGTGATTGCTTCCTGGCAAATCATGGTGCATGTGGTTAATCTTGAACTTCATCACTTGGTTGCAACCATCATCATTCAACCTTCACAATGGAAACCAGTGTAGTTACTCTAACAATGTAGGTCTTGGGTTTAAGAAAAGATGGAATATATATAGAGAGATACATACCCATACAAACACCACTCTAGTTTTGAAAATAATTTTTGATGAGCAGCTATGAGTAAAATAACCATAATGATAGCTCACAAAATGCATCTAATGATAAACGTATCTAGAAATCTTGTATCTTTGAAGTCTTCAATGATTGTAGCTTCTCTCTTGCATCAACGAAGAAATCTTTGTCACGCCAAGTATTTTCATAGCTTGCTCTTCTTGAATCTCATTCTACATATAGAAGAAATACCAATCACACCACACGTCATCAATCAATAAAAAACACGAAAGTCACACAACACAAGCAAAACCTACAAGTAAGGTCATATCCACAAGAGATATGATCTCATCATAGTACATGCGAATCGTTTATCAAACTCAACATAGTACTGGTGGTCTGCTAACTAAAACTCCTCAATGATACTAATAGAACTACAAGGGACATCTACATTTAAAAACAAAAGGTATGAGTACGGGAGTAAGAGTTAACAAGTAGAGTAAGGTTGCAAAGTAAGTTTTTCATTCCTATGGCTTTTTCTACTCCATTTTCTAGGGTCACAACCTACAGTCAACATGGGCTGTGATACCATCTGCAACGACCCGAACCTGATAAGATTTGATGTCTCTGTGCTTATTGTGCTAGTCCCTGGATCAATAGATAGCACACACAGTACATGATGTAATATCAAGAATACACCACATGTCATAATATTACATCATAGATCCAGAATTACACCATTACATACCTTTATAGCTCAAAGATAACATACAAATAAAATACAGCAGAAAGCAAATATAAACTCCATGAAATCCATCAACACCAAAGGAAAATGTTGAGTATAGACATCGTAACCCTACATCGTATCACTCACTCATCGGATAAAATCTGCAACATGATAAGTTACAGCCACAAGGGTCAGAACGTTGAATGTACTGGCAAGTCACACAAGGGATTATATAAGAGACTGTAAGTGCATCTAGTTCCCCTTAGTGATTTTGGTGTATTGAAGACTTATAGGTTAAGGAACTAATGTGTTTGCGAGTGTACAGAGGCTCTATAAGTCGACGAGGAGTTTGATATATTCGGAGATTATGGACCCCTAAAAATTGTATGTCCTCAACTGAAGACTTTGTTGAAGACTTTGTGAAGACTTTGCTGAAGACTTTGGCAATCCCTGAAGACTTTGAAAATGAATAAGTTGGTGTGACCTTGAAGATATGAACGAGGACTATGAAGCATGAAGACTTTTGTTTTCGTAGTTTCATTTCCTTTCTTTGAGTCATAGGAAACACCGTACTATTAAAGGGGGCTGAGGTAATACTAAGGGAAATTTCCAACTGATGCTCAACTCAAAATCCTCAACCTATCCAATCCTTCGAGTGAAGCCTTTGGAAATCTCTTGCAGTTCAGTCAAGTTCTTCAGTGATAGAGACGATGTTCTTCTGGTCTTTGATGAAATTGATCTGACTGAGGAGTTAGGATTTCACCAGTGCGAATTGCCTACAAGTGAGGAACATGATATATTTGAGGACTTTCATAGTTTGAAATTTCGACCATTGTTGTGCTTAGCGCCATCTGTCCCCAATCATAATATCCACGTAACGGTCATATCATTGGGGGCATTTATGTCTTATCATGTTAGGTTGCACCCTGGCTATAAATAGACACCCCCACAACCACTAGTTGGTTGGCAGCCCTGAGAGAGAACTGACACTTGTCATTTGAGAGCAACCCATCCTCCGAGGACTTTGAGAGAAAATCATCAGTGAGGAAAAACCCAAATCCAAACCACCAAACCCAAAGTGATTGGGCATCACTGAACAAATTCTTCCTGTGTGGAACCGACGCTTGCTACCTTTGAGGACTGTGTATCCTCTGGATGGTTAGGCGTCATGGTCTAGTGCATCCTGTAGTCAATTGGGGGTCACGGAGTGACCTTGGTCTAGAGCATCCAGCAGTCAATTGTGGATCGCCAGATGACCAGTTTGTGAGGGTTTTGGAAGTCTACACTGAAGACTTACCACGAGTTTTGGGTGAGGACTTTGTGACCTTAGCTCAAGGAGAATACGTAAGGACTATGTGTCCTGGGACTGTGTGTCCTCTGGTTTAAATACCAGGCTGCTCCAAACCAGACGTAGGACTATCACAATAGTTGGAACTGGGTCATCAAACCATTGTCTTCATCGAGCTACCTGGTTCTATTTCCTCAACCCCTCTATTCCTCGTATACTTGCTGATGAAATTGATCGTTACTGTTTGAAGAATTTGACTGAAGACTTCCACAATTTCCTCACCTCAAATTCTTCAAGTTACCTTGTTCCTCACCTTCTTATCCTGTATCACGCTACTTGTAATATGTGCATGTTTCATTTCATCATGATGACTATATTGTTGATATGTTTCCCATGCACTTGAGTACTTAATCCGCTGCTAGTTATTCATCACATTTCAAATTCCTCAAGTTGAAATTCCTCAAGTGATGAATTTGTAAAAATCTCCTATTCACCCCCCTCTAGTCGATATAACACACTTTCAATTGGTATGAGAGCAAGGTACTTCCTTGTTCTGTGTGATTTTTGGTTTAACCATCTGGAGTTCCTGTTATGTCGACTATAGGTATGATCAAGGTTTCCGCGGGATGTCCTACCTTCGATGGGATGGACTACCCCTACTGGAAGAACAAGATGCGCATGCATCTTGAAGCTACTGACAACAATCTCTGGTTCGTCGTGGAACATGGTGTTCCCTTTGTTACTCCCATGGTCAACACTGCTGATGTGAAGAGATTCAAGCAACTCGATTCTCAAGCGAAGAATATCATCTATGGCCATCTGAGCAAAGGTCAATATGGCAGCTGAGAGCAAGGTACTTCCTTGTTCTGTGTGATTTTGGTTTAACCATCTGGAGTTCTAGTTATGTTGACTACAGGTATGATCAAGGTTTCCGCGGGATGTCCTACCTTCGATGGGATGGACTACCCCTACTGGAAGAACAAGATGCGCATGCATCTTGAAGCTATTGACAACAATCTCTGGTTCGTCGTGGAAAATGGTGTTCCCTTTGTTACTATCACGGTCAACGCTGCAGATGTGAAGAGATTCAAGCAACTCGATTCTCAAGTGAAGAATATCATCTATGGCCATCTGAGCAAAGGTCAATATGGCAGAGTGAGTGCTTTGGAGTGTGTTAAGCTTATCTGGGATGGGATCTTGGACATCAATGAAGGCTATCACACTCGTCAAGACCCCATGTTCATCAAACTCAAGAAAATCCTCAAAAACTAGGAATCAGATCCTGATTCATCTTCCTCACTTTGTCTTATGGCAAAAGGTTCCAAGGTACATAAGCATCACTCCTCCTATAAATCAAGTGATTGTGAATCTGATGAATATGTGAAACCTAGCTATGCCAAACTTGCTAATATTTCCACTAAGCAACAAAGTGCACTTGAAAAGCTTCAGAAAATGCTAGAAAAAAGCGATGATCTATTGAATGAGGAAGTGGATCAGACTCAAACTATGTCTGATGATCTCAAAAGTCTTCAAACAAAGTATGATAACCTTCAGATTCATCATAATGCTCTCTTAGCCGATCATGAGAAGCTTTCTTATGAATTTCTTCAAAGAAAGCAAGATCTTGAAAAACTAAGGGTGTCACATGAGGATCTCCAAAGGGAAAACGATTCCTTACTAGCTCAACAGATCAGTACCGCTAAGGAAGAATTTGTTCTACCTTGTTTGAAATGCATCGAACATGAAACTGCTAATTCTTCACCTGAATGTTCAAATGCTTCTATTGCTGCAAATTCGTCAACTATTCCAGTGCTCACAAATTCCTCATCTTAGGATACCACAAGTATCACTGACGAAAATGCAGGGTTGAAGGAATTATATGTGATAGGAATGTACAAAAGTCTCAAAGGGCATCAAACCCTCTCCGATGTCCTCAAAAAGCAGATTCTAAACAGGAACCCTAGGAAAGAGGGTATTGCCTTTGAGAGGAAACTTAACGCTGATGGATCCTACTAGACACCTGAACAGTACCCCATAACCTCATGGGTTGCTACAAAAGGACCTCCTATAGATCCATCCACTTTATCTGGCTTTACCTATGAAACTTCATATTCCTCTAGTGAGTCACTTAACTCCGACTACAAATTCTTCAAAAATCGGAAAGGTGAAGTATTGGCCAGATTTGTTGGAACTAACTGCAGGAACGGTTCTCCTATGAAGAAAATCTGGGTTCCCAAGAGCTACCTACAAAATCTTCAAGTGAATGTCTTGACGACACCACTCATGAAGAATAGGAACCCCAGATCAAATTCCTCATATGGACCAAGGTCTTCACTTGGACCAAATTCCTCAAATGGTCAAAAATATCATTCTTGTGTTAATGCATCCGTTTCGCATGGAAAATCTAAGAGTTCTGAATATGTGCATTATTATTCAAATCATTATGTTCATAAGTCCTCGAAGAATTTCTCTGCTTATTCATATGAGTACTCTAACTTGCGTCATGTAAAACGAAGCGCACTTGCTTCAATGCCTCCCTTCTCATATGGTGCTCGCAGAATGATGAACTCTTTGCCACCCTCCAGATGTGGGTGCTGAAGAGATTGAACTAATTTCTTATGTAGGGTCAGGTCTCCAGATGAACTTGAAAGTCTGATGAATTTGCTGGACACCTGAGGAAATGCTTGAAAGGACGCAAGCTAACCATGTAGAAATGAATTCCTCATTTCACATGTCCTCACACTACTTGCTTACTATCTTGTGTGATGAAATTATGTCTGATGAAATTGATGTCATATTATCCACTCTGAAGCATATGAGTTCGTAAGTTGTACTATTTCATCTGCAGTATGAACCTCCAAAAGCTACTGAGTGGGTCCTCGACAGTGTATGCACAAACCACATGAATGGTGACAAGAATCTACTGATGAATTTGCCACTTGCTCCATCTCATCTGAAGCATATCACCTATGCAGACAAAGGAAAAAGCAAGGTATTGGGTCTAGGTAAGGTTGCAATCTCAAACCATGGATAAGGTGATGCTTGTTGAATCCCTCAGGTTCAACCTTATGTATGTCTCAATGCTTTCTGATCTTGATATGCTTGTCATATTTGGAAAATATCATTGTGTTGTCATCATGGAATATAACAATTCCAAAGTCTTCGAAGGCTTTAGGAGAGGAGACTTGTATATTGTTGATTTCTCTACAGGTCCTCAGCCTGCCACATGCCTACTTGCAAAGTCCTCAGAAGGCTGGCTGTGGCATCGACGACTTGGACGTGCTGGTATGAGGAACGTGCAGATGCTCCTAAAGAAAAAGCACGTCATTGGCATAGAAGGTGTCAAATTCCTCAACGACCACCTTTGTGGTGCATGTGAGTCTGGGAACATGACCAGATCCAAACATCCCTCGAAGACAATCATGACCACGGCTCGACACTTTGAATTTCTTCACATGGATCTCTTTGGCCCCACTCATTACTCCACACTAACAAATTCTTCAAGTTTGTATGGCTTTGTCATTGTTGATGATTACTCTCGTTACACTTGGGTGCATATTATTTTGTACAAGTCTGAAGTGCGGGATGTCTTCACACGATTTGCTTCAAGAGCCTCCATGAACTTCGGCGTCAAGATCAAGCATATTAGGAGTGATAATGGGACTGAGTTCAAGAACACCAATCTTGATGAACTTAGTATTACTCATGAGTTATCTGCCCCATATACTCCTCAGCAGAACGACGTCGTGGAGCGCAAGAACAGACACTTGTTGAGATGGCTCGTACCATGCTTGATGAATACAAGACTCCTCGTCGCTTCTGGCCTAAGGCAATTGATACTGCATGCCACATCATTAAAAGGGTATATATTCACAAATTATTTAAGAAGACTTCGTATGAACTTATGACTGGCAATAAACCCAATGTAAGTTATCTCAAAGTCTTCGATGCAAAATGCTGGATCAGAGATCCTCACCATAGTTCTAAATTTGCACTGAAAGCACATGAAGGTTTTATGCTTGGTTACGGAAAGTACTCGCACACCTACAGAGTCTTCAACACCTAGCACCAAAAGGTTGTTAAAACTGTAGATGTGCGGTTCGATGAAACTGACGGCTCGCAAAGAGAGCACCTGCCTTCTGTGCTAGATGAACAGTCTCTTGAGGAATCCATTTAGCTGAAGGCTACTGAAGATGTCATACCCACTGAGGAAGACATTCCGACGAATGAAGACATTCATGCTGATACACCTAAAGAAAATGGTGCTGCAGAAAATCCTCAGCCACGTCAACCTGCTCACCAAAGAGTTGCAAATGAAGTGCAGAATGACAAAATCATCGATGACATCAATGCACCAGGTCCCCTCACTCGCTCAAGAGCTTCATATTTGACTAACTTTTGTGGGCACTTTGCTTTTGTCTCTATCATAGAGCCCACCAAAGTTGATGAAGCATTCAAGGAGCCTAAGTGGATTCAAGTTATGCAAGAGGAACTACATCAATTCAAGCTCAACAACGTGTGGGAACTTGTCAAGCGACCAGATCCTCGCAAGCATAACATCATAGGTACCAAGTGGATCTACCTCAACAAGAAAGATGAAAATGGCCGTGTGGTAAGAAATAAGTCTCGTCTTGTAGCTCAATGCTACACACAAGTTAAATGAATTGACTTTGATGAAAGTTTTGCACCTGTTGCTAGACTTGAAGCTATTCGCATATTGCTTGCTTATGCTAACCATCATGATATCATCTTATATAAAATGTATGTGAAAAGTGCATTCCTCAATGGTAAGCTTGAGGAAGAAGTATATGTTACTCAACCCCCAGGTTTTGAAGACCCTAAGCACCTTGACAAAGTCTTCAGACTCAACAAGGCGCTCTATGGCCTCTAGCAAGCCCCTCGGGCATGGTATGACACTCTGAAGGAGTTCCTCATGAAGAAAGGCTTCAAACCTGGTTCATTCCACCCAACTCTTTTCACAAAATCCTATGACAATGAACTGTTGATATGCCAAATATACGTAGACGATATTATCTTTGGCTATACTGACAAATGTTACAGTGATGAATTTGCCTATATGATGAGTGAAGAATATCAAATGTCTATGATGGGAGAGTTGAAATTCTTCTTAGGTCTTCAAATTCGCCAGCAAGACAATGGCATCTTCATATCTCAAGAGAAAGACCTCAAGGATGTTCTGAGGAAATTCAACATGCAAGATTGCAAAGGCATCAAAACTCCAATGCCTTCAAAAGGCCACCTCTACACTAACGAAAATGGTAAAGATTTTGATCAGAAGGTATATCGCTCCATGATTGGCTCATTATTGTATCTATGTGCATCTAGGCCTGATATTATGCTGAGTGTTTGCATGTGTGCCCGATTCCAAGCAACATCGAAGGAATCACACCATAAGGCTGTGAAACATATTCTTTGATACTTAGATCACACACCAATGCTTGGATTATGGTATCCCAAGGGCTCAAATCTTAAGCTCATCGGATACTCTGATGCTGACTATGTTGGAGATCATGTGGATCGCAAGTCAACCGTAGGCACATGTCATTTCCTCGAACGATCCTTAGTCTGTTGGTCCTCGAAGAAGCAGAACTTCGTGTCACTATCTACTGCTGAAGCTGAGTACATTGTTGCTGGTTCATGTTGCGCTCAGTTACTGTGGATGAAGCAAACTCTCAAGGACTATGTCATCAAGTTGAAGAATGTGCCTCTCTACTACGACAACGAGAGTGCCATCAAGATTGCTTATAAACCAGTTCAACATTCCAAGACCAAGCACATCCAGATTCGTCATCACTTTCTACGAGATCACGTACTCAAGTGCGACATCTCCATCGACCACATTCCCACTGAAGAACAACTGGCCGATATCTTCACAAAGCCCTTGGATGAAAAGAGATTTTGCAAGTTTCGGTGTGAGCTAAATATCTCAGAATCTTCGAATGTTCTTTGAAAAAGGACACACATCCTAACACTTATGCAAAATTGATGACTTAGAGGTGCAACACACGAAGTAACATTTTTCTTCAATCAATGAAGAATAACCCTCTAAGTGGGAAGAAATTAATGAAGAATTTGATTCTCAGAACCCTACGACAATTATATGTGGTGTCTGAAGTCATCATTCTTATACGGTGGGTCATGACACCAACCATAGTTGAAATTCTTCAAAGTTGAGTTTGTTGTCATTTTGCAAATTCTTCAAATTTTCAAATTCCTCAAAATTTGCAAATTCCTCAACTTTTCAAATTCTTCAAACTATGAAACTCGTGTTCTTCATTGACTATATATATATATATATTTGAGTTTTCAATGTCCTCAATAACATTCACTTTTTGTTAATTCTTCAAGTTGATTTTCATCTAAGTGAATGTGATCGGACCCTTTTCCCCTCTATGCTAAACTCAACCTAGTCTGTTCACAAATGATTCATATGCGTTCTACTTTGAAACTCGTTCAGAGTCTTCACTGTGTCCTTGACAGCTGAAGAATTTGCGAACGAGACCTTTAAAATTTCGGCATTTCCCGCTCGAACCGTTTTGATTCCCACGACTGGATAACCCACGATCCCCCACTATCGCCACTACTCAGAACATGGGTGACACATGTCGCGTGGAGAGCAAGGCTCAGGGGCAATCTGGTCCAAATTCTTCGGACAGATTGGTTTTCACCTCCGCTATAAATACCCCTTCCCATTCACTATGCTCGGTAACTCCTCACTCCTACTCTCTCCCGAGCTCAAGCATAGCGCCACCGCTAAAATCATCGCCACCGGTGTGGAAGAGCTTCACTGCCTCAACCTCGCCTTCGTCGTACTCGCATTAGCCGCGCAAGTCTTCACCCCACCGCTGTTGTAGCTGTTTCCCTCTGCCAAGCTAGGGTGTGGGAGATTTAGACGGAAGAACTTCCTCAATTTCTTCTCACAGTTTGTCATGTTCATCATCAGGGTAAATAAAATCTGTTTTTACTGCCCTTGTTTGATCTTCAAGCTTTCCTGAATCTTCTCAAAGGTGTTTATTCTTCAAGAATCACATCCTAAAGCACCTTACATGTTCATACACTTGATGTTATTCCCTAGTTATGATTTTCTTCAAGATTTCTCAATTGTGCGAATCCTCAAAATTTGTACAACTCTGGAACCTAAGGCAAAGACCACTTGGTGAAATTCCTCAAGACACCCATGGTCAAATTCCTCACACTTGATGTATTGAAAAACTTCTGAGAACGCATATGACCTCTTCAAATTCCTCACACCTATACTCTGTCCACAGGTACAAACATGTCCACTGATGAATCACTAGGTTCTTATCAACTTAACTCATTTGTAGTGTTTCTTGAGGAAAAACTGTGCACCTCTTCAGAATCTTCAAGAGTTCAGATTCCTCAATCGAAGAAAATGGCTGATGGAAAGAAGCCACAGAAAGGTGGAAAGAAGCCATAGAAAGGTGGAAAGAAACCAGATGTGCAGACTGCCTTTGAGATACCTGAGGACTTGTATGAGGAATATTGCACGCGTGATGAAGAAACTCATGGCAAAGAGACAACTAAGCAGAGAAAGATTCGTCTGCAGAAAATTGACAGGAGATGGGCAAAGGAGTGGAAAGAATATCCCTATGTCACTCCTAAGTATATGATGAAATTCGCTGTGAAACCCCCTTGCAGTAGGACACCCTTGGCTCCCAATGAAATTGCTGATCCCACTAGTCTCAAGATTGGTAATGACTTTCCTCATGAATGGGAGAAACAACAAGCCAAGCCGGCAAAGAGAGCAAAATAGGCTGTGAAGAAATTCAATGAAGACTGTGTTGCTGCTACCACTGCCGGAGCCTCTGCAAGTACTGTGAAGAAATTTGTTGTCAAGTTAAATTCTTCACCTTCAAAATCATCACAGCAGATTCCTCAAGCTAAGCCTTCAAAGGCCTCAACCATTGGTTCAGTAGCTGCTCAGTCCTCTACTGCTACTGCAATGTCCTCAACTCCTGTGCACCTTGCATCATGTGAGAGGACAGAGGGATTTTCAATTGCTTCAGGGGCATCAGCAAGTTCTTCAGCCCAAGCACATTCCTCAACCAGTCCTTCGCTGATGAAAATGAAAGCAACTGCTAGACGAGTCATTCGACCAAGTCCTCAACCCAAGAAGGTAGCGTTCACAATACCATCTGATTCCTCAGATCAAACTGATGATGAGGAACTGGCTGCAATCATCAAAAACAAGCTAGAACGAGTGGCTCAAGCAAAGGGCACTCAAATTCCTCTATGGCTGGATCCTAAGATGGTGCCAAACTTCATTGATATCTGGCACAAGGATCCCAAAACGCCTATTAATGACTTGAAGCTACCTCCCGGTCCTGATCATGTCCTCACTGCTTTCATAGCTGAAGAAAAATGGAAGTATGAGAAAGCCAGACAAACCAAGAAAGCTCAGTACAAGAAAGAGCATTTCTTGAAGAAAATATTCTGAATCTATCTCCTGAGGAACTTGTGAAGATAGAGTCTGAGATCAAAGACCTCAGTGAGGAATTCAATAGATACTATGCTGATTGGCAAGGCGCCAAGGTTCGCATCGTCAACATAGCTGATAAAGTCATCAACGATCATAAATCAAGGGTTGCATCTCGTTCGCAACCACAAATTCCCCAGGCTGAAGAATCTACACAGCTTGCTGAAGAAACTGCCTGTGCTGCTGAAGAAAGTCGGGCCGCTGAAAAACCTACTAGGGCAACCTCCACTGCTGCCCCTGATGAAACTGAACCCACAAGGACGACTGCATCAGTCGTACCTGAAGAAACTGCTACCCCTTCACCCTCCTCTGAAATCTCAAAATCTTCAAGGGTGAAGACAATCAACCTTCCTTCTGCATCAGAAGCGAAGAAGACCAAGGCTGCTGAGAACAAGGCACTGAAACAGAAAGCATCAACTTCAGATTCCTCAGCTGCGAAGAAATTGAAGACACTGCCAAGTTCTTCAAAAGAACCAATTGATGCTACCTTAGTCTCCTCAGCACCAGCCTATGAAATAGTGCCATTCGGTGTTGACTACGTCATCCTGAATGATGATCAAGAAGAAAAGGATCAATCTGCTGCTACCTCATAGTGGATTGATGAAGAAATTGAAGTGGAAGCAAAAGCTTCAACTCCATAGGTATCATCACGGCGCCTCAGTTAACTACTAAAGAGGCCGGGGTTGAAGAAATTGATGAGGATGTGGACATTGGCAATACAACTCCTGTCATCAATGATGAATATTGGGAAGCTGCTCACCCAAATTCCCCAATGACCACTCCTCTATCACAGATTCCTCAGTACCCAGCCCAGACTGAAGAAATTCATGAAGGATCCGATGACATGGCCGCTCCAGCCACTGAAGAAATTCCAGCTGCATCAGTTGATGACATTGCTGCTCAAATTGCCACTGAGGAAACTGCTTCGCAAATTCCTCAGTTGAAGAAATTCCTCCCATGCCAAAGGAGATTAAGGGCCACTTCAAGCCAAACCTTCAGCCGAAGCCAAGGATGCCATTCAAAGGCTCAAAGCGCCCCAAATTCCTCAAGTCCAATTTCTTCAATGATCACACTTTCTTCACTAGCCTCAATCCATATGACTCAGCAAGGGCCGGTCGCACCAGATTCTGGACTCCAACTCAGATGAATTATTATGCATCGGTACTGTTTGACAAGAAGAAAGTCTTCAGGTACCATAAAATTCCTCATGCTGATATGGAAACAATTCCATCCTTCACGCTGGTGCTCGCACTTCTTCATGATGCAGGACTTCTTCCTTTCTATGTGGATATCTACGATTGGAATGAAGAGGTAATTCCTCAATTCTACGCCACTCTGCACTCATAGGTGATGCTTCTGACATCAACTCCTGGGACTTGGACTAGATGACCGGATCTACTCACCTCAATGCTCCAGCATCTGAATTGCTTCGGTCGGTCCCAGTCTCAATTCCCTCAGAAGAAGCGCGCTGCCTATTTGATGAACCTACTCTACCCAACAAACTGATGCAAGTGTTGATGAAGCCGTTGGCTCCTGGAAAACCTCAACGGACAACCTTCCTTGTGAAGGATTTGCTCTATGTGCCCAGGACGGTCTACCACATTCTCACCAACACCCTATGTCCTCAGAAGGGCCACAACTCTGAAGAAGAAGAAGTGGAGGGATTCATGATGAATATGCTATTCAACATCATTCATGGGATTCCCATCAACTTCCATGATTTCTTCATCAGAACTTTGGCAAATGCAGCACTACCCTTATGCTCCATGGATCACGAAATTCATCAGATCAAGGTCTTCAGTTCCCTTCAAGGCGGACTTCCAGAATCACTTCAGCTTCTTGCCCCTAATTGAAGTCCTCAGAGCACAATTGCCTCAGTTGAAGGAAAAGGCAAGGCTGTCATTGATGAAGGCACTCGTCCATTGGATTGTCAGTTTTGCAAAGCTGCATCTTACTCCACCAATGATGACACTGCAACCCAGGACTCTGCTGCAAAAGCCTCAACACAAAAACCTCAAGAGTCTGCCCCTCGTGTGATGACTAATCCTGAGCTTCTCACAAGTCTTCATCAAAAGGTTGATCGCAATCACAAGTGGGTAAAGCGACAGTTGGCTTCCATTGTTCAGAAAATGACTGTGACGCAGAACTCTGTGAGGAAAAATCACTACTATGTGCATGAAATCTTCAATCGCGCATGGGCCATTCTCGCACACCTCAAGACTCCTGAGGAACTCAAGGACATGGACTTTCAGCAAAACTTTGACTGGTCTCATCCTTCTCAGAAGAAATTCAAGAAGGTTCAAGTTCCTCAGATGGTTACAAGTTCATATTCGTCATCTCATGAGACGGATGAAGCTGAGGACATTGACGACACTGCGGCAGGCCCTGCATCAGCAAACGACCCCGACAACGTTGGCGATCCTTCCTCAGCAACACGATGAAATTCTTCAAGGGGCGTTAGTCCTCACTTTGTCGTCCCTTTTGGTCTTCGATGAAAAAGGGGAAGAAAATTTGAGTTAGTCTTCAAGCGGGTCTCTATATATGGGCTATTTTTGTTTAAATTACAACTCTCGCTCTTCTAAAGCTTTTGTTGGTTGAGTTGCAAACTTAAGTTCGATGTGTTGGGGAACGTTGCATGGGAAACAAAAAATTTCCTATGTTCACGCAAGACCTATCCATGGTGATGAGCATCTACAAGAGGGAGAGTGGATCTACGTACCCTTGTAGATCGCTAAGCGGGAAGCATTAAGAAACGCGGTTGGTGTAGTCGAACGTCTTCGCAATCCAAATCGTCGAGCATCTCGCGATCCATTCACGATCCGTCCCCGATCCAATCACGATCTGTCCCACGAACTCGATCACGGTCCTTCTGATCTAGCGCCGAACGGACGACACCTCCGCGTTTAGCACACGTACGGCTTGATGACGATCTCCACCATCTTGATCCAGCAAGAGGGAGCGGAGAGGAAGAAAAGTTCTCCGGCAGCGTGATGGCGCTCCGGCGATGGTGGTGGAGCTATTCCCGCAGGGCTTCGCCTAAGCACTTCAAAAATCTGATCTAGAGGAGAAACTATGCACTGGAGAAACGGGTAGCACGTGGCTGGAAATTCTGTGCAAAACCCTAAAACCTCCGGCCGAAGTGGGGAGGAGAGGAGGACTCCTCCTCCAATCCTAGTAGGACTAGGATTCCTCCTTTTTGGCCTTTTTCCACCTTTTCCCTTTGGGCTTTTCTTCCCTAGCCGCATGGGCCTAGTGTGGGACTTCCACCAGCCCACAAAAGGCTGGTATTTATTCTTCCACGGCCCATGAAGCCTCTTGGGTCGAAATATCCCTCCCGATGGTCTCCCGGTACACTACCGGCACTCCAGGTACACTACCGATTAGCCCGAAACTTTTCCAGCGACCAAAACAGGACTTCCAATATATGAATCTTTACCTCTGAACTATTCTGGAGCTCCTCGTGATGTCCGGATCTCATCCGAGACTATGAACAACCTTTAGTCACCACCATACATAACTCTATACTACCAAAACGTCACCAAACCTTAAGTGTGTAGACCCTGCGGGTTCAAGAACTATGTAGACATGACTGAGACACCTTTACGGTCAACAACCAATAGCGGGACCTGGATGCCAATATTGGCTCCTACATATTCTACGAAGATCTTTATTGGTCGAACCTCTATGTCAAAGATTCAGTCAATCCCGTATGACGTTCCCTTTGTTCTTCGGTATGTTACTTGCCCGAGATTCGATCGTTGGTATCTCCATACCTAGTTCAACCTCGTTATCGGCAAGTCTCTTTACTCGTTCCTTAATACAAAATCTCGTGACTGACACTTAGTCACATTGTTTGCAAGGCTTATTATGATGTTGTATTACCGAGTGGGCCTTGAGATACCTCTCCGTCACACGGAGTAACAAATCCCAGTCTTGATCCATGCCAACTCAACAGACACCCTCGGAGATACCTCTATAGATCTTAATCAAGGTATTAAGGTATGTGCTCTGTGAAAGTGCTATTAAGCGTCTTGATCTATCTCTATAGATCTTAATGCCTAATATGAAAGCAGCTTCTCCTAGGTCCTTCATTGAAAAACTCCTGTTCAAATATTCCTTCATGCTTTCCAGCATTTCTATATTGTTTCCAATCAGCAATACGTCATCCACATATAATATTAGAAAAGCTATAGAGCTCCCACTCACTTTCTTGTAAATACAAGCTTCTCCATAAACTTGTATAAACTCAAATGCTTTGATCACCTCATCAAAGCGCTTATTCCAACTCCGAGATGCTTCTGCCAGCCCATAAATGGATCGCTGGAGTTTGCAGACTTTCTCAGCATTCTCTAGATCAACAAAACCTTCTGGTTGCATCATATACAACTCTTCCTCAAGGAAACCGTTGAGGAACGCCGTTTTGACATCCATCTGCCAAATTTCATAATCGAAATAAGCAGCTATTGCCAACATGATTCTGACAGACTTAAGCATCGCTACGGGTGAGAATGTCTCATCGTAGTCAACTCCTTGAACTTGTGAAAAACCCTTTGCCACAAGTCAAGCTTTATAGACGGTGACATTACCATTCGCGCCTGTCTTCTTCTTAAAGATCCATTTGTTCTGAATGACCTTTCGCCCTTCAGGTAATACTTCCCAAGTCAATACTTTGTTTTCATACATGGATCCCATCTCGGATTTCATGGCCTCTAACCATTTCTCGTAATCCGAGCCCATCACTCCTCCTTCATAGATCATAGGTTCATTTTTGTCCAACAACATGACCTCCAAGATAGGGTTGCCTTTCTACTCAGGAGTAGTACGCGCCCTTGTCGACCTATGAGGTTCAATAGTAGCTTGATCCGAAGCTTCATGATCATCAGCATTAATTTCCTCTTCTACCGTCGTAGGTTCCACAGAAACATCTTTCTACATTGCGCTACTTTCTGGTTGAAGTAAAGGTTCAATAACCTCATCAAGCTCTATTTTCCTCCCACCCAATTCTTTCGAGAGAAACTCTTTCTCAAGAAATGTTCTGTTCTTAGCGAAAAACACTTTGCCTTCGGATCTGAGATAGAAGGTATACCCGACAGTCTCTTTCAGGTATCCTATGAAGACGCATTTCTCCGCATTGGGTTCCAGCTTTTCAGGAAAAAGCTTTTTGACATAAACATCACATCCCCAAACTTTAAGAAACGACAATTTTGGCCTCTTGCCAAACCATAGCTCATATGGTGTCGTCTCAACAGATTTTGATGGTGCCCTATTTAAAGTGAATGCAGATGTCTGTAATGCATAACCCCAAAACGATAGTGGCAAACCAGCAAGAGACATCATAGAACGCACCATATCTAATAAGGTTCGATGACGGTGTTCGGACACACCATTACACTGTGGTGTTCCAGGCAGTGTCGACTGTGAAACAATTCCACACTGTCTTAAGTGACTGCTAAACTCATAACTCAGATATTCACCTCCTCGATCAGATCGCAGGAATTTAATCTTCTTGTTATGATGATTCTCAACTTCACTCTGAAATTGCTTGAACTTTTCAAATGTTTTAGACTTGTGTTTCATTAAGTAAATATACCCATATCTACTTAAGTCATTAGTGAAGGTGAGAAAATAACAATATCCACCACGCGCTATAACATTCATTGGACCGCACACATCAGTATGTATGATTTCCAAGAAGTCACTCGCCTGTTCCATTCTTCCAGAGAACGGTGTTTTAGTCATCTTGCCCATGAGGCATGGTTTACATGTGTCAAGTGATTCAAAATCAAGTGACTACAAAAGTCCATCAGCATGGAGCTTCCTCATGCGTTTTACACCAATATGACCCAAACGGCAGTGCCACAAGAAAGTGGTACTATCATTATCAACTCTACATCTTTTGGCATCAATGCTATGAACATGTGTGTCATCACTATCAAGATTCAATATGAATAAACCCCTCACATTGGGTGCATGACCATAAAAGATATTACTCATATAAATAGAACAACCTTTATTCTCTGATTTAAATGAGTAACCGTCTCGCAATAAACAAGATCCAGATATAATGTTCATGCTTAACGTAGGCACTAAATAACAATTATTCAGGTTCATCACTAATCCCAATGGTAATCGAAGAGAGAGCGTGCCGACGGCGATCACATCAACCTTGGAACCATTTCCCACGCGCATCGTCACTTCAGCCTTTGCCAGCCTTCGTCTATTCCATAGTTCCTATTTTGAGTTGTAAATGTGAGCAACCGAACCGGTATCAAATACCCAGGCACTACAATGAGAGCTAGTAAGGTACACATCAATAACATGTATATCATATATACCTTGTTTGTCATTGGCCGCCTTCTTGTCAGCCAGGTACTTGGGGCAGTTCCGCTTCCAGTGACCAGTTCCCTTGCAATGAAAGCACTCAGTTTCTGGCTTAGGTCCATGCTTGGGCTTCTTTACAGGAGTAGCAACTGCTTTGCCATCCTTCTTGGTTTTACCCTTCTTGCCCTTGCCCTTGCCATTCTTCTTGAAACTAGTGGTTTTATTGACTAGCAACACTTGATGCTCTTTCTGGATTTCCGACTCAGCGACTTTTAGCATCGCAAACAGCTTGGCGACTGACTTGTTCATCCCGTGCAAGTTATAGTTCATCACAAAGCTCTTGTAACTAGGTGGCAATGATTGAAGAACTCTGTCAGTGATCGCCTCTAACGGAAGGGCAATTCCCAACTCCGCTAGACAAGTTGAATACCCAGACATTCTGAGTATATGTTCACTGATAGACCCATTCTCCTCCATCTTGCAAGCATAGAACTTAGCGGAGGTCTCATACCTCTCGATCCGGGCATTCTTCTGAAAGATAAACTTCAACTCCTGGAACATCTCATATGCTCCATGACATTCAAAATGTCTTTGAAGTCTCGGTTCTAAGCCATACAATATTGCACACTGGACTATTGATTAGTCTCCAGTACGTGCCTCCCAAGCGTTCTTAACGTCTTCGGAGGTCATGTCTTCAGGTTGGTCACCAAGCGGTGCATCAAGGACATATGATTTCTGGGAAGCCGTGAGGATAATCCTCAGATTACGGGCCCAATCAACAAAGTTACTTCCATCATCTTTCAACTTAGCTTTCTCTAGGAACGCATTAAAATTAAGGGGTGCTACTGCGCGAGCCATTGATCTCCAACATAAATATGCAAAGGTTTACTTAGATTATTGTTCAAGATAATGAGTTTAGTTAATCAAATTACTAAAGCTCCCACTCAAATTGACATCCCTCAGGTCATCTGCATGTCACATGATCCAAATTCACCAACTCAAGTCCGATCATCACGTGAGTTGAGGTGGTTTCAATGGTGAACATCATCATGTTGATCATATCTACTATATGACTCATGTTTGACCTTTCGGTCTCTTGTGTTCCGAGGCCATGTATGTACATGCTAGGCTCGTCAAGTTTAACCCGAGTGTTCTGCACGTGCAACACTGGCTTGCACCCATTGTATGTGAACGTAGAGTCTATCACACCCGATCATCACTTGGTGTCTCGACACGACGAACTTTCGCAACAGTGCACACTTGGGGAGAACACAATTCATCTTGAAATTTAAGTGAGGTATCACCTTATAATGCTACCGTCGTCCTAAGAAAAACAAGGTGCATAAAAGGATTAACATCACATGCAAATCATAAGTGACATGACATGGCCATGAACTTGTGCTTTTGATCTCCATCTAGAAAGCACCGAGATGATCTCTATCGTCACCGGCATGACACCATGATCTACATCATCTTGATCTCCATCAACGTGTCGCCATCGGGGTTGTCACGCCCAACATGCTTCTACTACTATTGCTATCGTTTAGCGATAAAGTAAGGCATTACATAGCGCTCAATGATTGACACGCAGGTCATACAATAATTAAAGACAACCCAATGGCTCACGCCGGTTGCCGTACTCATCGACATGCAAGTCATGATAATCTATACATCACATGATCATCTCATACATCACATATATCACATCATGTAATTGGCCATATCACATCACAACATACCCTGCAAAAACAAGTTAGACGTCCTCTAATTGTTGTTGCATGTGTTTACGTGGCTGCTACAGGTATCTAGCAAGAACAATTCTCATCTACGCAAAAACCACAACGGTGATACACTAGTTTCTTTTCAACCTTCTCAAGGACCTCCTTTGTCGAATCCGATCCAACTAAAGTGAGAGAAACTGGCACCCGCAAGCCATCTATGCAACAAGTTGCGGTTGAGGGAACCAGTCTCTCGTAAGCGTACGAGTAATGTTTGTCCGGGACTCTTCATCTCACAATACCGCTGAACCAAAACACGACCAAGGGAGGAAGCAATCTAAGCATCAACGCCCACAAACTCTTTGTGTTCTAGTCGAGATCTCATCTACACATAGACCTAGCTCATGATGCAACTGTTGGGGAACGTTGCATGGGAAACAAAAAATTTCCTACATTCACGCAAGACCTATCCATGGTGATGAGCATCTACGAGAGGGAGAGTGGATCTACGTAGCCATGTAGATCGCTAAGCGGGAAGCGTTAAGAAACACCGTTGGTGTAGTCGAACTTCTTCGCGATCCAAATCACCGAGCATCCTACGATCCAATCACGATCCGTCCTGCGATCCAATCACGATCCGTCCCGCGAACTCGATCACGCTCCTTCCGATCTAGCGCCGACCGGACGACACCTCGGCGTTCAGCACACGTACGGCTTGATGACGATCTCCGCCGTATTGATCCAGCAAGAGGGAGCAGAGAGGAAGAAGGGTTCTCCGGTAGTGTGATGGTGCTCCGGCGATGGTGGTGGAGCTAATCCAGCAGGGCTTCGCCTAAGCACTTCAGAAATCCGATCTAGAAGAGAAACTATGCACCGGAGGAACGGGTAGCATGTGGCTGAAAATTCTATGCAAAAACCATAAAACCTCCAGTATATATAAGAGGGAGGGAGGAGAGGACTTGGCGCAAGGGCCAAGCCTCCTAGGTTCGGCCGAAGTGGGGAGGAGAGGAGGACTCTTCCTCCAATCCTAGTAGGACTAGGATTCCTCCTTTTTGGCCTTTTTTCCACCTTTTCCCTTTGGGCATTTCTTCCCTAGCCGCATGGGCCTAGTGTGGGACTTCCAAAAGCCCACAAAAGGCTGGTATTTATTCTCCCATAGCCCATGAAGCCTCTTGGGTCGAAATACCCCTCCCAATGGTCTCCCGATACACTACCGGCACTCCCGGTACACTACCGATTAGGCCGAAACTTTTTCGGTGACCAAAACAGGACTTCCTATATATGAATCTTTACCTCTGAACCATTCAGAAGCACCTAGTGACGTCCAGGATCTCATTCGGGACTCCGAACAACCTTCGGTCACCACCATACATAACTCTATACTACCGAAACGTCACCAAACCTTAAGTGTGCAGACCCTGCGGGTTCGAGAACTATGTAGACATGACCGAGACACCTCTACGGTCAATAACTAATAGCGGCAACTGGATGCCCATATTGGTTCCTACATATTCTATGAAGATCTTTATCGGTCGAACCTCTATGTCAAGGATTCAGTTAATCCCGTATGACGTTCCCTTTGTTCTTCAGTATGTTACTTGCCCGAGATTCGATCGTCGGTATCTCCATACCTAGTTCAACCTTGTTACCGGCAAGTCTCTTTACTCGTTCCGTAATACAAAATCCTATGACTAACACGTTGTCACATTGCTTGCAAGGCTTATTGTGATGTTGTATTACCGAGTGGGTCCTGAGATACCTCTTCGTCACACGGAGTAACAAATCCCAGTCTTGATCCATGCCAACTCAACAGACACCCTTGGAGATACCTATAGAGCAACTTTATAGTCACCTGGTTACGTTGCGACGTTTGATACACACAAGGCACTCCTGCGATGTTCGTGAGTTGCATGATCTCATGATCATAGGAAGATATACTTGACATGCAGAAAACAGTAGCAATAAACTGACACGATCATATGCTACGTTTGTAGTTTGGGTCTTGTCCATCACATCATTGTACTAGTGATGTCATCCTGTTATCAAATGACATCACATGTCAATGGCTAGGAAACCTTGACCATCTTTGATCAACGAGCTAGTTCACTAGAGGCATACTAGGGACATTGTGTTGTCTATTTACCCACACATGTAATGTGTTTCCAATCAATACAATTATAGCATGGATAAGAAACGATTATCATGAACAAGGAAATATAATTATAAACACTTTATTTATTGCCTCTAGGGCATATTTCCAACACGATGGTGGTCTGACTCTTTTAAACAGCTTTCCGCATGCTTATTTCCTCAAGTACCTTAATGCATGCATGCTGAATTCTGTCACACACCATTTTCATCATGCATTTCAAATTCTTCATATCATATGTTAAATGCGTGTATGAATTACAAGATATAGGGGGAGTTCTCCATGATTTTAACTTGCCATGTGCATTTGAAGTCCAAAGCAAATTACTCAAATATGCACATCTTCAGGGGGAGTTCTTCTATATCTTGCAATCAAATTCCTCAAACTCAATACTTACACTTCATATCATTATCCCTGTTGAAAACTTAACCTATTTGTCATCAATCACCAAAAGGGGGGAGATTGTAAGTGCATCTAGTGCCCCTTAGTGATTTTGGTGTATTGAAGACTTATAGGTTAAGGAACTAATGTGTTTGTGAGTGTACACAGTCTCCATAAGTCGATGGGGAGTTTGATATATTCGGAGATTATCGACCCCTACAAATGTATGTCTTCAATTGAAGACTTTGGTGAAGACTTTGTGAAGACTTTGCTGAAGACTTTGGTATTCCCTGAAGACTTTGAAAATGAAGAAGTTGGTGTGACCTTGAAGATATGAACGAGGACTATGAAGCATGAAGACTTTTGTTTTTGTAGTTTCATTTCCTTTCTTTGAGTCATAGGAAACACCGTACTGTTAAAGGGGGCCGAGGTAATACTAAGGAAAATTTCCAACTGATGCTCAACTCAAAATCCTCAACCTATCCAATCCTTTGAGTGAAGCCTTTGGAAATCTCTTGCAGTTCAGTCAAGTTCTTCAGTGACAGAGACGATGTTCTTCTGGTCTCTGATGAAATTGATCTGACTGAGGAGTTCGGATTTCGCCAGTGCAAATTGCCTACAAGTGAGGAACATGATATGTCCAAGGACTTTCATAGTTCAAAATTCCGACCGTTGTTGTTCTTAGCGCCATCTGTCCCCAAACATAATATCCACATAACGGTCATATCATTGGGGGCATTTATGTCTTATCATGTCAGATTGCACCCTGGCTATAAATAGCCACCCCCACAACCACTAGTTGGTCGGCTGCTCTGAGAGAGAACCGACTCTTGTCATTTGAGAGCAACCCATCCTCCGAGGACTTTGAGAGAAAATCATCAGTGAGGAAAAACCCAAATCCAAACCACCAAACCCAAAGTCATTGAGCATCACTGAAGAAATTGTTCCTGTGTGGAACCGACACTTGTTACCTTTGAGGACTGTGTATCCCCAAGACGGTTAGGCGTCATGGTCTAGTGCATCCTACAGTCAATTGGGGATCATGGAGTGACCTTGGTCTAGAGCATCCACGAGTCAATTGTGGATCGCAAGGTGACCAGTTTTGGAAGTCTACCCTAAAGACTTACCATGAGTGTTGGGCGAGGACTTTGTGACCTTAGCTCAAGGAGAATACGGTAAGGACTTTGTGTCATGGGACTATGTGTCCTCTGGTTTAAATACCAGGCCGCTCCAAACCAGACGTGCGACTGTCACAGTAGTTGGAACTGGGTCATCAAACCATTGGCTTCATCGTGCTACCCGGTTCTATTTCCTCAACCCCTCTATTCCTCTTATACTTGCTCATGAAATTGATCGTTACTGTTTGAAGAATTTGACTGAAGACTTCCACAATTTCCTCACCTCAAATTCTTCAAGTTACCTTGTTCCTCACCTACTTATGTTGTATCACGCTACTTTTAATCTGTGCATGTTTCATTTCATCATGATGACTATAATGTTGCTATGTTTCCCATGCACTTGAGTACTAAATCCGCTGCTAGTTATTCATCACATTACAAATTCCTCAAGTGATGAATTTGTAAAAATCACCTATTCACCCCCTCTAGTTGATATAACACACTTTCAAAGACCTGCATCTACATGCAAGGTATATCAAGAGGAGATCGTAGTGGTTCTTTTGTAGAAAGATATTTTTCCCTGATAACTATATAATAGTCAAATTTTAATCTGTCTTGCTACATTTAATACATATGGCTGAATTGGGCAATCCAATTCCAACCCATCCCCATTATTAATTTTGCCACTCAAAATTCATTAAAGTATCATCTGTCAAGATCATCCAACAACTGTAATGGTCTACCTGCTCAAAGTTGTCCATAACCTGGGGACATGGCTAATCATGATCAGTTTTTACACTCTACAGAGGTTTGCACGCTTTACCCACTAGACTCAACCCAAAGATTGAGACGAAGCCTTTCAGAAGCAGTCACCTCCACCCAATGGCAACTGGTACACCTACTCGCATCTACATCTACTAGCTTTGCCCAGATGAGTCACCCACAACCTACTCAACTAAGCCGGAGCCCATATAGCTCGTAGTTGCGCATGGAAGCTACTAGTCACTAAGTCTGTGTGATCTTTTTGAACCTGGGCGACATTCCACTTACATCTAGAGGGTCGAAACCACGATGTTCTTAAAACCACCCAGCAATACCACATCCGCCCAGAGATGAATTATATATATTAAGTTTCAACACAACTTACATCATAGTCCTCACATATCTCGATGAATACACAAACCAATCCTCGTCTACATAGCATAGCAAGAATAAACCATCACAATCTACATAAGGCTCTACAAAGGTAAAACTTAATAGCAATAACATGGTACCACTGTATTCCTACACATGCATAAGATTGTAATGTGATATAAACTACATGAATACACAAAAAGGTAAAGGATGATCAAGGTGTAACTTACCTTATACATTGTTGCTGAAGTCAATCGCACTCACAATCCTGGCAAGGCTAATATTCGCTCTCCGGACAATCTACACGTTCCAAACAAAGTATCGATAAATAAACAATCAATCGATTAACACCAAAACAAAAAAATCAAATACAAATTCAAACAACAAAATCATATCAGTAGGTACGAATAATCTACATGCTAATAGGATCATAATGCAAAAACAATCAACTTAATTGGGTCAACGGTTTGAAAGATATGGCCTTCGGAAGGTAGAATTCAAATTCACACAAATTAAAAGTTGAATAGTTCAAAAGATTGGAATTTTGGTATACTGGATAGAGGGGATCATGATGAGCAATTTGGCATTGGTTTCATCAATTTTGGATAAATGGTTGCAAAGATATGAAGTTTTGAAAATCAGGAACAAATATGCCATTTTTCTCTATTTAGCAAATATCTTCGCCACATGGCGCAATATGAGTGGCTAGAACCTGTCCACTACGAGGCTAAATGAGTGAGCGTCCGTTAAATATAGGAAAACGGTTCAGGACTAATAAAAGAAAACAGAGATCTAATCCTGGCCACACAGGACAGATCGGACGACGGGAGAGACTCACGAGAGAGATAGGGATGTGCACCTGCCAGAGTTGAAGTAGAACGGCGACACGCGGCTCGGGATCAATGATTCCGATAGGTACAGGGCTCTCTGGAGCTCGGGGGTAGCAGGACAAGATGTAGGGGACTACTGCGAAGTCGAAAACAAACACGGGGATGACCGGGGATTCCTTCAACGTCGGCTATGTCCGGCTGGAGCATGACGGGCGACGGTGATTTTCGGTCAGAGTCGCGGGCGTCGTCCTTATGCTCTTCTATGTGCGTTAGAAGGTGAGGTATAGAGATAAGACAAAGAGTAACAGGACAACGGGGGAAAGAAGCTGCAAGGACCTTCATACATCAACGAAATCGTTGGCAGGAGAAGTGCGTCGAGGTGGAACTCCGACGAGATCAGAACGAGGTCAAACGGGCACGGGAGTCCAAGGTTTTGCCAAAAACTAGTCGAGAAGAGGTTGTGGGTCTTATATATGGTCATAGGCATGAGGGGGAAGCAGCTGATCGACCGTTTCGATGAGGATTTAGATAGGGAGAGGGGTGCTCCAGGACTCCCCGATGAACATGCTTGGAGGAAGGAGATGACAGCGTGGGTTCGGCTCATCAGCGGAAGGGAGAAAGAAAATAAAAAGAAAGAACGGTGTAGTGCGGGGCTGCTCGCTGTTGTTGTTGGGTCGGCCCTTTCTACTGCCGAGTCAAACTACTAGGCCTTACGGCCACTCCTGTAGCGCGCGAGAGCAAGGGATAGAGATGGGCTCCCATTTTAGCCCAGATGAATAGTCGAGCTTCCTGGGATTCCTACTGACTACAAAAGAATCATCTAGAACAAGATAAATAGCAAACAAGATAAAAAATTGCTAGATGTTATACCAAAATATTATTACTAACATAGGACACAGTGAATATTTTGTTCAGTCAAAACATAAAACAAAACACACAAAAACATTTTTATAAAATTTACTTTTGGCTCTATAAATGCTCCCTAATAAACTCAGGTTTATAAATAATTCCCAAAATGTTTTATACTCGAATCAAATATAAAAAACACTCAATGCATTCAAAATATATTATTTTGAAGAAGTCATATTATCTTCTCTCATAGTTGCTTTTGAATATTTTAAATATCCTCAAAATTCAATGCAACATCCAATATAAATCCAAAGATGAGAATACTTAACATCCCAAGAATCTAAATTTTTGGGATGTTACAAATCTACCACCCTTAAAATGAATCTCGTCCCCGAGATTCGAAAAGGTTAGAAATAAGAGGTTTGGGTTGGGATTCTCTTGAATATCCATTGATCAACTGGTTATCGATGGTGCTACCACCCTTAGAATAAAAGTCATGGGGTCTTCAGAAATCTTACTAGTTGATGAAATCCTTCAGGCTGACAGGTCTTGCGCCATTGCTAAATAATTATAATTCTCTCATGGTGGTCATCATGAATTGCTCCTGCAGAAAACTGTCTTGGATTTTTCTCACCGTATAACCTACTTGTGGCAACGATTGCCTTCTACAAGGGTCATATGTCCTACTAGTCTAAGGTTTAGGCTTAATATCATCGTCTCTCTACTATAGGTAAGTCACTCTAGATTTGTCATCCCACGTAACAAGAGGAGATAATAAGAGTAAGTCAGCATGGTGATCAATCCATTCCACATCCAAATCATTACTTTGTACAAGGTTTATTAAATCTCGCATTCTAACACTCGGGCATTCTCACAAGCATTGCAAAAATATTCCCTTGTCCATGAATTAAGTTCAGATAAACCCATTTGTTCCGCATGCCAAACAAAACAACTATTGTTCCTTTCAACTCTCAGGTTTACGTCAACTACTATAAAATGTTGTAGCTTTCTCCAGGCTCCTTCCTTCATCATGATTGTGATTGCTTCCTGGCAAATCATGGTGCATGTGGTTAAGCTTGAACTTCATCACTTGGTTGCATCATCGTCATTCAATCTTTACATTGGAAACTAGTGTAGTTACTCTAACAATGTAGGTCTTGGGTTTAAGGAAAGATAGAATATATATATAGAGAGAGATACCCATACAAACACCACTCTAGTTTTGAAAATAATTTTTGATGAGCAGTTGTCAGTAAAATAACCATAATGATAGCTCACAAATGCATCTAACGATAAATGTATATATATATATCTTGTATCTTCGAAGTCTTTAATGATTGTAGCTTCTCTCTTGCATCAATGAAGAAATATTCGTCACACCAAGTCTCTTCCTAGCTTGCTCTTCTTGAATCTTGAAGCACACTAAATATATAGGGGTCTAAACATCAAAAACTCATTATACGCATAGAAGAAATACCAATCACACCACACGTCATCAATCAATAAAACACACAAAAGTCACACAACACAAGCAAAACCTACAAGTAAGGTCATATCCACAAGAGATAGGATCTCATCCTAGTACACGCGAATCGTTTATCAAACTCAACATAGTACTGGTGGTCTGCTAACTAAAACTCCTCAATGATACTAATAGAACTACAAGGGAAATCTACATTTGAAAAGAAAAGGTATGAGTACGGGAGTAAGAACTAACAAGTAGAGTAAGGTTGCAAAGTAAGTTTTTCACTCCTATGGCTTTTCCTACTCCATTTTTGTAATAGCCCAGGACCAACACTCCAGAAGATTCCCCTTTTATTTCCGTTCTCGTCATGTGTTTGGTCTGGTTGTCACATTCATCATCGCATCATTTGCATCATCTGCATAGCATCGGCATTTTGTCAACATGAGTTTTAAAACTTGCATCCGTTTGTAGCTGCCGGTTCTCTCCGTTCTTGTCGTTTCCCGTTTTGAGACCAACCACACATGCACGTGCCCGTGGCATCGATTAAAATATTGTTTTTAAAAGTGCCATTAAAATATTCTCGGACTGGGTTGAAGCTTGGCGTGCGATCTTGTTATAGCGTAGGTAGATCGCCTGCCAAATTTCATCGCATTCCAAGTTTGTTTGATACCCCATCGGTCAACCGCAGCAGTGCGGTCATCGGTTATTCGTCGGATGTTTTTGATGTTTTAAAACTCGTGCCATGGGCCAACCTCTCCCTCTCTCCTCAGCCCACACCCCCTCTACATGGCCCACTACCACCCTGCTAGCCCCCTCCGCTTCTCGACCGTCGGATCGACATCCAATGGTCCAAAAACAGATAATATTTGCAAACCCTAGCCCCTAAATGCTATAAATAGACCCCCACCTACCTAATCTAGCCTAAACCCTAATCACGGCCTCTTTTTCCATGCTTGAACCCAAGCCGTCGCCCTGTCTCCCTCCTCCAGCCGCCGGGCCCGCCCGAGCCCGCGAAGCACATCTGGGCCCGGATCCCGCTGCCGCTCAAGGGAGGGCGCCCCCTGTGCCCGAGTTAGATCGAGGGGAAGCCCCTCGATCTAGCGTGCCAGCCGTCGCCAACCCGCGTCCCCACCGCCCGACAGCCAGAACCTCGCCGACGGCAACCTCGCATCCCCCTCTACTCCTCCTTCCCCTGTCCCTCTCCCCCTTTATCCTCCCTCTCCCTCTCATCCATCTCTCTTCCCGTGACCAGGAAGCATGGACGCCACCCCTTCAAGCTTCGCTGCATCGCCGCATCGCCGGAGGAGCTTCGCTGCCCTAGATCCGGTCGGGATCGAGCCCCTCAGCCTCGATCTAGCGCCCCTCGCCAAGACCCCGTCGGAACCCCTGCCAAGCTCTTCCGCCGGAGGTTCCAGCTGCCTTAGCCTCGCCCGATCTAGGAGAACGACGAGATCTGGCGCCCGCTCGCCCGCGTTGACCGAGCCGGCCACAGCGCATGGCCCAACTCCAACCCCCATCAACCAGCTACGGGCCAAGCCCATGGTGAGCACAGCCAGCCTTCCCTATCCGACTCGCAGGCATCATATAGCTATCTATCGCTCATGCCTCTATTTTGGACCTGTTGTTGATTCGGCCCAGAGTGTGTCTTTTTTTCCTGCGTGTGATTTTTCTAATTATTCCAGGATAATAAAATTGTAGAAAAAGCCCTAAAATCATGCATCTAATAACTTTAAAACCGTACGTCGGATTAAAGTGTTTTATATGTCAAAAATGCTTAGAAAAATGTGTAGATCAATTATATGCCATTTTCATCCATGCCAAAAGTACTTAAACTTCATGTTTGCATCATTCGCGTAAATGCCATATTTTGCATTGCACATATATGTTTTACCGTGCATCAAATTCAATCCCTCTAGGAATAATGTGTGGATGACTATTATCGCATTTTCATGCATGCTAATGATATTGGTGTGATTGTTGCATTTAATTGCATGAATTGCATGTTAATCGGTTTATGTCATAACTTGCATAATTAAATGTGACATATTTTCCTACTTGAACCTATCATATTATATATGTTTTCAGGTTAGAAAAATCGATATAATTTATCTGTGCATTGAGTTTTGTCATTTGAGCATTTTTATGTGCATGTCACTTTTTCTGTGATGCTCTTTTGTCTATTTCGTGTGATTTAATCCATGCATGATATGAAATAATTTTGAACATGAGATATGCCCTGTGATATGTGCACTAGCACCTGGTCTTTTTGCTTGCCATAGAAATGCATGTTTAGGTGTTGTTTTCTTGTTGTCAACATCCTATAAAAATTGTGCTGTTTTGAGATGCTAAAATATTTCTAAGTCTGGAATCTGTAACGTTTTGTTGTTGTCTTGCCATGTTTTTTGCTAGTGATCTAGAACCCCTTTCGGGTAGGTGTAATGGAGTTATTTGTAGTTGATAATGCCCTTTAGTATGCGGTTAAGTTTCATGCCATAATATGACCTGTAGCATATAGTTTTACTGTTGTCAATATGCCTTCGTGATAAAAACTGCACTGTCAAAAGCTGGGTTATTTTCACGAAGTCTGAAAACTGCTTAGTTCAATATGCCATGTTGTGAGCTCCCTACCATGTGATCCATGCCTCGTTTGAGTATGATATGTGAAGATGAAATGAAGTGTGTGTTATATGCTACTTCCCCATGTTTAGTTTGCGCATTTTAGGATCTTGTAACTTGTTGTTTTCATGCGTGCAAAATGCTATGTTTTTGTTTTGGGTAGATTTCATATAAAACTTGTGTTGGTTGTTGTGGTTGATCCGTAGCTCCGTTTTGGACATGCCTCATATGAAACTAGCTTAGAATTTCATGTAGAATCATATTATTTTGTTGCATCCATGTTTTGAAGTGCTTGTGGTTGTCATTTTCATGCATTTTGCATTCATGGCATATCCATCTTGTGTTGCTCATATCTTTTAGACCGTAGCTCCGTTTGAGATGTTCCATATATGTAAATCGACTAGAATGACATGTAGAATGGCATGGTGTACTTTATTCTATCGTTTAACAAATATTAAATACGGCTAGTTCAGATCTGGACCAATTTCGAAATTAACACATGAGGTCGTTTCAGAAATACTATAAGTTGTTTCTGACCTCATTGAAGATAGTGTAGTTTACTTATGCTTCACCTCTTGCCATGTCTAACAACATTTAACATTGATGAGTACCTAAACGGGAGTGAACTAAATAATTTGAACCTAGAGTTTCGTCAATATGCAACTCGTTGCATATTGAGCTTCACTTAATGTGTAGGAGTTGTTCGATGTTCTTTGCCATGCCTTGCATATTTAAACCGCACATGCATCATATTTGTCTGCGCATCGTGTCATGCATATGTTGTGGTGTTCCATGTGTTGATTGTTGTTTTGGATTGTTCCTTCTCCATAGAGTTCTGAAAGCGTCCGGAGTGTGAGGATTCGTTCGACTATGTTGGCTCGTCTTCTTCATGGACTCGTTCTTATTCCAAGTGGGATCTCAGGCAAGATGACACATTTCCCTGGATACCACTACTATCATTTCTATGCTACTTGTTCCGCTTTTATCGTTATGTCACGCTACCTACCACTTGTTTGTCAAGCCTCCCAACGTTGCCATGAAAGCCTCTAACCCCCCACCTTCCGAGCAAACCTTTACTTGGCTATGTTACCGCTTGCTCAGCCATTCTTATAGCGTTTCTAGCTGTACGTGCAATTTCGTCCATGTGTCAACATGGACATTCTTTTGTTATATCACAATATTATTGCTATTTAATTTAATGACATATATACTTGGTAAAGGGTGGAAGGCTTGGCCTTTTTCTTGGTGTTTTGTTCCGCTCTTGCCGCCCCTAGTTACTTGTGAACCGGTGTTATGTTCCATAATTGAGCGCTCCTAACATGCTCGGGGTTGTTATGGGGACCCCCTTCATTTTCGTTTTAGGATAAAACTTGTCTAGCAAGGCCCATGTCACACCCAAGATGCGCGCCTATCCATATTAAGGCACAGGGGCCTTGCAAGGAATAGAGGTGCATCTCGTTGTTCAGAAATATAGCATCATTACATCATACATACAAGAAGAGATGAGTATATGAGTTGGCTTACACTCGCCACATACTAAATTACAATTCCACACAACAGTTCAAACATAAATATGAAGACAGGGTCCGGCTACGGACGAAAAAAACGATAAAAGCAGATGCAATGATACTATCTCGCTAGTCCCGAAGATCACGACCATGGTCCTCTACTCATCCGGATAAGTCACGTACATCCTGCCTCTTTCCTCGTCATACTCCCACTGGTGCTGCATCAGATCATCCTGCACGAACTCATCAGTACCTATACCTGGATTGTTGTAGTAAAATATGAGCCACAAGGACTCAGCAATCATGCGCCCGGATACCGAGACTATTCAAGCTTAAAGGTTGGGATGGGGTATGTGTTTAGTTTGCATAAACACTAAGCATTTATGGTGGCTAAACTTACGTAACTTGAAGATAAATATGTGGCCTACGATGAACGATCGAATCTGGAATGACCTCTATGAGATCCGGAACACTTACTTATGTCAATCATAACCCCACCGTGTTCTCTCTCGGATCATGTTCACGAGCAGAGATGATCACGGTTACTCACACAGTTGGTGCATTTTATTAGAGTTTACTTCAAGTTAACTATAACCGGCTGTTAAACAAATATCGAAGTTGCCACATAACCGCGGGCACGGCTTTCCGAAAGATTTGACCCTGTAGGGGTCCTCCAACTAGTCCATCACAAATTAACCACACACCGCGGGAATAGTCTCGACCACCGATCTCGCGATCATCCTAGGCAACTCCAAAGGAATTCCAACACCTCGAGATAACCCGAAGAAAGTCAGAGCCCTCACGCAAGACACTCGATAAAGGTAAAACAAGTCCAGCAAGATCTCCCGACGTGTCGACAAACCCGATAAGAGCTGCGTATCTCATTCTCAAGACATGGCGGATGGGCTAAGTTTCTGGCTGACACACCCGTTGGTGGCCCCGGCTACTGCCATTTTGGACCAACACTCATGTGGAGCACTGGCCCGGGTTGTTGAATTAATCCACGGGGTAGCTAGTCCCTATGCAAATTTTATTAAGTTGTTTAGCAAATGTAGTACCAAAGTTAGGTCTTTCCAGACAAGTTTCAATCTTAACCGAATAAACAAGGGGGTCCCCATAACAACCCCGACCATGTTAGGAGCGCAAAGTATGGAAACATAACACCGGTAACAAGAAAACTATGGCGGTAACAGCGGAACAAAACACCCAGCAAAAGGCCAAGCCATCCACCAATACCAAGATATATATGTGCATTAAATTAAATAACAGATAATATTGTGATATGAAAAATCCATGTTATCACAATGAACAACCTGTACCTGCAACTAGAACGCTATAAGAGGGGCTGAGCAACGGTAACTTAGCCAATCAAAGGTTTTCTAGGATGTGGAGGGTTAGACGCTATCATGGCAAATCGGAGGTTGGCATTCAAGTGGTAGGTAGTGCAATTGTAATGATAAGAGCGAGACAACTAGCAAGCAAAAATAGTATCGGGATCCGGGTACGATCATCTTGCCTATTGGTTCTTCAGTGGAACAAGTAGCGGGATCCTCGTAGTTGTACTCACCTGGCTCGTCGTACTCAAGTTCAATGTTCGCGTCTACCCAAAAGAAACACCAAGAATAAACAAACAACCATGGTGCAATGCACAAGAAAGAATGATGCATGATTATTCGAAGAGTTTCAACATGGCAATCCTAACTAGTCATGTTTCACATGCAAAGGATTGGTTATTAATGAATCTGCACAGAACCTTGTGTTAAGTTATTTAGACGTTCATGAACATGAAAAATCTGGATGCATCATGCACAAACAATAAAAATTCATATGAAGAACGTAAGAAACGGAGTTACGGTTCTCACGATACGCTCACGACAAGATACGAAGGCAAAACACAAGACAAGAAGGACCTAGCTATTCGTTGGCATTCCAAGGTAGCCACTGGTTAGGCAATGAAAAAACAACCACAATAGAGCCAAATATCAAGAAATTCCATGTAGTATAGCTCCCACAAGTCAGAAAACAATAAAACAAACAATCTGCCACAAAAGAGCAACATAGCAACTTTCGCCGCCAACCACTTGAGCTAAAGGAATCCTACAGCAACTAACAAGGTATTGACAGAAACTACATAACATGCGTATCAACTTATCCAACTACACAATCTAGAAAGGCTGCACACATCAATAAGCATGAAGCTCACATGTTGGCATAATGAAACAGAAATCTGGGACTTAGTGAAAATAACAGTTTTCTGGAATCTGAGTTAACCTGATTGCAAGTTGATAGCAGAAACTAATGGTGATTGAGACCACCTCATGGCACGAAAACTAACAGGATGCTAGAAGACAACATATACTTCAAAACACTAGCACCGAGCTTGAGCTAATTCACAACATATCACAAGATAGCAACCACTCTTCATGGCATAAAAATAACAGCAGATTCTCAGACTTGGAAATATTTGGCATGGTTGAAGACATCAACTTTTTAGTGGCTACTTTAGAGCATGGTTCCCACTTATTTGCAAGTTGATCATGACAAAGATAAATACCATGGCATTCTACACATCAAAGACTACCATATTCATGTTGACACAAACATCATAGCATGCATGGATTAAACATAGCAAAAATGAAAAAATGGCATTATGAGGTAAAATGACATTGTTGTCAAACTTGCTCAAAATACCAAACCAATAACACCAATGAATTCCTAGGATTTTTCTACCCCAAATTCATGTATCATACCCCTATTGTCACATGGAGCATCATGGCAAAAACTACATACCAAATCACCATCCACTATTATAAGTGAAAACTTACCCTAAATGCTCATGAACATAAATGAGCCTATCCAGATTTGGCAATATTGCTATAACAGGAAAAGAGCTGAATATCACCAATAAAACAACATGACACACATCAACATAGATAGGGTATGACAAGTGGGGCATGGCCCACTTGTCACACACACACACACAAACCTACACACCACTACCACCCATACACACACATGGCAAATATGCACAAGTGCATATGGACACACCCACACTCATGAACACGCACACCACTATGTGTGTGGGTGCTCATCACACACACCTGTGCACACATATATCCACAAGTCCATATATGCACATACACATGCATGTAGCACCACACTCACACACATACACTCACACACATATATGTATTCAAGCCCACACACACACATATACTACACATACACATGTATATCTAAATAGAAAAGGAAAAAACAATCATCTATCATGTAAGTATACACATACACACACATACATGCCACATATCAAAGAAAGAAAACAAAAAAACAAAGAAAAGAAAAAACACAAAAAAGGGGGGTGTGCGGGGTCGAACCCCAGACCTCTGGTCTGCACCCCCGAGCCGGTTGCCACTGCGCTACGGCACGATCTCTGACCAAGTAGGGAACTTTCCCCTCTAATACTAACAACGACGCGTACTCTGACGAAACTGAAGAAACACCAGCAACACGGGCATGGCGGCGACGATTATGGGCGACGCGGGGCTCTCCAGCGGCGCAGACCACCAGCGGGGAGAACGGGGTCCTAGCGGAACCCATCTCCGCACCAAACGACGGCTGGACACGGCGACAAAGAGGCGCTCGATCTCGAGTTGTTTCTCAGCTCGGGGCATGGCGGAGACGACCACGGCGGCGATAGGACGCGGGCCTATGCGAGGCGGGAAGGCTGCAGCGACGGGCGGCTCACCTAGGGGCTGCTCGGTGACACGGGGGCGCGGGGACGGAGAGGAAGAAGACGAAGAAGGGCAGCGGCGATGCTTCTTCGCTTGCGGATGACGGCGACGACGGGGCGGCGCTATAGGGGTGATCCTCAGCCCCTAGCACCAGGAACAGAACGCGGACGTCACCCACGAGCTCCATGCCATCTCCGACAGCGACGAGCTGGTCACTGGAGTCGACGATGACGACCCAACGAAAGCCACATGCGCGCTACTGTTCTCTGAACCCGCTCTTTGCACCTACCTGACGAAGAAGAAGAGGGGAGGAGGAGGGAGAAGGGAAGCAGCGGCGGCAAGGGGGGAAGAGGAGGAAAACCTAGGGATCCGCGCACTTAAGTAGGGGGTCGGCCTCGACGTCCGTGAGCTCCTCTCACGGCATCGACACGCGCCCACTTGCTGATCTCTTTGCTCTCTCTCTCTCACGCGCACTGACGGAGGACGACGGGGCAGGTTGTCATCCCCTTGCGAGTGGGCTGGGCCGCGAGGAAGGACTCGGCCCAGTCACTGCCTCTCTTGCACACTCACCAAACCAGCAGGGCTTTATTTTTAAAATAAAAAGCTAACCTAGAAAAAACCCACAGAATTAAATAAAAGGAGATTTGGGAAACCAAAAATACTTTTACCCTAGCACAATTGCAACATATTTTTAAATAATTACAAGAGGTTTTTTCCCAACAAGTATTTTAAATACATAACAATTAAAACAGCCCATGTGATTTAAAGCCCAAACATCATATAGCTCACAACAACAAAAGAAACACACACACAATTATTAAAATATTGTAGGCTACCTCCTGAACATTTTAAAACAATATTATTAGCAGGTTAATCCTGTTGATAAAATGCCCATGGAATAAAAGGTAAAGGTTGGGTTTGTTTGAAAAGAATAAGAGAGGGGGAAGAGAAGGAGTGTTGCACCACCCACACTCTAATCACAACACAAAACAAGATCACTCTCAACACAACAAGGTCACAAAGCACATCCAAACAAAGGCATGGCATGATGATGAATGATATTATGCATGATGCATGAATGCATGAGACAAGGCATGACAAGGAGCAAACTCATTTCATAACTCATGACAACAAGGTTCACTTAAGATTACATGCCCAACAAGGTAGGGACAACACTTGGGCTGACACAACTCTCCCACACTACAAGAGGATCTTGACCCTAGATCTAAGAACGAAAGAACTCTGTTAATTCGGAACAAAGAAGGTCCTCACGTTCCCAAGTAGCTTCTTTGTCAGAATGATGAGAGCACTTCACCTTGAGGAATTTGATAGATTTGTTGCGAGTCTTATGTTCAGTTTCTTCGAGAATTGCCACTGGATGCTCACGATAAGAGAGGTCTTCTTGGAGATCAATGTCTTGGAGGTCAATGGTACACTTGGGAGTCTTGAAGCACCTCCGGTGCTGAGAAACATGGAAGACATGGTGCACATTTGCGAAATTTGGAGGAAGCTCTAGTTGATATGCAAGTCCACCTCTCTTTCCAACAACTTTGAAAGGACCAACAAAGCGAGGAGCTAGCTTCCCTTTAATTCCAAACTGCTGAGTGCCCTTCATGGGAGAGACTCCGAGATAGACTAGATCATCCACTTGAAAGCAAACATCCCGATGTTTGTTATAGTAATAACTCTTCTGTCGGGACTGAGCTACTTTGAGGTTCTCACGAATGACACGGCACATCTCTTCTGCTTCGGTGATCATGTCGTTGCCCAATATTTGACGCTCACCGGTTTTAGACTAGTTAAGCGGGGTACGACACTTCCTGCCATAGAGAATCTCGAAAGGGGCCTTGCCTGAGCTAGCCTGAAAGCTATTGTTGTATGAGAATTCAGCATATGGAAGGCAGCCTTCCCACTTCATGCCGAACGAAATCACACAGGCTCTAAGCATATCTTCAAGGATCTGATTGACTCCCTCAACTTGACCACTTGTCTGCGGATGGAACGCAGTGGTAAAACGAATCTTGGTACCCATAGCAGTGTAGAAGGACTCCCAAAACTTGGAAGTAAATAGGCTTCCACGGTCAGATGGAATGAGCTGAGGAATACCATGCAAACATACTATCCTTGACGTATACAACTCTGCAAGCTGAGCTACCAAGATAGATTCTTTGCCTGGCAGGAAATGAGCAACTTTTGTCAGCTTGTCGATAACCATGAAGATGGCATCATTGCCTCTCTTGGACTTGGGAAACCCAGTGATGAAATCCATCTCCACATGATCCAATTTCCACTCTAGGATAGGCAAAGGCTGAAGAAGACCTGCTGGACGTTGATGCTCCGCCTTCACTCTGCGACAAACATCACACTCGTTCACGAACTGAGCAATTTCACGTTTCATGTGAGTCCACCAGAAGGTTTGCTTGAGATCCTGATACATCTTGGAACTGCCTGGATGAATGGATAGAAGAGAATTATGTGCTTCGTCCATGATAACCTTTTTAAGATCACCTTTTGGAACCACCAGACGATCCTCAAAGAACAAGGTGTCTCTGTCATCAACGCGAAAGCACTTATACTTCGGAGTGCCCTTGGCCACACCTTTCTTCACTTCCTTCACCATAGCGTCAAGAAGATGCGCTTGGTGAACCTGATCTTCCAGAGTCGGTGAGACTTCAAGATTGGCAAGAAATCCTTGTGGAATCTTTTGAAGGTTGAGCTTGCGGAAGGCTTCACAAAGCTCGGGTTGAAGAGGCTTCAGGATGAGACTATTGCAGTATGCCTTATGGCTGAGCGCGTCTACAATGACATTTGCTTTTCCAGGAGTATACTCAATGCTTGGATTGAAGTCCTCAAGCACTTCCACCCAACGAGACTGCCGAAGATTAAGATTGGGTTCAGTGAAAATGTACTTCAAGCTCTTGTGATCGGTGTACACCTCAACTGGTCTACCCAACAACAAATGCCTCCAAGTCATTGGAGCATGCACAACTGCCGCCAACTCGACATCATGAGTGGGGTAGTTCTTCTTGGCAGACTTCAACTGATGCGAGGTATAAGAAACAATCTTCTTATCTTGCATGAGAAAACCACCAAGACCTTGGAGAGAGGCATCGCAGAATACTTGGAAAGGCTTTGATTGCTCAGGAGGAACAAGAACTGGAGCTAAAGTCAGACTCTGCTTGAGCGTATTGAACGCCACATCACACTCAGGAGACCAAACATACTTGACACTCTTCTGGAGGAGATTGGACAGAGGCTTAGCAATTTGAGAGAAGTTCTCCACGAATATTCTGCAAAAACTAGCAAGCCCGAGGAAGCTACGAAGCTGCTTCACATTTCGAGGAGGCTCCCACTTTAAGATTGCCTCAACTTTATCAGGGTGCACTTTAATTCCCTCGACAGAGATCACATGCCCAAGGTACACCACTTCATTGAGCCAAAACTCACACTTGGAAAACTTCGCATAGAATCGATGCTCTCTTAAGTTGTCAAGCACAAGGCGGAGATGCTTTGCATGCTCTTCTTCTGTCTCCGAGAACACAAGGATATCATCCAAATAGACCAAGACGAACTCATTCTTGAAAAGAGAGAAAATGAAGTTCATCATTCTTGAGAAGGTTGGAGGAGCATTTGCAAGACGAAACGACATGACGGTGTACTCATAAGAGCCAAAACTCGTCCTGAAAGCGGTCTTAGGAATATCTTCTTCGCGAATGCGAATCTGATGATAACCCATGCGAAGATCAAGCTTCGAGAAAACCTCGGCACCTTTCAGTTGCTCAAACAACTCATTGATGTTGGGAAGTGGGTACTTATTTCTTATTGTCTTCTTGTTCAATGGACGATAATCGACACAAAGCCGATCCATGCCATCCTTCTTCTTGACAAACAAAACACCAGAACCCCATGGAGAAGAACTTGGTCTGATCAAACCCAGACGTTCTTGTTCATCTAGCCGCTTCTTCAACTCTTTCAGCTCTTTGGGGCCAAGTTTATAAGGGCGCTTCCAAACCGGTTCAGTTCCGGGCTCGAGATCAATCATGAACTCGACTAGCCGATAAGGAGGCATTCCTGGCAATTCTTCTGGAAAGATATCTTCATACTCATTAACCACCGGAATTTGAGAAATCACCGAGATTTCACCCTTCTCATTAAAAGCAAAGAGACAGATTGTGTCATCGCGAGCCGCAAAAATAATCACATCTTCTGAAGGATGAGTCAGCTTGACTTCTTTTGCTTGATAATCAACATAAGCCTTATTCATAGCCAGGAAGTCCATGCCCAAAATACGGTCAATGTCTGAATTACGGAGAACAATCGGAGAAGCCAGAAAAGAATAATTGCCCATCTTGATAGAAACATCCGGAACAACCAAACGAGAATTCAACATCTTCCCGGGAGAAACTATAGTCATAGGCTTAGATAACTCATTCAAGAAGAATTCATGCTTAGCAACAAAAGGTCTAGATATTAATGAATGCGATGCACCAGTATCGAATTGACTTTGATATTACCCATGATCACTTGGGAAGAAACCTCTGCCTCTGTTGCATTCACCATATTCACTCTTGCGGTCTTGGGATTATGCTTCACCATAGCATTGCCTCGAGGCCTGACTGGAGGAGGAGGCGGAAGACGCCGCTGGTTGCACTTGTTTGCATAGTGACCCTTCTGGCCACACTTGTGACAAGTCACCTCTAAAAGCGGACGAACATTGCCTGGAGGAGGAACAAGAACTTCCTTGGACGCCTGGGGTCTCTGCTGAAATCCTAGGTCGGGTGGGTGGGAAGAACCACGGCCACCGAACTGCTTCTGCTGCTGAGGAGGATGAAACGGAGGAGGATTTGGCACCCAATACTTCTGCTTCTTAGGAACCATCTGAGAGCTGGAAGAAGACGAATATGAATCCCTTGAACGCTTCTTTGAGTTCTCCAACTTGAGCTGAGTTGCCTCGACCTTCAAAGCCATGTTGTAGAACTGATCAAACTCACGAGGCTCTTGAAGAACTAGGCCTGGCAGAAGCTCATCCTTGAGACCACCTCTGAACTGATAGATCATCGCCTTGTCGTCTGGAACATTTTGCTTAGCATAGTAGGCTAGATTCTGGAACTCGATGTTGTACTGATAGACAAACTTGCTTCCCTGCTTCAGGTGCCTGAACTTCTCACGCATATCCTCGACAAAGCTTGTCGGAATGTAATGGGCCCTGAAGTCACGACAGAAATCGTCCCATGTAACAACACGATCGCCCCTGGAATCCTTGTACTGCTGCCACCAATCAGTTGCCTGACCCTTGAGCTGGAACGATGCAAATCTGACAAAGTCCTCTGGCCTGACATTGCTACACTCAAAATGCTTACTCATATCACGAAGCCAATCATCAGCATCAACAGGCTGCTCACAACAGGTGAAAGACTTGGGCTGGTTGGCAAGGAACTGATTGAGCCTCGCAAACTGAGGTTGATTCTGAAAATTCCCTTGAAAGCCTTGTTGACCCTGATCTCTTCCTTACAAACTCCTGATCAACATCTGAGTGTTCGCATTGGTTGCAGCCATCATAGCTTGCCAAGCTTCTGGAGGAGGAGGCGGTGGCGTGGGTGGTGGAACATCAGCCTGCTCCTCACCACGACCCGGATTGTTGCGAGTTGGTGGAGCCATCCTGAAGATGGACAAAAACATCAGCACCTCATTGATAAGATGAATTCAATAGCCGAATCAAATTCTTGAAAGAATTGCACAAATAACATCATAACCTTCCTACTGGAAAATTAGTAAGAATGCTTCTTCGGTTTATGATAACATCATCAGATATTAGAAGCCACTTGCAATAACACAAAAGTATTGAGCCAATGTATCTCGGAACAAATGTATATGCCCACATACATCTGAAGAAGATGATCCTAGATAACTACAGGATTTCCCACCTAAGAACTTCCAAAAACTTTCTGGTTATGCAATCCGGTGTGGGGGATAAAGGGAGGAAATATCTCACACAACTAGCAATCCTACACCCCAACTGTATCTGTCCTTCAACACATAACTAGAGGCTTCCGCAAATTCATCTAACTCAAATCCTCGAATTCACAATGATACTAAACCATGGTGGTACCCTGGACGCCTCCCCAGTACTGGGTGACTCCGACCTTATCTCACCACGACAAGTATTGAAGCTGAATGATAATGATGTGCCAAAAATTCCCAGGAGCTCAACTCCCCGGAAGAAATCAAGTCAGAAAGGAGGCACCAAGACAGAACTCCGTCACATCGGTATCATATAGTTTCCAAAATACCCGCGTGATCCTAAAAAAATTGAGCACGAAGAGGAGTAGAATCAAAATTCCTAAGTCGAATAAATCACCAGAGCATAGAAGAGGAGTAAAAAGAATCCTACTCTCTGATATAACTAGACTCAGAATAGTGTTTACTAGACTCGACTCGGCCAAGTTCGATCAAGCAAAGGGCTCCTATGGTCGTATGGCTCTAAATACCAACTTGTCACGCCCAAGATGCGCGCCTATCCATATTAAGGCACGGGGCCCTCGCAAGGGATAGAGGCGCATATCGCCGTTCGCAAGTATAGCATCATTACAACATACATACAAGAAGAGATGAGTATACGAGTTGGCTTACACTCGCCACAAACTAAATTAAAATTCCACACAAGAGTTCAAACATCAATATGAAGACAGGGTCCGGCTATGGATGAAAACAAACGATAAAAGTAGATGCGATGATACTATCTCGCTAGTCCTAAAGATCACGACCGTGGTCCTCTACTCATCCGGATAAGTCACGTACATCCTACCTCTTTCCTCGTCATACTCCCACTGGAGCTGCGTCAGATCATCCTGCACGGACTCATCTGTACCTATACCTAGATTGTTGTAGTAATCTGTGAGCCACAAGGACTCAGCAATCATGCGCCCGGGTACCGAGACTATTCAAGCTTATAGGTTGGGATGGGGTATGTGTTTAGTTTTCAGCAGCACTAAGCATTTATGGTGGCTAAACTTACGTAACTTGAAGATAAATATGTGGTCTACGATGAACGATCGAATCTAGAATGACCTCTATGAGATCCTGAACACTTACTTACGTCAATCATAACCCCACCGTGTTCTCTCTCAGATCATGTTCATGAGCAAAGACGATCACAGTTACTCACACAGTTGGTGCATTTTATTAGGGTTTACTTCAATTCAACTATAACCGGCTGTTAAACAAATATCCAAGTTGCCACATAACCGCGGGCACGGCTTCTGAAAGATTTGACCCTGTAGGGGTGCTCCAACTAGTCCATCACAAATTAACCACACTCCACAGGAATAGCCTTGACCACGGATCTCGGGATCATCCTAGGCAACTCCAAAGGAATTCCAACACCTCGAGATAACCCGAAGAAAGTCAGAGCCCTCACGCGCAAGACACTCGATAAAGGTAAAACAAGTCCAGCAAGATCTCCCGCCATGTCGACGAACCCGATAAGAGCCGCCTATCTCATTCTCAGGACACGCGGATGGGCTAAGTTTCCGGCTGACACACCCATTTGTGGCCCCGTCTACTGCCATTTTGGACCAACACTCATGTGGAGCACTGGCCCGGGTTGTTGAATTAATCCACGGGAGAGCTAGTCCCTATGCAAATTTTATTAAGTTGTTTAGCAAATGTAGTACCAAAGTTAGGTCTTTCCAGACAAGTTTCAATCTTAACCGAATAAACAAGGGGGTCCCCATAACAACCCCGAGCATGTTAGGAGCGCAAAGTATGGAAACATAACACCGGTAACAAGAAAACTATGGCGATAACAGCGGAAAAAAACACCCAGCAAAAGGCCAAGCCATCCACCAATACCAAGATATATATGTGCATTAAATTAAATAACATATAATATTGTGATATGACAAATCCATGTTATCACAATGAACAACCTGTACCTGCAACTAGAACGCTATAAGAGGGGCTAAGCAACGGTAATTTAGCCAATCAAAGGTTTTCTAGGAAGTGGAGGGTTAGACGCTATCATGGCAAATCGGAGGCTAGCATTCAATTGGTAGGTAGCGTAATTGTAATGATAAGAGCAAGACAACTAGCAAGCTAAAATAGTATCGGGATCCGGGTACGATCATCTTGCTTGTTGGTTCTTCAGTGGAACAAGTAGCGGGATCCTCGTAGTTGTACTCGCCTGGCTCTTCGTACTCAGGTTCAACATTCGCGTCTACCCAAAAGAAACAGCAAGAATAAACAAACAACCATGGTGCAATGCACAAGCAAGAATGATGCATGCTTATTCGAAGAGTTTTAGCATGGCAATCCTAACTAGTGATGTTTCACGTGCAAAGGATTGGTTATTAATGATTCTGGACCAAACCTTATGTTAAGTTATTTAGACATGCATGAACATGGAAAATATGGATGCATCATGCAAAAATGATAAAAATTCATATGAAGAACGTAAGAAACGGAGTTACGGTTCTCACGATACACTCACGACAAGGTACGAAGGCAAAACACAAGACAAGAAGGACCTGGGCTATTCCTTGGCATTCCAAGGTAGACACTGGTTAGGCAATAAAAAACCAACCACAATAGAGCCAAAGATCAAGGAATTCCATGGAATATAGCTCCCACAAGTTAGAAAACAATAAAACAAACAATCTGCCACAAAACAGCAACATAGCAACTTTCGCAGCCAACCACTTGAGCTACAGGAATCCTACAGCAACTAACAAGGTATTGACAGAAACTACATAATATGCTTATCAACTTATCCAACTACACAATCTGGAAAGGAGGCAGACATTAATAAGCATGAAGCTCACATGTTGACATGATGAAACAGAAATCTGGGACTTAGTGAAAATAACAGTTTTCTGGAATCTAAGTTAACCCGATGGCAAGTTGATAGCAGAAACTAATGGTGATTGAGATCACCTCATGGCATGAAAATTAATAGGATGCTAGAAGACAACATATACTTCAAAACACTAGCACTGAGCTTGAGCTAATTCACAACATATCACAAGATAGCAACCACTCTTCATAGCATAAAATAACAGCAGATTCTCAGACTTAGAAATATTTGGCATGGTTGAAGACAACAACATTTTAGTGGCTACTTTAGAGCATGGTTCCCACTTATTTGCAAGTTGATCATGACAAATATAAATACCATGGCATTCTACACATCAAAGACTACCATATTCATGTTGACACAAACATCATAGCATGCATGGATTAAACATAGCAAAAATGACAAAATGGCATTATGAGATAAAATGACATTGTTGTCAAACTTGCTCAAAACACCGAACCAATAATACCAATGAATTCCTAGGATTTTTCTACCCCAAATTCATGTATCATACCCCTATAGTCACATGGAGCATCATGGCAAAAACTAGATAGCAAATCACCATCCACTCTTATAAGGGAAAACTTACCCTAAATGCTCATGAACATAAATGAGCCTATCCAGATTTGGCAATGTTTCTATAAAGGGAAAAGAGCTGAATATCACCAATAAAAAAACATGACACACATCAACATCGATAGGGTATGACAAGTGAGGCATGGCCCACTTGTCACACACACACCCAAACCTACACACCACTACCACACATACACACACACATGGCAAATATGCACAAGTGCATATGGACACACCCACACTCATGAACACACACACCACTATGTGTGTGGGTGCTCATCACACCCACACTCATGGACATGGCAGCAAGGAGGCGCTCGAGCTCGAGTTGATGCTCGTCTCGGGGCATGCGGGAGATGACCATGGCGGCGATAGGACGCGGGCCTATGCAAGGGGGGAGGCTGCGACGACGGGCGGCTCACCTAGGGGCTGCTCGGTGACGTGGGGGCACGGCAACGGAGAGGAAGAAGACGAAGAAGGGTAGCAGCGACGCTTCTTCGCTTGCAGACGACGGCGACGATGGGGCGGCGCTGCAGGGGTGCTCCTCACCCCCTAGCACCGGGAACGGAACGCGGACAGCACCCACGAGCTCCACGCCATCTCCGACGGCGACGAGCTGGTAACTGGAGGCGACAACGACGACCCGAACAAAGCCACCAGCACGCTGCTGTTCTCTGAACCCACTCTCTGCACCTACCCGACGAAGAAGAAGAGGGGAGGAGGAGGGAGAAGGAAAGTGGTGGCGGCAAGGGGGGAAGAGGAGGAGAACCTAGGGATCCATGCACTTAAGTAGGGGGTCGACCTCGACGTCCATGAGCTCCTCTCATGGCATCGATGCGCGCCCACTCGCTGCTCTCTCTACTCTCTCTCTCTCTCTCTCTCATGCGCACTGACAGAGGATGACGGGGCAGGTTGTCGTCCCCTTGCGAGCGGGCTGGGCCGCGAGGAAGGACTCGTCCCACTCACTGCCTCTCTTGCACACTCACCAAACCAGCAGGGTTTTATTTTTAAAATAAAAAGCTAACCTAGAAAAAACCCACAGAATTAAATAAAAGGAGATTTGGGAAACAAAAAATACTTTTACCCTAGCACAATTGCAACATATTTTTAAATAATTACAAGAGGTTTTTTCCCAACAAGTATTTTAAATATATAACAATTAAAACAGCCCCTCTTATTTAAAGCCCAAACATCATATAGCTCACAACAACAAAAGAAACACACACACAATTATTAAAATATTGTAGGCTACCTCCTGAACATTTTAAAACAATATTATTAGCAAGTTAATCCTGTTGATAAAATGCCCATGGAATAAACAGTAAAGGTTGGGTTTGTTTGAAAAGAATAAGAGAGGGGGAAGAGAAGGAGTGTTGCACCACCCACACTCTAATCACAACACAAAACAAGATCACTCCCAACACAACAAGGTCACAAAGCACATCCAAACAAAGGCATGGCATGATGATGAATGATATGATGCATGATGCATGAATGCATGAGACAAGGCATGACAAGGAGCAAACTCATTTCATAACTCATGACAACAAGGTTCACTTAAGATTACATGCACAGCAAGGTAGGGACAGCACTTGGGCTGTCACAGCCCAACTTTGGTACTATATTTGCCCATCATAATAATACTGATCACCTTATTAAAGCATAGAGGGTCGCCCCCTTATGGATTAATTTAACATAATACAGGGGCCAGTGCTGCTGGTGCTGGTCCAAAACAGAGCCGTGTGCGAGGCCAACCCAGGGCAACTCGGGAGATTTCTATCAGGCCACTGTACGTTGTGCATATCCGGTCGTGTTCTGAGAATGAGATACGCGGCTCCTATCGGGTTCATCAACACGTTGGGCGGTCTTGCTGGACTTGGTTTACCTTTCTCGAACGTCTTGAGTGAGGAACTCTGATCTTCTTCGTGTTATCTCAAGGTGTCGGATTTCCTTTGGAATTGCCTAGGATGATCACGAGATCCATGCTCGAGGTTATTCCCGCTGCGTGTGGTTAATTTGTGATGGACGAGTTGGAGCACCCCTGCAGGGTTAAATCTTTCGGAAAGCCGTGCCCGTTGTTATGTGGCAAACTTGGATACTTTGTTTAACACCCGGTCATAGCAAACTTGAAGTAAACTCAAATAAAATACATCAACTGTTTGCGTAACCGTAACTATCTCTTCTCGTGAGTCCTTATCCGAGAGAGAACACGATGGGGTTATGTTTGACGAAATTAGGTGTTCAGGATCAGTCAATGATCATTACTAGTTCATGTCCGTTATGCGTAGACCACCATACTTTACTTTTAGTACTCGTAAGTTAGCCACTCAAATAAATGCTTAGTCGCTTGCTGCAACCTCACCACTTAACCATACCTCACCCATTAAGCTTTAATAGTCTTGATACACTTGGAAATGAGATTGCTGAGTCCTTGTGGCTCACAGGTTACTACAACAATAGTTGCAGGTTTAGGTAATGTGATGCTTGAACGTGAGAGCGTTGCTTCTTTGTTGGAGTTCTTCTTCTTCATCATCGACCCAGGATAGGTTCTAGGCGGCAGCCTGGGATAGTAAGGATGGATGTCATTTTGTCGTTTGTTTTCGTCCGTAGTCGGACCGTCTGTCACATCCCTAGCTAGATATCATAGGATAGCATGTGTGTGCATCATGTTACAATTTTGCATCAACATGAAATGGGGACTAAAAGAAACCCCAAGCTCATATTTGAATCAAATTAATTCAAAGTTGTGAAAACTCAACAAATCCAAAATGCCCTTACAAAATGCTCCCTATGTCTGATAAATATGGACATGATTATAACAGGGGCCATTTTAAATATTTGGACAACTATAGCAATTTAAAAATAAATGATAAAGCCTCTGAAAATGCCAAATAAAGCATTTTCATTATTTTACTTTTCAAAATATCCTGGAATTTTTATTGGAGTTTGAAATATTCAAACTTGATATTATAAAATAATTGGGATATTTTATCAAAGCAATTGTACCTGAAAAGAAAATAAAACAAATGTCAGAAATAGAAAACCAGAAGAGATAAAAAGCAGAGGCCCAGGGGGCAACCGGTCCATCTGGCCCATGGCCAGTCATCCCTGTCCTCTCGCCAGGAGGACAGGGGCGTGCATTCGCCGCGCGCGAGCACACGCCGGCCACCTCCTTCCTGCTTGGCTGCCGGCCTGGAGGGCTGGGAGAGCGCCAGCACGAGGCCTCCTCGCCGTGGCCTCCTTCTCCTCTCCCTCTCTCCCTCGCGCTCTCTCTCTCGCTCTCTTTCCTCCTCTGCTCCACCATTGCTGAGCTCGTCGCCACCGCATCGCCGTAGTTCTAGCCACCCATGTGCCCTTCTCAGCCCACCAGCAGCCCCGCAGCGACCCCCTCGTCCTCCCCGTGACGCTAGAAGACGTCGGGAGTCCTCCACGACGCGCCACCGCCATTTCTTCCCCGCAGGCCACCGGAGCTCCGCTTCGACGATTCGCCCTGTCTGGACCTCCCCCGACCTTGCCGTCGCCTCTGCTGGAATCGCGGTGAGCCGCTGCTGCTCCTCCTCCTCTCCCGCTGCTTCCCCGTGCCCTGTAGCACAGTAGTCGGTCCTGCCCGAGTCGCCGCCGCCGGCAAGCTCGACGTGGCCGTCGTCTCTGGCGACCCCAAGCCCCATTTGCTACTTCGCTAGATGCGCGCATGCGCGGGCCACCTTCTGGTGCCCTCCGCGTGCCAAATGGCCGTCGGATGCCCAACTCTGGTGAGTCGCCGCCATGTTTTTGGTCGCCGCCGGCCCCGCTCCGGTGGGCGCCGACGTGGCCGACCATCAGGGGCTAATCCCCCTGTTAATTAGCCCCCCAGCCACTGAATAGTGGGCCCCAGATGCGGGTGAAACCCTGGTCAACGTGGGGATTAAGCCTGTCTCACTGACATGCGGGACCCGCACGTCAGGTTTGACATGGCCTTTTCAGCTGTCCTCCTGACGCCATGATAACGTCAGGTTGATGCAATAAAAGGAATTTCTAGTTTTTAAATAATTCCAAAAAATGTTTAAAACTTCAAAAATTCATATAAATTAATGTGCAACTCACATGAAAATAATTTATATATGAAAATTTATTAGAAAAAATCCAATGAATCTAATGGTGCTATTATCATGCATGTTAGAGCAACCTTTGTAGAAGAACATTGACATTTGCTAATAGGTTAAAATATGGAATTTGAAATGAAGAACGATTTTTAACCTATATTCAAACTCACTTCAAATTAACTTGGACAATAACTGCATTAGCTCATCCAAACATGCTGCCATAACATGATCATGCATCATATTGTTGCACTTGCGTGTATTAATTGCTATTTATCTGCATTGCGGTAGGCCCTACTTCTGAGGATACCCCCGAGTATTCCAATGAAGGAGAGAACCTTCCCGCTACCCAGCAAGGCAAGAACCCCCCCCCCCTTGATCATTCCGATAAAATCCCACTCTCTCGCTCTTGCTCTTGTTTATGGCATTAGGAAAAACGTTCACTAGTCCGCCATACACGGTAGATGAACCTATTCCTTTGCATGACCTATCATTGTCACAGTAAATAGCTAAACCTTGCAACCTAGCATAGCTAGTAGATGTTTGTGCCGTGATGTGCTTAGCTTACCATGTCTGCTATGCTTGCTATGCTTAGAGTTGTGTCAGGTCTGTTTCATCTGGGTGATGAACTCGAGTGAAACCATGATGTTCCGATGTGATAAGCTTATGATGAAACCGATTTAGTAAAGGTAGCGATGAGAGGCTATGTAGGAGTACATAGTGGCTTGTCTCATTGGGACCGTTCTTAGGAACTAAGTTCCGTGTTTGTGATCCAAGGCTAGTTACTACCACATGTTGGGATACTTAATTGACCCTGTCGACTTATCAATCGCTTAGTCCTTGGTCCAGGAGTTGCAAGTAGTTTCTGGTGTTTATAGTATGCTGGAGGCCGTGCGTAGCGCTGACCCTAGGGGTGGGTTACGACGCGGTAGGCAGTGGCACGGTGTACAAAGGGTCACCCGAATGGTGGGCTTGGGAACCCTGTGCACATTGTTTGGGGCCGTAGCGGAAACTTCGGCCGGACGTGCGGGTTCAGTCTCAAATAGGCGATAGCCTGGACTAGAGGTCTTATGTGATTGATGGTCGTGCCCGACTCCCTCGCTGGGCTTCCGCTTGAAGGTTGCCGAGGTGCATGGTTTTATGAGCACACAGAGATAAGTGGCGAGAGCGTGTGTGAAGACGTACACCCCTACAGGGTATGAAACTATTCGAATAGTCGCGTCCTCGGATATGGACAACTTGGATAACTTATGATTTTCATAGATAATCAAATGGATACTCATAAAAATATCAAGACAAGTGTGAGTATTGTGGATGGCACTCTCCAAGGAGAGGGAAGTGAATCCATGGTGGTGTATTGTCATGGAGTTAGTGGACTCGTGTGCAATATCTAAAATTTAAACAAAGAGTTAAAATTGTGTAGTGTAGGTTAGCCATGAGACAAAGCTGGCATTGCTACATAAACTCCACCACTCCCCTTGTTGATACATGAGCATGGATAGTCTAGGTATGCTTTAAAGACTTGGTTAGTACGTTTGTACTCATGTTTGGTTAATAAATGTTGGAGATGAGACCCAGGACCCATCAAATGGGTTCTTTCTAGATGTCGACGATGCCGAATAGCTGGTGTCCTAGCTATGACCCTATGCCCTGTGGCGGGCTATAGATAGTCAGGCCATGTGCCTTTTTACCCTTTCATCTGTCCGTACTCAGACAACTTATGCTTCCGCTGAACTTGTTTCTATGACTTGAGTGTCGGGTCATGTGACCCCTATCTATAAGAACATGTTATGCAAGGCTCGTCTGAGCCCCTTAAATAAAAGTTGTTATATGGTTATGTTGTGATGCCATGGTTGTATCTATGCATATCGGGCATGCGTGCGTACGTGTGACATGCAACGGTATGTATGGGATCTAACACCTAGTCGTGTGCCTTTGGTAGTACTCTTTACGGGAAACTACCTCTTTGTGCTTCCACCGAGCCATGGTAGCTTGCTATTGCTCCGGACACATTGATTGACCGACATGTATCCTTCTTTGCTGCTGTGTCTGTCCCTTCGGGGAAATGTCTCACAGTGTAATGGAGTCCCTGTAGCCTGCTACGACTCGTCTACGTGCAATGATGGCATTTATGTCTCAAGGCGTAATGGAGTCCTTGTAGCTTGCTATGACTCGTCTACACACGCTTGAGGCCGACACCTGCATTGCTGGGTTACGTATGCCTGCTTCCGTACGGATGTGCCACTTGGGTTCTATGACTAGTCATGTCGGCGTGGGTTCTCTGTCATTTAATTGCCAGCGACATGTTCACATATGTGAGCCAAAAGACGCAAATGGTCCCGGCTAAGGTAAGGCTGCAGCCGTGGAGCTTACCGTGCGTGAGGCCGCAAAGTGTTGTGATATGTTACAGTCTGGATTCATATGACTTAGGATCGGGGTCCCGACACCCTGCTCTTCTGTATGATGCTTGAGTATGTTGTTGTATTGATGTGGCTCTGATGTAGCTTGTGGCGAGTGTAAGCCAATTCCATATACTCACCTCTTCTGTACATGTACTTGTAATGATATCCATTCTTGCAACACGACGAGATGTGCTTCTATCACTATCGAGGCCCTCGTGCTGAAATAAGGATAGGACCGCATCTTGGGTGTGACAATTTTCTAGGGTCACGACCTATAATCAACATGGGCTCCGATACCATCGTAACGACCCGAACCTGATAAGATTCGATGTCTCTGTGCTTACTGTGCTAGTCACTGGATCAATAGCTAGCACACACAGTACATGATGTAATATCAAGAATAAACCACATGTCATAATATTACATCGCAGATCCAGAATTACACCATTACATACCTTTGTAGCTCAAAGCTAACATACAAATAAAATACGGCAGAAAGCAAATATAAACTGCAAGGAATCCATCAACACCATAGGAAAATGTTGAGTATAGACATCGTAACCCTACATTGTATCACTCACTCATTGGATAAAATCTACAACATGATAAGTAACAGCCACAAGGGTCAGTACGTTGAATGTACTGGCAAGTCAACCAAGGGATTATATAATAGACCAACATCTACATGCAAGGTATATCAACAGGAGATTCGAGTGGTTGTTTTGCATAAAGCAAAATTTTCCCTCATAACTATATAATAGTCAATTTTTAATTTTTCTTGCTACATTTAATACATATGGCTGAATTGGGCAATCCAATTCCAACCCATCCCCATTATTAATTTTCCCACTCAAATTTCATTAAATTATCATCTGTCAATATCATCCAACAATTGTAGTGGTCTAGCTGCTCAAAGTTGTCCATAACCGGGGACACAGCTAATCATGATCAGTTTTTACACTCTGTAGAGGTTTGCACACTTTACCCACTAGACTCAACCCGAAGAATGAGACGAAGCCTTTCAGAAGCAGTCACCTCCACCCAATGGCAGCTGGTACACCTACTCATATGTACATCTGCTAGCTTTGCCCAAGTGAGGATCCCACAACCTACTCAACTAAGCCAGAGCCCATATAGCTAGTAGTTGCGCATGGAAGCTACTAGTCACTAAGTCTGTCTGATCTTTTTGAACATGGGCGGCATTCCACTTCCATTCAGAGGGTCGAAACCATGATGGTCTTAAAACCACCCAACAATACCACATCCGCCCAGAGATGAATTATATATATTAAGTTTCAACACAATTTATATCATAGTCCTCACATATCTTGATGAATACACGAACCAATCCCCGTCTACATAGCATAGCAAGAATAAACTATCATGATCTACATAAGGCTCTACTAAGCTGAAACTCAATAGCAATAACATGGTACCACGGTATTCCTACACATGCATAAGATAGTAATGTGATATAGAACTACATTCATAGAAAAATATTTAAAGGATGATCAAGGTGTAACTTGCCTTATACATTGTTGTTGAAGTCAATCACACTCACAATCCTGGCAAAGATAATATCCGCTCTCCGGACAATCTACACGTTTCAAACAAAGTATCGATAAATAAACAATCAATCGATTAACGCCAAAACAACACAAACAAAAAAATCAAATATAAAATCCAAACAACAGAATAATATCAGTAGGTACAAATAATCTACATGCTAATAGGATCACAATGCAAAAAACAATCAACTGAAATTGGTCAACGGTTTGAAAGGTATGGCCTCCAGAAGGTAGAATTCAAATTCACACAAAATTCAAATTTGAATAGTTCAAAATATTAAAATTTTGGTACTACTGAATAGAGGGTATCATGATGAGAAATTTGGCGTTGGTTTCATCAATTTTGGATAAATGGTTGCAAAGATATGAAGTTTTGAAAATCAAGAACAAATCTGCCATTTTTCTCTATTTAGCAAATATCTTCGCCATGTGGCGCAATATGAGTGGCTAGCACCTGTCCACTACGAGGATAAAGGAGTGAGCGTCCGTTAAATAGAGGAAAACGGTTCAGGAGTAATAAAAGAAAACAAAGATCTAATCCTGGCCGCACACGGCAGATCGGACGACGGGAAAGACTCTCCGGAGAGAAAGGGATGTGCACCTGCCGGAGTTCAAGTAGAACGGCGACGGGCGGCTCGGGATCGGTGATTCCGACAGGTACAGGGCTCTCCAGGGCTCGGGGGAAGGAGGAAAAGATGTAGGAGACTACTGCGAAGACAAAAACAAACACGGGGATGACCGAGGATTCCTTCAACGTCGGCTACGTCCGGCTGGAGCACGACGGGCGGCGGTGATTTTTGGTCAGAGTTGCGGGCATCGTCCTAGTGATCCCCTACATGCGTTAGAAGGTGAGGGATAGAGAGAAGACTGAGAGTAAGAGGATAACGGGGAAATGAGGTGCAGGGACCTTCATACAGCAACGGAATCGATGGTAGGAGAAGTGCATCGAGGTGGAACTCCGGCGAGATCTGAACGAGGTAAAACGGGCACGGGAGTCCAAGGTTTTGCCAAAAACCGGCCAAGGAGAGGTTGTGGGTCTTATATATGGTCATAGGCATGAGGGGGAAGCAGCTGATCAACCGCTTCGATGAGGATTTAGATCGGGAGCGGGGTGCTCCTGGACTCCCTGATGAACACGCTTGGAGGAAGGAGATGACATCATGGAGTCAGCTCGTCAACGGAAGGGAGAAAGAAAATAAAAAGAAAGAGATGTGCGGTGCGGTGTTGCTCGCTGTTGTTGCTGGGCAGGCCCTTGTTGCTGCTGACTCGAACTGCTGGGCCTTACGATCAATCCTGTAGCGCGCGAGAGCAAGGGATAGAGATGGGCTCCCATTTTGTCCCAGATGAATAGCTGAGATTCCTGGGATTCCTACTTACCAGAGAAGAATCGTCTAGAACAATATAAATAGCAAACAACATAAAAAAATGCTAGATGTTATACCAAAATATTATTACTAACATAAGACACAATGAACATTTTGTTTAGTCAAAACATAAAACAAAACACACACAAAAATTTATAAAATTTACTTTTGGTTGTATAAATGCTCCCTAATAAACTCAGGTTTCTAAATAATTCCCAAAATATTTTATACTCGAATCAAATATAAAAAAACACTTAATGCATATAAAATATTTTATTTTGAAGAAGTCATATTGTCTTCTCTTATAGTTGCGTTTGAATATTTAAAATATTCTCAAAACTCAATGTAACATCCAATATAAATCCAAAGATGAGAATTTGGGAAAGTCATTTTATTCCCTCTCATTTGAATATTCATTAAACTCCAAAATTTTATATTCTAGTCAAGATTTAATAAAGAGCAAGCAACACAAGCAAGTTCTTAAACAACCATATGAATATAATTAACATCCCAAGAATCTAAACTTTTAGGATGTTACAGTTACTCGCAACACTTGTAGAGAATACCTTGTTGAAAACTGCTTATCATTTCCTTCTGCTCCTCGTTGGGTTCGACACTCTTACTTATCGAAAGGAATACAATTGATCCCCTATACTTGTGGGTCATCAGAGTACAATAATGTTTGCGTACCATGGGAAAAATCGAGGCAAAAGGATGAGGTAGACACCGATTGGAGAGTCTGAAATGCCAACTCTACATTTGGAAACTATGATCCTTCATGTGAGATGCCTAGGTTTTCAAAGGGCCGTACCTCACAACTTCTGCCAGACATTACCAATTTTTTCCCACGGGGTATTCATATCATGCCACGGTGACACGCCCATTTTCGTGATCTTCGGAATACATCTACATTTCCTTCAATTAAATTACTAACAAGCCCAATGTTGGTGGGAAAATGTCTTAAAATTAGCAAATAAGTCATGGAATGCTACCCAAAATTAATACAGGGGTTAATAGGTGATCGTATGCCTACGAAATTAATTCAAGGCGAAATGATGAAGTCAATAATTCATTTGAAATAAAAAATATGATTGTTATGCATAAACAAATAACACACGGTTGATTCACTAATACCGTCTACTTTCTAAACCATGGCCGATGGCACCTAATGAGTGCAAAGTTAGTCATGCGTTCTGATTGGCCAAAACCCAAACCACACGGATCGTACATCTGCATCGTAGGATTCACCTAGATCGAATGACAATCCTTATCCCTCTCGCCAACACACGTTGTTGAAGTTGGGATTTGAAGTGACTAGTAGATGCAAAAAATGGCTTAAGTATAGCAGTCGAGCCTAGAAATGTGGCACAAAGTCAATATTGGGGTGCAGCGATAGTTGTGTACCGTGGGAAAAATTTCGAGACAAAACGATGAGGTCACATCTACATTTCAAAGTTTTCAGGTTTTCATTGCGAACAAATTTGTGTTGCTTGTGCATACGGGTTACTATATGAAACAGTTTGCATAGGCCTTTCCGCGGGGCGCACGACGATCTTTTTTCACCCTTTTCATCAAAGCCGCCAACATGGCCCCCTCCCCCCCCAAATCAGCGCCCTCCCCTGTTTCTCTCATCCGTCTGCATATTCTAACTGAACTCCATCGACAGCTAGCTCCCTCCCCCTCCCGTCCAACAGAACCACACCAGAACCCTTTCCAGCGTCGTCATGCTCAACCCGGCCGTGTGCCCGCTTCCCGATGTCAACACTACCCTTCACTACCGCTCTGAACATTCGGCTGCCCATGCCTCTCCATCTTCATTTGCTCGTGAGCCGCCATCGAGCATATCGATCATGTACCCTCGCCTCTCCTATCGAATTTGCAAAAAATGGTTAGTTGCTGCCCTTCACCAGGGTGAGGTCTATTATCTAACGATCCCTTTACCTATTTGGTTCGGTTTGTCCCCAAAATGATTATAAAAGAATGGAGAGTGTATTTATGTTCATCATCTACCTTCTAACATATAAGTTGTATTTGTTCCAATTAGTTATTGTAAAGTTACATATCATGTGTGCATGAGTCACACTAAATGAACTGATTAGCCGTACATTTATAAATGATCACATGCCATGTTTAGACAGCTAGCTGCCAAGCTGTTACATTTTTTAATGTTTATCCCCCTTTTCTGAATTTTTCATGTGCCCTATTTAGATGTCTATTAGTAGCGACGACAGTCATACTTCTCGCGATGTATCTTCATCTTAGTCTGAAGCCAACATGTCTGCAACAGATGATCGTGTATCAATAAATGATGAACGGGATAGAGCTGCCACAATCACCCTTCCGGTCAAGAGTCGAAAGAGCGATCCAAGAAATCACACACACCAGCCTAAAGGTGTGTATGAGTAACTGACATCGATTTGAAGTATTGGACTCCAACTAAACCTAATAAAGCACGCACGAGGTTCAGGGGCAGGGGAAGGCTCAACATTAATCTGCCAAGGTTTCAGAAGGCTGGTACAGAAACATGGCAGAGGATAGTTCATTATATCATGGCACACTTCAACGTTCCTAAGGAGTGGAGAGAGCAGGTGCAACACGCTGCACTGAAGAAGGCCATGGATGCTTGGAGAAACTAGAAGCATGTGTTGTACAAGAAGTTCTTGAGTCAAGCAAGGACCCAATCCCCTCGTACCCGCAAATTACAAAGGAAGATTGGACAGAATTCAAAAGGGTTAGGGCCAGTGAAGAGTTTATTAAGAAGAGTGCCATGCAATCGGAACTTCACAAGAAGAACACACATAAACACCATATGGGTGTGGCGGGATACTACGGCATGAAACTGATATGGGAGCAAGAGGACAAAGAAGAAGTAGTTGCGGGTGGCAACCCGGCCTTTAGTGAAATTAGGGGCACTCGTGCTAGGGACTACTCGCGAGCATGTGCAAAGAGGCATGGAGACGGTTATTATTACTTTAAGGGCTTACAAGAACATTGGAAGGTTCTACAGGAACTCAAGGCCACGTGACATTCTGTCTGAGGCTCTGACTACCAAAGAGCCCCCTGGACATGCTAGGGGTATTGGGCCAATGTCCCACACAAGAGGGCTTTCTCACTAAGCAAATAAGAGAGGCTCAGCATGAAAAAAGCTAGGAGTGATGGTAAGCAGAGAGACTTGCATGAAAGGATTAAGAGGGACATGTATCCTGGAGTTCGAAAGGAAGTTGAGGCGTCATATATGCAGGAGAAGAAACTAATGCTGAGAGATAGCTAGGAGGCGCAAGGGGATGTTGGCATGGATGATGCCACTTATTGTATGGCAACACCACACAAGAGTAGTTGTGCATCAGCTGACCCTAGCGACAATGATGTTGCATCTGGACATGATGGTGCTATATCTGATCTATATGGACAAGGGGAGAGAGTGAGGGCCATGCTTACACATTATGAAGGTACTTTAAAATGTGCAACAGCATGGGTTTACAACCCTGACTTTCATGGGGGTCTCTTGTTGGACAATGTGCCATTGAAGCTGGGTTGTGTGAAGTGCTACGTGACTGAACTAAAGCCTGGATTCAGTAATTTTGTCGTGAAGAATGTCCTTGGGAATCCTGATGAACCTGGGACCTTGGAAGAAACACAGTTAAATTATATCCAATGGTCACAAAAAGAAATAGACCTCCTGGATCAGATTCCTCCAAGCCCCCCAACAGCAACCAATGTCGCCCTCGAAGCGTCGACTCTCTTCTCGCCACAGATGATCTTGTATGACTCCCCCAACGAACATACTCTTGGGAATCCGATGCTCGAGGCATCAACCTGTGATCAACCCACTCGACTTCCTATCGTACAGGCTAGGTCATCGTCCGCTCCTAAGCGGCATGTGGCAAGGCCTACAACTCTTGAAGACGTATTATTGGTTTAGATGCTGGCCACTGAAGCAGATAGTGTAGACACATCGACACTGCATGCTGAGTAGACAAACCCAGTCGAACCACCTGCTAAGCAGTCTGAAAGTCCGGAACCGCCTGCTAAGTAGTCCGAAAGTCCGGAACCGCCTGCTAAGAAGTCCGAAAGTCAGGAACCACCTGCTCAATAGTCCAGTAGTTCACATCCGCCAGATAAGAATACCGATGTGTCGGGACTGCTTGCTTAGCAAACCAGCACGTTGTCACAGTCGCATCAACACACCGACACGTTCGCGCCAGCTGCTCAGAACCCCGGCATAGCTTCAACGGCTGGTGAGCTATCCGTCACCTATTGTACTACAGCGCAGCAGTCCGTCACAAGGGCATCATCTGTCCAGTACTCCATTGTACCTTCACTATCTTCTCAGCAGCACGTCGTTCATGAACCGGACGTCAAACAAGAAGTTCTTCAGCTAACAAGAGGAAAGCGGGCATGGTTGCACAAAGGAAAATGAGGCCCCCAAAACAAAGGAGGGATGGGACAAAGAGCCTCCTACTAGAAAGAATCATCACCCATTATCAAATTAACAAGTTTTTCGAAGGGATTGGTAATCCCGGTTCTGACGAAATGTCTGAAGCAGAAGTTGAAAAGCTACTTTCTAGACCTAAAGTAGACCCATTTGAAGCACGCAAGTATAAGCATGGCCAGCCATTTCTTGCTGGCGATTACTTTGAGGAGTGCAGTTCCAGTTGTCGCAAGTTACATAAATATTGCATGGACAAAATATCAAAAGGAGAAGATCATAACATTGTGGAATTGCACTACGGACGTCATCATTTCCCTCATGCCGCAGGTACCATCAGTGTGGAATTCGAGGACTTTCATCTCTTCTTAAACTTCGATAAGCTTGATGCCACTCTTGTCAAATGCTTGATGCTATAAGTACTTCACAAACTATGATCAACTTCTCCATACAAGGTTGTACATGAAAAAAACTAACTGTATTATATTCCACTCAGGGGATTGCCGGTGCAGAGAGCAACAAGGGTGCATGCGCATTTCATAGATCCAAATTTAGCAAACAACATTTTATTAAGGGAAAATGAGACGCCCGAGGCTTCCATCTTGCATGTCGCCAAGATCTTGTGGGAGTTACAGATAGTAGAATTCTTCATGTGTCCATATCATGAAGGGTAAGTTAAATATACAACCACGCATACATTGGTCGTCATTCAATTTTCGACATAGTTCGTAAGTTCAAGGTTTTCTTAAACTGTAGAAATCACTGGATCTTTGTGGTCATTGTTCCAAAACATAACACAGTTTACTACCTGGATTCTCTTAGAGGGTCAAATGCGCCTCAGGATCTGAGTCGTCTTCAGGATTTCATGGATAGGTATTGAATTGTTTGATATTACTATGTTGTGTTCATATCTGGTTCAAGAATTGAGTATGTGAAATATCATATTCATTCGCAGTGTATTGCGTAAGACCATAACTTTAGGAGGGAGACGGTTTGACACCCAACTACCTCTGAAGCACTTGATCGTTTCTTCATTAAGACAACAAAATCCGTTATTTTCAGAAAACGCTAGTCATAGTTCAAGTTCTAAGTAAACCTCTTTCTATTTCTCTCCAGCGATATAAAAAGAAACATCTTACACCGGTTAGGTTGTTCCTAACAGGACAAATAAATGACTAATATTGTATAAAAATTGCAGTGTCCTCAACAACAACAAGGAAACAGCCTATGTGGATACTACTTTTGCTCACACATGATTAGCCTATGTAGACAAGTTGAATGTGGGATCGATGCTGACAAAATAGGACCAGTAATTCTGTTTTTTCATTACTATCTTCTACTCCATATGTATGTCATATTCTGATCTAAAAGTCCTGCAGCTGATCTTAGGACCGATGACCTCTCAACTGCTCGCCGCTGATGAACTGCTTTCTGTTAGGAACTTTATCAGCACCTTCTTTATGAAACACTATATCAAGCCCTCCAAAGACATAAAAGCTATCAGGATTCGTTATCCCCAATAATAAGTATGCATTCATATAGTGTTATCAGCTAAACATACACAAATGGATGCATTATTTTCCATGTGGTCATGTCTATGTTTTCCGTACACTATGATTATGTACTGCATATTTCGTTCTTACATCTATTGAATTTAGCTAGCATTTGCTCACTTGCATATTGTAGCTACTCACGGATGCAAGTTTCCGAAAACGAGTGACGATGCCATGCAGATGATGCAATGATGAATGCAACAACCAAACGAAACACAGACGATAATGGAAATAAAAGGGGAATCTTCTGGAGCGTCGGTCCCGGGCTGTTACAATTCTCCTCCACTACACGAGGATCTCGTCCCAATATCTAGAATGAGAAGGGGAAGAGAAAGAGCAAGAGGTTATCTTAGTTGCTTCTTTGACAAACGAGTGAAACCAATGAAACATGAAGGTTGGAAAGAGATGGAGAATTACATGAGGAACAAGCAAGAATTCACAAGAAATTTCGGCAGCACTTCGGTAGGATAGAGGGGCAAAATTTGATATGATGGAAAGAAATTGAAAGAGATACACCAAACTTCGGTTGGATTAGATCAAAACTTCATAAGACAGAAGGATCATGAAAAGATTTCACAGCACTCTGGTAAATGGACAAGCAAGGTAAGAACATGATCTTATTCAAACTAGATGTGAGTTGAAAAGAGCAACACCGCAATGCCTCCGGAACAAAAAATAGAAGCTAGATCTTTGGAGAGAAGAGAAAGGAGAAGAAAATGACACTTCTACCACCATTGGACTTGAAAAGCATCTTACAAGAAGATATTGAATGGAGTTGTTGAAAAATCAACAACGAAAAGAACAAACTTGTTGTGGACTTATGGAAAACATCTCAAAATTATGAGGTGACCACCGGCCTTTGACAAAAGAAGGATTACTTGGGAGCAAAAGGTATGAAAACTCTTTCACCAAGAAGAGGAGGAGAAAACTTGGATCATTTATGACACCATGATAGCAACAAACCTTAGGAAATGCTTTAGGTGAAATCCAACCCAAGATAACTCCGAGAAAACAGAAGGGTTTACTTATCTCATTCTTGACAATTATCCTTCAAGACTCCTCATAACCAAGAATTTAATAACACAATCTCAAAAGACAACGGAGAAGGAATTGAACTTAGAAATCCAAGATAAAGAACACTTGAGCACCTCCAACAAGAATCTTGATGAATACTTCGAGAAAAATTACATCATTAACAAATCACCATGAAGGAACTCTTAGCGAAAACCAGGATGAAAGGACGATCAAAAGAATGCGGTTGAAAAGAATAGATTATGATGTCTCAAAGATTTAGATGAAGCTTCGCGAAGAGATGCATGAGAAAAACATGGAACTCCGGAAAGAAAATATGAAGAACTTATAACCAACAATTTGATATGATGAAAAACTCTAGAAGAAGGATTGGAATCACCTTGATGAAAAGAATAAGAATTATGTTATGCCTATCCTTCATCAAGTTAAATTGATGACAAGCAACGGATTTAGCACACAACTAATTCTTGTTGCAAAGAATTTAAGAGAAGAGAGAGATAGAGAGAGAGAGAGATCACAAACTTGAAGAAGTCTTGCACGAGAACACCGGTAAGAATTAGAAAAAAATGAATTATATAACATGAGAACGAAGAGAGCATGATCCACCTAATAGAAAACTTGAATGAAGCACCAGAATAATTGAGATACAAACGAAGGAACAATACTTGAGAAGAATTTGAGAACGAAAGCTGAAAGCTGAGAACGAGAAATCTACTGAAATGATGGCCTTCGGAGGATCGAGAAATGAATACCACTCTGAAATGCTTCTCATAGATATGGGAGGAATTTCTCATGATCGGAAACAATTTAAGAGGAACTCATGAAGATGAGATGACAAATCTTCAAGAGAATGGACTAAGATTAAGAGAAACTCTCCTTCGGTCTTCAACACTGAGAATAATGACGATAAGCAACACCATGAATCACTGAGACACTCTGGAACAATGAATAAGGAACGGTTGAGAAAATCATGAAATAATTAGAAATGATCTTCAAGAAAGAATACGACTGATGAAATTCATTCTTATGTCATATTGAAAAGAACTTGAGGACATCTCCGAAAAAACCTATGGGTTATGTGCCCACCCAAAGAAAACTCCGTTGAAACAATTGCTTAGAAAGAGAGTTTGCACCGGTACAAATTAAGAACTTGATGAGGTGAGAACCTCGAAATAATTTGGAAGGATTGAAAGAAAACACGAATCTTCTGAGATATCTTTTTCCCCCGGATAGAACAAAGAGAGACGAATAAACAAGAGAGGCTTGGAAAAGAAATTTCAACATGGAAACCATTGAACGAATGAGAAAGGATATGATGAACACCGAGAGCTTGAATTGAATGTGCTGGAGAAGAATAACAACAAGAACTAGGAATATGAGGATAGATCTTGAAATTGAAACTCTTGAGAATCTTCACAAGGGATCATCGGTAACAATACGAGAGAAAATAAAGCGGAAGCATCACATAAATAGAAAAGGCACTTGGATGAGAATTTAATCATTGAAAGAAAAAGGGCGGGAGGATGTTGAAAACAAAGAAAACTTGGGACGGATGAAATGAACCCCAGAAAGAAATATGAGGATTGATCTTGCAAATATTAGAGAGAATTGAATTATCTTGAAGAGAAGCACACAGGATAAAAAGAATTGATATGATAACTTGATTGAGAAAAAGAATTAGCATTCCCACAGAAATATGAGAACGCCTCTTAGAAAAGATAAGAGATCACAAGTTAACATCGAAGCACCACGAATTACCATATTCAAAACAAAACAAAGGATGAGGCTTACGAAACAAGCCAGAACAAATACACGACATAGATTCCGCTCGATATTTTCGTGGTAAGGTTCGCACGGGCTCGATCTAATAATAGCCATAATGTGCAAGGCAGTGCACACGACATCCAATGCATCCCCGAGTCATAGCAAGCTACAAGGACTCTTTAAGACACAACGAGAACCGCTGTAAGAAAGACCGTGAACAAACGAATCCACTAGATGTAGAACCCCAACCTCACATCATGATCTATAGGAACATAACCTAGGTAACTACTTGAATTCCCACCTAAGAACTCCCGAAACTTTCTTGGTTATGCAATCGGGTGTTGGAGATACAAGGAGGAAAATATCTCACACAACTAACAAGCCCTACACCCCAACTGTATCCATCCTTCAACACATAACCAGAGGCTTCGGAAACTCAGCTATCTCGGACCCTCAAAAACACAACGATACTAAGAATGGCAGTACATCTGAACTCTCTCCATCAGTACTGGGTGACTTCGACCTTATCTCACCACGACAAGTATTGAAGCAATTCCGAACACCCTCCATCCTGAGATACTGAGGAAGCTGAGTGATAACAATGTGCCAAGAATTCCCTAGAGCTCAACTCCCCAGAAGAAATCAAGTCAGACAGGAAGCACCAAGATAGAACTCCGTCACATCGACATCATATAGTTTCCAAATTACCCGTGTGATCTTAAAAAAAATTGAGCGAGAAGAGGAGTAGAATCAAAATTCCTAGATCGTAATTCCTCACCAGAGCACATAAGAGGATAAAAAAGAATCCTAATCTCCAATATAACTAGACACAAAATAGTTTTTCACTAGACTCGACTCGGCCAAGTTTGATCAATCAAGGGGCTCCTAGGTCGGTACAGGCACTGATACCAACTTCTGTCGCCCAAGATCTGATCCTATCCTTATTTTGGCACGAGGGCCTCGACAGGGATAGAAGTGCATCTTGTCGTGTTGCAAGAATGGATATCATTACAAGTACCTTTACAGAAGAGATGAGTATATGGAATTGGCTTACACTCGCCACAAGCTACATCAGAGTCACATCAATATAACAACATATTCAGACATCGTACAGAAGAGCAGGGTCCGACTACGGATGAAATCAAACGACAAAATGACATCCATCCTTGCTATCCCAAGATACCGCATGGAACACATACTAGATCGATGAAGAAGAAGAAGAATAACTCCAAATCAAACAAGCAATGCCCTCACATTAAATCATCGCATTACCTGTACCTGCAACTATTGTTGTAGTAATCTGTGAGCCATAGGGACTCAGCAATCTCATTTCCAAGGGTATCAAGACTATTAAAGCTTTATGGGTGAGGTATGGTTAAGTGGTGAGGCTACATCAAGCGACTAAGAATTTATTTGGGTGTCTAACTTACGCGTACAAAAAGTAAAGTGGGTGGTCTACGCATAACGGACGTGAACTAGTAATCATCACTAACTGATCCTGAACACCTACTTACGTCAAACATAACCCCACCGTGTTCTCTCACGGATAAGGACTCACGAGAAGAGACAGTAACGGTTACACACACAGTTGGTGTATTTTATTAGAGTTTACTTCAAGTTTACTATGACCGGGTGTTAAACAAAATATCAAAGTTTGCCACAAAACCGTGGGCACGGCTTTCCAAAAGATTTAACCCTGCAGGGGTGCTCCAACTCATCCATCACAAATTAACCACATGCAGCGGGAATGACCTTGACCACGGATCTCGTGATCTTCCTAGGCCATTCCATAGGAAATCCGACACCTCGAGGTAGCCCGAAGAAGATCAGAGTTCCTCACACAAGACGTTCGAGAAAGGTAAAACAAATCCAGCAAGGCCGCCCGACGTGTCGATGAACCCGATAAGAGCCGCGTATCTCGTTCTCAGGACACGACCGGATTGGCTAAGTTTCTGGCTGGCACACCCATTGGTGGCCCCAGCTACTGCCATTTTGTACCAACACTCATGAGGAGCACTGGCCCGGGGGTTGATTAAATTATCCACGGGTGCCGGCAGGTCCCTGTGCAATTTTATTAGTTGTTAGGCAAATGTAGTACCAAAGTTGGGCCGTGCTAGACAAGCTTTATCCTAAAACGAAAGTCGAGGAGGTCCCCATAACAACCCCGAGCATGTTAGGAGCGCTTATTTATGGAACATAACACTGGTTCACAAGTAACTAGGATGGTAAGAGTGGAACAAAACACCAAGCAAAAGGCCAAGCCTTCCACCCTTTACCAGGTGTATAAGTGCATTAAATTAAATAGCAATAATATTGTGATAACAAAAGAATGTCCACACTATAAGAAGGGCTGAGCAAGCGGTAACATAGCCAAACAAAGGTTTGCTGGGAAGGTGGAGGGTCAGAGGCTTTTCATGGCAATGTTTGGAGGCTTGTTAAACAAGTGGTAGGTAACGTGTCATAACGATAGAAAACAAGACATCTAGCATGACAATGATAGTAGTGGTATCTAGGGAAATGTGTCATCTTGCCTGAGATCCCGCTCGGAAGAAGAACGAGTCCGTGAGGAAGACGATCCAACGTAGTCGAACGAATCCTCACACTCCGAACGCTTTCGGAACTCTATCGAGAAGAAGCAATCCGAAACAAACAATTAACACAAGGTACACCACAACATATGCATGACATGATGCGCAAACAAATATGATGCATGTCCGGTTTAGTTATGCAAGGCATGACATGGAATGGCAAGAACAACAAACAATTACTACATATTAAGTGAAGTTAAATATGCAACGAGTTTCATATTGACGAAACTACACGTTCGAATTATTTAGTTCACTCTCGTTAGGTACTCATCAATATTAATTGTTGTTTAGCATGGCAAGAGGTGAAGCATAACAAACTACATCATCTAGGCATTTTAAAAGAGGACAGAAGCATCATATAGCATTTTCGAAACAACCCCATATGCATATTATGAATTTGGTCCAGATCTGTACTAAACATGTTTTATATTTATTAAACATGGAAACAATGTGTGGCATGAGATTCTACATGTTTTTCCGGTCAAGCTGCATATGTTTAACATTTTTATCGGAGCTACGGTTTTGTAGTTATGAAATAAATCATCTTCACATGGCAATTATGCAAATCAATGCAAACAGAAAGGTTAAACATTTTTATCACATGTGAAATTTGGATATTGTCAATCTACACGAAATTCTAGTCAAGTTTCATATATAAATTTTTCTCATATGATGCACGGTTATGAAGTTATTATATGCATGATATTAGGGATTTTTCTGCAAAACAGTAATTCGGTGGATAAATGGGTAAATCCTAGCATAGTGGAAGAAAACACATTGGGCCAAATCTGCAATAGGGCCCGTACTGTAGACATGGGCGCAAAATATCTAGGATGCGCACGGGGCGCTGGATAGATTGGACTGGAGGCTCACCCTAGGCCTAGCGGAGCTAGGTCGAGGTACTATTGGCCCACGAGCGGGAGGCAGAGCCGGACCACGTGGGCAGGGCAGCGGGGCTCGTCCCCGTCCTCCCGTGCTCGAGGCCGAGGAGGGAGGCAGCAACTTCGGCACCGACATCCTCGGGCTTTGGCGAGGGCTTGGGGCCGGCAAGGTCGAGGAAGGGCAGACTTGGGGGAGAGGCTCCGATCCTGCCGGCGGCATCCATTCCGGCGACACGGGATCTCCTCGTGGCACCATGGCGACCTGCTGGAGAGAGAGAGGTCGCGGGGTGAGCAGGAGAGATGGGGAAGTAGAAGGAGGGCGGCAAGGCAACCTGGGTCCAGCGAGGCGGCGTGGTTCCGGCGAGGAGCCGGTGGACGGCTAGGGCGGCGCGGGGCGAGGTAGCTCCGACGAGGCGCGCCAGGGAGCTCGGGGAGCTCCTCTCCTTGGATTGGGAGCGGGCAATGACCGATGGGCTCATCCGGGACCAGATGGGCTCGGGCGGGCTCCGATCTGGGCCGGTAGGGCCCTGGCTGCTAGAGGGATAAGGTGGGCACGATGGAGGTGGGGGATGGGGGTTGGGGCACATGGAAATCGAGGGAGAGGCTAGGGTTGCCCAAAATGGATGGCTAGGGGTCTATTTATAGCAGTTTGGGGCTAGGTTAGGGGGTTATCAAGCCGATTTCGACCGCACGATCGTTATCGAACGGTTGGATTGGGGAATCAAGGTTGGTGGGCTGCGTTGGGCCGTGTAGAGGGGGTATGCAGGGGATGAGAGAAGGAATTGTGTCCCGTGACATGGGTTTTAAAACATGGAAAACGTCCGATAAATAAACGGATGAAGCACTGCTACAATTGATCGATGGGGTATCAAACAAACTCAGAATGCGACAAAATTTGGCAGGCGGCCTACCTACACTATAATAAGACCGCACGCCAAGTTTCGACCCAATCCGAGAATATTTTTAGCATGCCTTTTATAACATTTTTAAACGATGTCGCGGGCGCGTGCATGTGTGGTTGGTCTCAAAACGGTCGACGACACAAACGGAGAGAATCGCCAGCTACTCACGGATGCAAGTTTTCGAAAACGAGTGACAATGCCACACAAATGATGTGAAGATGAATGCAAAAACCTAACAAAACACAGATGAGAATGGAAATAAAAGGGGAATCTTCTAGAGCGTCGGTCCCGGGCTGTTACAGGACCCCCTATCACCCACACATGCAAGGCGACGGTTTCAAACTACGCCATGGAAAGGGGTTAAAAATCGTTCGTATTGCAGTCGCTGCACCAGTGAGAATCTGAAGTTTCATGATTTTCAGCTAATTTTCGGATTTACTTCAATTTAAAAATGAATTTTTTTTTTATGTTTGAGGCCGAGCTGTCTGAAAACCAAGATTTTCGATGTTTTCCATGATGCCAATATGTTTGAGATTTTTTACCATTTATTGCATGGGGACTAAACATGAACCCAAGCGCACATATGATTTCCCCCAATGAATTCCTCAAAACTCAAATAATGCATATTTTTCTAATGATATATGAACATTTTATAATTTTAACATGGACTCATGTGTCACATGTTTTTTGCATAAATATAGTTTGACACGCCTAGAAGTGGTGTTTTCCGTGGCCATCGCGCGTACATGCGTGTGTGCACCTGGGCAGATAGCTCTCTGTGCCAGAGCTAGAAAGTCTACTATAGTACAGTCAAAGTCAGCGGCTGAGTTTGCCTAGCCTCGCGGGCAGGGGGTTTTCCGGCACATTTCGTGGCATCAGCCTCTTTGTGTGGTATTTGTCTAGTTTGTGAGGCAATTGCCACCCCAAATTATCAAAGTTGTCCATTGAATATTTGAAACAAGACACAACACTAATGTCGTGCATGTGTCTGGGACGCATGCACACGATGGTGTTGGTCCCTCGGACAATCCTTCATGCGTTATTAGTGACACGCCCATTTGTGGGCCCACGTGGTCTATCACTTTGAACCACATCGAGAGGAGTTTGACCAAGGTGGATTCATTTTTCTCTCTGTTGCGGTTATGGTGATATTCCACACAGAAGATCGATGTGTCGTACTCATGAGTACCTCCTACGGCTCAAAATTGAGGGGTGGGGTGGGAGGAGAGATGCATATTGTGTGCAGTTCTCTTCAGCGTGGGGACTTTCCAATTTGTGAAGCACACACCGCATTGAAGTCGTGCAGTGGGCATTTTGACCTCAAAACAAACCCATACATATGATTGGGTCACATATAACTGATGGTGGTCCTCAGTGGCTCCCTCACATGGTAATCGGTGACATGTCAATCGTCTATGGGGCCCATGTGGTCACCTATTATGGTTTTGACCAAGGTGGATCCTTTTCAGTTTCCGTTATGCCATGGTTAGATATCGAGACAAATGTTTTTGAGCACATGCATATATTGTTGGAAATATGCCCTAGAGGGAATAATAAATTAGTTATTATCATATTTCCTTGTTCATGATAATTGTTTATTATCCATGCTAGAATTGTATTGATCGGAAACTCAGATACATGTGTGGATACACAGACAACACCATGTCCCTAGTATGCCTCTGATGGACTAGCTCGTTGATCAAAGTTGGTTAAGGTTTCCTAGCCATGGACACGAAATGTAATTTGATAACAAGATCACATCATTAGGAGAATGGTGTGATGGACAAGACCCAAACTATAAACGTAGCATATGATCGTGTTAGTTTATTGCTACAGTTTTCTGCATGTCAAGTATTTGTTCCTATGACCATGAGATCATGCAACTCACTGACACCGGAGGAGTACCTTGTGTGTATCAAACAACGCAACACAACTGGGTGACTATAAAGCTGCTCTATAGGTATCTCTGAGGGTGTTTGTTGGGTTGGCATGGATCAAGACTGGGATTTGTTACTCCGTATGACGGAGAGGTATCTCAGGGCCCACTTGGTAATACAACATCACAACAAGCCTTGCAAGCAATGTGACTAAGTGTTATCCATGGGATCTTGTATTACAGAATGAATAAAGAGACTTGACGGTAACGAGATTGAACTAGGTATAGAGATACCGACGATCGAATCTCGGGCAAGTAACATACCGAAGAACAAAGGGAAGTGCATACAGGATTAACTGAATCCTTGACATAGAAGTTCAACCAATAAAGATCTTCATAGAATATGTAGGAACCAATATGGGCATCCAGGTCCCGCTATTGGTTATTGACCATAGAGGTGTCTTGGTCTTGTCTACATAGTTCTCGAACCCGCAGGGTCTGCCCACTTAAGGTTCGGTGACATTTCAGTAGTATAGATTTATATATGGTGGTGACCAAAGATTGTTCGGACTGCCGGATGATATCCTGGACGTCACGAGGAGCTCCGGAATGGTCCGTAGGTAAAGATTGATATATAGGAAGTCCTGTTTTGGTAACCAGAAAAGTTTCAGGCTCATCGATAGTGTGCCGGAAGTGCCGGGAGGGGTACCGAGGACCATCGGGAGGGGTGTCTCGACCCAAAGGGCCTCATGGTTTGTGGGAGGAGTCAATCCAGCCCTTAGTGGGAAGGCTGATCCCCCCCACTAAGGCCCATGCGGCTAGGGGTGGGAAAAACCCAAAGGTGGAGAGGTGGAAAGAGTTTCCAAGTGAAAAGGAGGAATCCTACTCCTAATAGGATTGGAGTAGGACTCCTCCACCTCCAATTTCGGCGAACTCTTGAGGGTTTGAGGCTTCCTCCTCCCCTCCCTCCCTCCTATATATACTAGAGGATTTAGAGGGGAAAGCTAATCCTAATTGCCACGTGCTCCCTCTACTTCATATAGATCGGTTTTCTCCTCTAGTCTAGTTTCGCGGTGCTTAGGTGAAGCCCTGCTGGAATAGTTCCACCACCATCAACGCCACATCGTCGCACTGCGGGAGAAATCATCTACCTCTCCGCTCCCTTTTGCTGGATCAAGAAGGCCGAGATCATCATCAAGCTGTACGTGTGCTGAATGCGGAGGCGTCCTCCGTTCGGCACTAGATCAGAAGGACCGTGATCAAGATCGCAAGACGGATCGTGATGGGATCACAGGATGGATCGTGATTCGATCACGAGATGGATCATGATGGGATCGCAGGATGGTCGGCGATTTGGATCATGAAGACATTCGACTACATCAACCGCGTTTCTTAAACGCTTCCGCTTAGCGATCTACAAGGGTATGTAGATCCACTCTCCCTCTTGTAGATACTCATCACCATGGATAGATCTTGGGTGTGCGTAGGAAAGTTTTTGTTTCCCATGCAACGTTCCCCAACAGTGGCATCATGAGCTAGGTCTCTGTGTAGATGAGATCTCGAGTAGAACACAAAGGAGTTTGGGGGTGTTGATGCTTAGATTGCTTCCTCCCTTGGTCGTGTTTTGGTTCAGCAGTATTGTGGGATGAAGCGACCCAGACCAACCTTACTCGTACGCTTACGATAGACCGGTTCCATCGATTGACATGTAACTTCATTGCACAAAGATGGTTGGCGGGTGTCTGTTTCTCCTACTTTAGTTGGATCGGATTCGACAAAGGCAGACCTTGAAAAGGTTGAAAAGCAACTTATGTATCACCGTTGTGGTTTTTTGCGTAGGTGAGAATTGTTCTAGCTAGATACCTGTAGCAGCCACGTAAAACTTGCAACAACAATTAGAAGAAGTCTAACTTGTTTTTGCAGGGTATGGTGTGATGTGATATGGACAAGTTCATGATAAAATATATGTGATGTATGAGATGATCATGTATTGTATAGAATATCACTACTTGCATGTCGATGAGTACGGCAATCGGCAGGAGCCATAGGGTTGTCTTTAATTATTGTATGACCTGCGTGTCAATCATTAAGCACTATGTAAGGTTTTACTTTATCGCTAAGCAGTAGCAATAGTAGTAGAAGTGTCGTGGATTTATCACTGCAGATGTATGGGTGAACGGACTTGGATTCGAGGCCATTGCTAATGTGATGGACTCAAAGGGGTTGATTGGGATGAAGGACACAGGTTTACCCAGGTTCGGCCCCTCAAGTCGAGGTAATAGCCTACGTCCTGCTTGTGCTTGTATAGCTTGTTGTATCAATTACAAGGGAGCTAAAGCTTGATCTAGTTCTCGATAACCTGATCTCTAAGTCGCCCCGGGTCTGCCTTTACATAAGAGGTCGGGACCACGGGTCTTTACAATTGTCTAACCGAGTCTCATTATCTATCCGAGTCTTACTCCATCTTCTTGTCCAAACTGTCTCCGAGCGGCTTACACGCCCGGGTCTTCTCAGTCCGGGCCACCTTGCGGCCCACACCATGAGCCACCTATCTTCATGGGTCGTAGGCTTTACGGATCACCCTTGGGCCGGCTCACGAGCCATCAACATGACCCGGAGCCTTCAAGGGCGGGTCATATTGCGGGGTTATATCTCCAACATTAGGCCCGAGGTTGAATTGAGCTTGCTCACTTCACCCTTCTCTTCTGCTCTTTGGCGAGTCACCCGATGATGACCCGGCATGACGTCACGAGATCTACTGACGTACCACCGAATCTTTTATTAAATGGTTAGCCTGAAAATCGAGGCGTCCGCCTCGGTCAAATGGTTTCCGTCGCCTAGATTTTCGCGCTTGCCTCGTCTTCTCTTTAAGTAAGACCTATTGCGGGGGGAAACTTTCCTTCTCCCGCTCTCCCTTCGTCTTCTTCCCTTCATCGTCTCTGCTCCAGTGCTCCCTGCTCCGGCGCCGTCTTCTCATCGTCGTCAACCAGGTCGTGGCATCAACCTGAGTCATACCAGAGTCTCTTCCGCGTCTGCCGCTCCATCATCGGTAAGTTCAAGCTCCCCCTAGATCCATTGCCGCCATAGCAGGGTTCGCGGGAAGCTCCTCCGCCGCTGCTCGGGCTCCTCCATCGCCACCGTTAGGGTATTCCGACGCCGTCGACATCTTTAGCACGCATCCCCGCCGTGCCACCGTGTACAAGGCAGCCGTGCGCAATGCGCAGACCGTCACGACTCTGTTTCATTCTTCTCTGTTCTGCCTGTTCTTCGCTAGGTCTAGAAATAAGAACCTATTTCCTGTTTTTGTAGATCCATAATTGCAGCGGTAGTTTGTGAAACCTGTTTTTCAGGACTTAGTCAATTTTCGCTCCTCCTTTTCTTGTTGAACTGCTAAACCTCTCCGGCTCTCATTAGTCGGACTATGGCGTAGTATTTGTAGAGCCCTTAAAATTGTAAGCCGTCACAGATATTGCTTGCTCTTAACTCACCGCATATTTAATTTTGCACAGTTTTTAAGCCGCCGCCATGTCCCGCGCTTCCAACTCATGCAACTGGGTCAGATCTAGCGTCACAGAAGAGTACTTAACGGATTTTGTTGATGCGGGCACTCTTCCTTCCAAGAAGGTCCTTCACTCGCGGGTTCCAGGTGACGAGACTCGGCCCTCTCCCCAAAAAGGATAGGTAGTAGTTTTCTCTGACCATATCGAGCAAGGGTTCATGTCGCCCGGCTCTAAATTCTTCCGTGACGTTCTCCATTTGTACAAGCTTCACCCTCAAGACTTGGCCCCCAGCTCCGTTTCAAACATATGCAATTTCCAAGTGCTCTGCGAAGCCTACCTGTAAATCAAGCCGTTTGTGGGGTTGTTTCGAGAGTTATTCTATGCCAACCGCCAAACCGAAATGAAAGGCGGTCCGAGTCTAGAACTTGGCGGTATTTCCATTCAACGACGCAGAGACATCATCTTTCCGGTTGCGCGGATGCCGAGTCATCCAAAGGATTGGAACAAGACTTGGTTCTACTGTAAGGACACCTCTCCTAAAAATGAGCGCCCATTGTCGGGTTATCGTCCCTCTCGGCTCAGAACAGATTCAGAGCTTCCTGGCCGGCTCTCAGTTTCAGAGCGTGCTAGGTATGAGCCGTCTCACGCCAAGATCAAGGCACTCAAGGCCAACGGTTTGACCGGACTAGATTTGATTCGCTGCTGGATTTCATGGCGGATCATGCCCTTAAGCCGTAGAAGCTGTCTTATGTGTGAATATGAAGGCAAGTATGACAGCTCCTTGTGCTTCAGCAAATCAACCTTGACAGAGGATGACATTACCACTGTCATCTGGAGCCTTGTCCATGAAGCCTCCGGCTCATGTAGCGCCATTGGCCTAGCGCCTTTCAGCGTCAACAATCCGGCTCCAGATGTAGGTTAATTTCTTCCCATCCGTCTCTTGGATGTTGCTTGTACCTTGATGATCTATTATTCTTCTCCGGGTTATTTTCGCAGGCCGACTCTGATTTCTGGAAGAAGGAGTACATCCCTCCTCCGAAGAAGCTCAAGAAGAAGGCCCCAGCCAAGAAGCTAAAAAAAGACGCCCCGTGAGAGGAGTGGTTCGACCCGCCACAGTCATCCAGCTCAGAGGTAAAATTTTAGTTGTTTGCTTGATTCTTTGCCTTCTTGTTTAACCAATGCTTGTTTTACTCACAGGATGAAGTGGATACTAGCCGCGCCAATGCCCCAGAGGTAAACTATGTCTCTTCTGGCTCAGAATATTTTGTCCCCCGAAAGCCGCGGTGGGTTGCCAGAAAAGTTCCTCTTTCTCATCCTCTCGCGAACCTGGCTCCCGATTTTCTTTTGAAAAAGCAACAACGGGCTGAACATCGCCAGACCCGGAGCGTCGGCTCTACTGAGCTTATGTCCGGCTTGCCGAACTCGCCGGCTCCGAAGAAACGCCCTGCTGAGGTATGTGTTCCTGTTTGATTCATTTCTCTTTATAACCTTAGTGGCGTCTCATCCTTCTTGGATTTCGTCTCAGAAGTCGCCCGCTTTCGGCGACTCTTCGGCAACCGTTCTACCGCCTCCGAAGATCAACCCACTATAAGTGTCTTTCCACTATAGCATCCGGTTCTTTGTAGGGTAGTAATATCCTTTGGATTATCACTTTTCTATCTTGCAGTGCTCAAGCCAAGCGTCGGAAGACCAACAAGCCCTCCCCTAGTCCTGCTGCTCAAGAGCTGGAGCAAGAACAACTAGAGGAGCCACAACCGGATGTAGATCCGCCAATTCACTCCACTGAGCCAGCTGCTGAAGACATCATCCCGGAGAGCCCTCTAAGGGGTCCTTCAAAACCGACAACTCCTGCCAAGGCCACTGCAACTCCAGAGGGTGTGATCACCAGCTCTTCTCCCCAGTCCCCTCCGGCTCATGTGCTGACCAGGCATAAAGAGTCTACCGAGGCCTCCAAGAAGCTGCATTTCGAATCTTCCCTTGAGAAGATGATGGCCGAAGAACTCCACGCCGGGTATACGAACCGGCTTACCACCAGCCAGGATCTGGAGCTTCGGCTGGTAACTTTGATGAAAACAAAATATGAGGTATTCCTCTTGCTGCTATAACCTTACTTAGCCCCCAAGGGCCGGTTCAATCTAGTTAAGAGGTGAACCAGGTCTTTCCTGATCCTCTGTAGAAAATCCAAAGCCTTTGTCCCCAAGGGCCGGCTCAATTTGTTAGAGTTGAGTCGGATCTTCACTGTAGATAGCGTGAACAGCCAATCGTAGCCCCCAAGGGCCGACTCAAACTTGATAAAGTTGAGTCAGAGCTTTAATGTAGATAGCCTGAAGAACCACTTGTAGCCCCCAATGGCCGACTCAAGCTTGATAACGTTGAGTCGGAGCTTTCATTATAAGTAAATTTGAAGAGTCATATCGTAGCCCCCAAGTTCCGGATTAACTTTGATGAAGATGAGCCAGAACTGTGTTGTATGCTCGAAGATCAAATATACATTAGCCCCCAAGTGTCAAACATATTGCTTGCAATCTGCTTGAGACTTGCATAATTTTGTCTTTAACCTTCCTCATTTGATATGACTTCCATTCTGGCAACTTATCCTGTATTTTGACGTGTCACAGGAAGCTTTAAGCGAAGCCGGGTCGTAGTTGATTAACCTGAAGACCAACTTGGCGTCTCAACAAGAGGCCCGCAGCATTGCTGATGAAAAGTTTCGGCTTCTTTCTGAGAAGTTGGCCACAATCAAAGCTGAGTTCAGTGCTCTTAAGGAGTCAGCTGAATCTGAGAAGACTGCCTTGGCGCAACGGGCGGATGACGCCGACCAGCGGCTGATAGCTGTGGCGGATGAACTCCAAGCCCTGAAGCGCCACATAAGCAAGATGTCAGCCACCCTCTTTGGTAAGCTTCTGACTACTTTGTGTATCAAATATCTTTACCTAGACTAGTGGCTCATCTGATTTGTCAGGTTTGTGCAGGTCCTAGGAGTCGGCAATTGGCTTCTGATAGCCTTCTATCGTTGAAAGCCATCTACACCTTAACTGAACAGCTGTACTGCGGAGCTATCTACACCATGAAGGTCATGCAATACAAGGATAAACTTCCGACAACTCTCAAGGACATCTTAAAGCTCTTCTCCACTATGCCGAAGCAGATCGCCGAGCTCAAGAACTCAGCCGCCCGCCAAGGGGCCATTGCAAGCATACGCCAGGCTTTCGCTTTTGCCCCGGGTCTTACTGCCGCCGAGATGATGGAGGGCTTCCCTTCAAGAAAAGACGACAGCTCGGAGTTTACTGATGCTGACTATAGCCGGTGCATGAAGGAGTCCCGGGTGTTAGCTTCTGTTTTGGCGAGGGAAGTTGACCTGTCAACTTATCAGGCAGCTTATGACTCGGAGCAAAAGAGGGTCCGGGGTCCCCTGTACGAGTGCAAAGATTTGACGCCTGCTCGGAGTAAGGACCTCTTTCCTCTAGATCTTGACCCGTCACCCTTTTTTGAGGGCTCTTTTGCGGCTCTAACGAACTGCAATTGGGATTTGGACAACCTCCAGATCAAGGCCCCAGAAGAGCTGGCGCAGGATGACCCGTCAGCTAACTAGCTTCTGCTTTAAGATCTTGTATCAGCTTAACCCGCCATGTGACGGCTGAAAAACTTTGTCTGAAATTTTGCTCTCCTCTGGGAGTGTAATAGCTAGATGAAAACTTTTCTGAAATTTGTCATGATGTTCTTATAAGATGATCCGGCTTTTGGTCTGCCATTTGTCTTTGTATGCTTTGAGTTATTTACACTTGCCTTGTCATCATATAGGATACCTGCAGCCAAGATTAGGTAAGCCACACCCGGAGGTGGTGACTCCCTCTTTGATAATTATGGCCAATCTGGTTAGCCGGAAATGGCATAAAGCCTGGCCGATAAGGCATTTAGAAGATACACCCGGAGGTAACAATATGGCGTAAACGCCGGCGGATAAGCATTAGAAGCTGCCCTCGCCGCGGTTAATTTTTCCTTAGCCGGATTTTTATGAGAACAGTTAATAGGCGTTAGAAGCTGTACCCGAAGGTAAGAAGTCGCCGTTCACCGCAGCTAAGTTACCTTAGCTGTTTTTACATGGCCGTAGGCCGGCTAATAGGCATTAGAAGCTTTACCTAGAGACAGAAAGCCACCATTCGCGGGTCATGAGACGTTAGCTACCCGTCGGTAAAAACCCTCTCATAACCGCGGCTAAACTGGTTAGCCGGAGATGGCATAAAGCCGGCTGATAGGGTGTTAGAAGTGATACCCGTCGGTAAGAAGCCCCTCAGCAATTACGGCATAACCCACCGGCGGATAGGCGTTAGAAGCTGCACCCGAAGGCGAGAAGCTGCCCTCGCCACGACTAATTACCTTTTCGGGTTTTTTTGTGGCAAAATGCCAACTTAATAGGTGTCTACCACCGTTCAGCAATATGACACAAAGCGCTGGTGGATAGGCGTTAGAAGCTGCACCCGAAGGCGAGAAGCCACCCTCGCCGCGACTCATTTTCTTGAGCCGGATTTTGTGGCATAACGCCTGGCTAATAGGCATCTACTGCCATTTGCCGACCGTAGTTGATGCATCAACCAGAATATTGCTTAATCTTCTCTTAGACAAGGATGCATGAAATAGCAGAGGCTTCCTTGTTTATTCATATGACTGTGGTATGTATAATGGTAGTGTACAATGATAGATCTTTACACCCTTAGGTGAAATAAGGCCGGAGATGCGCAATGTTCCATGGCCGATGGGTCTCCTGACCCGCCGTATCTGAGTTGTCTCGGATATCGATGAGGTAATATGACCCGTTGTTGAGATTTCTGCTGACCACAAAGGGCCCTTCCCATGGAGGTGGCAGTTTATGCATATTAGTGTGGTCTTGAATCAGCCGGAGCACCAAGTCGCCCTCCTGGAACGTCCGGGTCTTGACCCTGCGGCTGTGATAGCGTCGCAGGTCTTGTTGATAAATTGCCGATCGGGCTGCTACTAACTCTCGCGCCTCTTCCAAAGCATCTCGGCGCGCCGTCTCGTTGTCCATCTCAACATAAGCCGCCACCCTTGGCGAGTCATGCCGGATGTCACTGGGTAAGACGGCCTAAGCGTCGTACACCATAAAGAAGGGCGTGAAACTCGTGGACCTGTTAGGGGTGGTTCTGATGCTCCATAAGATGGAAGGTAATTCTTCGACCCAACACCCGGGCATTCGCTGCAAAGGAACCATAAGCCATGGCTTAATCCCTCTTAGAATTTCCTGATTGGCGCGCTCCGCTTGACCGTTGGACTGTGGATGTGCCACGGCTGAAATATCAAGCCGGATATGTTCTTCATCACAGAATTTCTTCATAGCCCCCTTGGATAGATTTGTACCATTATCAGTGATGGTGTTGTGTGGGTAACCAAAGCGGTAGATTAGCTTTTTGATAAACAGAACTGCTGTAGCTGCATCACATTTACTGATCGGCTCTGCCTCTACCCACTTGGTAAATTTATCAACCGCCACCAGGAGGTGCGTTTTCTTGTCCTTGGACCTCTTGAAAGGCCCTACCATGTCCAGCCCCCAGACCGCAAACGGCCAAGTGATTGGTATCATCCTCAACTCTTGAGCTGGAACATGAGCATGCCAGCTAAATTTCTGATAGCCATCGCACTTACGGACTAAGTCCTCTGCATCTTTGTGAGTCGTCAACCAGAAGAACCCGTGCCGGAAAGCCTTGGCCACCGAAGATTTTGAGCCGGCATGGTGTCCACAATCTCCAGCGTGGATTTCACTCAAGATCTGTCGGCCCTCCTCTGGTGAAACACAACATTGAAAAACCCCTGTTACACTACATTTATGCAACTCACCTTTAACCATCGTCATGGACTTAGAACGGCGGGTGATCTTTCTGGCTAGATCTTCATCCTCTGGTAACTCGCCCCGGGTTAAATAGGCCAAATAAGGAATAGTCCAATCTGGGATAACATGTAGAGCCACCACCAATTCTGCCTCTGGGTCAGGAACAGCCAAATCCTCCTCTGAAGGTATCTTTACAGTCGGATGATATACGACGTCCAGAAAGACATTAGGCGGCACCGGCTTACGTTGGGAACCTAGCCATTATAAAGCATCAGTCGCCTCGTTCTTGCGACGATCAATGTGATCTACCTGATACCCTTTGAGGTGACCCGCAATAATATCAACCGCCTGCCTATAAGCCGCCATCCGTGGGTCTTTGGAGTCCCAAGTGCCAGAAACTTGCTGAGCTACTAGATCTGAGTCACCCAAACACCTGACCCGGCTCAAATTCATCTCCTTGGATAATCTAAGACTATGAAGCAAAGCCTCGTACTCAGCCGCATTGTTAGTACAAGGGAACATCAGCCGGAGCACATAACAAAACTTATCACCCTTTGGGGATGTCAGGACAACCCCTGCTCCGAACCCCTCTAACTGCTTGGCTCCATCAAAGTGTACAGTCCAGTATGTGTTATCTGGCTTTTCTTTGGGAGCTTGGCACTCTGTCCAATCATTAATGAAATCCACCAAAGCTTGGGATTTGATCACCGTGCGAGGAACATACTTTACATTAAGAGGTCCTAGCTCTAAGGCCCATTTGGCAATCCTCCCTGTGGCTTCTCTGTTCTAGATAATATCTCCCAACGGAGCAGAACTGACCACAGTTACCTGGTGCCCTAGAAAGTAGTGCTTTAACTTGCAGTTGGCCATAAAAACCCCGTATACCAGCTTTTGCCAAAACGGATATCTCTGCTTAGATTCTGTCAGGACCTCACTGATATAATAAACCGGCCTTTGTACGGGATACTCCTTCCCAGCCTCCTTGCGCTCGACCACAATTGCAACGCTGACTGCCCTATTGTTAGCCACCACATAAAGGAGCAACGGTTCTTTCTCAGCCGGAGCAGCTAACACTGGCGGCTCAGTGAGTTGTTTCTTAAGCGGCTCAAGTGATCCACCCGCTACCTTGCTCCAGTCAAACTTGTCTGTCTTTTTCATCATCTGATATAAAGGGATAGCTTTCTCTCCAAGACGGCTTATGAACCGGCTCAACGCAGCAATCCGCCCTGCTAAGCGCTGAACGTCGTTAATACAAGTCGGCTCTCTTAGAGAAGTAATAGCTTTGATTTTGTCCGGGTTAGCCTCGATGCCACGCTCGGAGACCAAGAAACCCAAAAGCTTTCCTGCTGGAACACCAAAAACACACTTGGTCGGGGTAAGCATCATCTTGTAGACCCCGAGATTGTCAAAGGTTTCCTTAGATCCTCCAAAAGAGTTTCCTTCTTTCTGGATTTGACCACGATGTCATCTACATAATTATGAAGATTACGGCTAATTTGACTGTGAAGGCAGTTCTGCACACATCGTTGATAAGTTGCCTGGGCACTCTTGAGCCCAAAAGGCATAGACACATAACAGAACGCCCCAAGGGTGTAATAAATGTCGTCTTCTCCTGGTATTTCACTGCCATCTTGATCTGATGATAACCTGAGTAAGCATCTAGGAAGCAGAAACTTTCACATCCGGCTATAGCATCAATGATCTGATCAATTCGAGGGAGGGCAAAAGGATCGGCCGTACAAGCCTTGTTAAGGTCCGTGTAGTCCACACACATACGCCAAGTGCCGTTATTTTTGAGCACTAGCACTGGGTTAGCCAATCATTCCGGGTGAAAAACTTCAACAATAAAGCTACCAGCCAAGAGCCAGGCAACTTCTTCCCCAATAGCCTTGCACATCTCCTCATTGAACCGCCACAGGAACTATTGGATCGGTTTAAAACTTTGGATCCACATTAAGGTTGTGCTCAGCGAATTCTCTTGGTACACCCGGCATGTCAGAAGGTTTCCATGCAAAGATGTCCTGATTCTCACGGATGAATTCGATGAGCGTGCTTTCGTATTTGGGATCCATATGAGCTCCAATGATGAACTGCTTAGATGAGTCGCCCGGATTGAAATCTACTGCCTTGGTATCATCCACTGAAAATTTGAGGGGCGGCTCAACCTCCATGGTGGGCTTTTTTAGGGGGGTCATATCCTCCGGATCAACATTCTCCTTATAAAACTTAAGCTCCTCCTGAGCGCAACTGGACTCTACGTAAGCTGCATCCCCTTCTTCACACTCAATAGTCATGTTTCGGTTACCATGAATGGTGATGGTACCGTTTAAGCCGGGCATCTTGATCTGCAAGTAAACATAGCAAGGCATGGCCATGAACTTGGCATACGCCAGCCGTCCAAACAAGGCATGATAAGGGCTCTTGATTTTAACTACCTCAAACCATAAGGACTCCACTCTGTAGTTGTATTCATCGCCAAAAGCCACTTCCAAAGAAATCCTGCCCACCGGATGTGCCGACTTACCCCACACCACACCATGAAAAACAATGGACGAAGGTTTTAAGTCCTTGTCAAACAACTTCATCCGCCGGAAGGTGTCATAGTAAAGGATGTTGATGCTGCTGCCGTTGTCCATGAGCACCTTGTTCAACATATATCCACCTACCTAGGGGGCCACAACCAAAGCCAGCCGCCCCGGGTCATCAACGTGTGGCGGGTGATCTTCACGGCTCCATGTTATGTCATATTCAGACCACTTCAGATACTGTGGAAGAGCCGGCGTAACCGCATTGACTGCCCGTTTACGCAACTTCTGGTCCCGTCTATTGATGCTAGTCGTGAAGACGTGGTATTGCCCGGAGCTGAGCTGCTTCGGATTACTGTGAAAGCCGGACTGATTCCGCTGTTGCTGCTCTTGTTGATTATTATTACCAGAATGCGGCTGCTGTCCCCCGTGATTATCCTGACCCGGATGACCGGATGTTGAACCGCCAGAGCCAAAAGCGGCTCCTGACCCGCCAGAACCAAATCTAGCTCCTGACCCGTCACATCCTAGGCCGCCTGGCGGGCTGCCCCCGCGATGGTTAGGTTGTGTGACATACTGCTTGAACTTATGCATAAAATAACAACTCTCCCATGTATGATTTGCCAGCCTATTAGGCAAACTGTGATTCGGACAAGGTCGCTTAAGCATCTCTTCCATGTTTGAGGAAAAATTATCCCTCCTCGAGGGCGGCCCAAACCTCCTGCTGCCCTTGGGGTGATTTTCCTGGGTGTTTGTGTTGGCCACCATCTCTGACCCACCCTCTGGATTCTTATGTTTACTCTGGTTACCATTGTTCACTATGCCCTTGCCTTGACTAGCCTTTTCCTCATCAGAACCCGGATCCTTCGTGTTGTCTGAGTTGGCATACTTCGTGAGATTCATCATGAGCTGTCCCATGTCCTGACACGTATGCTTGAGCCGGCCAAGTTTCTGCTTTAAAGGAACAAAATGGCAATTCTTTTCTAAAATCAACACCGCTTGAGCCGCCGTGATCTGCTCTGATGAGTGAATAATTGTCGAGACCCACCATACCCAATGATGAGCCGACTTGCTCTCCTGTTGGACACAGTGATCAAGATCCACAATGGTCATAGGCTGCTTGCACGTCCCTTGAAAGTTTTTGATGAACCAAGCCCTGAGCTCTGCCCATGAATTGATGGTATTAGGTGGCAACCCTTTCAGCCATGTACGAGCTGGGACTTCAAGCATCATGATGAAATATTTGGCACAAACCGCCTCACTAACATCCAGCATCTCCATGGCCAGCTCATAGCTTTCCACCCAGGCCTCTAGGGGTAAATCAGCGGTGTAATTTGGGACCTTGCGGGGACCTTTAAAGTCTTTCGGCAACCGCTCACTCCGGAGAGCCGGCGATAGACATGACAGCTCTCCCGTCCTGGGGATTACTCCTGCCCCTATGGAAACGGAAGGCCCGGGCTCTTGCTAAGCCGGCCTAGCTAGCGCCTCTTGCGGGCTTCCCGCATGGTCTACACGTGCCTATGTATCTCCTCTCAGTCGGTGACCCGCTGGAATTTCTCTGTGATGGTTACTGCTAGAACCTGCTGGTGACTCGTAGCACCGGCTAAAGGTACGGCTGGGAAGAGGGATTGAATGGACGTGGCTCCGGCTATGAGCGTACCTCTCTTGCTGGGCCATGGCCGTCTGCAAGTACCCGATGGCGTTCCGTACATCCTCCGCAAAGGGTGCTTCATCCGGGATAGGGATCATCTCAAGACGGGTGGCAGCTGCTACCATATTCTCCGCCGGGTTAGAATAATGACCCGCCGGCGTTGGAAAGCCCCCAGGTGAAGTTGGGTTATGTTGGGCCGGATGAGTCGTTGGCCGTTCCGTTGGGCGGCTCTCGGGCGCGCCCGCGGCTCGCCCCGCACCGGGGGTATTAAAGAGGTTCCTTGCTTCATAACGCTCTGGTAGACGGGACTGATGCCTCCTCCGGTGCACTGCCGCTACCGACCTTCGCTCTAGCCCTAGACGGAAAGCATCTGTCTTGATACGTTCTGCTTCTTCTTCCATCTGGACCTTCAGCTCAGCCATCCTTTGTCGTTCCTCTGTCATCCGGCCCTTGATCCGTGCAATCTCTATATTCCGAGCTGCTTGATTATCTGGTGTCATTTCAGTGGCCATGAGAGCCACAAGTTCATCCATCAGCTCCATAGGAACTTGAGCCGGCGGCGGCGGACTATCACCCGAAGCGGCGGCTCCCGCGGCTGTGCTACGAGCGGCTGGGGCTGATCCTGCCATGAACACCGCCGCATGAACCGGAGGTTTTAAAGCATCCGACTCAGAGTATGCATTGTCACAGCCCCCAAGGCCATCGTTGTGGAGCTGGTACATTGATTCTGTTTCTCCACTTGAAGATTCATCTTCTGAATAGACAAGGGTTTCTTGTGACCCGGAAGCTTCCAGGTCCCTACCTTGCGTGAAGCCTATGAAGACATGCTTCTGACCCGGATTGGCACGAGCAGGCCGCATGTTACTTGCAGATTGGAGACACCGAGTCGGCTCAACGATGTTGGTGCAGATGTCCGGCCGAGGTGTAGATCCATCAGCCTTTCTGATGAAAACATGGATCCCGCCGAACGGGACCCGGAATCCATACTCCACGGACTCAGCATCAAGCCCCCAGCCGGCATCGTCGATGCAGAACCGCCCACAGCGTCTCTTGCTCATCCTTCCAACCATGTATCCCTCGAGCCCTGGGAGAGAGCCCTTTGAGAACTCAACACCACCAAGCGCAAGCCCCACGGTGGGCACCAACTGTCGTGGATTTATCACGGCAGATGTCCGGGTGAACGGACTTGGATTCGAGGCCATCGCTAATGTGATGGACTCAAAGGGGTTGATTGGGACGAAGGACACGGGTTTACCCAGGTTCGGCCCCTCAAGTCGAGGTAATAGCCTACGTTCTGCTTGTGCTTGTATTGGTTATTGTATCGATTACAAGGGAGCTAAAGCTTGACCTAGTTCTCGATAACCTGATCTCTAAGTCGCCCGGGTCTGCCTTTATATAAGAGGTTAGGACCACGGGTCTTTACAATTGTCTAACCGAGTCTCATTGTCTATCCGAGTCTTACTCTATCTTCTTGTCCAAACTGTATTTGAGCGGCTTACACGCTCGGGTCTTCTCAGTCCGGGCCACCTTGCAGCCCACACCATGAGCCGCCTATCTTCATGGGCCTTAGGCTTTACGGCTCACCCTTGGGCCGGCTCACGAGCCATCAGCATGACCCGGAGCCTTCAAGGGCAGGTCATATTACGGGGTTATATCCCCAACAAGAAGCATGGTGGGCGTGACAACCCCGATGGCAACACGTTGATGGAGAACAAGATGATGGAGATCATGGTGTCATGCCAGTGACGATGGAGATCATGTCGGTGCTTTCAAAATGGAGATCAAAATCTCAAGTTCATGGCCATATCATGTCACTTATGATTTGCATGTGATGTTAATCCTTTTATGCACCTTGTTTTGCTTAGGACGATGGTAGCATTATAAGGTGATCCCTCACTTAAATTTCAAGATAAATTGTGTTCTCCCCGAGTGTGCACCATTGCGAAAGTTCGTCATGTCGAGATACCATGTGATGATCGGGTGTGATAGACTCTACGTTCACATACAACGGGTGCAAGCCAGTGTTGCACATGCAGAACACTCGGGTTAAACTTGACGAGCCTAGCATGTACAAACATGGCCTCGGAACACAAGAGACCGAAAGGTCAAACATGAGTCATATAGTAGATATGATCAACATGAAGATGTTCACCATTGAAACCACCTCAACTCACGTGATGATCGGACTTGAGTTGGTGGATTTGGATCATGTGACACTAGAATGACCAGAGGATCTAAATTTGAGTGGGAGTTCTTTTTAATATGATTAACTAAACTCATTATCATGAACATAGTCAAAATGTCTTTGCAAATTATGTTGTAGATTGCTAGCTCGTGATGTAGATCCCTTGAATATTTATATGTTCCTAGATGAATAGAGTTGAAATATGATGGTAGCAATAATGCAGACTGTGTTCGTGATCTGAGGATTGTCCTTGTTGCTACACAGAAGGCTTACATCCTTGATGCACTACTCAGTGCGCCACCCCCTCTAGCGTCGTTTGTAGATGTTGTGAACATCTTACAGGAACGTTCCGATAACTACTTGATAGTTCAGTGCATCATGCATTACGGCTTAGAATCGAGGCTCCAAAACGTTTTTCAACGTCATGGAACATATGAGATGTTCTAAGAGCTGAAATTAGGATCACAGGCTCGTGCCCGTGTTGTGAGGTATGAGACCTCCAACAAGATTCTTTGCCTGCAAGATGAAGGAGAATATCTTAATCGTTGAGCATCTGCTCAGATTGTCTGGGTGCTACAATCGCTTGAATCGAGTGGGAGTTGATCTTCCAGATAAGATAATAATTGATATAGTTCTCCAAGTCATTGTTACTAAGGTACTAGAGCTCCATGATGAACTATGAAATGCCAGGGATGGAAATAATGATCCCTGAGCTATTCGCGATGTTTGACATGGCGAAGGTAGAAATCAAGAAGGAGCATCAAGTGTTTATAGTTAGTGAAACCACTAGTTTCAAGAAGGGCAAGGGCTAGGAGGGAAAATTCATGGATGGCAAATCAGTTGTTGCTCCAGTGAAGAAACCCAAGGTTGAACCCAAACCCGAGACTGAGTGCTTCTATTATGAGGAGAACGGTCAGTAAAGTGGAACAACCCTAGATACTTGGTAGATAAGAAGGTTGGCAACGCCGATAGAAGTATATTTGATATACGTGTTATTGATGTGTACCTTACTAGTACTCCTAGTAGCACCTAGGCATTGGATACCGGTTCGATCGCTAAATGTTAGTAACTCAAAATAAAAGCTACAGATAAAATGGAGACTAGCTAAGGGTGAGCTGACGATGTGTGTTGGAAATGTCTCCAAGGTTTATGTGATCAACATCGCACGCTCTCTCTACTTTTGGGATTAGTGACGAACCTAAATAAATGTTATTTGGTGTTTGCATTAAGCATGAACATGATTAGATCGTGTTTATTGCAATACGGTTATTCATTTAAGTTAAAGAATAATGGTTATTCCATTTACATGAATAATACCTTCAATGGTCATGCACCCAATGAGAATGGTTTGTTAAATCTTGATTGTAGTAATACACATGTTCATAACATATATGCCAAAGGATACAAAGTTAATAATGATAATACCACATACTTGTGGCACTGCCGCTAAATGTCATATTGGTGAAAAGCATATGAAGAAACTCCATGCTGATGGATCTTTGGACTCATTCGATTTTGAATCGGTTGAGACATGCAGACCATGCCTCTTGGGCAAGATGACTAAAACCCCGTTTTCCGGCTTGATGGAACAGTCAAGTGACTTACTGGAAATGATACATGTTGATGTATACGGTCCAATGAATGTGGTAGCATGTGGTGGATATCATTGTTTTCTTACCTTCACTGATGATTTGAGTAGATATAGTGTATATTTACTTAATGAAACACAAGTCTGGATCATTTGAAAAGTTCAAGCAAATTCAGAGTGAAGTTTAAAGATCATTATGACAAGAAGATAAAAATGTCTACGATATGATCGTGGAGGTGAATAACTAGGTTACGAGTTTGGCATACAACATTAGATAATGTGAAAATTGTTTCACAACCCATGCCACCTGGAACACCATAGTGTTATGGTGTGTTCGATCGGCATAGTCATGCTCTAATGGATATGGTGCGTACTATGATGTCTCTTATCGTTTTGCCACAATCGTTTTGGGGTTATGCATTAGAGACAACTACATTCACTTTAAATAGGGCACCATCTAAATCCGTTGAGATGACACCATACGAATTATGGTTTGATAGAAACCTAAGTTGTCATTTCTTAATGTTTGGGGCTGCGATGCTTATGTGAAAAAGGGTTTCACCTAATGAGCTCGAACCCAAAGCGAATGCATCTTCATAGAATACCCTAAGAATAGTTGGTTATACCTTCTATCTTAGATCCGAGTACAAAGTGTTTGTTGCTAAAACGGGTCCATTCTCGAGAAAGAGTTTCTCTCGAAAGAATTGAGTAGGAGGAAAATAGAACTTGATGAGGTTATTGAACCTTTACTTCAACCAGAGAGTAGCACAACGCAGAAACATGTTTCTGTGGAGCCTACGGCAATTGAAGAGAAGTTAATGATGATAATCATGAAACTTCGGATCAAGTTACTATTGAACCTCATAGGTCGACAAGGGCGCGTACTACTCTTGAGTGGTACGGCAACCCTGTCTTGGAGGTCATGTTGTTAGACAACAATGAACCTACGAGCTATGGAGAAGCAGTGATGGGCCCGGATTCCGACAAATGGCTAGGAGCCATGAAATCCAAGAAAGGATCCATGTGTGAGTACAAATGGATTTTTAAGAAGAAGACTGACGATAACGGTGAATGTCATCATTTGTAAAGCTTGACTTGTCGCAAAGAAGTTTTCTCCAAGTTAAAAGAGTTGACTACGATGAGACCTTCTCACCCGTAGCGATGCTAAAAGTCTGTTGGAATTATGTTAGCAGTTGTTGCATTTTTCAATTATGAAATTTGGAAGATGGATGTCAAAACATCGTTTCCTTAACGATTTCCTTGAGGAAAGGTTGTATGAGATACAACCAGAAAGTTTTGTCACTCCTAAGGATGCTAAAAGGTGTGCGAGCTCCATCAATCCTTCTATGGGATGGAGCAAGCATCTCGGAGTTGTAATATACGCTTTGATGAGGTGATCAAAGTTTTTGAGTCTATACAAAGTTTATGAGATACTTGTATTTACAATAAAGTGAATGGGAGCACTATAGAATTTCTCATAAGCATACGTGGATGACATATTGTTGATCGGAAATGGTGTAGACGTTCTGGAAAAGCATAAAGGATTGTTTGAAAATAGTTTTTCAAATGAAGACTGGATAAAGCTACTTAATTGTTGGGCATCAAGATCTATAGAGATAGATCAAGACGCCTGATGAGACTTTCAATAAGTACATACCTTGACAAGATTTTCAAAGAGTTCAAAATGGATCAGTCAAAGAAAGAGTTCTTGCCTGATTTTTAAGGTGTGAAGTTGAGTGAGACTCAAAGCTTGACCACGGCAGAAGAAAGAGAAAGGATGAAGGTCGTCCCCTATGCCTTATTCATAGGCTCTGTATAGTATGCCATGTTGTGTACCACACCTGTGTGTGCCTTGCCATGAGTCTGTCAAGGGGTACAAGAGTGATCGAGGAGTGGATCACTGGATAGCGGTCAAGATTATCCTTAGTAACTAGAGAACTAAGGAAATATTTCTCATTTATGAAGGTGATAAAGAGTTCGTCGTAAAGGGTTACATCGATGCAAGCTTTAACACCAATCTGGATGACTCTTAGTAGCAACCCGGATATGTATAGTGGAGCAACCATTTGGAATAGTTCCAAGTGCAGTGTAGTAGCTGTAGTAGCATTATTTATAGTATGACATAGATATTTGCAATGTACACACGAATCTGAATATCGCAGACCTGTTGACTAAAAGACCTCTCTCATATGAAAAGCATGATCGAGCCCCAGAACCCATTGGGTGTTAGATTCATAACAATGCGAATCACATGGTGATGTGAACTAGATTATTGTCTCTAGTCCAAGTGGGATACTGTTGGAAATATGCCCTAGAGGCAATAATAAATTAGTTATTATCATATTTCCTTCTTCATGATAACCGTTTATTATCCATGCTAGAATTTTATTGATCGGAAACTCCGATACATGTGTGGATACATAGACAACACCGTGTCCCTAGTATGCCTCTGATGGACTAGCTCGTTGATCAAAGATGGTTAAGGTTTCCTAGCCATGGACATGAGATTTCATTTGATAACGAGATCACATCATTAGGAGAATGATGTGATGTACAAGACCCAAACTATAAACGTAGCATATGATCGTGTTAGTTTATTGCTACAGTTTTCTGCATGTCAAGCATCTGTTCCTATGACCATGAGATCATGCAACTCACTGACACCGGAGGAGTACCTTGTGTGTATCAAACATCGCAATGTAACTGGGTGACTATAAAGGTGCTCTATAGGTATCTCCGAGGGTGTCTGTTGGGTTGGCATGGATGAAGACCGGGATTTGTTACTCCATATGACGGAGAGGTATCTCAGGGCCCACTCGGTAATACAACATCACAACAAGCCTTGCAAGCAATGTGACTAAGTGTTATCCACGGTATCTTGTATTACAGAATGAGTAAAGATACTTGCCGGTAACAAGATTGAACTAGGTTTAGAGATACCAACGACCGAATCTTGAGCAAGTAACATACCGAAGAACAAAGGGAACTGCATACGGGATTAACTGAATCCTTAGAATAGAGGTTCAACCAATAAATATCTTCATAGAATATGTAGGAACCAATATGGGCATCCAGGTCCCGCTATTGGTTATTGACCGTAGAGGTGTCTCGGTGATGTCTACATAGTTCTCGAACCCGCACGGTCTGCACACTTAAGGTCCGGTGACGTTTCGATAGTATAGATTTATGTATGGTGGTGACAGAAGGTTGTTAGGAGTCCCGGATGAGATCTTGGACATAATGAGGAGCTTCGGAATGGTCCAGAGGTAAAGATTGATATATATAGGAAGTCCTATTTTGGTCACCGGAAAAGTTTTGGGCTCATCGGTAGTGTATCGGGAGTGCCGGGAGGGGTGCCGGGGACCATCGGGAGGGGTGTCTCGACCCAAAGGGCCTCATGGGATGTGGGAGGAGTCAAGCCAGCCCTTAGTGGGCAGGCAGATCCCCCCCCCACTAAGGCCCATGCGGCTAGGGGTGGGGAAAACCCAAAGGTGGAGAGTTGGAGAGAGTTTCCAAGTGGAAAGGAGGAATCCTACTCCTAATAGTAGTACTCCTCCACCTCCAATTTCGGACAAATCTTGAGGGTTTGAGGCTGCCTCCTCCCCTCCCCCTCCTATATATATACTAGAGGATTTATAGGGGAAAGCTAACCCTAATGCCACGTGCTCCCTCTACTTCATCTAGATCGGTTTTCTCCTCTAGTCTAGTTCCGCAGTGCTTAGGCGAAGCCCTACCCGAATAGTTCCACCGCCATCACCGCCACGCCGTCGCTGCGGGGGAACTCATCTACCTCTCCGCTCCCTCTTTCTGGATCAAGAAGGCGAAGATTGTCATCGAGCTGTACGTGTGCTAAACACGGAGGCGCCGTTCGTTCGGCGCTAGAACGGAAGGACCATGATCAAGATCGCGAGACGGGTCGTGATGGGATTGCGGGACGGATCGTGATTGGATCGCGAGATGGATCATGATGGGATCGCGGGACGCTCGGTGATTTGGATCGGGAAGACATTCGACTACATCAACCGCGTTTCTTAAACGCTTCCGTTTAGCGATCTACAAGGGTATGTAGATCCACTCTCCCTCTCATAGATACTCATCACCGTGGATAGATATTGCGTGTGCGTTGGAAATTTTTGTTTCCCATGCAACGTTCCCCAACATATATAACCTAGGAACCCATCCCCCATCTTGAAATGGGAGGTGGGGGTGGGGTGGGGGCATGCATATACTATACGCATTGTGACCGATCCTCTTCGTAAGTCGACTTACAGTTTCTGAGGAAAGTGACATTAAAGTTTCAGTGGATACTAACTAAACAAACACTCAATTATATATATACATATGTGTGGGCCTCATGCAGTCATTGTTTTGTCGAACACTCTCTCACATGGGCATCGTCGTCACACCGGCTCATCCATGTCCACGTGGGGCGTCAGTTTGACCAGCGACAGTAGAGATGTTAATTTGACCAAGGTGGATTCTTTTTGTTGGTATGTGTTATTGTACATAGTTGACATATGCATTGATTTCTAACCAAAATTCAAAGGCATCGTACACACTGAATCCCTCTATCATCTTGAAGTGTGGACGTGGGGCTATATAAGCGTCGTTATCCTCAATACGAGGGCATTTTGGTCCGGGAGACACATGTGGCAGCGGAAGTTGTGCATTTGGTATTTGAAAATATTGCACAACGCTTTCAGACATATGTGCTTAGGTCCATGCATGCCCTGGTGGTGTTTGCATACACTCCCTCGTGTGGTTATGGACAACATGCTAATTAGTGGACCCGCATGGTTTGTTGCTTAAACTGGCGCATACTACGGGTCAATTTGACCAAGGTAGATATAACCTTCTTGTTATTTGCTATGATATAGTTCATGTTGATATTCTAGACAGAAGTTTGAGGGCATACACACAGACACACGCACACACATGCACGCACACACACACAAAGAGAGAGAGAGAGAGAGATGAATCGTCGACCCTCACGCTCATATATACTATGGGTCATTTACCTCTGTACTTGTACTTTCTTGTTTGCAAGGATGTACATGTGCATGTGTCACATCAAAGTTGTGTCTATTTGGTATTCAAACATCCCACGCCACTTTCATGCATACAACCTCTGGATATAGCTTGAAGTGGAAATGATGTGTTGTTATGGACGACACACACCATCTGCGTGTCCATGTGGCATCTCACTTTAATTAGTTGGCATGAAGAGGTAATATACTATACATCACATATATAAGCCATCTTGATCGATGGCTCCAAGTCGCTGGTGGAAGGGGGGTACGTAATTTGACCAAGCTATAACTATAGGTATTAATCTGTTTCTGTTAGGATATAGGTACATATATAGGTCGTGATGTTGATATGCCCTCTTGATGGTTCGAAGCATGTGTGTGCATGGGGTGGGGTGCATGAGGGGCCGGGGAGGGGCAACACAATAGTACATATGCATGAAACCTATTCGTGAGGTCAGGTAATACGTACCGTTTGACTTTTGATAGGCATATGTGACACACAAAAAAGTTATGCACGCATGGTATCGAAATATCACACCACCTTAATAAATTGATTGAGCCACACACAGGTGGTTGCGGTCTCACCAATCTTGTGAAGTTTCCAAGAAGCGCCCATCAGTGGGCCTGCACAGTCTACCCTGAGAACAATAACACGAGGAGGGGGCGGTCATGATGTATTTCTATTGGTTTTGTGTTACGGTTGGGTGAAATCGCAGTCCTAGTATAAGTGCATACGTTCATATATATATGGTAGCTACTATCACTCCTGCCGACTTGAAGTGTGTGGGGGGGCATAAGCCGACCTTACTGTATCCTCTGCGATGCATTGTGTGTCACGTGAACATTGTGCATTCCCTATTTGAACACCATATGCAGCTGCAAGATGACTTGATTAACCACATGTGAAATCACATTGGCAATCGCTAGTGTTGGAAATATGCCCTAGAGGCAATAAATAAAATGTTTATTATTTTATTCCGTTGTTCATGATAATCGTTTATTCTCCATGCTATAATTGTATTGACTGGAAACACATTGCATGTGTGGATATATAGAAAACACTTTGTCCCTAGTGTGCCTCTAGTAAACTGGCTCGTTGATCAAAGATGGTCAAGGTTTCCTAGACATTGACATGAGATTTCATTTGATAACGGGATCACATCATTAGGAGAATGATGTGATGGACAAGACCCAAACTATGAACGTAGCATATGATCGTGTCAGTTTATTGCTATAGTTTTCTGCATGTCAAGTATATGTTCCTATGACCATGAGATCATGCAACTCACTGACACCAGAGGAGTGTCTTGTGTGTATCAAATGTCGCAATGTAACTGGGTGACTAGAAAGGTGCTCTACAGGTATCTCCGAGGGTCTGCTGGGTTGGCATGGATCAACACTGGGATTTGTTACTCCGTGTGACAAAGAGGTATCTCAGGGCCCACTCGGTAATACAACATCACAATAAGCCTTGCAAGCAATGTGACTAAGTGTTAGACACGGGATCTTGTATTATGGAACGAGTAAAGAGACTTGCCGGTAACAAGGTTCAACTAGGTATAGAGATACCAACGATCGAACCTCGGGCAAGTAATATACCGAAGGACAAAGGGAACATCATATGGGATTAACTGAATCCTTAACATAGAGGTTCGACCGATAAGGATCTTCATAGAATATGTAGGTGTCAATATGGGCATCCAGTTCCCGCTAATGATTATTGACCGTAGAGGTGTCTCGGTCATGTCTACATAGTTCTCGAACCCGTAGGGTCTGCACACTTAAGGTTCGGTGACGTTTCGGTATAGATGAGTTATGTGTGTTGGTGACCAAAGGTTGTTCGGAGTCCCGGATGAGATCCCGGACATGACGAGGATCTTCGGAATGGTCTGGAGGTGAAGATTCATACATAGGATGTTCCGTGTTGGTTACCGGGAAAAGTTCGGGCATCACCGGTAACTTACCGGGGGTGCCGGGAGGGTCCCGAGGGTCCACCGGAAGGGGCCACCAGCCCCAAAGGGCTACATGGGCTGTGAGAGAGGGCACACCATCCCCTGGTGAGCTGGCCGCACCTCCCACAAGGTCTCATGTGGCTGGGGGTTGGTGGGAGGGCCAACCCTAGGGTTGGCGCCACCTTACTTGGGTGTCAAGCCACCCTAGGGCGCCTCCACCCTTGGCCGCCGCCCCAAGGGGGAAACCCTAGGGGTTGGGTGCACCACCCCTCCCCCTATATATATGTGAGAGGGAGGACGGTAGCCGTGTTGGAGATATGCCCTAGAGGCAATCATGTATGATGATATTTCCTATGTGTTTATGAATAAAGATAGTCCTTGGACATTATCATTGATGTGTATTAACAAGTATGTGACTTGTTTGTGAGACTATGCATTGTATGATGACTGTCCTAAATGGTCCCTAGTTGAAAGGGTTGTGTGGACGCGTAGTCGGTTAGACTAGCATATGACATGGTGGATGGTCTGGTCTCACTGACCATGTAGCATTGGATGCTAGCCGGATAATATGGACTCAGAAAGGTCTGGTCGGATTCGACGTAGTCGGATCCGAGTCGAGATAATGTCTGAGTTGGACTAACCCAACTATGAGACGCAGCGATAGGTCATCTGTGGGTCTCTAGTACAACATATGTTCTATGTCCTAAGACCTGAGCTAGCGCATGTACTCGGGATGGTGACAGACTTGCTTTGGGCCGACCAAACGCTACTCCGTGACTGGGTAGTTACAAAGGTAGGTTTCGGGCTTGTCCAGACCCATGCTGTGAGACATGGTCGAGCAAGATGGGATTTGCCCCTTCGATCAGGAGAGATATACTCTAGGCCCCTCGGGTGATCCGACCTGGATAAGAATGGCCATGCGATGAGGATTATAAGATAATATGAATGTTGGTCGGATTCACCGGAAAGAGAAAGAGGTCATGCTGCAACAAGAATGACCATGTCGCCTTGTGCATGACAACATATATCGTGTGGCAAAGGGAATACAAGTGTGAAATACATGTTCGCCTAACCAGCTTCATCGGACACTTGGAGTCGGCACGTCTTGCTAGAGGCCACTACCGACCGGTCGAGTCAAATTTCATCTGACTCATGACCAAGTGGACGAGAACCTAAAGGGTCGCGCGCTTAAGGGAAGGAACATGTGGGCTTTAGGATCCATGCGAGGCCCAAGAGTTGAGCCCACGCCAGATGCCTATATATAGTGGAGGTGCGGCACACCCATCCGGTTGATCGCTTCAGCGCCGTCACTAGGGCTTTGCATGAGTCGAAACTATCCACCTCCACTCGCCGCTGCCGACCGTGTGATCGGACCTAGCAGTCTGCCACACAGGTGTTCCTTCTGCACGCGCCGATACCATTAGAGGCGGTGCACTTGCGCCGCTCCGGCAAACCTGTACGTGGGATCCGGCGACTGGCTGTTCGAGGGAGATCATAATGGTTGTTCGAGGGAGATCGAACGAGGAGGAGATGGACCACACGAACACGCTGCCCCAACCCTACTTCCGCTCCATGGCACTATACGTCTAGTGGTAACAAACTATGATCCATCTCCGTAGCACGTTCTTGGATGTTCTACGTGTAGGAAAATTTTAATTGGCATGCGACGCACCTATGGAAGAACCCAACAAGCCGCGCCCTAAGCCACGGTGCAGCCCTTCCTCCCTCTCCGATAGCCTCTGCTCCAGATTGATTCGGCTTTGCTTAGCGAAGCTCTGCCGGAACAGCTCCACCACCATCGTCGCCACGCCGTCGTCTTGCCGGCGAACCCATCTACCTCTCCGCTCCCTCTTGTTGTATCAAGAAGGTGGTGATCTTCATCGACCTGCACGTGTGCTAAACGCGGAGGTGCCGTCCGTTCGTCACTTGATCGGGAGTTCGTGGGACGTCTTGCGATTTGGATCGCGGATACGTACGACTACATCAACGGCATTCTTTAACGCTTCCGCTTAGCGATCTACAAGGGTATGTGGATCCAATCTTCCTCTCATAGATGCTCATCTCCTAGATTGATCTTGGTGAAGCATAGGATTTTTTTCCCATGCAACGTTCCCCAATAGTGGCATCATGAGCTAGGTCTATGCGTAGATGACATCTTGAGTAGAACACAAAGGAGTTTGTGGGTGTTGATATTCAGATAGCTTCCTCCCTTAGTCTTTTCTTGGTTCAGCGGTATTGTGGGAGGATGCGGCTCGGACCGACTTTACTCGTATGCTTACGAGAGACCGTGTTCCATCGACTGACATGTGACTTTGTTGCATAAAGATGGCTGGCGGGTGTCTGTCTCTCCCACTTTAGTTGGACCGGATTTGATTAAGGCGGTCCTTGTAGAAGGTTGAAAAGCAATATTCATATCACCGTTGTGGTTTTGCGTAGGTAAGAATCGTTCTTGCTAGATACCCATAGCAGCCACGTAAAACATGCAACAACAATTAGAGGACGCCTAACTTGTTTTTGCAGGGTATGTTGTGATGTGATATGGCCAATTACATGATGTGATATATGTGATGTATGTGATGATCATGTTTTGTATAGAATATCACGACTTGCATGTCAATGAGTACGGCAACCGGCAGGAGCCATAGGGTTGTCTTTGATTATTGTATGACCCGTGTGTCAAACTTTAAGCGCTATGTAATGCTTTACTTTATTGATAAGCGGTAGCAATAGTAGTATGAGCATGGTGGGCGCGACAACCCCGATGGTGACACAATGATGGAGATCATGGTGTTATGTGGGTGACGATGGAGATCATGCCGGTGCTTTGAAGATGGAGATCAAAGGCACAAGTTCATGGCCATATCATGTCACTTATGATTTGCATGTGATGTTAATCCTTTTAAGCATCTTGTTTTGCTTAGAACGACGGTAGCATTATAAGGTGATCCCTCACTTAAATTTAGAGATGAATTGTGTTCTCCCCGAGTGTGCACCATTGCGAAAGTTCGTCATGTCGAGACACCACGTGATGATCGGGTGTGATAGACTCTATGTTCGCATACAACTGGTGCAAGCCAGTGTTGCACATGCGGAACACTCGGGTTAAACTGGACGAGCCTAGCATGTACAGACATGGCCTCGAAACACAAGAGAGCGAAAGGTCGAGCATGAGTCATATAGTAGATATGATCAACATAATGATGTTCACCATTGAAACCACCTAAACTCGCGTGATGATCGGACTTGAGTTGGTGAATATGGATCATGTATCACTCTGATGACTTGAGGAATGTCAATTTGAGTGGGAGCTTTAGTAATTTGATCAACTAAACTCATTATCTTGAACAATAGTCTTAGTAACCTTTGCTTATTTATGTTGTAGATCAATGACTCGCGTAGTAATACCCCTGAATTTTAATGTGTTCCTAGAGAAACCTAAGTTGAAAGATGATGGAAGTAACTTTGTGGACTGGGCCCATAATCTGAGGATCATCCTCACGGATTCCCAGAAGGCTTATGTCCTTGATGCACTGCTTGGTGACCCACCTGCTCCCTTGTCATTCGAAGACGTTAAGAACGCTTGGGAGGCACATTCTGGAGATTACTCAATAGTTTAATGTGAAATGTTGTATGGCTTAGAACCGGGACTTCAAAGACATTTTGAACGTCATGGAGTATATGAGATGTTCCAAGAGTTGGAGTTTATCTTTAAGAAAAATGCCTGGATCGAGAGGTATGAGACCTCCGATAAGTTCTATGCTTGCCAGATGGAGGAGAATGGGTCAATCAATGAACATATACTCGACCCGTCTGGCGGAGTTAGGGATGCCTCTTCCGCCGGAGGCGATCATTGACAGAGTTCTTCAATCATTGCCAGCTAGCTACAAGAGCTTTGTGATGAACTATAACATGCACAGGATGACTGATACGTCTCCAACGTATCTATAATTTATGAAGTATTCATGCTGTTATTTTATCATTCTTGGATGTTTTACAATCATTTTATAGCAACTTTATATCATTTTTTGGGACTAACCTATTGACCCAGTGCCCAGTGCCAGTTGTTGTCTTTTGCTTGTTTTTTACATCGCATGAAATCAATATCAAACGGAGTTCAAACACCACGAACCTTTTTGGAGATTTTTTTTGGACCAGAAGGAAACCAATGGGCCAGAGCTGCATCTGGGGGTGTCCCGAGGGGGGCACAACCCACCAAGGCGCGCCAGGAGGCCCAGGCGCGCCCAGGTGGGTTGTGCCCACCTCGGTTGCCTCCCGCACCCCCTCTTTGCACTATAAATTCCCAAATATTCCGAAACCCTTTGGGGGAGCCCTAGATCAAAAGTTCCTCCGCCGCAAGGCTCTGTAGCCACCGAAAACAAATCTAGACCCCGTTTTTCCACCCTGCCGGAGGGGGGTCATCTTCGGTGGCCATCTTCATCATCCCGACGGCCACCACAATGAGGAGGGAGTAGTCCACCCTCGGGGATGAGAGTTTGTACCAGTAGCTATGTGTTTAATCTCTCTCTCTCTCGTGATCTATATCATGGGCTTTGTTAATATAGATGCATCATATGATGTTTCTCCCCTCTATACACTTATTGTGATGAATTGAATCTTTACCCTTTGAAGTTTTGTTATGTCGGATTGAATGTTCAGATTTGGGAACACATGATGTATGTCTTGTGGTATGAATACTTGAGGTGACATTGGGGTATCTTATTGGTTCATTTGATATACGTTATGGCACTCAACTTGCGGATCCCCGCGGTGATATTGGGGTAATCTATGCATAGGGGTTGATGCATGTTTTTATTATCTTTTCTCCGATAGAAACTTTGGGGATCCCTTGTAGTTCTTTGTGTGGATTGAGTATTATGAATATGAATTTGCTTTGGTGTTATTCTAGTACGAACTCTTGAGTAGATCGATCGGAAAAAATAGCTTGCGTTATTCTAGTACGAACTCTAGGATAGATCGAACGGAAAGAATAGCTTTGAGGTGGTTTCGTACCCTACAAACAATTTCTATATTTTGTTCTCCGCTAATAGGAACTTGGGAGTTATTATTTATCGCACTTTGACGGGTGGTCATATGATCCAACGATGTTAGCACTGTTGAGAAATTGCACTAGCGAAAGTACGGACCCTAGGCCTTTTTTTCAAGCATTGCAATACCGTTTTTATGCCCGTTTACTATTTGCTACCTTTCTGTTTTTATTTATTCAGATTATAAAAATATATTTCTACCATCCATATTACACTTTTATCACCATCTCTTCGCTGAACTAGTGCACCTATAGAATTTGCCATTGTATTGGGTGTGTTGGGGACACAAGAGATTTCTTGTATTTGGTTGCAGGGTCATTTGAGAGAGACCATATTCATCGTACACCTCTCACGGATTGATAAACCTTAGGTCATCCACTTGAGGGGAAATTTCTAATGTCCTACAAAACTCTGCGCTTGGAGGCCCAACACGTGTCTACAAGAATAAAGTTGCGTAGTAGACATCAAGTTCTTTTCAGGCGCCGTTGCCGGGGAGGTGAGTGCATGAAGGTATATCTTTAGATCTTGCAATCGAATCTTCTAGTTTCTTGTTTTATCGCTAGTTTGGTTTATTAAAGAAAACTACAAAAAAATGGAATTGAGGTTGCATCATATTATTGATCATCTTTATAATATCTTTCTTGAAAATGATGGATCAGAAAATTGTGCTCAATTGTTAGAAGAAGAAGTTATTAAAATGTTTGGCACTAAATCTTTGAGTGATGAGCATGATTTCAATGTTGTTAGTATTAATTCTCTGAATATTCATCATGCTAATGATATGCAAAGCCACAAGCTTGGGGCAGCTATGTTTGATAAAGAAAATATTTTTAGTCCTCCAAGTTTTGATGAGCAGAACTATTATGATTATGACATGCCTCCTATCTATGATGATTATTGTGATGACACGTATGCCATAAAGAGTAATGGTAACCATGAAACTTGTCATCATGATTTTAATATTCAAAGTGGTTATGTCAATCAAGTATGTCAAGATAGTTATTTTGTTGAGTTTGCTCCCACTATTTCGAATGAGAAGAAAATTGCTTCTGTGGAGAGTGACAAATTTTCTATGCTTGTGCGTCATAAAAATAATGATTTATGTGCCGGTTATATTTTGTAATTAATTCATTATGCTACTGAAAATTAATGAGGGAGGAACATATGCTTGTAGGAATTGCAATAATATCAAGTTTCCTCTCTACGTGTTCAAAGTTTTGAAGTTATGCTTGTTTTGCCTTCCTATACTAGATGATTCTTGTTCCCATAAATTGTCTGCTCAAAAACTCCCTATGCATAGGAAGTGGGTTAGACTTAAATGTGCTTTTCATGAGATTCATGATGCTCTTTTGCATGTTTCAATTACTATTCCTATGTGAGCATCATTGAAATCATCATGCCTAGCTAAAAGGCATTAAAGAAAAGCGCTTGTTGGGAGACAACCCAACACTTTTACTTTCTATTTTTGTGTGTTCACATGACTAAGCTACTGTAGTAATCATGTTTTGTGTTTTTTATTTCAATAAAGTGCCATGTAAATCCTTTGGGATAGTGTGGATACTTGCTTGTTTGATTCTGTGCAAAAACAGAAAGTTTTGCGTCGAGTATATGAATTATCTGATTTTACTGGAGAGTACAAAATCTGAAATTTTTACAAAAACTTTACATGCAAATTCCTTGAGTTGTCCTAATTTTGCAGAATTTTTAGAGTCGGGAACGTTTGGTGATCATTCAGATCTTTACAAACCGTTCTGTTTTTGACAGATTCTGTTTTGCATGCATAGTTTGCTTGTTTCAAGTGTTCCTGTAGCTTATATTGAGTAATATAAGTTGTGGGAATAATGTAATAAAATAGGTATCATGTGGGAAAAATTATGAATCTTGTCTTGACAGTACCTAAGTGAATGATCTATATTTACTACACTAACCCATCTCACGAAGTTCCGTTAAGTTTTGTGTGATTGAAGTTTTCATGTTTTGGGTGAGACACCGATATGAGGAGAATAAGGAGTGAAAAGAAACTAAGATTGGGGATGACCAAGGCACCCCCAAGGTAATATCCAAGGAAGACTCAAGCGCCTAAGCTTGGGGATGCCCCAGAAGGCATCCCCTCTTTCGTCTTCAACACTATCGATATATCTTACTTGGAGCTATATTTTTATTCGTCACACAATATGTATTTGCTTGGATCATCAATATATTTTGTTATTTTCTATTATTTGTTATTTATATTCTATTTTTTCAATAAAAAGTTCCAAGAATTGCCTTAGGATGCTTGCATTGCATGTTTTGATGAGTGTTGTGTAAAAACAGAAACTTTGGTTGTAGTCTTTGAATCTTCATATTTTACTGGAACGTGGAAAGTTTCTGAAATTTTTACACAGTATTTTAATATAAATTTTATAGCGTTTCCTAAATTTTCATAATTGTTTGAGCTACAGAAGTACACTGTTTTCATAAATTTCTATAGACTGTTCTGTTTAGACAGATTGTTGTCATAGTTTCGTTATCTACTTATCCTATAGTTTCCATAGCTTATATTGGTAGATATGAATTGTGAAATGATAGTATACAGTACATAATGTTTGAAACTTATTATTCAACTTGTCTTTGCAGTAAATAAAGAGTTGATTTATTATTATGTGTACTAACCTATCTCACGAGTTCTTTTTGAGTTTTGTGTGGATGAAGTTTTCAGTATTAGGTAAACCGTGATACGAAAGGAATTAAGGAGACACAAAAGCTCAAGCTTGGGGATTCCCAAGGCATCCCAAGATAATATTCAAGAATTCTCAAGCATCTAAGCTTGGGGATGCCCCGGTAGGCATCCCACCTTCCTTCTTCAACAATTATCGGTTAGTATCGGTTGATCCTAAGTTTTTGCTTCTTCCATGATGTGTGCTATTCTTGAAATGTCATTTTATTTTTGTTTTACTTTCTGTTTTAATAAGAATACTTATATTTGAAAGTTTAAATAAAATAGAGTCCTCAAATAGTCGCCAAGGAGGCTAAGTAAGCGGCATTCACATCCCGTCAACGAAGCTCTTTTCTATGTCATTTACTCTTGTGCTTCACTTATATCCTATGAGTAAATTGTTGAATAAATTGAATGTCATGAAGTTGAAACCATATGATGCCTAGTGGTAGCTTCACATTGGGTTTAGAAAGTGAAATCTTTTGAGGCTTAATAATCACAATATTGTTCACACAAGCAATTCACGAATAATTAGTATAAGCAATAGAACTTTCACATGCAAATACCCTATCCTGGAAATCTTTTGTGATTCTGAGCCCCAATCAAAATATTATATGCCAAAATTGTTGACGTTGGACAAGGAAGACAACGTAGTGATTTATGTTTGTTCATATTCACATAGATGTTACAATGTCATAGATCCTTCAACATGTGGTGCTTGCCCCCCATCTTTGCTAGCCAAAAATTCCGCACCAAGTATGAGCTCTACTTGTGCATCCAAATCCTTAAACCCAGTTGAAAGGACGTGGATGTCGCCTAGAGGGGGGGTGAATAGGCGCTTTAAAATAATTACGGTTTAGGCTTGAACAAATGCGGAATAAAACTATTGTTTAATTAGTCAAGCACAAAATCTAAAACAACTAGGCTCACCTATGTGCAGCAAAAACTTATGCTAAGCAAGATAGACAACTAAGTGATAGCAAGATATATAACAAGAAACAATATGGCTATCACAAAGTAAAATGCATAATTAAAGGGGCTTGGGTAAGAGATAACCGAGGCATGTGGAGACGACAATGTATCTAGAAGTTCACACCCTTGCGGATGCTAATCTCCGTTCGGAGCGGTGTGGAGGCACAATGCTCCCCAAGAAGCCACTAGGGCCACCGTAATCTCTTCACGCCCTCGCACAATGCAAGATGTTGTGATTCCACTAAGGGACCCTTGAGCGTGGTCACCGAACCCGTACAAACAAGGTTGGGGCAAACTCCACAACTAAATTGGAGGCTCCCAACGACACCGAGAAGCTTCACCACAATGGATTGTGGCTCCGAGATGACCTCGAATGCTCGGGGCAATCTCCACAACCTAATTGGAGACCTCGAAGCTTGCCTGGAGCTTTGCACCACAATGATCGAGCTCCAAGGCACCACCAACCGTCTAGGGCGCCAAAGCACCCAAGAGGAACAAGCTCTAGGGTGCTCAAACACCCAAGAGTAATAAGCTTCTCACTTCTCACTTCCACGTATCACCATGGAGAACTCAAACCTATGCACCAAATGCAATGGCAAGGGCACACGGAGTGCCCAAGTCCTTCTCTCCCAAATACAACCAAAGCTACTAATGCTAGGGAGGAAAATGAAAGGAAGAACGAAGAACACGAAGAACTCCAAGATCTAGATCCAAGGGGTTCCCCTCACTTAGAGGAGAAAGTGATTGGTGGAAATGTGGATCTAGATCTCCTCTCTCTTTTCCCTCAAAAAGGAGCAAGAATCATTGGAGGGATTGAGAGATAGCAAGCTCAAGGAAGGTCAACAATGGGGGGCAAACACGTGCTCAAAGGATGAGGTCCATTGGAGAAGAAGACCCCCTTTTATAGGTGGGGAAAAATCCAACCGTTATCCTCACAGCCCGCACAGAGCGGTAATACCGCTCCAAGGAAAGGTACTACCACTAGGGAGGTAGTACCCCTTTGAAAAACAACACCGAGGAGGCAAAAGGCCAGTAGAACCGCTGGAGTGGTACTACCGCTTGTCCTCATGGTACTACCGCTATGGATAGTGCTACTACCGCTACGGGTAGTGGTACTACTGCTTGCAAGCGGTACTAAAAAATTACATCCATGCCTACCATGGCTGGACTTAACACAAGATTTTGGTCCGGAGCGGTAGTACCACTCTTGGAGCCATGGTAGTACCACTCCGAAGCGGTACTAAAAAATTACATCCGCTCTAGACGCGGTAGTACCACTACAGCCTTTTAAGAACACCAAAACTACCACAATTTTTGCAAACGAACTCCGAATTCAATTAAACAAAGTTTGTTGGAAAGCTAATAACATGGGATAACACAATATTGATTGAAATATCAATAAGAAGAAAATGAGAAAAGTCCCATAAGAAAATGGTGAGAACCCTTCCTCGAATAAGACCGGTAAAACTTGCAACCCCGAAAATGTAATAGACGAAGCATATGAAATCCATTTTCGATGAACTAGAGCTTGTCATGAAGATAACCACAAGTTCAAGAACCCACATAGAGAAAATCCAACCAAGAACCAAGAAATATGATGATGCCAAGAAAGCAATGGTTTGAGCTCTCAACGTACGATACGATCAAGCTACTCACTTGAGAGCCCCCCTTGATAGTACGACAATCGATCCTATAACCCAGTCTCTCAAGTATCACCATGAGACCGGTAAAATAGAAAAACATATCAAGGTCAAACCTTAGCCTTGTGCATAGTCCACTTGAGCTAGATGATGACGATCTTGACTTCCTCAAGATGGACCACCTTTCTTGATTGCATTGGCTTGATAAAGACTAGATGATTGCTCCCCCATACTCCACTATGGTGAGCCACACTTCGGCACATCTTCACAAGTCCATTGTCACCACAATGAACGACAAGCCTCAAGCATGATCTCTCGGTGATGCTTCACTTGATCTTGCACATCGCAACCTTGATGATGATCTCCACTTGATGTCATCTTCCATGGGATGTGTAACAGCCCGGGACTAACGCTCCAGAAGATTCCAGAAGATTCCCCTTTTATTTCCGTTCTCGTCTGTGATTTGTCTAGTTGTTCCAGTCATCATCGCATCATTCGCATCATCTGCATTGCATCGCCACTCATTTTCAAAACTTGCATCCGTTCGTAGTTGCCGGTTCTCTCTGTTCTTGTCGTTGCCCGTTTCGAGACCGACCACACACGCACGCGCCCGCGACATCATTTAAAATCAAACCGTTTTTAATGCGCGCAGAAAACATTCTTGGATTGAGTCGAAACTTGGCCTGCGGTATTGTTATATTGTAGGTAGACCACCCATCAAATTTTGCCGCGTTCCGAGTTCGTTTGATACCCCGTCGGTCAACCGTAGCAGTGTCGTTATCGGTTTATCGAATGTTGTCAGTGTTTTAAAACTTCGTGTACCGGGCCGCACTTCCCTCTCATCTCCCCCTAGTCCATCTGCACAGCCACCATAGCCCCCCTCCTTTTCCGGACCGTCGAATCGTCAGCCGGCGGTCCGAAAACGGACAGAGACCATCAACCCTAGCCCCTAAGCTATAAATAGACCCCCTCCCCTTCCTAATTGGGCAGCCAACCCTAATCCCTCCTAGAATCCCGTGCCAAACCTCTCCTTCTCCCTCCTCCAGCCGTCAGGCCCGCTCGAGCCCATTTGAGCCCGGGAAAGCCCATCTGGGCCCGTTCTCGAGCTCCCCGTGCTCCATGGCACTATGCCCATGGCCTCGATCGCCCGTCCTCGCCCAGCCGGAGCCGCAGCCACCAGAGGCCGCCGGACCCCCTGCACCGCCGTCGGCCGCCCCTGCCGTCGGAGCCAGCCCGCTGCTCGCCGCCCTCTCCTTCCCTTTCCTCTCCTTCCCTTCCCTCTCCTCTCCCTTCTCCCGCTGGCTTCTCTTCCCGTAGGTCGCCGCCGCAGGCCGCAGCCCGCCGCCGCCGGACCTCCCTCCGGCCAGATCCGCCGCCGCCGCCGCCAGATCCGCCTCTTCGGTCGCCCCGAGCCTCACCGCCGGTTGCCAGCCGCCGCCGCGGTCCTCCCTGCCGCGGGATCAAGCGAGGAGGACGCGCTTGCCCCGAGCCCGTTGACCCCGCTCCAGCGCCGCATGGGCCCAGGTGCCCCCTGCCAGATCCCCAGTCGCCCAGCGCTAGCCTTCCCTGCCACCGACCGGCCCAAGTGGCCAGGGTGAGCCCAGCTAGACCCCCCTGCGTTTTGTTTTTATTATTTCCGTGTGTTGGCCCTATTGTATTTTTAACGTCTATATAAAATTATCCGTTCATCGTATGAAAATATTTTATACATGTAAAATGGTTAGAAAAATGTGTAGTTTAATAATATGCCAGTTGCATCCATGTTAAAAAATAGTTAACATGCCATTTTGCATAATTGCCTTATCATCATCATTTAACCGTGCATCGAAATTAATAAGATCACATATTAAAAATGTTCATAGCATCGGCATCGCATTTACATGCATGATAAAATGTTGGCATGATGTTTGCATTTTAGTTGCATATATGACTTCCTATAAGAGGATTAGGCCATATGCTTGCGTAATTAATTGTGATTATTTTCTACGTGAACCCATGCATATTATATATGTTTTCGGGGTAGAAAAATTTATAGTAATTATCTGTGCATTTAGTTGTGTCATTTGAGCATTTTGCGTGCGTGTCATTTTGTGGTGATGCCCTTTTGTTATTTTCGTGTGATTTAATACATGCATGATATGAAATAATTTTGAACATGAGAATTGCCCTTTGATGTGTGTCCAAGCCCCTGGACATTTTGCTTGTCATAGAAATGCATGTATAGTATTTTGTTGTTGTCAACTTGCTATAAATTCTGCTATTTTGAGGGTCCAAATATTTCTAAGTCTGGAATCTGTAATATTTTGTTGTTGTCTTGACATGTGATTTGCTAGTAATCTAGAACTCTTTTGTGGTAGGTGTAATGGAGTTATTCGTAGTTGATATTGTCCTTTAGTATGCTGTTAAGTTTCATGCCATAATATGACCTATAGCATATAGTTTCACTGCTGTTAATATGCCTTCGTGAAAAAACTGCACTGTCAAAAACTGGTATTTTCACTAAGTCTGAAACTGTTTTCAAGTAGCCATCTTGTGAGCTTCCTACCATGTGTTCCATGCATGTTTTGCTTATGACATGTGAAGATGAAATGAAGTGGATGTTGTATGATACTGCCTCATGCTTAGTTTGTGCATTTTAGAATATTGTAGCTTGTTGTTTTCATGCGTGCAAAATGCCAAGTTGATGTTTTGGGCAGATTTCAACTAAAACTTGTGTTGGTTGTATTTGTTGAACAGTAGCTCCGTTTTGGACATGCCATATATGAAACTTGCTTAGAATATCAAGTAGTTTCATAATAACTTGCTTAGTTCATGATTTGAAATGTTTGTGATTGCATTTTCCATGCATTTGCATTCATGACATGTGCATCTTGTGTTGCTCATATCTTTTAGGCCGTAGCTCCGTTTGAGATGTTCCATATATGTAAATCGACTAGAATGACATGTAGAATAACATGGTATGATTTATTCTGTTGTTTAAAAAATTTAAGATAAGATTAGTTCATATCTGGACCAATTTCGAAATTAACATATGAGGTCGTTTCGGAAATACTATAAGTTGTTTCCGGCCTCATTTAAAATGCCTAGATAGTTAGTTTACTTATGCTTAACCTCTTGCCATGTTTAACAAAACTTAATATTGTCGTGTACCTAACAAGAGTGAACTAAATAATTCGAACGTGGAGTTTTGTCAATATGCAACTCGTTGCATATTGAGCTTCACTTTAATGTGTAGAAGTTGTTTGATGTGTATTGTCATGCATTGCATATTAAACCGGACATGAATCATATTTGTTTGCGCATCGTGTCATGCATATGTTGTGGTGTATCTTGTGTTGACTGTTTGTTTCGGTTTGCTTCTTCTCGATAGAGTTCTGGAAGCGTTCGGAGTGTGAGGATTCGTTCGACTACGTTGGCTCGTCTTGTTCATGGAATCTGTCTTCTTCCGAGCGGGATCTCAGGCAAGATGACCCATTTCCTTGGATACCATTACTATCATTGCCATGCTAGTTGTCTCGTATTTATATCGCTATGTCGCGCTACCTACCACTTGTTTGATAAGCCTCCCAACATTGCCATGAAAAGCCTCTAACCCCTCCACATCCCAGCAAACCTTTGTTTGGCTATGTTACCGCTTGCTCAGCCCCTCTTATAGCATTCTAGCTGCTGGTGCTATTGCTTCCATGTGTCAACATGGACATTCATTTGTTATATCACAATATTGCTTCTATTTAATTTAATGCACATATATATTGGGTAAGGGTGGAAGGCTTGGCCTTTTGCTCGGTGTTTTGTTCCGCTCTTGCTGCCCTAGTTAATTGTGAACCGGTGTTATGTTCCATAATTGAGCGCTCCTAACATGCTCGGGGTTGTTATGGGGACCCCCTTGATTTTTTGAGTTAGAATAAAGCTTGTCTGGCAAGGCCCAACATTGGTACTACATTTGCCTAATAACTAATGAACTTGCATAGGGGCTTTTCGGACCCCGTGGATAATTAATCAACAACCCAGGCCAGTGATCCTCATGAGTGTTGGTCCAAACTAGAGCACCGTGCGGGGCCAACCCGGGGCAACTCAGGAGATGTCTATCAGGCCACCGTACGCTTTGCTTATCCGTCGTGTCCTGAGAACGAGATACGCGGCTCCTATCGGGATTGTCGGCACGTCGGGCGGCCTTGCTGGATTTGTTTTACCTTTCTCGAACGTCTTGAGTGAGGAACTCTGATTTTCTTTGGGCTATCTCGAGGTGAAGGATTTCCTTTGGAATTGCCTAGGATGATCACGAGATCCGTGGTTGAGGTTATTCTCGCTGCGTGTGGTTAATTTGTGATGGATGAGTTGGAGCACCCCTGCAGGGTTAAATCTTTTCGAGAAGTCGTGCCCGCGGTTATGTGGCAAACTTGGATACTTTGTTTAACACCCGGTCATAACAAACTTGAAGTAAACTCTAAAACAATACACCAACTATGTGCGTAACCGTGATTGTCTATTCTCGTGAATTCTTGTCCGAAAGAGAACACGGTGGGGTTATGTTTGACGTAAGTAGGTGTTCAGGATCAGTTAGTGATCATTGCTAGTTCACGTCCGTTACGCGTAGACCACCATACTTTACTTTCTGTACTCGTAAGTTAGCCACTCAAATAAATGCTTAGTCGCTTGCTGCAGCCTCACCACTTAACCATACCTCACCCATTAAGCTTTAATAGTCTTAATACCCTTGGAAATGAGATTGCTGAGTCCTTGTGGCTCACAGATTACTACAACAACAGTTGCAGGTACAGGTAATGTGATGAATAGACGTGAGCGCGTTGCTTGATTTGATTTGGAGTTCTTCTTCTTCTTCATCATCAATCTTGGATGGGTTCCAGGCGGCAGCCTGGGATAGCAAGGGTGGATGTCATTTTATCGTTTGATTTCGTCCATAGTCGGACCCTGCTCTTCTATATGATGATTGAGTATGTTGATGAATTGATGTGACTCTGATGTAGCTTGTGGCGAGTGTAAGCCAATTCCATATACTCATCTCTTCTGTACATGTACTTGTAATGATATCCATTCTTGCGAACGTGTCGAGATGCGCTTCTATCCCCGTCGAGGCCCTCGTGCCAAAATAAGGATAGGACCGCATCTTGGGTGTGACAGGATGTATGGGATCTGCCTCTTGATGCAAGCCCATGGAAATATACCTAACCCCACAAAGAACTCTCACATAGACCATGGGTTAGTACACAAAGCGTAATGGACAATGCTTACCACACCATGGGATCACTTGATCCCTCTCGGTACATCTTGTACGCTTTGTGTGTTGATCAACTTGATTCACTTTTTGACTTCGTATTGATCAACCTTTTATCTTAGCTTCTCTCTTCATAAATATGATGTCTTGAAGGTAAACAAGAATGCTTATACAATCTTCCTCTTCAAGACATGCTTGCAATAAGCTCAACTCCCACATGACCAATCTTTGGATAAACCTTGAATACCACCTTGGTCACCATATAAACTCCTTGAAACCCAACAGATGGACTTCAAGAAGTGCATATGGACAAATCCTTCGAATATAACTCAAGGCAATCATTAGTCCATACGGGTGTCATCAATTACCCAAAACCACACATGGAGAAATGTGCTCTTACAATCTCCCCCATTTTGGTAATTGATGACAACCACTTTCAAGAGAGTTTATATAAGAAAATAAGCACAACCAAGCACACACAAATGCAATGCATGGATGTGAGATGCAAATGCTTAAACAACAAAAGCAAAACTCTCAAAGCATTCCAAACTAAACTCTCTAAACTTCTCCCCCATTGGCATCGATTGCCAAAATGGACAAAAAGTTTAGAAAGCCAATATAATAGGTGTTCCTCCAAAAAGTTTGTATATCTCAAAATACGTGTGCAAAGAAATACACATATCCAATGATAAGTAGTTGGAGGAAGACAAACTATATTGAGAACCCAAAGATTGCACAGAGGATCGTATGGCACAAAGACATGCACCAGAGTGAAGCAAGCAATCAACAGATACCAATTGGAACAATCAATCACATGGACCAACGGGCCACATGAATAAAAGATATGATGATATGGGCAAAAGAGTGTTTATAAAGAAACTAGAGGAGATTCCCATGATTTGTGCACAAATAATAATTTTTTGTATTTGAATACAAGTGCACAGAATAGGATCATGACTCTTCCAAAATCAATATAAACACACCACAAGTGCAACCAAGTAGATAAGACAAAGATCATAGTACTTGCACTAAACATATGGTTGAGCAACATGTAAAAGAGGCAATCTTAAGAATAGGCTCAACCAAAATGATGTGTGTGAGTCATGGAAAAGCACTTGAGAAGACTAGTATAAGGATGAGCATAAAGCATCAACATAGTCTGGATGAAGTGAGACACAAAGTGAAAACCATATCCTTCCCACACACAAACCACTAGCAAAAGGATTCACAATCTTACTAATAGGAAAATTAAAAACCGAAGCTTGTGACAAACCCTAGTGAACATAGGAAAATGACAGCCTTGTCAAGAGGAGGGATACCAATCGAAATGGCAAAACCCTCGTGAAGACAAGCATGACGAAAATAATCTTCACCACCAAAGAGTGCATCAAGATGCTAGGATATAAGATCCACACTCAAGACAAATTCTTTCACGAAACCACCTAGTAAATAAAAAGGAAATGCAATGGTGGATGTGAAAGAGAAGAGGATATCAACTAGAGATGTAACTTCTCTCATGTGTATAAGATTCTAGGTAGAGGGCAATCATGATGATATATCCACAAGGAATAATGTACACACGAAATAGTTACAATAAGGAACAAACAAGATATCCACAGGGAAGTCATAACTATACCAATAAGATCTTCGCTTGAAAGCATAGCACATAGCCTAATATTTTCTTATTGTACATAAATGAACTTCCAATACACGAACATCAAAGACGTCACAACTAGCATTATGACATCATCGTTGAGACTCTTTGAGAAAGGAAACAAGTACCACAAGAATGACTCAGGAAATTCATGCCATGATGCAACCTATAAATAGTTGAATGCGAGAAATGTATGCATGAACTAGATACTTGTTACCGAGATAGCATTGGATTGATGTAGTAGACAATGGTTCTTCGATCATCCTAGCATGGCTCCAATAAGCACATGGTGTCAACACCTTCCTTGTAAGTGAGTTGAGTGTCCAATGTATCTCTAGTTGTTCCTAGAACAACACCACAAACAAAGTGGTACCCAAAATTATAGGGACCAAAAAGTTAGTGGACCAACAATATATATAGGACAAACTCCACATAAATATGTGCATATAGATATGAAATTGAATTTCATGCACACTTTAGCCAATTTATGTCATAATAGAGTTTCCCCTATATATTGGGTCAAGGAAAGAGAATATGCCAACAAAAGTACATGTAGTAAATATGCATGCTCAAAGCTTTCAAGAATCAACTCAATACACAGTTGATAAGATGCCGAAAGAAAAGGTATCAAGTTAAAATAAGATACCAAATGAAAAAATATACCAACTAAAAGTTACATCAAGGAATGACATATCCATTGACACATGCCAAATAGAAGGAAACAAGATACTAGTTGAAGGAAAACAAGAGGTATCAAGTTCCCAAAAGAGAGCTAGGTTCCAAACAAACCAAACCCTCCGCAAATTTTCATGATGGCACAAAGCACCATAGAGATAAGGCTTGCCTCTCACCAACACACACTCGATGAAGATCAAAAGATTTTATGATGAACACATAAAGAGAGTGTTCTATAGAAAATAGGAAACCTCCCCCAAGAGATATGCATTATATAGAATTTGCATTTGAATACAAAATGCACACGATGGGATCATCACTTTCCCTATATCTATAGAAACACTAGGCATGCTCAAGAGGATCCACAAGAGTCAAGGAAGACAAACGATAAATAAAATCCTATGTAAAGATGATTAGCAATATCTAACACTTAAAAGGAATACCAATTGTCAAGGACAAGAAGTATTTGGAAATAATTCCCATTTGTAGATTGCAAATAGATCCAACATCATCTTTACTCCTCAATCATAAACAAATGACACTGTAGAGCTAACATGCCACCTAGGAACGAGATAAATTATAATATCAAATCTAAGTGGCAATATCTCAAATGTACACATTCTCTGGGATTGTAATATGCACATAGCATATTACTCCCCCATAATGTGGTAACCCAACGATAATAACAAGTGGCAAATGAAGTACAACAATAGATGATTAATGGACCTTTTAGAATTTGAATTTCTCATGAGACGACATATCACATAGAAGCTAGATAATCTTGTAATATCAATACTAAGTGGTATTCTCATGTACACACATTTTTAGGATTGTGAAGTGCACAAAGCACATCACTCCCCCAAAATGGGATAATCCATTAATAACTCAAGAAAGCCAACTAAGATAAGATAAGATGCAAAAAGGCTCAACATAAGACTCACAGATACATGATGTGTAACCCATCATACATACTTGATTTCTCAAGATAAACAAATAGGAAGCACAACATATACAACCACATGCAAGGTACAAAACCACAACATGCAAAGGGGCAAGTAACTAACAATATATTCAATTTAAGTACATGTTACCGCAAGGAGGAACATTGGATATAAGTGAGAAACTTGATAATCCACATGACTTGGCTTGAGATAATATGAATGATGAAGATCCCTTAATTCTTCATGATGTAGTCAAGTCACCAATGACCTCCATTAATGCCTATTGATCAAGTTTGAGCTTGTTGGTCCCCAACCAAGTTGGGTCCTAAGAGGTTAGTCACAATAGGCTTGGCTACCCAAATGGTTCTTTTCTTGACACCACTTTGAGTACCAACACATTTGGCAAACACATTGCCAAGCTTATCCTTCCCAATAGAATAGATATCATCAATAATGATTGGGTTGGATAAGTTACCTTTTGTGCAAGAAGAAGCAAAGTGACCCTTCTCACGACATAAGTAGCAACATTTAACCTTTGCTTTATTCTCAATTGATTTCTCAACTTGAAGAGCGGTGACTTGGGTCTTCTTGGGAAGAGGCCCTTCTTCAACTTGTCGTTGAGCATGAGATTGAACTTGTGGCCGCTTCCCTTGTTGCTTGTTACTTTGGGGCTTCTTCTTTAATGGGCAAGATCTAACATGGCGCCCTTCAATTTTGCACTTGAAGAAAATAATCTTGGCAGAATTCTTGACTTGTTCTTGGCCCTTCTTGTAGTTCGTGGACATCTTCTTATTCTTCTTGGAGTTGAATCCAAGTCCACCTTTGTCATTTGGGAGTTTTTGCACACTCAAGATATTGTTGAGTGTGGACTTCCCTTCATGACTCTTTTCCAAGTCTTTCTCCAAAGAAGTGACTTGGGCCTTGAGCTCATTGATTTCCTCTACATGGTTAGAATCAACACAAGTTCTAGAGGAAGTATAAGCTTCATCGTTAGAGCAACAAGGCAAGGAAAGTAGTTCATCACAAGATGTACCAACATTATTAGTAGATGAACTACAAGGACTAGCACATGGCAATAAAGCATTTCTACTAGATGTAGTGCTAATTTCCACATGAGGCTCACTAGATGTTACCTTAGTAGTACTAGCCTCATGAGCTATATTTAGCACATTATGATATACTAGAAGATCGCCATGAGAGCTAGAAAGCTTTTCATGACTTTCTTCCAATTTCCCATAATTGCTAGATAGCAACTCAAGTTGAGCCCTTAGCTCAACATTCTATTTTAATATGGATGCTTCGCAAGAAATAGAGTTATTAGCACAAGAATCATCATTAAAAACAAGAGGAGAAGGAAACTTGGCAAGCTCTTTATCATATGAAACTTTAAGTTGAGCATGAGACTCGGTGAGTTCAATGAGCGAACTCTTAACAACCCTTGAGCCATTTTTGAGGTGCTCAAAGTCCTCAAGGAGTTTAGCATGTGCAACTTCAAGCTTATCATTTTTAGTTCTAAAATCATTAGCCACCTTGAGAGCTCTTTCATGGGATTCCTTTAATCTAGATAATTCTAGAGCAAATGTCTCCTCAAGAGATTCCTTGGTGGTTTGTTCATTTTCAAGAGCTTGAGATAGCTCTGTAATCTCATTAGCGTAATCACGTTCATGACCTTTCATTTTCTCAATGGTGGCCTCATGCTCCTCGAGATGATCTTCCAACTCCTCAATATATTTATTGCCCTCAATGGCAATAGACATGATTTCCATGAAGTTGGAAAGAGCAATATTATTCTTATGAAGAGCTTTAAAAACCATTTCTCCCATAAGTTTTAAGGAAGCAATATTATCACTCTCTTCATCATTATCATCAACATCATCATCGTGAGATATATTGGGATTCAAAGTAGGAGATACCTTTGAAGCCTTAGCCATAAGGCAAAAGTGAGAAACAATAGATGATGATGTAGGATCCCTTGAAGCACCATTCAAGACCACATCTTGTTCCATGGAGCGTTAGGTATCCTCTACATTGTTAGCACAACAACTCGAGGACATAGATACATTTTTATCATGGCAACAAGATATAGCAAGCATATCATCATGAGACTTATTCAAGCAATTTGTACATGATATGCAAGGACTACCAACACAATCATGTATAACAATTAAAGTGCTTGAGGTGTTAAAGTCCAAAGATGAAGCACTGCAATAAGATAGTGAAGAAGAATTATCAACAATAAGCCCACTATCATCATTATAATGATCATCACTTCTCACCATATAATTACCTTGTGGCAATACACATGTAGGTGAAGTAGATGAAGTTGAGAAGACAACACGACTGGAGGTGGAGGGAGAATAATCATCCCTACAAATCTTGGACTCGCCAAATTTATCTTCAAGATTTGTCCACAACTCATGAGCATCCCGAAACAGCATGAGTTCAAATATAACTACATTGCTCAAAGCATCAAAAAGAACATTAGAAGCTTGAGCATTGAGATAAGAGTTTTTCTCATCCTCTAAAGATATGTGTTGAGAATCCTTTGGAGGAGAAAAACCCATATCTACAATTCGCTCTAAATTTGGGTCCATGACCCTAAAGAGATTAAGCATGCGAATTACCCAAACATCAAAATTTGTGCCATTGAAACTAAGAGTGTCATAGAATCCTAATCCCCTAATCGACATCCTTACTCTCTAGGTTGTTAAACCTAATAACGAGAGACCTAGATCTAATACCAATTGAAAGGACATGGATGTCGCCTAGAGGGGGGTGAATAGGCGCTTTAAAATAATTACGGTTTAGGCTTGAACAAATGCAGAATAAAACTATCGTTTAATTAGTCAAGCACAAAACCTAAAACAACTAGGCTCACCTATGTGCACCAACAACTTATGCTAAGCAAGATAGACAACTAAGTGATAGCAAGATATATAACAAGAAACAATATGGCTATCACAAAGTAAAGTGCATAAGTAAAGGGGCTCGAGTAAGAGATAACTGAGGCACGCAGAGACGACAATGTATCCCGAAGTTCACACCCTTGCGGATGCTAATATCCGTTCGGAGCGGTGTGGAGGCACAATGCTCCGCAAGAAGCCACTAGGGCCACCGTAATCTCCTCAGGCCCTCGCACAATGCAAGATGTTGTGATTCCAGTAAGGCACCCTTGAGGGTGGTTACCGAACCCGTACAAACAAGGTTGGGGCAATCTCCACAGCTGAATTGGAGGCTCCCAATGACACCAAGAAGCTTCACCACAATAGATTGTGGCTTCGAGATGACCTCAAATGCTCGAGCAATCTCCATAACCTAATTGGAGACCCCCAAAGCTTGCCTGGAGCTTTGCACCACAATGATTGAGCTCCGAGGCACCACCAACCGTCTAGGGCGCCAAAGCACCCAAGAGGAACCAGCTCTAGGGTGCTCAAACACCCAAGAGTCATAAGCTTCTCAACTTCTCACTTCCACGTATCACCATGGAGAACTCAAACCTATTCACCAAATGCAATGGCAAGGGCACACGGAGTTCCCAAGTCCTTCTCTCCCAAATACCACCAAAGCAACTAATGCTAGGGAGGAAAATGAAAGGAAGAACGAAGTAGAACATGAAGAACTCCAAGATCTAGATCCAACTGGTTCCCCTCACTTAGAGAGAGAAAGTGATTGGTGGAAATGTGGATCTAGATATCCTCTCTCTTTTCCATCAAAAAGGAGCAAGAATCATTGGAAGGGATTAAGAGATAGCAAGCTCAAAGAAGGTCAACAATGGGGGGCAAACACGAGCTCAAAGGATGAGGACCATTGGAGAAGAAGACCCCCTTTTATAGGTGGGGAAAATCCAACCATTATCCTCACAGCACGCGCAGAGTGGTACTACCGCTCCAAGGAGCGGTACTACCGCTAGGGCGGTACTACCCCTTTGAAAAACAACACCGAGGAGGCAAAACACCAGTAGAATCACCGGAGCGGTACTACCGCTCGTCCTCACGGTACTACCTCTATGGATAGCGGTACTACCGCTACGGGTAGCGGTACTACTGCTTGCGAGCGGTAGAAAAAAATTACATCCGTCCCTACCACGGCTGGACTTAACACAAGATTTTGGTCTGGAGCGATAGTACCATTCTTGGAGCCGCGGTAGTACCGCTCTGGAGCGGTAGTAAAAATTACATCCGCTCTAGCCGCGGTAGTACCGCTGTAGCCTTTTAAGAACACCAAAACTGCCACAACTTTTGCGAACGAACTCCGAATTCAATGAAACAAAGTTTGTTGGAAAGATAACAACATGGGATAACACAATCTTGATTGAAATATCAATAAGAAACAAATGATAAAAGGCACATAAGAAAATGGTGAGAACCCTTCCTCGAATAAGACCGGTAAAACTTCCAACCCTGAAAACGCAATAGACGAAGCATATGAAATCCATTTTCGATGAACTAGAGCTTGTCATGAAGATAACCACAAGTTCAAGAACCCACATAGAGAAAATCCCACCAGGAACCAAGAAATATGATACGATCAAGCTACTCAAGCTACTCAACGAACGATACGATCAAGCTACTCACTTGAGATCCCCCCTTGATAGTATGGCAATCTATCCTATAACCCGGTCTCTCAAGTACCACCATGAGACCGGTAAAATAGAAAACCCTATCAAGGTCAAACCTTAGACTTGCGCATAGTCCACTTGAGCTAGATGATGACGATCTTGACTTCCTCAAGATGGACCACCTTTCTTGATTGCGTTGGCTTGATAAAGACTAGATGATTGCTCCCCCATACTCCACTATGGGTGAGCCACTCTTAGGCACATCTTCACAAGTCCATTGTCACCACAATGAACGGCGATCCTCAAGCATGATCTCTCCGTGATGCTTCACTTGATCTTGCACATCGCAACCTTGATGACGATATCCACTTGATGTCATCTTCCATGGGATGTATGGGATCTGCCTCTTGATGCAAGCCCATGGAAATATACCTAACCCCACAAAGAACTCTCACGTAGACCATGGGTTAGTACACAAAGCGTAATGGACAATGCTTACCACACCATGGGATCACTTGATCCCTCTCGGTACATCTTGTACGCTTTGTGTGTTGATCAACTTGATTCACTTTTTGACTTAGTATTGATCAACCTTGTATCTTAGCTTCTCTCTTCATAAATATGATGTCTTGAAGGTAAACATGAATGCTTATACAATCTTCCTCTTCAAGACATGCTTGCAATAAGCTCAACTCCCACATGACCAATCTTTGGATAAACCTTGAATACCACCTTGGTCACCATATAATCTCCTTGAAACCCAACAGATGGACTTCAAGAAGTGCCTATGGACAAATCCTTCGAATATAACTCAAGGAAACCATTAGTCCATAGGGGTGTCATCAATTACCCAAAACCACACATGGAGAAATGTGCTCTTACACCAGTCCTTGCCATATGAGTCCACTATATCTACCTATATGCTGTATTTTCGTGCCATTCTAAGAAAATTTGTATGTGCCATATCTAATTTTCAAAATAAACTTCTCTTTTGTGTGTTTGTTTCGCTCGTGGAGCGGTGAGGATTGGCTAATATTTTCCATGCTAGATGTGTTATTCTCACGATGAGTGTTTATTCACTTGTAATTGCACGAGAGTAAGGCAAAGGTATTAGGGATGCCCAGTCCCGAAATGCAAAAATGAATTTACTTTATGTTGTGAAATAGTAAATTCCTTGGAAAGTGAAAGTATGGTGGAAAAAGGAATAAAGTTTATTTTCTGTTTGGGAACCGCCTATGATATATATAGCATGGAAAGTGTTGGGAACTCTAAGTCGTTTTTGTTGGTGGGATGGATACACCTCCCAAAATGTTTTTATCTCTAAGTTTTTCGCTTTGAGCTCTGGCACCTCTACAAATCCCTACTTCCCTCTGTGAAGGGCCTATATATAAATTTATGTATTTACTTTTATGCAAGAGTCAAAGTTTATTCTCTCTATTCCTTTTTATTTTTCTCCTTTGGCAAGCATCATGTGGTGAGGAAAGATCTAGGCACGTATGTCAAGTTGAATATCGGTAGCATGAGTTATTATTGTTGACATCACCCTTGAGGTGAATACGTTGGGAGGCAAAGCAATAAGCCCCTATCTTTCTATGTGTCCGGTTGAAATGTTTTTCCCATGTGTATGCGGTGAGTGTTAGCAATCATAGAATACTATATGATGGTTGAGTATGTGGAGCTCTTACTTAAACTCTGTTGATTAAGTTGAATTGCAATTGCTTGGTCACTGAGAACATAGGTTGTTGGGTTTCAAGAGAATTCATTGTTTGAACCTTAACATGTGAATTGGTTGCTACTTTAACATGAGAAAACTTTATGAGAAAAGAATTGTTGTAATGATGCTAGGAAAAATGATTGAAATTATCATTGATCAAATTTATGCACTTTGCTAGCATTCATACTTCATAGATTATTTCTTTATCATTTACCTACTTGAGGACGAGTAGGAATTAATCTTGGGGATGTTGATACGTCTCCAACGTATCTATAATTTATGAAGTATTCATGCTGTTATTTTATCATTTTTGGATGTTTTACAATCATTTTATAGCAACTTTATATCATTTTTGGGACTAACCTATTGACCTAGTGCCCAGTGCCAGTTGCTATTTTTTGCTTGTTTTTTACACCACAGGAAATCAATATCAAACGGAGTCCAAACACCACGAAACTTTTTGAAGATTTTTTTGGACCAGAAGGAAACCAATGGGCCATAGCTGCACCTGGGGGGTGCCCCGAGGGGGACACAACCCACCAGGGCGCGCCAGGAGGCCCAGGCGCACCCAGGTGGGTTGTGCCCACCTCGGTGGCCTCCCACACCCCCTCTTTGCACTATAATTTCCCAAATATTCCGAAACCCTTTGGGGGAGCCCTAGATCAGAAGTTCCGTCGCCGCAAGGCTCTGTAGCCACCGAAAACAAATCTAGACCCCGTTCTGGCACCCTGCCGGAGGGGGGAATCATCTCCGGTGGCCATCTTCATCATCCTGACGACCACCATGATGAGGAGGGAGTAGTCCACCCTCGGGGCTGAGGGTTTGTGCCAGTAGCTATGTGTTTAATCTCTCTCTCTCGTGATCTATAACATGGGCTTTGTTAATATAGATGGATCATATGATGTTTCTCCCCTTTATACTCTTATTGTGATGAAATGAATCTTTACCCTTTGAAGTTTTGTTATGTCAGATTGAACATTCAGGTTTGGGAACACATGATGTATGCCTTGCAGTATGAATACTTGAGGTGACATTGGGGTATCTTCTTGGTTCACTTGATATACGTTATGGCACTCAACTTGCAGATTCCCGCGGTGATATTGGGGTAATCTATGCATAGGGGTTGATGCATGTTTTTATTATCTTTTCTCCGATAGAAACTTTGGGGATCCCTTGTAGCACTTTTTATGGATTGAGTATTATGAATATGAATTTGCTTTGGTGTTATTCTAGTACGAACTCTTGAGTAGATCAATCGGAAAGAAGAGCTTGCGTTATTCTAGTACGAACTCTAGGATAGATCAAACGGAAAGAATAGCTTTGAAGTGGTTTCGTACCCTACAAACAATTTGTATCTTTTTTTCTCCGCTAATAGGAACTCGGGAGTGATTCTTTATCGCACTTTGAGGGGTGGTCATATGATCCAACTATGTTAGCACTGTTGAGAAATTGCACTAGCAAAAGTACGAACCCTAGGCCTTGTTTTCAAGCATTATAATACTGTTTTTGTGCCCGTTTACTATTTGCTACCTTGTTGTTTTTATTTATTCAGATTATAAAAATATATTTCTACCATCCATATTACCCTTTTATCACCATCTCTTCGCTGAACTAGTGCACCTATATAATTTGCCATTGTATTGGGTGTGTTGGCGATAGAAGAGATTTCTTGTATTTGGTTGCAGGGTCGTTTGAGAGAGACCATCTTCATCCTACACCTCTCACGGATTGATAAACCTTAGGTCATCCACTTGAGGGAAAATTGCTAATGTCCTACAAAACTCTGCGCTTGGAGGCCCAACACGTCTCTACAAGAATAAAGTTGCGTAGTAGACATCAATGACCAAGTCAGTCGTCGAGCTGTTTGTGATGCTGAAAGTCGATGAGTCTGAAATCAAGAAAGAACATCAAGTGTTGATGGTCAATAAAACCACTAGTTTCAAGAAGCATGGAAAGCGTAAGAAGTGTAACTCCAAGAAGGGTGGCAAAGCAGTTGCTCCTCCCGTGAAGAAACCCGAGGCTGGACCCAAGCTAGAAACTGAGTGCTTTCATTAAAAGGGAACTGGTCACTGGAAGCGGAACTGCCCAAGTATCTGGCTGACAAGAAGCGGCCAACAACAAACAAGGTATCTGTGATATACATGTTATTGATGTGTACCTTACTAGCTCTCGTTGTAGTGCCTGGGTATTTGATACCGGTTCGGTTGCTCACATTTGCAACTCAAAGCAGGACCTACGAAATAGACGGAGGCAGGCTAAGGAGAAAGTGACGATATGCGTGGGAAATGGTTCCAAGGTCGATGTGATCGCCGTCAGCACGCTCTCTCTTCAGTTACCATCGGGATTAGTGATGAACTTGAATAATTGTTATTTAGTGCATGCGTTAAGCATGAACATTATATCTGGATCTTGTTTATTGCGAGACGGATACTCATTTAAATCAGAGAATAATGGTTGTTCTATTTATATGAGTAATATCTTTTATGGTCATGCACCCAATGTGAGGGGTTTATTCATGTTGAATCTTGATAGTGATGATACACATGTTCATAACATTGATGCCAAAAGATGTAGAGTGGATAATGATAGTACCACTTTCTTGTGGCACTGCCGTTTGGGTCATATTGGTGTAAAACGCATGAGGAAGCTCCATACTAATGGACTTTTGGAGTCACTTGATTTTGAATGACTTGACACGTGTGAACCATGCCTCATGGGCAGGATGACTAAAACACCGTTCTCTGGCACAATGGAATGGGCGAGTGATTTGTTGGAAATCATACATACTGATGTGTGCGGTCCAATGAACATTGAGGCGTGCGGTGGATATCGTTATTTTCTCACCTTCACTCATGACTTAAGTAGATATGGTTATATGTACTTAATGAAACACAAGTCTGAAACGTTTGAAAAGTTCAAGCAATTTCAGACTAAAGTTGAGAATCATCATAACAAGAAGATTAAATTCCTTCGATCTGAACGAGGAGGTGAATATCTGAGTTATGAGTTTGGCAGTCACTTAAGACAGTGTGGAATTATTTCACAATTGACACCGCTTGGAACACCACAGCGTAATGGTGTGTCCGAACGTCGTAATCAAACCTTATTGGATATAGTGCGTTCTATGATGTCTCTTACCGATTTACCACTATAGTTTTGCGGTTATGTATTAGAGACAATTGTATTCACTTTAAATAGGGCACCATCGAAATCCGCTGAGACGACGCCATATGAACTGTGGTTTGGCAAGAAGCCAAAATTGTTGTTTCTTAAAGTTTGGGGATGGGATGCTTACGTCAAAAAGCTTCAGCCTGAAAAGCTGGAACCCAAAGAGGAGAAATGCGTCTTCATAGGATACCCAAAAGAGATAGTTGGGTATACCTTCTATCTCAGATCCGAAGGCAAAGTGTTTGTCACCAAAAATGGAACATTTCTTGAGAAAGAGTTTCTCTCAAAAGAATTGAGTGGGAGGAAGATAGAGCTTGATGAGGTTGTTGAACCTTTGGTTCAACCAGAGAGTAGCGCAGCGCAGAAAGATGTTTCTGTGGAGCCAATGACGGTTGAAGAGGAAGTTAATGATGATGATCATGAAACTTCAGATCAAGTTACTATTGAACCTCGTAGGTCGACAAGGGCGCGTACTGCTCCTCAGTGGTATGACAACCGTGTCTTGGAGGTCATGTTGTTAAACAACAATGAACCTACGAGCTATGGAGGAGCGATGATGGGCCCGGATTCCGAGAAAAGGTTAGAGGCCATTAAATCTGCGATGGGATCCATGTATGAAAACAAAGTATGGACTTTGGAAGTATTACCTGAAGGGCGAAAGGCCATTCAGAACAAATGGATCTTTAAGAAGAAGACGGACGCGGACGGTAATGTCACCGTCTATAAAGCTCGACTTGTGGCATAGGGTTTTTCACAAGTTCAAGGAGTTGACTACGATGAGACCTTCTCACCCGTAGCGGTGCTTAAGTCCGTCAAAATCATGTTAGCAATAGCTGCATATTTCGACTATGAAATTTGGCAAATGGATGTCAAAACAGCGTTCCTTAACGGTTTCCTTGAGGAAGAGTTGTATATGATGCAACCGGAAGGTTTTGTCGATCCAGAGAATGCTGACAAAGTTTGCAAACTCTAGCGATCCATTTATGTACCGGTGCAAGCATCTCGGAGTTGGAATAAGCATTTTGATGAGGTGATCAAAGCGTTTGGGTTTATACAAGTTTACTGAGAAGCTTGTAGTTACAAGAAAGTGAGTGGGAGCTCTGTAGCGTTTCTAATATTATATGTGGATGACATATTGTTGATTGGAAACAATATAGAAATGCTGGAAAGCGTGAAGGAATATTTGAACAAGAGTTTTTCAATGAAGGACCTAGGAGAAGCTGCTTTCATATTAGGCATTAAGATCTATAGGGATAGATCGAGACGCTTGATAGCACTTTCACAAAGCACATACCTTGATAAAGTTTTGAAGAAGTTCAAAATGGATCAGTCTAATAAGGGGTTCTTACCTGTGTTACAAGGTGTGAAGTTGAGTAAGACTCAATGCCCAGTGATTGCAGAAGATAGAGAAAAGACGAGTGTCATCCCCTATGCTTCAACCATAGGCTCTATCATGTATGCGATGTTGTGCACAAGACCCAATGTCAGCTTTGCCATAAGTATGGCCGGAAGGTTTCAAAGTGACCCTAGAATGGAGCACTGGACGGCAGTCGAGAATATCCTTAAGTACCTGAAAAAGACTAAGGAAATGTTTCTCGTTTATGGAGGTGATCAAGTGCTCGACGTAAAGGGTTACGTCGATGCACGCTTTGAGACTGATCCGAATGGCTGTAAGCCACAAATCGTATACATCTTCATTCTCAATGGGGGAGCGGTAAGTTGGTGCAATTTCAAGCAAAGCGTGGTAGCCGATTCTACATGCGAAGCGGAGTACATCGCAGCCTCAGAGGCAGCGAAGGAAGGTGTCTAGATGATGTAGTTCATGACATATCTTGGAGTAGTGCCCAGTGCACTGAATCCAATGACTCTATTCTGTGACAACACTGACGCCATTGCTCTGGCCAAGGAACCAAGGTTTCACAAGAGGCCCGGACATATAAAGCGATGCTTCAATTCCATCCATGATTACATCAAGGAGGAGGACATAAATATTTGCAAAGTGCACACGGATCTAAATGTTGCAGACCCGTTGACTAAACCTCTTCCAAGGGCTAAACATGATCAACACCAGAACTGCATGGGAGTTCGATTCATTACAATGTAAATCACATAGTGATGTGAACAAGATTATTAACTCTAGTGCAAGTGGGAGACTGTTAGAAATATGCCCTAGAGTCAATAAATAAAATGTTTATTATTATATTTCCTTGTTCATGATAATCATTTATTGTCCATGCTATAATTTTATTGACTGGAACACATTGCATGTGTGGATATATAGACAACACTTTGTCCCTAGTGTGCCTCTAGTAAACTGGCTCGTTGATCAAAGATAGTCAAGGTTTCCTAGCCATTGACATGAGATATCATTTGATAACGGGATCACATCATTAGGAGAATGATGTGATGGACAAGACCCAAACTATGAATGTAGCATATGACCGTGTCAGTTTATTGCTACAGTTTTCTGCATGTCAAGTATATGTTCCTATGACCATGAGATCATGCAACTCACTGACACCGAAGGAGTGCCTTATGTGTATCAAATGTCGCAACGTAACTGGGTGACTATAAATGTGCTCTACAGGTATCTCCGAGGTTGTCTGCTGGGTTGGCATGGATCAACACTGCGATTTGTTACTCCGTGTGACAAAGAAGTATCTCAAGACCCGCTCGGTACTACAACATCACAATAAGCCTTGCAAGCAATGTGACTAAGTGTTAGCCACGGGATCTTGTATTATGGAACGAGTAAAGAGACTTGCCGGTAACAAGGTTAAACTAGGTATAGAGATACCGACGATCGAACCTCGGGCAAGTAACATACTGAAGGACAAAGGGAACATCATACGGGATTAACCGAATCCTTGACGTAGAGGTTCGATCGATAAAGATCTTCGTAGAATATGTAGGAGTCAATATGGGCATCCAGGTCCCACTATTGGTTATTGACCGTAGAGGTGTCTCGGTCATGTCTACATAGTTCTCGAACCCGCAGGGTCTGCACACTTAAGGTTCGGTGACGTTTCGGTATAGATGAGTTATGTGTGTTGGTGATCGAAGGTTGTTCGGGGTCCCGGATGAGATCCGGACATGACGAGGAGCTCCAGAATGGTCCAAAGGTGAAGATTCATATATAGGATGTTCCGTGTTGGTTACCGGGAAAAGTTTGGACGTCACCAGTAACGTATCGGGGGTGCCGGGAGGGTTCCGGGGGTCCAGCGGAAGGGGCCACCAGCCCCAAAGGGATACATGGGCTGTGAAAGAGGGCACGCTAGCCCCTGGTGGGCTGGCCGCCCCTCTAACAAGGGCCCATGCGGCTGGAGGGTTGGTGGGAGGGCCAACCCTATGGTTGGCGCCACCTTACTTGGGTGGCAAGCCACCCTAGGGTGCCTCCACCCTTGGCCACCGCCCCAATGGGGAAACCCAAGGGGTTGGACGCACCACCCCTCCCCCTATATATATGTGAGAGGGAGGAGGGCAGCCGCACCCTAAGCCACGGCGCAACCCTTCCTTCCTCTCTAATAGCCGCTCCTCTAGATTGATTTGGCGACGCTTAGCGAAGCTCTGCCAAAACAGCTCCATCACCACCGTCGCCACGTCGTCGTGCTGCCGGTGAACCCATCTACCTCTCCGCTCCCTCTTGCTGGATCAAGAAGGCGGAGATCTTCATCGAGCTGCACGTGTGCTGAACGCGGAGGTGCCGTCCGTTCGGCATCTACCTCTCAGCTCCCTCTTGATGGATCAAGAAGACAGAGACCTTCATCGAGCTGCACGTGTGCTGAACGCGGAGGTGTCGTCCGTTCGGCACTTGATCGGGAGTTCATGGACGGCTTGCGATTTGAATCGCGGAGACGTACGATTACATCAACCGCATTCTTTAACGCTTCTGCTTAGCGATCTACAAGGTTATGTGGATCCAATCTCTCTCATAGATGCTCATCTCTTAGATTGATCTTGGTGAAGCGTAGAAAATCTTTTGTTTCTCATGCAACGTTCCCCAACAGCTAGATCTATCGGTTTTAATCTCTTTTGGTGCGCACAAACTTATAGATGCTCATCTTTACTCGACCTTCCGCGGACGAGATGAGGCTGAAGATGCCGGTGCGTGTTGAACGCCCGACCGACACAAACACAGATCCGAATAAACACGGTTTTATTTCCATCTTCAAACGGACGAAATTCGATTTTATTCCTGTTCTTAAATGGACGGAATTCGAACAAAACTCTTAGAGTCGTGTGTTGAAGTTGTCCTAAACCGACCGAGGAGAGGAATCGTTAATCACCCAGGAAAAGAAAAACAGGGGAACGTTTACTGCTTGCTGCGGGAAATGTCGCTACCGCGAGAGTGCAGGGGAGAGCTCCGCATGGCCGGATCCAGTGGGGCAGCAGTTCGCGTGTCACACCTCCGGTAAGGCCGCTTTTCCAGAGACACCGTCTTTAGATGTTTTCTTAAGCCGATGACTGGTGGACCAGGAATGCTCGCACCCATGCGTAGGTGGGTGTTACGCGAGGTGGTTGGGTTGGAATAGGAGGCCCCGCCTCGGCCACAGCTAACGGGATCCAGGCTGGCTACACCCGAAGGCGACCTCTATACCCTATTATCCCTCGTCACCACACCTTCCGCATCGCCTCTCCAGTACATCAACCTTTTCTTGCTCCGCCATCGCCATTGCCAAGAAACAGAACCAAGATACAGAGGCCAGCCACGGCCGAGAAGAAGAAGAAGATAAAAAGGACCAGGTGGTCGCAGTGAGAGTGGAAGCAGGGCCTTGAGATGGACCCGTGCCCGTTCGTGCGGGTGCTGGTCGGCAACCTGGCCCTCAAAATGCCGGTCGCCCCGCGCCCCGCCGGCGCCGGCGCCGGCGTCCACCCCACCACCTCTCCGTGCTACTGCACGATCCGGCTCAACAAGCTGCCGCTTCAGACTGCCGCGGCCCCGCTGCTGCCCTCGGACGACATGACGCAGGGTCCCGCCGCGACGAGCGCACTGGCAGCCGCGTTCCACCTTTCCAAGGCCGACCTCGACCGCGTCACGGCCAAGCCCTCCCTGTTCGTCGCCCGATCCGCGAGGCTGAAGGTTGCCGTGTACTCCGGGCGTCGGGGCACCACTTGCGGGGTCAACTCCGGCCGGCTGCTCGGGAAGGTGGTCATCCCGCTGGACCTCAAGACCGCGGTGGGGAAGCCCATCGTGTTCCACAGCGGCTGGGTCCCCATCAACAAGCGCGGCCGTAAGGCCTCTGCCATCTCCGGCTCCGCGCAGCTCAACCTCACCGTTCGCGCCGAGCCCGACCCGCGCTTCGTGTTCCAGTTCGACGGCGAGCCCGAGTGCAGCCCCCAAGTGCTCCAGGTGCAGGGCGGCATGATGCAGCCCATGTTCACCTGCAAGTTCTCCTGTCGCAGCAACAGCGACATCCGCTCTCGGTGAGTTCTCGTCGTCATGGCGTCATGCTCAACAATTCAACTTCAATTCCCAAACAAATGTTGCTTTGTTCTGACGGAATTCGTCAATTTTTCGGTATTCCAGATCAATGCACTCCGATCCGGGCAGTGGCGGCCGCAACTGGCTGATGTCGTTCGGTTCCGACCGCGAGCGCGCAGGGAAGGAGCGGAAGGGGTGGTCGGTGACGGTGCACGACCTGTCGGGTTCGCCAGTGGCACTGGCGTCCATGGTGACGCCGTTTGTGGCGTCCCCCGGTTCCGACCGCGTGAGCCGGTCCAACCCGGGTGCGTGGCTTGTACTCCGGCCCGGCGACGGCACTTGGAAGCCGTGGGGCCGCCTGGAATGCTGGCGCGAGCGTGGCGCCGGCGCGGCCGGCGACAGCCTCGGGTACCAGTTCGAGCTCCTGATTCCTGACCCCACCGGAATGGGCGTCGGCGTCTCTGTCGCCGAGTCCAACGTCCCTTCCTCCCGCGGCGGTCGCTTCGTCATCGACCTGACGGCGGCGCAGCCCTTCAGCCGGAGCGGGTCGCCTGGGTGCAGCCCGCGCGGGAGCGGTGACTTCAGCGGCGGGTACGGGCTCTGGCCATTCGGGAGCTACCGCGGGTTCGTAATGTCGGCGGCAGTGCAGGGCGAAGGGCGGTGCAGCCGGCCAACGGTGGAGGTGGGGGTGCCGCACGTCGGGTGCGCGGAGGACGCGGCGGCGTTCGTGGCGCTGGCGGCAGCCGTGGACCTGAGCATGGACGCGTGCAGGCTCTTCTCGCACCGCCTCCGCAGGGAGCTCTCCAGCACCCGCTCCGACCCACTGCGGTGACCCACCGAGCGGCAAAGGCCAAGAGATTTGGCATCGCATGCGACCACAAACTGTACAGCGGTAGCGGCGAGATCGAGGAAGTTGATGGTGGTGGTGGTTCTGGTCTCTTGGTTTTTTCCATGGGAGATCAGACTGTCTTTTTCTTTTGCGGGAAAGATCAGAGTGTTTTGGGGGATCACTTCTCGTGATTTTTGGTGGGGCGTGTTCTTCTTTCAAAATCCGTCGCTAGTACTACTAGTAGTCTAGTACTACTAGTTTTTATTAGTCTTCCAGCTGCTTTTAAAAGTTTTAGAAGAAATTCATCAATCAGCCGTAGGAGCGAGTTCGTGCTGTGTGCATGTTCCGTATTCCTATCGTGCTTCCAGTTTCAAGTTTTTTTGTGCCATGATGAGGACTGAAGAACCGATGTGGTAAGAGCATCTCCAGCCGTTGGCCTTTCAGGGGTAGCTGGCGTTAAAATCGGCCTAGGGCGCCGTTGGCCTTTCAGGGGTAGCTGGCGTTAAAATCGGCCTAGGGCGGCTCGGTTTTCCAGCCGCGTCCTTGGGGTTGTCCTCAATCACCGCTTTCGGTTCACTATGGACGTACAATCGGCCCAAGAACGTTTAAAAGGTTCGATTTTTTATTGAAATATTAATACAAAAGTTAAAATAAGAAAAGGACTATGCCGTTTGTCGTCCCGTCGCCGCGCGCCGCATTCGACATGTCGAGGAGCTTGTAAAAGTTGGTGTAGTCGCCATCGTTGTTCCTGCCCCCGTCGCTGTCGTCGCCGTCTGGCGCGCCGCGGTCGCCGTCCCTGCTGCAGCCCTGTCCTGCGTCGTCGAGATGGTGCAGGTCGGGGTTGGAGGGCCCGGCCGCCTCCCCGTCGCTGTCGTCGTCGAGGATGATGAGGCCGGCAATCTCCTCCTCGCGGCGGGCGCGGTGGCGAGCCTCGATCTCCTCAAGGGCCCGGCGTTGTCGCTCCACCTCCTCCCGGACGTAGTCGTCCCGCGCCAACTTCAGGGCGACCTCGTCGGCGACGGTGGCCATGGCCAGGTGCTCCTGCTTGACCACCGCCTACGTGCCAGGCTCCGTCTTCGGCTTGACAAGGCGGAGGTGGCCGTGGGGAGGCGAGGGCTCGCGGCGATGACCCTCGTCGATGGTGATGCTGCCGCTGCTGCGTCCGCTGCATCGGAGCGACGACAACAAGGCGGGCTCAGCCTTGACGACGACGAGCGGCATGCGCGTTGCGTCGGAGGAGTGTGAGGACCGGGAGCCGGAGAGTACGGGGACGACGACGACGGCGCCTCCATACGCCGGGGCTGCCACGACGAGCCCCTCCGGCGGGAGACGGACATCGCCTCCGGGTACTCGAGGCGCGGCTCGTTGCCGCCCTCGATGTGCTCGAGGACGGCCTCGAGAGTGCGTTCGGGGACGCCTCACCAAAGACGGCGGCCCTCGCTATTGTTGCGGCCGAGCGCGGGGCCGCCGTTGGCGGAGGCGAGCTGCTCGAAGTAGGCCGTCCAGAGTGAGGTGTTGTCCGGGGCGTACCTCGACTGCCGGCGATGTTTATCGGACAGGGTGGACCGGATCCGGACGATCTCGGAGCGCCGCTCGGCTCCGGTAGGCACCGGTGGCATGGGGACGCCGCCCGCGCTGAGCATCCAAGCGTCGGGCGCCCGCATGTCCGGCGGCGCTGGGTACTCCGCCTCGAACAGCAGGCGGGCCTCGTCCTCGTGGAGGTGCTGGCGGTCGAAGCCGTTGCGGGCCGCGCCGTCGCCAGGGTAGCGCTCGGCCATTGCGGGGGAGAGGGAGAGGGGAGATCGCCGGGAAGAGGGAGGGCATCGCTGGTGGGATTGGGGCAGGCGACGAGGTGTGGCGAACACTGGCAACATCGTCTTTTATAGCAGGCGAGCGGGCGGCACCGTGCGGACGCGTGGGAGGCGAGGTGTGGACGCGCGTCGCCGTACTGACTGCATCGCCTGTGAACGTCGGGTCGTGAAGGCGCGGCATCAATGGAAGGCTGACCGGCGGCAGCCTTCCATTGATTCGATTCCCCATGGGGAAACCGAGGCGATAAGGACGACGACGCGTGCTCGGGGTCGTTGACTCGACGAACCCATATCCGTTTTTGCGCCAAATCGTTTCGCTCGGCGTCCCAGACGCCCCAGCGCGTCGGGTTCGGCCTGGATACGCGGGCGCTAAATTAGATTCTAACCGGTAAAAAATTAGCTCGTGAAACGTGACTGAACCGATTTTCGATAGCTGACGAAAAAAAAGCCTTCGGGATGCTCTAATAAAACCCCGTTGCACCATGCAGAACTTCCTTTTGAGAAGGTTTGTGCAGTGGTAGTAGTGTGGCGGTTGGCGGGACATGGCGGCATTCCTAGCTGGAAAGGAGGACCCCTCAAAAAAAAGAAAAAGCTGGAAAGGGGGAGGGAGGGGTAACGCCTGCGAGTGCACATGGGATGTTTTCAGGTTTCGTCCACTCCTTTGCCATTCTCCGCTCGCCGTGCGCATGGCGTGGAGTGGCGTGGGTCCGCGGGCTGTCAGTAAGTGACGTGGTGGCACACCTGCATTACTGTGGGTCAGATGGGGTTTCAGCTGCTTTCCCAGTTTCTCTTTTGTGCTTGGTTGCGTTCGGGAAGCGGTTGTAGGGATTGCTGTCTTCCGCGCTGTGCTGCCATGAAGTTGGGTGCCCGCGTCTAGTCCAAGCTGTTTTTGCCATCGCACCGCCGGTGCCGGCAAAATTCAATGTTTTGACCTATTTCAAGCAAGATCTGATTCATCCTTTAAAAAAAAATCGTGATATGACCTCTTCTACTAATTATAGAAGTGCATGCTTTACCCAGTACAACCAAAAGAGAGACTAGACAATACATTTAAACGTCAACACTTCCTCTCACGTGTGACTCCTTCCAGGGACGGGTCCACCTCAATTCAACCGTATTCACTTGAATACCCATTTTTTGTCAAAAAACTAGATATATATTGTATATAAATGTGTTGTATAAGGAAATACGATACTGATATTCCAAAACGTGGTACTTAAGCCATTCAGCCCAGAAATAGAGGCAACCCAGCGTGCTGTAGCACGCACCCACCCATCTTGCCCAGAGATCAAATCATGTTCGGCACCTTATGCACGAGTTACAAGAAATCTGGTGAGAGAGACTTTCCCCCCTCTCGTTAGGGTTCATCCTCCTCTCGGCGGCGGCGCTCGTAGAGAACTCAAATCCCTCGCAATTCCACACCGCCAGCGGCCGCCGGAGCTGTATCCGGACGGCGCACCGGACCGTCGGGGTTGCTAGGGCTACTACCGCCTGTGGAAGATTGTCTCTCGGGCGAGAGATCTGACGGCAAACATGGCTTCGGGATCGGGCTCGGCTACGACGAATCTTGAGGCAATGATGGAAGAGCTTGGCTTGAAGGAGGAAGATCTGCAGGATGTGGTGGTGGACGATGGTGTATTACCAGAGGATGCTACACGATGGATGGCGGTTGCTAGGGTACACACCGATAATCCCTGTAGCCCGTACTGGTTTTATCACAATATATGAGGGCGGCCTAGGACCTGGCGCAAGAGGTGAAGATTCGTCTGCTCAAAGATAACATATATACGCTCAAGTTGTCATGCCTTGGGGACTGGGAGGGGGTTATGGAAGAAGGCCCATGGACGTTCAAGGGGAAGGTAGTGGTGATTGCACTCTATGATGGGTACACACGTCTGTCCTCCATAGTCCTCAACAATCTGGAAATATGGATGCAAATCCATGATCTTCCAGACGGCTTCTTCCCAATGATCAAGGCTTTGTATGCGACTGTGGGGGAGTTCGTCTATGCTGAACCTAATTCGCATGACTTTGAAGGCAATTTCTATCGTGTCCGTGTGAAAATAGATGTAACCGAATCACTCAAGAACGCAGTCTCGCTCTTTGCCAAAGGAAAGAGGGAGATTTACAGAATTAGATACGAGAGGCTACCAGATTGGTGCACGGTTTGTGGCCATCTTGGGCACACTTTTAAACAATGTGGTGATGGAGTTCATGACCCCAAGGCGCTGCTATTCAAAAACCTCTGGTCGAATTGGTTCCGCGGAGCCGGACCGGGTCCTGCTGGGGGCAGGGGAAGAGGAAGAAGACAAGGTAGGGGCAACGGCCGTTCAGGTGGATCGAGACACAAAAGCGAGTGGGGCAATGTGGATTTTTCAGATCCGGAGAGGATAGATGACCCTGATGCTACAATGACTAATGCCGACCCAAACAGGAAGAGACTAACAAAGACGGAGAACGCAACTACCATCTCTACTAAATCATCCGCGCCCAATCATGACACTGACACATGCAATGTTTTGGCACTTACATCGCCGGTTGTTCCTCCTAGTCCATCTTCTAAGCAAGAACCAAAGAGGGTCCGCACAACGGCCTAGAAGGTTACGACAACAACTTCATCTCTTGGCAAGGGTGCAAAAGCTTCTTTGGCGGGCTTCGGTTCGGAGCACCGCCCAGGCCAATGAGTGTGCTTTGCTGGAACTGTTGCGGTGCGGGCAAGCTGACGACAGTTCGAGAGCTTTGGGACCTAACGAAGTAATATGCCCCTTCCGTGTTATGCATTGTAGAGATGAAATTCTCACGAACACGGGTGGAAATCTTAGCAAGTACATTAGGTTTTGATAATGGTTATGCAGTGAGTAGCAATGGTCGTCGCGGAGGACTAGGAATGTTTTGGAAGAATGAAATACAAATTGAATTTTTGGGTTATTCGGACTACCATACTGATGCAAAAATTTGTATGACAAACAATCTGGAGTGGCGGCTAACATGTGTCTACGGGGAGGCGTAGGCGGGTGAGCGTCATAGAACATGGAATACTCTGAAATCTCTGGTATCCACAAGCCCTCTTCCTTAGATGTGCATAGGCGACTTCAATGAACTCCTGCGAGCTAATGAACATGTGGGAACTGGCCAACGGCGACCATCTCAGATAGCGGGCTGTAGGGAATCAATGGATGTCTGTGGACTGGCTAACCTGGGGTATCAAGGGAGAAGCTGGACTTTTGAGAAGAAGGTCTCAGGAGGCACGTATTGTAGGGTGAGGCTGGATAGGGCTTTGATAAATCCGGATTGGGTGAGCCTATACCCCCATGCAAAATTGGTGCACCTTACTTGAGCAACCTCGGATCATTCACCAGTTTGTTTGGAATTTACTCCAAAATCCCATGGCAAGAGGGGACAACGAGATTTTAAATGTGAGCTTTTCTGGGACAAGCATGGACTTTTCAAAGAGTCGCTTGGTGCAGGCCGGGCCAATGAACCGGTGGCGAACACAGCAAAAGAAATGTCAGAAAAGCTAAAGCGGTTGTCAGGCTCTTTAGTGTCTTGGTCAGGCCGTCACATCGATAAAGTGCGACGAGAAATTAAAAAACTCAAAGCAGATCCGGTCACTTTGCGGAACACCCCCAAGAGAACAGAACCATCACATGCAGAGGTTAAAATATGTGATCATCTTGTCGAGCTATATCACATGGAGGAGATCATGATGCGACAGCGTTCTCGGATACAATGGCTTTCGGACGGCGACTGCAATACCAGATTTTTCCAGCAACGGGCAAGCATGCGCTGGCAGAAAAACAAAATAAAAGAGCTTTTTAGGGAGGACGGTTTTGTCACGACTGATGAGGCGGAAATGGATCAGATTGCGAATACCTTCTATAGAACATTTTTCGCTGCGAAAGGAACTTCTGGAAGGGAGAAAGTACTTAATTCTCTATCGGTAAAGGTGACGGCAGTGATGAATCAATAATTTCTTGCACCGTACACAGTGGAAGAGGTGAAGAAAGGCCTATTCCGGATGTTTCTAACTAAGGCACTGGGATCAGACGGGTGCCTTGTTCACTTCTTTCAGAGGCATTGAGATCTGGTGGGTGATGAAGTAACAAATATTGTGCCCCGAAGCCTTCGTGGGAAGGAGAATGCAGAAGTGTTGAATGAGTCCACCCTGGTTCTGATCCCAAAGGTACAAAACCCAAATTCTCTAACCCAGTTCCATTCGATAAGCTTGTGCAATGTTCTTTACAATATTGCCTCAAAATTTGTTTCAAACCGCTTGAAGCAAATCCTACCAGAGATTATTCCAGGAGATTAATCTCCTTTTGTTCATGGCAGCCTCATCACAGACAATATAATTTCTACCTACGAATGCCTACATTTTATGAAGTGAAATAAAGCAAAGAAAAGTAGATTTGCTGCACTCAAATTGGACATGATGAAGGCTTATGAGAGAGTTGAGTGGAATTATCTTTAGGGTACACTGACAAAGCTAGGTTTTGCATCGACTTGGGTCTCCATGATAATGGGGATGGTGAGTTCTGTTAATTTTTCTATCCTTTTAAATGGTAACAAACTTGAGAGGTTTAAACCTTCCATAGGTAACTGACAGGGGGATCCTATATCTCCTTACCTATTCTTGTTGCCAGCAGAGGGCCTTTTGTGCCTCTTAAAAAACAACGAGTCATCGCACCTCAGTGGTATACAAGTGGTAGAAATGGCTCTACCGGTCAGTCATTTGCTTTTCGCAGATGACAACCTACTGTTCTTCAAGGCACATGATGATGGAGCAAGGGCAGTATCCTTAGTGCTGGATGAATATTTTAAGGCATCTGGAAAGAAAATAAACCTACCAAAATCCACTAGTGCAGCGACGTGCTATAGAAACGGTTTTTAACCCCTTTCCACGACGTAGTTCCAAACTGTTGCCTTGCATGTGTGGGCGATAGGGGGGTCCATCCCACACGACACCGAAAAACTATTGGCGATGGTGGACAACGAACACAAACAATCTCCAAATATAATCGTGTGCAGTGCAGGAACAGATCACCCACATAATCTTTTGGGCGTATGTGTGAGATTTGGGTTCAATCACACACGTTCAAGACGAGTGAAACACGTATAATTGCTCATGGAAAACAAAAGGAGTTTGACCTTTGATCATTTGCAAAACATTAAGTAATCCACACGGGCCATTGTAGACACTGTGTGTGATATCTTCATCATCGCACACGAGATTTCTCTGGGAACTGTGTACCATATATAACATCATCGGACACATTTCCCGAAAAATGTAAGCATGAGATCGTCTTTGCATCGGACACAGTTTGTTGTTGGCTCACGTGTGAGATACGGTGCTATCGCAAATGATTGAGTAGCTCCTACACACACATACACGTGTTGTAAACCGTTTGCGATTTCTTATGTATCACCAACGTTTTAGATTATATCTCGTGTGATTTTCCTGTATATCACAGGCGGTTGCGCTATGAGTTGGGTGTGCTTTCCTTTCTGGACCACACACTTAGTTGCTTGAACCGTGTGCGTTGAAATTGCTAGGTTATTGTAAAATATCGCATTTAATTCACCCTGCAAATAGCAAATTCGTCATAATATGCAATCGACAAATATTGTCCATATGAAGAACATTCATTATAATTCTCCACAATGTGAATTGAACGAATAGTGTCAACAAGAAGAGTATTCATCATAATTCATGACAATATGCAATTGAGAAAATGCTAGCTAAATTCCACAGCTGTCAAATCGACATATCCAGTACATAATCATAGTGTACGAAATACGAAGACATGATCACATAGAAAATAATGCATCCATGTGTATATGTTTAGCTGATAAAACTATGTGAATGCATACTTATTTTTAGGAGATTTGATTTTGAAAATCTGCGTCGTCTTTAGAGGGCTTGATGTAGTGTTTCACAAAGAAGGTGTTGATAAATTTCCTAACAAACAATAATTCATCGGCGGCGAGCGGTTTAGAAGTCATCGGTGCAAAGATCAGTTGCATGACTTTTATATCTGAATGTGACATACGTATGGAGTAGAAGATGATAATTAAGAAGCAGACTTACTGGGATTATCCTGTCAGCATCAACACCACATTCAACATGTCTGCATAGTTTGATCATGTGTGCACAAACGTAGTATCCACATAGGCTGGTACCTTGTTGTTGCTGAGGACACTGAAATTTTTTGTACAATATTAGTCATGTATTTGCCCTGTTAGGAACAACATAACCGGTGTAAGTTTTTTTTCTATGGAGAGAAATAGAAAGATGTTTATTTAGAAACTTGAACATCTGACTAGGATTTTCTGAAAATAAAGGATTTCTTGTCTTGCCGGAGAAACGATCACGTGCTGCAGGGGTAGTTGGCGGTCAAACCTATTCCCCCTAAAGTTATGTTCTTTGACAATACACTGCAAATGAAGATGAACTTTCATACACCCAATTCTGAAACCAGATATGAACACAACGCATTAAAATCAAAGAATTCAATACCTATCCATAAAATCCTGAAGACGACTCGGATCCTGAGGCGCATTTGACTGTTTGAGAGAATCCATGTAGTAAACTTTGTTGTGTTTTGGAACAATGACCACCAAGATCTAGCGACCTCTACAGTTTAAAACCATGAAAATATGAACTATGTCTAAAACTGAAAGAGGATCAATGTATGCGTGGTTGTATATTTACACTTACTGTTCATGATATGGCTACATGAAGAATTCTCCTATCGATAAGTCGAACAAGATCTTTGCGACATGAGCAATGGAAGCTGTGCATGAGACATTACTTTTTAACAAGACGCCATTTGCTAAATCGGAATCTATGAAATACGCATGCACCCTTGATTTTTTTCTGCATCATCAATCCCCTAAGAGGAATACAGTACAATTAGCTTTTTTGTCATTTACAGCCTTGTATGGAAAAGTTGATCATAGTTTGTGAAGTACTTACAACATCAAGCATTTGACATGAGTGGCAGCAAGCTCATCGAAGTTGAGTAAGAGATGAAAGTCCTCGAAATCCACACTGATGGTACCTGGAATGTTAGGGAAATGTCATTTGTCATAGTGCAATTCCACAATGTTAGTATCTTCTTCTTCCGACACTCTGTCCATGCAATATTTATGTAACTTGCGCGCACTAGAACTGCACTCCTCCAAGAAAATTCCAACAAGGAATGGCTGGTCATGTTTGTACCCGCGTTTCTCATATGTGTCTACTGTCGTACTAGCAAGATGCTTTTGAAGGTCTGCTTTAGCCATGCGGTCAGAAACGGGATTATTCAGCCATTCGAAAACCGTATTGTTAATTTGGGTACGACCAATGTTTCCTTGCAGAATGAGGCTCTTGGTACTATCCATCCTCACACTTTGGAGGCCTAACTTCCTGTGTGCAACCCTACGCGCTTGTGTCTGTCGGATTTTGGGCTCCACAAAACCCTCAAGGTTCGAACACAAGGGCGTCTGTAAAGATCCCATGCTGCCTCACCCTACCTAGCTCACTACACGATGAATATCACGGCAAACTCGCACGACGACGAGGAAGAAGGTGAACATTACAGTTTACCCAGGTTCGACCCAGTGTGAAGCACAATACCCTACTCCTGCTTTGGTGGATTGCCTCTCAGGGATGTGTGATGGATGAACTAGTACAGTGAGCTCGAGCCTCGCGAGGTTGCTCAAGTGGTGTTCTTGGCTCTCTTCTTGCCTTGTGGTTTGAGGGGCTAAGTCCTGGATGGGCCATACCCACTACGGTGTGATCTAACCTCTATATATAGCGGCGGCCCGGGTCCTCTTCCATTATCACAATGGTAGGAAGGGATCCCACACTGGCCAAATTTGAAGAGGGATAGGAGTACATCTGCGCCATGTCCAATGGTGGTCTTCGCGTGCCAAGTGGCTATCGATGATGCAGTGGTGGGCTCGGCGATGACATCTGCCCTGCGGGGCTCATGGTCGTGGTCTTGTGGCAGCACTGGAATGGAAACCTTTGGGCGACACTTTGGGAACCCACATACGCCCTGGACCCCTTTCCACCAAAGGGGAAACTGCACCGCCTGGCGCGCTAGTGCTCGCCTGTCCTTCCCTGCCGTCATCTCTTACTTGTGAGGCTGGGTTCTGCATAGGGATCGCCCTATGAATCGGAGGGGGCCTGAGGAGGCCCATACTTGCTGGTCTTGGTGTTGTTATTCCTCGCGAGCCCAGGGCCCTCACGAGGGCCTTGTCTTGAGCGGAGCTGCGCCAGGCCGCGTCTGGCTAACGTAGTGGGCCACGTCCTGGGCCGCAGGTAGGCAAGGCTGGGTACCCTGTTGGGGAACATTGCATGGGAAACAAAAAATTTCCTATGCACACGCAAGATCTATCCATGGTGATGAGCATCTACGAGAGGGAGAGTGGATCTACATACCCTTGTAGATCGCTAAGCGGGAAGCGTTAAGAAACGCGGTTGGTGTAGTCGAACATCTTCACGATCCAAATCGCTGAGCGTCCCACGATCACATCACGATCCGTCCCGCGATCCAATCACGATCCGTCCCGCTAAGTCATCACGATCCGTCCCGCGATCTCATCACGATCCGTCCCGCGATCTCATCATGATCCATCCCGCGAACTCATCACGAACCGTCTCGCGATCTTGATCATGGTCCTTCCGATCTAGCGTCGAACGGACGGCACCTCCGCGTTCAGCACACGTGCATCTTGATGACGATCTCCACCGTCTTGATCCAGCAAGAGGAAGTGGAGAGGAAGAAGAGTTCACCGGCAGGGTGACGGCGCTCCGACGATGGTGGTGGAGCAATTCCGGCAGGGCTTCGCCGAAGCACTGCGGAAATCCGATCTCGAGGAGCATCGGTGGAACGGGTAGCACGCGGCCGTCAAAACTAGTGCAAAACCCTAAAATCCACCATTATATATAGGAGGAGAGGAGGAGAGGCTGGCGCAAGGGCCAAGGCCCCATAGGGTCGGCCGAATCCAATAGGATTGGAGGACTCTCCTCCAATCCTAGTAGGACTAGGATTCGTCCTTTTTTTTCCTTTTTCCACCTTTTCCTATTGGGTTTTCTTCTCTAGCCACATGGGCCTTATGTGGGAGTTTCCACCAGCCCAATAAGGGCTGATATTCACTCTCCCACAGCCCATGAAGCCTCTTGGGTCGAAATACCTCTCCCGATGGTCCCCCGGTACACTACCGGTGAGCCCGAAACTTTTCCGGTGACCAAAACAGGACTTCCTATATATGAATCTTTACCTCCGGACCATTCCGGAGCTCCTCGTGATGTCCGGGATATCATCTGACTCCGAACAACCTTTGGTCACCACCATGCATAACTCTATACTACCAAAACGTCACCGAACCTTAAGTGTGCAGACCCTATGGGTTCGAGAACTATGTAGACATGACCGAGACACCTCTACGGTCAATAACCAATAGCGGGACCTAGATGCCCATATTGGTTCCTACATATTCTACGAAGATCTTTATCGGTCGAACCTCCATGTCAAGGATTTAGTTAATCCCGTATCATGTTCCCTTTGTTCTTCGGTATGTTACTTGCCCGAGATTCGAATGTCGGTATCTCCATACCTAGTTCAACCTCGTTACTGGCAAGTCTCTTTACTCGTTCCGTAATACAAGATCCCGTGACTAACACTTAGTCACATTGCTTGCAAGGCTTGTTGTGATGTTGTATTACCGAGTGGGCCCTAAGATACCTCTCCGTCACACGGAGTAACAAATCCCAGTCTTGATCCATGCCAACTCAACAGACACCCTCGAAGATACCTGTAGAGTACCTTTATAGTCACCCAGTTACGTTGCGACGTTTGATACACACAAGGCACTCCTCCGGTGTCAGTGAGTTGCATGCTCTCATGGTCATAGGAACATATACTTGACATGCAGAAAACAGTAGCAATAAACTGACACGATCATATGCTACGTTTGTAGTTTGGGTCTTGTCCATCACACCATTCTCCTAATGATTTGATCCCGTTATCAAATGACATCTCATGTCCATGGCTAGGAAACCTTAACCATCTTTGATCAACGAGCTAGTCCATTAGAGGCATACTAGGGACATGGTTTTGTCTATGTATCCACACATGCATCGAAGTCTCTCATCAATATAATTATAGCATGGATAATAAACGATTATCATGAACAAGGAAATATGATAATAACTAATTATTATTGCCTCTAGGGCATATTTCCAACAGTCTCCCACTTGCACTAGAGTCAATAATCTAGTTCACATCACCATGTGATTCGCATTGTTATGAATCTAACACCCAATGAGTTCTGGGGCTCGATCATGCTTTGCATGTGAGAGAGGTCTTATAGTTAATGGGTCTACGACATTCAGATCCGTGTGGACTTTGCAAATCTCTATGTCAAACCGTAAACACTGCTACCACACTCCACTTGGTACTATTCCAAATAGCTGCTCCACTATATGTATCCAGATTGCTACTACAGGTTATCCGGATTGGTGTTAAAGCTTGCATCGACGTAACTCTTTACGACGAACTCTTTATCACCTCCATAATCGAGAAACATATCCTTAGTTTTTTTAGTTACTAAGGATAATCTTTGACCTCTGTCCAGTGATCCACTCCTGGATCACTCTTGTACCCCTTGACGGACTCATGGCAAGGCACACACAGGTGCGGTACACAGCATGGCATACTATATAGAGCCTATGGCTAAGGCATAGGGGACGACATTCGTCCTTTCTCTTTCTTCTGCCGTGGTCGAGCTTTCAGTCTCACTCAACTTCACACCTTACAAAGCAGGCGAGAACACTTCTCTCTGACAAATCCATTTTGAACTCTTTCAAAATCTTGTCAAGGTATGTACTCATTGAAAGTCTTATCAAACATCTTGATCTATCTTTATAGATCTTGATTCTCAACAATTAGGTAGATTTATCTAGGTCTTCCTTTGAAAAACTCTTTTCAAACAACCGTTTATGCTTTCCAAAAATTCTACATCATTTCCGAATAGCAATATGTCATCCACATATACTTATCAGAAACTCTATAGTGCTCCCACTCACTTTATTGCAAATACAAGTTTCTCATAAACTTTGTATAGATTTAAAAACTTTGATCACCTTATCAAAGTGTATATTCCAACTCCGAGATGCTTGCTTCAGTCGATAAAAGGATCACTGAAGCTTGCTCACCTTTTAGCATCCTTAGGACTGACAAAACCTTCTGGTTGTATCTCATACAACCTTTCCTTAAGGAAGGAAACGATGTTTTGGCATCCATCTGCCAGATTTCATAATTGAAAAATGCAGCAACTGCTAACATAATTCCAACAGACTTTAGCATCGCTACGAGTGAGAAAGTCTCATCGTAGTCAACTCCTTGAACTTGTCGGAAACTTCTTTGTGACAAGTCGAGCTTTATAAATGGTGACATTCACCATCAGCGTCTGTCTTCATTTTAAAGATCCATTTGTACTTAACGACCTGCCGTCCAACGAGCAAGTCCACCAAAGTCTATACTTGGTTTTCATACATGGATCCTTTCTCGGATTTCATGGCCTCTAACCATTTGTTGGTTTCCAGGCCCATCATCACTTCTCCATAGTTCATAGGTTCATCGTTGTCCAACAACGTGACCTCTAAGACAGGGTTTGCCGCACCACTCAGGAGCAGTACACATCCTTGTCGACCTACGAAGTTTGATAGTAACTTGATCCAAAGCTTCATGATCATCATCATTAACTTCCTCTTCAACTAACGTAGGCTTCACAGAAACAACTTCCTGCGCTGCGCTACTCTCTGGTTGAAACAGAGGTTTAATAACCTCATCAAGTTCTATCTTCCTCCCACTCAATTCTTTCAAGAGAAACTTTTCCTCGAGAAAGGACCCAGTTTTAGCAATAAACATTTTATGCTTGGATCTGAGAGAGAAGGTTCACCCAACTGTTCTTAGGGTATTCTATGAAGATGCATTTGTCCGCTTTGGGTTCCAGCTCATTAGGTGAAAACATTTTCCACACAAGCGTCGCAGCCCCAAACATTAAGAAATGACAGCTTAGGTTTCTATCAAACCATAATTCACACGGTGTCATCTCAACGGATTTAGATGGTGCCCTATTTAAAGTGAATGTAGTTGTCTCTAATGCATAACCCCAAAATTATAGTAATAAAACGATAATAGACATCATAGCACGCACCACATCCAATAGAGCATGACTATGACGTTCGGACACACCATCACACTATGATGTTCCAGGTGGCGTGAGTTGTGAAACAACTTTCACATTGTCTAAAATTGTATGCCAAACTCGTAACTCAGATATTCACCTCCACGATCATATCGCAAACATTTTTATCTTCTTGTCATGATGATCTTAAACTTCACTCTGAATTTGCTTGAACCTTTCAAACAATTCAGACTTGCATTTCATTAAGTGAATATACACTATCTGTACTCAAATCATCAGTGAAGGCAAGAAAATAACGATATCCACCGCACGCTATAAGACTCATTGGATTGCATACATCAACATGTATCATTTCCAATAAATCACTTGCCCGCTCCATCAAACCAAAAAACGGGGTCTTTAGTCATGTTGCCCAAAAGGCATGGTTCGCATGTCTCAACCGATTCAAAATCGAATGAGTCCAAAGATCCATCGACATGGAGTTTCTTCATGCGCTTTATACCAATATGACATTTAGCGGGAGTGCCACAAGTATGTGGTACTATCATTATTAACTTTGTATCTTTTGGAATCATTGTTATAAACATGTGTATTACCACGATCAAGATTTCAACAAACCATTCTCACCGGGTGCATGACCATTGAAGGTATTATTCATGTAAATAGAATAACCATTATTCTCGAACTTAAATGAATAACCGTGTTGCAATGAATATGATCTAATCACGTTTCATGCTCAACGCATAAACACCAAATAACATTTATTTAGGTTCGTCACTATTCTCGAAGGTAGAGAGAGCGTGCGATGCTGATCACATCAACCTTGGAAACATTTCCAACACACATCGTCACCTCACACTTAGCTAGTTCTCCGTTTATTCCGTAGCTTTTATTTCGAGTTACTAACATTTAGCGACCGAACCGGTATCCAATACCCAGGTGCTTACTAGGAGTACTAGCAAGGTACACATCAATAACACGTATATCAAATATACTTCTGTCGACGTTGCCAACCTTCTTATCTACCAAGTATCTAGGGTTGTTCCGCTTCAGCGACCGCTCTCCTCATAATCAAAGCACTTAGTCTTGGGTTTGGGCTCAACTTTGGGTTGCTTCACCGGAGCTGCAACTGACTTGCTATCCATGAAGTTTACCTCCTTGCTCTTGCCCTTCTCGAAACTATTGGTTTTGACTAACCATCAACACTTGACGCTCCTTCTCGATTTCTACCTTCGCGGTGTCAAAGATCGCGAACAGCTCAGGGATCATTATTTATATCCCTGTCGTTTTATAGTTCATCACCAAGTTCTAGTAGCTTAGTGACAGTGACTTGGAGAACTATATCAATCACTATCCTATCTGGAAGATCAACTCCCACTCGATTCAAGCGATTGTAGCACCCAGACAATCTGAGCACATGCTCAATGATTGAGCTATTCTCCTTCATCTTGTAGGTAAAGAATCTTGTTGGAGATCTCATATCTCGCAACACGGGCACGAGCCTGAGATCCTAATTTCAGCTCTTAGAACATCTCATATGTTTCGTGACGTTCAAAATGTTTCGGAACCTCAATTCTAAGCCGTAATGCATGACGCACTAAACTATCAAGTAGTCATCAGAACGTGCCTGTCAGATGTTCACAACATCTACAAACAACGCTAGAGGGGTTGGCACACTGAGCGGTGCATTAAGGACATAAGCCTTCTGTGCAGCAATGAGGACAATCCTCAGATCACGGAGCCAGTCCGCAATATTGCTACCATCATCTTTTAACTCTATTTCTCTAGGAACATATAAAAATTCAAGGGAGCTACAGCGTGAGCTAGTAATCTACAACACAGTTTGCAAAGATACTACTAACTATGTTCATGATAATGAGTTCAATTAATCATATTACTTAAGAAGTCCCACTCAAATTGACATCCCTCCGGTCATCCGAGTGATACATGATCCAAATTCACCAACTCAAGTCCGATCATCACATGAGTTGAGGTGGTTCCAATGGTGAACATCATCATGTTGATCATATCTACTATATGACTCATGTTCGAGCTTTCGGTCTCTTGTGTTCCGAGGCCATGTCTGTACATTCTAGGCTCGTCAAGTTAAACCCGAGTGTTCTGCACGTGCAACACTGGCTTGCACCCGTTGTATGTGAACGTAGAGTCTATCATACCCGATCATCACGTGGTGTCTCAACACGACGAACTTTCGCAACGGTGCACACTCGGGGAGAACACAATTTATCTTGAAATTAAGTGAGGGATCACCTTATAATGCTACCGTCGTCCTAAGCAAAACATGGTGCATAAAAGGATTAACATCACATGCAGATCATAAATGACATGATATGGCCATGAACTTGTGCTTTTGATCTCCATCTTGAAAGCACCGGCATGATCTCCATCGTCACCGGCAAGACACCATGATCTCCATCATCTTGATCTCCATCAACGTGTCGCCATCGGGGTTGTCGTGCCCAACATGCTTCTACTACTATTGCTACCGTTTAGCGATAAAGTAAAGCATTACATAGCGCTTAATGATTGACACGCAGGTCATACAATAATTAAAGACAACCCTATGGCTCCTGCCGGTTGCCATACTCATCGACATGCAAGTCGTGATAATCTATACATCACATGATCATCTCATACATCACATATATCACATCATGTAATTGGCCATATCACATTACAACATACCCTGCAAAAACAAGTTAGACGTCCTCTAATTGTTGTTGCATTTTTTACATGGCTGCTACGGGTATCTAGCAAGAACAATTCTCATCTATGCAAAAACCACAACGGTGATACACTAGTTGCTTTTCAACCTTCTCAAGGACCGTCTTTGTCGAATCCGATCCAACTAAAGTGAGAGAAACTGGCACCCGCAAGCCATCTATGCAACAAGTTGCGGTCGAGGGAACCGGTCTCTCGTAAGCGTACGAGTAATGTTGGTCCGGGCCGCTTCATCTCACAATACCGCTGAACCAAAATCTGACCAAGGGAGGAAGCAATCTAAGCATCAACGCCCACAAACCTTTTGTGTTCTACTCGAGATCTCATCTACACATAGACCTAGCTCTGATACCACTGTTGGGGAACATTGCATGGGAAACAAAACATTTCCTACGCACACGCAAGATCTATCCATGGTGATGAGCATCGACGAGAGGGAGAGTGGATCTACATACCCTCGTAGATCGCTAAGCGGGAAGCGTTAAGAAACGCGGTTGGTGCGAACATCTTCGCGATCCAAATTGCCAAGCGTCCCGCGATCACATCACAATCCGTCCCGCGATACAATCACGATCCGTCCTGCGAACTCATCATGATCCGTCCCGCGATCACATCACGATCCATCCCACGATCTCATCACGATCCGTCTCGTGCACTCATCACGATCCGTCCCGTGAACTCATCACGAACTGTCTCGCGATCTTGATCACGGTCCTTCCGATCTAGTGCCGAACGGACGACATCTTCGCGTTCAGCACACGTGCAGCTTGATGATGATCTTCACCGTCTTGATCCAGCAAGAGGAAGTGGAGAGGAATAAGAGTTCACCGACAGTGTGACGGCGCTCCGGTGATGGTGGTGGAGCAATTCCGACAAGGCTTCGCCTAAGCATTGCGGAAATCCGATCTAGAGGAGCACCGGTGGAACGGGTATAACATGGCCGTCAAAACTAGTGCAAAACCCTAAAATCCACCAGTATATATAGGAGGAGAGGAGGAGAAGCTGGCGCAAGGGCCAAGGCCCCATAGGATCGGCCGAATCCAATAGGATGGAAGGACTCTCCTCCAATCCTAGTAGGACTAGGATTCGTCCCTTTTTTTTTCCTTTTTCCACCTTTTCCTATTAGATTTTCTTCTCCAGCAACATGGGCCTTGTGTGGGAGTTTCCACCAGCCCACTAAGGGCTGATATTCACTCTCCCAAACCCATGAAGCCTCTTGGGTCGAAATACCTCTCCCGATGGTCCCCCGGTACACTACCGGCACTCCCGGTACACTACCGATGAGCCCGAAACTTTTCCGGTGACCAAACCAGGACTTCCTATATATGAATATTTACCTCCGGACCATTCCGGAGCTCCTTGTGACGTCCGAGATCTCATCAGTGACTCCTAACAACCGTAGGTCACCACCATGCATAACTCTATACTACTGAAATGTCACCGAACCTTAAGTGTGCAGACCCTGCGGGTTCGAGAACTATGTAGACATGACCGAGACACCTCTACGGTCAATAACCAATAGCGGGACCTGGATGCCCATATTGGTTCCTACATATTTTATGAAGATCTTTATTGGTCGAACCTCTATGTCAAGGATTCAGTTAATCCCGTATGATGTTCCCTTTGTTCTTCGGTATGTTACTTGCCCGAGATTCAATCGTCGGTATCTCCATACCTAGTTCAACCTCGTTACTGGCAAGCCTCTTTACTCGTTCCGTAATACAAGATCCCATGACTAACACTTAGTCACATTGCTTGCAAGGCTTGTTGTGATGTTGTATTACCTAGTGGGCCCTGAGATACCTCTCCGTCAGACGAAGTAACAAATCCCAGTCTTGATCCATGCCAACTCAACAGACACCCTCGAAGATACCTGTAGAGTACCTTTATAGTCACCCAGTTACATTGCGATGTTTGATACACACAAGGTACTCCTTTGGTGTCAGTGAGTTGCATGATCTCATGGTCATAGGAACATATACTTGTTATGCAGAAAACAGTAGCAATAAACTGACACGATCATACACTACGTTTGTAGTTTGGGTCTGTTCCATCACACCATTCTCCTAATGATGTGATCCCATTATCAAATGACATCTCATTTCCATGGATAGGAAACCTTAACCATCTTTGATCAACGAGCTAGTCCATTAGAGGCATACTAGGGACATGGTTTTGTCTATGTATCCACACATGCATCTAAGTCTCCGATCAATACAATTATAGCATGGATAATAAACAATTATCTTGAACAAGGAAATATGATAATAATGAATTTATTATTGCCTCTAGGGCATATTTCCAACATACCCCTATTCCCAGAACGCCGACAGTAGCCCACGGGACCAAGGCGCGTCGGAGTTGGCTTCTAGGCGAAGCCGTAGAAGGTGGCTCGCAGCATCGCGGGCCCCAATTGCCTGCGGGTCAGGCTTTACACGCGTCGAACGCCTGAGTGAAGACGCCCCCGCCCCTCGAAGGCGTCAGGAACCGCCCCAAGTCAAATTGATGTGACGCCTGCGCGCTGTGCAGGCCATCATTACCTTTCCTGGAATGCTGTTGCCGCCTCAACCTTCTCCCCTTAGGCTGCGCACATGCGACCCTTCGGAGGCTGCACACCTCGCGGGATGCGAGGGGGTGCCGGTTGGCCCCAGGTAGTACATAAGCTGACAAGGGTGAGAAAACCCTGAAAATATCTTCGTCCTCTTGGCCTCCCAACTTCCAAGCCGCCGCTCTCCCAATCATGGCTCCAGTGAGGAAACACTCCACCGCCGAGAAGGGGAAAGCCCTCGAGGAGAGCCCTGCTTCACCGCTAATGTCTACTATACAACCTTCTTCTTGTAGACTCGTGTTGGGCCTCCAAGCGCAGCGTTTTGTATGACAGTAGAAAATTTCCCTCAAGTGGATGATCTAAGGTTTATCAATCCATGGGAGGTGTAGGATGAAGATGGTCTCTCTCAAAAAACCCTGCAACCAAATAACAAAGAGTCCCTTGTGTCCCGAACACACCCAATACAATGGTAAATTGTATAGATGCACTAGTTCGGCGAAGAGATGGTGATACAAGTGTAATATAGATGGTATATATAGCTTTTTGTAATTTGAAAATATAAAAACCGCAAGGTAACTAATGACAAAAGTAAGCACAAACGGTATTGCAATGCTTAGAAACAAGGCCTAGGGTTCATACTTTCACTAGTGCAATTTCTCTCAACAATACTGACATAGTTGAATCATATGTAAATACCGCTCATGCGACAAAGAGTTCACTACAAAGTCATAAATAGCGGAGAACTAACGGAGAAATTATTGTAGGGTACAAAACCACCTCAAAGTTATCTTTTCCAATCAATCTTATGAGCTATCCCTATAAGTGTCACGAACTGCCCTAGAGTTCATACTAAAATAACACCTTAAGATACACATCAAGCAACACCCTAATGTCACCTAGATACTCCAATGTCACCACGAGTACCCATGGGCTTGATTATACAATATGCATTACAAAATTTCAGATTCATCATGTTCAATCCAACACAAAGAACATCAAAGAGTGCCCCAAAGTTTCTACTGGAGATTCAAGATGAAAACATGTGCCAACCCCTATGCATAGATTCCCAAGGTCACGGAACCCGCAAGTTGATCACCAAAACATACATCAAGTGGATCAATAGAACATCCCATTGTCACCACGGATATCCCATCGTAAGACATACACCAAGTGTTCTCAAATCCTTAAAGACTCAATCCGATAAGAAAACTTCAAAGGGAAAACTCAATTCATCACAAGAAGATAGAGAGGGGAAAACTCCATATGATTCATCTATATCAATAAAGCTCGCGATACATCAAGATCGTGTCATCTCAAGAACACGAGAGAGAGAGAGATCAAGCACATAGCTACTAGTACATACCCTCAGCCCCGAGGATGAACTACTCCCTCCTCATCATGGAGACCGGCGGGATGATGAAGATGGCCTCCGGTGATGGTTTCCCCCTACAGTAGGGTGCCGGAACAGGCTCCCGATTGATTTTTTGTGGCTCTGGAGGCTTGCGGCGATAGAACTCTCGATCTAGGTTTCTTTTCGGAGGTTTGGGTATTTATAGGAATTTTGGGCGTTGGTTTCACGTCAAGGGGGGCCACGAGACGGTGACAAGCCTGCTATGCGCGACCAGGGGGGTGGCCGCGCCTGGCAGGCTTGTGACCTCCTCGTGTCTCTTGTGGCCCAACTCCAATGTTTCGGGGTCTCTTTTGGTCCAAAAAAATCATACTATATTTTCAGCTCATTCCGAGAACTTCTATTTCTGCACGAAAAACGACACCATTGTTGTTCTGCTGAAAACAACGTCAGTTAGGGTTAGTTCTAATAAATTCATACCAAAATAATATAGAATTATTGTAACATGGCATGAATACTCCATAAATTATAGATACGTTGGGGACGTATCAACATCCCCAAGCTTAATTCCTGCTCGTCCTGATAAAAGAAATAATTTATGAAGTGTGAATGCTAGCATAGTGCATAAATTTGATCAATGATAATTCCAAACACTTTTTCTAGCATCATTATATATCATAAACAGTAGCTCATCTCATAAACCTTCTCATGATGAAATAACAATCTATCCACATGTTAAAGTATAGACTAACAAACTATGCTTTCAGTTACCAAACAGTTGCAACTCATCTTATTTTCAGGAAGGTTCTATGTAAGAGCTTTGATTTAGCAAATTCCACATACTCAACTATCATATAGTCTTCCATGATTGCTAACACTCAAAGCATATTTTTAGAGAAAATGGCATCCGTGGAACACAAATAAAGATAGGGGCTTAAAGTTTTGCCTCCCAACTTATTTATCATATAGATAATTGTCAACAATAATAATTCATGATCAAATATATTTGAATGGCCATATATGCTTGGATCTTTCCCCAACACATGACGCTTGCCAAGAGAAAAAGGTGAAATATAGGAAGTGGTGAAGATCACCATGACTCTTGCATAAAGGTAAGTACTAGAAAGTTAAATATATGCCCTTCGCAGAGGGAAGCATTGATTTGCAGAGGTACCAGAGCTCGAGATTTTAAAACAGAGATGAATAATAATTTTGGGCGGTATGCTTTCATTGTCACCATAACAACCGAGAGATCTCGGTATCTTCCATGCTAGATACATTATAGGCGGTTCCCAAACAGAATGGTAAAGTTTTTACTCCCCCTCCACCAATCAATAACACTCCATGGCGAGCCGAATCACGGGTACCGTCCATACCAACTACATTCTTGGGGGAATTTTGTTTAATTATTTGCATTTTTTTATTTCGGGACTGGGAATCCCTATTACCAGCCACTTTCTCGTGAATGATAGTGAATCAATACATATTGTGAGAATAACCCACCTAGCATGGAAGATACTGACGACCCCTAGTCATTATATGAGCGATTCGGGCATACGAAACATAATATTATTTGAAGGTTTAGAGTTTGGCACATGCAAATTTACTTAGAAAGGCACGTAAATACAACATATAGGTAGGTATGGTGGACTCATATGGAACAACTTTAGGTTTAAGGGTGTTTGGATGCACAAGTAGTATTTCTACTTGGTGCGGAAGTTTTGGCCAATATGAGGTGGAAGAAAGCACCACATATTGGAGGATCCATAACAATATAACTTCTATACAAATATACCCAAGCATAACTCATTACGTTGTCTTCCTTGTCCAACTTCAACTAATTTTCTCAAGTTTGAAAATAATTAATGGATATTCACAATCATAGAAGATGTACAAGATACTATATTTATATGTGATATCTCTCTTCCATCAATATTCTTTCATGAATTGTTCAAGTGACCAATGCGGTGTTTGCTAACTTTCAATAAATTTTACCACCTATACTTCCTATACGTGAAGTCATTACTCCCCATGGTATAAGCATATAAAACATATATAATTTCAGATTTATGATATTCAATTCATTCAACCATTTACTCATAGGATATAAGTGAAGCACGAGAGTAAATGACAAAACTACTCCAAAACATATAAGTGAAGATCAATGAGTAGTCAAACAATTAAGTAGCTATGTGAGGACTTTATCTCTCTCTCTCAATAAAGATCTTCAGATCTGAGTATTTTATTCAACATCAAGCAAAATAAAAATAGCACTCCAAGAATAGCATGCATCATGTGAATGAATTAAAATTTAGGCTCAACATAGGCTAACCGATAATTGTTGATGAAGAGAGATGGGATGCGTAGTATCCCTTAGCTTAGATGCTTGAGACTTATTGAAATATTTACTTGGGGTGCCTTGGTCATCCCCAAGCTTGAGCTTTTGTATCTCTTTCAATCCTCTCATATCATGCTTTCACCTATTCTCAAAAACTTCATCCACACAAAACTCGAAAAGAACTCATGAGATAGGTTAGTACACATAATAATAAATCAACTCTGTATGTACTGCCAAGACAAGTTGCACAATAATTTTCAAACATTAGGTACTGTATACTATCTTCCACAATTTATATTTACCAATATAGGCTATGCAAACTATAGGATAAGTAGATAACAAAACTATGACAACAACATGTCCAAACAGAACAGTATGTAGCAATTTATGAAAACTGTGTACTTATGTAAGTGAAAAAATTATGAAAATTTATGACATGCTAAATAATTTATATAAAAATACTGTGTAAAAAATTTCAGAAACATTCCACGTTCTAGTCAAATATGAAAATTCAAACACTACAACAGAAGTTTCTGTTTTTACACAGCACACATCAAACATGCAATTCAAGCATCCTAAAGGCAATTCTTGAAACTTTTTATTGAAAAAAAGATTATAAATAAAACCTAAAAGAAAACAGAAAATTATAATGATGCTCCAAGCAAAACTCATATTATGTGATGAATAAAAATATAGCTCCAATTAAGATATACCAATAGTGTTGAAGATGAAAGAGGGGATGGCTTCCGGGGCATCCCCAAGCTTAGACACTTGAGTCTTCCTTGTATATTAACTTGGGCGTGCCTTGGGAGTCCCCAAGATTAGGTTCTTGTCACTCCTTATTCTGCTCATATCGGTGTCTCACCCAAAACTTGAAAACTTCAATCATAGAAAAATTAACGGAACTTTGTGAGAAGGGTTAGTGCAATAAAGATAGATCATTCACTTAGGTACTGCCAAGACAAGATTCATAATTATTCTCACATAATACCTACTGTATTCCATCATTCCCACAATTTATATCACCGAATATAAGCTTTGGAAACACTAAAACAAGCAAACTATGCATGCAAAACAGAATCTATCAAAAACAGAACAGTCTGTAAAGATCTGAATGATCACCAAGCTTTCCCGACTCTAAAAATTCGTAAGAATTAGGAAAACTCAAGGAATTTTGATTTAAATGTTGTGTTAAAATTTTAGAATTTTTATATGCTCTAGTAAAATCATATAATTCATATCCTGAACGCAAAACTTTCAGTTTTTGCACAAAATCAAACAAACAAGTATCCACACTATCCCAAAGGCTTTACTTGGCACTTTGTTGAAATAAAAGGAACAAAACAAGATTACTACAGTAGCTTAATCATGTGAACACACAAAAACAGAAAGTAAAAGTGTTGGGTTGTCTCCCAACAAGCGCTTTTGCTTAATGCCTTTTAGCTAGGCATGATGATTTCAATGATGCTCGCATAGGAATAATAATTGAAACATGCAAACGAGCATCATGAATCTCATGAAAAGCACATTTATGTCTAACGCACTTCCTATGCATAGGGATTTTGTGATAAAACAATTTATGGGAGCAAGAATCAACTAGCATAGGAAGGCAAAACAGGCATATTTTCAAAAATTTGAACACATAGGGAGGAAACTTGATATTATTGCAATTCCTACAAGCATATGTTCCTCCCTCATAATAATTTTCAGTAGCATCATGACGGAATTCCACAATATAACCAGCACATAAAGCATTCTTTTCATGATCTACAAGCATAGAACTTTTACTACTCTCCACAGAAGAAAATTTATTTTCATGACTAATAGTGGGAGTAGCATAAAAGAGTTGAATACTACAAGTTGGTTCCACATTAGAGTAATATTCAGTAAAAGGATATTCATAATTATGACAAGTATCATAATTTTAATCATCACTCTTTTTCATCGCATAAGTATCATCACAATAATCATGATATGTAGGAGGCATGCAATCATTATAACAAATTTGATCATTCAAATTAGGGGAATAAAAAGATCATCCTCATTAAGCATAGCCTGCCCAAGCTTGGGAAAACATTAATTGCAGTAAATAAATTCTCAAACATGTCATTTTTATGAAGCATAGCATCCCCAATCTTGTGGCCTTGTATATCATAAACTTAATCGCTCTCATCATTAATGGTATGAATAGCACCAATAGTATAGCAATTATTATCATCATCCTCCAAGTTGGTGCCATAAATATTTTCAAGATTATAATAAGTATCATTATCTTCCCACTCATAATTATCACAACAAGCAATAGGCATAACAAAATCATCCTCAAGTGTATCATCTTCCACAACTATTTTTGATTCATTCTCATGAGGCCTATCAATAATGGGAGCAACATTATTTGGGAGAGATACCTCTTTACCTTTAATTTTCCTTCTTTTCTTTTTCTTCACCACATTATGTGTGGGTTTATTTAATTACTCCAAGCTTTTTCTTGAAGAGGTTGGTCGAATAAAAAGCTCCTCCTCGTTACCTGATTCATCATAAGAAAAAATAGGAGGATATTGGGAAACCTCTTCCCCCTCATCAGTATCTCTTCATCTTCTATTTGTTTTCTTGTCTTTAAGTAATTGGCAATATAAGGATTCTCAATGCAATTTACCATGCAATACATATAGATTTCATTTAGATCAAAATCAATCAATTTCATGAGAACCCAAGATGGAACATCCTTAGTTTTATGTTTCATTTCTTCATACCCCAAAAATAGACTAAGTTCATTATGATGCTCAAGGGTAATGAGGTTATCACAATTTTTGGACACAATTCGATCATGAAATAATTCACATTGGAAATTAAAACAACCACTTTCATTGCACACTTCACAAGGACGACGAGAAATATTAAGTCTTTCAACACAAACATATAGCCTCTCTTGCAACCATTTAGTTTCTAAATACTTATGCCTCTTACAAAATCTATTTAGGAAAGTATTGACAAACTCTATGCACTCCACAAAAATTGACATGCTTATAAGAAATCTTTTTATCATGACTAGTGCAATCATCATTAGTACTATGGATACTGAAATAATTCATACTAACAAGATTGCAATCATGCTCATCACTCAAAGATTTAGTGCCAAACATTTTAATAGCTTCTTCTTCTAACATTTGAGCACAATTTTCCTTTCCATCATTTTTCACGAAAGACATTAAAAAAATGAAGCATATGAGGCAACCTCAATTCCATTTTTTGTAGTTTTCTTTTATGAAACCAAACTAGTGAAAAACAAGAAACTAAAAGATTAAATTTAAAGATATAAAGATATACCTTCAAGCAGTCACCTCCCCGGCAACGACGCCAGAAAAGAGCTTGATGTCTACTACACAACCTTCTTCTTGTACACTCGTGTTGGTCCTCCAAGTGCAGAGTTTTGTAGGGCAGTAGCAAATTTCCCTCAAGTGGATGACCTAAGAGTTATCAATCTGTGGGAGGCGTAGGATGAAGATGGCCTCTCTCTCAAATAACCCTGCAACCAAATAACAAAGCGTCTCTTGTGTCCCCAACACACCCAATACAATGGTAAATTGTATAGGTGCACTAGTTCGGCGAAGAGATGGTGATACAAGTGTAATATAGATGGTAGATATAGGTTTTTTTAATATGAAAATACAAAAACCGCAAGGTAACTAATGAAAAAAATGAGCACAAATGGTATTGTAATGCTTAGAAACAAGGCCTAGGGTTCATACTTTCACTAGTGCAATTTCTCTCAACAATACTGACATAGTTGAATCATATGTAAATACTTCTCGTGCGACAAAGAGTTCACTACAAAATCACAAATAGAGGAGAACTAACAAAGAAATTATTGTAGGGTACAAAACCACCTCAAAGTTATGTTTTCCGGTCAATCTTATGAGCTGTCCCTATAAGTGTCATGAACAGCCCTAGAGTTCGTACTAAAATAACACCTTAAGATACACATCAACCAAAACCCTAATGTCACCTAGATACTCCAATGTCACCACAAGTACCAATGGGCTTGATTATACGATATGCATCACACAATTTCAGATTCATCATGTTCAATCCAACACAAAGAACTTCAAAGAGTGCCCCAAAGTTTCTACTGGAGATTCAAGACGAAAACATGTGCCAACCCCTATGCATAGATTCCCAAGGTCACAGAACCCGCAATTTGATCACCAAAACATACATCAAGTGGATCAATAGAACATCCCATTGTCACCACGGATATCCCATCGCAAGACATAGACCAAGTGTTCTCAAATCCTTAACGACTCAATCCGATAAGAAAACTTCAAAGGGAAAACTCAATTCATCACAAGAAGATAGAGAGGGGAAAACTCCATATGATTCATCTACATCAATAAAGCTCGCGGTACATCCATATCGTTTTATCTCAAGGAAACGAGAGAGAGAGAGAGATCAAACACATAGCTACCGGTACATACCCTCAGCCCCGAGGGTGAACTACTCCCTCCTCGTCATGGTGACCGCCGGGATGATGAAGATGGCCTCCGGTGATTGTTTCCCCCTCCGGTAGGGTGCCGGAACAGGCTCTCGATTTGTTTTTTGTGGCTCTGGAGGCTTGGGGCGGCAGAACTCCCGATCTAGGTTTCTTTTCGGAGGTTTGGGTATTTATAGGAATTTTGGGCGTTGGTCTCACATCAAAGGGGGCCACGAGGCGGTGACAAGCCTGCTAGGCACGACTGGGGGGGTGGCCGTGCCTGGCAGGCTTGTGACCTCCTCGTGTCTCTTCTCTACCAACTCCAATGCTTCGGGGGTCTCTTTTTGTCCAAAAGAATCATACTAAATTTTCAGCCCATTCCGAGAACTTTTATTTCTACACAAAAGACGACACCATGGTAGTTCTGCTGAAAATAGCGTCAGTCCGGGTTAGTTCTGATAAAATCATGCCAAAATCATATAGAATTATTGTAAACATGGCATGAATACTTCATCAACTATAGATATGTTGGAGACGTATCAACCGCCGCTCGGGAGGGGCCGCGGTCGTCCTCGAAAGTATGCCGCGATGCCGGTGGCAGCTGTAGGATTGAAAGTAGTGCTAGGGGGGGTGATTAGACTACTTTACCAAATAAAAATCTAATTTTCCCAATTTTAACTCTTGGCATATTTTAGCATTCATAGTATGTCAAGTACACCCCACACATGCATGTCTATGAGTATAGCAGCGAAAGTAAAGACAAGCTTGTAAATAAAGGAAGGGTAGGAAGATCAAACACAATTGGTGACACGCTAATTTTTCCCGTGGTTCCGATAGCTGGTGCTATCGTACATCCATGTTTATAGAGTCTTCAACCCACGGAGGGTAATGGTCGCGAGAGTCCACGGAGGGCTCTACCCACGGAGGGTTCCACGAAGAAGCAAGCTTGACTATACAATGATGGCCTACGTCCACGGAGGACTAGCCTAACTCGGGGTAAATCTTCACGAAGTAGGCAAACTACTTAACCTCAAAACTTCTTGGTTCACTCCACAACACGATGTAGGAGGCTCCCAAGCGACACCTAACCAATCTAGGAGGCACCACCCTCCAAAAGGTAATAGGCTGGACAATGTCGATGAACTCCTTGCTCTTGTGCTTCAAGATGATAGACTCCTGAACACACAATCACTCTCTCACAAATTTGGCTTGGTGGAAGAGGTTGATTGGGTGGAAAGCAACTTGGGGAGGCTATAGATCAAGATTCAAATGGTAGGAATGAAATGGTATGATCTCAACACATGAGGAGGTGTCTCTCTCTCAAAAAATCAGTAGGTATGAGTGGGGAACTGTTCTGAGTGTTTCTCTTGCGAGTGAGTGGTGGTGGAGGGGTATATATAGGCATCTTCAAAAATCCAACCGTTACACCTAATAAGTTAGACTCATTGACACCGATGTGTAAATCTTGATGGTACCGAGTTGCCTCAAAGGTAGAAACTTTTGAATCTCGGTGAGACCGATACATAAAACTCGGTTGCACCGATAAGGTGACCAACGGTCAGATTGCCAAACTCTGTGACGCCGATTCACAAAACTCCGTGGGACTGATTTTGTGAACTTGCATAATAGGAAGTTGGCAACCCAAACTCGGTGGCACCAAAATGGAATCGGTTGCACCGAAATGCTAGGGTTTGGCTGAGTCTGTCCGAGGCTGAGAATCGGTGGCACCGAGTGGAAAGTGTTGGTTGCACCAGTTTTGAATATTTGGCTTTGGACAGACTTTTGTGGAAGAGCTTATGGGTGTATGTGGTGACTATCACTTGTGCACCTATGATCATTTTGTTCACCGACAAAACCTTACCCCCTTTTAATAGTATTGGCTTTCCTATGGACTCAAAGTGATTTCTCACAAAAGGTAAAATGTAGAGTCCTTTGCTTGAAGCTTTGCCAATATATTTCCTTGTATCTTGGGTATTCCACAATCCTTTTGCCAACACATCATTGAAGTTTTCCTGAAACATGCTTAGCGGAAACATTAGTTCAGTCACATATATGTTGTTATTAATTACCAAAACCACCAAGGGAGCAAATGTGCTTTCAATCTCCCCCTTTTTGGTAATTGATGACAACATATAGGTCAAAGTTTCGACATATGATATAATCAGTGAATTTAATCGTCGATTTGAGAAGTATGTGATAAGTAAGAGCTCCACCTAAATTTGTGCATTATTTTTTAAATTTGCGTTTGAATGCGAATGCACAATCGAGTAGGTACATGGGGCACTTCTTCCATGTCACATACAACTTGGTGGTGTGCGAGAGTAATAAGAGTTAATAACATAGCACAACACATCAAGAAAAGTGAATGATCATCACATAACCATCAAAAGATAAGAAATAGTAGCAACACACATTAAAGCGTATGATCAAACACACAAAAAAGTATCTCACATCCAAACCAAAAGACGAATTGTTTTGTAAAACAGCAATAAAAAGCAGACACTCTCTCACTCGAAGCCTAGATCTATATACAACTTCTCCCCCGTTGGCAACAAGTTACCAAAAATCTCGAAGAGATATAGATAATCGTTCTTCTGCAGCCGATCTCCTCACGTAGTCGACGTCAGAGTCGAGAGAACTACGTAGGCGAAGACTTCTGCTGATGTCCTGGATGGAGTTGGGGTAGACACAGGAGGCACTGAAGGTGCTGATGGAGCTGAAGTCGCTGTAGGTGGAGCAGAAGATGAAGGTCTCGTCTTCGAAGCTGGCACTGTAGGTGTCCTGGCCTTAGTCATGAACTGAGCAGTCGTCCTGATAGGTGCAGTATCCTCCTCATCATCAGAAGACTCAAACTCTGAAGAGGTGCGACAGATAGGAGCTTCATCAGCTTCCTTCTTAAGCTCATTGACTGTCTTAGTCAGCCCATCTACCTTGTCATTTAGAGTTTTCACTCTATCTGCAAAGATGTTCACAAGGCTCTCCTGGCTATCCATAATGGTTTTTATGTCCTTCTTCATGTCCATGATAGTGGTGATCAATAGATCCATATACTCATTCCTGGATCTAGGGATCTAAGCACTAGTGGCTCAAGCCGCCCCTGCCCCTACCTGTGCCTGTGCCTGAGCTGCAGCTGATGTAGGATGGTCTGGGTCCATCACTAAAACGTTGTCCCCGAAATCTGGCTGAAGTGGCAAGTGGGGTCTATCCAGAGCAAAGATGTGCTTCTCAAGTTTGGAGTTGATAAGCATATGAATGTAGGGTTCATAGCAGTATGAGCGCTTCTGGTCAGCAGCAATCCTCTTGACAGTCTCTACAATCAACTCCATCACTCGAATCCTGGTGTGACTGTCTAGATGGATAAGCATGTTGATGGAGTACCCACGAATCATCTTCTCATCTCCAGACTTTGGCACCAAGGTATGCCTCAAGATGGTGTTCATGGTACAGAGGCCTACCTGGAGGTAGTAAATGGATCCTAACTTGTGTGATTGCAAGTTAGCAGCTGGGATAGCAGTGTACATATCCTTCATAGCATTGTGGATCTCCTTGGATTTATAGTAGACATCCAAGTCACCATCCTGAACCTTTAGGACTCCTAAGATGGTAGCCCACTCATCAACTGTATATTTGTATCTAGCTCCTTCAATCATCCACACTATCCTTCCATCTCCATAGAAGTGAGCAGTGGAGTAGAACTGCATGATCATCTCATCATTCCAAGCAGTAAACTCTTTGCCAACAAACTTGTCTAGGCCAATGCAGTGGAAGTTGTCTTGCACACATGGGAAATAGTCCTCATTTGCCTTGATATACTTCCAGTCAACATATCTCATATCATTGACTGCAGGACACTTGTCAAGTAAGATCGTCTCATAGAAGTCTGGCTGCTCTTTGGTGTAGAACTTGTAGTCCACAAAAGTTTTTCTCCACTGGGCATATGGATCAATAGCTCTCCATGCCCTCAAACCTGAATCCTTCCTCTTATTCATATCCTCAGCAACTCGGTGGCTAGAATAGTGTTCAGGAAGGTGAGGTCTAAGCTTCATCAAAACTGACATAGCATCATCATCATCTGCTTCTCTGAAAGTTGATGTCTTGTTCTTCTTAGCAACAGGAATATCTTTGGTAGTCCTCTTGGACTTCCCTGCAGCAACCTTCTTGGATGCAGCCCTGGTGCTCTTAGAGGGACCTGACTTAGGCATAGCATCTGCCATAAGCTTCTTTTGCTTCTTCTTGAGAGGGGCCTTAACAACAGGTTCCTCCTCCTCCTCCATAGTAGCACCAACAGCCTCCTCTGGATCCTCAAACATAGAGGTAGGCCTGCCAATAACATGAATGATCCTTTTCCAGGCTGCTTTCCTCTCTCCTGCCTTCTTAGGCAAAGATTTCTTGGGGATCTCAAAAGACATAGTTGTCTAGCACTCTCATGTGCTCTAAAACTCTCTCGAGGTGCATAAACTTTGCTGACCACCCTCCTAGATGAGGTGGCCTCATTAGCAGTCTTCTTTGCAGCCTTCTCTTGCTTTTTAGCAAGAACCTCCTCAGGCACAAAATCAGAATCTTCTTCATCAGAATTGAATCTCTTCCTGGTCCTTGTTGCAGCCTTAGGCAACCCATGAGAACTGGGAGTGCCTGGATCTGAGGAAGAACTGGACTCACGACTAGTGCCTAAACTCATATCAACATTCTACTCCTACAGATTCTGGCTATCTTCAGCATCTGACATGTCTGACCCTGTGAATAGAGTCGAGAAGAGTGGAATAGGATAAGTCATCACAAAATGCAGCTGGTTTTTAAAAGTTTGAACTAAGAATTTCCAAAGTTTACATTCTGTCACATGGAAATCGGTACAGCCAAAGAAAAAATATCAGTACTACCGATACTGACTTTCTCATTAGCCAAAACTTGGCACTCCTTTTGGTGAGACGAAAGGAAGTACTTGGTTTCATTGAGAAAAGTTCTCAGCGGCACAAATAACAAATCAGTGACACCGATTTGTTCACTTCGGTTCCACCGAGTTTATCAGGCAGAAGGCAAACCCTAGGAATTCGATCGTCCGCTACTCTGTGGAGTTTTATGAGGATGGAACAGTTTCCAGAATGTGGATTATCGAGAAACTGAACTCCTTTGCGCAAGATTTGGACGAGGAGCACAAGAAGGGTTGAATCCATACCCTAGCTCGGTGATGGATCCGCTACGACGTGGACGGCGGTGAAGATTCTTGTCGACGGCGAAGATCCCAGGGGCGGAGGAGCATGGGGAGACAAGGTCGACGATGAGGTGGTCCTTCTTCGGCAGTTAGGGTTCTGAGGCGCGATGTTTGAAGATTGATTTTCAAAGCGTCGGGGTCCACAACATATATACCCATCACTGTCAGTGACACCGATTCTAAATTTTTGGTGTCACCGAGTTTCTCAACTGTCAGCTGACAGGGAAACTCGATGGAACCGAGAATATGGAATCGACAGTACCGAGATTGAAAACTAGATCAACCCTAGGCGTTCGGTGAGACCAAGAATTTTGAGTTGGTTCCACTGAGATGCACTTGGGAGGTTTTAATGGCAGTCCTTTGTCGATACAGAACTCCGAGTGCTCCTCACATAGAGAGATCGAAAAGTACTTTTTTCAAATTTTGTGATGCAGCATGAATAGAATATGATGTGAGAAAGCATAGATAGCTAGAGGAGTGGTCCTAGGCATTGTTGTACATCCAATTGGCAAATGAAAAATCACAATCCAAATAGCAAAAATTGGATATCCTCGAATGGGTAAATAAATGCAGACCAACTTGCTCACACAATAAAATGTCAAATGAAAACATGACAAACATGCACAAACACACTAGCATCTAACAAGCACTTTGGCGATGACAGAGTCATCTATATATATATGAGTATATTGACTTATGAGCCAAGTAAGAATACTTGATCATAGGTCATACTCATCGTTTAAGCACAAGTGGGGTTACCAATTTTACATAAAGCATTTAATGTTGTCACATGCTATGAGATGCTTTAACCCAAGTCTTAGAGTAAAGCTCCCCCTTAATGTGACATCCCCCATAGGAGGGATAAACTAACCTTGGGTTTTTACGATGAAGACTTCATGTAGGTGTAGTAGTGGTGGATGCTCAAAGTTGATGAAGATCACCCAGAGTTGGGAGCATCCTTGTTGTTTCATTACTCTTTTCACCTACATGGGTTAGTACCAACACACAAGAGACAAATACAAGGATATATATGGACATGGAGTACAACGCATATATGATGATGTCCATTGATTTGTTGAATACCTTGTCCCTTGCTTACCTTTGAGGGAATGTGTGAGTCCTTGAACTATTGCATGATGTTGATGTTGATTGCAACCAGTTCTTGCCAATAATGAATGTGAGTGGATTCCATTGTCGGAGTCACCCCTCAAGAACTTCTCTAGTTCTTATTCTTGAGGACCCACATCAAGTTGATGGGGATCCTTGGTGTTGAAGTAGCACTTGTAGAAGTTGAGCTTCTAGTAGCCTTTGGAACCCACTTCCCCAAAGCTTGGGCTTCATATTCATATGAGTCAATGTCCTCTTGAAGCTTGTTCTTGTCCTTGAGCTTGGGATCTTGTGGTGGAAGGTCATTTTGAGCTTTTGTTCCCTTGGGGAGAGTATTTTCATACTCCCCCTTTTGAGGAATAAATTGGGGATTGGGGTATTGACCTTGTTCCCATTCAACTCCATTAATGTTGAAGTAGCCAACACCACGATTCTTCCGGTATCGTCCATGCTTGCGTACAATATCCTCAAATTGTTTGCAACCTTGAAGACTCTTGTAGATACCTTTCTCTATAATACCTTTCACAAGTTTATTTTCTTGCCCAAGTGTAACTTGGCTGAGAGAAGAGTTAGTGGGATCAAGAGAACTACTAGAAGCAATATCATTGGATTTATCATTTTTATTGCTACTAGTTGAAGAACCTTTCTTTCCTTTGTTACTAGTTTGCTTATACTTAACTTGTGGCATGAACATAGACAAGAGAAGTCACTTCGCTTGATAGGAGGACGTCTTCTTTTGAAGACCGCCATTGATAGATTTAAGGAAGTCATGCTCTTGCTCTAAATTGAGCTTCTCGAAGCAGAGCTTCTCATGTGTCCTTACAAGCTCTCTATGATCTTCTAGAGTTGACTCGTGAGATAACTTAAGAGTTTTTAGTTCTTGAGTTAGTCGTTCTATTTCCAACATATCATCATCGCATGACTTATCTAGAGTAGAATGATTACTGGCAAGTTCATCTTGAGTAACGTTACTAGATTTGTCAAATAGCAAGTCATCTTCAATTAACAAGTCATCTTCATCACTATTGAAATCAAGATACTCGGGGTGTGATACCTTGGGGCCTTTAGCCATGAAGCAACGTCCACTCCCTTCATTTGGTGAATCAAATATGTCGTAGGAGTCGGTGATCACTAGTGCAAGTCCGGCAACACCTTCATCTTGACTATAGTCGGAGTTGGAGTGATAGCTTCTCTCAGGGTGGTTGTCGGATTCGGAGCCGGAAACCCATTGACCAACATGAGCTTGATGTCTTCTTATTGAGTAGCTCTTTGTGTGCTTGTCCTTCTTCTCCGAGTCCCTACTTCCCCTTGAGGGTCTTCGTTCATAATGATCATCCCTACTCCTTCTTTCTCTTCGAGATGACTCGTCTCTTGAGCTTCGTCTTCTTGGTGACTCTTCTTTCCTTTTGTAAGGAGCCGTGCGTTCATTGGATTAGTGTCCGGGCTTCCCACAATTGTAGCAATTTTGGTCATGACTTGACAAATATTTCTCTTCATATCTTGACTTGGAGCTTCGATCTTTTTTTCTATTCTTGTAGAACTTGTTGAATTTCTTGACATGAGGCTTATCTCTTCATTTTTTACAAGGTTGTCGCTTGAGGTAGCGGGAGCATTACTTGTGGCTTTGTAAGCACTGCTAGACTTGTGGTGAAGCTCTTCCTTGTCCTTGAGTGTCATCTCATGAGCAAAAAGCCTTCCAATCACTTCTGTTGGCTTGAGATCTTTGTAGTTGGGCATCATTTGGATCAATGTGCATACGCTGTCATATCGATCATCCCAGGCTCGAAGTATCTTCTTCATGATGAATTTGTCGGCCATTTCTTTGCTTCCTAAGCCGGATATCTCATTGGTGATGAGAGCTATCCTAAAGTACATCTCAGCGACTCCTTCACCATCCTCCATCTTGAAATTGTCAAGCTGACTTTGAAGAACATCCAACTTGTATTCTCATAGATTCGGTACCTTCATGCATATCAACCAAAGTGTCCCAAATATCTTTTGCATTCTTAAGATGGCTGATTTTGCTGAATTCTTCGGGGCATAGGAAGTTGAAGAGAATGTCACATGCTTGAGCATTAAGTTGCAACATCTTCAATTCATTCGCAGTCGCTTTGCGATCCGGTTCCCTTCCTTCCGCAAGGAATTCACCTTGCATTCCAACACGACCAATAGCCCAAACGACGGGGTTATGAATGAGCAAATGCATTTTCATTTTGTGTTTCCAACTAGCCAAATTAGTGCCATGAAAGTATGGACCTCTACAGTGATAATTTCCCTCACTAGACGTCATACTCTCCTATGTTGTGAGACCAATGCAATGGAGACCAAAGCTATGATACTACTTGTAGGATCAAAAGTAGTGCTAGAGGGGGGGGTGATTAGACTACTTGACCAAATAAAAATCTACTTTTCCCAATTTTAAGTCTTGGCAGGTTTAGCATTCATAGTATGTCAAGTACACCCTACACATGCATGTCTATGAGTATAGCAGCGGAAAGTAAAGACAGGCATGTAAATAAAGGAAGAGTAGGAAGATCAAACGCAATTGGTGACACGATGATTTTTCCCATGGTTCCGATAGGTGGTGCTATCATACATCCACGTTTATGGAGTCTTCAACCCACGGAGGGTAACGGTCGCGAGAGTCCACGGAGGGCTCTACCCACAGAGGGTTCCACGAAGAAGCAACCATGACTATACCATGATGTCCTACGTCCACGGAGGACTAGCCTAACTCGGGGTAGATCTTCACGAAGTAGGCGATCTCCTTGTCCTTACAAACTTCTTGGTTCACTCCACAACACGAAGTAGGAGGCTCCCAAGCAACACCTAACCAATCTAGGAGGCACCACCCTCCAAAAGGTAATAGGCTCGATAATGTTGATGAACTCCTTGCTCTTGTGCTTCAAGATGATAGACTCCTGAACACACAATCACTCTCTCACAGATTTGGCTTGGTGGAAGAGGTTGATTGGTTGGAAAGGAACTTGGGGAGGCTAGATATCAAGATTCATATGGTAGGAATGGATTGGCAGGATCTCAACACATGAGTAGGTGGCTCTCTCTCAGAAAATCAGTAGGTATGAGTGGGGAACTATTCTGAGTGCTTCTCTTGCGAGTGAGTGGTGGTGGAGGGGACCAATGGACAGATTGCCAAACTCGGCGACACCGATTCACAAAACTTGGTGGGACTGATTTTGTGAACTTGCGTAATTGGAAGTTGGCAACCCAAACTCAGTGGCACCAAAATGGAATCGGTTGCACCAAAATGCTAGGGTTTGGCTGAGTCTGTATGAGGCTGAGAATCTATGGCATCGAGTGGAAAGTGTTGGTTGCACCAATTTTGAATATTTGGCTTTGGACAGACTTTTGTGGAAGAGCTTGTGGGTGTATGTGGTGACTATCACTTGTGCACGTATGAGCATGTTGTTCACCAACAAAACCTTAGACCCTTTTAATAGTATTGGCTTTCCTATGGACTCAAAGTGATTTCTCACAAAAGGTAAAATGTAGAGTCCTTTGCTTGAAGTGTTGCCAATCTATTTCCTTGTATCTTGGGTATTCCACAATCCTTTGGCTAACCCATCATTGAACTTTTCCTGAAACATGCTTAGTGGAAACATTAGTTCAATGGCATATATGTTGTTATTAATTACCAAAACCACCAAGGGAGCCAATGTGCTTTCAATAGCTCCCCGTGGGTGCGGCCGTGCTCCTGCGCGGCCGGAGGTTATCATGGGCAGCCGCGGTGTGGCTCTGACCAGCGCGTGCGCCCACAGTTGACGAGCAGGTGGCGCCCGCGGTGGGAGGACGGCGATGGCGGTCCGACCGCCACGCCCATGACTCCATATGTCCAACATGGCCTAGGAGTTTGTGGTGTGGGCGGAGAGGCTGGAGGCCGCTTGGTTCCAATTCCCGCGCTCCTTCGCGGGAGCGCCGCCGACCGGGGGACCCGACGGCCTACGACTGCTGCAGCACGGCATTGTGGGTAGAGGTCGAGGTCACCCCTAGGGGTTACGTGTACCTGAACCGCGGGTGGCAGACGTTTGCCCGCGCCCGAGGCTTGGTGGGGAGGCGCACCCTCCACTTCAAATATGACGGTGATGCGACACTCTTCGTCAAGGTCTTCGGGGGAGAGGGAGAGCGCTTGGGGTGCTGCCCGGAGGACACTGGCCGCGACGTTCTTGGATATGAGCTTGTCCTTCATGACGGGTGCCACGTCTCTAGCGGCAGCGACACCTGCTCCGAGGGGATCCCGAGCGACGGTAGTGATAGCAGCAATAGAGATGACAACAACTATGATGCGCCACCGCGCCCGGACCTCGGGGGGAAGCCAGCAACCACGGTGTCGCTCTTCTACTCCTGAAGCATCCGCTCCGGCGTGCCTCCACTGGCCCATGAAGGAGGAGGAGGACACCGACTGAGCGCTGGTGCACGCCCCCCAGAGCTCCCGAAGCGACAACCCTCGTGGGGGGCTTTTCTTTCTTTTCCTGTTCCTGTAATAAAAAACCAAGAGAGGCCCTGCTGGCGTGTATTGAACTTGGGCGCTCACCTCTTTTATTTGTGCTTCTCTTAGTGTCCTGGCTTTTGCGTTTTTTTAATTAAGGCGGCCTTCAGGTTGTGATTAGGGTACTTAGCTCGACATGCTTGTTGTAGGCTCCAGGGGAGGCGTGGCCATGGCGCTTGGGGAGTCCGGACGTCCTGTGGACTTCTTCTTCTTGTAGGTGAGGTAGGTTGGGAGCTCTATCGGCACTCTGTGTTTGTAGGCCTCAGTCCCGCACATTTCCCTGCCACTGTAGTGTGGGACTGGCCAAGGCCGCAACTACATGGTGAGTCCCCGACACCCTCGATGCCGACCGGATCACCAAGGACGACATCGAGGGTGCCGAGTGGCTATATGACTGGTAAGGCTCTTGAGGCACATTGCTCAAGAGACCCCTTTGACGCTCAAGCAGCTCTATGTCGGCAGGTCCCAGTCCCGCACATTTCCCTACTACCGCAGTGTATGACCGGATCACCGAGGACACAACTACGAGGCGAGGCCCCGACACCCTCGATGCCGACCGGATGACCAAGGACGACATCGAGGGTGCTGAGTGGCTTTATGACCGGTAAGGCTCCTGAGGCGCATTGCTCAGGAGCCCCCTTAGATGCTCAAGCGGCTCCCAAATAAATTTTTTGTTTCCTGCCCAGGGTGGGGTGGGCCTCCCGAGGCTCCGAGATGACGTGTCGGACCATGAATGGAGCCCCCGAGAGGGTATGAAGAGCCACGTGCCTGCTAACTCGTCCGGGAGTACCACGCGAGGATCCGGGCGCCAAGTCCTTGGCGAGTTGCCAGCACCGTGCCCCCAGCACCCGCTCGTGGGGAGCGAGGAGGAGGGGAGCAGGCCAGTGCCCGCCCTGAAGAGAGAAAACCCAAGATGAGAAATGGCGATGAACACAAATACCTGACCCGTTTCTTGAAAACATGGTTTGGAAAAAGCCTCGAGTTTTGTTCCAGGAAAGTTGGCAAATTCAAAAAAAGAGAAGAGCAAATAAAAAGCCGTGTCCCACACCTAGGCTAGTCTTCTTCTTCCCCCAGTGCTGAGTGTAGCCATCGATGGGTAGTGTTGACTTCTCCGCCAGCTCGGAGCTATGGCTGACTCATTGAGTGTGAGGAACCCCTCCGCGTCCTCGGGGGGGGGGGGGGGGGGCTCCGGGCATATACATCCCGCTCATTATTACGTGAGAGTGTCACGGGTAGAATCTTCGGAGGTGCTGGATGTTCCAGGAATTCTGGATGGGGACCCCGTCCCGAGTGTCCAGGCACACGACTCCAGGCCTGGAGACATGATCGACCTTGAACGGGCCCTCCCACATGGGAGAGAGCTTGTGCAAGCCCTCCCTAGAGAGAACCTGCTCAGGACAAGGTCTCCGACTTCGAGGGTCCTGGAGCAAATATTACGACAGTGGTAGTACCGTAGCGCTTTCTGACACCTTGCAGCTTGGAGCGAGGCTTGGCGACGAGTTTCCTCCCCAAGCACGTGGTCGGTTTCCCGTGCGGCATCCCGACACTCCTCATCGAATGGTAATACCCATGGGGAGCGGTGCTTGAACTCATGGGGGAGGAAGGCTTCGGCTTCGTAGAAGAGGAAGAATGGGTTCTCTCAGGTGGGCTTAGTCACGATGGTGCGGATGGACTACAACACGAACTGGAGCTCATCGACCCAACCCCTGCCGCAAGTCTCCAGTTTCTTCTTGAAGCTCCTTGTCTTGAGGCCTCACAGGACCTTCGCGTTGGCGTGCTCTGCCTGGCCGTTGCTCCTGGCATGGGATATAGAGGCGTAGAAAATCTACATTCCAAGGACAGCACAATAAGTCTCGAAGAGGCTACTTGTGAACTGAGAACCGTTATAAGGAGATGATGCGGTTGGGGACGCTGAACCAGCTCATGATGCCCTTGATGAACTTGACACCTGATCTAGCTGGGATGGTATGCACTGGCTCCACCTCCGCCCACTTGGTGAACTTGTCGACGGCGACGTAGAGGTAGCGGTAACCGCCCGCTTCCCATGGGAAAGGCCCCAGTATGTCCAGCCCCCAGACTGCAAAGGGCCAGGAGAGCGGAATGGATTGGAGGCCTTGAGCGGGCTAGTGAATTTTCTTGGCGTGGAACTGGCAGGCTTCGCAAGACCGGACCAACTCGATGGCATCGTTAAGCGCCGAGGGTCAGTAGAAGCCCGATTAGAACGCCTTTCCTGGAAGGGTGCGCGACAAGGAGTGATGCCTGCAATCTCCTCTGTGGATGTCTACCAGCAGCTCGCACCCTTGCTCCTTAGAGATGCATCGCAGCACGACGTCGTTCGGGCACCTGTGGTACAAGTCACCATCTTGCAAGCAATAGGCTGTGGCCTACCGCACCACGTGCTCCACGTCTTCCTCCTTTTCTGGTAGCACACCGTGGAGCAGGTAGGCCCTGAGCTCCTGCATCTAGTCGCTGTCCTGAGGTTCCAGCGCGAGGAGCAGTGAGGCTCCTGAGGACTGGCCACAGTCCAGAGTCGCCAACGGCGGTGGTGGTGGGAGCTCCTCCCTTCGTGGCGCCGGGTCCCGAGAGGGTGGTGTCGCGGCGAGTTTGAACAGGCGCTCCTTGAAGACGCCTGACTTGTGAGGCTCGCGTCGCGACGCCTTGTTGGCTGTGTCATCGGCCTCCTTGTTTGTGCCACGTGGGACATGCTGCAACTCCAAACCCTTAAAATGTTTTTCGATCTTACATACCTCTTCGAAGTATGCCTCCATATGCTTGTCCTTGGGCGTATACTATTTGTTGGAGAAATTGACGAGGAGCTGGGAGTCGCCCATGACGGTGACACACCGGACCCCCAAGGTCGCCACCACCTTGAGGCCTGTGATGGGGCCCTCGTACTCCATGATGTCATTGGAGACCTTCTCTCCATGCTGAAAACAGAGCTATATAGAGTACTTGAGGTTGTCTCCTGCTGGGGAAGTGAGCACGACCCAGCCCCTGCTCCCATGCGCGCGAAGGCTCCGTCAAAGTGCATGATCCATCCCTCAGGTGTCTCATCGCTGGGGGTGAGAGGCTGGCTTCCGTCCAGCCCCCGGCCAGGGGCATCCATCCACTCCGCCATGAAGTCCGCCAGGGTGTCCCCCTTGATGGCCCTGATCATGCTGAACTCTATGTTGAAGACTTGCAGCTCGATGTTCCATTCGGTGACTCTTCCCGCTATGTTGGGGTTGCGCAGAACCTTCTCTAGTGGGTACACAGAGACAACCTTAATAGGGTGCCCCTGGAAGTAGTGGCGCAATATCCTTGAAGCGACAATAAGCGCTAGGAGGAGCTTCTATTGCATGGGGTAACGTGAGCATGCGCCTCGTAGCACCGTGCTGACGTAATAGACCGGGTGCTCGTCGAGGGTAAGGTCTCCTGAGGTGTCTTGTCCAGTGATAGGCTCAGGAGGTTTGGGGGCCTCGAGAGCCGTTGGAGCTGCCGGGGCCTCATGAGGATTGAGCACCTCAGAGGTCACTGGAGCGGCTGGGGGTCTCAAGAGCACCGTTTTAGGTTGGAACGGGCTTCCCAGCACCTTGTGATCCCCCTTGCTCTGGGTCAGGGGACCCGCTCGCGTCTGACGGTGAGGTGCGCGTGTTGGTATGCTCCTTCCTGACCGCCACCAGCGTAGTGCTGGCGGAGTGGGGGGAGGGTGGCAGCCAGGTATAGCAACAATGTCTCCCGAGGGCGCGGTGCCACCATCACCGGTGGGCTCGTGAGCTTCTTCTTGAGCTCCTCGAAGGCTGCGTCTGCCTCCGAGGTCCATTCGAAGGGCCCCTTCCTTTTCATGATCTTGAAGAATGGCAGGTCCCACTTGCCAAACTTGGAGATGAAGCGCCCCAAGGAAGTCACGCAACCCGCCAACTTCTACATTTCCTTGAGGGTCCGAGGCGCGCTCATCTTGCTTATGGCCTTGACCTTCTCTAGGTTCGCCTCGATTCCCCAGTGTGACACCAGGAAACTGGGCAGCTTCCCCGAGGGGACCCCAAAGACGGACTTCTCGGGGTTGAGCTTCAAGTTTAACTCCCTCAGGCTAGCGAACGTCTCCTCCAGGTACTCGATCAGGGTCTTGGCCACCCTAGATTTGACCATGATGTCATTGACGTAGGCTTCTGCATTCCTCCCGAGCTGTGGCCCCAGGGCGATGTGCATCGGCCTCTGGAAGGTTGCCCAGACATTCCGCAGTCCAAAAGGCATGCATGTGTAGCAAAACACCCCGCACGAGGAGAGTAAGGCCATCTTCTCGATGTCGTCCACCGCCATTTTGATCTGATGGTAGCCTGAGAAAGCATCTAGGAAGCACACGAGGTCGCACTCCATAGTGGAGTCCACAATCTGGTCGATGCGCGACAACGTGAATGGGTCTTGCGGGCAGGCTTTGTTGAGGCTCGTGAAGTCGATGCACATACTCTTGTTTCCACACTTCTTCGGGACAACGACTGGGTTGGCAAGCCACTCCGGGTAGTGCACCTCCCGGATGACCCTAGCCTCCTTCAGCTTGCCGACCTCCTGAGCGATGAATGCCTATTTCTCCTAAGCTTGCCTTCTTGCCTTTTACTTGACTGGCCGCGTGTTCGGGAACACCATGAGGTGGTGCTCGATCACGTCCCTTGGGACCCCCACTAGGTCGAAGGCACTCCATGCGAACACGGCCTTGTTCACGCGGAGGAAAGCCACCAACGCCTCCTCTTGATACTGGGGCAGGTCAGCACCGATGGTGAAGGAAGGACCTGGGTTTCCTTCGTCCACCAGCACCCGCTTCATCTCCGCCCGACTCTGGGAGAACAGCTGCCTCTTCTTTACCGGTGCGACATTGAGGACGCCCCCGAAGTCCTCTATGGCCTGCGCGGTGTCCCCAACACTAGGACGCTCCATGGTTGCCGCCTTGTAGGTGAGCTTGAGCACGTGGGACGCGTCCTTGATGTTTCCCATGACGATGAGGATGCCTCTGCTCCCGCATCTTGACGATGTTGTAGCCCGGGTGCGTTGCCGCCATGAACTGGGTGAGTGCGGGTAGCCGAGTATCACATTGTACGAGAGGTGTATGTGGGCGACGTCGAAGTTGACCTGCTCGGTGTGGAAGTTGGAGCGTGTGCCGAAGGTGATGGGGAGGCACACCCGCCCCACGGGGACGATAGATCCCTCGGCCACCCCCGCGAAGGGCCTTGAAGGCATGAGTCGGTCGCGGGGCAGCTACAATGCGCCGAAGCCTCCACGGAGATGACGTTGAGGCCGACGCCACCGTATATGAGGGTCGTGGAGACAACCACACCGCTTATGGTGGGCGTGTACAACATGGGGAGCGGTCTAGAAGTTGTCGTCGTCTTGGGGTGGTCATCGGGGCCGAAGGTGATGTCGATCTCCGGCCACACACGGGGCAACGTGAGCTCGGGCTATGGCTGAACAGCTCCTACGTGGCGGAGGAACTGCTTGACCTGGCGGTTGGAGGACCCACCGAGGATGCAGGCTACCACAGAGCTAGCCCCGCACGCCCCGGCGCCATCGCACGCTAAGGTCCGGCTGGCGTCGAGGATCTTGCCCGCCATTGCTTGGTCAAACCAGGGCTTGACTGTCGCTGCGAGAGGGGAGGCTTCAACATGCCCCCTACATGGCACGCCAAATGTCAGATTTCGGGCTCCGCAAAACCCTCAAGGTTCGATAACAGGGGCGTGTGCAAAGATCGCCTGCAGCCTCGTCCTACCCAGCTTAGTACTCAATGAATATCACGACAAACTCGCACGACGTTGAGGAAGAAGATGAACACGTTAGTTTACCTAGGTTCTGGCGACTGTTAAGCATAATACCTTACTCCTTCTTTGGTGGATTGCCTCTCGGAGAGGTGTGGTGGATGAACTAGTACAATGATGTAGCGACCCAACCTGAAAGGTCGAATCTCCGGTGTTTCCGTACCATCCCAAGATCATGCTGGTACACACACGGTACATCAATGTATATATCAAAGTGAAATCACACAGCTTTAATAATCGAAAATCTCATATCAAGTCCTTTATTACAATAAGAATTACAATAAAGTGACCTAAGGCCAACTCATGAGAATAACTAATCTTGCGGAAGCTTCAAAGGTAGTTGAGTCCATCTGACTCCAAGGGCATCTCACCGAGCATAGAGCGTATCCTCACTCCTGGTCGGAAAAGTACTCTGCAACATGATACGTTGCAGCCATATAGGTCAGCATATTGAATATGCTGGCAATGTCACAAAAGAGGGGTGTAAAGTAATGATCTATTCTATATGCATATATGGCAGGTGGGGGTAGTAAGTTTTTGCATAAAGCCAATTTTTCCTACAACAAGAGAGGGCAAAAGCATAATTACTACAATGTTGGTTGATTAATGAGATGGTTCCACCAACCAATTCTCATACCCAAGTTGACATTAATACCCACATCAATGTAATTAATGGTGTTGAGAGTTCCAGATAGTTTCACTTCCTTTGGCTCAAGCTGTCCATGACCGTGGACACGGCTAATCGATTAGGTTTGGGTACTCTGCAGAGTTTTGCACATGTTCCCCACAAGATTTGATCGCCTCCGTTTGATTTCTCGCACTTCAGGGTGTTTGAGAAACGAATGACCAAAACATGGTCTTCTAAAGGGTTTCCCTAAGACTCTGTCAGTGCCCATCCTTTCCTACCGTTCTTCTACATCTCGTAGCACCGCCTGTCCAGGCTCACCACGATATCCAACCAAGCCAGAGCCCATAATGGCTTGTGGCTGTGCAGGTAAGCCTTGGGTCTTGAAGCATCCATCCATCTCTTTGTGCCTGGGTGGACCTTTCCGCATGAATACTGGCACTTCTCCAGCAACATCTAGGCTAACCACTGGTTTCTCCAGGGCGCCGTTCAACCATCATCCACCCAGAGGTATGTTGAAAACTTGGAGTCTTGAAGACTTGATCATCATGTAGGTCTTAAAATTATTAACTCACAACTCTCATGAATCACACAACCAACCCCGTCTACTAATAGCATAGCAAAATTTAAATCAACGTTTCCCGGGGTCAATGTGTCAAAGGGTTGAGGGGTACCTACCACATGATACTACATCAAGTAACCAAGTTTCCAATTTACCTACTTTTCATGCAATTGGGGAGATGGTAGAACCAATGCAATAAAAACATAGGTATACATGGTCAAAGTGACTTGCCTTGCTGACGATCCTCGTATTCAAGTGACTCTAGATAACAAGATTCACACTCCGAATGATCTAACGAATCAAACAAAGCACACAATAAGCATAAACACAATACAATTCATACAACAGCAAGCTAAGCAAATACTTCAACAAACAAAGGCACAATCAAAAGGAATAATCACTCAAAGTATAAGACTCTAAAATTTTTGGTGTCAAAACTCTACAAAGACATAACAAGTCCAAAATATTGTTTTGAACAACTAGGCATTTAGATAACAGAAAAGTAAATATAAATTTTTATTTGAAACATAAAGTATTTCATTATAAAGGTTTTGTGCAAAAAGAGTTACTACAAAACTTTTTTTCTAAACAATATAAATGGTGAAAACAAGATGTACCTATTCAAACTAGAGCACAAAACAACTTGAAAAATATATATTTTATTAACAGAAAATAGTACACCTAATGTTGAATCAACAGAACCTAATGAAACCTAAAAACAAAAGTTAAACTAATTCAGGTTCAAATTAAATAAAAAATTTAAAATAACTAAACTACATTAAGAACCAAACAGTTTCTGTTTTTGTTAAAAAGATTAACCAAATTTATTCTAAAAATTCTCAAACTATGTAGGATGATAGGTCTAACTAATACAAACTAGTGGCAAAAAGATTCACTCAAAAATAAATCCTTAAACTCTAGTTATACAGATTTTGGTAATTTAAACAAATTTGATTAGATCCAAAATTTAAAGTTCAAATTTTGAAATTTAAGCATACAGACATAAACTACAACATATTTGTGAACTAATGCAAAAAGAATCAACTAAAAAACACCAAATATTTTAAAAGATATGATAAAAACAAAAACAGAATACATTCTGTTTTCTAAAATAGAAAAGAAAAAGAAAAACTTTCTACCGATCGGACAGGGTCTACGTGGCATGCTGTGATTGGCCGCGAGGGCGTGCGTGCGGGAGCTAGCGAACGGTTGGTGGAGACTTAACATGTACCGGTTCATTTATTAAATAGATCTAATCTCGCATGTTAGATTGGGATCGGACGGCTACGGCGAGAAATGGTGACTTACAACGGTGGGGGTCAGGTCTCCGACAAAGTCGACGGCGGCCGGTGGTCGGATGTGCTCGGGGACGAGGGTGCGGTGGTCGGGGGCGGCGTCCGAAGGCTTCAAACGGCAGCGGCAAGGCTCCGTCGTCGATTGGTGGCGTCAGAGGGGGCTGGGGGTGAGTGTGGTGACGGGCACGAGCTCGGGGAGGTCCGGTTGGGTGCCGAACTCCGGCAAGGTCTGGGGCAGTGCTCCGGGGAGGGAAGTGGGGGTTTCGGGTGTGGAACGAAGCGAGGAGAGGGCTGGGGTTTATATAGGAGCGGTGCGGTGGTCGGGGAGGGCACGAGGGGCGAGATCCGCAGAGAGGGATCTCCGGCGACGGTGGTCGGGTGCGGGGAAGGGGATGAGCGTGCTGACACCGCGGTCGGATGGTGGGTCCCGCGCGTCAGTGAGGGTGGGAGGCGTGGTTAGCGTGTCGGTGGCCGACCCGGAGTAGTTTCGAGAATTGAATACTGTGGGTCGGCCCGTTTCTATTTAAAACGTTTCCTTACAATACAACATGTTTAATAATTTTATATGAATTAAATTGTTTATCCTAAAAATGCCAATTTAATTTTTGTAAACTAGTGCATATTTCCTTGAGTCTAAACATATTTTTAATTTGCTTCTAAACATCCCTATCTCTTCTTTGTGATTTTTTACTATGTGGTTTTATAGAAAAAGAGAGAAAAACCTTTTGTTTGAGAGAGAGGAGAGCCCCCAGCACAGATGGGCCTCCAGCCTCCCCGTAGGCCATCCCCGCAGTGTAGCGAGCAACACAGCCCAACAAAGTCCCGCAGCGTCAGGTCGTCTTCCTCGTGTATGGCACCCCATCCAGGAAGCCACGTTGCATCGCCGGTTGATTTGACCGCCGTCGGTGCGCCTAGTTCCCTTTGAGTTGCGCCCTAGACCTTCCCCTAGGGTTCCTTGACCCATTTCATCCCTCTCCCCTCGCACCGCCGCAGGTAAGGCTCGCCCCAAGCCATGCCGACGCCATGGTCTCGGAGCATCGACCAAGCTTTAGTTCGTGCTCGAGGTAGCATCCCCGCCTCGTCCTCAACCTCCCTGACTCCGTGGATCAAGCCTTAGGAATGCCTGCCGTCTTCTTCCTCAATGCGCGCGGTGCCAGCGAGCCAGTTCTTCCTCCCCGTCATCATCTTCTTCCTGCAGAATGGAACCGATCAATGCTGGAGTTCTTCACGTCCCCTTCGACCCCTCGTTGCAGCCCAACCTCCTACCGCTTGTCCTAGGTGAGGAGGTACGACCCCTCCTTGCATTCCCCTCGCCTTCTTCGCTGTTAGCCTCACCTGTGCTTAGATCCGTGCGTGTCGTCCTTGTGCTCTTCGAGCTCTGCACCACGGTGCAATTTTTTTTACCTTTCTATGCTGTCATGGTGGAGTTGAGCCGCTCGCACCTAGTAGCTTGCCCTGGCTCAACGGCGCGTGCTGCGACCCGCAGCACGTGCCTGTCTCGCTCACAAGCGACGCACCCCGCATCGCGTCTTGATGGCAACCGAGCGTCTGCTCGAGCACCGCCCTGCTGGCCTGGTCTTCACGCTCTGTAGCACCTTGCAACTCTAAGGATAGAACCCCCCTATGGATTCCGAACCCCCACCGACAACCCTTTGCCGCCTCCGTCGCCGTCCCGCTCACCGGCGACGAGCTCTCTCTGCTGTCTGGATGTAGAAAGAAAACCCGCGCCCTCGCCTACTCAAAACAAGTTAGGCCCCCTCTCTATCAAAGCCTCACTTGCTAGCCTAGTGGTCGGACTAAGCCAACGCGACCGAGAGGTCCCGGGTTCGAATCCCCCCAACGCTTCTTTTTTGTTGATAATTATTTTGAGCTGACCAGTGGGCCCATGGCCTACATGTCAACCCCTGTAGACCCTAGGGTCACTACCAAGTAGGCCCCTTTTTATTTTTTTGTTTTGTTTCGTTTGTTGATTCTATGAGTTCTGTGTTTTTATCCATTTTTGGTAAATGTCCAGATCTAGACATGGCCAGATTTGGCAGTGGCGAAATAGGGAAGGTTTTGACTTATAAGTCATTTGTGGTTTTTCGTTCAGGGTTTGTGTGTGTTTTTCCTATATACACATATGAGTGTGATATATGATTTTGGGGTAGAATTTAACAAGGAAACCAATTGTGGTGTTGGATTTCACTTTTGAGCAAGTTTGCAAAAGTGCTATTTTGTGGTGAGTGGCATTTTGTGATTTTTGTAGGATTTAATTCATGCATGCTATGATGTACTTGTCAACATGAATGTGGTAGTGTTTTGTGGGAACTAGGCCCTGTTATTTTTCCTTGCCATGATAAAATTGTGGTTTAGTGGGTTTCTTGCTGTAAACATGCTAAGAAAATATGGCTGTCTCATTGTTCATATATTTTCTAAGTGTTGGAATCTGTAATTATCCTACCCGTGTTGTGTGGATGATTCCCATGGGTATAGTGCTCCTTTGGAGTTGGTTAAATGCCATGAAATGTTGTGCTTGCCCCCCTCTATCATTTGGTGCCTTTACTTTTCCAATTGGATAATTCATATTTTAGTTATATCCTATCAAAGATGCTATGTTGAAATAAACTGCTGCTATTCTCTTAATGAAATGTGTCTAAGTCTGAGAATCTATAGTTATTTTCATGCAATGCTTAGGGGATGTTACCAAGTGATCTGTGATGTTTTAGCTCATGCCCAGTGCTAGTGTTTTGTAGTAGATGTTGCCCTCCATCGCCCTGTTAAAATACATGCCATGAAACTTTCTAGAGAATAATGTTTTTCTGTTGTCAAGTTGCTATCAAGTTAACTCAGAATCTGTTAAAATGGAATTTTCACGAAGTCCCTAAAAACTATTTCACCATGCCATCTTGTGAGCGTCATTTCCATTGATCCATGCTTCCTTTTAAGTTTTTGTAGATAAATGATTTGTCAAGCTTGTTGTATGCTTCATGTACATGCTTTGGTTGTGGTTTAAAACTTCCTGTAGCACTTTATACATGTGTTACAACATGACATGTTTCTGTTTGTGGGCAAATTGTGTGTAGAATTGTTTTGTGATTTGTGGGAGCTACACTCCATTTTTTGTGTGAATTTTGGGTCTAATATTGTTGTTTTTTCATTCCCTATCCAGTGGTATCCTTGGAATACCAAGGAATAGCCCATGTCCTTCTCCATCTTTGCATTTGTCCCCGTTAACGTTCGTAACTTGCCGTGATTGTACCGTGAGCTACGTTACTCCGTTTGCAATGGTCGACATATGCATTTGCATCGATTTTGCATGAAGCATCCATATTTGCCATGTTCATGCATGTTTATACAACTAAATATGTGGTTTTGTCCAGAATACTAAACAACTTAATATTTGCATGTGGAACATGACTAGCTTAGGTTGCCATGTGGAATGCACTAATTTGCACATGCATCATCTTGTTTGTGCATTTCACATTGGTTTGTATGTTTATTGGTATTATTTTCTCTTTGGGTAGACCTGAGTGTCGAGCCTGAGTACGAGGAACCCGGAGAGGACGTCTACGAGGACCCAACTCTGTATCGCGCTAAAGACTCATCAGGCAAGATGACCGTACCCGGATCCTGACACTGTTTTTTCTTTGCTAGATGTCTTTCTCTTATCGTTATGCTTTCGTTACATACCACTTGCATGTCCAGCCTCCTACATTGCCTTGAAAGCCTCTAACCCCTCCACTACCTAGCAAACCTTGTTTGGCTAAGATAGCGCTGCTCAGCCCCTCTTATAGCGTTCTTAGTTGCAGGTTGGTTCCATGTGATAACATGGATATCTAGAGATAACACAATATTACTTATATTTAATTTAATGCACCTATATATCTTGGTAAGGTTGAAGGCTTGGCCTTTTGCTCGGTGTTTTGTTACACATTTGCCTCCTTAGCTACTAGTTACCAGTGTTATGTTCCATATTTTATGCTCCTAACATGCTTGGGTTGTTATGGGTACCCCGTTGACTATTCGTTTTAGATTAAAGGTTGTTTGGCAAGGCCCAACTTTGGTTCTACATTTTCTTAATAACCTATTAAAAATGCATAGGGCTTTGCAACCCCATGGATAATTAATCAGCCCCCGGGCCAATGCTCCTCATGAGTGTTGGTCCAAACTAGAGTCATGCGGGGCTAACCCGGGGCAACTCGAGAGGTTTCTATCAGGACATTGTATGCTGCGCTCATCTGGTCGTGTCCTGAGAACGAGATCCGTGGCTCTTATCGGGTTCATCGACACGTCGAGCGGTCTTGCTGGACTTGTTTTACCTTTCTCGAATGTCTTGCGCGAGGAATTTCGGTTTTCTTCGGGCTATCTCGAGGCTGCGGTTTTCCAGTGGAATTGCCTAGGAAGATCACGAGATTCATGGTCGAGGTTATTCCCATGGTGTGTGGTTAGTTTGTGATGGATGAGTTGGACCACCCCTGTAGGGTCTAATATTTCGGAAAGCCGTGCCCGCGGTTACGTGGAAACTTGGAAATTTGTTTAACACTCGGTTATAGCAAACTTGAAGTAAACTCAAATAAAATACACCAACCGTGTGCGTAACCATGATTGTCTCTGCTCGTGAGCATGAACCGCGAGAAAATACGATGGGGTTATGATTGACGTAAGTAGGTGTTCAGGATCACTTAGTGATCATTCTTGTTCTCGACCGTGATGCGTAGGCCACCACATTTACTCCTTGTCATCGTAATTTATCCACTCAAATAAATTCTTAGGTGCTTGCTGCAACCTCACCACTTACCCATCCTCACCCAAATTCTTACATAGTTTCGGTACCCAGGGTTACAAGATTGCTGAGTCCCCGTGGCTCATAGATTACAACAATACAGGTACAGGTACCGATGATGACTACCCTATTGAGGCATCGCAGCTCTAGTGGGAGTATGGTGAAGAACATGGCCGGATGAATGTTACGTACCCCGATGAGTAGAGAGGCAATGTGGTCATGATCCCTGGGATAGCAAGGCAATCTCATTGCATCTTTGGTCGTTTGATTTCGTCCATACCCATACCCTAGTTTTATGGATGTATGTATGAATGCTTTGAGTGACATTGAAATTTGGCATGTGGCGAGTGTAAGCCCATCTATTATACTCTTCTCTTCATTAAACGTATGCAATGATGCTGTACTTGTGAAACGCTTAGATGCGCTTCTATCCCCTTTAAGGACCTGGAGTCTTATTGGGATAGAACCGCATCTTGGTCGTTACAGTTCTCCCATCTCTTGACCGGATGGGTGATTGTGGCAGCTCTATCCCGTTCATTATTTCTTGGTACACGATCATCTGTTGCAGATATGTCGGCTTTGGACTCAGATGAAGATACACCGCCAGAAGTATGACTGCTGTCACTGCTAATAGACATCTACAGACTACGCATGCAAAATTCCGAAAAGGGTGATAATCATAAAAATGTAACAGCTTGGAAGCTGGCTATCTCAACATGGCATGTGATCATTTGGAAATGTATGGCTAATTTGTTCATTTAGTGTGATTCGTGCGCACATGATATGTAATGCAACAATAACTAATTGGAACAAATACGACTTACATGTTAGAAGGTACATGATGAACATAAATACGCTCTCCATTATTTTATAATCATTTTGGGGACAAACTGGACCAAATGGGAAAAGGGATCTCAAGATAATAGAAGTCACCGCGATGAGGGGCAACAACTGACCATTTTTTCTATGCAAATCCGGCAGGAGAGGCGAGGGTACATGATCGATATGCTCGACGGCGGCTGGTGAGCAAATCATGATGATCAGGCATGGGCAGATGCGTGTTCGGAGCGACAGTGAAGTGTAGGGTTGACATCGGGAAGCGGGTACACGGATGGGTTGAGCACAAGTGCACGACGGAGCCGGAAAGGGTTCTGGTGTGGATCTGTGGGACGGGATGGGGAGGGAGCTAGCTGTCGATGGAGTTTGGATAGAATACGCGGACAAATGAGGGAAATGGGAGAGGGCGCGGGTTTGGGGGGTGGGGAGCAGCGGATGTTGGCGGCTTCGGTGAAGAGGGTGAAAAAATATCGCCCTGCACCCATGGAAAAAACTTTGCAAATGGTTTCATATAGTAACCAGTGTGCACAAGCAGCACAAATCTGTTCGAAATGAAAACCTGAAAATTTTGAAATATAGATGTGACCTCGTCGTTTTGTCTCCAAATTTTTCCCACGGTACGCATCTATCTTTGTACCCTAATCTTGATTTTCTGGCGCATTTCTGGGCTCGCCTGTTATATTTAAGGCATTTTTATCATTTACGGGGCATTTATTGCATACAAACCAAATACCAACTACAACAGCGATTGTTGACAAGATGTATAAGGACCGCCGTTCGATCTGGGTGAATCCTACGGTGCAGGCGCACGATCAGTTTGGTTTGGGCTTTGTCCAATCAGAAAGCAGGACACACGTTGTGTGCACTACATTTCATAGGTTGCGGTTTAGACAGCACACAGTTCTAGTTAACAAACTGTGTGCTATTTGTCCATGCAGAACAGTCAAATTTTCAAATCAAAGGAATTTGGGACACCATCATTTCGCCTCAAATTATTTTCATCCACACACAATCAACTATTTTCTGGTGGAAGTTTTAATGGCCTGCCCTTTGAAAACGAATGCATCTCCAACAACGGATCATGGTCTACGAAAAGTAGATTTGGCATTTCGGACTCCAATCGGTGTCAATCTCATCCTTTTGCCTTGGTCTTTTCCATGCTATGCAAACATCATGGTACTCCTATGGTGGATTACATGTCTCATTTGCTATATCTAAGTCATATTTTTGCAATTACCATGTTAATTATCTCTTATAAATAAAACATCACAACATGAATTACGTGTGGATGGTGGCAAAGAATCTCTGACAAATCATTTGTGTGTCACTTTGCGTGGTTTTCGTCATTGTGCAACGAATGAGAAGGATTGTCAAGCATTTCGGACGGGAGATGTGTCCACCTAAATAAATGTTAGTAATTTAATTACAGGACATGTAGACGGACTCAGAGAATCACGAAAATCGGTGTGTGCTCGTGGCATGATCTCGAGACACAGTGGAAAAAATTGGTAAAATTTGGCACAAGCTACAATGATCGCTAATTGGAAACCATGGCATCTGATTAGAAGGATCATAGTTCCAAGGGGAGAAATGGCAAATCGAACTCCAATCGACGGTGTCTTCATTGCCTCTCCTCCAAATTTTATCCCACGGTAGTCAATCATAATTATACGCTAGAGTTTATTTTCTGGCACATTTTTTGGGCTCGTTCAATATTTTCAGCATTTTTACCATTTACGGGGCATTTATTGCATACAAACAAAATCCCAACTACAACAACAATTGTTCACGAGAGGTATAAGGACAACATACCTCGCAATACAGTACATGTGAAACTTATAATAGAATGAACTCAGTACACATCCCTCATAATTCAGTACATGCAACAATTCAGTACAGTTGACATAATTACTACTTTTTAAAATCAATTCACATGTACATGTTGTGATCGCGATCATTAGGTTGACCCCTAATGAACTTAGGATTTCTGACGATTTTACGCTTCTCTGCTTTTATGTCACTTGGCCCCTGAGGTGGCAACTCATCATATTGATTGTACTCCTCCTCGTCACCAACATTCTTGACGCCTAGTAACCTCCTCTTCCCATACATCACTCCATGGCAGTGCGTATGCAAGAGATCTGGCACAAAGAAAATCTGGGTAGCATTGATGGCAAGAATAAATGGGTCCTTGTGATATGCCATAACTCTGTGGTCAACATATGTCTTCCTGTTGTAAGCATCAACCGTTACGCTACTAAGAGGGACCCATCTCCACTTGAATAATGCCACCTTCATTTCAACATAGGAAAGCTCCCAAATCTCTTCAATGGTTCCATAGTACACCTGTTTATCATCTTCCTCTACAGTTAGGCATTCTATTCAAAGAGTTGTTCTGGTACGAGGTCTTAGCATCAGGTTCCTCAGTGTAGAACGTGTTGCCATTTATGTCGTACGCTTGATACTTCATAATTGTCGTGATGGCTTTTGAGCCAACCATGTTGCAAGGTCTTCTTGGGGTTCGTTTGCCAAACGATCCCTCAGCCATCTTATATAGTCCCTATTGTGTGCATTTGTATCGGCAGCTGGTGACAACACATTGGTAAGTTGCTTTTTCATATCTCCTCCATGTGTTCTGCAGTATAAACATCGAGTATCGGGCTGTCAAGTAGTACCGTCAAATGGGCTTGATTGTATGTATCTCTAGGTGAAAGAATGTCTTTGCCAGCAAGGACCAGCTTACCAGGCAGCCTTCCCTCATGGCGAGAGAGGGGCACACCTATAGGTCTAAGTTTCATGTATTAGGTGCAATACTCAACCACCTCCTCCGGGGTATAACCTTGTAGGATACTTGCCTCTGGATGACATCAGTTACGACAATAGTGCTTCAATATTACCATGTATCAATCGAAGGGATACATGTTTCGAAGAAACATAGGACCACAATACTTTATCTCGTCCACAAGGTGCACAGTGAGATGGACCATGACATCAAAGAACGACGGTGGGAAGAACATCTCTAAGCTTGACAGTATCCTTGCAATATCAGCTTGCAAATTATCCAGCTCTTCAACATCTACCACCTTCTGCCGTAGTTTGTTGAAGAAATCATAGAGATCAATCAATGTGTTTCTTATGTGTGTGTCCATCATATTCCTTATGGCCACCGGGAGGATTTGTGTCAACATTATGTGGAAATCATGTGACTTCATGTGAGACAACTTAATTTTACCCAAGCTTTCATCCACGAGACTTCTCATGTTTAAGAAGTAGGAAGAGGGTGTCTTAACTGACAACAAAAATGCAAAGAACTCTTTTACTTCTGCTGTAGTTAAATTGTAACTCTGGTGTTGGTGGAGCAATTTGTCATCATCTTCTGCTTCATCCTTGCATTGTGATTGAGCACCAAGAATATCGAGTCATGCACTCTCACCATCCTTTCTTTTACCTTTAATCTTGAGTAGAGTACCAAGGATGCTTTCACACACATTCTTCTCTGCGCGCACGAAATCAATGCAATGAAGTACACTTAGGAACTCCCAGTAAGGTAATTCCCAGAACACTGATTTCTTCTTAAACAATTGGTCCCTGGGTGTTATTTTTGACGTCAAACCGTTTCCCTTGCCAAGCACAACATTAATTCCTTTAACCATGTTATGGACTTCTTTCCCATCATAGGGTATTAGGCCCATCCCTTTCTCTACCATACCATCAAGTTCAGTAGTCATTTCTTGGTAAGGGTGATTTCTCCTTAAGAACCTACAACGACGCAAATACATGGTTTTGCACGAGTTGGAAAGAAATCTACTCTGAGTCTATCCATGCATGTGACACATCCTACTGGTCCCTTTGTTTTCTGCCCCAAACTGTTGCCTAATGCCAACATATCTTGATTGGTGTGCAGCAACAACGCATGTAGCCGAAAAAACTCCTTTGCGTTGGCATCATAGCAGTTTACACCAGACGTCCACAATGTCTTCAGTTCTTCTAGTATCTCAAAGTAAATGTCGATATCATTTCCAGGTTGCTTTGGGCCTTGGATAATCATTGACATCATGATGTATTTTTTCTTCATACACAACCAAGGAGGAAGGTTATATATGCACAGAAGCACCGACCAAGTGTTGTGTTTGGTGTTCATATCGCCAAATGGATTAAATCCATCAGAACACTCCCCTAGCCATATATTTCTAGGATCCTTTGCAAAATCTTTAAAACTTTCAGCGATTTGTTTCCACTAGGCCCCGTCTTTTGGGTGCCTCAAATACTTATCCATAGTTCGCTCATCATGCTGCCACCGCAACCTCTTTGCCTCTCAAGGGTTTGCAAACAAACGCCTCAACCATGGAATTATAGGAAAGTACCAAACAACCTTGAATGGGATTACTTTCTCGATCTCTTCGTCCAATTTGTACTTGTCTTGTGCTCTCATGTGCTTGTCTCATGCGTGCTTGTATATGTGGCATGAACGCAAATCTTTGTAATCACCATGGTACAACATACAATCATTCACAGAAGCGTGTATCTTCTGGACTTCAAGTTCCAATGGACAAAAAAAATTCTTCACTTCATTCGTACTTTTGGGGAGCACATTATCTTCTGGAAGAATGTCTTTAAAAAGACTCAACAACTATGTGAAGGCCTTTTTTGATAGACCACTTTCTGCTTTAAATCTGAGAAGCGCCAATGTGACACTCAACTTGGAATGTTTCTTTTTGCAACCTGGATACAAATCTTTCTTGGATGCCACAGCGATGCTTGGCATCTCCTTGTACCCGGCTAAATATTTCGCTGGGCCTTGGAAATCTGCAATAATAGCAGCAAAATCTGGCATACTATCAAGCTCGGTGTTGTCTGCTTTACACTCTTGGTTTTTCTTTGATTTTTTTGGCATGCTAGTCTTCCGTCTGTAGCTTGACGTCTGAGCCCCGAGGTTAAATTCATCACCCATGCGACTCTGATCAGGGTTTGGAACCTCGTCGGCAGGCAGGTTATTACACTCATCCATAACCGGCTATTCACCATGTTTAGTCCATCTTGTGTATCCATCCATGAATCCCCTTTTGTATAAGTGTAAATCGACCTCATCAATTGGAAATGACACTGTATTGCCACAATCCTTCCATGGACAGAGGATGTAATATTATTTGCATATTCTCTTCTTTGTCCGTTCAGCCAAAGCCATGAACTCCTTCATGCCATCCCTATATCTTGAGCTTGTCCGATCCCCCATCCATTCAAATCATTCCATCTGCACATGTTGCATCCATTAGATGGGTGAATAAATCACAAGATTTTATTTTCATAATTTATGGAGGGCATTGCATAATGTTACCCAGCCGTGCAATGACACTAATCAACCAGTCAATTTACACGCATCGTCACTACTACCATTATATGAATTTAATACCTTAATTAGGCCACTCAAGGAAAATAATACCTCAATTAATTAGCAGCGGCACAGCAAGACAACAGGGTCGAGGAGCAGAGCTTAGCGGGGCACCTTCCTATAGTCCGGGCTCCACTATCCCACCTACGATCGCGAGGGACGTGCCCCAGTCATGCCGACACCGACCACCAGGATTGAGCTCCTCCTATATCACCCGCCGCTGACCAAGGAATGACCTCCTATCACGCTGCCACCGCCGACCAACGATTGACCTCTTCTAACGCCGCCACCACCGACCGACCGACGATTGACTCCCTATAACGCTGACACTGGATTGACCTCCTATCCATCAGCCGCTGCCTCCGTTAGTGCCGACATCTCTATGAGCATAATGTTTTTTGGGGGGGGGGGGTCCGGAGAGCGGCTGTTTACCGCACGCATATGTATCGGGAAGCACATGACAAACGGTCAAGTTACGAAAACCGTGTATCACGAACGTTCTATCTCACACGATTTGATTTGGGAAACCGTGTGCCGTATACAACAAAATGCGATAAATAGTTCGCTCGACTATTATCATTAGATCCCTTTAGTTTCCCCGTCTTCCCCAAATCCCTAAATTGCTTCAAAATCCGTAGCACCCAAATTCCCTAGCGTGGATCTGACATTAGGGAAATGCGGACGAGTGGTGCTGATAGTTTCAGTGCGACTGCAATGGTTCGTACAGTCGTTCTTGGCAGTGCAACCATGACGGCGGTCACCGCCGAGCACTTGCCTAAGGTCACCAGGAGACCGGTGCACTATGGATCCGAATCGTCTTGTCAGCTCCCAATCATTCCTCACCTTTTTAGCATGACACACACACACAGGAAATCGATCAAATGCCGGATCCAGAGTTTGACTCCAGCAAACTCACACAACATGAGTTCGATTCCGAGTTTTGCGCCACCGAGAAGTACCAAAAGTTGAGTTGTGTGCACGGACACACTCCCGCTCGACATGTATGCATGGAGGGATTCGACATTGGCAGACGGTTTCTTGGTAGCCCCTTAGAGGTTAGTGATAAGTTCATCCCTCAAGTTCAGTTAATGCCCCCACTCATACTGATTACTTAATATTCGCAGGGATATGAAGCTTGTGCCTTTGTTAACTGGTGTCGTGGGGAACGAGAACCTACGAGATTAGAGGGACCCCTTTTGGTTCGGCGGGGGAGAAGGCTCGCACAAAGAGCAGGTCTGTTGAACAACACGCGGGGATTTTACCCAGGTTCGGGCTACAAAGATGCGTAAAACCCTACTCCTACTTTGTTGTATTATGGGTGTTCTCAGGGTTCTAGCTACAGGAGCGCTATGAGCATCTGCCACGCGTATGAGCTAGAAGGTCCCAAGTCGAAAAGCCAAAAGGCTAAAAGTCCAAAAGTCGTCTACCGTATCGCCCCGGGCCTCCTTTTATACTCCGAAGGGGATCCCAACAGTGACGTACAATGCGTACACGGGGTGTACAGAGCTACAATGCTATCATACCTAACACTGACGGAGTAGCACATGCGCATTTAATGCACCGTTAGGCATCTCTGACTGCCCGTCGCATCGGCACCACTTAGCCCCTCCATCGCCAATGCTGCGACACGTGCCTAGGCGAGGCGACACCTGGCCTGTGCGTTGGCAGGGCCTTGCCGGAGCTTCGCCTTGCTGAGGCTTGCCTGGGCTTTGTCTTGCTTGAGGGTCTGATAGCTATCCCGGAAAGGTCTTGCCGGGGGTCTTGATTCTTCTATATTTGTACCTGGCGACTCCCTGCCAGGCCTCGTCGCCAAGGTGGCTACTACTGCCCGTGCACGAGTAAGGGGCACTAGAGAGCCCAAAAACTCTAGTGCACCGATAGGAGCCCCCAGGCCTGGGCCACACACGGTGCGAGGTGTTGTTGGACTAGGCCTAATCAGTGCAGACGCATGCGTGGCAGGGCCTTGCAGTCATGATCATTGCGCTTGATGCGCCTACCCATGATGCCCATTTAATGTTTGATGTGAGATACATGCGCGACGCGGCCGTTACAGCAGTGCGCCCACGAAATGTTTCTATATTATTTTAGTAAAGAGGCTGCCCCGTGCCTTCCCCATAAAGAGGAAATTGCAGAGCTACTTATTTACCTCTTGTCTTTCCCAATCTGAGAAGCGCCGTCGTCTTCCTCCTTGAGCCCGAAATAGAGCTCCTTCCATTCATCCCCACGTCCTTCTCCGTACCCAACCCCCGCCCCCTTAACCACCATGTTGCCCAAGGCTAGCAAGGGAAAGGATGCGGAAGCCATCTCGGAGAACAAACTAGTGAGGATGCGGAAGGAGCACGTCGTCTTTCCACTGGGGCTTGACGTGGGCGCTCTGAAGGAGCGATATCGGAGCATGTGGGTGATGGCGACGACGGCGCATCCCGCCCCCCGCGTGAGTCTAGGTCCTTCCGAGTGCGGCCCAGGCAAATATCCTTTCTTTGTTGACTATTTTTACTGTGGGCTCTGCCCCCCTTTCTCGGATTTCTTCAACAACATCATTTTCACTTACGGCTTCCAACTCTTGGATTTTACGCCGAATGCCGTGACGTGTATGTCAGTCTTCACTCATCTTTGCGAAAACTTTGCCGGAGCAGTCCCTAGCACCGCTGTTTTCCGCCACTACTTCACTCCCCACATCCAACAAGGCGGAGCCCTTTCTGGTGCCGTCGCTTGAATTCCACGGCAAGGAACCAAGGAGGTCTACCCAGACGGGGCCTACTACGATAGGTGGGATGAGTGGCAAGGCAAATGGTGTTGGATTCAGGAGGAGAAATTCCAGCCTTTCTGCTTGCCGTGGCAAACCAATATGGTGTGCGACGACGACTGGAGTGACCTTGACCCTAAGGATGGGAAGCTCATTGTCATGACCACCAGGATTCACCGCCTCAGAAACGCCAGCCTCACCGTAAAGATGATAGGCACCGATTTCCTTTGCCGGCGCATTGTTCCCCTACAGAATAAGGGGAGGCCAGCTTGGGAATTCCGGAACACGGCGAACATCATGAGGCTGCACCCTGGGCTAAACCACAACCTGACTGTTATTCAGCACGGAGCTCTCTACGAGAAGATGTTCAGGAGTGTTGTGGTACATGAGCTGCCGGCAGGCATAGTCCCCTTGTGCAACAACTTTGCCTTATGTAGAATCATCACCATGATGCCGGCGTTTGACGCCCACAACCTTGACGCATCCTGGATTCAGCCTTCTGTAGAGCAGGCGCAAGAATTCTTTGATGACTTGGTGGAGATGGCCATCCGCAAGGAAGAGGGCCTCGTCCGCGATACCATTGAGGAAGAAATGGCGTACATCGCCAGCAGGACGGAGGAATTAGATCTTGCCACGGAGTCCGGTAGTGTCGGCTTCTTGGAAGACAAAGCCGATGGAGGGGACACATTGCCAGACGAAAATCTTGCCGGGCAGGGCGGGACTGTTGAGGAGCAAAGCGGCACATCTGTCCGGGGCTGCCCTGCCGAAGACACAGCCGAGGAGGAGCTGCTCGAGGAGGCCATGTCCCTGTGACAAGGAAGAGGTGCGTCCTTGGGAGCGTCTCCTGTGGGATCCCGGTCCGTGAAGCTCCTTCGAGAAGCACAGTCCCCGGCAAGGGGGCGATCGGCAAGGCCGCACGCCGGCAAGAAGCTCATCAGCAACCCGCGCCCGCCGTGGCCAAGCGATCCAGGAGCACCCCTCCACCTCCTCCCACGGGCACCATGGCAGAGGTCGCCTTCGACCTCTCTACCCTTAGCTCGGGAGAAGAAGATGAGGAGTAAGGATCTTGCCGTATCTTTTGCTTTTCTAATTTATAGTTTTACTTTATTCATTTGCTTTGCCTTGGATTGCCTCCACAGGGATGCGGAAACACTGGTGCAACGGGTAGCTAAGAGGGCGAGGACCTTGACGGTTGAGGAGTCGTCAGCAAGCGCCTCAAGCGTGCCAGGGACGACCGTCATCAACCCAGAGGCTAGCCCGCGGCACAGCCCTCGACTCAGCCCCTCGCAGAGCCCCCAGTGTGAGCCCATTACTCACTTCCCGTTGGGAAGCGCTGGGGTGCGCATCTTTACTGCTGACATCACCGGACGTGCAGGAGGAGGGCGGCGACAAGGGGAACCATCAGCGGCCGTCCCTGACACGCCGCCTCCATCATCTACTCCGCCCAGAGATGGATCCCCGGCGAGGACTTCCTCCAGCGTGCTTTAGCGCGACCAGGGAGAGCCAGCAAGCACGGACACCGATAGGTCTTCACCGGTAATCGTCGTTGGTGCATGACTCTTTATTATGTTCGTCTTTTTTGTCTTTTTGAACTTCCACCTTAGCTTCGTTTGGTTTGTGTTCTTGGTCTTGAGACATTCCCTCTATGAAGGGCATGGATGTCGACTCCTTCATCGAGGAGACCGCTAGGGACACTGCTGTAGAGGCCGACAAGATCGCTGTAGAGGAGGCCATCAAGAATGCTGCCACCGAGGCCGCTGAAGCCGCCAAGAACGCTACCGCCGAGGACGCTAGTGCTGAGGCCGCCAAGGCCGCGTGGGAAGAGACCGACAAGGCCGGTTTGGGGGCTAGTGACCGTATTGACGACATTCCTGCCGTAGGAGCGCTGGGTGCTACACCGGCCACGGAGACCCCAGTAGTCAGGAAGGCGGCCGTCGAGGACTAGCCGCCCACATCAGAAGCCCCTTCGTTGAGCAAATACCTCAGGGCTGGCGATAATCTGTTCGTCAGCATCCCCGGCATGGCAAGCACTGGGTCGCCAACCGAAGGGGAAGCTTTTGAAGAGGGGATCATTGCTTCTGCCAAGCTCGAGATTGTTGATAAACCAAGTGCGAGCAGCAGCAAATCCCAAGAAGATCAACTCCTCCAAACCATTGGCGACAGCTTCCGGAAGCTCCAAGCGCTTCACCACGCCCAAAAGGAGAAACTGAACTCCAAGGCAGAAGTTGTGGAAGCGACGGAGGCCAATTTCCAGGAGCGCCTTGAAGAAACTCAGGCCTGGTTTGCCCAACCTTCCTAGGATTTGAAATCTGGTCAGGCGCAATTGAGCCTAGGCTGGAGCTAACTCTACATGCAGCAGTCCGATGCCAAGCATGCGCAGGAGGAGCCCAAGTAACGGGCTGCTACAGAGGATGCTCGCTTGATGGAGCGCCGCATCGGGATCGATGCCTATGTGGAAGACCTTGTCGCTCGCGAGAAGGCGCTTGCCAAGAAACTTCGCGGCAAGGAAGTGGAGATCGAGGAGCCTGTTGTGCGGCGGAACTAGGAGCTGGAGCGGAAGCACAAGGAGACGCTCGAGGCTCTAACTGCAGATCATGCCGGCAAGCTGAAGGAGGCCGCTGATGCTGCTGAAGTCACAGAGGCCGCCAAGAACTCGCTGGAGGAGAGGGTGAAGAAACTGGAGGCCGACCTTGAGGATCTCGGCAAGAAGGTCTCGTTACTCAAGTCTGAAAGAGACAAAGCCCTCGCCAGCCTGATGGAGATGCAAGTCACCATATCCGACAAGACCAAGCAGCTCTCTTCAGCCAGCGAGTCCATTAATGACCTCAACCTGAAGCTGGCTACGTTGACCAAGACTTTGGAGACCGCCAACACCATGAGAAGGCTTTGGTTAAGGATCTCCAAGATGAGAAGGATCTGGTCAGGAGTGCTGCTACCGTGCACAACGACTATGTATAGGGAGTACAAGTCTGGACTGAGAAGCTCGTCGACGTTGCGGAGAAGCTTGCCCAACAACTGTCTGCCATGGGCCTGGTGTTGGGGAACTTGCACGGGAAACAAAAAATTTGCTACGCGCACGCAAGATCTATCCATGGTGATGAGGATCTACGACAGGGAGAGTGGATCTACATACCCTTATAGATCGCTAAGCGGGAAGCATTAAGAAACGCGGTTGATCTAGTCGAACATCTTCGTGATCCAAATCGCCGAGCGTCCCGTGATCCCATCACAGTACCTCCCGCGATCTCATCATGATCCGTCCTGCGATCTCATCATGATCCGTCCCGCGATCCAATCACGAATCGTTCCGCGATCTTGATCATGGTCCTTCCGATCTAGCATCGAACGGACGGCACCTCCGCGTTCAGTACCTGTATAGCTCGATGATGATCTCTGCCTTCTTGATCCAGCAAGAGGGAGCGGGGAGGTAGATGAGTTCGCTGACAGCGCGATGGCGTTGCGGCGATGGTGGTGGAGCTATTCCAGCAGGGCTTCGCCTAGGCACCACTGAAAACCGATCTAGAGGAGAAACTATGATCTAGAGGAGAGGCAACACATGGCTGTTTTTTTGTGTCTCAAAACCATCAAAACCTCTACTATATATAGGAGGAGAGAGGGAGGAGGCTAGCGCACAAGGGCCAGCCCTTTGGCCTCTTGTGCAAGGAGGAGAGGAGGAATGCTCCTCCAATCCTAGTAGGACTAGGACTCCTTCCTTATTTAATCTTTTTGCCTTTTTCCACCTTTTTCTCTTTGGGCTTTTCTTCCCAGCCACATGGGACCTTTGTGGGACTTCCACCAGCCCAGTAAGGGCTGGTATTCATCCTCCCACATCCCATGTAGCCTCTTGGGTCGAAATACCCCTCCCGATGGTCCCTCGGTACACTACCGACACTCCCGGTACACTACCGATGAGCCCGAAACTTTTCCGGCGACCAAACCATGACTTCCTATATATCAATCTTTACCTCCGGACCATTCCGGAGCTCCTTGTGATGCCCCGGTTCTCATCTGGGACTCTGAACAACCTTCATTCACCACCATACATAACTCTGTACTACCGAAACGTCACCGAACCTTAAGTCTGAAACCCTGCGGGTTCGAGAAATATGTAGACATGAACGAGACACCTCTACGGTCAATAATCAATAGCGGGACCTGGATGCCCATATTGATTCCTACATATTCTACAAAGATCTTTATCAGTCAAACCTCTATGTCAAAGATTCAGTTAATCCCGTATGATGTTCCCTTTGTTCTTTGGTATGTTACTTGCCCGAGATTTGATCGTCAGTATCCCCATACCTAGTTGAACCTCGTTACCGGCAATTCTCTTTACTCGTTCCGTAATCCAAGATCTCGTGGCTAACACTTAGTCACATTGCTTGCAAGGCTTATTGTGATGTTGTATTACCGAGTGGGCCCTAAGATACCTCTCCGTTACACGGAGTAACAAATCCCAGTCTCGATCCATGCCAACCCAACGGACACCCTCAGAGATATATGTAGAGTACCTTTATAGTCACCCAGTTACGTTGTGATGTTTGATACACACAAGGCACTCCTCCGGTGTCAGTGAGTTGCATGATCTCATGGTCATAGGAACAGATACTTGACATGCAGAAAACAGTAGCAATAAACTGTCACGATCATATGCTACGTTTGTAGTTTGGGTCTCGTCAATCACATCATTCTCCTAATGATGTGATCCCGTTACCAAATGACATCTCATGTCCATGACTAGCAAACCATAGCCATCTTTGATCAATGAGCTAGTCTATTAGAGGCATACTAGGGACATGGTGTTGTCTATGTATCCACACATGTGTCTGAGTTTCTGATCAACACAATTATAGCATGGATAATAAACGATTATCATGAACAAGGAAATACGATAATAACCAATTTATTATTGCCTCTAGGGCATATTTCCAATAGTCTCCCACTTGCACTAGAGTCAGTAATCTAGTCCACATGACCATGTGATTCGCATTGTTGTGAATCTAACACCCAATGAGTTCTGGGGCTCGATAATGCTTTGCATTTGAGAGAGGTCTTATAGTCAACGGGTCTGCGACATTCAGATCCATGTGTACTTTGCAAATCTCTATGTCAAACTATAAACACTGCTACTACACTCCACTTGGTACTATTCCAAATGGCTGCTCCACTATATGTATCCAGATTGCTACTCCAAGTCATCCGGATTGGTGTTAAAGTTTGCATCAAGGTAACTCTTTACAACGAACTCTTTATCACCTCCATAATCGATAAACATCTCCTTAGTCGTATGGTTACTAAGTATAATTTTGACCGCTATCCAGTGATCCACTCCTGGATCACTCTTGTACCCCTTGACAGACTCATGGCAAGGCACAGATCAGGTGCGGTACACAACATGTCATAATATAGAGCCTATGGCTAAGGCATAGGGGACGACATTCGTCCTTTATCTTTCTTCTGCTGTGGTCGAGCTTTGAGTCTTACTCAACTTCACAACTTACAAATCAGGCAAGAACTCCTTGTTTGACTGATTCATTTTGAACTCTTTCAAGAACTTGTCAAGGTATGTAATCATTGAAAGTCTCATCAAGTATCTTGATCTATCTCTATAGATCTTGATGCTCAACAATTAGGTAGCTTTATCCAGGTCTTCGTTTCAAAAACTCTTTTGAAACAACTGTTTATGCTTTCCAGAAATTCTACATCATTGCCGATCAACAATATGTCAACCACATATGCTTACCAGAAACTCTATAGTGCTCCCACTCACTTTATTGTAAATACAAGTTTCTCATAACTTTGTATAAACTCAAAAACTTTGATCACCTCATCAAAGTGTATATTCCAAATCCAAGATGCTTGCTTCGGTTCATAGAAGGATCACTGAAGCTTGCACACCTTTTAGCATCCTTAGGACTGACAAAACCATCTGGTTGTATCTCATACAACCTTTCCTTAAGGAAGGAAACGATGTTTCGACATCCATCTGCTAAATTTCATAATTGGAAAATGTAGCAACTACTAACATAATTCCAACAGACTTTAGCATCGCTACGAGTGAGAAAGTCTCATCGTAGTCAACTCCTTGAACTTCTTGGAAACTTCTTTGCGACAAGTCGAGCTTTATAAATGGTGACATTTACCATCAACGTCTGTCATCATCTCAAAGGTCCATTTGTACTCGACGACCTGCCATCCAACGAGCAAGTCTAACAAAGTCTATACTTGGTTTTCATACATGGATCCTTTATCGGATTTCATGGACTCTAACCATTTGTCAGAATCCAGGCACATCATCGCTTCTCCACAGCTCATAGGTTCATCGTTGTCGAACAACATGACCTCCAAGACAGGGTTGCCGTACCACTTAGGAGTAGTACGCATCCTTGTCGTGCTACGAGGTTCGATAGTAACTTGATCCGAAGTTTCATGATCAATATCACTAACTTCTTCTTCAACTAACGTAGGCCTCATAGAAACATCTTCCTGGACTGCGCTACTCTCTCGTTGAAACAAAGGTTCAACAACCTCATCAAGTTCTATCTTCCTCCCACTCAATTCTTTCGAGAGAAACTTTTTCTCGAGAAAGGACCCAGTTTTAGCAACAAATATTTTATGCTTGGATCTGAGATAGAATGTTCACCCAACTGTTCTTAGGGTATTCTATGTAGATGCATTTGTCCACTTTGGGTTCGAGCTCATTACGTGAAAACATTTTCCATACAAGCGTCGCAGCCCCAAACATTAAGAAATGATAGCTTAGGTTTCTATCAAACCATAATTCACACGGTGTCATCTCAACGGATTTAGAGGGTGCCCCATTTAAAGTGAATGTAGTTGTATCTAATGCATAACCCCAAAACTATAGTAGCAAAATGATAAGAGACATCATAGCACGCACCATATCCAATAGAGCATGACTGTGACGTTCGGACACACCATCTCACTATGGTGTTCCAGGTGGTGTGAGTTGTGAAACAACTTTCACATTGTCTAAAGTTGTATGCCAAACTTGTAACTCAGATATTCACCTCCACGATCATATCGCAGACATTTTTATCTTCTTCTCACGATGATCTTAAACCTCACTCTGAATTTTCTTGATCTTTTCAAATGATTTAGACTTGTGTTTCATTAAGTAAATATACACCATATCTACTCAAATCATCTATGAAGGTAAGAAAATAACGATATCCACCGCATGCTACGAGACTCATTGGATTGCATACATCAACATGTATTATTTCCAATAAATAACTTGCCCGCTCCATCAAACTGGAAAACGGTGTCCTTAGTCATCTTGCCCAAGAGGCATGGCTTGCATGTCTCAACCAATTAGAAATCGAATGAGTCCAAAGATCCATCAACATGGAGTTTCTTCATGCGATTTATATGAATATGACATTTAGAGGCTGTGCCACAAGTATGTGGTACTATCATTAGTAACTTTGTATATTTTTGCATCAATGTTATGAACATGTGTATTACTACGATCAAGATTCAACAAACCATTCTCACTGGGTGCATGACCATTGAAGGTATTATTCATGTAAACAGAATAACCATTATTCTCTAACTTAAATGAATAACCGTGTTGCAATAAACACGATCTAATCACGTTCATGCTCACCTCAGAACACCAAATAATATTTATTTAGGTTCGTCACTAATCCTGAAGGTAGAGAGAGCGTGCGATGTTGATCACATCAACCTTTGGAAACATTTCCAACACACATCGTCACCTCACCCTTAGCTAGGTCTCCATTTATTCCGTAGCTTTTATTTCGAGTTACTAACATTTAGTAACCGAACCGGTATCCAATACCCAAATGCTACTAGGAGTACTAGCAAGGTACACATCGGTAACACGTATGTCGACGTTCCCAGCCTTCTTATCTACCAAGTAGCTAGGGTTGTTCCGCTTCAGCGACCATTCTCCTCATAATCAAAGCACTTAGTCTCGAGTTTGGGTTCAACTTTGGGTTGCTTCACTAGAGCAGCAACTAACTTGCCATCCATGAAGTTTCCCTCCTTGCCCTTGCCCTTCTCAAAACTAGTGGTTTTACGAACCATCAACACTTCACGCTCCTTCTTGATTTCTACCTTTGCGGTGTCAAACATCGTGAACAGCTCAGGGATCATTATTTCTATCCATGGCATTTTATAGTTCATCACCAAGTTCTAGTAGCTTAGTGACAGTGACTTGGAGAACTATATCAATCACTATCTTATCTGCAAGGTCAACTCCCACTCGATTCAAGCGATTGTAGCACCCAGACAATCTGAGCACATGCTCAACGCTTGAGGTATTCTCTTTCATCTTGCAGGCAAAGAATCTTGTTGGATATCTCATATCTCGCAACATGGGCACTAGCCTGAGATCCTAATTTCAGCTCTTAGAACATCTCATATGTTCCGTGACGCTCAAAATGTTTCGGAACCTCAATTCTAAGTCGTAATGCATGACGCACTAAACTATCAAGTAGTCATCTGAACGTGCCTGTCAGATGTTCACAACATCTACAGACGACACTAGAGGGGTTGGCACACTAAGCGGTGCATTAAGGACATAAGCCTTCTGTGCAGCAATGAGGACAATCCTCAGATCATGGACCCAGTCCACAATATTGCTACCATCATCCTTCAACTCTATCTCTCTAGGAACATATAAAAATACAAGGGAGCTACAGCGCAAGCAAGTAATCTATAACATAACTTGCAAAGACACTACTGACTATGTTCATGATAATGAGTTTAATTAATCATATTACTGAAGAACTCCCACTCAAATTGACATCCCTCCGGTCATTCGAGTGATACATGATCCAAATTCACCTACTCAAGTCCGATCATCACGTGAGTTGAGGTGGTTTCAATGGTGAACATCATCATGTTAATCATCTCTACTATATGACTCATGTTTGACCTTTCGGTCTCTTGTGTTCCGAGGCCATGTCTGTGCATGCTAGGCTCGTCAAGTTTAACCCGAGTGTTCTACACGTGCAACACTGGCTTGTACCCGTTGTATGTGAACGTAGAGTCTATCACACCCGATCATCACGTGGTGTCTCTACACGACGATCTTTCGCAACGGTGCACACTCGGGGAGAACACAATTCATCCTGAAATTTAAGTGAGGGGTCACCTTATAATGCTACCATCGTCCTAAGCAAAACAAGGTGCATAAAAGGATTAACATCACATGCAAATTATAAGTGACCTGATGTGTCCATGAACTTGTGCTTTTGATCTCCATCTTGAAAGCACCGGCATGATCTCCATCGTCACAGGCATGACACCATGATCTGCATCATCTTGATCTCCATCAACGTGTCGCCATCGGGGTTGTCGCGCCCACCATGCTTCTACTATTATTGCTACCGTTTAGCGATAAAGTAAAGCATTACATAGAGCTTAATGATTGACACGTAGGTCATACAATAATTAAACACAACCCTATGGCTCGTGCCGGTTGCCGTACTCATCGACATGCAAGTCGTGATATTCTATACAAAACATGATCATCTCATACATCACATATATCTCATCATGTAATTGGCCATATCACATCACAACAGACCCTGCAAAAACAAGTTAGACGTCCTCTAATTCTTGTTGCATATTTTATGTGGGTGCTACGGGTATCTAGCAAGAACAATTCTCACCTACGCAAAACCACAAAGGTGACACATAAGTTGCTTTTCAACCTTCTCAAGGATCGCCTTTGTCGAATCCGATCCAACTAAAGTAGGAGAAACAGACACCCGCCAGCCATCTTTGTGCAACGAGGTTACACGTCAGTCGATGGAACCGGTCTCTCGTAAGTGTACGAGTAACGTTGGTCCGGGCCGCTTCATCCCAGAATACTGCTGAACCAAAACGAGACCAAGGGAGGAAGCAATGTAAGCATCAACGCCCACAAACTCTTTGTGTTCTACTCGAGATCTCATCTACACATAGACCTAGCTCATGATGCCACTGTTCGGGAACATTGCATGGGAAACAAAAAATTTCCTACGCGCACGCAAGATCTATCCACGGTGATGAGGATCTACGAGAGGGAGAGTGGATCTACATACCCTTGTAGATCGCTAACCGGGAAGCGTTAAGAAATGCGGTTGATGTAGTCGAACGTGTTCGCGATCGAAATCACCGAGCGTCCCGCGATCCCATCATGAGCCGTCGCGCAATATCATCACGATCCATCCCGCGATCTCATCACGATCCGCCCTGCGATCCAATCACGAATCGTTTCGCGATCTTGATCATGGTCCTTCCGATCTAGCACCAAACAGACAACACCTCCGTGTTCAGCACACGTACAGCTCGATGACGATCTCCGCCTTCTTGATCCAGCAAGAGGGAGCGGAGAGGTAGATGAGTTCTTTGGAAGCACGACGGTGTTGCGGCGATGGTGGTGGAGCTATTGCAGCAGGGCTTCGCCTAAGCACCGTTGAGAACCGATCTAGAGGAGAAACTACGATCTTGAGGAGAGACAACACAAGGCTGTTTTTCTGTGTCTCAAAACCCTCAAAACCTCTACTATATATGGGAGGAGAGAGGGTGGAGGCTGGTGCACAAGGGCCAGCCCTTTGTCCTCTTGTGCAAGGAGGAGAGGAGGAATCCTCCTCCAATCCTTGTAGGACTAGGACTCCTTCCTTATTTAGCCTTTTTGCCTTTTTCCACCTTTTTCTCTTTGGGCTTTTCTTCCCAGTCGCATGGGCCCTTTGTGGGACTTCCACCAGCCCACTAAGGGCTGGTATTCATCCTCCCACAACCCATGTAGCCTCTTGGGTCGAAATACCCCTCCCGATGGTCCCCTGGTACACTACCGGCACTCCCGGTACACTACCGATGAGCCCGAAAGTTTTCCGGCGACCAAAACAGGACATCCTATATATCAATATTTACCTATGAACCATTCCGGAGCTCCTCGTGGCATCCGACATCTCATTCGGGACTCCAAACAACCTTTGGCCACCACCATACATAACTCTATACTACCGAAACGTCACCGAACCTTAAGTGTGCAGACCCTGCGAGTTCGAGAACTATGTAGACATGACCGAGAAGCCTCTACGGTCAATAACCTATAGAGGGACCTAGATTCCCATATTGGTTCCTACATATTCTACGAAGATCTTTATCGGTCGAACCTCTATGTCAAGGATTCAGTTAATCCCGCATGATGTTCCCTTTGTTCTTCGTTATGTTACTTGCCCGAGATTCGATCGTTGGTATCCTCATACCTAGTTCACGCTTGTTACCGGCAAGTCTCTTTACTCGTTCCATAATACAAGATCCTGTGGATAACACTTAGTCACATTGCTTGCAAGGATTATTGTGATGTTGTATTACCGAGTGGGCCCTGAGATACCTCTCCGTCACACGGAGTAACAAATCCCAGTCTTAATCCATGCAAACCTAACAAAGGCCCTCGAAGATACCTTTATAGTACCTTTATAGTCACCCATTTATGTTGCGATGTTTGATACACACAAGGTACTCCTCTGGTGTCAGTGAGTTGCATGATCTCATGGTCATAGGAACAAATACTTGACATGTAGAAAATAGTAGTAATAAACTGACACGATCATATGCTACGTTTGTAGTTTGGGTCTCGTCCATCACATCATTCTCTTAATGATATCATCCCGTTACCAAATGACATCTCATGTCCATGACTAGGAAACCATAGCCATCTTTGATCAACGAGCTAGTCTATTAGAGGCATACTAGGGACATGGTGTTGTCTATGTATCCACACATGTATCTGAGTTTCCGATCAACACAATTATAGCATGGATAATAAACGATTATCATGAACAAGGAAATATGATAATAACCAATTTATTATTGCCTCTAGGGCATATTTCCAACACCTGGAAGGCTGCACGTACTCTTCCGACGACAGAGTGTCCACGAGCGCCAAGGGGACCATGTTCTTCGACTGTATGCTTGGAGCCTTGGAGCAGCTTCACTCCGACCGAGTATCCTACCTGGACAGCGAATTGCGCAAGCTCTGCCAGGCCATTCTCTGCAAGGTGCTCGTCAAGGTGGCACACAAGGACCCCGATATCAACTTCTCCAATGTCCTCGATCGCTTGCTGAACAGCGTAGACGTCAAGGCTCTTGAGGAACTTGTCGCGTCCATCGTCGACAAGGTAAGCCAGGTCAAACGGTCGAAGGCGATCGCCGGGATTAGATGCCTTACTCCTCGCCGCCATCCATACCAAGAACAGTTCAGTTTATGTTAGAATCTTGGCAAGGCCGATGTAATATTGCTTGTTATGATTTGAACAACTGTTATGTTATCCTGCTTGTTCGACTTCTCTTTGTATGACTTCACCCTGCGCTTGATTGGAAACTTGCCGGCACGCACACCCCTGCCACGAGTGCTAGGTGCGGGACTTTAGCAGCCTGCTGGTGGGGCTACCGTAGGCAAGAGACCCTGGTGTTTTCAGTGCTGCCACCTAGACTATTGAGCGGACTCGAAACAGAATAGGGACGCAACCAATCGCAACAAGGTTCCTTCGCATGAAGATTTTCCGTATAGAAGTCGAAATCGCCCAAGAAAAAACAACTCCACAACAAGAATTCACTGGGGTTTTGCAACTTATCTTTTTGTTGTCGTACTCCTTACGACAAGATTTTTTTGGCACGTCGCACGTAGGTATCCGTACCACCATCCCCCCTGGGAAAGCTGCATGTGAGGTAAGTTTCTGTCCTTTGAGAAAAAGAAAGAAGATAAAATATGGATGTGGAACCTTGGTGGTCCGTTAGCTCTTGCCAGGAGTAAGTGTAATGCAATATCTCGGATAAACATGCACATAATTAAACATGAGAATTAATCAAGATTTGCGGAACAACTAGCTTTACTCAACTACGCACAGGGTCGGCGCCTGGATTCGTACCAAGGATTACATGCTTCAGTGGCAAGACTTGTACAAAAGGTGGTTGCTAGGAGGCTCGGCAACCATGCCTCATGGGTAGAACTTGCGAAGATGTTTGAAATTCTAGGAGTTGCTCACTGGAATGCCATCTTTAGTCTCTAGGCAGACTGCACCAGGCCTGGTGACTCGTACTACCCAAAAAGGGCGTTCTGACTTTGGCACCAACTTGTTGGAATTCTTGGCGGACTGAACTTGCCAAAGAACAAGGTTGCCTTCCTCAAGACTTTTGGCACTAACTTTGTGGCTATGATAGAGGCGCATAGCTTGCTGGTAGCGCGCAGCTCTCACAACAGCCTGAAGACGGTCTTCCTCAAGGAGCGTCGCGTCATCTTGCCGTAGCTACTCTTGTTCAAGCTCATCATAAGCGAGCACTAGAGGTGACCCGTATATGAGTTTCGTGGGGAGAACTGCCTCTGCCCTATATACGAGGGAGAAGGGTGTCTGGCCGGTAGCTCGATCTGGTGTCGTCCTAATTGACCAAAGAACCACCAGCTACTCATCAATCCAGTGCCGTCCACACTTGTGCAGCTTGTCGAAAGTTCTTGTCTTGAGGCCTCGCAGCACTTCAGCATTAGCCCTTTCCGCTTGGACATTGCCCCTTGGGTGGGCAACGGAAGCAAACCAGATTCTGCTGCCAAGGTCTTGGACATATTGCATGATGGTGCGACTCATGAACTATGTGCCATTGTAAGTGATGATCCTGTTGGGAACACCAAAGCGGCATACTAGTCCTTTGAAGAACTTGACGGCTGACTATGTTGTCAGTTTTCTCACTGCTTTCACTTCCGGCCACTTTGTGAACTTGTCGATCGCAACGTACAAGTACCCAAAGCCCCCGACAGTGCGAGGGAAGGGGCCCAAGATGTCGATCCCCCAGACCAAAAACAGCCAGGACAGAGGGATTGTTTGAAGGGCTTGAGCTAGTTGACGTAATTTCTTCGAATGAAACTAGCATGCTTCACACTTGGTTACTAACGCAGTTGCATCCTGGAGAGCAATGGGCCAAAATAAACCTTGCTGGAATGCCTTTCCGGCAAGTGCTCTTTGATCCTATGTGGGAGCTACATATGCCCCCGTGTATCTCTGCCAACAGCTCCAATCCATCCTCCCGAGAAAAGCACTTGAGTTTCATGCCATTCGGTCTCTCTGTGTATAGGTTGTTGTCTACGAACTGGTACATATTAGACCGGCGGGCTACTTTCTCAACTTCCTCTTGTTCGTCAGGGACTTCTCCTGTCTGAAGGAAATAGATGATGTGAAGTGCCCATGCTGGAGCCTGGGGCTCGACAACAAGGACTAAAGGCATATCCTCTGCTAGGGAAGCATTTGTCTCAATGGCAAGGGCCTGAGGCCCCGCCGGAGCCTGCTGCACCCGGCTAGCCTAGCGGGAGCAGGTGCTTCCACGGCAAGAGCTGGAGGCTCCGCCGGAGCACGACGCTCATCGGCAAGCCTGACGGTGTCCCCGGCAACCTCCTTGTCGACGGCTTCTGGGAGCTCTGCCAAAAAATACCTGCCAGAAGCCAACTTCCTTCTTTAATCTTGTCCAGTTCATGGTGTCACTGAGGGTTGAGTTAGTCGGAGGACGAAAGTTCCTGGTTCCACATGCAACTTAAGGGCAACACACTTTGACAGGCCATCAGCAACGCTGTTCTCAGCACGTGGAATATGCTCCATTTGTAGGCCGTCAAAACGTTCTTCCAACTTCCTCACTTCATCTACATAAGCTTCCATCAACGGACTCTGGTAATCTTTGTTTACTTGCCTGACGATAAGCTGAGAATCACCCCTGACAATAAGCTTCTTGATCCCAAGGTCTGCCACGATCCTGAGACCGGCAAGCAGTCCTTCGTACTCAGTAGTATTGTTCGTTGATCTCTCCCGGGGAAAATGCATCTGAATCACGTATTTAAGGCGCTCTCCGGTGGGTGTGACAAGGAGCACTCCGGCACCAGCGCCTTGCAGTGAGAGAGCCCCATCAAAATACATGACCCACTCTTGATTGGTTTCCTTGCCGGGGAGAGTTGACTCTGGAACTTCTTCATCTGGCGTCGGGGTCCATTCTGCTATGAACTCCGCCAGGGCTCTTCTCTGAATGGTCGAAGTGCTTTTAAACTTGGGACCAAAGCTTGACAGTTCCAAAGCCCACTCTACAATCCTGCCGGTAACTTCTCGGTTCTGCAAGATCCACTGAAGCGGGAAGCGAGTGACAACGGAGATCTCATGTGCTTGGAAGTAATGGCACAACTTCCTTGAGGCCATATGAAGGCTGAAGAGCAAATTTTGTAGCCATAATATCTTGACCTAGCCCCATGCAACAAGGAGCTCACAAAATAGACTGGGTGCTGCACCACTTTCTTCTGGATTGTCTCATTCAACTGCGCAGATCCTTCCCTGTCGGCACCAGACCCTGCCGGGGAATGTCCTGGCTTGTCACTTGGGAGTCCTGCCGCTGCCGCTGTTTCATCATCAACTTCTCTTTCAAGCACTAGTGTAGCACTCACCACTTGATTTGGTGCCGCTAGATATAGCAGCAACGGTTCTTGTGGTTTTGGCACGACTAGGACTGGCAAAGAGGAGAGGTACTTCTTCAAATCCTGTAGCGCTGCCTCCGATTTTGGAGTCCATTTCATTGGACCCGCCTTCTTCAAGATTTTGAAAAAGGGCAGGCCGTGCTCAACAGATTTTGAGATCAACCTACTCAGAGAAGCAACACATCCGGCAGGACGGCGCACATCTTTGACACATCTTGGTTCTTCAATTTTCTCAATTGCTTTGATTTTGTCTGGATTTGCTTCAATTGCTCGTTGAGATACAAAGGACCCGAGAAGCTTGCCGGATGGGACGCTGAACACACATTTCTCACAATTGAGCTTCATGTTGATCTTGCACATATTTGCAAATACCTCTTCTAGGTATGATATGAGCATAGCCTTGTCCTTGGTTTTGACCACTATATCATCCATATAAGCCTCCATATTTCTATGTAGCTGTGGCTCAAAACCAATCTGGACTGCTCTTGCAAATGTAGAACCAACACTTTTCAACCCGAAAGGCATACACAAAAATCAATACGTACCACATAGGGTGATAAATGCGGTCTTCTCCTCGTCTTGCACGACCTTGCCCTTGCACTTTTTGTTCCGCCGCCAGCCCTTCTTTGCCGGGGTGGCGGTGTCTTCATCCTCAGAGTCGACCCCTGCGCCAGCGTTTTCTCCGGGGAGTCTCCTCCCTTCTTCAGCCCGAGCACATTTGTCTGCCAGAGCATAAAGCTCGGCAACATCCCTGATCCTGTTCACCGCCAGCTCTTTCCGCATCCTGCGCTTGTGCACGTTCTGATGGAACACAATGATAACAACGGCAAGATGAACATCTGGTATGTTGTGGAGCACGTGGTTGAACCTTTCGATGTACTTGCGCAAAGTTTCGCCCTCCTTCTGAGGGATGCTGTGCAAATCAGTTTCTTGACCAGGAGCTTTGTGGCCTCTGATAAAAGCGCCAACAAACTCATGGAACAAGTCTGCCCAGGAGGCGATGGAATTCTCCGACACATGCATCAACCATGACATGCCGTTGGGCTTGAGCACCAACGGGAAGTAGTTGGCGAGTATCTTGTCATCGCGACCCCCGACAGCTTGCACCGCAATGGTGTAGATGCTCGGGAATTCTGACGCGTGAGTCTTGCCGTCATACTTCTTCGGGACCTCTGGCTTGAACATGCAGGAGTTGGGCAACTGGACTTGCCGCAGCTAACGGGTAAACGCTGGACAACCCACCTCATAAGGTAGGCTGACAGGATACCCTGGCGTAGACTTGTCTACAGTGAGCCCCGCGCGCCTATCAGATTGAAGGCGCGCTTCCCGCCGCCGCTCGATTGCAATTCCAGCATCTTCCTTGCCTCTTTCCCAAAGAACTTGACGCTGGTCACGGCGTGTCCGTGGGTCAGACGACACTGTCGAGTAACCATCATAAGTATCAGTCCGTCGAGTCGATGACCGACATTGTTGCTATGGACGAGAGTGCACCGTGGTCGCACCGCCTCCGGACTTCTTACCACTGGCATGAGCTGGCTCAATGGTCCAAAACTTATATGCAAGGCTGAGGAGGCTCTGAATGTTGGCTCTCCATTCGTTGAGCTTCTCCGCTGCAGGAGGGAAGTTTAGGAGTAGCTGTGCTCGTGCCATCGCTTCTTCCGACATGGTCGGCAGCGAACGGCCCGAGGAACGCGAGGTGCTCTGACTTCTAACCGTGTTAGAAGGAGCTCCGCCACTGTCTCATGATGGCACGCCGCTCCCACTAGCATGCTGGCGACCATGTTTATCCCGCGCGTCTTGGGAGTGATGGACAAAGATTTCCCATAGGGACGTTGAGAACCGCGAGCGCCGTGGCGCGGTTCTTCGCGCGCGTCCTGGGAAGGTCACGACATAGGCGCCGGTGTGGGCATCCTAGAAGATAACCTTGCATCCCCAGAGTTTACCGTACTGCCAGCAGGCGGTACTGTTGGGGAACGTCGCATGGGAAACAAAAAATTTCCTACGCACGCGCAAACCTATCCATGGTGATGAGCATCTACGAGAGGGAGAGTGGATCTACGTACCCTTGTAGATCGCTAAGCGGGAAGCATTAAGAAATGCGGTTGGTGTAGTCGAACATCTTCGCGATCCAAATCGCCGAGCGTCCCGCGATCTCATCACGATCCGTCCCGCGATCCAATCACGATCCGTCCCGTGAACTCATCACGATCCGTCCCGCGATCTAATCACAATCCGTCTCACGATCTTGATCACGATCTGTCCCGCGAACTCATCACGATCCGTTCCGCGATCTCATCACGAACCGTCTCGCGATCTCGATCACGGTCCTTCCGATCTAGCGCCGAACGGACGGCACCTCCGCGTTCAGCACACGTGCAGCTTGATGACGATCTCCACCGTCTCGATCCAGCGAGAGGAGGTGGAGAGGAGAGAGTTCACCAGCAGCGTGACGGCGCTCCGGTGATGGTGGTGGAGCAATTCCGGCAGGGCTTCGCCTAAGCGCTGCGGAACTATGATCTAGAGGAGAAACTATACACCGGTGGAACGGGTAGCACGTGGCCGGAAATTCTGTCCAAAAACCACCCAATACACTAGTATATATAGGAGGAGAGGAGAGGAGAGGCAGCCAAGGCCTTTGGGTCGGCCGAAATAGGAGGTGGGAGCAATCCTACTTCACCTCCAATCCTAGTTGGAGTAGGATTGCCTCCTATTGGCTGATTTTCCACTTTTTGCTTTAGGACTTTCTCTCCTGCGCCATGGGCCTTTGTGGCTGTTTTCCCAGCCCACTAAGGGCTGGTTATTATGCTCCCACAGCACATGGACCTCTTGGGGTCTAAATACCCCTCCCGGAGGTCTCCCGGTACACTACCGGCACTCCCGGTACACTACCGGTACTCCCGGTACACTACTGATGAGCCCGAAACTTTTCCGGAAACCAAACTGGGACTTCCTATATATGAATCTTTACCTCCGGACCATTCCGGAGCTCCTCGTGACATCCGGGATCTCATCCGGGACTCCGAACAACCTTCGGTCACCACCATACATAACTCTACACTACCAAAACGTCACCGAACCTTAAGTGTGTAGACCCTGTGGGTTCGAGAACTATGTAGACATGACCGAGACACCTTTGCAGTCAATAACCAATGGCGGGACCTGGACGTCCACATTGGTTCCTACATATTCTACGAAGATCTTTATCGGTCGAACCTCTATGTCAAGGATTCAGTTAATCCCGTATAACGTTCCCTTTGTTCTTCGGTATGTTACTTGCCCGAGATTCGATCGTCGGTATCTCCATACCTAGTTCAACCTTGTTACCGGCAAGTCTCTTTACTCATTCCGTAATACAAGATCCCGCAACTAACAATTAGTCACATTGCTTGCAAGGCTTATTATGATGTTGCATTACTAAGTGGGCCCCGAGATACCTCTCCGTTACACGGAGTAACAAATCCCAGTCTCGATCCATGCCAACTCAACAGACACCATCGGAGATACATGTAGAGCACCTTTATAGTCACCCAGTTACGTTGCGACGTTTGATACACACAAGGCACTCCTCCGATATCCGTGAGTTGCATGATCTCATGGTCATAGGAACATATACTTGACATGCAGAAAACAGTAGCAATAAACTGACACGATCATATGCTATGTTTGTAGTTTGGGTCTTGTCCACCACATCATTCTCCTAATGATGTGATCCCGTTATCAAATGACATCTCATGTCCATGGCTAGGAAACCTTAACCATCTTTTGATCAATGAGCTAGTCTACTAGAGGCATACTAGGGACATGGTTTTGTCTATGTATCCACACATGCATTTAAGTCTCCGATCAATACAATTATAGCATGGATAATAAACGATTATCATGAACAAGGAAATATGATAATAACTAATTTATTATTGCCTCTAGGGCATATTTCCAACAGGTACAACTCCGTCATGAGACCCAGCAGCGCGGGGGTTCCCGCCACCACCATGGGCGTCTCCGCAGCGGGCGTCGCCGCTTGCTTGGCCTTGATCACCGGAGCATCGCAAAAGTTCGGAACCTCCGCCTCCTGCTCCACCCGCGTCTACGCCATCGCCTGTTTGCGCAAATATAGGGATAGTGGACGCGGATGGGCTAACCGCCATCAGGCCCTTCTTTTCGGGGGCCATGGTGATGATGAGTATGAAGGAACTGGCACGCTGGTCACCAGGACAGGTTCACACGACCTGGCCCCTACCTGGCATGCCAAAGATGTCATGGGGAACGAGCACCTATGGGATCGGAGGGATCCCTTTCGGTTCGGCGGCGCAGAAGGCTCGCACAAAGACCAGTTCTGATGAACAACACACGGGGATTTTACCCAGGTTCATGCTGCAAAGATGCGTAAAACCCTACTCCTGCTTTGTTGTATTGTGGGTGTTCTTAGGGTTCTAGCTACAGGAGCGCTATGAGCAGCTGCCATGCGTATGAGCTAGAAGGTCCCCAATCAAAAAGCCAAAAGGCTAAAAGTCCAAAAGTCCTCTACCGTATCGCCCTGGGCCTCCTTTTATACTCTGAAGGGGATCCCAACAATGGTGTACAGTGCGTACACAGGGTGTACAGAGCTACAATGCTATCATACCTAACACTGACAAAGTAGGACAGGGGCATTTAATGCACCGTGAGGCATCTTTGACTATCCATAGGACTGGACAGGAGCCCGTCCCATCGGCACTGCTTAGCCCCTCCATTGCCGACGCTGCGAAACGTGCCTAGGCGAGGCGACACATGGCTTGTGCGCTGGCGGGGACTTGCCGGGGCTTCGGCTTGTCGGGGCTTGTCGGGGCTTTGTCTTTCCTGAGGGTCTGATAGCCACCCCTACAAGGTCTTGCCGGGGGTCTTGATTCTTCTATGTTTGTACCTGGCAACTCCCTGCCGGGCCTCGTCGCCAAGGTGGCTACTACTGCCCGTGCACGAGTAAGGGGAACTGCAAGATGATGAATGGCAGTGCAGGGCTCGAAGTGTTATCACCAAGCTTGCAGAAGATAACGTAAAGCTAAAGAACAAATTGACTAATTTGGAGTGCAATCACTATGATGAAGCAAGAAAAAATCAAACACAGGCAACAGATGAAAGCAAGAGACAAGAAGTAACTAGCATGTGTAGTTGTAGTTGCAGCATTAGGCATCTTCTATGCGCTGGTTGTAATGATCATTTGGGGTTTCGTTTGATTATTAATGGCTACATCAATAAGCAGAGCTCATCTATTGCTTACCAATTGTCCTATGTTAAATGCTTACTATTTCACACCCATTGTGTTTCATATAAGCGTGTGTAGTTAAAAAATGCATCTAGCAAACTGTGTGAACTCCTAAACTGTACACATGTGAAACATTTGGCATACTGAGAACTCCACAATAGCGGGAATTTAGAGCGATTAACCGTGTGCACACAATTATGGTTGATTATATCAGAATTCTAACCGCCTGTCAAGGTGCCAATATAATCCATCAATCCCCCACTCCAATAGCCATTTGTCTTCACACCATGCTTTAGTTGCCACCATCTTCATCATCCCAGCCAGCCACTCTACACTTCCATGCACTCTGCAATCTCGCTTTCTCGCCAGTTGTTTAGTTACGTAGTATAGCAATGTCGAGCGATAGCGAGGACGGCATTTCCGCTAGTCTGGGGTCAACAAGAGAATCATCACACATGTCTACCATGAGTCTGGCATCAAGACCTGACCTCCATTTTACCCAGTTCATGAAAGGGCCGCTGCCGCTAGAGTCATCAGACCACGGCCAGACGGATGAGGAGCTGCCGAAGGACGAAGAAGACAAGAACAATGAGGACGAGGAGGAGTTTTCGGATAAGGAGGAGGACGCCGAGGAGTCTCCGAACGACGAAGAAGACGACGACGATGATGATGAGGAGGAATGGTCAAACAGGGAGAACAACGACGATGGCGATGAAAATCCAGCGGTCAGCGGCAAGAAGCGTCCACATCAAGACGATGGCATGGGGCCATCTAACAACAACAATAAGAAGTAAAATAGACCGTAATCCTTAAAGCGGTTATTGCTTGCTCATATTTATTCCTTAACTTTGTCTACCTTCTCGATCTCATTGCAAACAGTTAAGAATACAGATTCGTTAGTGATCATTCACAATATTGCACATATTTGGTTTCTTGAATTGTGTGCCATGTCGAGCACACAATTTAGAACAACAAATCATATGCATTGTCCAGAATTTTAGCACACAGTTCTAATTATCGAACTATTTGTAGCCTATCACAAACACCTTGTTACGCCGCACCGTTTGTGTTCTTACGTATCATCGCACACAATTCATATGAGGGACCTGTATGTAATACATCACACACATCTATATTTGATTAAACATTTGTGCCATTTCGGCTCATCACAAACAGTCTTAAAAGTGAACTATATGTCGTAGATAACACATGCAAATATTTTTCGAATCGTATTTGATGGATCCTACATTGCACACAGTTCGTGTCATTGGCAACGGAGCTTGAACTATACTGTTTGCGATTCATGCATCGCACATAGTTTTGTCGAAGGGTCTCTGATTGCAGTGTCGCGTTAGCAGCATTGTGCAGTAGTGATCTTCTATCTTTTTCATTAAGGTCTACCCGGCAGATGTCAAAGAGGAGATTAAGCAAATTCTAGAGGTCCCGAATGAAACACTCCTTGACAAATATTTGGGTATGCCTAGCGATGTAGACAGCTCAAAGAATGGGGCTTTCAAGTATTTACGTGACAAAGACGGTAACAAGATAAAAGGATGGATGAAAACTTGTTGTTGGCAGCGGGAAAGGATGTCCCTATAAAAAGTGTTGCCCAAGCAGTTCTAGTGTACTCCATGTCTTGTTTTCTTCTTCCTAGTGGTCTCTGTGTGCATATCAATTCTCTTATCAGGATGTTTTGGTGGGGAAGCAATGAAGGGGAAAGAAAAGTGAGCTGGTGTGATAGCCTGGCTTATTAGGGATGATAGACTACTTATATCAATAGGAAATTCCTTCTTTTCCGGGAGCCCATTCAAATACAACCCCCAGGTTAAGCGTGCTTGGCCTGAAGTAGTTCTAGGATGGGCGACCGACCGGGAAGTTGGTCCCGGGTGCGCATGAGTGAGGACAAAGTGCGCAGAAAAGACTAGTATTGATCTGTGAGGCCAGTCAAGATCCCGCCAGGAGTAACGACCACCGACGGGTGTGTCCAGGGCGTTACAAGTTGGTATCAGAGCCGACCCTCGCGGTTACATGGATGTTTGCCGACAGGTGCGCGGTCATGTTGTTCATGAAGTTTGTGACCCGTCGTGGCACACAGAATGACACATGTATTTGACTGAAAGCACAAACATTTGTGTCAAGAGGGAACGTTCCCGTGACCCGACGAGGACGTCGGTTCCTCTGAGTGGTGGTGTATGTGATAGCCTGGCTTACTAGGGATGATAGACTACTCATATCAGTAAGGAATTCCTTCTTTTCCGGGATCCCATTCAAATAGAATCCCCAGGTTAAGCGTGCTTTTCTTGGAGTAGTTTTAGGATGGGTGACCGAACGGGAAGTTGGTCCCGGGTACGCATGAGTGAGGACAAAGTGCGCAGAAAAGACTAGTATTGATCTGTGAGGCCAGTCAAGATCCCGCCAGGAGTAACGACCACCGGCGGGTGTGTCCGGGGCATTACAACTGGGTCTCGTAGGAAGTAATGAAGAGACCAAAGTATATGGGAGGACTTGGTTTCCGGGATATAGAGCTGTTCAATCTTGCACTGTTGGAAAGACAAGCGTGGCGCATATTGCAGGACCCAACTTCTCTCAGTGCAAGAATCCTAAAAGCAAAATACTATCCTCAAACAGATTTCCTACAGGCCAAGTTGGGAACCTCTCCTTCTCTGATCTGGTAGGCCATCATCGAAGGGAAAGGCATACTAATGCAGGGCTTTATCAGAAGAGTGGGAATGGTGCAACAACACACATTTGCCAAGACAACTGGTTACCTCGTGAATACAACTTGAGACCCATAACTAGTCGAACGCAAAACCCTCCTCAATTGTGAGTGAACTGATAAATCACAATGCAGGTGATTGGAATAGGGAACTAGTAAGAAACACGTTCATTCAGTTTGATGCTGACGCGATATTATTTATCCCAATATGTACTAGACAACTAGATGATTTTTGGGCCTGGAATCCCGATTCGAGGGGCGTCTTCCCCGTTTGTTCTACATACCGGATGCTGGTGACTACAAAACTCTGACAAGAGGCGTGGTTAGAAGGACGAGGTGATTCATCAGTTACTGAAAGAGAAGAAAATTCATGGTGCAAACTTTGGACGATGTAGGTGCCGTCCAAAATTAGAATATTCCTATGGAGACTAGCACAACAATCGATGCCATTTGCTGACTTGCTTCACTATCGCAATATGGCCACATCGACTCTGTGTGCGCTTTGTGGGGTCGAGGATTCATGGCTACACTCTTTGCTGGAATGTACAATGGCTAGATGTGTGAGGGCACTGGAGGATGACGAGCTTGTCACAACGCTAATTGAGACGACCGAACCAGATGTAGAATAGTGATTATTAAGCAAACGGGTTAGACAAAGCCCGAGATGACCTTAGACAAAGCCGTCGTTACACTCTCGGCAATCTGGCATGCACATAGGAAAGCCATACATGAGCATGAGTTTCAGAGCCCCTCCAGCACACATATTTTCGTCAACCGCCTCATATCGCATATCTCTCCGTGTCTCAACCTACTAGATAAGTATAGGAACAAGCTTCAACTCTCGATTCACACTAGACTCCTCCGCCAACGGGTTTTTGTAAGATCAAGTTCTACGGTGCAACAACAAAATCAGCAAGGCGTGGTTTAGTGGGCGTCGTTGTTAGGGCCGCTAGCGGTTCTTATATGGGGGCGTCGGCAATCTCTTTTGGGAGCGTCTCGGATCTGGCCTCCCTAGAAGCTCTAGCATGTAGGGAGGCACTTGCTTTGGCAATGGACCTTATGTAACAAAATATCATCGTCTCGTCCAATTGCAAAGAAGTTGTCTTTAACATATCACATGGAACGGGTGGAAAGTATGCTCACATTATCCAGGAGATAAAGTTAATGGCTTCAGAATTTCAGTCTTGTTCTTTCATTTTGGAACATATAACTTCGAATATCGAGGCACATAGCCTCGCTAGACACGTGCTTAATCTCCCTATGGGACGCCATGTTTGACTCCTCCAACCTCGAGAACTAGGTTGTATTCCTCAGAACATTATTGAGTAATAAAGTGTGTGTTTATCCTAAAAAACCCATCTCGCCTAGAAAAAATCCATCGATCAGAGGACACAACCGGCAACACCGCCAAGTTCCCCTGTTCATTGCTCACTGCGCGTGAACTGAGCCACCAACCATCGGATCGACATCGCATGACAGCCAGGGCTTAGAGATTTTGTCACCTGATTGGCGATCGACCGCAAGTACGTGTCGCGACTACTATGGTGCGGGCGTGCATAACGAATCCCTCTCTAAACCCTGATCCCTTGGCCCATTTTTGGTTCTGAACTTTCTAATCTCCGGCGGGATTTGCAAGAATCAATTCAATTTCAAAGCCACAACCCGACGAAAATTACGGAAGGTATAATTGCTAATTATATGCACTAACCTAGTAAACCTTTGACCCCCAAAATTGGTCTCTCTCCTCTCATGCCAATTCATAGTGACCTGTTCTAACTAAATTTATCTACCACTGTCAAACTAAATTCACGCAGGTAGTCAGGAAGGGGCTCGGTTTTTTTTCAAACTGGCTACAGTACTACATGTGCAACTTCCATTAACATATACTGCTTCACTTGTGCAGCTTCCATTAACATGTACTACTACTTGCTCTGGATTTAGTCTTGTACTTATTTCTATTTAATTATAGTGAAACTAGAGACTTGTTTGCAGTTAATTATGAATTGCTTAGACATGATAATTTAAAATTTTCCATTTGAATTTGTAATGTGGGAATGTTTATTATGAATTTTTTATAGTGAGCATTATCTATAAATATTAGTACTCTAAAAATCAAGCAATTATATTTTTCAGGTTTAAAACATGAACTATATTAGAAAATAAGCTAAGAAGCAAGATGAAAAAAAATACTTGGATGATTGCTTGGTGACATTAATTGAAAGGGAATTCTTCTTTCAAGTTAAGGACGAGGACATCGTTAGTCATTTTCAAAGCATCATGGATCACAAATTTATCCTGTAATTTGTAAGGTGTCTTATCATTTGCTATTTTCTATCCTCTATATATCATAGATTTTTCTGCCATATGTTCAACAAATTTTACTTATATATGTTTAGCAATACCGAGTTATGATCAATTTTTATCAATATAATATATTATGTGATATCTTTTATATAGTTTAGAACTACTACAATATGCTGCTATAATCGGTTATACGCGCCAAAAGGAGGGATACAGGCTTCCAAATAAGTTTTCAAATTTTGAATACACAATCCTCAATTCCTAGGCCCGCCCCTGGCTACCTCAGGCCTAAACATGGACCGAAAGTGGGCTGCCATTTAATTGCGTCAGCCGGGTCTTGAACTCAACACCTCTTGGCTCTAATACCATGTAGAAGGGAATAGAGAGGGATTGATGGAATAATTGTTTTATTGTACATGATCAACTTGGAGTACAAGACAAAATAGGAACAAATTCTAGTCTATCCCATACTTTATAATAATCATGTTACTCAACATCCCCTGCAGTCACAACGGTACGACTCAAACGGTGAGATTGGAGAAGAATCCAAAGGTAAGCCGACGGACATCCCCCTAGACAGTTGTAACGGTTGATGCATCACGTAATTGTGGCTGGAGTGTATACCGACAAGGTTGCTCAAGCACGGTGGTAGCCCTTTGTGTCGATGTCAAGGTAGCTGAGAACGTAGAGTGGTGTAGCCGTCCTCGAGGTAGCCATGCGAAGAATGTCGTGGTGGATGTCGAGTCAGGGGTGGCCGGTGTCAAGGTAGTCACCGTGCAGCTGCGAGTGGAAGGAGGCGCCAAGTTAGTTATCGACGTAGTGGTGTCGAAGTAGTGGTGCGCCGAAAAGAAGACGTAGTGGTGCGTCGGGTTTGCCAAGCCCGGGGACACATCATGGGTGAAGTCACACATCGATGTTTCCAGCACCGGGCATTTGTAGACAAGACCTGCACAAACTGGTATGCCATGTTGAGGAGGCTAGCAAAGAAGGACTTGAGGATGACTGCGATGCAAATCTGCAGGGTACGATGTTTCACACAGTGGTTGAAGTAGATGATGAAGTTGATCAAGACGACGACGATGACGCTGGAGATGAGATGCTGCTGGACGGAGATGAAGGGGAAGGACGGGCGGTGGAGCTCGGGTGAGCGAGCTAAGTGGCGCCGAAGAAGAGCGGTGGCCGCAGTCTGGCGGCGGCAGCTGGTTAGGAGCACGGAGGTGATGCTCGAAGTAGGCGAGGAAGAAATCGAAAGTGTGACGAAGACCGGACCAGACAGTGCCATTCCTACGCTGAGGGAGTCGGGCGGTGCATGCCATATAGAAGTCAATGCGTGGGGACGGTAGAGTAGACCGAAGGTGCAATGCAGCGGCAGCAGGGAGGTCGGGGGGGGGGGGTGTGAAGACCCCATAGCAGCGACGTTGATCCCATGTCGCCGCTCTACAACCAGAAAGGGCGACACACACTACTACAAGATGTTGCTGACATGACACATCAATCAGAGACGCTTCGATGAAACTATGTGCGATGCATGACTCGCAAACGGTATAGTGCAAGCTCCGTCGCTAATGGCACGAACTTTGTGCTAAGGTGGATCCAACAAATACGATTTAGAAAGTAGTTGCGTGTGCGATCCATGGTAGACAGTTTGTTCTTATGAACCGTTTGTGATTAGCAACGATACTAGAAATGGTTACCAAAACTACATACGTGTGCGAAGTACGGCATATAGTTCACTCGGATAATCTGTGTACGCTGATACAACAAAACACAAACAATTCGGCATAACAAGATGTGTGCTATATACAACAAACAAGTGAGTAATGAGAATCATGTGCGAACACCAGTTATAACACAGACGATTGGTGCTAATAACCTGTGTGAGCTGTGGGGAAATTTTTGCTGGTATACAACTATCAGTGATTGATGAAATCATCACCGATGGGTTTCGTAGTTTTCTCCATGTGTACTGTGATTTACTCTGTCTGCACAACATAAATGTTGCACTTACAGAACCACAACATATGTACTTATAAGAACATGATTGCATAAACAAAATAGAACACAATGCAATTTCAAATATTGTCTGACAAATACCGGTAATATTACAAGGTTCAAATTCTAGCATAACGAGGCCCAAATTCAAAGATTACAATTTACAAACTGACATTAGAAATCAAATCCAATCTTCAGTATCTAAGGGATCAAATATTTCTGCGAAGGGGTCATCCACCAAGAAGTCATATATCGGCTTGATAGAATCGCTTCCAGATAATCTGTCATATGAACTTCGAAAGTGAAAATCAGCTTATGCAGAGCCTTTTCCATTCCGATGTAGACGCCTCCGCTAGTCAATAAACCATCCATTGTGGCGCACTAAATATAGAGCTAACCTCATTACCTTGAGCACCCTTGCTTTCTAAACAAAGAAACTAGCAAATTGAATCTCTAGATTGGTGCCTCGGTACTCGTTCAAAGTAATTTTCGTGAGATGGAATTCAAGGCATTCGCTGGGATTGTTATATTGCGCCACCTTTTCTACACCAACTCCTTCTTGTATCTACAAAGGAAGACAACATATCAGTGATTAGATGCAGTATAGAACACTATGGGCCTCTTTGATTTGCATGATTTATAAAATACACTAATAGATTGGCATGCTATCTTCGATCGTTAATGATTGACATCTCAACAAAAGGTATAATACACATTTCATTGTAATTATTGGTAAAAGTACCAACAAATTGAACTCTGTTGTGGTTAAGAGTTAACATGAAAGGAACATCATCTCGACATAGAACTTCTCCGCGCACGGAAAGCATATAAGGAACTTAACAACTTCAGCCAAATTGAAGCCGATAGATTGTAGTGCCAAGATCTTCACTTTTCGCAGAGACAATGCGAGGCTTCTGGGAATCATTTTTTGGATGACAGCCGAACATAGAGAAAAAAAAATTAGATAAAATGTGAGGTTCAATATTAAGAATGAGAAGAAGATTGTTGTACCTGAACATGTATGGATCCAGTTGTAACAAGTTTAGAGAATTCAGCATACGAATACCCCAACACTATCAATTTCGGTGCGCCAATGACCCTGGTTCTTCTTCGACCTTCTTTATCAAGTATGAACAATCTCTCTAGGAAAGGCGCATTCTCAATGACCATATCATGAAACTCCCCAACTGACAACGTGTTGCAGCACTATCCATGCACATAAATCGTACGGAGATTCGTCATAGCGATGTGGAGGCTACTTCACCCAAACATCATCTGAAGACGAAGGTACTCGAGCTTCGTACAGCTCCCGAGAAAGCGCTCCAAATCCGACTTCGAGATGTTGATGCAAATGAGCTTGATGTGCTTCAGTTTAGGGAGATGAATAGTGTGCGCGACATTAATCTTGGGGAAAAGGCACCGCGTGAACGTAGCACGGCGCAGCGTGGTCGCGAGGCGGAGGACGGACGGAGGCAGCGAGCGCCCATGTCTAGGATCAAATTGAGCTCCTCGATCTGATCTAGGGTGGGGGAATAGAACCAGTCGTGAAACTTGGGTTCGGCCTTGCAGTTTGAATGGAAAGTGTCGATTGCAAGGCGTCTAACGGGCGTTGTGTGCATGGCGAGGCTGTGGGACAATGCATCCAAGCGTTTGTGATCCCCACTAGAGAGCTTGTCGTCTCGAGGAGGCCAATGGGGTGGAGTGCCATAGGGGGCGCCACCGCCTGGAGAGGATGGTGGTCTGCACGACAGATTTGATGGGGAGGAGGGGCATGATGGTTACCAACATCTCATCGGGGATGCTGCTGATGAAGTCCACACTCGCTAGAGGCTCGTGTGGTTCATACTGCCCCCCTCGCTTGTTGGCCGCCTCGTCGTCCATCGAAAAAGGAGGAGATCCATGGCGGCGGCCCAAATAGATAAGACTGGAGGAGAAGGTGTAGCACTAATGGAGAACTTGGGAGAGAATAGGGATTTGGGTGGAAGTCCGATGTCCGATGGCTTGATTCCCAGTGAGCCAGTTGCGCCTATGTGAAGGATTGCTCGCACGCATCCCTCTGAGCCTGCATGGAGGACTGCTCGCATGCGTCCCGTCTAATCAAGCCTGCACCCACAGCACACGCAGGGCCCACCTCTCATAGAGGCAGGGCCACGCATCTACTCGATGAGCCCGTTCCCAAACGGTTCCTAAAACGCATAAAGTGTTTGGTACTTGGGAACTAAAACTAGAGCTTCTTTCCTTTCATATTCCAAATTAACACGCGCTATTTTTTCCGCAAATCAGTTCACACCTACAAACCTAAACGTGTTCTCACTTAGCAGCTGTTTACTCTAGTAGGCTATAAAAACACAAACTCGTACTCGAAAATTAGCGCTCATTCTTCACCTCCGACACCAAAAAGACATGCCTTTCTTTGTTAGTTTTTCATTCCCTCTGCCATGGCCGGTAGGGTTTTTTCTTGGTCGAGCTATAACCAGGGAAGAAATACCAAAGCCGTGGAAGCAACCGAGAGGTCCCGTTGTTGCTCTGCGAAAGCGCCAGAGAGCTCCAGCTACACCACTTTGGACGCAACACGGATGTCCAGTGGTGCCACAGATGTCCGGAAGGATCCTTCGCGGAGAGGCGATGGCTCTCACAGTCACAAGCGCATTCGCCTCGGAGGCAAACTGGACGATTTGGCAGTCTTTGATTCCTCAGCCAGCGACGACATGCACGCTGAGCTAGATAGGAAGGATGCCATGATCGATGACGTGGTGAAGTTGCCAAAGAAGAGCGACGCCTCGGTTGACAGGGCGACCGGCCTCGTGGAGAAACTTATGGAGGAGAACGATGCCTGGAAGAAACTGCTCGCAAAGAAAAGTGCCTCGGAGGGGAGGTTGGAAGAACTCGTCGAGGAACTTTTGGAAGACTTGGCAAAGCTCCACATCGAGGGGGAGGGGCTGTCGTAGGAATCTGTGGAGCGTGTGAAGGAACTTCATGCATACACGATGCAGGCCATCGATGCTCTCAAGCAAAGAGCCCATGCCATAGCCGCAGTGCGGAAGATGTCGGAAGAGAGATGATAGGAGATGGAGGCGGTGGAGGCGATGAAAAAGGATATTGAGGAACTCCACGCCCAACAATCCATGAAGAATTAGATAGATTGTTTTCTTTGTCTTGCTTCTTATACCTCTTCCTTCTTATTTTGCCGTTGTGTCTTTGGGGAGTTGCCACATGTGGCATTTTCATTATCATGCATATGTAAGAAAATTATTATCTTTGCCGGTGCTACTTTGTTGTTATATTATTTTGTTTATTTGTACATGTACGCGTGTCGAAAACAGACAAAACATCAAAGTTCTCGGCTAGGCACGAACAAAACAGTGATCACAAGAAAACTAGTCCCCCATCCAGCGCATTAACCACATGATAAACAACGGGTAGGACACCATTAGTTCAGAAGTTGGGAGCAAGGAGTGGGGGGGTTGGAGGTCAAAATATCGCTTCCCGATGAGCAGGCACAGCATACTCTCACGCGTACCGTCTTGCATGCATAGTGGACAGCTCTCATGCATCCTGTCAAGCCTGCGCGGCGGACAGCTCACACGCGTCCCGTCGAGCCTACGCGACGGAAATCCCACACTCGTCCTATCATCAACCTACAGCTACACACACGGTTCTCCCATATCAACTACTCCCTTCGTTTCTTTTAATTAGCATATAAAATTTGGTCAAATTCAAAATTTGTAAATTTTTCTAGCTTTATAGAAAAATAAACAATTATTTGTAATTTAAAATCAACATTATTAGATGCATCGTCAAATTAACTTTTATACTATATAACCTTACCATTGTAGACATTGATGTGTTTTTTGTATAAATTTAGTCAAACTATGTTTAGCTTCACTTTGACCAAATCCTATATGGGAAGTAAAAGGAAACGAGGGAGTAAAAAATGGACGCGTGGCACCAAATGGTTATCATACAAGTTTTGTATGTACAAGAATTCAATAAACCAATATTATCAATGATTGCAGACGATCTATCATGCCTAAATGTTTCTAATTCATTCACATTCGTATGAAAACGGCCCATGAAAGCTCAACTGATGTATAAAAAGGGCTGAAACTATGCACTAGAGGACATGTTGAATGTAGTTTTGTCACACAAGGTGATATGTTCCCTATCGAAACCACGAAGTCGGAGCATGTACCTCTAGTTCAAAATTTGAACTACGCATATTAAATCCCTAGAAAAATCAATTAATGTATAAAAGGGGCCGATTCGATGGACTAACGACTCATTGAATGTAGTTTCACCAACAAAGGTGACATGTTCCCTATCATGACGAGCTTTGGCTTGTAAGATGCATGCCCCAATATTGGTCCGAAATTCGTCAAAAAAAAAATGCACACCGTACATGTGCCGTGGCATGACACTATGTAAGTCTCACGAATTCAAGGCGAGCTTTGGGTTCTCTCGGACTTTGAAACCAAGATTATCAATGTTTGCGGTCTGGTCACGACACCGAGATGTTTGTAATTAAGTGACCATCAGTGCATGGGATGTAAACATGGACCCAATGACATAAAATGGTTTTTAATAATCCATTTGGGTGCACTGGAGCTCATGCTTGTAATTCAAAGTTGCGTTCTTCACATTAAGTGCATGACTAGAAAACTCAAATGTCGTTTCGACCACAAAGGTGGCATGTTCCATATCGAAAACACCATGCTTGTCGTGGGAAGCTCCAATTTGTAATAGGTTTGTCCCAAACCTTATATACCATGTCCTATAAGTGTTGTGTCGACACACCAGTTTTAGTAATTTCACATTTTAGCATTGCAGTTGTATTAGCCTATGTTGCTTGTAGATAAAATATCAACGCAAAAAGAGACATCGAATGTCGTTCCCTCCATAGAGGTGACATGTTGTTCCGTATCGAAACCATGATGGTTCTTGAGAGAAGTTTTGGTGTGCAAGAGACTTCCTGCCACATTGGACAAAAAATTATCATGTTGTATAAGTGTCGTGTCATGACACGGGGGCATGTTTCAAGAATTTTAGACGAGCTGTGGATTTATGATGATTTAGTAGCCAAGTTTCTCAATGTTTGTGGCCTCGTCATAACTTTGAGATGTTTGTAATCCATTCACGTTAATTCATGGGACCTAAACAAGGAACCCAAGGACACAAATACCTTTTTTCATCCCATTTTGGTGAAACTAAGCATGTTCTTTTAGTTCAAATTTGAATTATCCATATTAAATGTCTACAAACTTGATTAGTGTAGTATACGAAAAGGTAACAAACCATGAATAATTTAAAGCAGTTCTATACGCCTGTCTGAAGCTCGTGCGTGGGTAAGCACGGTGTTCGCATTTCATGCTAGCTCAAGCTTCCTTCTTTGAGAAGTTATCCAATTTGTATTAAAATGATGTTCTATCCAAAGTCCAAACATGCTTCTCCCACCACACCCCCAATCGGTCTCCCTCCACTCCCCCAATCGGCCTCCCGCCACTCCCCCAATCGGTTTTCCGTCGAAGCGCCGGCCCCATCATCAACCTCCTGGACAAGGAGGATGAGCAGGAAAAAGGGGCATCACGCCATCGAGAATGAGCAAGACCCATCATCAGCCCTCATGCCACCATCGCACACGGTTTCTAGTACTACGAGAAATGTCTGTGATGCGTGTCTAGTCCCACGAGGTGCCCATCGGGGCATGCCTTGTGTATGATAGGAGGCAACTGTTACGAGCAAGATGCGGCTTTCCAGCCTGATACCCATTCGATGGAACTCGGAAGCTAAGCTTGCTTTCAGTGGATTAGTCAAGGATGGGTGAACCGGTTGGGAAGTTGCTATATTTCAAGGTTCATTTAGGTGGTGTGATATGATCACTATAGGCATAAATAAAATGCCTATAGTGATATGTCATTCCGGCTAAATAAATCTTGAGATACTTGTTTTGAAGATAACCATGATTTTATTTTTCTTCTTTTTCTGTTTTGAAAATGTCAAGGATCGAGTGTGTGTATGTGTGTGCTGGTTTCCGACGACAAACCTATCAGCGGGCCCTTATGGTTTGTCATGCCTTTTAGTGACAAACACTGGAAGGCCAAGGATGGGTCATGATGACCCACAAGTATAGGGGATCTATCGTAGTCCTTTCGATAAGTAAGAGTGTCAAACCCAACGAGGAGCAGAAGGAAATGACAAGCGGTTTTCAGTAAGGTATTCTCTACAAGCACTGAAATTATCTGTAACAAATAGTTTTGTGGCTCAATCCTTTTTGTAGAAAAGGACAAACCTGGACAAACTCTTATATAAAGAGAAGCTCTCCCAAGGACACATGGGAATTTCTGTCAAGCTAGTTTTCATCATGCTCATTTGATTCACATTTGTTACTTTGATAGTCCGATATGTGGGTGGACCAATGCTTGGGTGCTGCCCTTACTTGGACAAACCTCCCACTTATGATTAACCTCTCTCGCAAGCATCCGCAACTACGGAAGAAGAACTAAGATAAATCTAATCATAGCATGAAACATATAGATTCAAATCATCCCCTGACGAAGCAACGCATAAACTAGTGTTTAAGCTTCTGTCACTCTAGCAACCCATCATCTACATATTACTTCCTAATGCCTTCGCCTAGGCCCAAATAATGGTGATGTGTCTAGTCGACGTTCACATGACACCACTAGAGGATAGACACTATACGTCAAAATATTGAACGAATACCAAATTCACATGATTACTTATAACAAGACTTATCTCATGTCCTCAGGAACAAACGTAACTACTCACAAAGCATGTTCATGCTCATAGTGAGAGGTAGATAGCTCGCATTGCAGCTCCCCTGCTTTGTTTATACATTCCTAGAGAAAAGTAAATTGAAAGACAATGGTAGCAATTATGTGGACTAGGTCCATGGTCAAAGAGTTGTCCAAATTGTTGCACAGAAGGCTTATGTCTTTAATGCACCGTTCGATGCGCCCCTCCTCTAGCATCGTCCATAGATGTTGTGAACATCTGACAGGCACGTTCCGATGACTACTTGATAGTCCAACGTGTCATGCATTACAGCTTCGAATCGAGGCTCCAAAACGTTTTGAACGTCACGAAACATATGAGATGTTCTAAGAGATGAAATTGGGATCTTAGGCTTGTGCCCGTGTTGTGACATATGAGATCTCCAACAAGATTCTTTGCCTGCAAGATCAAGGAGAATAGCTCAACCGTTGAGCATGTTCTCAGATTGTCTGGGTGCTACAATTGCTGGAATCGAGTGGGAGTTGATATTCTAGATAAGATAGTGATTGATATAGTTCTCCAAGTCACTGTCAGTAAGCTACTAGAACTTTGTGATGAACTATAATTATGCTAGGGATGGAAATGATGATCCCTGAGCTATTTGCGATGTTTGACACCACGAAGGTAGATATCAAGAAGGAGCATCAATTGTGATGGTTAGTAAAACCACTAGTTTCGAAAAGGGAAAGGGTAAGGAGGGAAACTTCATGGATGGCAAGTCAGTTGCTACTCCAGTGAAGCAACCCAAAGTTGAACCCAAACACGAGACTAAGTGCTTCTATTATGAGGAGACCGGTCGCTGAAGCGGAACAACCCTAGATACTTGGTAGTTAAGAAGGCTGGCAACATCGACAAAAGTATATTTGATATACGTGTTATTGATATGTACCTTGCTAGTACTCCTAGTAGCACATGGGTATTGGATACCGGTTCGATTGCTAAATGTTAGTAACTTGAAATAATAGCGACGGAATAAACGGGGACTAGCTAAGGGTGAGGTGACGATGTGTTTTGGAAATGTCTCCAAGGTTGACGTAATCAACATCGCACGCTCTCTCTACCTTCGGGATTAGTGACGAACCTAAATAAATGTTATTTGGTGTTTGTGTTAAGCATGAACATGATTAGATCATGTTTATTGCAATACCTTTATTCATTTAAGTTAGAGAATAATGGTTATTCTGTTTACATGAATAATACCTTCAATGGTCATGCACCCAGTGAGAATGGTTTGTTAAATCTTGATCATAGTAATACACATGTTCATAACATAGATGCCAAAGGATACAAAGTTAATAATGATAGTACCACATACTGGTGGCACTGCCGCTAAATGTCATATTGGTGTAAAGCGCATGAAGAAACTCCATGTTGATGGATCTTTGGACTCATTCAATTTTGAATTGGTTGAGACATGCGGACCATGCCTCTTGGGCAGGATGACTAAACCCCGTTTTTCCGGCTTGATGGAAGAGGCGAGTGACTTATTGGAAATGATACATGTTGATGTATACAGTCCAATGAGTGTTGTAGCGTGTGGTGGATATTCTTATTTTCTTACCTTCACTGATGATTTGAGTAGATATAGTGTATATTTACTTAATGAAATACAAGTCTGAATCATTTGAAAAGTTCAAGCAAATTCAAAGTGAAGTTTGAGATCATCATGACAAGAAGATAAAAAAATGTCAAGGATATGATCGTGGAGGTGAATATCTGAGTTGCAAGTTTGGTATGCAACTTAAGACAATGTGGAAATTGTTTCATAACTCAAGCCACCTGGAACACCATACTATGATGGTGTGTCCGAATGTCGTAGTCGTGCTCTATTGGTTATGGTGCATACTATGATGTCTCTTATCGTTTTGCCACTATCGTCTTGGGGTTATGCATTAGAGACAATTACATTCACTTTAAATAGTGCACCATCGAAATACGTTGAGATTACACCGTATGAATTATGGTTTCATAAAAACCTCAGATGTCTTTTCTCAGAGTTTGGGAATGCAAGACTTATGTCTGATAAGCTCGAACCCAAAGCGGAAAGGTGCAACTTCATAGGATACCCTGAGAACAATTGGGTATACCTTCTATCTCAGATCCAAGTGCATAGTGTTTGTCGCTAAAAACGGGTCATTTCTCGAGAAAAAGGTTTCTCTCGGAACAATTGAGTGGGAGGAAGGTAGAACTTGATGAGGTTGCTGAACCTTTGTTTCAACCAGAGAATAGCGCAACGCAGAAAGATGTTTCTGTGGAGCCTACGTCAGTTGAACAAGAAGTTAATGATTGTAAGTGCATATAGTGCCCCTTAGTGATTTTGGTGTATTGAAGACTTATATGTTAAGGAACTAATGTGTTTGTGAGTGTACATAGACTCTATAAGTCGCTGAGGAGTTTGATATATTTTGAGATTATCGACCTCTAAAATTGTATGTCTTCAACTGAAGACTTTGGTGAAGGCTTTGTGAAGACTTTGCTGAGGACTTTGGCATTCCTTGAAGACTTTGAAAATGAAGAAGTTGGTGTGACCTTGAATATATGAACAATAACTATGAAGCGTGAAGACTTTTGTTTTCGTAGTTTCATTTCCTTTCCTTGAGTCATAGGAAACACCATAGTGTTAAACGGGGCCGAGGTAATACTAAGGAAAATTTACAACTAATGCTCAACTAAAATCCTCAACCTATCCAATCCTTCGAGTGAAGCCTTTGGAAATTTCTTGCACTTCAGTCAAGTTCTTCAATGACAGAGACGATGTTCTTTTGGTCTCTGATGAAATTGATCTGACTGAGGAGTTAGAATTTAGCCAGTGCGATTTGCTTACAAGTGAGGAACATGATATGTGTGAGGAATTTCATTGTTTGAAATTCCGACCGTTGCTGTGCTTAGCGCTAGCTGTCCCCAATCATAATATCCACATAACGGTCATATCAGTGGGGGCATGTATGTCTTATCATGTCAGGTTGCACCCTGGCTATAAATAGCCACCCCCACAACCACTAGTTGGTTGGCTGCTCCGAGAGAGAACTAACACTTGTCATTTGAGAGCAACCCATCCTCTGAGGACTTTCAGAGAAAATCATCAGTGAGGAAAAACCCAAATCCAAACCACCAAACCCAAAGTGATTGAGCATCACTAAAGAAATTGTTCCTTTGTGGAATCGATGCTTGTCACCTTTGAATACTGTGTATCCTCGAGACGGTTAGGCGTCATGGTCTAGTGCATCCTGCAGTCAATTGGGGATCACGGAGTGACCTTGGTCTAGATCATCCAGTAGTCAATTGTGGATCGTCGAGTGACCAGTTTGTGAGGGTTTTGGAAGTTTACCCTGAAGACTTACCACGAGTGTTGGGTGAGGACTTTTTGACCTTATCTCAAGGAGAATACGGTAAGGACTGTGTGTCCTGGGACGGTGTGTTCTCTGGTTTAAATACCAGGCCACTCCAAACCACACGTACGACTATCACAATAGTTGGAACTGGGTCATGAAACCATTGTCTTCATTGAGCTACCTGGTTCTATTTCCTCAACCCCTCTATTCCTCATATACTTGCTGATGAAATTGATCATTACTGTTTGAAGAGTTTGACTGAAGACTTTCACAATTTCCTCACCTCAAATTCTTCAACCTACTTGTATCACGCAACTTGTAATCTGTGCATGTTTCATTTCATCATGATGACTATACTGTTGCTATGTTTCCCATGCACTTGAGTACTTAATCTGCTGCTAGTTATTCATCACATTTAAAATTCCTCAGGTGATGAATTTGTAAAAATTTCCTATTCACCCCCTCTAGTCGATATAACGCACTTTCAATTGGTATCAGAGCAAGGTACTCCCTTGTTCTGTGTGATTTTGGTTTAACCAGCTAGAGTTCTAGTTATATCGACTGTAGGTATGATTAATGTTTCCATGAGATGTCCTACCTTCGATGGGACGGACTACCCCTATTGGAAGAACAAGATACGCATGCATCTTGAAGCTATTGATAACAATCTCTGGTACATTGGGAAAATGGTGTTCCCTCTGTTACTCCCACGGTCAATGCTGCTGATGTGAAGAGATTCAAGCAACTCGATTCTCAAGCGAAGAATATCATCTACGGACATCTGAGCAAAGTTCAGTATGGCAGAGTGAGTGCTTTGGAGTCTGCTAAGCTTATCTGTGATAGGATGTCCAAAGTCAACGGAGGTCTTTCCACTCAATGTGACTCTCATGTTGATGTTCTTCGCAATCTCTTCAACCGCTTCCTGAGACTCGACAATGAAAATGTTCAGCAAACTTTTGATCGTCTCACTGATATCTCCAATGAGCTTCAAGCATTGGGTGCCACTGATATCACCGACCATGAGGTGGTGAAGAAACTGCTAAGATCTCTTGATTCCTCATTCGATACTCTGGCTTTGGTGATTCAAGAACGTGGAGACTACAAGTCACTTGATCCTGCTGATATTCTTGAGAGACTCAATACTCATGAATTCCAACAATCTAAGAAAAGAGACCTCTACAGGCCAAGCTATGGAAGATCTCGTGCTTTGAAGGATAAAGCAGTTTCCTCATCCGAAGGCGAAGATTCTGATAGTAGCCTTGGTGACCCTAAAGAACTAAGTCAGGAGCTAGCAATGCTCATGAGGAAATTCCAGAAGTTCTCAAGGAGAGGTGGATATGGAAAGTCATCAAAAAGTGGTTTGAGGAAATCAGATTTCTCATATGACTACAAGAAAAGAACTTGTCACAAATGCAAGAAATTTGGTCGCTTCATCTCTGACTATCCTCTCTGGGAAAAAGAATCAAAGAAGAAGAAGAAGTACAAGGACGACAGTTCTGATGACTCGAATAAAAAGAAGAAATCTTCAAAGTCCTCATCTTCAAAGTCCTAAATGCACAAGAAGAATGGTTCCAGAAAGGCTCGGGCTTTCATTAGCAAGGAAATGGACTCAGAAGAAGAATCAAAAGAATATGAAGAAGAGGAAGAATCTGAGGTGGAATCTGAATCTGGTGTCACTAGCCTTGCTCTCGCTAATGCCTTTGTCAGCAAGTCCATCTTCAACTATGAAGAAAATGACTACTCCAACGACTCTGACGGAGTCAATGATGACTATGCTCCTACTTATCATTTCATGGCAAAAGGCGTCAAGTCAGTCACAGAATGTCCCAATCTCGATGACATTAAATATCCTAGGTGGAAGGTTCTAATGAAGAAGCATCTGATGTCTATGAACAGTGAGCTCTGGACTGTCACAGAACTTGGACTGACTGAAATTTGCAAGACGGCAAATGCCGAGGAAATTCGTAAGTACACTCAACTTGATGCTCAGGAGAGGAACGTCATCTGCTCAAGCCTATCAAGCATCATGTTCAAAGGCGTCTGTCATCTTCAAAATGCCAAGCTCATCTGGGATAGGATCTTGGACATCAATGAATGCTATCGCACTCGTCAAGACCCCATGTTCATCAAACTCAAGAAAATCCTCAAAATCCACGAATCAGATCCTGATTCATCTTCCTCACTTTGTCTTATGGAAAAAAGTTCTAAGGTACATAGGCATCACTCCTCCTCTAAATCAAGTGATTGTGAATCTGATGAATATGTGAAACCTAGCTATGCCAAACTTGCTAATATTTCCACTAGGCAACAAACTGCACTTGAAAAGCTTCATAGACAAAAGCGATGTTCTGTTGAATGAGGAAGTGGATCGGACTCAAACTCTGTTTGATGATCTCAAAAGTCTTCCGACAAAGTATGATAACCTTCAGAGTCATCATAATGCTCTCTTAGCCGATCATGAGAAGCTTTCTTCTGAATTTCCTCAAAGAAAGCAAGATCTTGAGAAACTAAGGGTGTCACATGAGGATCTCCAATGGGAAAACGATTCCTTACTCGCTCAACAGATCAGTACCGCTCAGGAAGAATTTGGTCCACCTTGTTCGAAATGCATCGAACGTGAAACTACTAATCCTTCACCTGAATGTTCAAATGCTTCTATTGCTACAAATTCTTCAACTATTCCACTGGTCACAAATTCCTCATTAGAGGATACCACAAGTATCACTAATGAAAATGCAGGGTTGAAGGAATTTTATGTGATAGGCATGCACAAAAGTCTCGATGGGCATCAAACCCTCTACGATGTCCTCAAAAAGCAGATTCTGAACAAGAACCCTAGGAAAGAGGGTATTGCCTTTGAGAGGAAACTCAACGCTGATGGATCCTACTGGACACCTGAGCAGTACCCCCTAACCTCATGGGTTGCTGCAAAAGGACCTTCTATAGATCCATCCAGTTTATCTGGCTTTACCTGTGAAACTTCATATTCCTCTGATGAGTCACTTGACTCCAACTACAAATTCTTCAAAAATCAGAAAGGTGAAGTATTTGCCAGATTTGTTGGAACTAACTCGAGGAACGGTTCTCCTATGAAGAAAATCTAGGTTCCCAAGAGCTACCTACAAAATCTTCAAGTGAATGTCCTCACGACACCACTCATGAAGAATAGGAACCCCAGATCAAATTCCTCATGTGGAGCAAAGTCTTCACTTGGACCAAATTCCTCAAATGGTCAAAAATATCATTCTCGTGTTAATGCATCTGTTTTGTAGGGAAAATCCAAGAGGTCTGAAAATGTGCATTATTCTTCAAATAATTATGTTCATAAGTCCTCGAAGAATTTCTCTGCTTATTCATATGTTTACTCTAACCCGCGTCTTGTAAAACAAAGCGCACTTGCTTCAATGCCTCCCTTCTCATATGGTGCTAGCAGAATGATGAACTCTTTGCCACCCTCCAGATGTGGGTGGTGAAGAAATTGAAATAATTTCTTATGCAGGGTCAGGTCTCCAGATGAACTTGAAAGTCTGATGAATTTGCGGGAGACGTGAGGAAATGCTTGAAAGGACGCAAGCTAACCATGTAGAAATGAATTCCTCATTTCTCACGTCCTCACACTACTTGCTTACTATCTTGTATGATGATTTTTTCATGATGAAATTGATTTCATATGCTTCACTCTGAAGCATATGAGTTCGTAAGTTGTACTAATTCATCTGCATGATGAACCTACAAAATCTACTGAGTGGGTCCTCCATAGTGGATGCACAAACCACATGACTGGTGGCAAGAATCTCCTCATGAATTTGCCAATTGCTACATCTCATCTAAAGCATATCACGTATGCAGACAAAGCAAAAAAAAGCAAGGTATTGTGTCTAGGTAAGGTTGCAATCTCAAAGGACCAAACCGTGGATAAGGTGATGCTTGTCGAATCCCTCAGGTTTAACCTTATGTCTGTCTCAATGCTTTGTGATTTTGATATGGTTATTGTGTTTGGAAAATATCATTGTGTTGTCATCATGGAATCTGAAAATTCCAAAGTCTTCGAAGGCATTAGGAGAGGAGACTTGTATATTGTTGATTTCTCTACAGGTCCTCAGCCTGCCACATGCCTACTTGCAAAGTCCTCAAAAGCCTGGCTCTGGCATCGACGACTTGGACATGCTGGTATGAGGAACTTGCACACGCTCGTGAAGAAAAAGCACGTCATTGGCATAGAAGGTGTCAAATTCCTCAAGGACCACCTTTGTGGTGCATGTGAGTCTGGGAAGATGACCAGATCCAAGCATCCCTTGAAGACAATCATGACCATGACTCGACCCTTCGAATTGCTTCACATGGTTCTCTTTGGCCCCACTCATTACTCCACACTAACAAATTCTTCAAGTTTTTATGGATTTATCATTGTTGATGATTACTCTTGTTACACTTGGGTGCATATTATTCTGTACAAGTCTGAAGTTCAGGATGTCTTCAGACGATTTGCTTCAACAACCTCCACAAACTTCGGCGTCAAGATCAAGCATTTCAGGAGTGATAATGGGACTGAGTTCAAGAACACCAATCTTGATGAATATCTTGATGAACTTGGTATTACTCACGAGTTATCTGCCACATATACTCCTCAGCAGAACGGTGTCATGGAGCGCAAGAACAAAACTATTGTTGAGATGGCTCGTACCATGCTTGATGAATACAAGACTCCTCGTCGCTTCTGGCCTGAGGCAATTGATACTGCATGCCACATCATCAACAGGGTATATCTTAACAAATTCTTCAAGAAGACTTCGTATGAACTTATGACTGGCAAGAAACCCAATGTAAGTTATCTCAAAGTCTTCGCTGCAAAATGCTGGATCAGAGATCCTCACCATAGTTCTAAATTTTCACCAAAAGCACATGAAGATGTTATGCTTGGTTACGGAAAGGACTCGCACACCTACAGAGTCTTCAACACCTACCACCACAAGGTTATTGAAACTATAGATGTGCGGTTCAATGAAACTGATGGCTCGCAAAGAGAGCACCTCCCTTCTGTGCTAGATGAACAGTTTCCTGAGGAATCCATTAAGCTGAAGGCTACTGAAGATGTAATACCCAGTGAGGAAGTCATTCCGACGAATGAAGACATTCATGCTGATACACCTGAAAAAAATGGTGCTGAAGAAAATCCTCAGCCACATCAACCTACTCACTCAAGAGTTATAAATGAAGTGCAGATTGACAAAATCATGGATGACATCAATGCGCCAGGTCCCCTCACTCGCTCAAGAGCTTCGCATTTGACTAACTTTTGTGGGCACTTTGCTTTTGTCTCTATCATAGAGCCCATCAAAGTTGAAGAAGCATTCAAGGAGCCTGAGTCAATTCAAGCTATGCAAGAGGAACTGCATCAATTCAAGCTCAACAATGTGTGGGAACTTGTCAAGCGACCAGATCCTGGCAAGCATAACATCATAGGTACCAAGTGGATCTACCGCAACAAGCAATATGAAAATGGCCTTGTGGTAAGAAATAAGGCTCGTCTTGTAGCTCAAGGCTACACACAAGTTGAAGAAATTGACTTTGATGAAACGTTTGCACCTGTTGCTAGACTTGAAGCTATTCGCATATTGCTTGCTTATGCTAACCATCATGATATCATGTTATATCAAATGGATGTGAAAAGTGCATTCCTCAATGGTAAGCTTGAGGAAGAAGTATATGTTGTTCAACCCCCAGGTTTCGAAGACCCTAAGCACCCAGACAAAGTCTTTAGACTCAACAAGGCGCTCTATGGCCTCAAGCAAGCCCCTTGGGCATGGTTGGACACTCTGAAGGAGTTCCTCACAAAGAAAGGCTTCAAACCCGGTTCAGTCGACCCAACTCTTTTCACAAAATCATATGACAATGAACTGTTCATATGCCAAATATACATAGACGATATTATCTTTGGCTATACTGACAAACATTACAGTGATGAATTTGACTATATGATGAGTGAAGAATATCAAATGTCTATGATGGGAGAGTTGAAATTCTTCTTAGGTCTTCAAATTCGTCAGCAAGACAATGACATCTTCATATCTCAAGAGAAATACCTCAAGGATGTTGTGAGGAAATTCGACATGCAATATTGCAAAGGCGTCAAAACTCCATTGCCTTCAAAAGGCCACCTCTGCACTGACGAAAATGGTAAAGATTTTGATCAGAGGTATATCGCTCCATGATTGGCTCATTATTGTATCTACGTGCATCTAGGCCTGATATTATGTTGAGTGTTTGCATGTGTGCCCGATTCCAAGAAACACCGAAGGAATCACACCATAAGGCTGTGAAACATATTCTTCGATACTTAGCTCACGCACCAACCCTTGGATCATGGTATCCCAAGGTCTCAAATATTCACCTCGTCAGATACTCTGATGCTGACTATGATGGAGATCATGTGGATCGCAAGTCAACCTTAGGCACATGTCATTTCCTCGGACGGTCCTTAGTCTGTTGGTCCTCGAAGAAGAAGAACTGCGTGTCACTATCTACTACTGACGATGAGTACATTGCTGCTGGTTCATGTTGCGCTCAGTTTCTGTGGATGAAGCAAACCCTCAAGGACTATGGCATCAAGTTGAAGAATGTGCCTCTCTACTGCGACAATGAGAGTGCCATCAAGATTGCTTACAACCTAGTTCAGCATTCCAAGACCAAGCACATCCAGATTCGTCATCACTTTCTTCGAGATCACGTACTCAAGGGCGACATCTCCATCGACCACATTCCCACGGAACAACAACTGGTCGATATCTTCACAAAGCCCTTGGATGAAAAGAGATTTTGCAAGTTGCGGTGTGAGCTAAATATCTTAGAATCTTCGAATGTTCTTTGAAAAAGGACACACATCCTAACACTTATGCAAAATTGATGACTTAGTGTGCAACACACGAAGTAACGTTCTTCTTCAATCAATGAAGAATAACCCTCTAAGTGTGATGAAATTAATGACAAATTTGATTCTCAGAACCCTACGACAATTGTACGCGGTGTCTGAAGTCATCATTCTTATACGATGGGTCACACCACCAACCAGAGTTGAAATTCTTCAAAGTTGAGTTTTTTTGTCATTTTGCAAATTCTTCAAATTTTCAAATTCCTCAAAATTTGCAAATTCCTCAACTTTTCAAATTCCTCAACTTTTCAAATTCTTCAAACTATGAAACTCATGTTCTTCATTTACTATATATATATTTGAGTTTTCAATGTCCTCAACAACATTCACTTTTTGCTAATTCTTCAAGTTGATTTTCATCTAAGTGAATGTGATCGGACCCTTTTCCCCTCTATGCTAAACTCAACCAAGTCTGTTCACAAATTCTTCATATGCGTTCTACTTTGAAACTTGTTCAAAGTCTTCACTGTGTCCTTGATAGCTGAAGAATTTGCGAATGAAAACTTTAAAATTTTGGCGTTTCCCGCTGAAACCATACCTATTCCCACGACTGGATAACCCACGATCCCCCACTATCTCCACTACTCAGAACGTGGGTGACACATGTTGCATGGAGAGCAAGGGTCAAGGGCAATCTGGATCAAAATCTTTAGACATATTGGTTTTCTCCTCCGCTATAAATACCCCTTCCCTTTCACTGTGCTCGGTTACTCCTCACCCCTACTCTCCCGAGCTCAAACCTAGCGCCGCTGCTAAAATCATCGCCGCCGGCGTGGAAGAGCTTCACTGCCTCAACCTCGCCGTCATCATACTCGCATCGACCACGGAAGTCTTCACCCCGCCACCGCTGTAGCTGTCTCCCTCTGCCAAGCTAGGGTGTGGGAGATATGAACGGACGAATTTCCTCGATTTCTTCTCCTAGTTCATCGTCTTCATCATTAGGGTAAATAAAATCTGTTTTTTACTACCCTTGTTTGATCTTCAAGCTTCCCTCAATCTTCTCAAAGGCGTTTATTCTTCAAGAATCACATTCTAAAGCACCTTACATGTTCATACACTTGATGTTTTTCCCTAAGTTGTGATTTTCTTCAAGATTCCTCAATTGTGCGAATCCTCAAAATTTGTACAACTCTGGAACCTAAGGCAAAGAACACTTAGTGAAATTCCTCAAGACACCCATGGTCAAATTCCTCACACTTGATGTTATTGAAAAACTTCTGAGAACGCATATGACCTCTTCAAATTCCTCGCACCATTAACCTATTCACAGGTACAAACATGTCCGCTGATGAATCACTAGGTTCTCATCAACTTAACTCATTTGCAGGGTTTCTTGAGGAAAAACTGTGCACCTCTTCAGAATCTTCAAGAGTTCAGATTCCTCAGCCGAAGAAAATGGATGATGGAAAGAAGCCACAGAAGGTGGAAAGAAACCATATGTGCAGACTGCCTTTGAGATACCTGAGGACTTGTATGAGGAATATTGCATGCCTAATGAAGAAACTCATGGCAAAGTGACAACTAAGCAGAGAAAGATTCGTCTGCAGAAAATTGAGAGGAAATGGGCAAAGGAGTGGAAAGAATATCGCTATGTCAATCCTAAGTATATGATGAAATTCGCTGTGAAACCCCCTTGTAGCAGGCCACCCTTGGCTCCCAATCAAATTGATTATCCCACTAGTCTCAAGACTAGTAATGACTTTCCTCATGAATGGGAGAAACAACAAGCCAAGCTGGCGAAGAGAGAAAAAGAGGCCGTGAAGAAATACAATGAAGACTCTGTTGGGGAACGTCGCATGGGAAACAAAAAATTTCCTAAGCACACGCAAACCTATCCATGGTGATGAGCTCTACGAGGGGGAGAGTGGATCTACGTACCCTTGTAGATCGCTAAGCGGGAAGCGTTAAGAAACGCGGTTGGTGTAGTCGAACATCTTCGCGATCCAAATCGCCTAGCGTCCCGCGATCACATCACGATCCGTCCCACGATCCAATCACGATCCGTCCCGTGAACTCATCACGATCCGTCCCGCGATCTCATCACGATCCGTCTCACGATCTTAATCACGATCTATCCCGCGAACTCATCACAATCCGTTCCGAGATCTCATCACGAACCGTCTCGCGATCTCGATCACGGTCCTTCCGATCTAGCGCCGAACGGACGGCACCTCCGCGTTCAGCACACGTGCAGCTTGATGACGATCTCCACCGTCTTGATCCAGCAAGAGGAGGTGGAGAGGAGAGAGAGTTCACCGGCAGCGTGACGGCGCTCCGGTGATGGTAGTGGAGTGATTCCGGCAGGGCTTCGCCTAAGCGCTGCGGAAAACCGATCTAGAGGAGAAACTGTGCACCGGTGAAACGGGTAGCACGTGGCCGGAAATTCTGTCCAAAAACCACCCAATCCACTAGTATATATAGGAGGAGAGGAGAGGAGAGGCAGCCAAGGCCTTTGGGTCGGCCGAAATAAGAGGTGGGAAGCAATCCTACTTCACCTCCAATCCTAGTTGGAGTAGGATTGCCTCCTATTGGCTGATTTTCCACTTTTTGCTTTAGGACATTCTCTCCTGCACCATGGGCCTTTGTGACTGTTTTCCCAGACCACTAAGGGCTGGTTATTATTCTCCCACAGCCCATGGACCTCTTGGGGTCGAAATACCCCTCCCGGAGGCCTCCCGGTACACTACCGGCACTCCCGGTACACTACCGATGAGCCCGAAACTTTTCCGGAAACCTAATTGGGAGTTCCTATATATGAATCTTTACCTCCGGACCATTCCGGAGCTCCTCGTGACTTCCGGGATCTCATCCGGGAATCCGAACAAACTTCGGTCACGACCATACATAACTCTACACTACCGAAACGTCACCGAACCTTAAGTGTGCAGACCCTGCGGGTTCGAGAACTATGTAGACATGACCGAGACACCTCTACGGTCAATAACCAATGGCGGGACCTGGACGTCCACATTGGTTCCTACATATTCTATGAAGATCTTTATCGGTCGAACCTCTATGTCAAGGATTCAGTTAATCCCGTATAACGTTCCCATTGTTCTTCGGTATGTTACTTGCCCGAGATTCGATCGTTGGTATCTCCATACCTAGTTCAACCTCGTTACCGGCAAGTCTCTTTACTCATTCCGTAATACAAGATCCTGCAACTAAAAATTAGTCACATTGCTTGCAAGGCTTATTGTGATGTTGCATTACCGAGTGGGCCCCGAGATACCTCTCCGTCACACGGAGTAACAAATCCCAGTCTCGATCCATGACAACTCAACAGACACCATCGGAGATACCTATAGAGCACCTTTATAGGCACCCAGTTACGTTGCGATGTTTGATACACACAAGGCACTCCTCCGATATCTGTGAGTAGCATGATCTCATGGTCATAGGAACACATACTTGACATGCGGAAAACAGTAGCAATAAACTGACACGATCATATGCTATGTTTGCAGTTTGGGTCTTGTCCATCACATCATTCTCCTAATGATGTGACCCCGTTATCAAATGACATCTCATGTCCATGGCTAGGAAACCTTAACCATCTTTTGATCAACGAGCTAGTTTATTAGAGGCATACTAGGGACATGGTTTTGTCTATGTATCCACACATGCATCTAAGTCTCCGATCAATACAATTATAGCATGGATAATAAACGATTATCATGAACAAGGAAATATGATAATAACTAATTTATTATTGCCTCTAGGGCATATTTCCAATAGTCTCCCACTTGCACTAGAGTCAATAATCTAGTTCACATCACCATGTGATTCGCATTGTTATGAATCTAACACCCAACGAGTTCTGGGGCTCGATCATGCTTTGCATGTGAGAGAGGTCTTATAGTCAACGGGTCTGTAACATTCAGATCCGTGTGCACTTTGCAAATACCTATGTCAAACTGGAAACACTGCTACCACACTCCGCTCGGTACTATTCCAAATGGCTGCTCCACTATACGTATCTAGATTGCTACTACGAGTCATCCGGATTAGTGTTAAAGCTTGTATCGACGTAACTCCTTACGACGAACTCTTTATCACCTCCATAATCGAGAAATATCTCATCAATCTCTTAGTTACTGAGGATAATCTTGACCGCTGTCCAGTGATCCACTCCTGGTTCACTCTTGTACCCCCTGACGGACTCATGGCAAGGCACACACAGGTGCGGTACACAGCATGGCATAATATAGAGCCTATGGCTAAGGCATAGGGGATGACGTTCGTCCTTTCTCTTTCTTCTGCCGTTGTCGAGCTTTGAGTCTCACTCAACTTTCACACCTTACAAATCAGGTGAGAACTCTTTCTCTGACTGATCCATTTTGAACTCTTTCAAAATCTTGTCAAGGTATGCACTCATTGAAAGTCTCGTCAAGCATCTTGATCTATCTCTATAGATTTTGATGCTCAACAATTAGGTAGCTTTATCCAGGTCTTCCTTTGAAAAACACTTTTCAAACAACCTTTTATGCCTTCGAAAAATTCTACATTATTTCCGATCAACAATATGTCAACCACATATACTTATCAGAAACTCTATAGTGCTCCCATTCAGTTTATTGCAAATACAAGTTTCTCGTAAACTTTGTATAAACTACAAAAAACTTTGATCACCTCATCAAAGTGTATATTCCAACTCCGAGATGCTCGCTTCAGTACATAGAAGGATCACTGAAGCTTGGTCATCTTTTAGCATCCTTAGGACTGACAAAACCTTCTGGTTGTATCACATACAACATTTCCTTAAGTAAACCGTTAAGGAAACGATGTTTTGACATCCATCTGCCAGATTTCATAATTGAAAATGCAGCAACTGCTAACATAATTCGAACAGACTTTTAGCATTGCTACGAGTGAGAAAGCCTCATCGCAGTCAACTCCTTGAACTTGTCACAAACAACTTTGCAACAAGTCGAGCTTTACAAATGGTGACATTCACCATCAGTGTCTGTCTTCATTCTAAAGGTCCATTTGTACTCAACGACCTACCGTCTAACAAGCAAGTCTACCAAAGTCTATACTTGGTTTTCATACATGGAACCTATCTCGGATTTCATGGCCTCTAACCATTTGTCGGAATCTGGGCCCATCATCGCTTCTCCATAGCTCGTAGGTTCATCGTTGTCCAACAACATGATCTCCAAGACAGAGTTGTCGTACCACTTAGGAGTAGTACACATCCTTGTCGACCTACGAAGTTCGATAGTAACTTGATCCTGAAGCTTCATGATCATCATCATTAACTTCCTCTTCAACTAATGTAGGCTTCACAGAAACATCTTTCTGCGCTGCGCTACTATCTGGTTGAACAAAGGGTTAACAACCTCATCAAGTTCTATCTTCCTCCCACTCAATTCTTTCGATAGAAACATTTCCTCGAGAAAGGATCCGTTTTAGCAACAAACACTTTGCACTCGGATCTAAGATAGAAGGCATACCCATTTGTTCTTAGGGTATTCTATGAAGATACATTTGTCCGCTTTGGGTTCTAGCTTATTATGTGAAAACATTTTCCACACAAGCATCGCAGCCCCAAACATTAAGAAATGACAGCTTAGGTTTCTGTCAAACCACAATTCACACGGTGTCATCTCAACGGATTTAGATGGTGCCCTATTTAAAGTTAATGTAGTTATCTCTAATGCATAACCCCAAAATTATAGTAGTAAAACGATAAGAGACATCATAGCACGCACCATATCCAATAGAGCATAACTATGATGTTCGGACACACCATCACACTATGGTGTTACAGGTGGCGTTTAGTTGTGAAACAACTTTCACATTGTCTTAAGTTGTATGCCAAACTCGTGACTCAGATATTCACCTCCACGATCATATCGCAGTCATTTTTATCTTCTTGTCACGATGATCTTTAAACTTCACTCTAAATTTGCTTGAACCTTTCAAACGATTCAGACTTGTGTTTCATTAAGTAAATATACACTATATCTACTCAAATCATCAGTGAAGGTAAGAAAATAACGATATCCACTGCACGCTACAAGAATCACTAGATTGCATACATCAACATGTATCATTTCCAATGAATCACTTGCCCGCTCCATCCAACGGGGTCCTTTAGTCATCTTGCCCAAGAGGCATGGTTCGCATGTCTCAACCGATTCAAAATCGAATGAGTCCAAATATCCATCACCATGGAGTTTCTTCATGCGCTTTATACCAATATGACATTTTGCGGCAGTGCCACAAGTATGTGGTACTATCATTATTTAACTTTGTATCTTTTGACATCAATGTTATGAACATGTGTATTACTACGATCAAGATTTCAACAAACCATTCTCACTGGGTGCATGACCATTGAAGGTATTATTCATGTAACGAGAATAACTATTATTCTCTGACTTAAATGAATAACCGTATTGCAACAAACATGATCTAATCATGTTCATGCTCAACACAAAACACCAAATAACATTTATTTAGGTTTGTCACTAATCCTGAAGATAGAGAGAGCGTGCGATGTTGATCACATCAACCTTGGAAACATTTCCAACACACATCGTCACCTCACCCTTAGCTAGTTCTCCGTTTATTCCATAGCTTTTATTTCGAGTTACTAACATTTAGCAACCGAACCGGTATCCAATACCCAGGTGCTACTAGGAGTACTAGCAAGGTACACATCAATAACTCGTATATCAAATATACTTCTGTCGATGTTGCCAGCCTTCTTATCTACCAAGTATCTAGGGTTGTTCTGCTTCAGCGACCTCTCACCTCATAATAGAAGCACTTAGTCTCGGGTTTGAGTTCAACTTTGGGTTGCTTCACTAGAGCAGCAACTGACTTGCTATCCATGAAGTTTCCCTCCTTGCTCTTGCCCTTTTCGAAACTAGTGGTTTGATTAACCATCAACACTTGACGCTCCTTTTTGATTTCTACCTTCGCGGTGTCAAACATCGCGAACAGCTCAGGGATCAATACTTCTATCCCTGGTGTATTATAGTTCATCACTAAGTTCCAGTAACTTTAGTGATAGTGACTTGGAGAACTATATCAATCACTATCTTATCTGGAAGATCAACTCCCACTTGATTCAAGCGATTGTAGTACCCAGACAATCTGAGTACATGCTCAACGATTGAGCTATTCTCCTTCATCTTACAGGCAAAGAATCTTGTTGGAGATCTCATATCTCGCAACACAAGCACGAGCCTGAGATCACAATCTCTGCTCCTAGAACATCTCATATGTTCCGTGACGTTCAAAACGTTTTGGAGCCTCAATTCTAAGCCGTAATGCATGACCTACTAAACTATCAAGTAGTCATCGAAACGTGCCTGTTAGATGTTCACAACATCTATAGACGACGCTAGAGGGGGTGGCGCACCGAGCGGTGCATTAAGGACATAAGCCTTCCGTGCAGCAATGAGGACAATCCTCAGATCACGGACGCAGTCCGCAATATTGCTACCAACATCTTTCAACTCTATTTCTCTAGCAACATATAAAAATTTAAGAGAGCTACAGCGCGAGCTAGTAATCTACAACATAATTTGCAAAGACACTTTGACTATGTTCATGATAATGAGTTCAATTAATCATATTACTTAAGAACTCCCACTCAAATTGACATCCCTCAGGTCATTCGAGTGATACATGATCCAAATTCACCAACTCAAGTCCGATCATCACGTGAGTTAAGGTGGCTGCAATGGTGAACATCATTATGTTGATCATATCTACTATATGACTCATGTTCGACCTTTCGGTCTTCTTGTGTTCCGAGGCCATGTCTATACATGCTAGGCTCGTCAAGTTTAACCCGAGTGTTCTGCGCGTGCAAATCTGGCTTGCACCCGTTGTATGTGAACGTAGAGTCTACCACACCCGATCATCGTGTGGTGTCTCAACACGACGAACTTTCGCAACGGTGCACACTCGAGGAGAACACAATTTATCTTGAAATTAAGTGAGGGATCACCTTATAATGCTACCGTCGTCCTAAGCAAAACAAGGTGCATAAAAGGATTAACATCACATGCAAATCATATGTGACATGATATGGCCATGAACTTGTGCTTTTGATCTCCATCTAGAAAGCACCGGCATGATCTCCATCGTCACCGGCATGACTCCATGATCTCCATCATCTTGATCTCCATCAACGTGTCGCCATCGGGGTTGTCACGCCATGCATGCTTCTACTACTATTGCTACCGTAGCGATAAAGTAAAGCATTACACAGCGCTTAATGATTGACACGCAGGTCATACAATAATTAAAGACAACCCTATGGCTCCTGCCGGTTGCTGTACTCATCGACATGCAAGTCGTGATAATCTATACATCACATGATCATCTCATACATCACATATATCTCATCATGTAATTGGCCATATCACATCACAACATACCCTGCAAACACAAGTTAGACGTCCTCTAATTGTTGTTGCATATTTTACGTGGCTGCTATGGGTATCTAGCAAGAACGATTCTCACCTATGCATAAACCACAACGGTGATACACTAGTTTGCTTTTCAACCTTCTCAAGGACCGCCTTTGTCGGATCCGATCCAACTAAAGTGAGAGAAACTGTCACCCGCAAGCCATCTAAGCAACAAGTTGCGTCGAGGGAACCGGTCTCTCGTAAGCGTATGAGTAATGTTGGTCCGGGCCGCTTCATCTCACAATCCCGCTGAACCAAAATCCGACCAAGGGAGGAAGAAATCTAAGCATCAACGCCCACAAACCTTTTGTGTTCTACTCGAGATCTCATCGAACAATCAACCTAGCTCATGATGCCACTGTTGGGGAACGTCGCATGGGAAACAAAAAATTTCCTACGCACACGCAAACCCATCCATGGTGATGAGCATCTACGAGAGGGAGAGTGGATCTACGTACCCTTGTAGATCGCTAAGCGGGAAGCGTTAAGAAACGCGGTTGGTGTTGTCGAACATCTTCGCGATCCAAATCGCCGAGCGTCCCGCGATCACATCACGATCCGTCCCACGATCCAATCACGATCCGTCCCGTGAACTCATCACGATCCATCCCGCGATCTCATCACGATCCGTCTCACGATCTTGATCACGATCTGTCCCGTGAACTCATCACAATCCGTTCCGCGATCTCATCATGAACCGTCTCGCGATCTCGATCACGGTCCTTCCGATCTAGCGCCGAACGGACGGCACCTCCGCGTTCAGCACACGTGCAGCTTGATGACGATCTCCACCATCTTGATCCAGCAAGAGGAGGTGGAGAGGAGAGAGAGTTCACCGGCATAGTGACGGTGCTCCGGTGATGGTGGTGGAGTGATTCCGGCAGGGCTTCGCCTAAGCGCTGCGGAAAACCGATCTAGAGGAGAAATTGTGCACCGGTGAAACGGGTAGCACGTGGCCGGAAATTCTGTCCAAAAACCAACCAATCCGCTAGTATATATAGGAGGAGAGGAGAGGAGAGGCATCCAAGGCCTTTGGGTCAGCCGAAATAGGAGGTGGGAAGCAATCCTACTTCACCTCCAATCCTAGTTGGAGTAGGATTGCCTCCTATTGGCTGATTTTCCACTTTTTGCTTTAGGACTTTCTCTCCTGCGCCATGGGCCTTTGTGGCTGTTTTCCCATCCCACTAAGGGATGGTTATTATTCTCCCACATACCATGGACCTCTTGGGGTCGAAATACCCCTCCTGGAGGCCTCCCGGTACACTACCGGCACTCCCGGTACAATACCGGCACTCCCGGTACACTACCGATGAGCCCGAAACATTTCCAGAAACCAAATTGGGACTTCCTATATATGAATCTTTACCTCTGGACCATTCCGGAGCTCCTCGTGACGTACGGGATCTCATCCGGGACTCCGAACAAACTTCGGTCAGCACCATACATAACTCTACACTACCGAAACGTCACCGAACCTTAAGTGTGCAGACCCTGCGGGTTCGAGAACTATGTAGACATGACCGAGACACCTCTACGGTCAATAACCAATGGCGGGACCTAGACGTCCACATTGGTTCCTACATATTCTATGAAGATCTTTATCGGTCGAACCTCTATGTCAAGGAGTCAGTTAATCCCGTATAACGTTCCCTTTGTTCTTCGGTATGTTACTTGCCCGAGATTCGATCGTCGGTATCTCCATACCTAGTTCAACCTCGTTACCGGCAAGTCTCTTTACTCGTTCCGTAATACAAGATCCTGCAACTAACAATTAGTCACATTGCTTGCAAGGCTTATTGTGATGTTGCCTTACCGAGTGGGCCCCGAGATACCTCTCCGTCACACGGAGTAACAAATCCCAGTCTCGATCCATGCCAACTCAACAGACACCATCGGAGATACCTGTAGAGCACCTTTATAGTCACCCAGTTACGTTGCGATGTTTGATACACACAAGGCACTCCTTCGATATCTGTGAGTTGCATGATCTCATGGTCATAGGAACACATACTTGACATGCGGAAAACAGTAGCAATAAACTGACACGATCATATGCTACGTTTGCAGTTTGGGTCTTGTCCATCACATCATTCTCCTAATGATGTGACCCAGTTATAAAATGACATATCATGTCCATGGCTAGGAAACCTTAACCATCTTTTGATCAACGAGCTAGTCTATTAGAGGCATACTAGGGACATGGTTTTGTCTATGTATCCACACATGCATCTAAGTCTCCGATCAATACAATTATAGCATGGATAATAAAGGATTATCATGAACAAGGAAATATGATAGGAACTAATTTATTATTGCCTCTAGGTTATATTTCCAACAGACTCTGCTTCTGCTGCCACTACTGGAGCCTCTGCAAGTGCTCCGAAGAAAACTATGGTGAAGAAATTTGACGTGAAGTTAAATTCTTCAACTTCAAAATAATCACAACATATTCGTCAAGCTCAGCCTTCAAAGGCCTCACCCGCTGGTTCAGTAGCTGCTCAGTCCTCTGATGCTGCTGAAATGTCCTCAACTCTATGCACCTTGCATCATGTCAGAGGACATAGGGATTTTCAATTGCTTCAGGGGCATCAGCAAGTTCTTCAGCGCAAGCACATTCCTCAACCATTCCTTCACTGATGAAAATGAAAGCAACTTCTGGACGAGGCATTCGACCAAGTCCTCAACCCAAGAAGATGGCGTTCACAATACCATCTGATTCCTCAAATGAAGCTGATGATGAGGAACTGACTGCAATCATCAGAAACAAGCAAGAACGAGTGGCTCAAGCGAAGGGCACTCAAATTCCTCTATGACTGGATCCTAAGATGGTGCTTAACTTCATTGATATCTCTCACAAGGATCCCAAAACACCAATTGATGACTTGAAGCTGCCTCATTGTCCTGATCATGTCCTCACTGCTTTCATACCTGAAGAAAAATGGAAGTATGAGAAAGCCATACAAACCAAGAAAGCTCGGTACAAGAAAGAGCATTTCTTGAAGAAAAATGTTCTGAATCTGTCTCCTAAGGAACTTGTGAAGACGCGGTCTGAGATCAAAGACCTCAGTGAGGAATTCAATAGATACTATGTTGATTGGCAAGGCACCAAGGTTCGCTTCGTCAACATAGCTGATAAAGTCATCAATGATCACAACTCAAGGGTTGCATCTCGTTCGCAACCACAAATTCCCCAGGCTGAAGAATCTGCACAGCCTGCTGAAGAAACTACCAACACTGCCGAAGAAAGTCAGACAGCTGAAAAACCTACCAGGGCAACCTCCACTACTACCCCTCATCAAACTGAACCCACAAGGACTACTCCATCAGTCGTACCTGAAGAAACTTCTGCCCCTTCACCCTCCTCTAAAATCCCAAATCTTCAAGGGTGAAGACAATCAACCTTCCTTCTGCATTAGAAGCGAAGAAGACCAAGGCTGCTGAGAACAAGGACTAAAATGGAAAGCATCAACTTCAAATTCCTCAGCTGCGAAGAAATTGAAGACACTGCCCAAGTTCTTCAAAAGAGCCAGTTGATGCTACCCCAATCTCCTCAGCACCAACCTATGAAATAGTGCCATTCGGTGTTGACTACGTCACCATAAATGATGATCAAGAAGAAAAGGATAGATCTACTGCTACCTTAGAGAGGATTGATGAAGAAATTGAAGTGGAAGCAGAAGCTTCAACTCCACAGGTATCATCGCCCCAGCCTCAGTTAAGTGCTGAAGAGGCCGAGGTTGAATAAATTGATGAGGATGTGGACATTGGCAATACAACTCCTGTCATCAATGATGAATATTGGGAAGCTGCTCACCCAAATTCCCCAATGACCACTCCTCTGTCACAGATTCCTCAGTCCCCAGCCCAGAGTGAAGAAATTCACGAAGGATGTGATGACATGGCCACTCCAGCCACTGAAGAAATTCCAGCTGCATCAGCTGATGACATTGTTGCTCCAACTACCACTCAGGAAACTGCCCCGCAAATTCCTCGGTCTGAAGAAATTCCTCCCATGCCTAAGGAGATTAAGGGCCGCTTCAAGCCAAACCTTCAGCCGAAGCCACGGATGCCATTCAAAGGCTCAAAGCTCCCCAAATTCCTCAAGTCCAATTTCTGCAATGAGCACATTTTCTTCACTGGCCCCAATCCATATGACTCAGCAAGGGCCGGTCGCATCAGATTCTAGACTCCAACTCAGATGAATTATTATGCATCAGTACTGTTGACAAGAAAAAGTCTTCGAGCACCATCAAATTCCTCATGCTGATATGGAAACAATTATATCCTTCACGCCGGTGCTCGCAGTTCTTCACGATGCAGGACTTCTTCCTTTTTGTGTGGACATCTGTGATTGGAATGAAGAGCTAATTCTTTAATTGTACGCCACTCTGCACATCACAGGTGATGCTTCTGACATCAACTCCCAGGTCTTGGACTAGATGACCGGATCTACTCACCTCACTGCTCCAGCATCTGAATTGCTTCGGTCAGTCCGTGTCTCAATTCCCTGAGAAGAAGCGTGCTGCCTGTTTGATGAACCTTCTCTACCCAACCAACTGATGCAAGTGCTGATGAAGCCGTTGGCTCCTGGAAAACCTCAACGGACAACCTTCCTTGTGAAGGATTTTCTCTATGTGCCCAGGACAGTCTACCGCATTCTCACCAACACCCTATGTCCTCAGAAGGGCCACAACTCTAAAGAAGAAGAAGTGGAGGGAGTCATGAAGAATATGCTATTCAACATCATTCATGGGTTTACCATCAATTTCCATGATTTCTTCATGAAGACTTTGGCGAATGTAGCACTAGCCCCATCTGAACTAAAGCCTTATGCTCCCTGGATCATGAAATTCATCAGACCAAGGTCTTCAGTTCCCTTCAAGGCGGACTTCCAGAATCACTTCAGCTTCTTGCCCCCGATTGAAGTCCTCAAGAGCACAATTACCTCAGTTTAAGGAAAAGGCAAGGCTGTCATTGATGAAGGCACTCGTCCATTGGGTGGTGAGTTTCGCAAAGCTGCATCTTAGTACACCAATGATGACACTGCAATCTAGGACTCTGCTGCAAAAGCCTCAACACAAAAACCTCAAGAGTTTGCCCCTCGTGTGATGACTGATCATGAGCTTCTCATAAGTCTTCATTAGAAGTTTAATCGCAATCACAAGTGGGTAAAGCGATAGTTGGCTTCCATTGTTCAAAACATGACTGTGACACAGAACTCTATGAGGAAAATCTCTACTATGTGCATGAAATCCTCGATCGCGCATGGGCCATTCTCGCACACCTCAAGACTCCTGAGGAATTCAAGGACATGGACTTTTAGCAAAACTTTGACTCGTCTCATCCTCCTCAGAAGAAATTCAAGAAGGATCAAGTTCCTCACATGGTTACAAGTTCATATTCTTCATCGCGTGAGACGGATGAAGCTGAGGACGTTAACGACACTGCGACAGGCCCTGCATTGACAAATGACCCCGACAATGCTGGCGCTCCTTCCTCAGCAACACGATGAAATTATTCAAGGGGCGTTAGTCCTCACTTTTTCGTCTCCTTTGTTCTTCGATGACAAAGGGGTAGAAAATTTGAGTTAGTATTCAAGCGGGTCTCTATATATGGGATATTTTTGTTTAACTTACAACTCTTGCTCTTCTGAAGCTTTTGTTGGTTCAGTTGTAAACTTAAGTTTGATGGTGGCCTGACTCTTTTGAACTGCTTTCCGCATGCTTATTTCCTCAAGTAGCTTAATGCATGCATGCTGAATTCCATCAGACACCATTTTCATCATGCATTTCAAATTCTTCATATCATATGTTAATTGCGTGTATGAATTACCAGATATAGTGGGAGTTCTCCATGTTTTTAACCTGCCATGTGCATTTGCAGTCCAAAGAAAATTCCTCAAATATGCACATGTTTAGGGGGAGTTCTTCTATATCTTGCAATCAAATTCCTCAAACTCAGTAGTTACACTTTATATCATTATCACCATTGAAAACTTAACAAATTTGTCATCAATCACCAAAAAGGGGGGAGATTGTAAGTACATGTAGTGCCCCTTAGTGATTTTTGTGTACTGAAGACTTATAGGTTAAGGAAATAATGTGTTCATGAGTGTACACAGGCTCTATAAGTCGATGAGGAGTTTGATATATTCGGAGATTATCGACCCCTAAAAATGTATGTCTTCAACTTGAATACTTTGGTGAAGACCCTGTGAAGACTTTGCTGAAGACTTTGGCATTCCCTGAAAACTTTGAAAATGAAGAAGTTGGTGTGACTATGAAGTGTTAGGACTTTTGTTTTCATAGTTTCATTTCCTTTCCTTGAGTCATAGGAAACACCGTACTGTTAAAGGGGGCCGAGGTAATACTAAGGAAAATTTCCAACTGATGCTCAACTCAAAATCCTCAATCTATCCAATCCTTCGAGTGAAGCCTTTGGAAATCTCCTGGAGTTAAGTCAAGTTCTTCAGTGACAGAGACAATGTTCTTTTTTTCTCTGATGAAATTGATCTGACTGAGGAGTTAGGATTTCGCCAGTGCGAATTGCCTAGAAGTGAGGAAAATGATATGTCTGAGGACTTTCATAGTATGTATTCTGACTGTTGCTATGCTTAGCGCCAGCTGTCCCCAATCATAATATCCACATAACGGTCATATGATTGGGGGGGCATTTATGTCTTATCATGTCAGGTTGCACCCTGGCTATAAATAGCCACCACCCACAACCACTAGTTGGTTGGCTGCTCCGAGAGAGAACTGACAATTTTCATTTGAGAGCAACTCGTCCTCCAAGGACTTTGAGAGAAAATCATCAGTGAGTAAAAACCCAAATCCAAACCACCAAACCCAAAGTGATTGAGGATCACTAAAGAAATTGTTCCTGTGTGGAACCAATGCTTGTTACCTTTGAGGACTATGTATCCTCGAGACGGTTAGGCGTCATGGTCTAGTGCATCCTGCAGTCAATTGGGGATCACGGAGTGACCTTGGTCTAGAGCATCTAGCAGTCAATTTTGGGTCGTCGGGTGACTAGTTTGTGAGGGTTTTGGAAGTCTAGTCTAAAGACCTTAGCTCAAGGATAATACGGTAAGGACTGTGTGTCCTGGGACTATTTGTCCGTTGGTTTAAATACCAGGCCGCTCCAAACCATACTTACGACTGTCACAGTAGTTGGAACTGGGTCATCAAACCATGGTCTTCATCGAGCTACCTGGTTCTATTTCCTCAACCCCTCTATTCCTTGTATACTTACCGACGAAATTGATCGTTACTGTTTGAAGAATTTGACTGAAGACTTTCACAATTTCCTCACCTCATATTCTTCGAGTTACCTTGTTCCTCACCTACTTATCATGTATCACGCTACCTATAATCTATGCATGTTTCATTTCATCATGATGACTATACTCTTGCTATGTTTCCCATGAACTTAAGTACTTAATCTGCTGCTAGTTATTCATCACATTTCAAATTCCTCAAGTTGAAATTCCTCAATTTGTAAAAATCGCCTATTCACCCCCCTCTAGTCGATATAACACACTTTCAATGATGATGATCATGAAGCTTCATATCAAGTTACTATCCAACCTCGTAGGTCGACAAGGATGCGTACATCTCATGAGTGGTATGGCAACCCTGTCTTAGAGGTCATGTTTTTGGACAACGATGAACCTACGAACTATGAAGAAGCGATGATGGGCCCGGATTCCAACAAATGGTTAGAGGCCAAGAAATACAAGAAAGGATGCATGTATGAAAACCAAGTACGGACTTTGGTAGACTTGTCCATTATATGACATGTCGTTGAGTACAAATGGACCTTCAAGATGAAGACCGACGCTGATGGTGAATGTCACCATGTATAAAGATCGACTTGTCACAAAGAAGTTTCCGCCAAGTTCAAGGAGTTGACTACGATGAGACTTTCTCACCCATAGTGATGGTAAAGTTTGTTGGAATTATGTTAGCAGTTGCTGGTTTTTCAATTATGAAATCTGGGAAATGGATGTCAAAACATCATTTCCTTAACGGTTTCCTTGAGGAAATGTTGTATGTGATACAACCAGAAGGTTTTGTCAGTCATAAGGATGCTAAAAGGTGTGCAAGCTCCAGTGATCCTTCTATGGACGGACCAAGCATCTCGGAGTTGGAATATACGCTTTGATGAGGTGATCAAAGTTTTTGATCTAGACAAAGTTTATGAGAAATTTGTATTTACAATATAGTGAGTGGGAGCACTTTAGAGTTTTTGATAAGCATATGTGGATGAAATATTGTTGATTGGAAATGATGTAGAAGTTCTGGAAAGCATAAAAGGTTGTTTGTAAATGAGTTTTTCAAAGCCAAACCTGGAATGAAGCTAATTAATTGTTGGGCATCGAGATCTATAAGAGATAGATCAAGAATCCTGATAAGATTTTTCAATGAGTAAATACCTTGACAATATTTTGAAAGAGTTCAAAATGGATTAGTCAAAGAAAGAGTTCTTGCCTGATTTGTAAGGTGTGAAGTTGAGTAAGACTCAAAGCTCGACCACGACAGAAGAAAGAGAAAGGACAAAGGTCGTCCCCTATGCCTTAGCCATATGCTTTATACAATATGCCATGTTGTGTACCACACCTGGTGTGTGCCTTGCCATGAGTCTGTCAAGGGGTACAAGAATGATTCAGGAGTGGATCACTGGACAACGGTCAAGATTAACCTTAGTAACTAAAGGACTAAGGAAATATTTCTCGATTACGGAGGTGATAAAGAGTTTGTCGTAAAGGGTTACGTCGATGTAAGCTTTAGCACCAATCTGGATGACTGTGAGTAGCGGTCTGGATACGTATAGTGGAGCAGCCATTTGGAATAGTTCCAAGTGGAGTGTGGTAGAAGTATCTACAGTATGACATAGAGATTTGCAAAGTACACACGGATCTGAATTTCACAGACCCGTTGATTAAAGACCTCTCCCACATGCAAAGCATGATCGAACACCATAACTCATTGGGTGTTAGATTCGTAACAATGTAAATCACATGGTGATGTGAACCTCCTGTGGACCTTGAGGAGTGTATGATTAAAAAGAGTTCTATCATGGCCTCTCCTCCGTACGCTAGCGAGCTGGGCATCGTTCGCGCCGACTCTTCGATCCCAGACGAAAACCTCGCCACGGGAGCAGGTGAGCATGTTGCCTACGTTGTCGGGCCAAAGGCTTCAAGTCTGCAGGAACGCGTGTTACTGTATCTCAGGAGAAACGGCTACGACATCAAACTCGTCAACATCACCGGCTTCAACCAGGCCATGTCACAAGTTAAGTGGTCCACCGGCAACGCCTCTGGTTCAACCGCCATCGATCTCTCCAAAGGCCCCACCGCTGATCTCCTCCGCCTTGCGATCATGGATTTGTGATCCTTCTACGCCATCAAGCCCCTTTGGCCCTTTCTGAAGGAAACGTTCTACGGCAGTGGCTTGGGGTCCTTAGCTCCAAAGTCAGATCTCATCCACCAACATAATTGTTGGAAATATGCCCTAGAGGCAATAATAAATTGGTTATTATTATATTTCCTTGTTCGTGATAATCGTTTATTATCCATGCTATAATTGTACTGATTGGAAACTCAAATACATGTGTGGGTACATAGAAAACACTGTGTCCCTAGTATGCCTCTAGTTAACTAGTTCATTGATCAAACATGGTTAAGGTTTCCTGGCCATAGACATGAGATGTCATTTGATAACGGGATCACATCATTAGGAGAATGATGTGATGGACAAGACCCAAACTTTAAACATAGCATATGATCGTGTCATTTTATTGCTATAATTTTCTGCATGTCAAGTATCTGTTCCTATGACCATGAGATCATACAACTTACTAACACCGGATGAGTACCTTGTTTGTATCAAACATCACAACATAACTGGGTGACTATAAAGGTGCTCTATAGGTATCTTCGAGGGTGTCTATTGGTTTGCATGTATCATGACTGGGATTTGTTACTCCGTGTGACGGAGAGGTATCTCAGGCCCCTCATGGTATTACAACATCACTATAAGCCTTGAAAGCAATGTGACTAAAGAGTTAGCCATGGAATATTGTATTACAAAATGAGTAAAGAGACTTGACGGTAACGAGGTTGAACTAGGTATAGAGATACCAATGATCAAATCTCGGGCCAGTAACATATCGAATATCAAAGGGAACAATGTATGGGATGAACTGGATCCTTGACATAGAGGTTCAATCGATAAAGATCTTTGTAGAATATGTAGGAACCAATATGGGCATCCAGGTCACGCTATTGGTTATTGACCATAGAGGAGTCTCGGTCATGTCTGCATAGTTCTCGAACCCACAGGGTCTACACACTTAACGTTTGGTGACGATATAAGTATAGTTGAGTTGTTATGTTGGTGACCGAAAGTTGTTCAGAGTCCCGGATGAGATCCCGGACATGACGAGGAGCTCTAGAATAGTCCGGAGGTAAAGATTGATATATGGGATAATAGTGTTTGGTCTCTGGAAGGGTTCCGAAATTCATCGAAAGAGTTTCAAATATTTCCCGAAATGTTCGGGGTACAAGAACACTTTATTTGTGCCAATGGGTAAAGCCCATGAGGCTTTTGGAAGGTGCAAAAGTTGTTTTGTGGAGGCCCGGGGCTAGACTGGCGTCTAGGGCTAGACGCCGAGGACCCTGGTGTCTAGTCCTGGAGTCTGAGGAGGACTGTTGCCTTACGTGCCAAACCGACCTTTTGTCCTTTCTGAAGTAAACATTCTATGACGGTGGCTTGGTTCCTTAACTCCAATGTCAGATCTCATCCACCAAGATAATGGAACACACTACAACGGTTACAAGGGGTAACGTGCCATCTGCGACATCAGGGAGAGCACCCTGGGCACCTCATATCCCAAGTGGAAGGAGCCCATCCATGACAAGTGAGGCAACATCCTTTGAGAAAATCATACCTTTTATAGCTAACCATCTCGTACCCATTATTGTAGTAGGTTTTGCCATACAATAATCAGGTAGTATTTAAGTGAGCATTTGTCTAGTTGTCAAGCAGATGCCTTGCTTTTCTATACGTGGTTGTTAGGTTGGTTGCATTGAGTATTTGTCCAGTTTTCAATGGCAATAGTTGGTTATTATAGTGAGCATGAATGCCTTGTTTCTTTCAGTTATTCACAATGTGATGTTCACTATGTGCAAGTATGAACTGTGTAGTTCAATTTCATCAATACCACTTGTTATGCCTGGTGTTGTTAACCTATGCCCTTAACTCCCACTTTAAACATTTATGTCTTGTTTCTCTGAATTTGGTTGCCACGTTCGTTGTAGTCAGCATTTGTTTAGTTTTCAAGAAGATGCCTTGCTTCTCTGTCTCTAGTTGTTAGGTTGATTGCAGTGAGCATCCGTCTAGTTTTCAAGCAGACGCCTTCCTTTTCGTTACCTGGTTGTTAGGTTGGTTCCATTGAGCATTTGTCTAGTATCAAATGACCATATTTCATTATTATAGTGAGCATACATGCCTTGTTTATTTCAACCAGGTACCTCGTATATTTGGTTGATGTTAAGCCTGATGTACTTATCATGACTTTACACGTACTTGCATAGGACAACAATGGGAGTGGCCAACGTTTTGCACCGAGGTTCTTTTCATCCCCCCGCTTATACTCCATCCATTCCATCATGTAGTCCATATAGATTTTTGTGATGTATCTACATATACCATCTAAAATGTATACAATATAAATTTTTGTGATGTATCTAATGAAATGGAATGGCAATTCTAGATGTTAATATTTTTCTCTACAAACTTGGTCAAAGTAAGTAAATGTTGACATCTCAAAATGTTTATGTGCAACACATTGTGGAACTGATGGAGTAATATATTACACCATTGTGCATCTGCATTTTAGCTTCTAATATTGGCTTCTTGTTTGTAGGTACATATGTCCTAGGTAAAGATCCATTCCTGGGCCCTTTTTGCGCGTGGGGTAATGAAATATTCATGAACCATCATCAAGTGAGGAAACTAAAAATTATTGTTAGGGAAAAGAGAGGAACAATGCCAATTACACTATTTGTTTACGCTCTATCCAACACAACAATGAGTTGTAGGATGGTAACTATGAACTCTATAGGATTCTATTAGTACTGCCCATAATGAGTTGTCACACAAAAATGTCTGAATCTTTTTATTCTGCAGTGGTTCCCAAAGCAGTTTACTCAATATTACCTCGCAAACTACATGATTGCTGGACATGCAATGAAGGTTAAAATAAATCATCTAGACTACAATGAGCATCGAGAAGTCATAATGAAGACAGTGAAGGATGGGCGATCGGTCATCACTAGGGGCTGGCCTAGAGTCGTTCGTGCATTAGGTATGGAGGAGGGCACAATATGGGCATTCCACTTCACCTTCTCCAGCATACAAAATGTCTTTCGGCTCTCTCTTTACCGTCTTTAGTACAACTGTGCTTCCATCATTCTTTATTTGTCTCTTCTGTAGTTTTCCTTTTTTTTGAGAATTGATGCTTATATAGTTCTTGAGTATATGTACATGTGAATCGAATTATGCATTCGTTCTTAAACCTAAACATGATTCGATATGAAATACAAGAATTCCTACTTTCAAATTTAAATTATGTGAATTGTGAACAAAGGTATTTAATTAGGGGCAAATCCTTCTCTGTAGGCCATTAAAATGCACACAATTTGAGAAAGCGAAACGTCCGCGACCAAGTCCGACATCACACACGTTTCTCCATTCGAGGCGTGTGTGATGAATCTCGTCTTTGCGCATGGTCAGACGAGAAAGAATGTCTGAGATTAACAACACCAGTGTTTGTGCTAGTATCCTTATCACGCACGATTTCGTATTTTGAACTGTGTACCATCATAAACGTTCGTCAAAGGAGACAGCGTGCGATAGTCCTTCATTTCACACGATTATTCTGGATGACACATTTGGGAACTATGGTTCACACGTTTGGGACGTTCTGTAAATCACAAACGTTTATCAAAAACCCCGCGTGTCGGATATATTGAACCTTTGCATACAGTTTTACAATGATAAACATATGCACTCTTATATCATATCATAGACGATCATGGTGGAACTAACTTTGTGTGATTGTCTCCTTATTGTAAACGCTTTATAATCATGAACTATTTGCGATTCGGTGCACATCATAAACGGTGCTTCACAGAATAGTGCGTGTGATGTTAGTGTGATCTCACACAAGTTGTAAGGATGAACCGTATGGGAAATACACACATCTAAAATGATTATCCGATGACCCTCGTTTGTGATAGGTGCGGACATCCCATATGCTTAGTTTTGCCAAACGTTTGCTTTCATTGGCCACCATCACCGACGGGTTTGCGGTGTCGTGTGGGATGGACCCCCTATCACCCACACATGCAAGTCGATGTTTTGGAACTACGTCGTGGAAAGGGGTTAAAAACCGTTTGTATAGCACGTCGTTGCACGAGTGGCAGCGGTAGGGCATGGGTCATGGTAGCCACGGCTATGTCCTTGAGACGATGGTGGGGACCGCGTGCCGCGGCGCAATGGCTTGAAGGGGCGACGCAACAGCGCGCACGAGTCGGTGCAGCCACGGGGATGGCCTCGGGCGGCAACGGAGACCGCGTGCCATGCTCGCTACGGCCCGTTGGGGCGATGCAGCGGTGGCATGTAGGTCAGTGCAGCCACAGGGATGACCTGGAGTGGACGACCTCGGTGAGGGAGTCCAGGATTAAGGGGTCCTCGGGCTGCCGACCTATCTCTACGAGTCAGACAATGGGTCGTCTAGTGATTGTCAATGAAGGTCTGAACACCGTAACCAAGGCAGAATCTCTGGAGACTTGAGGAGCACTCCAAGTACAAGATGATGGGTTTGGTATATTCTTTTTGTAATGTAACCGACGTTATGTAAACCTAGATACCCCTGGTGGCTACATAAACCAGAGGTTTTTAGTTCGTAAGACAAGTTAAGCTCATTACTCTTAGGGTTTAGTGTTGGAAATATGGCCTAGAGGCAATAATAAATTGGTTATTATCATATTTCCCTGTTCATGATAAACTTTTATTATCCATGCTAAAATTGTATTGATCAGAAACTCACATACATGTGTGGATACATAGACAACACCGTGTCCCTTGTGAGCCTCTACTAGACTAGCTCTTGATAAAAGATGTTAACGTTTCCTAACCATAGACATGATTTGCGATTTCATAACTGGGTCACATCATTATGAGAATGATGTGATGGAGAATACCCAACTATAAGCATAGCATTTGATCATATTAGTTTATTGTTACTGCTTTCTTCTTGTCAAGTATCTATTCCTAAGACCATGAGATCATGAAACTCCCTGACACTGGAGGAATGCCTTGTGTGTATCAAATATCACTTTGTAACTAGGTGATCATAAAGCTACTCTACAGGTATCTCCAAGGCTGACTATTGGGTTGGTATGGATCGAGACTGGGATTTGTCACTCCGTATGACAGAGTGGTATCTCTGGGCCCTCTCAGTAATACAACATCAGAAGAAGCTTGCAAGCAATGTGACTAAGGAGTTAGTCACGGGATCTTGTATTACAAAACCTTTAAAGAGACTTGCCAGTAATGAGATTGAACTAGGTATGGAGATACCGGCGATCGAATCTCGGGCAAGCAACATACCGCTAGACAAGGGAACTGCATACGGGATTGACTGAATCCTTGACATCGTGGTTCGACCGATAATGATCTTCATGGAATATGTGGGAACCAATTTACGCATCCATATCCCGCTATTGGTTATTGACCGGAGAGGTGTCTCGGTCGTCTCCACATGATTCTCGAACCCGTAGGATCCACACGCTTAACGCTCAATTGATGCTAGCGTAGTATTGGAATATGTACGTTGGTGACGGAATGTTATTCGGAGTCCCATATGAGATCCCAAACATCACGAGGGGTTCCAGAATGGTCCGGAGGTAAATATTTATATGTGAGAAGTCCTATTTTTCGTACTGGAAAAGTTTCTGGCATTACCAGTAGTGTACAGGGGTGCCGAAAGGGTTCCGACGATCCATAGGGGGAGTCCACCTGCCCCGTGGGCCCACATGGGCTATAAGGGTGGTTCCCTAGCCACCCTATGCCATGGACACGAGCCCCTAGAGTCTAATTGGGCTTGGGGGAAGAGTCCCAAAGGAACAAGGCACCCCAGAGGTGCCTTGGAGGAGGGGCACCCCAGAGTAGCAATTATGCGGTCTAGGTCCGTAAACTGAGGATTGTGCTCATTGCTCCGCAGAAGGCTTATTTCCTTGATGCACTGCTCGGTGTGCCAATCCCTCAACCATCGTGTGTGGGTGTTGATAACATTATACATGCATGTTTTTGATGACTACTTTATAGTTTAGTGTGTCATTCTTTACGGCTTAGAACTGAGGCTCCAAAGATGTTTTGAATGTCACGGAGCATATTAGATGTTCGAAGAGCTGAAATTGGGATTTCAGGCTCGTGCCCGTGCTAAGAAGTATGAGACCTACAGCAAGATTCTTTGCATGAAAGATGAAACATAATAGCTCAATCAGTGAGAATGTGCTCAGATTGTTTGGTGCTACAGTCACTTGAATCAACTGGGAGTTGATCTTCCAGATAAGATAGTGATTGAGATAGTTCTCCAAGTCACTTCCACCAAGCTACTAGAGCATCGTGATGAACTATAACATGCCAGGAATGGACCAGATAATTCCTACGCTATTTGTGATGTTTTACATCACAAAAGGTAGAAATCAAGAAAGAGATCAAGTGCTGATGGTTAGTAAAACCACTAGTTTTGAGAAGGGTAAGGGCAAGAAGGGAAACTTGAAGAATGGCAAATAGTTACCGCTCCAATGAAGAAACCAAAGGTTGAACCCAAACCCGAGACTAAGTGCTTCTATTGTAAGGGGAACAGTCACTGATAGCAGAGCTACCCCAAATACTTGGTAGATAAGAAGGATGGCAACGTCAAAAAAAGTACATTTGATATACGAGTTGTTGATGTGTACCTTACTAGTACTCCTAGTAGCACCTGGGTATAGATACCGATTCAGTTCCTAATATTGGTAACTTGATATAAAAGCTACGGAACAAATGGAGACTACCTAAGGGAGAGGTGATGATGTGTGTTGGAAGTGTTTCCAAGGTTGATGTGATCACCATCGCACGCACCCTCTACCTTCAGGATTAGTGTTAATCCTAAATAAAAGTTATTTGGTGTTTGCGTAGAGCATGAACATGATTAGATCGTGTTTATCGCAATACGAATATTCATTTAATTCAAAGAATAATGATCATTCTGTTTACATGAATAATACTTTCAATGGTCATGCACCCAATGTGAATGGTTTACTGAATCTCGATCGTAGTGATACATATGTTCATAATATTGATGCCAAAATATGTAAAGTTAATAATGATAGTACCACATACTTGTGACACTACCGCTAGAGGTCATATTGGCGTGAAGCGCATAAAGAAACTCCATGCTAATGGATCTTTTGACTCACTTGATTTTGAATTGGTTGAGACAAGTGGACCATGCCTCATGGGCAAGATGACTGAGACCCCGTTTTCTGGTATGCTGGAGCAGGCAAGTGACTTATTGGAAATGATACATGTTGATGTATGTGGTCCAATGAGTGTTGAAGCATGCGGTGGATATCGTTATTTTCTTACCTTCACTGATGATTTGAGTATATCTGGGTATGTTTACTTAATGAAACACAAGTATGAAACATTTGAAAAGTTCAAGAAAATTTAGAGTGAACTTTAAGATCATTGTGACAAGAATATAAAATGTCTATGATATGATCATGGAGGTGAATATCTGAGTTACGAGTTTGGTATGCAACTTAAGACAATGTGGAAGGTGTTTCACAACTCATGCAACATGGAACACCATAGTATGTTGGTGTGTACGAATGGCATCTCGTGCCACAATTGTTTTGGAGTTATGCATTAGAGACAACTAAATTCACTTTAAATAGGGCACCATCTAAATCTGTTAAGATTATACCCTATGAATTATGGTTTGGCAGAAACCTAAGTTGTCATTTCTTAGAGTTTGGGAATGCGACACTTATGCCTGATAAGGTCGAACCCAAAGAGGAAAAGTGCATCTTCATAAGATACCATAAAGCAACAATTGGGTATATATTCTATCACAGATATGAAGGCAACGTCTTTGTTTCCATGAATGGATCCTTTCCATAGAAGGATGTTCTCTCGAAAGAAGTGAGTTGGAGGAAGGTAGAACTTGATAAGGTTATCGAACCTTGACTTGAATTGGAAAAGTAGCGCAGCGCAGAAAGGTGATCATGTAATGCATACACCAATTGAAGAGAAAGCTAATGATGATGATCATGAAGCTTCACATCAAGTTACTACCAAGCCTCGTAGGTCGATAAGGACTCGTACCGCCCCTACGTGGCATGACAATCCTGTCTTGGAGGTCATGTTGTTAGACAATAGTGAACCTACAAGCTACGAAGAAGCAATGGTGGGCCTAGATTCCAACAAATCGCTAGGAGGATCCATGGATGAAAACCAAGTATGGACTTTTGTAGACTAGCCCGATGAATGGTAGGCCGTTAAGTACAAATGGACCTTTTAATAAGAAGACAAACGCTGATGGTAAATGTCATCATTTATGAAGCTCAAGTTATCACAAAGAAGTTTCCGACGAGTTCAAGGAGTTGACTACAATGAGAATTCCTGACCCGGAGCAATGCTAAAGTCTGTTGGAATTATGTTAGCAGTTGCTGCATTTTTGATTATGAAATCTGGCAGATGGATGTAAGAACAACGGTTCCTCAATGGTTTCCTTGAGGAAAGGTTGTATGTGATATAACAAGAAGGTTTTGTCGATCCTCAGGATGCTAACAGGTATGCAAGCACTAGCAGTCCTTCTATGAACTAGAGCAAGCATCTCGAAGTTAGAATATGCACTTTTATGAGGTGATCAAAGCTTTTCGGTTTATGCAAAGTTTATAAGAAACTTTTATTTACAAGAAAGTGAGTGGGAGAACTATAGAATTTCTGATAAGTATATGTGGTTGACATATTGTTGACGGAAATAATGTAGAATTTCTGGAAAGCACAAATGGTTGTTTGAAAGGAGTTTTTCAAAGGAGGACCTAGGATGAAGCTACTAAAATATTGGGCATCAAGATCTATAGAGATAGATCAAGATGCTTGAGAAAACTTTCAATGAATACATAACTTGACAAGTTTTTGAAGGAGTTTAAAATAGATCAGTCATAGAAGGAGTTCTTGGATGTATTGTAAGGTATGATTTTGATTAAGACTCAAAACTCAACCATGACAGAACAAAGAGAAAGGACGAAGGTCGTCCCCTGTGCCTTAGCCATATGATCTATATAGTATGCCAAGCTGTGTACTGCACCAAGTGTGTGTCTTGCCATGAGTCTGTCAAGGGGTACAAGTGTGATCCAGGAGTGGATGACAACACAATGGTTAAAATTATCCTTAGTAAATCGAGGACTAAGGAAATGTTTCTCGATTACGGGGTGATAACGAGTTCATCGTAAAGGGTTACATCGATGCAAGCTTTGACACCAACCCGGATGACTCTAGGTAGCAATCCGGGTACGTATAGTGGAGCAGTCATTTGGAATAGCTCCTAGTGGATCATGGTAGCAGCATCTACAATATGACATAGAGATATGCAAAGTACACACGAATCTGAATATTGCATCCACGTTGACTAAAACCTCTCGCACAAGCAAAACATGATAAAACCCCAGTACTCATTGGGTGTTAATCACATGGTGATGTGAACTAGATTATTGATTATAGTGCAAGTGTGAGACTGTTGGAAATATGTCCTAGAGGAAACATAAATTGGTTATTATCATATATCCCTGTTCATGATAAACATCTATTTGATGGGGAACGTTGCATGATAAACAAAAAGTTTCCTACACACACGCAAGATCTATCCATGGTGATGAGCATCTACGAGAGGGAGAATAGATCTACATACCCTTGTAGATCACTAAGCGGGAAGCGTTGAGAAACACAGTTGATGTAGTAGAACATCTTCACGGTCCAAATCGCAAGCCGTCCCGTGATCCAATCACGATTCGTCTCGCAATCCAATCATGGTCCTTCCGATCTAGCGCTGAACAGATGACACCTCTGAAGTCAGCACACGTACAACTCGATGACGATCTCCACCTCCTTGATCCAGCAAGCAAGGGTGGAAAGGTAGGTGAGTTCTTGCGACAACACCACGACGTGTTGGTGGTGCTGGTGTCTGGCAAGGCTTCGTCGAGCTTCTGTCGAACTAATCTAGGGGAGAACTACGATCTAGAGGGATGAGGGCAGCCCATGGCTTTTCAAGTGGTGGCTTCCGTCAAAACCCTCCACCATATATAGGAGGAAGAGAGGGTAGGTGGGGCGCCCTAGGGTTTCCCATAGGGCCCTTGGTGCACAAGAGAGGGAGGTGAACACCTCCCAAGAGGGAGGTGGAGTCCTAGTAGGACTCCCTCCCCTCTTGGCCCTCTTGGCCTCTCCCACCCCTTGCGCAAGGGCCTGCCAGGGGCAGGCTGCCCAGCCCACTAGGGGCTACCGCGCCAACTCCTATGCCCATGTGTCCCCAAGGGTGGATCGGGCCCACTTGGTGGACCCGTGAACCCATTCGTCAGTCCCAGTACACTACCTAAAGTGCACGAAACTTTTTTGGAGTACAAACACCACTTTCCTATATATCAATCTTTACCTCCAAACCATTCCGGAGCTTCTCATGACGTCCGGGATCTCATCTGAGACTCCGAAAAACCTTCGGTCACCAACATATATAACTCAATACTACCGAAAGGTCACTAAACGTTAAGTGTGCAGACCGCGTGGGTTCGAGAACTATGTAGACATTACCAAGACACCTCTACGATCGATAAACAATAGCAAGGCCTGGATGCCCATATTGGTTCCTATATATTTTGCTATGTCAAGGATCTTTATCGTTTGAAACTCTATGTCAAGGATCCAGTCAATCCCGTATGTAGTTCCCTTTGTTCTTTGGTATGTTACTTGGCCGAGATTCGTTCATCGGTATTTCTATACCAAGTTCAATATCATTACCGGCAAGTCTCTTTACTCGTTCCATAATACCAGATCCCATGGCTAAATCTTTAGTCACTTTGCTTGCAAGGCTTATTATGATGTTGTATTACTGAGTGGGCCCTAATATACCTCTCCTTCACATGGAGTAACAAATCCCAGTATTGATCCATGCCAACCCAACAGACACCCTCGGAGATACGAGTAGAGCACCTTTATAGTCACCCAGTTATGTTGCAACATTTGATAAACAAAAGGTACTCCTCCGGTGTCAATTATTTACATGATCTCATGGTGATAGGAAGATATACTTGACATGCATAAAACAATAGCAATAAACCGACACGATCTTATGCTACGTTTATAGTTTGGGTCTTGTCCATCACATGATTCGCCTAATGATGTGATCTCGTAATCAAATGACAACATATCTCTATGGCTAGGAAACATTAACCATCTTTCATCAACGAGCTAGTTTTGTAGAGGCTTACTAGGGACACTTTGTTGTCTATGTATCCACACTTGTATCTGAGTTTACAATAAATACAATTATAGCATGGATAATAAACGATTGTCATGAACAAGGAAATATGATAATAACCATTTTATTATTGCCTCTAGGGCATATTTCCAACAGTCTCCCACTTGCACTAGAGTCAATAATCTAGTTCACAACACCATGTGATTTACACCCAATGAGTTCTGGGGTTTGATCATGTTTTGCTTGTGAGACAGGTTTTAGTCAACGGGTCCACAACATTCAGATCTGTGTGTACTTTGCAAATATCTATGTAATACTATAGATGTTGCTACCACGCTCCACTTGGAGCTATTCCAAATGTCTGTGCCACTATACGTATCCGGATTGCTACTCAAAGTCATCTGGATTGGTATCAAAACTTGCATCGATGTAACCCTTTACGACTAACTCTTTATCACCTCCATAATTGAGAAACATTTCCTTAGTTCTCTAGTTACTAAAGATAATTTTGACTGCTGTCCAGTGATCCACTCCTGGATCATTCTTGTACCCCTTGACAGACTCTTGGCAAGGAACACACCAGGTGCGGTACACAACATGGCATACTATATATAGCCTATGGTTGAGGCATAGGGGACGACCTTCGTCCATTATCTTTCTTCTGCCGTGGTAGAGCTTTGAGTCTCACTCAACTTCACACCTTACAAATCAGTCTAGAACTCCTTCTTGGACTGACTCATTTTGAACTCTTTCAAAATCTTGTGAAGGTATATACTCATTGAAAAATCTTTATCAAGTGTCTTGAACTATCTCTATAGATCTTGATCCAAGTCTTACTTTGAAAAACTCCTTTCAAACAACCATTTATGCTTTCTAGAAATTCTACATCATTTCTGATCAACAATATGTCATCCACATACACTTGTTTGAAATTCTATAGTGCGCCCACTCACTTTCTTGTAAATACAAGTTTCTCATAAACTTTGTATAAACCCAAAAACTTTGATCACCTCATCAAAGCGTAATTCCAACTCTGAGATGCTTGCTCCAGCCCATAGAAGGATCGTTGGAGCTTGCATACCTTTTAGCATCCTTAGGACTGACAAAAACTTCAGGTTGTATCACATACAACCTTTCCTCAAGGAAACCATTGAGGAAACATTGTATTGACATCCATCCGCCAGATTTCACAATTGAAAAATGCAACAACTGCTAACATAATTCCAACAGACTTTAGCATCGCTATGAGTGAGAAAGTCTCATCGTATTCAACTCCTTGAACTTGTCAAAAACTTCTTTGCGAAAAGTTGAGCTTTATAAATAGTGACATTTACCATCAGTGTGTGTCTTCTTCTTAAAGGTCCATTTGTACTGAACGGCCTGCCATTCAACGGGCAAGTCTACCAAAGTCCATACTTGGTTTTCATACAACTCCCTTCTAGGATTACATGGCTCCTAGCCATTTATTGGAATTCGGGCCCACCATTGCTTCTTCATAGCTCGTAGGTTCACTCTGGTCTAACAACATGACCTCCAAGACAGGATTGACGTACACTTAGGGGTGATACGAGTCCTTTTCGACCTACGAGGCTTGGTAGTAACTTGATCTAAAGCTTCATGATCATCATCATTTGCTTCCTCATCACTTGGTGTAGGCATCACAGACACATCTTTCTCTGTCTAGCTACTATCCAACTGAAGTGACGGTTCAACAACCTCATAAAGTTCTACTTTCTTCCCACTCAATTCTTCCGAGATTAACTCTTTCTCGAGAAAGGACCCATTGTTAGCAACAAACACTTTGTCCTCGGATCTGAGATAGTAGGTATACCCAACTGTTTTCTTAGGGTATCCGATGTAGATGCCCTTTTGCACTTTGGGTTCGAGCTTATCAGACATAAGCATCGCATTCCCAAGCTCTGAGAAATGACAACTTAGGTTTCTGCCAAACCATAATTCATATGGTGTCTCTCAACGAATTTAGATGGTGCCCTATTTAAACTGAATGCAGTTGTCTCTAATGCATAACCCCAAAACTATAGTGACCAAAGGATAAGAGACATCGTAGTATGCACCATATCCAATAGAGCATGACTACGACATTCGGACACACCATCACACTATTGTGTTCCAGGTGGCGTGAGTTGTGAAATAACTTCCACATTGTCTTAAGTTGTATACCAAACTCGTAACACAGATATTCACCTCCACGATCATATTGTCACGATGATCTTACACTTCACTCTGAATTTTCTTGAACTTTTCCAATGTTTCATACTTGTGTTTCATTTAGTAAATATGCCCATATCTACTCAAAACATTAATGAAGGTAACAAAATAACGATATCCACTGTATGCTACAACAATCATTGGACCACATACATCAACACATGTCATTTCCAATAAGTCACTTGCCCGCTCCATCATGCTGGAAAACAGGGTCTTAGTCATCTTGCGTGAGAGGCATGGTCTGCATGTCTCAACCGATACGAAATTGAGTGAGTCCAAAGATCCATCACCATGGAGTTTCTTCATGTGTTTTACACCAATATGACTTTAGCGGCAGTGCCACAGGTATGTGGTACTATGATTATTAACTTTGTATCTTTTTGGCATCAATATCATGAACATGTGTATCACTATAGTCAAGATTCAACAAACCATTCACATTGGGTGCATGACCATTGAAGGTTTTATTCATGTAAACAGAATAACTGTTATTCTCTGACTTAAATGAATAACCGTATTGCAATAAACACGATCTAATCAAGTTCATGCTCAATGCAAACACCAAATAACATTTATTTAGGTTCAACACTAATCCCGAGGGTAAAGGGAGTGTGTGATGGTGATCACATCAACCTTGGAAACACTTCCAACACATCGTCACCTCGCCCTTAGCTAGTCTTCGTTTATTCCGTAGCTTTTACTTCGAGTTACTAACATTAGCAATTGAACCAGTATCTAATACCCAGGTGCTACTATGAGTATTAGCAAGGTACACATCAATAATACATATATCAAATATTCTTCTGTCGACGTTGCCAGCTTTCTTATCTACCAAGTATCTAGGGTTGTTCCGCTTCAGCGACTGTTCTCTCATAATATAAGCACTTAGTCTTGGGTTTGGGATCAAACTTGAGTTTCTTCACTTGGGCGGCAACTCGTTTGCGATTCATGAAGTTTCCCTTCTTGCCCTTGTCCTTCTCGAAACTAGTGGTTTTTACTAACCATCAACACTTCTTGTTTCCACCTTCGCGGTGTCAAACATCACAAATAGCTGAGGGATATTCATTTCCATCCCTGACATGTTTATAGTTCAACACAAAGCTCTAGTAGCTTGGTGATAGTGACTTGGATAACAATATCAATCACTATCTTTTCTGGAAGATCAACTCCCACTCGATTCAAGCGATTGTAGCATCCCGACAATCTGAGCACATGCTCACCGATTGGGTTATTCCCCTTTATCTTGCAGGCAAACAATATTTTCGGAGGTCTCATACCTCTCAACATAGGTGAGGGAATCCTGGACTAATGTGTCCTCGGGCCACCGACCTGTATCCCAATAGGTCGGCTTGGTGGGCCGCTCTCTGAGTGTCGTAGGAATGGCTGGATACATCGACCCCCATGTTCTAGAAGGAAGTCTCCATGTAAAGACGAGGAAATCGACATCTCCATCCCCGGCAGGAGACCTACCATGTGTAAACCCTAGCCCCCCCAGTGTCTATATAAACCAGGAGGGTTTTAGGATATAGGGAAGAAAAACTCATCTAGGATTTAGCTATCTAATCTTGAGGTAGATCAACTTTGTAACCTTCATACCATCAATATAATCGAGTAAGACGTAGGGTTTTACCTCCATTGGAGGGCCCGGAACTGGGTAAACATCGACTCCTTCATCCCCTGTTACCATCGATCCTAGACTCATAGCTCGGGACCCTCTAGCCGAGATCCATCGGTATTGGCACCGACATTGGTGCTTTCATTGAGAGTTCCACTGTGATCACCAAAGGAATCGATGGCTCGTGTTTTCATTAACGAAAAAGTCTGTAACATGGACTACTTTGTACGTAGAGAGATATTCGCTTTCGGCCGCATTGTGCTACACGCTGACCCGACTGGCCATCTTGGCCAGGGCGGGAGTTTCGCCCCTGATCAAGAGGTCAGATTCCGGAACCTAGAGTTCTCCGTGGACTCTTGGGGAGATCTTTCGCTCGTCGGGCTTACAATCTCATCCGACGCACGCGAGGACTCCAACGCCTTAACCTCAGAATTCGCTTTCAATCCCGCCCACGGAACCAACCCCGGTGATGATCGGTCTTTTAGTTCAGATCCGGCATAGCACCAGATGGCCAGGGACCAGTTCCTGCCAAACACACTTCTTGTGTGGACTCATCATAGGTTAACTCCGAAAGCTCTGAGAAGATTGACCGATCAAGCTCTTGACACTTAATGAGGCTCTAGATCGGATCTTATCGATGAAAATTACTGACAACCCAACCCCGATCCACATTGAGATTGGTCTTGAGGCGAGTCAAGAGGAATTTTTCATCCCACCCACCACCCACTTCGTAGCCACTGTCGAAGACTTAGCCGATATGTTGGACTACCCCTCCGAGGAGGCAGACGACATGGATGTAGAGGATTGCGCTCCCACCCCCGTCAACACCGGGTGATGGACTGCCACCTCCACATACAACGTCTACATGGTGGATACTCCAGCCAATAACGGCATGCACACACCCGCAAACAATGGCGATAAATCAGGTGAGGTGTCGTCAAGGCACCGGAAAGCATGCAAACGATCAAAGGAAAAAAAGGGAAGGGAAGCTATTGCTGGCACTGGGGAAAGCAATACCCCGAAAGGCCTCGGCGATCCCGATATCCCTGAGCAACCGCTAGAGGACCATTCGGACATACGACCAGCTGGACCGCCCTCCCTGTTGCTAGCAATAGCTTCCCTGGAGGATGACTAGCGACGCCAGTTATAGACCAGCGATACCCCGCAGAAGGGGAAAAGATCCAATAGAACCTGAGGACATGTACGACCTGCAACACAACCTGGATTATCGAACAGGTCGCACGGGATCCATCTATGTATCTAGGAGGTACTCCCCCAATAGACGGGACGGATAATAGTTGTGGCTCGACCGCAACAACAGAGGCCGAGAACAAAACCGGGCCAGACCAGGCGTCGACTACTGGCGTGAGATAGTCCGGGTTAGAGGCACTGCCCACCCACTGTGCTTCACCGACGAGGTGATGCAGCATCAGTTCCTAGAAGGGTTTAAAACAGTGAACATAGAGCAATACAATGGTACAACTGACCCAGTAGTACGTATCGATGATTTCCTCCTCCACATTCACATGGCACGAGGGGACGATGTTCACGCCATCAAGTATCGACCCCTAAAACTTAAGGGGCCATCTCGGCACTGGTTAGACAACCTCCCCAAAAAATTTATCGGGAGTTGGGAAGATCTCGAGAATGCATTCTGATCTAACTTCCAGGGCACCTATGTATGGCCACCAGACTCCTCCAACCTAAGCAACGTCATCCAGAAGGCAGGAGAGTCCGCCTGACAATTCTGGAATCGGTTCTTGATCAAGAAGAACTAGATTGTCGATTGCCCAGACATCGAGGCAATAGCCTCCTTCCGGCATAATTTTCGGGACGAGTGGCTGGCTCGTCAGCTCGGTCAGGACAAGCCTAGGACCATGTACGCACTTACATCACTCATGACCCGCTTTTGCATAGGCGAGGATAACTGGCTAGCTAGACGGAGCCACAACCCCGAAGACCCCGACACCTACTAAGCTCGGGATGGAAATGGTAAACTACGATGTAACAAAAATAAACACCGGCACAGGAATAGTGATGCCGATGACATGACCGTTAACGCCGGTTTCCGCAACCCTCGATCTGGGAAGCGGAAGAATCCTCCTAAAGGCAATCGTGACGGATCTACCCCACTGGAAAAAGTCATGGAGAGGCCTTGCCAGATCCATGGCACTCAAGACAAGCCCGCCACCCGCACCAATCGTAACTATTGGTTTTTCAAACAGGCCGGCAGACTCACAGCCGAGGAACAAGGCAAGGGCCCACACAGCAAGGACGATGAAGAACCTCGTGGCCCTATCAATGGTGGACAAAAGCAGTTCCCCCTAGAGGTAAAGACTGTGAACGTGATATACGCCACTCACATACCCTAAAAGGAGAGGAATCACTCCCTTTGAGAGGACTATGTCATAGAGCCTGTAGCCCCGAAGTATAACCCATGGTCGGCGTACCCGATCACCTTCGATCGTCGAGACCATCCGACCAGTATCCGTCATGGGGGTTCAGCTGCATTTGTCCTAGACCCCATTATAGATGGTTGTGACCTCACTAAAGTCCAAATAGTTGGAGGAAGTAGCCTCATTCTGATTTACTCATACATGGTGAAAAAGATGGGTATAGATCCATCAAGGATCAAACCCAGCAACACTACCTTTAAAGGAGTAATCCCAGGCGTCGAAGCTCGGTGCATGGGCTCTGTGAGCCTGGAAGTAGTGTTCGGTTCGCCCTATTACTTCCGTAGGGAGTATCTTATCTTTGACATTGTACCTTTTCGAAGCGGCTATCATGGCCGACTAGGCCATATAGCGTTCGCTTGCTTTAACGCCATCCCACACTATGCATACCTCAAGCTCAATTTGCCTGGCCCCAAGGGGTCAGTACTGTCAATGGCAACACAAAGCATTCCCTCTGAAATGAGGAACATGCATTGGCCCTGGTGGCTGAATTCCATTACGATGACGATCGGCAAGCACCAAAATCTGCCATAAAGGCATGTAAGGTTGACAAACGAGATCGTTTTCATTCTGAACTCCGAGAACCTTCTCCCCAAAAATAGGGACACACTCCCCATTGCACATCCCCAATGCCCATCAAACACATGCCGAGAAGGCACAACTTTGAAGTCATGATTCCATGGGCAGCAATGGGGAACAACTATCAAAACGAAAGTGTTCGTCTGGACTAAACTACTACGAGTACATGTCCTTAGACAAACCTCACGTACCATCAAGGACCTGCTAAAGCATAAAGCTCATCCATACTTCAGTGACTTCTCAAGACCTTCTTCCCAAGGCCCGCTCGCTGACACCAATTACCCTTAAAGGAATGCAACTCCCTAGGAGGCACAGGAGCGGACAGGAGACAATGCACATCGAGGACGTCAGGCCACCCATCGAAGACCCCTGGTACAACTTCTTCTGTAAACTTTACATTTCGTCTTCAAGTACCTGTAAACAGTTGCTTCGGCATTTTGAGTTATAAGAGTTATTGAGCAAATACAAGACCATTATACATGGCCACTTCGCTGTATTTTATGATACATACTCTGTTTCTTCCCTCATCAACGCTTCTTGTGAAGTTGTTCGGTACACATTATGATTCAATCGGCTAATAGACCAGGGGCTTGCATTTAAAAAATCGCCCTAAGCATCACCCTGACACATTCGATCATGTGTTCGGCATCTTGGATTTCGCTTTATATGCACTGGTTCCTAACTATGTCTTGGGTTAATAGTTGGGTTGCCCGGCTCTTGTGTTTGCCCTTTTATGTTCCGCTCGTTTGGCTAAAAGGGCAAAGGGAGAACCATTGCGATTGTATTTCCAGCTCGCTTGGTCAACCACCTCAAGGGAGAAAGCCGAAAACTGACTTTCATAGTACGCGAGAACTGGTCTACAAATCCAAGCATAAGTGTCATACTAAAAAAATCAATAGTGGTTATTTCGTGTCATATGATGGGTTTCGTACTTGTACAAACCATGTGATGCTGGCTTCAGCCTCGGTACATCTGAACATCACAAAACACTAGGGGCAAGTCATCATGCCCCGCATTTTTTCAAGCTCCTACCGCTAAGTGAAAGTGATAAAGCATCATAGTCTGATTGCCTTGTTCCTCTCCCACTACCACCTTCGCGCACCGATGAGGGAGTCCTGGACTAAGGGATCCTCGGGCCGTCGACCTATCTCTTAGTATGCCGGTTTGGTGGGACATTCTCTAATTTTCACAGGAAGGGCCGGATACATTGTGAGCCCACATTCAAGAAGGAAGTCCCGAAGTTGCGTCGTGCACTCCAAGTCAGATGAGGAAATCGGCATCCCCATCCTCGGTAGCAGACCTACCATGTGTAAACCCTAGTACCCCCCGGGGTCTATATAAACCGGGAGGGTTTTAGATCGTAGGGCAAGGAAACTCATCTAGGATTTTAGCTATTCGATCTTGAGGTAGATCAACTCTGTAATCTTCATACCATCAATATAATCAAGTAGGACAAAGGGTTTCACCTCCATAGGAGGGCCTGAACCTGGGTAAACATTGCCTCCTTCATCCCGTATTACCATCGATCCTAGTCTCACAGCTCGGGACCCCCTACACGAGATCCACCGGTTTTGACACCGACATTGGTGCTTTCATTGAGTGTTCCATTGTAATCGCCAAAGGAGTCGATGGCTCACGTTGTCATCAACAAAGAAGTCCACAACATGGAAACCTTTGTCCCTAGGCAGATCTTTGCTTTCGATAGCATTGTGCTACACGACGACCCGACCAACCGTCTTGGCCGGGTCGGAAGTTCCGCCCATGATCAATAGGTCAGATTCGGGAACCTAGAGTTCTTCATAGACTCACAGGGCGATCTTTCGCTAACAGGGCTCGCAGTCTTGCCTGTCGTGCACAAAGACTTCGAGGCATTAACCTTGGACTCCGCTTTCGCTCCCGTCCATGGGATCCACCCCAGCTATGACTTGGCTTTGAGTCCGGATCCGGCCATAGCGCTAGACGTCCAGAGACCAGTTCCTGCCGAACAATTCCCTCGCGCGGACGCATCGTAGGTTGACTCCGAAAACTCTGAGCAGGTTGACCAGATCGAGCTCTCAACACTCAACAAGGCCCTAGAAGAATCTTTCATCCCACCCACCACCCACTTTGTCGTGGATTTGTCATGGAAGATATCCGGGTGAACGAACTTAGGTTCGGGGCGAAGACGCAACTACCTAGCGGCTTGAAGGGGTTGATTGGAATCAAGAGACACAGAGTTTACCCAGGTTCGGCCCCTCTGATGGAGGTAAAAGCATACGTCCTGCTTGTCTGGTATTGATGATGATGAAGATCTCTCGGATACAAGGGTGTTGTTGGCTAACTCTAATCAAGAGAACCTCTAATTTGTTTGTCTCTAATATCTTGTGTCTGTCTAAACTTGTGCACTTGTGAACTTGTCTTTCTAGGGGTGCTCTACCCCTCCTTATATAAGTGGAGAGGGCAGGTTTACAACTAGAGTCCTACTAGGAGTAGGATTAGGACTAGTCTCTTTAATCCTATTTCGGGTCTTGTTTCTCTTGTAAGGAAATCCTTTCTCCTTTAGGTCTTCTCTTGTGAGCCGCCTGGCGCCAGCTCACACGCCGGGTCTTGGGCCTGGTCGTCCTGCGACCCGCCTGCCGGATCACCAATAAAACGTCATGTCTTTACCGGGTCTCCTGTGAGTCGCCAGGCCTGGTCATACCGCGGGGTATATCCCCGACATTAGCCCCCAGGTTAGCTTGAATTTATTCATGCTAAGCTCCTGAAATAAGAGTAACAAATATGTTAAGTGGACGGCTTGCTCCTTTGGCCGGCTTATGAAGTGGCCCCTCAGAAATCCGGGTCTTTTCTGTATATAAATGAGCCGTCTTGAAAATCGTCTTGCTTGTCAGTGTCTTGTGAAAAATATTTGAGAATAGAACACCCATCTGCCATTGAGTCGGTTTCCAATACTCTTGGCGGGTCATCTCCGCCGGGTCATAATCATTGATGATGTCCGATCATTATCGTTGGTGACGCTAGGTCAAATAACTAGAATCTTGTTGAATTGATAAAAATATTGGGATGAAAATCCATCTGATTTAAAACTGGACTTCCATTGTTGTGAAGCAGTGTGGCTTATATAAAATCTAGCGGGTTATGATCTTTTGATAATGTCGGGTCATGAACGTTGGTGACATCGGGTCTAACAACTGAACTCCATAATCAACATCTTAAAAATGTTCCTCAACCTTTTTGATATGTCCATATTACCTGTAGCCCCCAAGCTCCGAAATTATCCATGATAACTTGGTGCTTTGCCATAATATATTGGACTGTGTAGCCCCCAAGTACTGGGTTGTCTGCCTGCAGCAACATGGGACTTGTAAGTGTGTTATACCTTATAAAGCTTGAACGATTGTAGCCCCCAAGGGCCGGCTCATCGGAATGTGATACGCCGGGTCTTCAATTTTAACCTCTTAATCTGTCAAACAGCTGAATACTGTAGCCCCCAAGTGCCGGGTCGCATGCCTGCAGTGACTTGGGACTTTGAAAATTTGATCTGAGCGGTGTAGCCCCCAGGTGCCGGGTCAGTAAAAATTACTGGGTTGGCACTTAGAAAAAATTAGAAAGGACGGATCATCTCCTTGAGAAAATAAGGTTTTGCTGAAAATGTAATGATTTGAAAACTGGCTTGCATTAGCCCCAAGTGTCGTGGTGTGTGCTTGCTGCGACAAGGTACTTGCATACTTGATATAAACTGTATTTGAATAGTGTAGCCCCCAAGTGCCGGGTCGTTTGCCTGTGGCGACTTGGGACTATGTAAGAATAATATAACTCACCACAATTTGTTGAATGAATCCTTGACCGTGGTTGTAATATAATCCAGAAAGAATATCCTCGAATAATTCCTTTGTCTTTGACATGAAATCCCTGTTCGTGGTTGTGGTGCAACCCGGCAAATATATATTGGAGAAATCCATGAGTGTTGTACATTACTACAGAACACAATTGAAGAAATCCGAAAACCGTCCAATTAGATGACACGGCATTATATCTGACAGGGCGGCTCTTGAAAAATAATAAATTCTCCGAGGTGGCTTGAAAACCCAATCATTCAGTAGTGGTTATGATAAACTGTGAAGATCCAACCATGTTGGCTATTAAAGATCCATTTGCTCCTACAGAAGTTTTTCATCATACTTAACGGTAGCTCATCTTAAGAGACAAGACCTGCAAAAGTAAACAAAACAAAATATATTTTGCATTGTTGTAAGGGCGGCTTGAAAAAGCACAACCCCGAGATGTTATATCTTTCCTGATTTGTTTTCTGAATTTTTTTGAACAACTCATGTGCCGGTTCTACTGGGTTGACCCACCACTTAAAACTCCTTAGCAATACAGGGTCTTTGTGGAGATTGGCCATCAATTTCTTTGAACCGGCTCAGGGTCTCTAAGTGAGTTTAACTAAAAGGATGTGTGAAGTCCCAGCAGAGACATGAGAGGGCATGAGTACCCTGATAGCCCAAAACTGCCTCTCACGTGACATAAATCCATCGTTTTAACCTTAAACAGTACAGGGTCCTCAAGGATTAACTGTCTAAGAGTACGAACAGGCCACATAGCGGAGAGTCGGCAGTAGATGGGAGAGTTTATCCTTGCTTTCTGTAAGCCGGCCCTCACATGACAAGAACCGTTGTTTGAACCTTAACCAGTATAGGGTCTCTATGGAGATTGGTCGTCAATTTCTTTGAACCGGCTCAGGGTCTCTAGGCGAGATTAACTAGTAAGAGTTTGGCGGGTCATCTAGTGGAGTAGCATCAGCTTACAGGCAGGTTAAACCCTATTTGTCTTAAGAGCCGATCAAGAGGGTGTGTAAGCTACACCCGGTGGGGGGAAGCCCCCAAGTGACTTTTGTTGATAGAATCAACTGTTTGGCTTAAGAGCTGACCGATAGGGTTTGATAAGCTACACCCGGTGGGTGGGAAGCCCCCTGGACGATCATGTTGACGGAGTCAACTATTTGGCTTGAGAGGCGACCGATAGGGTGTGATAACCTACACCCGGTGGGTGGGAAGCCCCCTGGATGATCATGTTGAGGGAGTCAACTATTTGGCTTGAGAGCCGACCGATAGGGTGTGATAAGCTACACCCGGTGGGTGGGAAGCCCCCTGGACGATCATGTTGACGGAGTCAACTATTTGGCTTGAGGGTCGACCGATAGGGTGTGATAAGCTACATCCAGTGGGTGGGAAGCCCCCTGGACGATCATGTTGGCGGAGCCAACTTTTTGTATCATCTTGTAAGTCGCCATCTTGTAATGAAGAAAACATCAGAAGCCTCCAAGTGACTTTATCATGATCCAATGAATCATGGCACCCATGTTTGAACGGTATATCTCGGTGGTTCGTCCTCTTGGGCAACTTTTTAATTCTTCCGCCAATAATGTAATAGCCCCAAGGATTGGGTTTTCTCTCTAAAATGACCAAATGTGTCTCACCGTGTCTGTAGCCCCCGAGTCTTAAGTTGACTTGAAAAGGCGGCTTGAGAATCTCCACTAAAAGTTGAGGTTGGCCGTGGCGGGTTATAGATGCTCCCGTATGATTTGTTTCAATAATCCGGTCGATGGTTCGTTCCGGTTGGTTGTTGAAGTTAACCAAACTGTAGTTGCGGCGACTTGTGGGCCTATCCGTCCGGTGGCTCGTACAGGCGAGCACTGCACCGATATGTTGATGCAGATCAAACTGAGGGCGGCGTCTTGCGCGCGTCCGTTGGGCGGCTGGTACTAGTGTATGCAGCCACTCGCGTGTTGATGTAGACGTAGAAACCAACCGCGAAATTGTGAGCCGATGCTGTTGTAAAAAGACGCCACGACATTGTAAGACGGCGTAGATGGCGAGAGTAGGCCACGGCGTTTTAAGTCGGCGCGGATGGCGAGAGACGGACACGGCATTGTAAGACGGCACGATCGCGAGAGACGGCCGCGACGCTGTTGTTGAAAATCATATCGCGGATGCGGCGGCTTGCCACATCCATCGGGTTGCTCATAGTAGAGGGTGAGCACGCGCATTACTGGTGAGTTGATGTAGACCGTCCACAGGGACGACGAATCACGCGCATTCATCAAGCAACACGACACGTTGGTGTGCGCTCCAACTCCACAGTGTAATGCCCCATGAATAATTGCCCTGCGTAAAAATATTACGGGCTGAGGTAACTATTCTCGGATGAAACATACACTGAAAAATAGATAGACCAAATATCACCTGGTGTTTTTTTCGGATGAACGCGGTCGTACGCTGGTGCATGATAATGCTGGACATAGTCATGCACAAAATATAGCCTTGATCTTCATGTTAGTACCAATACTTCTGGCTTGACTTGCTGACATGTCTTATGTGTTTTGAGATTGTACGTGATCATGCTGCATCTTATGGAGTAGTATAACTAAAATCCTTCTTTTCCCATGCAACATGAAAATTCTCCTCAGACCTTGTGTGTGCGGACTAGAACTTGGAGGAGCTTCCCAATATTGCATAGTGCCAGGTCCAAGAACCACAAGGTCTCGTTATAGGATCAGTACCCCCTTTTTTTAACCGGCCCCCAACTCCCTCTCTTTCCTTATCCCACATCCGTCCGCATAGAATTGGAGCGGCTCAGAGCAAGGAGGCTGGCAAAGTGCAACGATGGACAGGGGTGCAGCGGGGAGCAACCGGACGGAGATGAGGGCGACACGGAGCAGCCCGAGCCGGCGTGGGCCGTCGGTTTGGCCAGGAGCGGGCGGCTCGCATGGGGAGTCAGCGGCGAGGCGCTCGAGTCGGCCGCGGCGAAGTGCGGCGATGGATAGGGGTGCAGCGGGGAGCAACCGGACGGAGACGAGGGCGACGCGGAGCAGTCCGAGCCGGCGTGGGCCGTCGGTTGGGCCAGGAGCGGGGTGGCTCGCGTGGGGAGTCAGCAGTGAGGTGCTCGAGTCGGCCGCAGTGAAGCGCAGCATGCGCGTTGTGGCGAGGGAGCGAGGCGGCCCGTGCGGTGGAGGCGAGGCTATGAGCCGGAGCGACACAGAGGTGTGCGCATGGGGGCGTGGTGAGGCAAGGCTACGGCTACGCGGCAGTTGGCGGCTCAGTTTCGGCTAGGCGATGAAATTGGCCCGACAGGGTGGGGTAGCAAGGTGGCGGCACAGCGGCCGGATGCGAGGCAGCGGTCGCCGGCGCGGTGAAGGCGCAGGTACAGCGGGGCGGAGGTCGCGGCAGCTCATCGGCCGGGGCGGCTCGGCGGCACCGGCCCACAACGGAGGCAGAGGTCGCGACGACTCATCGGCCGGGGCGGCTCGGCGGCGCTAGCCCGAAGTAGAGGCGAAGGAGTCGCTCGGCGGCTCAGTGGACGCGGCTGGGGCAAGGCATGGTGATTGCGGCTTAGCGGCTCTCGACCACATCGTCAGCGGCTCACTACATGAGCGGGTCAAGAGGAGTGGCTGAGCCGGCAGGCTTGGCGCGGAGAGGCAGCTTGCAGGACGGCGGCTTGAACAATGAGTGGGTGAGACCAGTTGGAGGCGAGGCGAGGTGATGCAAATATGCAGACGCGACGGCTTGGAGCAGACACACAGGGTGGCATAGACGGCGGAGGCCGTTAAGAGAAGGGCGTGGCACAACGAGGGAAGCTGGAGCGGTAGGATGGCGCGTGAAGATTCAAATAGGTGACGCAGACAGCCGTGGCAAGCCAGAGACGCACTCAGCCAAAGCTAGTAAACAAGGCGACATGGCGTTGAGGCAGAGGTAGGTGCCGCTCGAGATGTTGTCGCGGCCGCGAGGTGATTTGAGGAGAAACCGGCGATGTGGGTAGCGTCTCTGCATCCGTCTCGTAATTGATCAAGCTCATCCTGGCATATTTCCTTTTAAAATTCTGGACGTGTCCGACACTTGACGGTGTAGCAGAAAGGACATAATGCATCATACTTTAGCCCCATGGTCTTCTCGTACTCTGCCATCCCATCAGCGCGTATAGATCAGTTAATTCTCGAGGCTTGCACGCAGAAGCTTTGTTAAACCTAATGGCCGATTTAACCGCCATAGCAGAATAGTTTTTCCTTGGATCTTTGCTTGTCCATCCTTCATACGATTTGTTCGCTGGAGAATGGGTCGTGTTTTAATTTCTTCAGGACTTGATCTTGTAACCCGGCAGCAAATTCGGATTCGGCGCCTCGGGCAGAATGACAAATCCTTTGCACAACGCCTGTGCCTTCGTCCCTGCATGCATGAACCGTTGATAGCGGTGGATTTATCTCGGCCTGACAGTCTTTGATCACCTCGTGTTTTAACAACAACCGAGTAGCCTGATCTCTAGATTTGGGCTGTACATGGAGCAGCAGCGGCTTGCACACGTATGGAATTCCAGCCGGTCTCGGCTTTGATCCGGATTCGGATCGTCGGACCGCAAGTCGTGTGTGGCAGCTCACCATGAAACCCTGATTTTTTGTTCAGATTTAATCTCGTATATGCTGTTTCGATTGCTTGCCATGGGGATAATATTGATCCTTCTCTACCGGCTCTTTCATCTTAAACCATTGAAATCACCACGTACGATCGTTACATTCCGGTTCTTCTCTATCAGGTCCATAGCAAGCTTCTCGATCCTTTAAAAGCTTCCTCCAAAAACACAATTCCACCGTGCGAGCCCCACGGTGGGCGCCAACTGTCGTGGATTTGTCACAACAGATGTCCGGGTGAATGGACTTAGGTTCGGGGCGAAGACACAACTACGTGGCGTCTTGAAGGGGTTGATCGGAATCGAGAGACGCAGAGTTTACCCAGGTTCGGCCCCTCCGATGGAGGTAAAAGACTACGTCCTGCTTGTGTGGTATTGATGATGATGAAGATTTCTCGGTTACAAGGGTGCTGTTGGCTACCTCTAATCACGAGAACCTCTAATCTGTCTGTCTTTAATCTCTTGTGTCTGTCTAAACTTGTGGACTTGTGAACTTGTCTTTCTAGGGGTGCTCTACCCCTCCTTATATAAGTGGAGAGGGTAGGTTTACAAATAGAGTCCTACTAGGATTAGGACTAGTCTCTTTAGAATCCTATTCCGGGTCTTGTTTCTCTTCTAAGGAAATCCTTTCTCCTTTAGGACTTTTCTTGTGAGCCACCTGGCGCCAGCTCACACGCCAGGTCTTGTGTCTGATCGTCTTGCGACCCGCCTGCCGGATCACCAATAAAACGTCATGTATTTAGCAGCTCTCCTGTGAGTCGCCAGGCCAGGTCATACCGCGGGGTATATTCCCGACACACTTGATAGCCACTGTCGAAGACTTAACTGACATGTTGGACTACGTCTCCGAGGAGGCAAAAGACATGGATGAGGAAGATCACGCTCCCACCCCTGTTAACACCGGGCGATGGGCTGCCACCTCCACCTACGACATCTACATGGTGGACACTCCAGCCGATAACAGTGAGCACACACCCAAAAATGATGGCGACAAATCAGGTGAAGCGCCGGCAAGGCATCGGAAGACGCACAAACGATCAAAGGTAAAAAAGGGAAGAAACGCTATAGCTCGCACCGGGGACGGAGCTACCCCGAAAGACCTTGGCGATCTTGATATCCCCAAACATCTGCTAGAGGACCAGGAGAGGCCGGAAGATTAGCACGACCCCAATGATCTAAACGATTCTGAGGACGACAGTTACCTCCCTCTTGTCGAGGAGGAGGAAAACCCGAAGGCGGGAAACTTTGCCATCCCCGAAAACCTTGAAGATCAGGAACAATTCGGGCAACGGCTTTTAGCCACAACCCGTAACCTGGAGGCAAAAAAATGACAGCTTAAGGCCGAACAGCACAACCTCAACAATAGATGGATGAGGGTCCTATCAGCTGAGGAAGGATACGGTACCGGTGTATTGGACCAACCCAAAAGCTATCCAAGGCGAAGGCTGCTGGCACAATTCGATAACGAGCTGACTGATACGCCGTCTTCCAAACATAGTCCATATGACAAGCAAGACCGCCCTCCTCGAGGCCAAGACAGGATGGCTGACGATGCTGGTTATAGACCGGTGATACCCCGAAGACGGGGAAAAGAGCCAATAGAGCCCGATGACAGGTTTGACCTGTGACATGACCTGGACTATAGAGCAGGTCTTACGAGATCCATCTACGGATCCAAAGGGCGCTCACCTGATAGAAGAGAGGGGTACCGGCAAGGTTCTCAGAATCGCGATTTTGAATCGGATCGGAGCTTTGATGATAGAATCGCAAATCATAGATTCTTCACTATGAGGATCCTAAAAATGTAGATTCTATGAAACAAAATCGTAGAATCAGGTGGGTTAGTTTGGATCGTAGAGTCATAGAATCGTATAATAGAATCGCGATTCTGACAACGTTGGGTACTCGCCTTGGCTCGACCGCAACAATAGAGATCGGGAAAGAAAACGGGTCAGAACAAACGTCGATTACCGACGCAACATAGTTCGGGTCAGAGGCGCTGCCCACCCACAGTGCTTCATGGACGAGGTAATGCATCATCAATTCCCGGAGGGGTTCAAACCTGTGAATATAGAGCAATATGATGGGACAACTGACCCAACAATATGGATCAAGGATTTCCTCCTCCAAATCCACATGGCACAAGGAGATGATCTCCACGCTATCTAGTATCCGCCCCTAAAACTTGAGGTGCCAGCTCGGCACTGGTTAAACAGCCTCTCGGAAAATTCCATCGGGTGCTGGGAGGATCTAGAGGATGCATTCTGATCTACCTTCCAAGGCACCTATGTACAACCGCCAGACTCTTCCGACCTGAGCAACGTTGTACAAAAGGCAGGAGAGTCCGTTTGGAAATTCTAAAATCAGTTCTTGACCAAGAAAAACCAGATCATTGATTGCCCGGATGCCGAGGCAATAGCCTCCTTCAGGCACAATATTCGGGTTGAATGGCTGGCTCGCCATCTCGGCCAGCATAAACCTAGGAAAATGTCCGCCCTTACATCACTCATGACTCGCTTTTGCACGGGCGAGGATAACTGGCTAGCAAGACTAAGCCACAACCCCGAAGACCCTGGAACCTCCGAAGTTCGGGACGGAAAAGGGAAACCGAAACGCAACAAGAATAGCGTTGACATAGCAATAGTGATGTCGATGACACGTCCATTAATGTCGGCTTTCTCAATTCCCGACCCAGCCAGCGGAATAAGCCTCGCAAAGGCAATCGCAACGGACCTACCCCACTGTGAAAAATCATGGAGAGGCCTTGCCAGATCCATGGCACTCAAGAGAAGCCCATCGACCACACCAACCAGAACTGTTGGGTGTTCAAATAGGCCGGCAAACTCGCAGCCGAGATCAAGGCAGGGGCCCATGCAGCGAGGATGAGGATGAGCCCCGCGGTCCGACCGGTGGCGGATAGAAGCGGTTCCCTCCAGAGGTAAAAACCGTGAATATGATATACGCCACTCATATACCCAAAAAGGAGAGGAAGCGTGCCCTTCGAGAGGTCTACGGCATAGAGCCTGTAGCCCCAAAGTACAACCCATGGTCGGCGTACCCGATCACCTTCGATCTACGCGACCACCCGACCAGTATCCGTCATGGGGGTTCAGCCGCCCTCGTCCTAGACCCCATCATAGATGTGTATCCTCACTAAAGTCCTAATGGATGGAGGTACTATCCTTAATCTGATTTACTCAGACACGCTGGAAAAGATGGGCATAGTTTCGTCAAGGATCAAACCTAGCAACACTACCTTTAAAGAAGTGATCTCAGGTGTCAAAGCCCGGTGCACGAGCTTTGTAAGCCTGGAAGTAGTGTTCGGTTCGCCCAATAACTTTCAAAGCGAAGACTTGATCTTCGACATTATACCTTTCCACAGCGTCTACACTGCCCTGCTAGGTCGTACAACGTTCGTTCGCTTTAACACTGTCCCACACTACGCATACGTCAAGCTCAAGATGCCCGGGCCCAAGGGGGTCATTACTATCAATGGCAACACAGAGCGCTCCCTCCGAACTGAGGAACAAGCTCTGCGCCTGGCGGCCGAATTCCATTACAGTGATGATCGGCAAACACCGACATCTGCCGTAAAGGCATGTAAGGTTAAGAAGCGAGCTCAACTTCAGCCCGAACTCACAGAACCTTATCCTCCCCAGAAATAGGGACTCACTCCCCATTGCACATCCCTAATGCCAGCAAAGCACGTGCCAAGAAGGCACAACTTGGCCCTTAAGATTCCATGGGCAGTAGTGGGGAACAACTATCAAAGCACTAGTGTTCTGCTGGACAGAACTACCAGCAATATAAGTCTTCACACATACATCAGGTACCATCAAGGATCTGCTAAAGCGTAAAGCCCATCAATAGTTCGGCTACTTTTCAAGATCCTCTTTCCAAGGTCCGCTCGCCGACAGCATTACCCATAAAGGAATGCACCCCCTAGGAGGCACATGAGTGGACAGGTGATAGGACATATCGAGGACGTTAGGCCACCCATCGAAGACCCCTTGTACAACCCCTGGTGTAATATTTATATTTCATCTTAAAATACATGTAAACAGTTTTTATGGCAATTTGAGCTATAAGAGTTATTCATCAAAATATTAGACCATCATGAATGGCCGCTTCGCTGCCTTTCAAAACTGTTTCCTCCCTCTCTATTTTCCCCGTCCTTAATGCTCCTTGCGAAACTGTTTGATGCACATTATGACTCAACCGGCTAATAGACTAGGGGCTCGATTTTAAAATATCGCCTAAGCACAATCGATCATTTGTTCGTCATCTCGTAGTTTTCTTTATATGAATTGGTTCCGAACTATGTCTTGGGTCAATAGTTGGGTTGCCCAGATCCTATGCTTGCCCCTTTACGTTCCACTCGTTTAGCTAAAAGGGCAAAGGGAGAACCACTGCGATTGTGTTTCCAGCTAGCCTGGTCAAGCACCTCAGGGGAGAAAGCCGAAAACTGTCTGTCATAGTACGCGAGAACTAGTCTACAAATCCTAGCATTAGTGTTATAATAAAAACTTCGTTAGAGGTTATTCCGTGTCATACGATGGGTTTGGCATTCGTACAAACCATGTTATGCCGGCTTTAGCCGCGGTTCATCCGAACATCACAAACCACTAGGGACTAGTCATTAGCCACCACATTCCTTTTTCATGCTCCTACAGCTAAGTGAAAGCAATAAAGAATTATGGTCTGATTACCTTGACCAACTCACACTGCCGCCTTCGGGAACCGATAGCTCAGCTAAGGGTCACAGTGCGGAGGCAGAGACACCTTGCGTAGTATCTACATGGGCCCTGAAGCCGACGACTCGCAACTTTTAGTTTAAATGACCACGCAGGACTTACAGTGAATGCAAAACATTAACGAAATGATTAACCATGCATCATAACCATAAAAGCGTTAAAAGGTCTTCACACACATTACAACGCGTTTACTCATAAAAGTTATCTTTTGAGCAATGAGCCTCTATCGCCCGAGCACCTCCATCACTACGGAGATGTATCGCTCAGGGCACCTATGCTCCTTTCCAGGGGCGGAGGAGCGGTAGCTATCTTCGTGAGATCAAGCCTCGTCCACTACACCTTGGCCCTTGCAAAGGCCATCCGAGCTCGCTCGATGCAAGAAGAATGCCTTAGCACGTCAATCTGAGGCGAAGCATCGCTCAGCTTCCGCACCAGGCGAACATAACTGCCCGACAATAGCTCATCAAGCCATAGCCGGATGCAAAGATCCTTCATGGCCGACTCCGCCATTCGGTGCAGCTCCATCAGCTGCTTCATCTACTCGATGAGGAGAGGTGAGTGCTCAAAGGCTTCAAATTGCGCTGAAAAGAGCCGAGCCTCATCTCCTCTTCTCGCGAAGCGTAGAACTAGTTCGCGTCCACTACACTCTTTAGGAGGTCTGAGCTGGCGCCCGAGGAACGCCACACCTGGGTGAGCAATGCGAACTTGGTATCACCGAAGGCACACTATAGTAAATACGGCTTACCATCTATGATAGCCTTGACTTGGAAAATCTGTTCTTCAAAGAACCGCCTGTCCACCCACTCCTTTTGGAGGTCGGCTTTCAACATGAATAACTTGACAACATGTTCCTTGCCCTTCCACTCAAGTTCCTAACATTTTTGGCCGGCGTCCTTAAGCTCCTGCTGAACCTTCTGCTCAAGGTCTTTCTGCTCATGCTTTTCACTTGCAGTTTTTAAGGCGGAGAGCGCGGCTGCTGCCTGTTCGACTCCTGCCTTCCCTTCCGCGGTCTCTTGCTTCATCTATCGCAACTCGTCCTAGAGCTTCTCGACTTCCTTCGCTGAGGCTGTGTAAGCAATTAAACATATAATTATACTAAGTCAACAATGTGAATCACTGATGCTTAATAGCTCGGATATTCCAAGACGGCTTACCTTGCACCTCGTTGAACCTCTTGTTCAGAGCGTCAAGCTCCTCTTCGGAGCTCTTGAGCTTTTGGTTTAGCTCGTCAAGCTCTGTGGCATTATTGGCCGCTGATGATGACGAAGCCTGTAAATAGCACATATTTATCAGTTTATCAGAGTTCAAACAACCGAACTGTCAAGATCATGACCCTATGTTCGGTCCTCTTAAGGAATGTTAGAACGTTATAGACTGAATAATGTCGCATACATTTTTTGGTCATTTCTTTGTATTTGACCCCCGGGTGAGTTTTTCTAAACTCATGCAGGGCTTGGGGGCTGCTATATATAACGATAGCACAAACTTAATAAATCAATACTTCAAGAAAAGAACATTACGTGGCTCACCTGGAAGCCCGTCAAGAGACCGTTGAAGGCCTCCTTTAGTCTGCTATCAATGGACTGAATGCTTTGCAAAACCGCATCCATAAAGGTGTGGTGATCCTCGGAGATGGATGCGCTTGATAGAGCCTCCTCCATGACCAGCCACCCAATCATCGGTGGCGCCGGTGGTGATCGGTTAGTCTGATCTCCAACCGGGGATTGAACCGGTGGCTCCGGAGGCATGGTGTGCTCTAGAGATGACCTTGGAGGGGACTGGACATCCCTTTGTCCCGTCTCATCAGTGGCCGGGAGGGGCTCCTCCTCCCGGTCTTCAGCGGCCGAGGCATTAACCTTGGCCATGACGTCGTCACCCCCACTGCCTGTGTTCGGCTCCAAAGGAGCCTGTGGGGATGACACCTCCACAACATCCTTCACGGTCCCTGGAGGTGTGGGATGCGACGCGGTCCGCCATCCTGGCAGGTGGAGTCTCCCCATCCGAAACTTGGTCGGTGGGAGAACGCGTGGTGGGCTACGGACCAAAAGGCACTCACACATTAATAACATTACAAACTTGGCATAAATAGCTTAGGGAGTCTTCGGATTCTTACCTTCGAGATGGAGGCTTGACCCTTAGGTTCCTTTGAGGAACATTTTCAATGTCCTCGGACTCGGTATCTGAGTCCAAACTTTCGTCGGTGTCACATCCCTAGCTAATTGTCTTAGGACAGCCTGTGTGTGCATCATATTTCAATTCTTTTTCATCAATTTGAAATGGGTGTCAAAAGAAACCCCAAACAATTCATTTGAATCAAACCAACTTAATGAATGTGAAAAACCAACAAATTCAAAATGCCCATCTAAAATGTCCCCTATGTCTGATAAATATGGACATAAATATATTAGGGGCCATCTTAAATATATGAACATTAATAGCAATTTAAAAATAAATATTAAAGCTGTTGAAAATGCCAAATAAAGCATTATCATTATTTCAGATTTTAAAATATTCTCAAACTTTTTATAGAATTTGAAATATTCAAACTTAGTTCTATAAAATATTTGGGGTATTTTATAATTAGCAATTGTGCCTACAATAAATAAAACAAATATCAGAAAAACAAAACAGAACTGGAATTGTAAAAAAAAGGAAAGGAGGCACCTGGGCCGGCCCAGCTGGCCCAGCACCGTCGTCATCCTCCGGGCGGCTAGGAGGACGAGCGTGTGCTCGCCATGCGCTCGCGCTGGTGCTGCCATGCAGCACCCTGCGCACCTGCATCCCCTACTATGCTGGCAAGAGGATAAGGATGCCTCTGCCGTCCCCCATCTCTCTCTCTCTCTCTCTCTCTCTCGCATTCGCCCCCTGCTTTCTTCCTCTCCTCTGCCCGCCATGGCCGCCGCCTTGTCGCTGCCATAGCCGCCGTTCCAGCCGCCCCCCTTGCTCCCGAGCCCCCCTTTAGCTCTGCCATGACGTGTCGGTCCTCTCCACCAAAAGAATCAAGACCGGAGGCCTCCCAGTGCCGACCTCGCCACCTTCTTCCTCCTCGGTCACCGGAGACCGCCGCTGGCCATGCGTCGCAATCAAAGCCTCCCCGAGCCCGCTCTCATCGACGCTGCGTCCGTTGTGAGCTCCAGCTCCTTCTCCCCCTTTTCCCCCTTCGCTAGCGCGTTCTAGAGCCGGATCCCCTTGGGTCCGAGAGCTCCTCGCTGCCGGTGAGGATGTGGCGGTCGCTACAGCGGCCCAAGCTCGCACCTGAGCACGTAGTCGTGCTCAGGATGATCCCAGGCATCCTTAGGAGCCCTTAGGTGGCTCATTCGAGCTCCTACTCGATGAGCCCGTGCTCGCCCGAGCTCCGGCAGCCGCCGTGCTCATCGCTGGCACCGGTTTCAGCCATCCCAGCCCCTGGGAGGTGTTGGGCTCGACGCGCGCGAGCGAGCAGAGTAGATCGGTACCCTCCGCCGTCCTTTTGGTCACTGGAGGAGGGAACCCGACCCCCTCCGCCATCCCGGGGTCTCCGGCGGCTCAATGCCGGCGAGTCAACCAGTTTGACCACCAGGGGTTTGACCCCTAGGTCACTGGCAAGTGGGGCCAGGCCCTGTTAGTCAAAACTGGATTAATAATTTAATTAACTAAATTAATTAAGTTAATGGTCCACTGACCAGTGGTCCCTACCCTAAACTAATTAGTAATTAGTTAAATAATTAGCTCTATTAGAGGCTGGGTCACTGACGAGTGGGCCCCACTGGTCAGGTTTGATGTGTCAACGTTGTGTTGACCAGCTGACGTCATGATGATGTCAGGCTGATGTAGTAATGAATTTTCTGAATTAAAATAATTCTAGAAACTATTTAAAACTTAGAAAATTCATTGAATTTAATCTATAACTTAGATTGAAATTATTTATATATGAAAATTTATCTGAAAAATCCAATGAATCCAATGGTGATGTTATCATGCATGTTAGAGAAACCTATGTAGATGAACATTGACATTTACTAATAGGTTAACTTATAAAATATGAAATGGAGAATGATTTTGAACCTATATTCAAACTCACTTCAAATTAACTTGGACAATAGTTGCATTAGCTCATCCATACATGCTGCCATGTCATGATCATGCATCATATTGTTGCACTTGCATGTATTGATTGCTATTTATCTGCATTGCGGTAGGCCCTGCTTCTAAGGATACCTCCAAGTATTCCAACGAAGGAGAGAACCTTTCCACTACCCAGCAAGGCAAGCAACCCCTTTGATCATTCCGATAACATCCCACTCTCTCACTCCTGCTCTTGTTTATTGCATTAGGACAAACGTTCACTAGTCTGTCATACATGGTAGATGAACCTATTCCTTGCATGACCAGTCATTATCACAGTAAATAGCTAAACCTTGCAACCTAGCATACCTGGTAGATGCTTGTGCCATGTTGTGGTTTGCTTACTTTGCCTGCTATGCTTGCTATGCTTAGGGTTGTGTCAGGTCTGATTCATCTGCGTGATGAACTGGAGTGAAACATTGTTGTTCTGATGTGAGAAACTTATGATGAACCCGATTTGGTAAAGGTAGCGATGAGAGGCTATGTAGGAGTACATTGCGGGTTGTCTCATTGGGACAGTTCTTAGGAACTAAGTTCCGTGTTTGTGATCCAAGACTTGTTACTACCACATGTTGGGCCCTGAAATATGGCCCCGCTCGACTCATCATTCGCTTACTCCTTGGTCCAGGAGTTGCAAGTAGTTTCTGGTGTTTATAGCATGCTGGAGGCTGTGCATAGCGCTGACCGTAGGGGTGGGTTATGATGCGGTAGGTAGTGGCACGGTGTACCAAGGGTCATTCGAATGGTGGGCTTGGGAACCCTGCGCACATCGTTTGGGGCCGTAGCGGAAACTTTGGCCGGACTTCCGTGCGGGTTCAGTCTCAAATAAGCAATAGCCTAGACTAGAGGTCTTATGTGATTGACGGTCATGGCCGACTCCCTCTCTGGGCTTCCGCTTGAAGGTTGCCGAGGTGCATGGTTTTATGAGCACACAACGATAAGTGGCAAGAGCGTGTGTGAAGAAGTACACCCCTGCAGGGTATGAAACTATTCGAATAGCCGCGTCCTCGGATATGGACTACTTGGAGAACTTATGCTATTCATAGATGATCAAATGGATACTCATAAAAATAACAAGACAGGTGTGGGTACCGTGGATGGCACTCTCGTAGGAGACGAAAGTGAACCCATGGTGGTGTATTGTTATGGAGTTAGTGGACTCGTGTGCGTTACCTGAAATCTAAACAAAGATTTAAAATTGTTTTGTGCAGGTTAGCCATGAGTCAAAGCTGGCATTGCTGCATAAGCTCCACCACTCCCCTTGTTGATACATGAGCATGAATAGACTAGGTCCGTTTTAAAGACTTGCTGAGTACGTTTGTACTCACGTTTGCTTAATAAATGTTGCAGATGAGACTCAGGACCTATCAGGTGGGTTCTATCAAGATGTCGGCGATGCCGAATAGCTGGTGTCCCAAGTACGACCTTATGCCCTGTGGCGGGCTGTAGAGAGTCAGGCCATGTGCCTTTTTACCCTTTGATCTATCTGTACTCAGACAACTTTATGCTTCCGCTTGGTTTGTATGAACTTGCTTGTATGACTTGAGTGTCGGGTCATGTGACCCCTACCTGTAAGAACATATTATGCAAGGCTCTTCTGAGCCTTTTAAATAAAAGTTGTGTTGATGTATGGTTATGTTGTGATGCCATAGTTGTATCTATGCATATCGGGCATGTCGTGCGTACGTGTGACGTGCAACAGTATGTATGGGATCCGACACCTACTCATGTGCCTTTAGTAGTACTTTTTACGAGAAACTACCTCTTTGTGCTTCCATCGAGCCTTGGTAGCTTGCTACTGCTCCAGACACATTGATTGACCGACATGTATCCTTCCTTGCTGTTGTGTTTGTCCCTTCGGGGAAATGTCTCGCAGTGTAATGGAGTCCCTGTAGCCTGCTATGACTCATCTACGTGCACTGGTGACATTTATGTCCCACGGTGTAATGGAGTCCTTGTAGCTTGCTATGACTCATCTACACACACTTGAGACCGACACCTGCATTGCTGGTTCACGTATGCATGTTTCCGTACGGATGTGCCACTTGGGTTCTATGACTAGTCATGTTGGCCCGGGTTCTCTGTCGTTTAATTCCCAACGACATGTTCACATACGTGAGCCAAAAGACGCAAGCGGTCCCGGCTAAGGTAAGGTTGCAGCCGTGGAGCTTACCGTGCATGAGGCTGCAAAGTGATGTGATATGTTACAGTCTAGATTCATATGACTTAGGATCGGGGTCCCGACAGTCGGGCAGGACCAACATCGGCCGACGTGCCCTTTTCGAGGCAGGAGGAGGTACCTCTTGTGTGCTGTCCGATGACACTTCCCTCTTTCTTGTGACGGGGCAATCCCCCTCCTCCTCATCTTCATGCTCTTCCACATGGTTAGAGCAGGCATGGGTTTCCTCGAACGCACCATCTGACTAGTCCTTTATGCAGGGACGTCCTCTGCCCTTCTTCTTCTCTTTCTTTTCTGGCGCCTTGTAAGGTGCCACGACGAGCATCTCTGACAACAGCTTTGACCTGGGGTCTTGGGCTGTGGTGACGGGCAGTTGATTCCTGTGGCTTTGCTCAACCATTTCTGCAAAGATGAGAGGAAAATTGTTTAGATCTTTTGTAGGAAAACAAAGCCGATTAATTGAAATTATATTATACCTGGGTATGAGGGTTTTCGGCGTGTAGGCCCTGATCCTCCTCCTCAGTTGGCCATCTCTTCGGAGGCTTGAACAGTGCCTTCCATAGTTTCTATGGAGTGGTGCGGAAGATCTGACAAACGGTAGGATCATCATCAAGCTACTAAGCCCACATGAGGGAGTCCCAGCGCTGGCAGGAAGGATGTGGCATCGAAGCATGAGCTGCACCACGTTAACCAGCTCGATCTTGGCCTTGATAATTGAGGTGATGCACTTCTGCAGCCTGTCCACCTCCGCATGCGACCCCAAGACAAGGCCCTTTCGGAGTCATGAGGTCAATCTTGGGGGGGGGGTTCGGATCTGAACTCAGACGGAGCAACCTGACATTCTTCCCTTGGCTCGGTCATGTAAAAACACTCCTTTTGCCAGATCTTGATGGTGTCGAGGAAGGTGCAAGTCAGCCATCCGACATGGGGGAGCTTGCTGTTAAGCACCCCTCCGTAGTCCACATGCTCGCTCGCGACGGTATTCGTCTTGACATTGAAGACCTTGAGCCATAGGCCGAAGTGTGGTTCGATCCGTCGAAAGGCCTCGCAGACGATGATAAATGCCAAGATGTGCATAAAGGAGTTCGGGGGGAGGTCATGGAAGTCTAGTCCATAGTAGAACATGAGACCCCTAACGAAGGGATGGAGCGGAAAGCTTAGTCCCCGAATGAAGTGGGGGACGAATACCACCCTCTCACCTGGCTTGGGGGGTGGGAACCCTGGTTCTTCTCCGGAGCATGATGGAAGACGTTGGCAGGGAGGTAGCCGGATTCCTTTAGGTCCCGAATGTCTTGGTCGGTGACTGTCGAGGCCTCCCACTTGCCGTTGGAGCCCGAACCCACCACGGCTACAACTCGGAGGAGTAGTCAAGGAAGAACTGGATCTTGGCTCTCAAGGCTCAGGGAGATTGAGGAAGAGGGGGATGCGAATGAGGAGGGTGAATTGGCCTTGAGCTTTTTTTCCGTGTTATGAGGCGTGATGATGATTAGCCTCCCTTTACTGCGCTACAAATCCCTCTGCTTCCCAAGACATGCATGCCATTATAGACGCATAATGAAACTTGATATGATTAATCATATCCCGTGTGAAATAGAGCATGATTTATGCGTTGATGAATCATGTTAAGGTAAAAACAGCCTCGAACTGCCACCCTTTGTCAGAAAGGTTGTCAGTACACTCTGTTTACACTGTGACATTTTGCCTTCGGGACTAAGTGATTCACCATGTTCGGTCAATCATATGATCGGAAACATTACGCGTCATCGGAGGCCGAACTAATCTCGGCCGATCATTAAATGGGAAGAAGAACTCACGCCGCAAGCCAAAGACTCAAGTCACATGGAGAAGCCGAAGCTAAGACCCTTGGCATTGGGGGCTAGTTCGGGGGCTACTGAGGGAGTCCTGGACTAAGGGGTCCTTGGGACATCGGCCTATCTCTTAGTATGCCGGTTTGGTGGGCCATTCTCTGATTGTCGCAGGAAGGGCTGGATACATTGAGAGCCCATATTCAAGGAAGTCCCGACGCACGAAGGGCTGAATACATTGAGAGCCCACATTCATGGAAGTCCCGAAGGCGAGTCATGCACTCCAAGTCAGGATGAGGAAATCAACATCTCTATCTTCGACAGGAGACCTACCATGTGTAAAGTGTTAACAATCTTCGGACATATTACACTGTGGTCACTCATAATAAAACATCCTTTGAGTATTGGGCGTATTGCCCGAGCACCCTCCATAACTGCGGAGAAGTATCGCTCGAGGTGCCTATACTCTTTTCTAGGGGGCGGAGGTGCGGTGGCCATCTCGATCGGATCGAGCCTAGGACAGTGCACCATGGTCCTTGCAAAGGCCGTCCATGCTCCCTCGATGCACGTAGAATGCTTCAGCGCATCAATCCATGGTGCAGCATCACACAACCTCAGCACCAAGCAAAAGTAGCTATCGGACAACGACTCTTTAGGCCATAGCCAAATGCAGAGGTCCGTCAAGGCTGGCTCCGCCATCCTGTGCAGCTCCATCAATTGCTTCATCTCCTTGATCAGAAGAGGGGAGTGCTCGTGAGCTTTAAACTGCGCCCATAATAGCCGAGCCTCATCGTCCTCATCCCTCGAAGCATAGGCACTTCTGGAGGTCCAAGCAGGCGCCTGAGGAACACCACGCCTGGGTGAGCAATGCGAACCTACTATCACCAAGGGCACACTATAGTAAAAATGGTTGCCACTTGGCGGGTTTCTTCAAAGAACCGCATGTCCAGCTGCTCATCTTGGAGCTCGGATTTCAGCGTGGATAGCTCGGTGGCTTCCTCTTTGCCTTTCTGCTCAAGGGCCTCGCACTTCATGCTAGCATCCTTGAACTCCTGCTTCACCTCCTCCGCCTGAGCTTCATGCTTAGCATTCACGGTCTTCAATGCAGAGAGTGTGGCTGCTGCTTTTTCCATTGCTGCCTTGTAATCTGCAACCTTTTCCTTCATATTATGAAGCTCCGCCTTCTGTTTCTCGACCTCCTTAGCCGAACTTGTGGAAGCAATGAATAAATAATTATAGTAGGTTACCAGTACGGATCATTAACAATACACGAAGTGGATATTACAATTCGGCTTACCTTGCGCCTCATCGAACCTCTTGTTCAGGGCATCAAGCTCCCCTTCGGAGCTCTTGAGCTTACGATTTAGCTCGGCAAGCCCTGTGGCATTAACATCCACCACCAATGATGTGGCATACAAACAACAAATATATATATATATCATATTATGAGCATTCAAACCCCCAAACTGTCAACGAATATGACCCCGTGCTCGGTCCTCTTAAGGGCTTTTAAAACAGTACGGAATTAATAATGCATTGTGGATTACTCCTGGGTATTTGAACCTCGGGTGAGTTTTCCCACACACACCCAGGGCTTAGGGATTGCTATACATATAAATACAGCACAAACCTAATGAAATTAAATTACTAGGAAAAGGGTATTATGTGGGTCACCTTGAAGCCCGTCAAGAGACCATTGAAGGCTTCTTTCAGTCCGCTATCAACAGATTGAATGCCTTGCAAAACCACACCCATAAGAGTGCGGTGATCCTCGAAGATGGAGGCACTTGATAGAGCCTCCTCCATGACCGGCCACCAGTCATCGGTGGCACCGGTGGTGACCGGCCAGCCCGATCTCTAATCCGAGATTGAACCGGTAGCTCCGGAGGCACAATGCGCTCCGAAGATGACCTTGGAGGGGACAGGACATTCCTCTGTCCTTCCTCCTCAGCGGCCAGGAGGGGCTCCTCCCCTGGTCTTTGGCGTTCAAGGCATTAACCTCGACCATGAAGTCATCACCCCACCGCCTCTGTTCGCCTCCAAAGGAGCCTGGCGGGATGACACCGCCGCGACATCCTTTCCGGTCCTTGGAGGTGTGGGGTGTGACGCAGTCCCACTCTCAGCTAGCTCGGCGGGTGGAGACTCCGCATCCGATATTTGATCAGTGGGGAGAACGCGTGGAGGGCTGCAGATAGAAAGGTGTTCATACATTTAAAACATTAAAATCTTTGCATGAATGACTCAGGGAGTCCCCAGATTCATACCTTCGAGCTAGGGTCTTGACCCTTAGGTTCCTTTGGGGAACCTTCTCTAAGTCCTCGGACCCGACATCAGAGTCTGAGTTGTCGTTGACCAGGATCAACCTTGGCCGACACGCCCTCTTCGGGGCAGGAGGAGGTACATCCTCCACGGCGTCCAGTGACGCTGCCCTCTTTCTTGTGAGGGGCTAATCGCCTTCCCCCCTGCCCTCATGCTCTTCCTCATGGGTGGAGGAGGCATGGGTTTCCTCGGACATAGCGTCCGACGGGTCGCTTATGCAGAGATCTTCTCTGGCCTTCTTCTTCTTCTCCTTCTTCTCTACCGCAGTGTATGGCACCACGTCAAGCATCTCCGTCAATAGCTCTGACCTGGGGTCTTCGGGCTGTGGTGGTGGGCAGTTAATTCCTGTGGCCTTGTTCAATCATTTCTGCAAAGATGAGGGGGAAGTCATTCAGTCCTTTTGTCAAAAAACAGAGCGAGTGGATTGATATTATATCGTACCTGGGTAGGAGGGTTATCGGTGGTCAGGCCCGAATCCTCCCCCTTGGCTAGCCAGCTCTTCCGGGGCTTGAATAATGCCTTCCACAATTTCTCACGAGTAGTGAGGAAGAGTTGGCACACTGTAGGCTCATCCACAAGTTGATACACCCACATTGGGGAGGACCGACGCTGGCAGGGAAGAATATGGCGGTGGAGCATGACCTGGACCACATTGACCAGCTCGATCTTGGCCTTGACCACCGATGAAATGCGCTTCTGCCGCAATTTCACCTCTGCATCCGACCCCCAAGTGAGGCCCTTCCAGAGCCACGAGGTTAATCTCGTAGGGGGTCCGGATCTAAACTCGGCCGGAGCCGCCCAACCCTCATCCCTTGGCTCGGTGATGTAGAACCATTCTTTCTGCCAGATCTTGACTATGTCGATGAAGGTGCTAGTCGGCAACTCAACGCGAGGGAGCTTGCTGATTACCGCTCCTCAACAATCTGTTAGTTCGCCCGTGATAGTATTAGGCTTGACGTTGAAGACCTTGAGCCATAGGCCGAAGTTTGGCTCAACCTGCAGGAAGGCTTCACAGAAAATAATGAATGCCGAAATGTGCATGAAGGTGCTTGTGGGAAGATCATGGAAGTCCAACTCGTAGAAGAACATGAGGCCCCTGACGAAGGGGTGGAGCGGAAAGCTCAGTCCCCGAATGAAATGGGGGACGAACACCACCCTCTCGCCTGGCTTAGGGGTGGGGACCACCTGGTTCGCCTCCGGAGCGTGATAACCCGCAAGTGTAGGGGATCAATTGTAGCCTTTCTCGATAAGTAAGAGTGTCGAACCCACCGAGGAGCTAAAGGTAGAACAAATATTCCCTCAAGTTCTATCGACCACCGATATAACTCTATGCACTCTTAACGTTCGTTTTACATAGAACACGTATGAAACTAGAAGTACTTTGTAGGTGTGATAGGATAGGTTTACAAGATAATAAAGAGCACGTAAATAAAAACTAGGGGCTGCTAAGATAGAGAAACAACTAAGTTAGTTTAACGAGTATGGAAAAGTGGTGGTAGGAGTTGCAGAATTGTCCCTAGGCAACCGATAACTAGACCGGTAATCATTGTTGCAATTTTATATGAGGGAGAGCAATAAGCTAACATACTTTCTCTACTTGGATCATATGCACTTATGATTGGAACTCTAGCAAGCATCCGCAACTACTAAATATCATTAAGGTAAAACCCAACCATAGCATTATAAGGTATCAAGTCCTCTTTACTCCCATATGCGGTAACCCACCTAATCAGATTTATTCTTCTGTCATGCAAGCAACCCACCATAGGCAAATCATGAACACATTGAAACACCCTACAGCGAGGATCCCTCACGCTTGCGCGACACGGAGAGCACCATAGGACAGCACCAATAATAAAGCATGCAACTCAAACCAATCATGATCATTAATCAACCAATAGGACAACAAAAATCTACTCAGACATCATAGGATGGCAACACATCATTGGATAATAATATGAAGCATAAAGCACCATATTCAAGTAGAGGGTACATCAGGTTGTGGGAGAGTGGACCGCTATAGATAGATGGGGGAAGGTGATGGAGGTGTTGGTGAAGATGACATAGTTGTTGGAGTAGATCGTCGTCACGATGATGGCCCCGGTGGCGTTTCGGCGCCACCGGGAGACAGGGGGAGAGACCCCCTCCATCTTATTCTTCCTTGACCTTCCTCCTAGATGGGAGAAGGGTTTCCCCGCTGGTCCATGGCCTCCATGGCGGCGGAGGGGAGAGAGCCCCTCCAAGATTGGATTTCACTCTATTTCCTTCTGTTTCTGCATTCTCCAATTCTGTCCTTTCACAGTTTCTTAAATATCCAGAGATCCGTAACTCCGATTGGGCTGAAATTTGGGGGGATCTTTATCCATAAATTAGTTCTCTTGTGGCCAAAGGACAGCTCCAACCGACCAAAGGGGTGGCCACAAGCCCTCAGGGCACGCCCTACCCCCAGGGCCCGTCCTCCCGGCTTGTGGGCCCCTCGGGCACCGCCTTCTATTGATTCCACTTCCCAAAATTCACATATATTCCAGAAACATATCCGCAAGTTTTTATCCCATTTGGACATCGTTTGGTATGGATTTTCTGCGGAAAAAAATCATGCAACAAACAGGAACTGGCATTGGGCACTCGATCAATATGTTAGTCCCAAAAATAGTATAAAAAATTGCCAAAAGTATATGAAAGTTGTAGAATATTGGCATGAAACAATCAAAAATTATAGATACGATGGAGATGTATCAGCATCCCCAAGCTTAATTCCTGCTCATCCTCGAGTAGGTAAATGATAAAAAAGATAATTTTTGATGTGGAATGCTACCTAGCATAATCTTGATCATATATTCTAATCATGGCATGAATATTAAGACACAAGTGATTCAGAGCAATAGTCCATATTGACATAAAAACAGTAATACTTCGAGCACACCAACAAGGCAATCGTGTCCTTTTGAAATAACATGGCCTTAGAAAGTTATCCCTACAAAATCATATGGTCTGGCTACGCTCCATCTTCCCCACACAAAGTATCTAAGTCATGCACAACCCCGATGAACAAGTCAAGCAATTGTTTCACACTTTTATGTTCTCAAACCTTTTCAACTCTCACACAATACATGAGCATGAGCCATGGATATAGCACTATAGGTGGAATAGAATATGGTGGAGGTGATGAGGAAAAAGGAGAAGATAGTCTCACATGAACTAGGCGTATCAACGGGCTATGGACATGCCCCACAATACATATCAATGTGAGTGAGTAGGGATTGCCATGCAACGGGTGCACTAGAGCTATAAGTGTATGAAATCTCAAGAATAAAACTAAGTAGTCGTGCCAATGATGAAATTCTACTAGCTATATGAAAGTGACAAAATAGGAGACTCTCTATGATGAAGATCATGGTGCTACTTTGAAGCACACGTGTGGAAAAAGGTAGTAGCATTGTCCCTTCTATCTTTCTCTCTTTTTTTCTTTTTTTCTTTTTTGGTGGGCATCTTTGGCCTATTTTTTTATGGGCTTCTCTGGCCTCTTTTATTTTTTTGTAAAGTCCAGAGACTCCTCCCAACTAGTGAGGGAATCATAGCTTCCATCATCCTTTTCTCACACGGGACAATGCTCGAAAAATCAAAATCATCGCACTTTTATTTAGTTACAACTCGATACCTAGAACAAAAATATGACTCCATATGAATGCTTCCGGTAGGATACCGGGATGTGCAACGATCTAGCCTGGCAAATGACATCAAAAAACGGACAAGCCATGAAAACATCATGCAAGCTATCTTACGATCATGCAAAGCAATATGAAAATGATGGTACATGTCATACTAAACGGAACGGTGCAAGTTGCATGGCAATATATCTTGGAATGGCTACGGAAATGTCATAATATGTAGGTATGGTGGCTGTTTTGAGGAAGGTGGGTTTGATGCACCAGTGAAAGTTGCGCGGTACTATAGAGGCTAGCAAAGGTGGAAGGGTGAGAGTGCGTATAATCCATGGACTCAACATTAGTCATAAAGAAGTCACATACTTATTGCAAAAGTCTATTAGTTATCAAACAAAGCATTAGACATATGCTCCTATGAGAGAGGTTGGTAGGATTTAACCATCGCGCGCTCCCGACCCTCACACAAAGGTTGGCAATCATTAAACAAATCATGCTCCTACTTCGTTACATAACGGTTCACCATACGTGCATGCTATGGGAATCACAAACCTTAACACAAGTATTTCTCCAATTCATAATTTCTTACTAACATGACTCTCATATTACCATCTTTATATCGCAAAACTATGGCAAGGAATCAAACATATCATATTCAGTGATCTACAAGTTTTATGTAGGATTTTATGACTAACCATGTGAATGACCAACTCATGTTAACTCTCTAAATAGATATAAGTGAAGCATCAGAGTTTAATTCTTTCTACAAAATAGATGCCCACGCTCCAAAAAATATAAGTGAAGCAAAAGAACATTCTACAACTGGCGGTTTTCTATGTGTAGAGAAACAGGCAATCCAAACTTCAAATGATATAAATGAAGCACATGAAGCATTCTACAAAGCCATACTCAAAAGCTATAAGTGCGGTGCAAAGAGACTTCTATAAATGAACCAAGGACTTTATCATACTAGCGTGGTGCATTATTAAAAGAAAAAAATGCACACGACACTCCAAGATTTACGCATATCATGTGACGAATAAAAATATAGCTCCAAGTAAAATCACCGATGGTTGTTAGAAGAAAGAGGGGATGCCTTCCGGGGCATCCCCAAGCTTATTTTCATGGGAGTCCTTGAAAATTACCTTGGGGTGCCTCGGGCATCCCCAAGCTTAGTCTCTTTCCACTCCTTGTTCCTTCATCCATCGTGATCTCACCCAAAACTTGAAAACATCAATCACACAAAACTTAACAAAACCCTCGTGAGATCCGTTAGTATAATAAAGCAAATCACAACTTCATGTGTTGTTGCCAACCAATTTATATTTTATTTTTTAATTTTAGCTACTGTATTATAATTTTTCCATGGCTTGTACCACCGATACAATCGATAGTTTCATCAAAACGAGCAAAACAATGCATCATAAACAGAATCTGTCTTAAACATGACAGTGTGTAGTAATCTGGACATTGTCCATACTTATGTAACTCTAAAAATTCTGAAAAGGAGGGAAAAATAAACAATTTGCATAGAAGTATTGCGTAAAAGTTTTAGAAACTTTTGACATTCTAGTAAAAAATTTAAATTCATGCACTACAGCCAAAGTTTCTGTTTTTGCACTACACACACCAAACAAGCAGTCTAATCATCCTAAAGGCAAATCTTGGCACATTATTTTCATAATACAACAGATTTATACAAGGGGATACTTATTTTTGTTGAAAAATTTCTGTAATCAAGATTTGCAAGGTTTCCTTGGGCATGAATAAAGTTCAAGGAGCTCCCCCACTTCAACGGTGCTCGTCCTTCTTACTTTCACTTTTTTTTTAAGTTTTAGGTTCCCCTCTTTATATTTTTTTGTTTTTAAATTGTATAAAAGCACACAACAGAATAAAATGACTCTCTAAAAATTCCGGGTTGTCTCCCTGGCAGCGCTTTCTTTAATGCCGTTAAGCTAGGCATAAAGTGCTCAAGTAATGGATCCACCCGGATCCCAAGGTATATCAAAGCCAATTTTAATTAACAATGATTTGTGATTAAGTATTGAGCACAAAGTAACATATATCATGCAAAAACAAAGTCTAACTCTCTTCCTATGCATCGGCATGTCATAAAAGTACAATTCATGCACACAAAGTAAAGGCCAATACATAGCATAAACAGTTTCTTGCAATTTTATTAAACTATAAACATAGAGAGGAGGACATGTAGTTCCTCTCTCATAATAATTGCAAGCAGGAGCAGAAAGCACATGCATATTATATCTATCAAAATCATCATGCGTAATAGTAAAAGGCAACCCATCTATATAATCCTTAATAAGTGCAAACTTCTCCGATATAGTGTAGTTAGGAGAATTCAAAAAGATAATAGGACTATCATGTGTGGGTGCAACAGCAACAATTTCACGTTTAACATAAGGAACTATAGCAAGTTCATATCCATAAGCATCATTCATATTGGCATCATGGCCACAAGCATACCAAGCATCAAGTTCATCAAAAAGGGATATTTCAAACGAATCCATTGGATCATAGCAATTATCATAGCATTCATCCTTCGGTAAGAACGAAGGGAAATTAAGCAATGTATGAGTCGAAGAGTTACTCTCATTAGAAGGTGGGCACTGGTAGCTAATCCTCTCTTCCTCCTTTTGTTCTTTGCTCTCCTCCTCATCTATTTCATCTAATGAGCTCACAGTTTTAGCAATTTCTTCTTCCATAGATTCCTGCAAAATATTAGTCTCCTCCAAGGCAGCTGGCATTCTCTCAATAAATGCATCAATATCAGAATTATATTCATAATTCTCATAGAAATATTTAAGTATAGCAAAATTTTGCGGTCTATAAACAACAACATCATAATTTTCACAATTCTCAAACAAATATTCAATTTCATAAGCACCCTTTAAAGCAACGAATTCTTCTATTCGTTCCACGTCATAGTAATCATAAATACCATTAGAATAAGAAGCCAATGTTTCATTATCATTAAATTTACATGAAAAGGGAAGGTGTGGATCCTTCATCATAGAGCAACAAGTATAATCATATCTCTGGCATAGATTCCAAGCATACCATTTCAACATATAAATTTGATCCCATAACAGATTCCCTTTTAGAGTCAGGAGATAATCCCTAAAGTATTCATGTTGATCCAACGTGTCTCCCATTATCAAGTTGAATGGGGTTTTCTTAGGATTATCAAAGTAGTGCATAATATCTTTCACATAACGAGCATCGAGGGTTTTAGGAGGTTCCTGTCACGCCCAAGATGTGCGCCTATCCATATTAATGCACGGGGGCCTCGCAAGGGATAGAGGCGCATCTTGTTCTTCGCAAGTATAGCATGATTAGATCATACATTACAGAAGAGATGAGTATCTGAGTTGGCTTACACTCGCCACATACTAAATTACAATTCCACACAAGAGTTCAAACATCAATATGAAGACAGGGTACGACTACGGACGAAAACAAACGATAAAAAACAGATGCAATGATACTATCTCGCTAGTCCCAAAGATCACGACCATGGTCTTCTACTCATCCGGATAAGTCACGTACATCCTGCCTCTTTCCTCGTCATACTCCCACTTGAGCTGCGTCAGATCATCCTGCACGAACTCGTCTGTACCTGTACCTGGAATGTTGTAGTAATCTATGAGCCACAAGGACTTAGCAATCATGCGCCCAGGTACCGAGACTATTCAGGCTTAATGGTAGGGATGGGGTAAGTGTTTAGTTTGCAACAGCACTAAGCATTTATGGTGGCTAAACTTACGTAACATAAAAATAAATATGTGGCCTACGATAAACGATCGCATATAGAAAGACCTCTATGAGATCCTAAACACTTACTTACGTCAATTATAACCCCACTGTGTACTCTCTCGGATCATGTTCACGAGCAGAGACGATCACGGTTACTCACACCGTTGGTGCATTTTATTAGAGTTTACTTCAAGTTAACTATAACCGGGTGTTAAACAAAAATCCAAGTTGCCACATAACCGTGGGCACGGCTTGCCGAAAGATTTGACCTGCAGGGGTGCTCCAACTAGTCCATCACAAATTAACCACACTCCGCGGGAATAGCCTCGACCACGTATCTCGTGATCATCCTAATCAACTCCAAAGGAATTCCAACATCTCGAGATAACCCGAAGAAAGTCAGAGCTCCACACGCAAGACACTCGATAAAGGTAAAACAAATCCAGCAAGACCACCCGACGCGTCGACGAACCCGATAAGACCCGCGTATCTCATTCTCAGGACACGACCAGATGAGCACATCGTATAATGGCCTGATAGAAATCTGCCGAGTTGCCCCGGGTTGGCCCCGCACACGACTCTAGTTTGGACCAACACTCATGAGGAGCACTGGCCTCGGGGTTGATTAATTATCCACGGGGTTGCAAAGCCCTATGCAAATTTTATTAAGTTATTAAGAAAATGTAGTACCAAAGTTGGGTCTAGCCAGACAAGTTTTAATCTTAACCGAATAAACAAGGGGGTCCCCATAATAACCCTGAGCATGTTAGGAGCGCAAAGTATGGAAACATAACACCAGTAACAAGAAACTATGGCGGTAACAGCGGAACAAAGCACCTAGCAAAAGGCCAAGCCTTCCACCAATACCAAGATATTTATTTGCATTAAATTCAATAACATATAATATGGTGATATGCCAAATCCATGTTATCACATGGAACAACTTATACCTACATCTAGAACGCTATAAGATGGGGCTGAGCAGCGGTAACTTAGCTAATCAAAGGTTTGCTATGATGTGGAGGGTTAGAGGCTATCATGGCAATTAGGAGGTTGACATTCCAGTAGTAGGTAGCGCAGTTGTACGATAAGAGCGAGACAACTAGCAAGTCAAAATAGTATCGGGATCCGGGTACGATCATCTTGCTTGTTGGTTCTTCAGTGGAACAAGTAGCTGGATCCTCGTAGTTGTACTCGCCTGGCTCTTCGTCCTCAGGGTCAATATTCGCGTCTATCCAAAATAAACAACAAGAATAAACAAACAACCATGGTGCAACGCACAAGCAAGAATGATGCATGCTTATGTGAAGAGTTTTAGCATGGCAATCCTAACTAGTCATGTTTCACATGCAAAGGATAGGTTATTAATGAATCTGGACAGAACCTTGTGTTAAGTTATTTATAAATGCATGAACATGGCAAATATGGATACATCATGCAAAAACGATACAAATGCATATGTAGAACGTCGGAAACGGAGTTACGGTTCTCACGATACGCTCACGACAAGATACGAAGGCAAAACACCAAACAAGAAGGACCTGGGCTATTCGTTGTCATTCCGAGGTAGCCACTGGTTAGGAAATTAAAAACCAACCACAATAGAGCCAAAGATCAAGCAATTCCATGGAGTATAGCTCCCACAAGTCACAAAACAATAAAACAAACAATCTGCCACAAAACAACAACATAGCAAATTACACAGCCAACAACTTGAGCTACAGGAATCCTACAACCACAAACAAGGTATTGACAGAAACTACATAACATTCTTATCAACTTATCCAACTACACAATCTGGAAAGGAGGCTCACATCAATAAGCATGAAGCTCACAAGTTGGCCTGATGAAACAGAAATTTGGGACTTTCTGAAAATAACAGTTTTCTGGAATCTGAGTTAAACTGATAGCAAGTTGACAGCAGAAACTAATGGTGTTAGAGACCACCTCATGGCATGAAAATTAATAGGATGCTATAAGAGAACATATACTTCAAATCACTAGCACTGAGCTTCACCTAATTCACAACATATCACAAGGTAGCAACCACTCTTCATGGCATAAAAATAAGAGCAGATTCTCAGACTTAGAATTATTTGGCATATTTGAAAACAACAACATTTTATTGGCTACATTAGATCATGGTTCCCACTTATTTGCAAGTTGATCATGTCAAAGATAAATACCATGGCATTCTACACATCAAAGACTAGCATATTCATGTTGGCACCAACATCATAGCATGCATGGATTAAACATAGCAAAAATGACAAAATGGCATTATGAGATAAAATGAAATTTTTTTGGACTTGCTCAAAAGACCAAACCAATAGCACCAATGAATTCCTGGGATTTTTCTACCCCAAATTCATGTATCATACTCATATAGTCACATGGAGCATCATGACAAAAACTACCTAGCAAGATCATCATCCACTCCTATAAGTGAAAACTTACCCTAAATGCTCGTGTCCAAAAATGAACATGTCAAGATTTGGAATTATAGATATAATTGGAAATGATCTAATATAACCCATCAAGCCACAAAGCACACATCACCAAGAGGTAGGGTATGATAAGTGGGGCATGGACCCACTTGTCACACACACACGTACACACACTCAACACACTCATAGCTACATATGCACAAGTGAAAATGAGCACACCCACACTCATGTACACACACACATATGCACAAATATATGCACAAGTGCATATATGCACATACACATGTATGTAGCACTACATACACACACTACACACACATACACATGTATCTAATAAACAGAAAAGGAAGAAAGCAAAAAAAACACAACTATACATGGCAATTATACACATACACATACACAATACAATCTGAAAAGAAGAAAATAACAAAGAAAATAAAATAAAAAGAAGGGGGGTTTGGGGATCAAACCCCAGACCTACAGGTCTGCGCCCCCGAGCGCACACCACTGCGCTACTGCATCGACAGCTAACAGAGTAGGACAGCGAGGCCAGTAGTACTATCTATGCGATAACTGACAAAACTGACAAAACTGACACCGGACAACGACGACAGAGGGCAACACGGCGGCGAACCATGGAGACTACATGGGCTCTCCGGCGACGCGGAGCTGTAGGCAGGACCGGGGAACAACACGGAGTCCATTCCCCCGTTCGCCTCGCAACAAGGGGGGACGGTGGCGAGCCTCAATGCCACACCTTTGACCGGCAGCGACACGACTACAGTGGCGACGATCACCTACGCGGGGAGGAAGGGAAGCGCGTCGGCTGCTCACCGAGGGGGGGAACGACGATGCTTGAACGCGACGAAGAGGAAGGAGGCGGCGAAGACGCGTCGGCAACGGAAGGGAAGAAGAATGCCGATGAAGACCCGACCCTTGCAGACGACGGTGTCGCGGCACCACAAGGGAGGTGCTGCTCACCTCCTAGCGGCGGAAATGGAACGCCCGGACGATCCCCGACCACCATGACATCCTTCACGCAAAGGGGGGACGACGGAGATGAGCTGACGATGGTGAGGAAGACCGGCGGGAGTCTTTGAAACTCACCTCTCTCTTTGAACTTACCTGAGAACATGGAGGAAGAATAAGGAAGAATTGGAGGGAGAGGGGAGGAGCAGCGGCGGCAGGAAGGGAGGAAGAGGGAACCCTAGGGATCCACGCTTTAAATAGGGGCCGGCCTCGACGTCCGTGAGCTCCTCTCACGGCATCGACGCGAGCGCCTCTCTGAACTCTGCTCTCTCTCGCGCGCACTCTGACAGAGGAAGACGACGGCAGGTGGTCGTTCCCTACGAGCGGGCTAGGCCGCGAGGGAAAGACTCGGCCCACTCTCTCTCTCTCTCTCGCACACACACCAAACCAGCAGGTTATATCATTTAAAAAAAGGACAGAGCAAAACAATTATACTAGGGGAAAAGAAGGAAAAATATTTTAGAAACAAAATACTGTTGAGATTAGAGTAAAATCCTCCACGTAATAAAAATGAGAAGAGAATTTTTAGAGCAAGTATTTTTCACACTTAAATATTTAAAAGGGGCTGTTTCTTTTGAAACCAAATATAAACCAGGCTCAAACTTCAGGGAGAGCAACACATATACACTCAAGATAATATTGCCAAACACCAGAACATTTTTTAACAGAGCTAAAAGCCAAGTTATTTAACAAGTAGCATAATAGAGGGGATAAGAGGGGTTTTAGGCATGTTTGAAAATGAGGGGGATGAGAAGGAGTGTTGCACCACCCACACTCTAACCACATCACACATAACAAGATCACTCCCAAACACAACAAGGTCACATCACAAACAAAGGCATGGCATGATGATGAATGACATGATGCATGATGCATGAATGCATGAGACAAGGCATGACAGGGAGCAAACTCATTTCATTAACTCATGACAACAAGGTTCACATAAGAATACATGCCAGAAAAGGTAGGGACAACACTTGGGCTGTCACAACTCTCCCACACTACAAGAGGATCTCGACCCGAGATCTAGGAACGAAAGAACTCTGGAAATCCGGACCGGAGAAGGTCCTCACGTTCCTAAGTAGCTTCTTTGTCAGAATGATGAGACCACTTCACCTTGAGGAACTTGATAGATTTGTTGCGAGTCTTACGCTCAGTTTCTTCGAGAATTGCCACTGGATGCTCACAATAAGAGAGGTCTTCTTGGAGATCAATGCCTTGGAGGTCAATGGTATGCTCGGGAGTCTTGAAGCACCCCCGGAGCTGAGAAACATGGAAGTCCTCGTGCACATTTGTGAAATTTGGAGGAAGCTCTAGTTGATATGCAAGTCCACCTATCTTTCAACAACTTTGAAATGACCAACAAAACGAAGAGCTAGCTTCCCTTTAGTTCCAAACCACTGAGTGCCCTTCATGGGAGAGACTCTGAGATAGACTAGATCATCCACATGAAAGGAAACATCCCAATGTTCGTTATCGTAATAACTCTTCTTTTGGGACTAAGATGCTTTGAGGTTCTAACGAATGACACGACATATTTCTTCTACTTCAGTGATCATGTCATTGCCCAATATTTGACGCTCACCGGTTTCAGACCAGTTAATCGGGGTATGACACTTCCTGCCGTAGAGAATCTCGAAAGGGGCCTTGCCTGAGCTAGCCTGAAAGCTATTGTTGTATGAGAATTCAGCATATGGAAGGCAGTCTTCCCATTTCATGCCGAACGAAATCACACAGGCTCTAAGCATGTCTTCAAGGATCTGATTGACTCTCTCAACTTTACCACTTGTCTGCGGATGGAACGCAGTGCTGAAATGGATCTTGGTACCCATAGCAGTCTGGAAGGACTCCCAACACTTGGAAGTAAAGAGGCTTCCACGGTAAGACGAGATGAGCTGAGGAATACCATGCAAAGATACTATCCTTGAAGTATACAACTCTGCAATCGGAGCTGCCGAGATAGATTCTTTGACCGGCAGGAAATGAGCAACTTTGGTCATCTTGTCTATAACCACAAAGATGGCATCGTTGCCTCTCTTGGACTTGGGAAACACAGTGACGATATCCATCTCCACATGATCAAATTTCCACTCTGGGATAGGCAAAGGCTAAAGAAGACCTGCTGGGCGTTGATGCTCCGCCTTCACTCTGCGACAAACATGACACTCGTTCACGAACTGAGCAATTTCACGTTTCATGCGAGTCCACCAGAAGGTTGCTTGAGATCCTGATACATCTTGGAACTGCCTGGATGAATGGATAGAAGAGAATTGTGTGCTTCATCCATGATAACCTTTCTGAGATCACCTTTTGGAACCACCAGACGGTCCTCAAAGAACAAGGTGTCTTTGTCATCAATGCGAAAGCACTTATACTTCAGAATGCCCTTGGCCACACCTTTGTTCACTTTCTTCACCGTAGCGTTAAGAAGCTACGCTTGGTGAACCTGATCTTCGAGAGTTGGAGATACTTGAAGATTGGCAAGAAATTCTCGCAGAATCATTTGAAGGTTGAGCTTGCGGAAGGCTTCACAAAGCTCAGATTGAAGAGGCTTCAGGATGAGATTGTTTCAGCATGCCTTATGGATGAGTGTGTCTACAATGACATTTGCTTTTCCAGGAGTATACTCAATGCTTGGATTGAAGTCCTCAAGCATTTCCACCCAACGAGACTGCCAGATTAAGATTGGGTTGAGTGAAAACGTACTTCAAGCTCTTGTGATCGGTGTACACCTCAATTGGTCTACCCAACAACAAATGCTTCCAAGTCATTAGAGCATGCACAAATGCCGCCAACTCGAGATCATGAGTGGGGTAGTTCTTCTTGGCAGGATTCAACTGGCGCGAGGTATAAGCAACAATCTTCTTATCTTGCATGAGAACACCACCAAGACCTTGGAGATAGGCATCACAAAATACTTGGAAAGGGTTTGACTGCTCAGGAGGAACAAGAATTGGAGCTGAAGTCAGTCTCTGCTTGAGCTTATTGAACGCCACATCATACTCAGGAGACCAAACATACTTGAAACTCTTCTGGAGGAGATTGGACATTGGCTTAGCAATTTGAGAGAAGTTCTCCACGAATATTCTGCAATAACTAGCAAGCCCAAGGAAGCTACAAAGCTGCTTCACATTCTGAGGAGGCTCCCACTTCAAGATTGCCTCAACTTTCTCAGGGTGCACTTTAATTCCCTCGGCAGATATCACATGCGCAAGGTACACCACTTCATTGAGCCAAAACTCACACTTGGAAAACATGGCATAGAATCGATGCTCTCTTAACTTGTCAAGCACAAGAGGGAGATGCTCTGCATGCTCTTCTTCGGTCTCCGAGAACACAAGGATATCATCCAAATAGACCAAGACGAACTCATTCTTGAAAGGAGAGAAAATGAAGTTCATCAATCTTGAGAAGCTTGGAGGAGCATTTGCAAGACCAAATGACATGATGGTGTGAATCTGATGATAGCCAAAACTTGTCCTGAAAGCGGTCTTTGGAATATCTTCTTCGCGAATGTGAATCTGATGATAGCCCATGCGAAGATCAAGCTTCGAGAAAACCTTGGCGGCTTTCATTTGCTCAAACAACTCATTGATGTTGGGAAGTGGGTACTTGTTTCTGATTGTCTTCTTGTTCAATGGACGGTAATAGACACAAAGCTAGTCCGTGCCATCCTTCTTCTTCACAAACAGAACACCACAACCCCATGGAGAAGAACTTGGTATGATCAGACCCAGACGTTTTTGTTCATCCAGATGCTTCTTCAACTCTTTCAGCTCTTCGGGGCCAAGTTTATAAGGGTGCTTGTAAACTGGTTCAGTTCCAGGCTCGAAATCAATCACTCGACTAGCCGGTGCGGAGGCATTCCTAGCAATTCTTCTGGAAAGACATTTTCATACTCACAAACCATTAGAATTTGAGAAATTGCCGATATTTCACCCTTCTCATTAAGAGCAAAGAGACGGATAGTGTCATCGCGAGCCGCAAAAATAATCACATCTTCTGAAGGATGAGTCAGCTTGACTTCTTTTGCTTGACAATCAACATATGTCTTATTCATAGCCAGGAAGTCCATGCCCAAAATGAGATCAATGTCATAATTACCGAGAACAGCAGGAGAAGCCAGAAAAGAATAATTGCCCATCTTAATAGAAACATCTGGAACAATGCGATTGGAATTCAACATCTTATCGGGCAACACCACAGACAAGGACTTAGGTAAATCTTGATAATCGAACTCATGCTTGACAAAGAATGGGCGATACATGAAACAATGGGATGCACCAGTATCAAACAAAACTCTTAGATGAATAGAATTAACTGAGAGATTACCCATGATCACTTGAGAAGAATCCTCTGCCTCCGCTGCATTCACCATATTCACTCTTGCGTTCTTGGGATTATGCTTCGCCATTGCATTGTCTGGAGGCCTGAGTGGAGGAGGAGGTGGAAGACGCCACTGGTTGCACTTGTTTGCATAGTGACCCTTCTGTCCACACTTGTGACAAGTAACCCTAGAAAGAGGACGAACATTGCTTGGAGGAGGAACAAGAACTGCCTTGGATACCTGGGGTCTCTGCTGAAATCCTGGGTTGGGTGGGTGGGAAGAACCACAGCCACCGAACTGCTTCTGCTGCTAAGGAGGACGAAACGGAGGAGGCTTTGGAACCCAATACTTCTCCTGCTAAGGAACCATCTGAGAGCTGGAAGAAGACGAATATGAATCCCTTGAACGCTTCCTTGAGTTCTCCAACTTGAGCTGAGTTGCCTCGACCTTCAAAGCCATGTTGTAGAACTGATCAAACTCGCGAGGCTCTTGAAGAGCTAGGCTTCGCTGAAGCTCATCCTTGAGACCACCTCTGAACTGATAGATCATCGCCTTGTCATCTGGAACATCTTGCTTAGCATAGCAGGCTAGATTCTGGAACTCGATGTTGTACTGATAGACAGACTTGCTTCCCTGCTTCAGGTGCCTGAACTTCTCACACATCTCCTCAACAAAGCTTGTCAGAATGTAATGGGCCCTGAAGTCATGACAGAAATCGTCCCAAGTAACAACGCGATCGCCCCTGGAATCCTTGTACTGCTGCCACCAATCAGCTGCCTGACCCTTGAGATGGAACGATGCAAACCTGACAAAGTCATCTGGCCTGACATTGCTGCACTCAAAATGCTTACACATATCACGGAGGCAATCATCAGCATCAAAAGGCTGCTCACAACAGGTGAAAGACTTGGGCTGGTTGGCAAGGAACTGATTGAGCGTCGCAAAATGAGGTTGATTCTGAAAATTCCCTTGAAAGCCTTGCTGACCCTGATCTCTTTCTTGCAACAGCCCGAGCAACATCTGAGTGTTCACATTGATTGCGGCCATCACAGCTTGCCAAGCTTCTAGAGGAGGAGGCGGTGGCGGTGGTGGTGGAACATCAGCCTGCTCCTCACCACGACCCGGATTGTTGCGAGTTGGAGGAGCCATCCTGGATATGGACAAAAACATCAGCACCTCATTGATAAGATGAATTCAATAGCTGAATCAAATGCTTGAAAGAATTGCACAAATAACATCACAGCCTTCCAACTGAAAAATTAGTAAGAATGCTTTCTTCGGTTTGCGATACATCATCAAATATTAGAAGCCACTTGCAATAACACAAATGTATTGAGCTAATGTTGCTCGGAACAAATGTATATGCCCACATACATCTGAAGAAGATGATCCTAGATAACTACAAGATTTCCCACCTAAGAACTTCCGAAAACTTTTGGGTTATGCAATCCAGTCTGGGGATACAAGGAGGAAATATTTCACACAACTAGCAATCCTACACCCCAACTGTATCCATCCTTCAACACATAACCAGAGGCTTTCGAAAATTCATCTAACTCGAATCCTCGAACTCACAACGATACTAAACCATGGTGGTACCCCGGACGCCTCCCTAGTACTGGGTGACTCCGACCTTATCTCACCATGACAAGTATTGAAGTAGTTCCGAACACTCTCCATCCTGAGATATCAAGGAAGCTGAATGATAATGATGTGCCAACATTCCCTGGAGCTCGACTTCCCGGAAGGAATCAAGTCAGACAGGAGGCACCAAGACAAAACCCTGTCACATCGGCATCATATAGACTCCAAAATACCCGCGTGATCCTAAAACAATTTTGAGCGAGAATAGGAGTAGAATCAAAATTCCTAAGTCAAATACCTCACCAGAGCATAGAAGAGGAGTAAAAAGAATCCTACTCTCCGATATAACTAGACTCAAAATAGTTTTTACTAGACTCGACTCGGCCAAGTTTGATCAAGCAAAGGCTCCTATGGTCGTATGGCTCTGAATACCAAATTGTCACTCCCAAGATGCACGCCTATCCATATTAAGGCACGGGGCCTCACAAAGGATAGAGGCGCATCTTGTTGTTCGCAAGTATAGCATCATTACATCATACATTACAGAAGAGATGAGTATATGAGTTGGCTTACACTCGCCACATACTAAATTACAATTCCACACAAGAGTTCAAACATCAATATGAAGATAGGGTCCGACTATGGACGAAAACAAATGATAAAAAAAGATGCAATGATACTATCTTGCTAGTCCCGAAGATCATGACCATGGTCCTCTACTCATCTGGATAAGTCACGTACATCCTGCCTCTTTCCACTGGAGCTGCGGCACATTATCCTGCACGAACTCGTCTGTACCTATGCCTGGATTGTTGTAGTAATCTGTGAGCCACAAGGACTCAACAATCATGCGCCCGAGTACCGAGACTATTCAGGCTTAAAGGTAGGGATGGGGTAAGTGTTTAGTTTGCAGCAGCACTAAGCATTTATGGTAGCTAAACGTACATAACATAAAAATAAATATGTGGCCTACGATAAACGATCGCATCTTGAAAGACCTCTATGAGATCCTGAACACTTACTTGCGTCAATCATAACCCCACTGTGTTCTCTCTCGGATCATGTCCACGAGCAGAGACGAACACGGTTACTCACACCGTTGGTGCATTTTATTAGAGTTTACTTCAAGTTAACTATAACCGGGTGTTAAAACAAAATCCAAGTTGCCACGTAACCGCGGGCACGGCTTTCCGAAAGATTTGACCCTGCAGGGGTGCTCCAACTAGTCCATCACAAATTAACCACACTCCACGGGAATAGCCTCGACCACGGATCTCTTGATCATCCTAGGAAACTCCAAAGGAATTCCAAAACCTCGAGATAACCCGAAGAAACTCAGAGCTCCACACGCAAGACACTCGATAAAGGAAAAACAAATTTAGCAAGACCACCTGACGTGTCGACAAACCCGATAAGAGCCCCATATCTCGTTCTCACGACACGACTGGATGAGCACAGCATACAGTGGCCTGATAGAAATCTCCCGAGTTGCCCCGGGTTGGCCCCGAACACGACTCTAGTTTAGACCAACACTCATGAGGAGCACTGGGCCGGGGGTTGATTAATTATCCACGGGGTTGCAAAGCCCTATGCAAATTTTATTAAGTTATTAAGCAAATGTAGTACCAAAGTTGGGTCTTGCCAGACAAGTTTTAATCTTAACCGAATAAACAAGGGGGTCCCCATAACAACCCCGAGCATGTTAGGAGCGCAAAGTATGGAAACATAACACCGGTAACAAGAAACTATGGCGGTGATAGCAGAACAAAGCACCTAGCAAAAGGCCAATCCTTCCACCAATACCAAGATATATATGTGCATTAATTAAATAACACATAATATGGTGATATGCCAAATCCATGTTATCACATGGAACAACCTGTACCTGCATCTAGAACGCTATAAGATGGGGCTGAGCAGCGGTAACTTAGCCAATCAAAGGTTTGCTAGGATGTGGAGGGTTAGAGGCTATCATGGCAATTAGGAGTCTGACATTCAAGTGGTAGGTAGCGCAATTGTATGATAAGAGTGAGACAACTAGCAAGCACAAATAGTATCGGGATCCGTGTATGATCATCTTGCCTGTTGGTTCTTAAGTGGAACAAGTAGCGAGATCCTCGTAGTTATACTCACCTGGCTCTTCATACTTAGGTTCAACGTTCACGTCTACCCAATAGAAACAGCAAGCATAAACAAACAACCATGGTGCAATGCACAAGCAAGAATGATGCATGCTTATGTGAAGAGTTTTAGCATGGCAATCCTAACTAGTCATGTTTCACATGCAAAGGATTGGTTATTAATGAATCTGGACAGAACCTTATGTTAAGTTATTTATACATGCATGAACATGGAAAATATGGATACATCATGCAAAAACGATACAAACGCATATGTAGAATGTCGGAAACGGAGTTACGGTTCTCACGATACGCTCACGACAAGATACGATGGCAAAACACCAGACAAGAAGGACCTGGGCTATTCCTTGGCATTCCAAGGTAGCCACTGGTTAGGAAATTAAAAACCAACCACAATAGATCCAAACATCAAGCAATTGCATGGACTATAGCTCCCACAAGTCACAAAACAATAAAACAAATAATCTGCCACAAAACAACAACATAGCAAATTTCACAGCCAACAACATGAGCTACAGGAATCCAACAACCACAAACAAGGTATTGCCAGAAACTACATAACATGCTTATCAACTTATCCAACTACACAATCTGGAAAGGAGGCACACATCAATAAGAATGAAGCTCACAAGTTGGCATGATGAAACATAAATCTGGGACATGTGAAAATAACAGTTTTCTTGAATCTGAGTTAAACTGATAGCAAGTTGATAGCAGAAACTAATGGTTTTAGAGACCACCTCATGGCATGAAAATTAACAGGATGCTAGAAGACAACATATACTTCAAATCAATAGCACTGAGCTTGAGCTAATTCACAACATATCACATGGTAGCAACCACTTTTCATGGCATAAAAATAACAACAGATTCTCAGACTTAGAATTATTTGGCATGGTTGAAAACAGCAACATTTTATTGGCTACTTTATAGCATGGTTCCAACTTATTTTCAAGTTGATCATGTAAAAGATAAATACCATGGCATTCTAGACATCAAAGACTAGCATATTCATGTTGGCACCAACATCATAGCATGCATGGATTAAACATAGCAAAAATGACAAAATGACATTATGAGATAAAATGACATTTTTCAAACTTGTTCAAAATACCAAACCAACAACACCTATGAATTCTTGGGATTTTTCTACCCCAAATTCATGTATCGTACTCATATAGTCACATGGAGCATCATGACAAAAACTACCTAGCAAGCTCATCATCCATTCCTATAAGTAAAAACTTACTCTAAATGCTCATGTGCAAAAATGAACATGTCCAGATTTGGAATTATAGCTATAATTGGAAATGATCTAATATAACCCATCAAGCAACAAAACACACATCACGAAGAGGTAGGGTATGACAAGTGGGGCATGGACCCACTTGTCACACACACACACTCAACACACACACACCTACACAAGCAAGCACACACTCATAGCTACATATGCACAAGTGCAAATGAGCACACCCACACTCATGTACACACACAAATATATGTGTGGGTGCTCATCACACACACACATATGCACACATATATGCACAAGTGCATATATGCACATACACATGTATGTAGCACCACATACACACACTACACAGACATACACATGTATCTAATAAACATAAAAGGGAGAAAGCAAAAAAACACAGCTATACATGGCAATTATACACATACACATAGACAACACAATTTGAAAAGAAGAAAATAAAAAGAAGGGGGGTTTGGGGATCGAACCCCAGACCTACAGGTCTGCACCCGCGAGCGCACACCACTGCGCTACTGCATCGGCAGCTAACAGAGTAGGACAGCGAGGCCACTAGTACTATCTACGCGATAACTGACAAAACTGACACCGGATAGGAACAACAGAGAGCAATGCAGCAGCAAACCACGGTGACTGCACGGGCTCTCCGGCGATGCGGAGCTGTATGCAGGACCGAGGAACAAGAGGAAGTCCATTCCCCCATTCGCCTCGCGTCGAGGTGGGACGGTGGCGAGCCCTCAAGGCCACACCTTTGGCCGGCGGCGACACGATTACAGCGGCGACGATCACCTACACGGGAAGGAAGGGAAGCACGTCGGCTGCTCACCGAGGGGGGGGGGGATCGACGATGCTCGAACACGGCGAAGAGGAAGGAGGCGGCGAAGACGTGTCGGTGATAGAGGGGAAGACGAACGCCGGCGAAGATCCGACCCTTATGGACGACGGCGTCGCGGCACCGCGGGGGAGGTGCTCCTCACCTCCTAGCAGTGGTAATGGGATGCCCGGACGATCCCCGACCGCTACGACATCCTTGACGCATAAGGGGGATGACGGAGACGAGCTGACGACGGCGAGGAAGAACGGCGGGAGTCTCTGAACCTAACCTCTCTCTCCGAACTTACCTGAGAAGAAGGAGGAAGAAGAAGGAAGAATTGGAGGGAGAGGGGAGGAGCGGCGGTGGCAGGAATGGAGGAAGAGGGAACCCTAGGGATCCGCACTTTAAATAGGGGCCAGCCTCGACGTCCGTGAGCTCCTCTCACGGCGTCGACGCGAGTGCCTCTCTGAACTCTACTCTCTCTCGGGCCCACTCTGACGGAGGAAGACGGTGGTAGGTGGCCGTTCCCTACGAGCAGGACACGAGGGAAGGACTCGGTCCACTCACTCTCTCTCTCGCACACACACCAAACCAGCAGGTTTTATCATTTAAAAAAGGACAAAGCAAAAGAATTATACTAGGGGAAAAGAGGAAGAAATATTTTAGAAACAATATACTGCTGAGATTAGAATAAAATCCTCCACTTAATAAAAATGAGAAGAGGATTTTTAGAGCAAGTATTTTTCACTTAAATATTTAAAAGGGGGATGTTTCTTTTGAAACCAAATATAAACAAGGCTCAAACTTTAGGGAGAGCAACACATATACACTCAAGATAATATTGCCAAACACCAGAACATTTTTAACAGAGCTAAAGCCAAGTTATTTAACAAGTAGAATAGTAGAGGGAATAAGAGGGGTTTTAGGCATGTTTGAAAATGAGGGGGATGAGAAGGAGTGTTGCACCACCCACACTCTAACCACATCACACATAACAAGATCACTCCCAAACACAACAAGGTCACATCACAAACAAAGGCATGTCATGATGATGAATGACATGATGCATGATGCATGAATGCATGAGACAAGGCATGAGAGGGACCAAACTCATTTCATTAAGAAATGACAACAAGGTTCACATAAGAATACATGCCAGAAAAGGTAGGGACAACACTTGGGCTGTCACAGTTCCCCATTGCCATGAGTAGCAAGTACACCTTTTTTTTGGTATTTCGTGTTCCATATCCATAAATAAATATAGAGAACAACTTAGAACAGAAAATAAAATGCACTTAGTTATAAAGCAAACAAGCATACATGAGAATATTCACCCCACAGTATTGCTCCCCGGCAACGATGCCAAAAAAAGGTCTTGATAACCCACAAGTGTAGGGGTTCAATTGTAGACATTCTAAATAAGTAAGAGTGTCGAACCCAACAAGGAGCTAAAGGTAGAACAAATATTCCCTCAAGTTCAATCGACCACCGAGACAACTCTACGCACGCTTAACGTTCGCTTTACCTAGAACACGTATGAAACTAGAAGTACTTTGTAGGTGTGATAGGATAGGTTTACAAGATAATAAAGAGCACGTAAATAAAAACTAGGGTCTTCTAAGATAGAGAAACAACTAAGTTAGTTTAACGAGTGTGGAAAAGTGGTGGTAGGAGTTGTGGAATTGATCCTAGACAGTCGATAACTAGACCGGTAATCATTATTGCAATTTTATATGAGGGAGAGCCATAAGCTAACATACTTTCTCTACTTTGATCATATGCACTTATGATTGGAACTCTAGCAAGCATCCGCAACTAGTAAAGATCATTAAGGTAAAACTCAACCATAGCATTATAAGGTATCAAGTCCTCTTTACTTCCATATGCAACAACCCACCTACTCGGGTTTATACTTCTATCACTCAAGCAACCCACCATAGGAAAATCATGAACACATTGCAACACCCTACAATGAGGATCCCTCACTCTTGCGCGACACAGGGAGCACCATAGGACAACACCAATAATAAAACATGCAACTCAAACCAATCATGATCATCAATCAACCAATAGGACAACAAAAATCTACTCAGACATCATAGGATGGCAACACATCATTGGATAATAATATGAAGCATAAAGCACCATGTTAGAGTAGAGGGTACAGCGGGTTGCGGGAGAGTGGACCTCTGTATATAGATGGGGGAAGGTGATGGAGGTGTCAGTGAAGATGATGGAGTTGTTGGAGTAGATCTTCGTCATGATGATGGCCCCGACAGCGTTCTGGCGCCACCGGGAGAGAGGGGGAGAGAGCCCCCTCCTTCTTATATTTCCTTGACCTTCCCCCTAGATGGGAGAAGAGTTTTCCCTCTGATCCATGGCCTCCAAGTCGGCGGAGGGGCGAAAGCCCCTCCGAGATTGGATCTCTCTCTATTTCCTTCTTATTCCGTGTTCTCCGATTCTGGCCTTTCACTGTTTCTTAAATATCTGGAGATCCATCACCTTTGAGGGGATCTTTATCCATAAATTAGATTTCATGTGGCCAAAGGACAGCTCCAATCGATGTAAGGGTTGGCCATAGGCCCTCAGGGCGTGCCCTACCCCCCTGGGTGCATCCTCCTGGCTTGTGGGCCCCTCGGGCACAACCTTCTGTTGATTCCACTTCCCAAAATTCACATATATTCCAGAAACAATCTCCGTAAGTTTTTATCCCATTTGGACTTCGTTTGTATGGATTTTCTGCGAAACAAAAATCATGCAAAAAACAGGAACTAGCACTGGGCACTGGATCAATATGTTAGTCCCAAAAATAGTATAAAAAGTTGCCAAAAGTATTTGAAAGTTGTAGAATATTGGCATGAAACAATCAAAAATTATAGATACGATGGAGACGTATCAGATCACGGTGGAAGACGTTGGCAGGGAGGTAGCCGACGTGCTTTAAGTCCCAGATGTCCTTGTCGGTGACCGTGGAGGCCTCCCACTTGCCCATGGATCCGGAACCTGCCATGGCTAAGATCGGAGGAGAAGTCAAGCAAGCACTAGATCTGGGCTCTTGAAGCTTGGGGAGATTGAGGAAGTAGAGGATGCTAGTGGGAAGCGTGAATAGGCCTCAGTTTTTTCCTTTTTATGAGGCGTGACACCGATTAGCCCCCCTTTACTTGGTCGCAAATCTCTTCGCTTCCCAAGACACACGTGTCGTTATACACACATAAAGTAACTTGAGATTTTAATCATATGTCGTGTGGAACGGAGCATGATCTATGCGTTGATGAGTCGTGCAATGTAAAAATGGCCTCGAACCGCAAATCAAGTTTTCATAACCGGTTCAGCGATCGTGGTAGGCCATGACCCTTCGCAGGAAAGGTCATTAGAAAACACTGTTTACACTTTGACATTTGACCTTCTGGACTAAGAAACTCACGGTGTCCAGACGATAGTACGATCGGAAGAATTACGTGTCATAGTAAACCGGAAAAGTCTCAGTTGATCATTAATGGGAAGAAGAACTCACCCCGCAAGCCAAAGACTCAGATCACATGGACCTACCAGAGCTGAGACCCTTGGCTTTGGGGGCAAGTTCGGGGGCTACTGAGGGAGTCCTGGACTAACGGGTCCTCGGTCCGCCGACCTATCTCCCAGTAGGCCGGCTTAGTGGGCCGCTCTTTGATTGTCGCATGAAGGGCCGGATACATCGAGACCCCCCCCCCCGTTCTAGAAGGAACTCCCGAAGGCGCGTCGTGCACTCCAAGTAAAGATGAGGAAATCGATATCTCCATCCCCAACAGGAGACCAACCATGTTTAAACCCTAGGTACGCCCGGGTGTCTATATAAACCGGGAGGGTTTTAGATTATACAGCATAAAAACTCATCTAGGGTTTTAGCTATCTGATCTCGAGGTAGATCAGATCTATAACCTTCATACAATCAATATAATCGAGCAGGACATAGGGTTTTACCTCCACAGCAGGGCCCAAACCTGGGTAAACATCATCTCCCCCGTCCCCTTATTACCATCGATCCTTGACTGACAACTCATGCTCCCCTACCTGAGATCCTCCGGTTTTGACAGCCACAACGGGCATGGGCCTGAAATCCAGTTTCACCTCTTGTGACATCATATATGCTCCATGGTGTTCAAAACGTATATGAAGCCTGAATTCTAAGTCGTAATGCATGACGCACTGAACTATCGAGTAGTCATTAGAATGTGCATGTCAGATGTTCACAACATCCACAGTCGCTGTTTGAGGGGGTGGAACACCGAGTGGTGCATTAAGGACATAAGCCTTCTATGCAGGAACTGAGGACAATCCTCTGATCATGGACATAGTCCGCATAATTGCTACCATCATCTTTCAACTCTATTTTCTCTAGGAATGTATAAAAAAATAGGGGAGCTACAACACGAGCTATTGATCTACAACATAACTTTGCAAAGATAACCTACACTATGTTCATGATAATGAGTTCAATTAATCATATTACTAAAGAACTCCCACTCAAATCAACATCCCTCATGTTGTATAAGTGACATGGTCCAAATCCACCAACCCAAGTTCAATCATCACGTGAGATGAGGTGGTTTCAATGGTGAACATCTCCATGTTTATCATATCTACTATATGAGTCATGTTCGACCTTTCGGTATCTTGTGTTATGAGGCCATGTATGTACATTCTAGGCTCGTCAATTTTAACCCGAGTATTCCGCATGTGCAATACTGGCTTGCACCTATTGTATGTGAATGTAGAGTCTATCACACCCGATAATCACGTGGTGCTTCGAAACGACGAACTTTCGCAAAGGTGCACACTCGGGCAGAACACAGTTTTATCTTGAAATTTTAGTGAGGAATCACCTTATAATGCTACCATAGTCCTAAGCAAAATAAGATGCATAAAAGGATTAATATCACATGCAAATCATAAGTGACATGATATGGCCATGAACTTGCGCTTTTGATCTCCATCAACAAAGCACCGGCATGATCTCCATCGTCACCGGCATAACACCATGATCTCCGACGGGGTTATTACCCTGAGGTATGCCAAAGCTAGGGGTTCTCCCCCTATTTCAAGAAAAACCATGCTGCAAGTTGGTCCGCGGTCGGCTGGCATGCCGCCGGCTGGCGAACCACCGGCTGGTTCACTGTCGGCTGGCTCGTGGCTAGCTGCTCAAGGAGCCGGCCGTCTGACCTCGGGCCACCCTATGATCGGCTGCATTGTGGCCACCTCTTCCGCTAACCTTCGAACGGACAGGCGCCCATCCTCTCCTTCTGCGACCAAGTACATTGACAAGACAAGACCCCCACGACGGACCCCTGCGTGGCAATAGTGACCGCTGACACGCTGTCACGCATGGCTACAATCCCGCCAGTCGTACCACTGTGGCTGACTGCGACCGAATGGGGCAACAGTGCCGGCACGCCCCAATCTACTCCATTACCTGCCCCCGTGTGGCTAGAACGCTATCGGCTATACCAGATACCTTGGCTGGCTGGCGCTAAGCCACACCGCTTGGGCGGCCCGTGCCACGGCAGGTGGGCGCAAGCCAATCGCGGAGCCGGCAGGGGGGCCCCAGTGGGTGATGGGACCGCGTAGCCGGTGGGCCCTACAAACGACGAGACGGCTCAGTGGCCGGTCCCCTTGGCCAGCCGGGTCCTCCCACCCAGTACTTTAGGGATATTGTAAGCAGGGGGGAGGTTGGCCTGTAACCCTCCCCCCCCCAAGCCCACCATGCAGGAGGGGGAGGACACACAGGGAAACCCTCAGGCACACCCACTTCCAAGTAGTAGAGGAACAGGAGTCGACTGCTCCTTCTTCTACCTCTAGACAGTGGCTCAAGGAGCACCATTGTAACCCCTTCCACCAATCAACCTAGATAAAGAAGGACTAGGGGTATTACCTCCGACGGGGGGCTCTGAACCTGGGTACATCATGTGTCCACCACCTCTCGTGCCTAATCCCGCTCCCGGAGCCCGTCGGCATCCTTTTGGCACCAAGCACTCTAGATAAGCCTACCCATGGCATCTGTCATGAGAAAACAACGACAGTTGGCACCCACCATGGGGCCGCCCGCGGCGCCGCCGGAGTCACACTCCAGGCGGGACCCTTCACCACCTCCCCCGGCTACCCGACGTCCGGGCGGAATTGCATGCCCATAGGGCTTGCTCCGGCAGGACCTGTGGGCTATGCTACCGGCCTCTCCAATGAGTGTCTCGACAGCGACCCCTCGCTCGACGAACCTGCGGCCGACGCGTACCCTAGCCGGGTATTCCACTACACCGACCAACCCTCGTCTGTGGGTGCACTTGCCTCGGCTGAGACCGATGACTCCCGCGTCCACAAGGTGGTGATGACCACTGCCTCCTCCACCACTTCTGGCTGCGCACGGGCCAAAGCCGATGCGGCCGCCGCCCGTGTTGGAACCTCTGACCTGCTCAACGCCACTCTTCAGGGTTTGAGCACCCCCATTGCTCCGATCACGAACCCGGCCACCGTCGTTGCCGAGCTGGAGGCGGCCCCCCCATCACTTGTTCCAGGACGCCAGCGCCCCCGCGTCCGAGCAGCGCCGGATGGAAGACGCGCAGCGGGAGTACATTTCCGCCTACGGTCTCACCCCGGCTGGCAATGGGCCCAACCGGCAGGGCGCCGTACGCGAATGTGGCCTTGTGGTCACCGAGATCCTCGGCGACAACCTGCCCATCTACGAGACCCCCGCGGGCAACCTACGGGCCGCCAAAGTGGCCTACGAGGACCTGGCTGCCTTGGAGGGCGAGGAGCACGCCTCGCGCGAGCGGCAACTCTAGGACCTCAGCGACACCGCTAACGCGCAGCAAGCCGGACTCATCCCTGGTGGAGTCATCTTCGAGGCTCCCTGTCCCGAGGGCGAGCGCGCTAGGGCTGCTGGCCGTGTGTCGGCTCAGCACTCTAGCTCACCTCGCCCCTCCGGCCGGCGGACCGAAGGTAGAATCGCTCGGGCGCTCCCAGCTATGCGGAAATGAGCACCTGGCTGTCGACAGCCGGCGCAATGACATCCCGGTTGGCGGCAGCCACCGCAACAAGGCGTTGGCTGGCGGTAGTCAGTGCTGCCACGAGCACACCCCGCATCCGCGGTGGGAGCCGATGCGGTCCGTCCCATTGACCGTCCGTGCTGATCTCGCGGCCTGGCTCGGGCCGCGGGTCCCCCACAAAAAGAATGACGCGCGCCTCCACCTCGAACGGCTGGCATAGTCGATCCTCCTCGAGGAGGAGGGTTCCATTGGCCTGGCGTGCTTCGGCGCCAGATCCGCAATGAGCCATTCCCCACCGGCTTCATGCTCCCTGCGACACCCCAAAATACAACACTACCGCCAAGCCAGAGGACTGGATGATCAACTACACCACGGCGGTCGGCATAGCGAGGGGGAACAAGCGCTTAGCCGTCCACTATGGCCCTATCATGTTGATCAGCGCAGACCGCACTTGGCTGAACAGCCTAGCGACCGGCAGCATCAACAATTGGACGGACTTTGAGGAGGCATTCGTTTGCAACTTCATCGACACCTACAAGCGGCCTAGCCACCCCCGCAAACTGGCCATTTGTATTCAGGGGCCGGACAAGGCCCTCTGTGACTACCTCACCCGATGGACCAAGCTCCGCAACTCCTGCAAAGGGGTGCATGAAGAGCAGGCCACCTAGTACTTCATCGAGGGTTGCCGTGACGGTTCCTACCTCAAGCACAAGCTCCTATGCTCCGTGCCGGCAATGCTGGAAGACCTCATGGCAAAGGCGCACAAGTACGCCACGGACAACTCCACAATCTGGGTCAAGGTCAGCACACACGGCAAGATAGCTCCGCCGCCGGCTGCATCACGACCGGCTGCCAACAACCGGCAGCCACAAAACAACAAGACAAGACCGACTAGCCGGACTCCCGCTACGGGAGTTGGCAGGTCACTTCCGTCAAGGAAGAGCAGCCGACTACTCAGGCTTCCGATCAGCGTCAACGCACCGGCAAGGCTGCCTGGTAGGCCAAGCTCACATTCATGCAGATGCTGGACCTCCCCTTCAAAGACCATTCCGACGCCAAGCCGTCTACGTGCACGCTTCGGTAGTGTAGCTTTTCACTGCAGCTGGCCCGGGGGAAGGCCTTCCGGCTCCCCCAGCGCCACCTTTCCGCGCACCGGCACCGGCTCCGGCTCCCGTGACAGCCCAGGCTCCAGCTCTAGCCTCATAGGACGGTCACCTGCTCGACCAGTTCTCCAACCGAGATGGCTCCTACGTCGTCTTCACCTATGAAGATATGGACAAACACACTCAGCGCCGGTTCCACCGCGAGGTGAACGCCACCGTACCCATGACTCCCCAGTTCATGCACTGGTCCGAGAAGCCAGTTACGTGGAGCCGGGCTGACCACACGGCTGTGATGCCAAGCCCTGGCAGCTATGCCCTTGTCCTTGATCTCACCATCATCTCCGAGCGACGCACCTGCCGCTTCTCGCGGGTGCGGATCGATGGGGGGAAACAACATCAACATCCTTTATCGCGACACCATGCTCAAGCTGGGATCAAGGAGGAGGACATGCAAGGGAGCCGGAGGGTTTTCCATGGCATTGTGTCGGGTAAGTCCAGCACCCCCATCGACAAGATCAAGCTTGACATTCTCTTTGGCAGCCAGACCAACCTCCATCGCGAACCGATGTGGTTCGAGGTGGTGGACCTCGACAGTCCCTACCACGCGCTGCTGGGCCGCCCTGCTCTCGTCAAATTCATGGGGGTCCTGTTAGAAATATGCCCAAGAGGCAATAATAAATTAGTTATTGTCATATTTCCTTGTTCATGATAATCATTTATTATCCATGCTATAATTGTATTGATCGGAGACTTAAATGCATATGTGGATACATAGACAAAACCATGTCCCTAGTATGCCTCTAATGGGCTAGCTCGTTGATCAAAGGATGCTTAAGGTTTCCTAGCCATGGACATGAGATGTCATTTGATAACGGGATCACATCATTAGGAGAATGATGTGATGGATAAGACCCAAACTACAAACATAGCATATGATCGTGTCAGTTTATTGCTACTGTTTTCTGCATGTCAAGTATATGTTCCTATGACCATGAGATCATGCAACTCATGAATATCGGAAGAGTGCCTTGTGTGTATAAAACGTCGCAACGTAACTGGGTGACTATAAAGGTGTTCTACAGGTATCTCCGATGGTGTCTGTTGATTTGGCATGGATCGAGACTGGGATTTGTTACTCCGTGTAACGGAGAGGTATCTCGGGGCCCACTCGGTAATGCAACATCACAATAAGACTTGCAAGCGATGTGACTAATTGTTAGTTGCGGGATCTTGTATTATGAAACAAGTAAAGAGACTTGCAGGTAACGAGGTTGAACTAGGTATGGAGATACCGACGATCGAATCTCGGGCAAGTAACATACCGAAGAACAAAGGGAACGTTATACGGGATTAACTGAATCCTTGACATAGAGGTTCGACCGATAAAGATCTTCATAGAATATGTAGGAACCAATGTGGACGTCCAGGTCCTGCCATTGGTTATTGACCGTAGAGGTGTCTCGGTCATGTCTACATAGTTCTCGAACCCGCAGGGTCTGCACACTTAAGGTTTGGTGACGTTTCGGTAGTGTAGAGTTATGTATGGTGGTGAACGAAGTTTGTTCGGAGTCCCGGATGAGATCCTGGACGTCACGAGGAGCTCCGTAATGGTCCGGAGGTAAAGATTCATATATAGGAAGTCCCAGTTGGTTTCCGGAAAAGTTTCGGGCTCATCGGTAGTATACCGGGAGTGCCGGGAGTGTACCGGGAGTGCCGGTAGTGTACCGGGAGGCCTCCGGGAGGGGTATTTCGACCCCAAGAGGTCCATGGGCTGTGGGAGAGTATTAACCAGCCCTTAGTGTGCTGGGAAAACTGCCACAAAGGCCCATGGCGCAGGAGAGAAAGTCCTAAAGCAAAAAGTGGAAAATCAGCCAATAGGAGGCAATCCTAGTCCAACTAGGATTGGAGGTGAAGTAGGATTGCTTCCCACCTCCTATTTCGGCCGACCCAAAGGCCTTGGATGCCTCTCCTCTCCTCTCCTCCTATATATACTCGTGGATTGGGTGGTTTTTGGACAGAATTTCCGGCCACGTGCTACCCGTTACACCGGTGCATAGTTTCTCCTCTAGATCGGTTTTCCGCAGTGCTTACGCGAAGCCCTGCCGGAATCACTCCACCACCATCACCGGAGCGCCGTCACGCTGCCAGTGAACTCTCTCTCCTCTCCACCTCCTCTTGCTAGATCAAGACGGTGGAGATCGTCATCAAGCTGCACGTGTGTTGAACGCGGAGGTGTCGTCCGTTCGGCGCTAGATCGGAAGGACCGTGATCGAGATCGCGAGACGGTTCATGATGAGATCGTGGAACGGATCGTGATGAGTTTGCGGGACAGATCGTGATCAAGATCGTGAGACGGATCGTGATGAGATCACGAGACGGATCGTGATGAGTTCACGGGACGGATCGTGATTGGATCGTGGGACGGATCGTGATGAGATCGCGGGACGCTCGGCGATTTGGATCGCAAAGATGTTCGACTACACCAACCGCGTTTCTTAACGCTTCCCGCTTAGCGATCTACAAGGGTACGTAGATCCACTCTCCCTCTTGTACATGCTCATCACCATGGATAGGTTTGCGTGTGCGTAGGAAAAATTTTGTTTCCCATGCGACGTTCCCCAACAGTGGCATCATGAGCTAGGTCTATGTGTAGATGAGATCTCGAGTAGAACACAAAAGGTTTGTGGGCGTTGATGCTTAGATTGCTTCCTCCCTTGGTCAGATTTTGGTTCAGTGGTATTGTGAGATGAAGCGGCCCGGACCAACATTACTCATACGCTTACGAGAGACCGGTTCCCTCGACTGCAACTTGTTGCATAGATGGCTTGCGGGTGCCAGTTTCTCTCACTTTAGTTGGATCGGATTCGACAAAGGCGGTCCTTGAGAAGGTTGAAAAGCAACTAGTGTATCACCGTTGTGGTTTATGCGTAGGTGAGAATTGTTCTTGCTAGATACCCGTAGCAGCCACGTAAAACATGCAACAATAATTAGAGGACGTCTAACTTGTTTTTGCAGGGTATGTTGTGATGTGATATGGCCAATTACATGATGTGATATATGTGATGTATGAGATGATCATGTGATGTATAGATTACCACGACTTGCATGTCGATGAGTACGGCAACCGGCAGGAGCCATAGGGTTGTCATTAAATTATTGTATGACCTGCGTGTCAATCATTAAGCGCTATGTAATGCTTTACTTTATCGCTACGGTAGCAATAGAAGTAGAAGCAGGGCTAGCGCCACAACCCCAATGGCAACACATTGATGGATATCAAGATGATGGAGATCATGGTGTTGTGCCGGTGACGATGGAGATCATGCTGGTGTTTCAAAGATGGAGATCTTAAACACAAGTTCATGGCCATATCATGTCACTTATGAATTGCATGAGATGTTAATCCTTTTATGCACGTTGTTTTGCTTATTACGGCGGTAGCATTATAAGGTGATCCCTCACTTGAATTTCAAGATGAACTGTGTTCTCCCAGAGTGTGCACCGTTGCGAAAGTTCGTCGTGTTGAGACACCACGTGATGATCGGGTGTGATAGACTCTACGTTCACATACAACGGGTGCAAGCCAGATTTGCACGCGCAGAACACTCAGGTTAAACTTGACGAGCCTAGCATGTACAAACATGGCCTCGGAACACGAGAGACCGAAAGGTCGAACATGAGTCATATAGTAGATATGATCAACATAATGATGTTCACCATTGCAGCCACCTTAACTCACGTGATGATCGGACTTGAGTTGGTGAATTTGGATCATGTATCACTCGAATGACCCGAGGGATGTCAATTTGAGTGGGAGTTCTTAACTAATATGATTAATTGAACTCATTATCATGAACATAGTCAAAGTGTCTTTGCAAATTATGTTGTAGATTACTAGCTCGCGCTGTAGCTCCCTTAAATTTTTTATATGTTCCTAGAGAAATAGAGTTGAAAGATGTTGGTAGCAATATTGCGGACTGGGTCCGTGATCTGAGGATTGTCCTCATTGCTGCACAGAAGGCTTATGTCCTTAATGCACTGCTCGGTGCGCTACCCCCTCTAGCGTCGTCTATAGATGTTGTGAACATCTAACATGCACGTTTCGATGACTACTTGATAATTTAGTGCGTCATGCATTACGGCTTAGAATTGAGGCTCCAAAACGTTTTGAACGTCACGGAACATATGTGATGTTTTAGGAGCAGAGATTGTGATCTCAGGCTCGTGCCTGTGTTGCGAGATATGAGATCTCCAAAAAGATTCTTTGCCTGTAAGATGAAGGAGAATAGCTTAATCGTTGAGCATGTACTCAGATTGTTTGGGTACTACAATCGCTTGAATCAAGTGGGAGTTGATCTTCCAGATAAGATAGTGATTGATATAGTTCTCCAAGTCACTGTCACTAAAGCTACTAAAACTTAGTGATGAACTATAATACACCAGGGATAGAAGTATTGATCCCTGAGCTGTTCGCGATGTTTGACACCACAAAGGTAGAAATCAAAAAGGAGCGTCAAGTGTTGATGGTTAATCAAACCACTAGTTTCGAAAAGGGCAAGAGCAAGGAGGGAAACTTCATGGATAGCAAGTCAGTTGCTGCTCCAGTGAAGCAACCCAAAGTTGAACTCAAACCTGAGACTAAGTGCTTCTATTACGAGGTGAGAGGTCACTGAAGTGGAACAACCCTAGATACTTGGTAGATAAGAAGGCTGGCAACATCGACAGAAGTATATTTGATATACGAGTTATTGATGTATACCTTGCTAGTACTCCTAGTAGCACTTGGGTATTGGATACCGGTTCGGTTGCTAAATGTTAGTAACTCGAAATAAAGGCTACGAAATAAATGGAGAACTAGCTAAGGGTGAGGTGACGATGTGTGTTGGAAATGTTTCCACGGTTGATGTGATCAACATCGCATGCTCTCTCTACCTTCAAGATTAGTGATGAACCTAAATAAATTTTATTTGGTGTTTTGCGTTGAGCATGAACATGATTAGATCATGTTTGTTGCAATACGGTTATTCATTTAAGTCAGAGAATAATAGTTATTCTGATTACATGAATAATACCTTCAATGGTCATGCACCCAGTGAGAATGGTTTGTTGAAATCTTGATCGTAGTAATACACATGTTCATAACATTGATGTCAAAAGATACAAAGTTAAATAATGATAGTACCACATACTTGTGGCACTGCCACAAAATGTCATATTGGTATAAAGCGCATGAAGAAACTCCATGGTGATGGATATTTGGACTCATTCGATTTCGAATCGGTTGAGACATGCGAACCATGCCTCTTGGGCAAGATGACTAAAGGACCCCGTTGGATGGAGCGGGCAAGTGATTCATTTGAAGTGATACATGTTGATGTATGCAATCTAGTGAGTCTTGTAGCGTGGAGTGGATATCGTTATTTTCTTACCTTCACTGATGATTTGAGTAGATATAGTGTATATTTACTTAATGAAACACAAGTCTGAATCGTTTGAAAGGTTCAAGAAAATTCAGAGTGAAGTTTAAAGATCATCGTGACAAGAAGATAAAAATGACTGCGATATGATCGTGGAGGTGAATATCTGAGTCACGAGTTTGGCATACAACTTAAGACAATGTGAAAGTTGTTTCACAACTAAACGCCACCTGGAACACCATAGTGTGATGGTGTGTCCGAACATCATAGTTATGCTCTATTGGATATGGTGCGTGCTATGATGTCTCTTATCGTTTTACTACTATAATTTTGGGGTTATGCATTATAGACAACTACATTCACTTTAAATAGGGCACCATCTAAATCCGTTGAGATGGCACCGTGTGAATTATGGTTTGACAGAAACCTAAGCTGTCATTCCTTAATGTTTGGGGCTGCGATGCTTGTGTGGAAAATGTTTTCACATAATAAGCTAGAACCCAAAGCGGACAAATGTATCTTCATAGAATACCCTAAGAACAGATGGGTATGCCTTCTATCTCAGATCCGAGTGCAATGTGTTTGTTGCTAGAACTGGGTCCTTTCTCGAGAAAAAGTTTCTCTCGAAAGAATTGAGTGGGAGGAAGATAGAACTTGATGACGTTGTTAAACCTTTGTTCAACCAGAGAGTAGCGCAGCGCAGAAAGATGTTTCTGTGAAGCCTACGTTAGTTGAAGAGGAAGTTAATGATGATGATCATGAAGCTTCAGGATCAAGTTACTATCGAACTTTGTAGGTCGACAAGGATGTGTACTGCTCCTCAGCGGTACGAAAACTCTATCTTGGAGGTCATGTTGTTGGACAACGACGAACCTACGAGCTATGGAGAAGCGATGATGGGCCCGGATTCCGACAAATGGTTGGAGGCCATGAAATCCGAGATAGGATCCATGTATGAAAACCAAGTGTAGACTTTGGTAGACTTGCTCGTTGGACGGCAGGTCGTTGAGTACAAATGGATCTTTAAAATGAAGATAGACACTGATGGTGAATGTCACTATTTGGAAAGCTCAACTTGTTGCAAAGATGTTTGTGACAAGTTCAAGGAGTTGACTACGATGAGACTTTCTCACTCGTAGTGGTGCTAAAGTCTGTTGGAATTATGTTAGCAGTTGCTGCATTTTCAATTATGAAATCTGGCAGATGGATGTCAAAACATCGTTTCCTTAACGGTTTAATTAAGGAAAGGTTGTATGTGATACAACCAGAAGGTTTTGTCAGTCCTAAGGATGCTAAAAGATGAGCAAGCTTCAGTGATCCTTCTATGAACTGAAGCAAGCATCTCGGAGTTGGAATATACACTTTGATGAGGTGATCAAAGTTTTTGTAGTTTACACAAAGTTTACGAGAAACTTGTATTTGCAATAAAGTGAGTGGGAGCACTATAGAATTTCTGATAAGTATATGTGGATGACATATTGTTGATCAGAAATAATGTAGAGTTTCTGGAAAGCATAAAACGGTCATTTGGAAAGTGATTTTCAAAGGAAGACCTGGATGAAGCTACCTAATTGTTGAGCACCAAAATCTATGGAGATAGATCAAGATGCTCGATGAGACTTTCAATGAGTGCATACCTTGACAAGATTTTGAAAGAGTTCAAAATGGATCAGTCAGAGAAAGAGTTCTCGCTTGATTTGTAAGGTGTGAAAGTTGAGTGAGACTCAAAGCTCGACAACGGCAGAAGAAAGAGAAAGGACGAACGTCGTCCCCTATGCCTTAGCCATAGGCTCTATATTATGCCATGCTGTGTACCGCACGTGTGTGTGCCTTGCCATGAGTCTGTCAAGGGGTACAAGAGTGGTCCAGGAGTGGATCATTGGACAACGGTCGGAATTATCCTTAGTAACCAGAGGACTAAGGAAATGTTTCTTGATTATGGAGGTGATAAAGAGTTCGTCGTAAAGAGTTACGTCGATGCAAGCTTTAACACCTATCCGGATGACTAGTAGTAGCAATCTGGATACGTATAGTGGAGCAGCCATTTGGAAATAGTACCAAGTGGAGTGTGGTAGCAGTGTTTACGGTTTGACATAGAGATTTGCAAAGTACACACGGATCTGAATATCGCAGACCCGTTGACTATAAGACCTCCCTCACATGCAAAGCATGATCGAGCCCCAGAACTCATTGGGTGTTAGATTCATAACAATGTGAATCACATGGTGATGTGAACTAGATTATTGACTGTAGTGCAAGTGGGAGACTGTTGGAAATATGCCCTAGAGGCAATAATAAATTAGTTATTATCATATTTCCTTGTTCATGATAATCGTTTATTATCCATGCTATAATTGTATTGATCGGAGACTTAAATGCATGTGTGGATACATAGACAAAACCATGTCCCTAGTATGCCTCTAATGGACTAGCTCGTTGATCAAAGGATGGTTAAGGTTTCCTAGCCATGGACATGAGATGTCATTTGATAACGGGATCACATCATTAGGAGAATGATGTGATGGATAAGACCCAAACTACAAACATAGCATATGATCGTGTCAGTTTATTGCTATTGTTTTCTGCATGTCAAGTATATGTTCCCATGACCATGAGATCATGCAACTCATGGATATTGGAGGAGTGCCTTGTGTGTATCAAACGTTGCAACGTAACTGGGTGACTATAAAGGTGCTCTACAGGTATCTCCGATGGTGTCTGTTGAGTTGGCATGGATCGAGACTGGGATTTGTTACTCCGTGTAACGGAGAGGTATCTCGGGGCCCACTCGGTAATGCAACATCACAATAAGCCTTGCAAGCGATGTGACTAATTGTTAGTTGCAGGATCTTGTATTATGAAACGAGTAAAGAGACTTGCCGGTAACGAGGTTGAACTAGTTCTGGAGATACCGACGATCGAATCTCGGGCAAGTAACATACCGAAGAATAAAGGGAACGTTATACGGGATTAACTGAATCCTTGACATAGAGGTTCGACCGATAAAGATCTTCGTAGAATATGTAGGAACCAATGTGGACGTCCAGGTCCCGCCATTGGTTATTGACCGTAGACGTGTCTCGGTCATGTCTACATAGTTCTCGAACCCGCAGGGTCTGCACACTTAAGGTTTGGTGACGTTTCGGTAGTGTAGAGTTATGTATGGTGGTGACCGAAGTTTGTTCGGAGTCCCGGATGAGATCCTGGACATCACGAGGATCTCCGGAATGGTCCGGAGGTAAATATTCATATATAGGAAGTCCCAGTTTGGTTTCCGGAAAAGTTTCGGGCTCATCGGTAGTGTATCGGGAGTGCCAGTAGTGTACCGGGAGGCCTCCGGGAGGGGTATTTCGACCCCAAGAGGTCCATGGGCTGTGGGATAGTATTAACCAGCCCTTAGTGGGCTGGGAAAACAGCCACAAAGGCCCATGGCGCAGGAGAGAAAGTCCTAAAGCAAAAAGTGGAAAATCAGCCAATAGGAGGCAATCCTAGTCCAACTAGGATTGGAGGTGAAGTAGGATTGCTTCCCACCTCCTATTTCGGCCGACCCAAAGGCCTTGACTGCCTCTCCTCTCCTCTCCTCCTATATATACTAGTGGATTGGGTGGTTTTTGGACAGAATTTCCGGCCATGGGCTACCCGTTACACCGGTGCATAGTTTCTCCTCTAGATCGGTTTTCCGCAGCGCTTAGGCGAAGCCCTGCCGGAATCACTCCACCACCATCACCGGAGCGCCGTCACGCTGCCGGTGAAATCTCTCTCCTCTCCACCTCCTCTTGCTGGATCAAGACGGTGGAGATCGTCATCAAGCTGCACGTGTGCTGAACGCGGAGATGCCGTCCGTTCGGCGCTAGATCGGAAGGACCGTGATCGAGATCGCGAGACGGTTCATGATGTGATCGCGGAACGGATCGTGATGAGTTCGCGGGACAGATCGTGATGAGTTCGCGGGACAGATCGTGATCAAGATCGTGAGACGGATCATGATGAGATCGCGGGACGGATCGTGATGAGTTCACGGGACGGATCGTGATTGGATCGTGGGACGGATCGTGATGAGATCGCGGGACGCTCGGCGATTTGGATCGCGAAGATGTTCGACTACACCAACCGCGTTTCTTAACGCTTCCCGCATAGCGATCTACAAGGGTACGTAGATCCACTCTCCCTCTCGTAGATGCTCATCACCATGGATAGGTTTGTGTGTGCATAAGAAAATTTTTGTTTCCCATGCGACGTTCCCCAACAGGTCCCCCATTATGCCTACCTCAAGCTCGAGATGCCGGGTCCCAAGGGCATCATCACCATCGCTGGCGACTATAAGATGTCGATCATGCATGCACGAGATGGCAGTCGGCTAGCCAAGGCCTTGGAGATCGCGGAGGATAAGCGGCAGCTTGACCGGCTCGTGGCCCACACCTCTGGCTAGCCGCCCATGCCGGCGAGGCCTTGTTCCAGCTGTCCAAGGACTCCAGGCAGGTGCCGCTCGACCAAGCCAATCCCAAGTAGTGTGTCACCATCGACGCCCTCCTCGATAGCAAATAGGAAGGCGAGCTCGTCGACTTCCTCCATGACAATCGGGACATCTTTGCATGGTCTCCAAAGGACATGTCGGGTGTTCCAAGGAAGTTTGTCGAGCACAAGCTTCACGTATGTCCGGATGCGAAGCCAGTCAAGCAACCCCTACGCCATTTCTCCGAGTAGAAGCGGCATACTATAGGAGAAGAGATCGCCCGGTTGCTCGCAGCCGACTTCATCATGGATGTGTTACACCTGGACTAGCTGGCCAACCTAGTCCTGGTGCTGAAGAAAATCAAGAATTGGCGCATGTGTATCCACTACACGAGCCTGAACAAGGCATGCCCCAACGAATCGTTCGCCCTGCCGCAGATCGATCAAGTCATCGACTCCATGGCCGGCTGTGACCTGTTGTCCTTCTTGGACGCCTACTCAGGCTACCACCAGATCAAGCTGGACCCGGCCGACCGGCTGAAGACCTCCTTCATCACCCCTTTCGGGGCCTACTGCTACATCACCATGTCCTTCGGCCTGAAGAATGCGGCCGCTACATTTCAGCGCTTCATGCAGAAGTGCCTCCTGCCTCGGATAGGCAGGAATGTCCACGTCTATATTGACAACATTGTCGTCAAGACCAAGAAGCACTTCAGCCTTCTCGACGATTTCCGCGAGACATTCGCCAACCTGCGCGAATACAAGATCAAGCTCAACCCGGAGAAGTGCGTTTTTGGCATCCCAGCCGGCCAACTCCTGTGTTTTTGTGTGTCCGCTTGCAACATCGAGGCTAACCCGGAGAAGATCAGGGCGATTGAGCGCATGCCCAAGCTGACCCGGCTCTGCGACATCCAGAAGTTCACCAGCTGCCTTGCCTCGCTCAGCCGGTTCATCAGCCGGCTGGGAGAGAAAGCCTTGCCCCTCTACGGGCTCCTACAGAAGATGGCTCTGGTCGAGCCAGGCCACGACCCCACGAGGAAGCCAGACATGTTTGACTGGACCAACAAGGCGCATCAGGTCGTCCAGGGCTCAAATGGACTCTCACCAGCATGCCCATCCTAGCCGCGCCGGCTAAGGAGTCCTTTCTCGCCTACATCGCGGCGACCATGCGCATCATCAGCATCGTTCTGGTGGCGGAGCGGTCGGAGGAGGACAAGACACTGCCGATCCAGCGCCTTGTCTACTACCTTAGCTAGGTCCTCTCCGCCTCTAAGAAAAACTACCCCCGCTACTAGAAGACGTGCTACGGCATATACTTCGCTGCCCAAAAGATCAAGCAGTACTTCCAGGAGCATGTCATCACCATGGTGAGCACGACGCCGCTGGGCGAAATCATGAGCGGTCGGGACGCCACCGGCCGGATAGCCAAGTGGGTCATCGCCCTCGCCGACTACGAGATCCGATACGATCTAAGAACTGCCATCAAGTCGCAGGTGATGGCCGTCGACTGGGCCGAAACCCAGTTCGTGCCGCCTCCACCAGACTCCACGCACTGGCGCATTCACTTCGACGGCTTGAAGAAGTGAGCCTCCCTAGGAGCCGGCGTCGTCTTATCGTCTCTAAAGGGATACCAACTCAAGTGCGCGTTTCAGATCCACTTCGCCGCCTCCAACAACGCGGCCGAGTACGAGGCCCTCGTCCATGGCCTCTGGCTCGCCAAGGAGATCGGCGTTAGGCGCATCCTATGTTCGATGACTCTGACATCGTGGTACAGCAGGTCTTTGGCGAATGTGACACCAGAGATACCAACATGGCTAGCTATCACTTCCTCATCCAACAGATCACCGGCTCCTTTGAGGGTTGTGAGTTACATCATGTCCCCTAGGCAGACAACGAGGCAACCGATACACTGGCAAAGATCGGCTCCACCCAACAGGCCATCCCAGCCGGTGTATCCCTCGAGCGGTTGCTCAAGCCGTCAATCAAGCCCTCCCCCGAATCGCACTCCATCTTCGTGCCGCCTAACAGAACAGGCCCATTGTCAGATCCGGCTGACCAGCCGACACCATCAGCACCGGCTGCTCTACATCCGACTGCCCAGCCGTCACCATCAGTGTTGGCTTCCCTGCCGGTACCATCCGCACCGGCTGCTTTGTCGGCACCATCAACTCCGTCTTCCTAGTCGGGGGCTGTCGAGCCGGCCACCCCCGCGGTCGCCGGCTCTGAGCCTGCGGCTGTCATGATGGCTATCAACGCCCCTCCTGCTGCCTCGGTCCTACGGGCTAGCAAGCCGGTCCCAAGGACTTTTCAGCCGGCCTGGGGAGCTGGTCAGCCGGTTGCGGGGGCCTGAGCCGTCTCCGACATCCCACTCAAGCTCGAGACGGCCCCCATCTCGGCACCTTCATGGGCCCAGCCCATTCTGGCTTTCCTCTTGCACGGCGAGCCCCCCTGACGAAGGTGAGGCCCGACAAATCTAACATTGTGCCCCTGCCTACAACATCATCAACCGCGAGCTGGTTCATCGTAGCACAACAGGCGTGTATCATCGTTGCATTGAGCAAGAGAAAGGGCAGGAAATTCTCCTCAGCATCCACCAGGGGGAGTGCGGGCACCACGCCGCCTCCAGGACCCTGGTGGCCAAGACATTCTGCCACGGTGTCTACTAGCCGACCGCTTTGGAGGAGGCCAAGCGGCTGGTCGACAAGTGCGAAGGGTGTCAGCGCTTCATCATGAAGAGCCACCTGCCGACTAGAGCCCTCCAGACCATCCCCCTCTCATGGCCCTTCGCCGTCTTGGGGCTAGACATGGTGGGAGCCTTCAAGACTGCACGAGGCGGCATGACGCATTTGCTGGTAGCCATCGACAAATTCACCAAGTGGATTGAGGCCAGGCCAATCAAGAAGTTGGACGGCCCCACAGCCGTCCGGTTCCTTGAGGACATCACAATACGCTACGGCGTCCCCCACAGCATCTTCACCAACAACAGCACGAACTTTGCCAAGGGCACGCTAGTGCGTTTCTATGCCAAGCAGGGTATCCAACACGGCTTGGCTTCCGTCGCCCACCAACAGTCAAACAGCCAGGATGAGAGGGCAAACGGCCTAATCCTGGTCGGCATCAATTCCCGGCTCGTAGCACCGCTGGTCAGGTCAGCCGGCTACTGGATCGAAGAGCTGCCGACTGTCCTTTGGAGCCTCAGGACCACGCCCAACTGGTCATCCGGCTACACCCCTTTCTTTCTCGTATACGGGTCCGAGGCGATCATCCCCACCAACATCGAATTCAATTCACCTCAGGTTGCCCTTTATACGGAGAACGACGCGTAGGAAGCAAGAGAGGACGGTGTCGACCTACTCGAAGAAGCACACAAACTGGCTCGAAGCTAGACGGCCATGTGCCAGCAGAAGCTCCAGCACTATCATAGCAAGCGGATCCAACCACTCTCCTTCCGCGAGCGAGACTTGGTGCTCAGTCGGATCCAATGAACTACCGGCCAGCATAAGCTACCCTCCCCATGGGAGGGCCCATTCATCATCAGCAAGGCGCTTCACAACAACGCCTAATACTTAATAGATGCCTAGAAGCCATAGAAGCGCAAGAGAGACGCCTTCGGCAAGGAGACGGAGTGCCCATGGAATGCGGAGCTCCTCCGTCTATTTTACTGTTGAGATCCATGTATGTATGTCTCCCTCCCTTTTGGGATTACAAATGCAACGGGGGCCCCAAGCTGTCACTTGCGGCACACCCATTTTTCGATCCCTTCAAAGGTTTCTCATTATTTAAGAATGACACCCGGCTCCGGCTCCCTGGCCCGGGGGCTCGCCGACTCTTCTGCGAGACGGGCAAGTAATGTGAGCAAGCAACTCCTCGATACCCCCCTAACCAGCCATAGACCGGCTCCTGGCTGTCCACTTGACAGGACCGCGGGATAGGAAGGGACTCTTCACACTAAGGCCATTCAAAGAGTAGCAGTCGTACAGTTCCATTTGGACCATACTGTTTCCAGCAACCAGCCACTACCGGCTCGACCTAGCCCTAGCCAGACAACTCTAAAAACCCGCTCGTTTTCCCAAGGATGATGCCCTGTCCCCACCCCAGATCGGCTCTCAGTTGGCTGGCAGGCGGGGCGGAAGCCGTAAGGAATCCCGACGTGAAACACGAGTCAAAAAGCAAAAACCAATGGAAGAGCCGACACACATATATTTCACGGGACATACAAGTTAAACGACAAAGGGCCAACAGGCTGAAGGTTCATTACAATACACCCCCAGTGGGTGGAAATGCATCTTAAGCAAAGTCTTGTAGCAAAGGAAAGAAACAGCAAGCGCGGAGGGCCACTTAGGCTGCCAGCGCATCGCCAGCCGGCTCAATGGTTTGCCCAGGAGAGTTCGCGGCCTTCGGGTCCGCCTCTGTGGCCTCCGTGGCCTCTGTGTCGCCACCAATGCTAGAGGCGGTGCTCTTGTCAGTGACCTCTTCGTCTTCTAGGCCTTGGGGGTTGCCGAAAGAATCCTCAGTAACCGGCTCGCCATCCTCGCCAAGAGCCGGTAGGAGCTCATCCGGGTCAACATACGAGGCCAGCTAGTTGGTCCGATAGACAAGGGCACCCTCAAGGGCGGCCCATTCCGCCTCCAGAACATTGAACATCGTGGCCAGCCGGTCTAGGTCGACACCGGGATACCACGATGTGACAAACCAGAGGGCCATCTGCGTACTGGCTCGAGCCGCCGATGCCTTCCGGACCTCGAGTCGTGCCACCGCGTTCTCCAGCCATAGCACCACGCGGCTCTCTGGGGCCGACGACCCGGCCACAGGGCTGCGATCACCTCCTTGCCGGCTGTCTTGAGCCGGTCCACGCTGCGCTGGATGTGGATCAGCCGGTTCTCCATGTCCAACCCAAGCTCCACCATGTCCCAGCCAGCGTTCTCCTCAACCTCTCGCCTACGCTGCCACATGCACTCCCGGTGATCCGCCACGGCTCGCTCGGCGCGGCGTTGGGTTTCCGGAAACCGCTCCGGGGAAAGAAAAAGGATTGGCAAACAGGTCGAGAGAAAGGAAAACGCACCCGGTTGGGGAAGAAGCCAAACTTACCCTGGAAGGCGTCGTCCATCTTGAGGGCGAACTGCAGTGCCGCATGCTTCTCCCTTCCCACTGACGTCTCCGCCTGGGCGAGGGCACCTCGACGCGCCTTAAGCTTGCTCTCGAGGCGGCTCACCTCACCTTGGAGAGCGACGGTCCGATGGGCGACATCGGCCGCCTGCTTGGAGGTGCCCTCCTGGGCCATCACCTCCCATTGCAGCTCTGCGCTCAGGCACTCCTGAGATGCCTGCCCATCCACAAGCAGGCCGGTCTCACTATGACATGATTGCCTGGACATCCCGCGCCAGCCGGTCCTGCTCGGAGACCATCTCATCCTTCTTCCCTTGGAGGATGTTCAAATCCTTTGCAAAAATGACCAGAAGCGGTTACCAAAAATGCACAAGATTCGTGCCGGCTGCCGAGCAGCCGGCCCAACGGTCGGGGGCTACCCCGAGTGGGTGCGCTCGTGGGCCCCCACTGGAACAAATATACCTTGCATCTTCTTTAACTCTTCTTCCTGCCGATAAAATCCATGCTTGCCGCGGTTATGGCTGGCAACCGCCTCATCAAAAAGCTCCTGCCTCCTGGTGCTCCCCGCCTGCCCCAAGAAACCAAAGTCAAAAGAAAGCCAAAGAAGATTCGGCTTGATTGCCACACAACTAGTCAACTGGCCTGCATCTCGGGGGATACACCTAGTGGGTGCGCTCGCGCGCCCCCACTGAAAATTCAACAAAATCTAAAAAGACATGCCTCCGCACGCTGAAGGGAACTGTTGGCCTCCTCCGCGAACCTAGCCAGTTCCTCGTGACACCACGCCAGGATGCTGCTAGGGCTTCCGGTATGACAACCGCGGCCGGATTGACGATGGGCGGCGTCACAGCCAGCTCCTCCTGCCGGGCCCCCTTCGGGGCCGGCTCGAAGACGCTCCTCCCGGATGGGCCACTTTTCCCTGGTCGGAGACATGACCGTCTCTGTAGCCGACCCTTACGGCTTGCTCGACGGTGGTCTTGACATGTGAGTCGATTCTGCCGCAGAATCAAACCCACGCGCGGATGCACGACCCGCCTCCACCTCCCGTCGCTCGAGGGCCCCAAGTGCGAGGGCTCTCCCGTCGCTCTGGACGTCGAGGCTTGCAACTCCGCGAGTCTCCTCTTCTCCTCACGTAGCGTGGATGCATGTTCCTGAGCTTGCTGGCTGGCGGGATCCACCAGGCCAGCTGTTGACTCCACATTATGGAGATCGAGGGGGTCCCTGGGGCAAGCACACTCTCAGGCGCCCGCCAGAACATAAATTTAAAGACAAAGAACGCCCTCAACAGTCAGAATACTTACCCGACGACGACAAGAAGGGCCCGCTTGGCCCGCGTCAATGGCTTCGCTGCGGCCGCTCGCACTCGTTTGCAAGCCGGTGGTTGGGCAGCCGGCTCCCCCTGAGCCGGCCTCTTCTCTCAACGGGAGGTCTCGGCCGCCTGGCTGCGCGCCGACCACTCCTCGCTCTGCCTGCGTGTCCCCCGCTGAGCTATGGGGAGGCGCGTTTAGGATACGGACATCATCGTCATCACCATCATGGGTCCAATCTCTAATTGAGGGCCCGCAAGGGAACTCACCAGCCGCTCCTGATCCTCTGGCTCCCGGGTCACCCGCTGGATCCCCCGCCTCGACCTCTACCGAGGACTCGACCCCCTCCTCGGGGCCACCTCATAGCTCGAAGTCCTCAGAGTCGGATTTGGCACGCTCCACCTGGAAAATCTGGAGGTGCGGGTCATCCGACGTGTTCTGTCAAATGAAAAGCTGTGGTCAGCGCGGCATGTGAGCCGCGTGGCTAGCTGAAGAGACACGAAGGGAAAGAAAAGTCACCTCAGCGGGGCGTACTAGGGGTGTCGAATTGTGCCGGCTGTATGGCTCCTTGCCGTAGGACCAGGTCTGCGGGGTCAGCTTGAAGTTGGTGATGGCGTTCACCCGCGTTGCCACCCGAGCCATCATCAGCTCGAAGGTAGACAGATGGCAAGGGTCCTGCCGGCCAGACATGTCGTAGATTTGGTGCGGACTTAGCTAGAGAGGCAGCACCCGACGATTGATGAAGGCGGCCACTAGGACGGATGCAACCAGCCCCTCTCCACTTCTCATGATCTGGAGCTAGCCCAGCTCCCCAAGCACGGCCCCAGATGGTCCGGTCCCCGACTATTTCACTCCGATGGATGGTACATTGATGAACGCCGGCAGCCGGATGTAGTCCTGCTGCGGGTTGGCGTTCTTCACATAGAAGAATGTCTAATTCCACTTCTTGACGAAATCAATGAGTTTCATGCGGGGGAACTCCGGGCCGCGAGAACACACCGCCACGCCCCCCGCAGACGTATGACTCGTCATCGTTCTTCAAAGCCTTGAGGTAGAAGAGCTTCTTGAACAGCACCACGAAGGGAAGTAGACTGAGATAGCCCTCGCACAAGGTCACGAAGCTCATGAGGTAAATAATGGCGTTGGGTTCGAGGTGCTGCGGCCGGAGATCAAATGTGTCCACGAAAAGACGGAAAAACTGGCTCAACGGTAGGCCAAAGCCGTGTGGGAAGTGTCAGGCGAACACCACATACTCCCCCTCCTTGGGCGCGGGCACCACCTCGTCGCCCGGCGGACGGGCGATCACATGGTCCGCCAGCGGTAGCATATGGGTGCGGCGGAGCCAAGTGATGTCGTCCTCCATGATGGTGGAGCCGCACCAACTGCCGGAAGGACCATCGGCCATCTCTGCGGTGGTTTGCACGATACAGCGAGTAGCGGAGCGGGAGCGGACCAAGCGAGCGAAGCAGCGGCACGAATCAAGCAGTGATGGCAAGAGGAAGAAAATGATGGGGTGGGAGGAGTGCAACTGCCTCTGCCCCTCGGCCTCCCATTTTAAATAAGGGGGCGACGTCCGGGGGAGGTGGGCATTAACTGCGCCCACACCCCCGGGAAACCCACGAGATCGTGGGTGCCTCAGGCCGCGACCACTAAGATCCGGGCGCAGAGGATCTTGACCTGCGGCCCGAGGCCTACTAGGCTACACCTGCAGCCTAGTGGGCTAGGACCAAGGCGACGGCCCGTCTGCCCTCGAGGGCGGGCCCCACGACATCATCACGCCCCGCATGGCGCGTCGTGGGCCGACATGGGACCCGGTGAGGCATGACAAGACCCTAGTCGTCGGGGGTGACCGCCAGCTCGGCCAGTCATTCGGCTCCACGCAAGAGATGTGCACAACATAATGAAGCGGTCGGCTCCCCCTCGTTAGAGAGACACGGGCTCCCGGCGGCTTCGGGGACTACTGATGGGTTTATTACCCCCAGGTATGCCAAAGCTAGGGGTTTCTCCCCATGTTTCAACAAAAACCATGTTGCCGGCTGGTCCACGGCCGGCTGGCTCAAGGCAGGCTAGCGAACAGCCTCCGGTTCATTGCCGACTGGCTCGTGGCCGGTTGCTCAAGGAGCCAGATGTCTGACCTCCGAATGGACAGGCGCCCGTCCTCTCCTTGTGTGATCAAGTACCTTTACAAGACAAGACCCCCACGACGGACCCCGGCATGGCCACAGTGACCGTTGACATGCGGTCGCACATAGCTACAGTCTAGCCAGTCGTACCGCTGACCTTGGCTGACTGCGACCGGACAGGGCAACAGTGTCGTCACACCCCAATCTACTCCATTACCTGCCCCCACGTGGCTACAATGCTACCGGTCCTACCAAAGACATCAGCCGGCTGGTGCTAAGCAACACCGCTTGGGCGGCCCGTACCACGACAGGTGGGCGCGGGCCAATCACGGAGCCAGCTGGCGGGCCTCAATGGGCGATGGCACCGCGTAGCCTGCGGGCCCTACGAACGACGAGACGGCTCAAGGGGCGCCCCCTGGCCAGCCAGAGAGGCTGTCAGCTGGATACCCCCCAGTACTTTAGGGATATTGTAAGCCAGGGGGAGGATGGCCTATAAACCCCCCTCGAGCCGCCCACGCAGGAGGGGGAGGACACACAGACAAATCCTCTCACACACCCACTTCCATGTAGTAGAGGAAGAGGAGGCGGCTGCTCCTTCTACCTCTAGACAACAGCTCCAGGAGCACCATTGTAACCCCTTCCACCAATCAACCTAGATTAAGCAGGACTAGGGGTATTACCTCCCACAGAGGGCCCCGAACCTGGGTACGTCGTTTGTCCACCATAGCTTGTGCCTAATCCCTCTCCCGGAGCCTGTCAGCATCCTTTAGGCCCCAACCACTGTCGATAAGCCTACCCTTGGCATCTATCGTGAGAAAACGACGACAATCTCCATCATTGTGTTGCCATAGGTGTTGTCATGCCCACCATGATTCTAGTACTATTGCTACCGCTTAGCGATAAAGTAAAGCATTGCATAGTGCTTAATGATTGGCACGTAGGTCATACAATAATTAAATACAACCCTATGTCTCCTGCCGGTTGACATATGCATCGACATGCAAGTCAAAATGAACTATTACAAACATGATCATCTCATACATCAAATATATCTCATCATGTCTTTGGCCATATCATATCACAACACGTCCTCTAATTTGTTGCATGTTTTACATGGCTGCTATGGGTATCTATCAAGAACGATTCTTACCTGTGCAAAACCACAACAGTGATACACAAATTGCTATTCAACCATCTCAAGGACCGCCTTTGTCAAATCTAATCCAACTAAGATGGGAGAGATAGACACCTGCAATCCATCTTTATGAAACAAAGTCACATGTCAATAGATAGAACCGGTCTCTCGTACGTGCACGAGTAAGGTTGGTCCGGGCCACTTCATCCCACAATACAGCTGAATCAAGAAAAGACCAAGGGAGGAAGCAATCTGAGAATCAACACACACAAACTCATTTGTGTTCTACTCATGATCGCGTCTACGCATAGACCTAGCTCATGATGCCACTAATGGGGAATGTTGCATGGGAAACAAAAAAATTCCTACGCACACGCAAGATCTATCCATGGTGATGAGCATCTACAAGAGGGAGAGTGGATCGACAAACCCTTCTACATCGATATGCGGGAAGCATTAAGAAATGCGGTTGATGTAGTCGAACGTCTTCACAATCCAAATCGCAAGCCGTCCCGTGATCCAATCACGATGCGTCCCGCGATCCAATCCCGATCCATCCCGCGATGCAATCACGGTCCTTCCTATCTAGCACCGAACGGATGACACCTCCGTGTTCAGCACACGTATAGCTCGATGACGATCTCCACCTCCTTGATCCAACAAGCGAGGGTGGAGAGGTAGATGAGTTCTTCGATAGCACAATGGCATGGTGGAGGTGGTGGTGAACTAATCCGGCAGGGCTTCGCCGAGCTTCTGCCAAACTAATCTGGAGGAGAACTACGATCTATAGGGAGGAGGGTATTACGTGGATTTTCAGGTGGTGGCTGCCCTCAAAACCCTCCACTATATATAGGAGTAAGAGGGGGTAGGTGGGGTGCCCTAGGGTTTCCCCTGGGGCCCTTGGCGCACAAGAGAGGGAGGAGTCCACCTCCCACAAGGGAGGTGGAGTCCTAGAAGGAATCCCTCCCCTCTTGGCCTTTTCCTACCCCTTGCACAAGGGCCTACCAGGGGCTGGTGCGCCACCTCCTAGGCCCATCTGGCCCCTGGGGTGGGTGGGCCCCACTTGGTGGACACCCGGAACCCATTCGTCACTCCCGGAAGTGCCTAAAACTTTTCCGGAGTCCAAACACCACTTTCCTACATATCAATCTTAACATTCGAACCATTCCGGAGCTCCTCGTGACGTTTGGGATATCATCTTGGACTCTGAACAACCTTGAGTCACCAACATATATAACTCAATAAACTCCGAACGTTAAGTGTGTAGACCTTGCGGGTTCAAGAACTATGTAGACATGAGCGAGACACCTCTGCAGTCAATTCGAATAGCGGGACCTGGATGCCCATATTGGTTCTTTCATATTCTACGAAGATCTTTATCGGTTGAACCTTTATGGCAGGGATTCAGTCAATCTCGGATGCAGCTCCCTTTGTTCTTTGGCATGTTACTTGCCCGAGATTCGATCGTCAGTATCTCTATGCCTAGTTCAATCTCGTTACCGGCAATTCTCTTTACTCGGTCTGTATATAGGATCACGTGGCCGAATCTCTAGTCACTTTGCTTGCAAGGCTTATTATGATGTTTTATTACCGAGTGGGCCCTTAGATACGTCTTCGTCACACAGAGTAACAAATCCCAGTCTTGGACACCCTCGGGGATACATGTAGAGCACCTTTATAGTCACCCAGTTACATTGCGATGTTTTATACACACAAGTTACTCCTCCAGTGTCAGTGAGTTACAAGATTTCATGGTCATAGGAACAGACACTTGACATGCAGAAAACAATATCAATAAACTGACACAATCATCCGCTATGTTTATAGTTTGGGTCTTGTCCATCACATCATTCTCCTAATGATGTGATCCCGTTATCAAATGACAACACATGTCTATGGCTAGGAAACCTTAACCATCTTCGATCAACGAGCTAGTTTACTAGAGGATTAGTAGGGACACTTTGTTGTCAATGTGTCCACACATGTATCTGAGTTTCCAATCAATACAATTATAGAATGGGTAATAAACGATTGTCATGAAAAAGGAAATATGATAAAAACAATTTATAATTGCTTCTAGGGCATATTTCCAATACTATTATCCATGTTAGAATTCTATTGATCGGAAACTCAGATACATGTGTGGATACATATACAACACCGTGTCCCTAGTGAGCCTCTAATAGACTAGCTCTTTGATCAAAGATGGTTAATGTTCCTAACCATAGACATCATTTGTCATTTGATAATGGGGTCACATCATTAGGAGAATGATGTGATGGACAATACCCAACTGCAAGCATAGCATTTGATCGTATTAGTTTATTGCTACTCTTTCTTCATGTCAAGTATTTGTTCCTAAGATCATGAGATCATGCAACTCCCTGACATCGGAGGATTGCCTTGTGTTATCAAACGTCACTTCATAACTGGGTGATCATAAAAGTACTCTATAGTATCTCCATGGGTGACTCTTGGGTTGGCATGGATTGAGATTGGGATTTGTCACTCCGTATGACAGAGAGGTATCTCTGGGCCCTCTTGCTAATACAACATCAGAAGAAACTTGCAAGCAATGTGACTAAGGACTTAGTCACAGGATCTTGTATTACGAAACAATTCAAGAGCTTTGTGAGTAGCGAGATTGTACTAGGTATGGAGATACTAACAATCGAATCTCGGGCAAGTAACATACCGCTGGACAAAGGGAAGTGCATACGGGATTGACTAAATCTTTGACATCCTGGTTCGACCAATAATGATCTTCGTGGAATATGCGGGAACCAATGCATGCATCCAGGTCCCGGTATTGGCTATTAACCGGAGACGTGTCTTGGTCATGTCCACACGATTCGCAAAACCATAGGGTTCGCACGCTTAACGCTTGATTGACGCTAGCGTAGTATTGGGATATGTGCGTTGGTGACTGAATGCTGCTTGGAGTCCCGAATGAGATCCCAGATGTCACGAGGAGTCCTGGAATGGTTCTGAGGTAATTATTTATGTATGGTACGTCCTATTTTTCCTATCAGAAAAGTTTCTAGCATTACCGGTAGTGTAACGGGGTACCGAAAGGGTTCCGGGGGTCCACCTGCCTCGTGGGCCCACATGGGCTAAAGGGGTGGCGCCCTAGCCACCCTAGGCCATGGGCACCATCCCCAAGAGAAGAATTGGGCTTGGGGCAAGATTCCCAAAGGGACAAGGCACCCCGGAGGTGCCTTGGAGGAGGGGGGACTCCTCCCTTCCATGTGGAGGGAGGACTCCTCCCTTCCTCATTAAGGGGCATGGGTTGGCCAATATTTTTCCATTCTAGATGTGTTATTCTCAAGATGAGTGTTTATTCACCTGTCGGTGCACGAGAGTATGACTGTAATAGGGATGCCTAGTCCCGAAATGAAAAACAAATTTACTTTATGTTGTGCAATAATAAATTCCTTGGAAAGTGTTAGTATGGAAGGCACCCTTCGATATGACTATCCATGGATTGTGAAATAATGGTGGAAGAAGGAATAAACTTTATTTTCTGTTTGGGAACCGCCTATGATATAAGGTCGTTTTCATTGACAGGAAAGCATGCCACCAAAAATATTTCTATCTCAATTTAAGATTTGAGCTCTCGCACCTCTACAAATCCCTACTTATCTCTACAAAGGGCTTATCTATCTACTTTATGCAATTTTTACTTTTATTTGAGTCCCCATCTTCTCTTATAAAGCACCAACTAGGGGCACTATGATCATACTTGTGCATTTGGTGTAGCTAATATTCGAGTGTGTTTCTTGAATGGATCAATGATTGAGCATGATGAGCTAGGGATAACTGCCTTTAGTGTTGATATTTTGAAAGACATGGTTGCTTATTCCTATACTTGAGTAGTAAAGTCTTCATGTCAAAACTAGACTATTTCTTTGAAGCATCTAAAAGTCCAAATGTCCATGCTACAAAATAAAACAATATGTGATGAACATATTAGGCAGCATTCCACATCCAAAAAATTGTTTTTATCATTTACATACTCGACTACGAGCTGGAATTAAGCTTGGGGATGTTGATACGTCTCCAACGTATCTATAATTTTTTATTGTTCCATGCTGTTTTATTATCATTCTTGGATGTTTTATAATCATTTTATAGCAACTTCATATCATTTTTTGGACTAACCTATTGACATGGTGCCTAGTGCAAGTTGATGTTTTTGCTTGTTTTTTACTTCACCGAATATTAGTACCAAACGGATTCCAATTGCCACGGAACTATCTCGAGATTATTTTGGACCAGAAGACAACTTGGGAGCACCTAGGGGAAGGCCCACAGAGCCCACAAGACACCAGTGTTGGACATATACCATAGAGGCAATAATAAATTAGTTATTATCATATTTCCTTGTTCATGATAATCGTTTCTTATCCATGCTATAATTGTACTGATTGGAAACTCAGAAACATGTGTGGATACATAGAGAACAATATGTCCCTAGTAAGCCACTACCAAACTAGCTCGTTGATCAAAGATGGTTAAGGTTTCCTAGCCATAGACATGTGTTGTCATTTGATAACGATGTCACATCATTAGGAGAATGATGTGATGGACAAGCCCCAAACTATAAACATAGCATATGATCGTGGAAGTTTATTGCTATTTATTTCTGCATGTCAAGTATCTGTTCCTATGACCATGAGATCAAGCAACTCGCTAACACTGGAGGAGTACCTTGTGTGTATCAAACGTCGCAACGTAACAGGGTGAATATAAAGGTGATCTATAGGTATCTTCGAGGGTGTCTACTGAGTTGGCATGGATCGAGACTGGAGTTTATTACTCCGTGTGACGGAGAGGTATCATAGGGCCCACTCGGTAATGCAACATCATAATAAGCCTTGCAAGCAAAGTGACTAAAGATTTAGCCACAAGATCTTGTATTATGGTACACGTAAAGAGACTTACTGGTAACAAGATTGAACTAGCTATGGATATAGAAATGATCGAATCTCGGGCAAGTAACATGTCGATGAACCAAGGGAACTGCATACGGGATGAACTGAATCCTTGACATACAGGTTCAACCGATAAAAATCTTCACAGAATATGTAGGAATCAATATGGACATCCAGGTCCCGCTATTGGTTATTGATCGTAACGGTGTCTCGGTCATGTCCCCATAGTTCTCGAAAGAATTCAGTGGGAGGAAATTAGAACTTGATGAGGTTGTTGAACCGTCACTTCAGTTGGGTAGTAGCACGATGCAGTAATATGTTTCTGCGAGGCCTACACCAAGTAAAGAGGAAGCAAATGATGATGATCCTCAAGCCTCAGATCAATTTACTACCGAACGTCGTAGGTCGACAACGACCCGTTCCGCTCCTACGTCGTAGGTCGACTACATCAACCGCGTTTCTTAACGCTTCCACTTAGCAATCTACAAGGGTATGTGGATCCAATCTCTCCTCTCGTAGATGCTCATCTCCTAGAATGATCTTGGTGAAGCGTAGGAATATTTTTGTTTCCTATGCAACATTCCCCAACAGTGGCATCATGAGCTAGGTCTATGCGTAGATGAGATCATGAGTAGAACACAAAGGAGTTTGTGGGTGTTAATTCTCAGATTGGTTCCTCCCTTGATCTTTTTTTTGATTCAGCCATATTGTGGGATGAAGCGGCCCAGACCAACCTTACTCATCCACATACGAGAGATCGGTTCAATTGACAGACATGTGATTTTGTTGCATAAAGATGGCTGGCGGGTGTCTGCCTCTCCCACCTTAGTTTGATCTGATATGATAAAGGTGGTCCTTGAGAAGGTTGAATAGCAATTTTGGTATCACCTTTATGGTTTTGCATAGGTAAGAATCGTTCTTGCTAGATACCCATAGCAGCCACATAAAACATGCAACAACATTTAGAGGTCGTCTAACTTGTTTTTGCATGGTATGTTGTGATATGATATGGCGAATGACATAATGATATATATGTGATGTATGAGATGATCACGTTTTGTATAGAATATCACGACTTGCATGTCGTGATTACGACAACCAGCAGGAGCCATAGGGTTGTCGTTAATTATTGTATGACCTGCATGTCAATCATTAAGCACTATTTAATGATTTACTTTTTAGCTAAGCGGTAGCAATAGTAGTAGAAGCATGGTGGGCGCGAGAACCCCAATGGTGACACAATGATGGAGATCATGATGATGGAGATCATGGTATTATGCCGATGACTATGGAGATCATGCCAGTGCTTTGGAGATGGAGATGAAAATCACAAGTTCATGGCCATATCATGTCAATAATGATTTTCATGTGATGTTAACCCTTTTATGCATCTTATTTTTCTTAGGACGGCGGTAGCATTATAATGTGATCCCTCACTTCAATTTCAAGATAAAATTGTGTTCTCCCCAAGTGTGCCCCATTGCAAAAGTTCATCGTTTTGAAGCACCACGTGATGATCGGGTGTGATAGACTCTACATTCACATACAACGGGTGCAAGCCAGTGTTGCACATGCGGAACACTTGGGTTAAACTTGATGAGCCTAGCATGTAGAGACATGGCCTCGGAACACAAGAGACCGAAAAGTCGAACATGAGTCATATACTAGATATGATCAACATGGAGATGTTCACCATTGAAACCACCTCATCTCACGTGATGATCTCACTTGGGTTGGTGAATTTGGATCATGTATCACTCGGATGACTGGAGGGATGTTAATTTGAGTGGGAGATATTAAGTAATATGATTAATTGAACTCATTATCATGAACATAGTCTAAGTTATCTTTGCAAAGTTATGTTGTAGATGAATTGCTCACGTTGTAGCTCCCCTGTGTTATTGATACGTTCCTAGAGAAAATAGAGTTGAAAGATGATGGTAGCAATTATACGGACTAGGTCCGTGATAAGAGGATTGTCCTCAGTTGCTACATAGAAGGCTTATGTCCTTCATGCACCGCTCGGTGTGCCACCCCCTCAAGCGTTGATTGTGGATGTTGTGAACATCTAACTGGCACGTTCGGATTACTACTTGATAGTTCAGTGCGTCATGCATTACAGCTTAGAATTCATGCTCCAAATACGTTTTGAACGTCACGGAGCATATGTGATGTTCCAAGAGATGAAATTGGATTTCACATGTGCCCGTGTTGAGAGGTATGAGACCTCCAACAAGATTCTTTGCCTACAAGATTCTTCGATGAGCATGTGCTCAGATTGTCTGGGTGCTACAATCGCTTGAATCGAGAGGTAGTTGATCTTCTAGACAAGATAGTGATTGATATAGTTCTCCAAGTCACTGCCACCAAGATACTAGAGCCTCGTGATGAACTATAAACATGCCAGGGATGGAAAAGATAATTGCTAAGCTATTCGTGATGTTTGACACTATGAAGGAAGAAAACAAGAAGGAGCATCAAATGTTGATGGGTAGTAAAACCACTAGTTTCGAGAAGGGCAAGAAGGGAACTTCATGAATGGCAACCCAGTTGCTGCTCCAATGAAGAAACCCAAGGTTGAACCCAAACCCGAGACTAAGTGCGTCTATTACGAAGAGAACGGTCACTAAAGCGGAACAACCCTAAATACTTGGTAGATAAGAAGGTTGGCAACGTCTACAAAAGTATATTTGTTATACGTGTTATTGATGTGTACCTTACTAGTACTCCTAGTAGCACTTGGGTATTAGATACCGATTTCATTGCTATTGTTAGTAACTCCAAAGAAAGCTACAGAATAAATGGAGACTAGCTAAGGGTGAGGTGAAGATGTGTGTTGGAAGTGGTTCCAAGGTTGATGTGATTACCATCGCACGCTCCCTCTACCTTCGGGGTTAGTATTAAACCTAAATAAATGTTATTTCGCGTTTGCATTGAGCATTTACATGATTAGATCATGTTTATTGCAATACGTTTGTTCATTTAAGACAGATAATAATTGTTATTCTGTTTACATGAATAAAACCTGCAATGGTCATGCACCCAAATGTGAATGGTTTATTGAATCTCGATCGTAGTGATACACATGTTCATAGTATTGATGCCAAAAGATGCAAAGTTAATAATGATAGTACCACATACTTGTGGCACTACCGCTAAAGGTCATATTGGTGTAAAGCGCATGAAGAAACTCCATGCTGATATCTTTGGACTCACTCGATTTTGAATCGGTTGAGACATGTGGACCATGCGACTTCGGCAAGATGACTAAGACCCCATTTTGCGGTATGATGGAGTGGGCAAGGGACTTAGTGGAAATGATACATGTTGATGTATGCAGTCCAATGAATGTTGTAGCGTGCGGTGGATATCGTTATGTTATTACCTACACTGGTGATTTGAGTAGATACGGGTATATTTACTTAATGAAACACAAGTATGAAATGTTTGAAAAGTTCTAGCAAATTTAGAGTGAAGTTTGAGATCATCATGACAAGAAGATAAAATGTCTATGATGTGATCATGGAGTTGAATATGTGAGTTCTGAGTTTGGTATGCAATTTAAGACAATGTGAAAGTTGTTTCACAACTTACGCCACCTGGAATACCATGCTGTAACGGTGTGTCCGAACGTCGTAGTCGTGCTCTATTGGATATAATGCGTACTATGATGTCTCTTATCTTTTTACCACTATAGTTTTGGGGTTATGCATTAGAGACAACTACATTCACTTTAAATATGGCACCATCTAAATCCGTTGAGATGACACCATATGAATTATGGTTTGGCTGAAACCTAAGCTATCATTCCTTAGAGTTTGGGAATGCGATGCTTATGTCTGATAAGCTCGAACCCAAAGCGGAAAGGTGCATCTTCATAGGAGCATATGAGTTGTTCCAGGAGTTGAAGTTTATCTTTGAAAACAATGCCTGGATCGAGAGGTATCAGACCTCCGATAAATTCTATGCTTGCAAGATGGAGGAGAACGGGTCTGTCAGTGAACATATACTCGGAATGTCTGGGTATTCGACCCGTCTGGCTGAGTTGGGAATTGTTCTCCCACCAGAGGCGATCACTGGCAGAGTTCTTCAATCATAGCCAACTAGCTACAAGAGTTTTGTGATCAACTATAACATGGAAGGCATAAACAAGTCAGTTGCCGAGGTGTTTGCGATGCTGGAAGTCGCTGAGTCTGAAATCCAGAAGGAGCATGAAATGTTGATGGTCAATAAAACCACTAGTTTCAAGAAGAATGTCAAGGGCAAGAAGGGTAACTCTAAGAAGAGTGGCAAAGCACTTTCCCCTCTCATGAAGAAACCCAAGGCTGGACCCAAGAGAAACTGAGTGCTTTCATTGCAAGGGAACTGGTCACTTGTAGCGGAACCGCCCCAAGTATCGGGCCGACAAGAAGGCGGCCAACACCAAACAAGGTATATATGATATACATGTTATTGTGTGTACCTTACCAACTCTCATTGTAGTGGGTGGGTATTTTCTACCGGTTCGGTTGCTGACATTTGCAACTCGGCTATAGAATAGACGAAGGCTAGCAAGACATGACAATGCATGTGGGAAATGGTTCCAAGGTTGATGTGACCGCCATCGGCATGCTCCCTCTTCGATTACCATCAGGATTAGTGATGAACCTGAATAATTGTTATTTAGTGTCTATGTTAAGCATGAACATTATATATGGATCTTGTTTATTGCGAGACGGTTACTCATTTAAATCAGAGAATAATGGTTGTTCTATTTATATGAGTAATATCTTTTCTGGTCATGTACCCAATGTGAGGGGTTTATTCATATAGAATCTCGAAAGTGATGATACACATGTTCATAAAATTGATGCCATAAGATGTAGAGTTAACAATGATAGCACCACTTTCTCGTGGCGCCGCCGTTTAGGTCATATTGGTGTATAACGCATGAAGAAGCTCCATGCTGATAGACTTTTGGAGTCACTGTCTTTTGAATCACTTGACACATGTGAACCATGCCTCTTGGGCAAGATGACTAAAATGCCATTCTCTGTAACAATGGAACGGGCAAGTGACTTGTTGGAAATCATACATACTGATGTGTGCGGTCCAATATGCATTGAGGCGCGCAGTGGATATCGTTATTTTCTCACCTGCACTAATGACTTAAGTAGATATGGATATATTTACATAATGAAACACAAGTCTGAAACGTTTGAAAAGTTCAAGCAATTTTATAGTTAAGTTGAGAATCATCGTAACAAGAAGATTAAATTACTATGATCTGATCGAGGAGGAAAATATATGAGTTATGAGTTTGGCAGTCACTTAAGACAGTGTGGAATTGTTTCACAATTGACACCGTCTGGAACACCACAGCGTAATGGTGTGTCCGAATGTCGTAATTGAACCTTATTAGATATGGTGCGTTCTATGATGTCTCTTGTTGATTTGCCACTATCGTTTTGGGGTTATGCATTAGACACGGTTGCATTCACTTTAAATGGGGCACCATCAAAACCCATTGAGACGACGCCATATGAACTGTGGTTTGGCAAGAAGCCAAAATTGTCATTTCTTGAAGCTTGGGGGATGTGATGCTTATGTCAAAAAGCTTCAGCCTGAAAAGTTGGAATCCAAAGCAAAGAAATGTGTATTCATAGGATACCCAAAAGAGATAGTTGGCTATACCTTCTATCTCAAATCCGAAGGCAAAGTGTTTGTCGCTAAGAACGGAACATTTCTTGAGAAATAGTTGCTCTCGAAATAATTGAGTGGGAGGAAGATAGAACTTGATGAGGTTGTTGAACCTTTGATTCTACATCAGAGTAGCGCAGCACAGAAAGATGTTTATGTGGAGCCTATGACAATTGAAGAGGAAGTTAACGATGGTGATCATGAAACTTCAGATCAAGTTACTATTGAACCTCGTAGGTCGATAAGGGCGCGTACTGCTGCAGAGTGGTATCGCAAACCTGTCTTGGAGCTCATGTTGTTAGACAATGATGAACCTATGAGCTATGGAGAAGCAATGATGGGCCCAGATTCTGAGAAATGGTTAGAGGCCATGAAATTCGAGATAGGATCCATGTATGAAAACAAAGTATGGACTTTGGAAGTATTACCTGGAGGGAGAAAGGCCATTCGAAACAAATGGATCTTTTAGCGGAAGACGGACGTGGATGGTAATGTCACTGTCTATAAAGCTTGACATGTGGCAAAGGGTTTTTCACATGTTCAAGGAGTTGACTACGATGAGACCTTCTCATCCATAGCGATGCTTAAGTCCGTCATAATCATGTTAGAAATAGCTGCATATTTCGACTATGAAATTTGGCAGATGGATGCCAAAACAACGTTCCTTAACGGTTTCCTTAAGGAAGAGTTGTATATGATACAACCAGAAGGTTTTGTCGATCCAGAGAATGCTGACAAAGTTTGCAAACTCTAGTGATCCATATATGGTCATGTGCAAGCATCTCGGAGATGGAATCTGCGTTTTGATGAGGTGATCAAAGCATTTGGGTTTATACAAGTTTACCGAGAAGCTTGTATTTACAAGAAAGTGAGTGGGAGCTCTATAGCGTTTCTAATATTATATGTGGATGACATAATGCTGATTGGAAACAATATAGAAATGTTGGAAAATGTGACGGAATATTTGAACAAGAGTTTTTCAATGAAGGACCTAGGAGAAGCTGCTTTCATATTAGGCATTAAGATCTGTAGTGATAGACCGAGAAGCTTAATAGGACTTTCACAGAGCACATACCTTGATAAAGTTTTGAAGAAGTTCAAAAGAGATCAGTCCAAGAAGGGGTTCTTGCTTGTGTTACAAGGTGTGAAGTTGAGTAAGACACAATGCCCAGTGACTGCAGAAGATAGAGAGAAGATGAGTGTCATCCGCTATGCTTCAGCCATAGGCTCTATCATGTATGCAATGCTATGCACAAGACCCGATGTCATCCTTGCCATAAGTATGACTGGAAGGTTTCAAAGTGATCTAGGAATGGAGCACTGGACGGCGGTCAAGAATATCCTTAAGTACCTGAAAAGGACTAAGGAAATGTTTCTCGTTTATGGAGGTGATCAAGAGCTCGTCATAAAGGGTTACGTCGATGCAAGCTTTGACACTAATCCGGATGACTCTAAGTCGCAAATCGAATGCATATTTATTCTCACGGTAAGTTGGTGCAGTTCCAAGCAGAGCATGGTAGACGATTCTACATGCGAAGTGGAGTACATCGCAGCCCCGGAGCCGGCGAAGGAGGGTGTGTGGATGAAGAAGTTCATGACAGATTTTGGAGTAGTGCCCACTGAGTCTGGTGGATCTGTTCTGTGATAACACTGGTGCCATTTCCCTGGCCAAGGAACCAAGCTTTCACAAGAGGACGAGACTAATAAGGCAATGCTTCAATTCCATCCGCGAGTACATCAAGGAGGAGGATATAAATATTTGCAAAGTGCACACAGATCTGAATGTTAGCAGTTGCTGCATTTTTTGATTTGTCGCAAAGAAGTTTCCGACAAGTTCATGGAGTTGACTATGATGAGATTTTCTCACTCGTAGCGATGCTAAAATCTGTTGGAATTATGTTAGCAGTTGCTGCATTTTTTTATTATGAAATCTGCTAGATGTATGTCAAAACACCATTTCCTTGATGGTTTCCTTGAGGAAAGGTTGCATGTGATACAACCACAAGGTTTTGTCAGTCCTAAGGATGCTAAAAGGTGTGCAAGTTCCAGCAATCCTTCTAATGGGCTCGAGCAAGCATCTCGGAGTTGGAATATACGCTTTGATGATATGATCAAAGTTTTTGGGTTTATACAAAGTTTATGAGAAACTTGTATTTACAAGAAAGTGAGTGGGAGCACTATAGAATTTCTGATAAGTATATGTGGTTTACATATTGTTGATCGGAAATAATATAGAATTTCCGGAAAGCATAAAGGGTTGTATGAAAGGTGTTTTTCAAAGGAAGACCTGGAATGAAGCTACTTAAATATTGGGCATCAGGATCTATAGAGATAGATCAAGATGTCTGATAAGACTTTCAATGAGTACGTATACCTTGACAAGATTTCGAAAGAGTTCAAAGTGGATCAGTCAAAGAAAGAGTTCTTGCCTGATTTGTAAGGTGTGGAGTTGAGTGAGACTAAAAGCTCGACCATGACAGAAGAAATAGGAAGGACGAAGGTTGTCCCCTATGCCTTATCCATAGGCTCTATATAGTATGTCATTCTGTGTACCGCACCTGGTGTGTGCCTTGCCATGAGTCTGTCAAGGGGTATAAGAGTGGTCCAGGAGTGGATGACTAGATAGCGGTCAAAATTATCCGTAGTAACTAGAGGACTAAGGAAATGTTTCTCTATTCTGGAGGTGATAAAGAGTTCATCGTAAAGGGTTACGTCGATGCAAGCTTGCACACCCATTGACTAAAACCTCTCTCACAAGAAAAACATGATCAAACCCCACAACTCATTGGGTGTAAATCACATGTTGACGTGAACTAGATTGTTGACTCTAGGGCAAGTGGGAGACTGTTGGAAATATGCCCTAGAGGCAATAATAAATTAGTTATTATCTTATTTCCTTGTTCATGATAATCGTTTATTATCCATGCCATAATTGTATTTATTGGAAACTCAGATACATGTGTGGATACATAGACAACAAAGTGTCCCTAGTAAGCCTCTACTAAACTAGCTCGTTGATCAAAGATGGTTAAGGTTTCATAGCCATAGACATGTTGGAAATACGCCCTAGAGGCATAAATAAAATGGTTATTGTTATATTTCCTTGTTCATGATAACCGTGTATTATTCATGCTATAATTTCATTAGCTGAAAACACATTGCATGTGTGGATACATAGACAACACTTTTTCCCTACTATATCTCTAGTAGACTAGCTCGTTGATCAAAGATGGTCAAGGTTTCCTAGTCATTGACATGATATGTCATTTTATAATGGGACCACATCATTGGGATAATGATGTGATGGACAAAGATCCAAACCATAAACATAGCATTAGATCGTGTCAGTTTATTACTATAGTTTTCTGCATGTCAAGTATCTGTTCCTATGACCATGAGATCATGCAACTCACAGACACCGGAGGAGTACCTTGTGTGTATCAAATGATGCAACATAACTAGGTTACTATAAAGGTGCTTTACATGTATCTCCAAGAGTGTCTGTTTAGTGGGTATGGATCAAGACTGGGATTTGTTACTCCGTGCGACGGAGAGGTGTCTTAGGGCCCACTCGGTAATACAACATCACAATAAGCCTTGCAAGCAATGTGACTAAAGTGTTAGCCATGGGATCTTGTATTACGGAACGAGTAAAGAGACTTGACGGTAATGAGATTTAACTAGGTATAGAGATACCGAAGATTGAATCTCGGGCAAGTAACACACCGAAGAACAAAGGGAACAACGTACGGGATTAACTGAATCCTTGACATAGAGGTTCAATCGATAAAGATCTTCGTAGAATATGTAGGAACCAATATGGGCACCCAGGTCCCGCTATTGGTTATTGACCGTAGAAGTGTCTCGGTCATGTCTACGTAGTTCTCGAACCCGCAGGGTCTGCACACTTAAGGTTCGGTGGCGTTTCGGTAGTATAGAGTTATGTATGGTGGTGACCGAAGGTTGTTCGGAGTCCCGTATGATACCCCGGACGTCACGAGGAGCTCCGGAATGGTCCGGAGGTAAACATTGATATATAGGAAGTCCTGTTTTGATCACCGGAAAAGTTTCGGGCTCATCGGTAGTGTATCGGGAGTGACGGGAGGGTACCGGGGGTCTATTGGGATGGGTGTCTCGACCCAAGGGGCCACATGGGCTGTGGGAGGAGGTAAACCAGCCTCTAGTGGTCTTTCCAAAGCCCCACTACAGGCCCATGCGGATGTGGTGGAAAAACCCCAAGGTGGAAAGAGTTTCCAAGTGGGAAGGGGGAGTCCTAATCCTACTAGGATTGGACGAGGCCTCCTCCTCTCCTCCTTGCGGCCGAGGCAAAGGGGCCAGCCCTAGGGCACAGTCCTCCTCCCTCCCTCCTCCTATATATACTAGAGGTTTTGAGGGTTTTGAGAGATAGAAATCAGCCACATGCTACCCTGTCCTCTAGATCGGAGTTCTTCCTCTAGATTGTTTGAGCGGTGCTTAGGCGAAACCCTGCTGGAATAGTTCCACCACCGTCGCCGCCATGTCATCGCGCTTCTAGAGAACTCATCCATATTTCTGCTCCCTTTTGAGGGATCAAAAAGGCGGAGATCATCATCGAGATGTACATGTGCTTAACGTGGAGGTGTCGTTCGTTCGGCGCTAGATCGGGACAGATCGTGATTGGATCGCGGGACACTCGACGATTTGGACCACGAAGATGTTCGACAACATCAACCGCGTTTCGTAACACTTCCCACTTAGCGATCTACAAGGGTATGTAGATCCACTATCCCCCTCGTAGATGCTCATCGCCATGGATAGATCTTGCGTGTGTGTAGGAAATTTTTTGTTTCCCATGCAACGTTCCCCAACAGTGGCATCATGAGCTAGGTCTATGTGTAGATCAGATCTCGAGTAGAACAGAAAGGATTTTGTGGATGTTGATATTCAGATTGCTTCCTCCCTTGGTATTTTCTTGTTTCGGCGGTATTGTGGGATGAAGCGGCCCGGACCAGCATTACTCGTACCCTTATGAGACAACTGTTCCATCAATTGACATGTAACTTCGTTGCATAAAGATGGTTGGCGGGTGTCTGTTTCTTCCACTTTAGTCGGATAAAATTTGACAAAGGCAGTCCTTGAGAAGGTTGAATAGCAATTTTTGTATCACCGTCATGGTTTTTGCGTAGGTAAGAATTGTTCTTGCTACAACCCGTAGTAGCCATGTAAAACTTGCAACAATAATTAGAGGATGTCTAACTTGTTTTTGCAGGGTATGTTGTGATGTGATATGGCCAATTACATGATGAGATATATGTGATGTATGAGATGATGATGTATTGTATAGAATATCATGACTTGCATGTCGATGAGTATGGCAACCGGCAGGAGCCATAGGGTTGTCTTTAATTATTTTCACCCTTTTTTCCTTTACTTTATCGCTATGAGTTAGCAATAGTCGTGGAAGTAACAGTCGGTGCGGCAACCCCGATGGTGACACGTTGATGGAGATCAAGATGATGGAGATCATGGTATCATGCCGGTGACGATGGAGATCATGCCAATGCTTTGGAGATGGAGATCAAAAGCACAAGTTCATGGCTATATCATGTCACTTATGATTTGCACGTGATGTTAATACTTTTTGTGCACCTTGTTTTGCTTATGACGACGGTAGCATTATAAGGTGATCCCTCACTGAAATTTCAAGATGAATTGTGTTCTCCCCGAGTGTGCACCATTGCAAAAGTTCATTGTGTCGAGACACCATGTGATAATCAGGTGTTATAGACTCTACGTTCACATACAACGAGTGCAAGCCAGTGTTGCATGTGCAAAACACTCGGGTTAAACTTGACGAGCCTAGCATGTACAGACATGGCCTCAGAACACACGAGACCGAAAGGTCGAACATGAGTCATATAGCAGATATGATCAACATGATGATGTTCACCATTGAAACCACCTCAACTCACATGATGATCGGACTTGAGTTGGTGAATTTTGATCATGTATCACTCAGATGACCTGAGGGATGTAAATCTGAGTGGGGGCTTTAGTAATTTGATTAAATATACTCATTATCTTGAACAATAGTCTAAGTAATATTTGCACATTTATGTTGTACATCAATGGCTCGCACAGTAGCTCCCCTGAATTTTATTGCGTTCCTAGAGAAAGCTAAGTTCAAAGATAATATTGGGACCGTAATCTGAGGATTATCCTCACGGCTTCCCAGAAGGCTTATGTCCTTGATGCACCGCTTGGTGACCCACCCGCTCCCGTGTCATCCGAAGACGTTATGAATGCTTGGGAGGCACGTTCTAGAGATTACTCAATAGTTCAATGTGAAATGTTGTATGGCTTAGAACCGGGACTTCAAAGACGTTTTGAACATCATGGAGCATATGAGATGTTCCAGGAGTTGAAGTGGGATCTACCCTTGGCTTGGATTTCTCTAAGAGTTTGGTTTTCACGGAGGAGGTTTTTCGATCTATTGGTTTCTTGGTTCATCCCTAGGATAACACGGGCTATTTTACAGTGCTCGTGTCTTTTATCTGTCATGATTTTCGTCTAATGGAGACCTCAGTGGCGGCAGCAGTTGAGGCCGTGTTTGCTAGTTCGGCTATTGACTTCTTGGTTTTCGCCATTAGAGACAAGGTTTTTGGATTTCATGTCTCCTACAAGGAAGTTGGTATGATGGTTCTTAATCTACGCTATTTCTCTTGCGTTCATTTCAAATGTTTCTTTCATCTATGGAGCAATGGTGGTCCAAATTTGTGTCGTGAGTTCAAACTCTAGAAATTGGAATGTCATACTGAATGGGTTCTAGTTAACCCCTCCAAAAGGTGTGCTGTTCTTGGAGTTCTGGCCAAGCGTTCGAAGCTGCCTAAATATTCAATGAAGACAAATCATCCTATCAGGAAGAAAATTTCATTTGCGACATGGGAAAATTATCCAGCTTGTTCATGTTATCGGTATTTGGCTACACAAGAATGTATTAAAACTACTGAAGTGCCTGGTTATTCAATTCCTCGTCATGAACGAGTGGCCATCCATGCAAGGCCATGATAACCCACAAGTATAGGGGATCAGTTGTAGCCTCTTTCGATAAGTAAGAGTGTCGAACCCAACGAGGAGCTAAAGGTAGAACAAATATTCCCTCAACTTCTATTGACCACCAATACAACTTGGCGCACGCTTAACGTTCGCTTTACCTAGAACAAGTATGAAACTAGAAGTACTTTGTAGGTGTGATAGGATAGGTTTGCAAGATAATAAAGAGCATGGAAATAGATACTAGGGGATGCTAAGATAAAGAAACAACTAATTTAGTTTAAAGAGTGTGGAAAAGTGGTGGTAGGAGTTGTGGAATTGTCCCTAGGCAATTGATAACTAGACCGGTAATCATTATTGCAATTTTATATGAGGGAGAGGCACAAGCTAACATACTTTCTCTACTTGGATCACATGCACTTATAATTTGAATTCTAGCAAGCATCCGCAACTACTAAATATCATTAAGGTAAAACCCAACCATATCATTATAAGGTATCAAGTCCTCTTTATTCCCATATGCAAACAACCTACTTACTCGGGTCTATGCTTCTGTCACTCACGCCACCTAGCATAAGCGAATCATAAACATATTCCAAACCCTAAAGCGGGGATCCCTCACGCTTGCATGACCCAGAGAGCACCATAGGACAGCACCAATAATAAAACATGCAACTGAAACCAATCATGATCATCAATCAACCCATGGGACAAAATAGATCTACTCTGACATCATAGGATGGCAACACATCATTGGATAATAATATGAAGCGTAAAGAACCATGTTCAAGTAGAGGGTACAGTGGGTTGCGGGAGAGTGGACCGTTGTAGATAGATGGGGGAAGGTAATGGAGGTGTTGGTGAAGATGATGGAGTTGTTGGAGTAGATCACCGTCATGATGATGGCCCCGGCGGTGTTCCGGTGCCACCGGTAGAGAGGGGTAGAGAGCCCCACCTCCTTCTTCTTCTTCCTTGACCTCCTCCCTAGACGGGAGGAGGGTTTACCCTCTGGTCCTTGGCCTCAATGGCGGCGGAGGGGCGAGAGCCCCTCCAATATTGGATCTCTCTCTCTGTTTCCTTCTGTTTCTGTGCTCCCAGATTCTGGCCTTTCACCGTTTCTTAAATATCCAGAGATCCGTAACTCCGATCGGGCTGAAATTTTGAGGGGATATTCTTTCAAAAATTAGCTTTCTTGCAGACAAAGCACACCTCCAACCGACCTAAGGGGTTGCCACAAGCCCTCAAGGCGCGGCCAGGGGTGTGGGTTGCGCCTAGCAAGCTTCTGACCTCCTAGGGCATCGTCTCGCATTGATTCTTTTTCTCAAAAATCACATATATTCCAAAAAATCTGTAAATTTTTATCGTGTTCGGACTTTGTTTGATATGGATTTTCTACAAAACAAAAAACATGCAACAAAGAGGAACTGGCACTGGGCAGTGGATCAATATGTTAGTCCAAAAAATAGTATAAAAACTTGCCAAAAGTATATGAAAGTTGTAGAATATTGGCATGAAACAATCAAAAATTATAGATACGACGGAGACGTATCAACATCCCCGAGCTTAATTCTTGCTCGTCCTCGAGTAGGTAAATGATAAAAAAGATAATTTTTGATGTGGAATGCTACCTAGCATAATCTTGATCATATAATCTAATCATGGCAAGAATATTAAGATATGAGTGATTCAAAGCAATAGTCTATATTGACAGAAAAAACAGTAATACTTCGAGCACACCAACAAGGCAATCATGTCCTTTCGAAATAACATGGCCTTAGAAAGTTATCCCTACAAATTCAGATGGTCTGGCTATGCTCCATCTTCCCCACACAAAGTATCTAAATCATGCACAACCCCGATGAACAAGTCAAGCAATTGTTTCACACTTTTATCTTCTCAAAACTTTTCAACTCTCAAGGAATACATGAGAGTGAGCCATGGATATAGCACTATAGGTGGAATAGAATATGGTGGAGGTGATGAGGAAAAAGGAGAAGATAGTCTCACATCAACTAGGCATATCAACGGGTTATGGAGATGCCCATCAATAGTATCAATGTGAGTGAGTAGGTATTGCCATGCAGTGGGTGCACTAGAGATATAAGTGTATGAAAGCCGAAAAAGAAAACTAAGTGGTCGTGCAAATGATGAAAATTCCACTAGCTATATGAAAGTGAAAAAATAGGAGACTCTCTATCATGAAGATCATGGTGCTACTTTGAAGCACAAGTGTGGAAAAACATAGTAGCAATTGTCCCTTCTCTCTTTCTCTCATTTTTTTATTTTTTTTCTTTTTCTTTTCTTATTTTGGTGGGCATCTTTGGCCTCTTTTATTTATCTATTTGGGCTTTGCTGGCCACTTTTATTTTTTGTAAAGTCCGGAGACTCCTCCCAACTTGCGAGGGAATCATAGCTTCCATCATCCTTTTCCTCACACGAGACAATGCTCTAATAATTAAAATCATCACATGTTTATTTACTTACAAATCGATACCTAGAACAAAAATATGACTATATGAATGCTTCCGGTAGGATACCGGGATATGCAATGATCTAGCCTAGCAAATGAAATCAAAAAATGGACAAGCCATGAAAACATCATGCAAGCTGTCTTACAATCATGCAAAGCAATATGAAAATGATGGTGCATGTCATACTAAATGGAACGGTGGAAGTTGCATGGCAATATATCTTGGAATGGTTGTGGAAATGTCATAATAGGTAGGTATGGTGGCTGTTTTGAGGAAAATATATGGTGGCTGTTTTGAGGAAGGTGGGTTTGATGCACCGGCGAAAGTTGCGTGGTACTATAGAGGCTAGCAACGGTGGAAGGGTGAGAGTGCGTATAATCCATGGACTCAACATTAGTCATGAAGAACTCACATACTTATTGGGAAAGTCTATTAGTTATCAAACAAAGCATTAGACGCATGCTCCTAGGGGAGAGGTTGGTAGGAGTTAACCATCGTGTGCTCCCAACCCTCACATGATGGTTGACAATCATTAAACAAATCATGTTCCGACTTCGTTACATAACGGTTCACCATACGTGCATGCTACGGGAATCACAAACTTCATCACATGTATTTCTCCAATTCACAACTACTCACTAGCATGACTCTCATATTACCATCTTCAAATCCCAAAACTATTGCAAGGAATCAAACATATCATATTCAGTGATCTACAAGTTTTATGTAGGATTTTATGACTAACCATGTGAATGACCAACTCTTGTTAACTCTCTAAATAGATATAAGTGAAGAATGAGAGTTCTAATTATTTATAGAAAAGATATGCCCATGCTCTAACAAATATAAGTGAAGCAAAAGAGCATTCTACAAATGGCGGTTTTCTATGGGTAGAGAAACAGGCAATCCAAACTTCAAATGATATAAGTGAAGCACATGGAGCATTCTACAAAGCCATACTCAAAAGATATAAGTGAGGTGCAAAGAGCCTTCTATAAATGAACCAAGGAATTTCTCATACCAGCATGGTGTGCTATTAAAATAAAAATAAAAATCACACGACGCTCCAAGATTTATGCATATCATGTGATGAATAAAAATATAGCTCCAAGTAAAATTACCGATGGTTGTTAGAAGAAAGAGGGGATGCCTTTCGGGGCATCCCCAAGCTTAGTTTCTTAGGAGTCCTTGAATATTATCTTGGCGTGCCTCGGGCATCCCCAAGCTTAGTCTCTTTCCACTTCTTATTCCTTCATCCATCGTGATCTCACCCAAAACTTGAAAACTTCAATCACAGAAAACTTAACAAAACCCTCGTGAGATCCGTTATTATAATAAAACAAATCACCACTTGAAGTACTGTTGCCAACCAATTCATATTTTATTTTTGCATTGTAGCTATTGTATTATAATTTTTCCATGGCTTATACCACCTATACAATTGATAGTTTCATCAAAATGAGCAAAACAATGCATCAAAAACAGAATCTGTCTTAAACAAGGCAGCCTGTAGAAATCCGAACATTCACCATACTTCTGTAACTCTAAAAATTCTGAAAAATTAGGAAAAAATAAACAATTTGCATATCAGTACTATGTAAAAGTTTCAGAAACTTTTGACATTTCGGTAAAAATGTAAATTCACGCACTACAACCAAAGTTTCTGTTTTTGCACTTCACACACCAACCAAGCAATCTAATCATCCTAAAGGAAAATCTTGGCATATTATTTTTATAATACAATGGATTTATACAAGGGTATAATTATTTTTGTTGAAAAGTTTCTGTAATCAAGATTCAAAAGGTTTCCATGGGCATGAACAAAGTTCAAGGCTAGCTCCCACTTCCACAATGCTCGTCTGTCTCACTTACACTCTTCTTTTTGAAAAAGTCTTAGGTTCCCCTCTTTATTTTTATTTTTTTAACTATGTAAAAGCACACAACAGAATTAAATGATTCTCTAAAACTTTCGGGTTGTCTCCCTGGCAGCGCTTTCTTTAAAGCCATTAAGCTAGGCATAAAGTGCTCAAGTAATGGATGCACCCGAATCCCAAGGTATATCAAAGCCAATTTTAATTAACAATAATTTGTAATTTAGTAGTGAGCACAAAGTAACATATATCATGCAACAACGAAGTCTAAATCCCTTCCTATGCATCGGCATGTCATAAAATAACAATTGATGTACATCAAGTAGACGCCAATACATAGCATAAGCGGTTTCTTGCAATTCTATTGTGTTGGAAACATAGAGAGGCGGAGATGTAGTTCCTCTCTCATAATAATTGCAAGTAGGAGCAGCAAGCACGTGCATATTATATCTATCAAAATCATCATGTGTAATAGTAAAAGGCAACCCATCTATATAATCCTTAATAAGTGCAAACTTCTCCGATATAGTGTACTTGGGAGAATTCAAAAAGAAAATAGGACTATCATGTGTGGGTGCAATAGCAAAAAATTTCATGTTTAACATAAGGAAATATAGCAAGTTCATCTCCATAAGCATCGTTGGCATCATGGCCACAAGCATAGCAAGCATCAACTCCATCAAAAAGGGATATTTCAAATGAATCCAAGGGATCATAGCAATCAACATAGCATTCATCCTTCGGTACGCATGAAGGGAAATTAAACAATGTATGAATTGAAGAGTTACTCTCATTAGAAGGTGGGCACGGGTAGCTAATCTGCTCTTCCTCCTTATTTTTCTTTGCTCTCCTCGTCATCTTTTTCATCTAATGAGCTCACAGTGTCAGGAATTTCTTCTTCCATAGATTCCTGCAAATATTAGTCTCTTCCAAAGCAGCGGTCATTCTTTCAATAAACTCTTTGACATAAGCATTGGAAGCATAGTTTTCATAGCAATATTTAAGTATGGAAAAATTTTCAGATTCATAAAGAGTAGCATCATACTTTTCAATGAAAGAAGCAATTTCATAGGCACCCTTAAAAGCAACAAATTCTTTGATTTGTTCAACATCATTATAGCAATAGGCCTCCTTGGCGTAATAGGACAATATTTCATTATCATGAAACACACATTGGTAGGGAAGGTGTTTTTTAGCTTCTTTAGAACAAAAAGTAAAATCATAAATTTCACATAGATTTCAAGCATAGCAACACAAAGTATTAATTTGATGCCACAAGAGTTTCCCTTTTGAGATATGCGGTGTCGCACATAATGAGCATGCTCATTTAACGACTTTCCCTCAACTAAGCTTGTTGGGTTTTCAACACTAGCACAAGTTGATCGAAGATGACCCAAGTAATATTCTTCGGTGGTATGGAACACTAGTGGTTCCTCAATTTTGGAGCAGCAAGTACAACTATTTTTTTTGGTATTTTATGTTTCCTACCCTTATCTAAAGAAAGAAAACAAGTTAAAACAGAAAATAAAAATTAGTTACTGATAAAGCAAACAAGCACACACGAGAATATTCACCCATGTTATTGCTCTCCAGCAATGGCGCCAGAAAAAGGTCTTGATAACCCACAAGTATAGGGGATCAGTTGTAGCCTCTTTCGATAAGTAAGAGTCTCGAACCCAACAAGGAGCTAAAGGTAGAACAAATATTCCCTCAAGCTCTATCGACCACCGATACAACTCTACGCACGCTTAACATTCGCTTTACCTAGAACAAGTATGAAACTAGAAGTACTTTGTAGGTGTGATAGGATAGGTTTACAAGATAATAAAGAGAACGGAAATAAATACTAGGGGCTGCTAAGATAAATAAACAACTAAGTTAGTTTAACGAGTGTGGAAAAGTGGTGGTAGGAGTTGCGGAATTGTCCCTAGGCAATTGATAACTAGACCGGTAATCATTATTGCAATTTTATATGAGGGAGATGCATAAGCTAACATACTTTCTCTACTTGGATCATATGCACTTATGATTGGAACTCTAGCAAGCATACGCAACTACTAAAGATCATTAAGGTAAAGCCCAACCATAGCATTATAAGGTATCAAGTCCTCTTTATTCCCATAGGCAAACAACCTACTTACTCGGGTCTGTGCTTCTGTCACTCATGCCACCCACCATAAGCGAATCATAAACATATTGCAAACCCTATAGCAGGGATCCCTCACACTTGCACGACACAAACAGCACCATAGGACATCACCAATAATAAAACATGCAACTCAAACCAATCATGATCATCAATCAACCCATAGGAAAAAATAGATCTATTCGGACATCATAGGATGGCAACACATCATTGGATAATAATATGAAGCATAAAGCACCATGTTCAAGTAAAGGGTACATCGGTTTGCGGGAGAGTGAACCACTATATATAGATGGGGGAAGCTGATGGAGGTGTTGGTGAAGATGACAGAGTTGTTGGAGTAGATCACCGTCACGATGATTGCCTCATCGGTGTTCCGGTGCCACCGGGAGAGAGGGGGAGAGAGAGCCCCCTCCTTCTTATTATTCCTTGACCTCCTCCCTAGATGGGAGGAGGGTTTCCCCTCTGGTCCTTGCCCTCCATGGCGGTGGAGGGGTGATATCCCCTTCGAGATTGGATCTCTCTCTCTGTTTCCTTCTGTTTCTGCGCTCCGAGATTCTAGCCTTTCACTATTTCTTAAATATCCGGAGATACGTAACTCCGATCGGGCTGAAATTTTGAGCAGATCTTCTTCCAAAAATTAGCTTTCTTGTAGAGAAAGGACACCTCCAACCACCTAAGGGTTGGCCACAAGCCCTTAAGGTGCGGCCAGGGGTGTGGGCCGCACCTACCAGGTTTGTGACCTCCTCGGGCATCGTCTCGCGTTGATTCTGTTTCCCAATTATCACATATATTCCAAAGAAATCTCCATAAGTTTTTATCGAGTTCGGACTTTGTTTGATATGGATTTTCCGCAAAACAAAAAACACACAACAAACAGGAACTAGCACTGGGCACTGGATCAATATGTTAGTCCCAAAAATAGTATAAAAAGTTGCCAAAAGTATATGAAAGTTGTCGAATATTGGCATGAAACAATCAAAATTATAGATACAATAGGGACGTATCAGGCCGCCGATGAATCTATAGTGGACAGAGACTTTCTCGTCGATCTCTTTTGGCATGGTGCAAGATTTGGTTGCACCAGCTGATTGGACGCTGCCATCTTCGGGCGGAATCTTTGCTCTTCAAAAAGAGTAGGACTTGGGCCTGAAGTGCCCTTAGCCTGGCCCACCAACACTGGAAACTTTCGTTGAGCTGGTGCCAATGGCTGCATTCGATTGATGATATGGTGGACAAAATTTTAACGTGTAAATTATGTCTCAAACCTGGGCATTTCTCAAAAAAATGCACTTGTCATTTTTGTTGTATTGGATGTTCACGAGTGGGCCATACTAGACAGGATTGTAACAATTTTGCTATAAGGTTGGGGCTGGATTGGCAACTGAAGCCCGATAACGCTGCGCATTCCGAGGAGGCCACTATTAGCCATGAGAATATCTCTCTGACAGGTACTTTACCATAGTTGGACTCTGTTTCCACTTCCGCATTAATCCCTTCGTCTAGTTCCATTAGCCCTGGTCTCAAGACACTATCCATCGCTTCGTCGGAGACTCCACCTCCACCATCGAGCACTCCACCTCCACTTCCAGCTACAATGATGAACTTCCCCTTGAATCCGATGCACTATGTGCCTGCTGGCCACCAAATTGTTGACAGTGGGGAAGCTCGATTGTCACGGACCTTTGTGTCGCCACATACCCCAATTGTGCGGTGGCATGAGGAGTTCATGCTTGTAGAAGTAATGCCAGTGCCCCTGCCAGATTAGATGTGTCCTGTTCGAGAGCAAGTTACAGCTTGGATGCTGGAGCAGGGGTTTTTAGTGTGCTCAACTCAGCCTTGGATAAATGTTGTTGGCCTCTATGAGCTCCAGGATGCAGCATCTTGGTTTGTTCTCCTTTAGATGACGCCACAATCTCTAGGTAATGATTGCTTTGTTCGATTCATGAAGCATGATGCAGATGATGATTTTCGGGGGGCATAGGGTTTTCATCAGGGCTTGCTTATGTTTCTTGGGATTCCATTGATCTCTGCAACACTGAAAGTATGCGAGCAGCGATCAATACTTTCGGTAAATTTCACCATTGGAACAATGAGGACCCGTACCTAGTTCGGTCATTGGTTTTTGCATCATTCCCGGAGGATATCTTAGTGCTGAGGGATGTTCTCTTCATAGATTAAGCTGATTGAGGTGGTGCTCGTGTCTCTTGGACAGTTCCCCTTTACATCTTGGAAGCCAACTTCGCGGAGCAGATGCCGCAGGATGAGGACTAGATGCCCATCAATGGCAATCCTGATCCGCTGCCTTGGTTGCCTTTTCCGGGCATGCCGCCTTTCATACTGCCTTCATACCCATCCATGGGCTGGACTGATGTGCCACCACCACCTCTGGAGCCGGCTGTGCAAGAGGATGTTGCTGATGCCGATGGGTGGAGAACTGGAACGATGTGCCTAAGCCTGAGCATGAGCAGGTGCAAGATCAAGAGTCTATGGTTCTGGATGTATCCAACCATTCAAGCTCTGAAGTTGCTCCACCGCAAGTACCCTTGATTGTTTGGGAAGAGGATGAAGAACCTGTTCAAGACATGCCTTGGTGGATTCCTATTGCTAATAAAAACAACTGGGTGATCGTTGTTTACTAGCCGCCAACAATGGAGCTTCCCCTTGTTCAGGAGGTCAGGGTTCCCTTTGGTCCTTCATTGCCACCAGAGCTTGTTTGGAACAAGTCTTTTGAAAATTTACTGAAGTGTGAAAACACATTTGAAATTCCTTTCCTTTGTACCTATTTGGCTTGTCTCTCGAGTGGTTCTATCAAGGAGAACCTAGGAGTTGGCATTTGAGAATGAATTGCCACTTCTCACTTGGAGAGAGCAGGCACCTCCAAAAGATGCCCCTATAGATGAGGCTCCGGTTGCTCGTGCTCTTTTTCCTTCCAGGTAGGACTCACATGCTTTAGGGACTTCTATAGGTACATAACCCAAGAAGGTTGGAAGGCCTCGAAAGACTTTGGCGCCAACACATGTGGTCGAAATTGTGGCCAGGCGATGCACGAGGGGGTTTGTGCATAGAGATGGATTCAATGCCATCTTCCATGAATTGGTGTCTTATCCCAAGAAGAAGAAGCCCAAGTCCAAGCCCTTCATAGGCTAACTAAAGACCATGCCCATTCTAGTGCAACTGGTGCTGCTACCCAGTGACCCCAATCAAGAAGATCCAGAAAATTGGAGCAAAGTTAGGAATTGATGGGAAACTACTCACAGTGGAAGCGCTTACAGCGGACCCACTAGATCATGTTAGCAGCTCTACTGATGATTAGTGTCCAGGAGGCTATTTGGGCTTGGCAGGTCCCTAATCATGCTCATCTATGTAATAAATTATGTCTATGCACTCAAGGGCTCTTTTGTTCAATATCCTTAAATCATGTGCTACAACAAGTGATTGTTGTGACATTGGGTGTCAATAGGATTTATGTGATATTTCTTTTTCCTGTTTTCATGAATACTTCATGTAGAAATTGGAATGTGTTGTGCTACAATGTTAGGGGACTATATTTGAGGGCAGGGCAAAGGGATGTGAAGCCAAAATGGAAGAAATCCAATGTGCCATTGCATGCCTGCAAGAAACTAAGTGCACTTCTTTTGATAGTAAGCACATTAAAAGTTTTTTTCCCAAGGAAGTTTGATTGTTTTTCCTTCTCCCCATCTATTGTGCCTAAGGGGGTATTGTTGTGGTATGGAATTCTTCTATATTTGTGGGTACTCTTTTGGAAGTTCATCAGTTTGCTCTGGTGGTGCAATTTACCTCAAGACAGAACAATGAATAGTGGACCCTTGTGTCTATTTATGGACCATGCCAAGGTGAAGCAAGGGATTTATTTTTTAGTTCGCTTCATAACATACACATCCCCTTGGGAGAGCACTAGCTTCTTGTAGGAGATTTCAACTTCATTAGGTCCATGGAAAACAAGAACTTACGTAGAGGAGATTTAAATGATATTTTCATATTCAATGAAATTATTGGCTACTTGGGCCTTTTGGAATTGCCCCTAAAAGGAAGATCATACACATGGTCAGGACTATACACTCTTGGAACAGCTGGATTGGTTTTTCACCCATACTGACTGGATATTTGCATACCCAATGACTGAAGTGCTTCCCCTAGCAAAGACTGCATCAGATCATGTACCTATCATGATCAAAATTAATACTTCAATTACGAATTCCAATATATTTGGAATTAAAAACTATTGGTTGGAATTGGATAGTTTTATGCAGTGTGTGGAGAAGTCTTGGAAGAAGCAGTCAACAAAGGGTCATATAACTGCCAGAATTGCTGACAAACTAAAGAGAAGGAGAATGGACCTTAAAAAGTGACAGATCACTGTGTCCAAACTTGAATGTCTAATTGCTAAATATAATCAGGTAATTTTACTGCTGGATGATCTAGAGGAACTCAGGCCCTTGTTTAGACCTCAGTTTAATTTCAGAAATATTGTAAAGCTCCATGTGGAAAATCTGCTCCATCTCCAATTTTTGTATTGGAAGAAAAGGTGGAATCTTAGGTATATTAAAATGGGGGGGAGAAAAATACCAAATTCTTCCATGTAATGGCCACTAAGAGACACAGAAGAAACTCCATTGCCAGTCTGAAATTTTCTGATGGCTCTATTGTCATTGAGCATTCCCAAATAGATGGGGTCATCTGGAGTTTTTTCAAAAATAGAATGGGGGTTTCTAGGGGCATTGTCATGGGCTTTGATCTGGCATCCCTACTCTCCCCCATTGAAGGACTTGAGGAACTGATTAAACCCTTTGAGAAGGAGGAAATGGATGATATTTTGAAGCATATGCCCATTGATAAAGCTCTTGGCCCTGATGGATTCAATGGGCTTTTCTTAAAAAGGTGTTGGTACATTATTTGTGAGGATTTATATCAACTAGCCCAGGCATTCCATGATGGCACAACATCCTTAGAAAACATTAATGGATCATATATTACTCTAGTGCGAAAGAAACTTGCATCTGATGGGGTAGGGGACTATAGAGCTATCTCTCTCACTGGAATGGGCTTGAAGTTTGTTTCTCAGATGGTTGCAAATCATTTTCAAAAAGTCATCATGCGGTAAATTCATAAGAATTAGTATGGCTTCATCAAGGGCAGAACAATTCAGGACTACACTGGTTGGACCTTTGTGTATTTACATCAATGTCACCAGTCCAAGAGGCCTATTGTACTCCTTAAGTTGGACTTCAAAAAATATTTTGACTCATCAGAACATGGGGCAATTGTTCACATCTTGAGATGTAAGGGTTTCAGTGAGAAGTGGATTAATTGGATGACACAAATCTTGTCTACTGGTACCTCCTGAGTGCTACTCAATGATGTCCCTGGGAAGAAGTTTTTGCGCAAAAAAGGGGTCACACAGGGAGATCATGTTTCCCCACTTCTATTTGTGATTGCTGCTGATCTCCTGAAGTGAGTAGTCAATGACATGCACACCAGAAGCATCCTTCAGCTGCCAATCCCCTGCCATGATTAGGACTACCCAATTATTCAATATGTTGATGACTCCCTTATAATTTTGCATGCTGATCAGGACCACTTAATTGCACTCAAGGATATGCTTAAGGTTTTCTCTTAGTCCACTAGACTAGATGTGAATTATCATAGGTCCTTTATCATTCCAATCAATGTGGATGATGGAACTATAAAGACACTAGCAGCAGCCTTTGCATATTAAGTGGGTAAAATGCCCTTCACATATCTAGGCTACTAGTTTGTACTACTAGACCAAAGATGGTGGACTTCATGCCACTGGTTGACAGCGTGGAAAGAAGGATGTCTGCTAACTCTGCCTTCCTCAATCAAGGATAAAGACTACAGATTCTAAACTCAGCTTTGTCTTTCATGCCCATGTTCTTTCTAAGAAGCTTGGCTATTCCACCTGGTATCCTCAAACAACTTGAGAGAATTCAGAGGCAATGCCTTTGGAGGGAGCACAAGGATAAACCTGCCCCCTCACTGGCTGCCTGGGACTTGGTTGCCAGGCCTAAATGCAAGGGGGACTTGGCATCATGAATCTAGGTGTTCAAAATGCGGCATTGTTGCTGAAGCATGCTAATCACTTTCTTAATAAAATATATGTGCCATGGGTGTCACTAATTTCGGAGACATACTATCATGAAAGGGTTCCCCAGGCAACCAAATATTGAAAGGAGATACTTGGTGGAAGGATATCTCCAAGGTTCTAAACCACTTCAGGTCATCAACCTGGGTAAAAGTTAATGCTGGAGATACTGTTTTATTTTGGTCAGATAGTTGGAAACTTGGTGATAGTGTTGCCATCCTAGAGTCAAGGTACCCAAGCATTTTCTCTTATGTGAAAGATCCTTGGATTTCTGCCAAGGAGGTCTTCAAGGTAAAAGAGTTGACTGATGTTTTTCATCTACCATTGTCTGAGCAAGCTTACAATGATTATATGGCTCTTCAAGCGTTAACACGGGCTTGTGATAGAGAGGCAGACCTTATGAACTCTTCGTGGTGGCAGGGTTCTTCTAAGGAATTTAAGCCCAAGAGCTTCTACACACTCATGCACTCAAACCTTGATTTCAATCCATTGCTCACATGGATCTAGAGATGATGTTCCACCATGAAAATAAAGGTCTTTGCATGGATGTTGATCATTTATAGGCTCAATACTAAGGACATGGTTGAAAGGAGGCATTGGCACCTGGATGATGGTGCAGAGTGTGTTCTATGTCCACTGCATAAATGAGAAACCAGAGACCACCTTTTCTTCTAGTGTAACTTTAGCACAAGGGTATGGAACTACCTTCAAATTAACTGGTCTCAGGGGGATCCTATGGGAGAGGTGGCCATATATGCTAGGAGGGAGTTTGCAAATCCCTTTTTCTCTAAAGTGGTATTCATTGCTTGCTGGAATATTTGGATTATCAGAAATGCAAAAGTAATCATGCATGAAAGGCATGCATTCAACAGGTGGAGAGCAGCCTTTGTGCATGATATTTCACTCATGCAACACAGGATCAAGTCAGCCTTCAAGGATGAGCTTCTCACATGGATTTCATACTTACCCCCTTGATTACTCTATTGTATATCCTTGTATATTAGTTTTTATTTAGTTCCTTAGCTGCACTTTCTAGTTACTCCTTGTAACACTTGTAATTTTCCAATTTGTTTTCATAAAACTTTTGAATGTTGTGGGGGGTTTTCCCTACAGTTCTGAGTCAAACAATATATCTTAAGGGGGGTATATATGTCGAGTTATCTCAGGTAGGTGCATGCCACATCATAGCTAGTGTTGTGCATTGTGTATTGAAACACCAGACCATATGTGGGGGGATGGTGTTCTTCTAGCCCCGCTCAACTGATCTTCGACGACGCGCCAACTCGTGGGACCATGCAATCTATATATCCCTCTTATCCGACAACAATATGTGATGGTTTGGCAAAATTAAGGTATAAATTCTCTTGGTTGTCTTACGACAAGTCAAACATGGATAAATGTGTGGGAAAGTTTGAACTAGGTCATGTGTTCATAGCACCCCCTCCTGCTGCACATCGTGTAGGGGCAACACCCTATGTTTGTCATGAAACCCTTTTCTGTCACACTGGACACTTTTAGGCATGTACATATGCAGCATGTATCACACATTAAAGTTGCGCATTGCGAATTTAAACATGACAACACTATATTCATACATATATATATACTTCGTCCATTCCTAAATACAAGTCTTTTTTAGAGATTTCACTACGAACTACACACACACGCACGCACACACACACACATGCACACACATACACACACACATGTACATTAGAGTGTAGATTCACTTATTTTACTCCGTACATATATAGTCCATACTGGAATCACTAAAAAGACTTATATTTAGGAACGGGGGGAGTATATATTTAGGCCACTAGCGAGTGTGGTTGTGTTTTTAACCTCTCTTGCATTTTTTTCCGTTTACCCCAAAGATGCCATTATCTAAAATAGTAAATGAATCTGATGATACAAAGGTATGTGATTGTATCCCTAACAGGCACGAGTGTGCTACTCTAACCGTCTGCGATGCCCGTACACTACAAAATTGGCCTTGCCTAGTGGTGGCAACTACAAGTGTTAGACAGTGCAAAGGGGTAATGTGCACAATCAAAACCCAAACCCGACATCAACCTATAAAAGATCCCGCCGACGGCAGCTAACAACTAATTTTTTCTGCCGATAGCTCGCCTCACCACCATACACACCAAATGGAAATGGTTCTCAACCATGGGGATGTGCATGGCACCGTCCTGATAGTGTTGGTGGACGACCTGATAGAGGATTCCGATGCGCTGGCCACCATTGCAAGCAATGGCAAACAGCTAGCTACCGCGGCCGACGACAATGGGATAGAGGATTCCGATGTGTTGTCCTCCATGTTGGTCAACAGTCAACCGTCATCTACTATGGTCGACTGCGATGACGACGACCCCAACTTTTAGCGTTGGATGCAGATGGCCATCGCTCTATCCGTCTAGGAATTAGGCCTCGATGCGTTCCGTGCGATGAGGACGAGTGCCATCTCTATGTCGGTGTGGAACAATCTATCACATCTGCGGCTAGGGATCTGAAGCGGCAGAAACGGGGGAAACTACAAAGAGGAAGCGTCTGATGAAGAACTCGGATGGAGAGGGCAAAAAGAGGCGGGACAGGACAAGAAAGCGACAGAGCAGGCCGTAGCATGCCTCCCAACATCGTTGGAGGCCAGTGCAGGCTTGATAGTTGTGGTGGCAACCCTGATAACAGCAGCAACGGCGACCAGGGATGCAGCTCCTGTGAGAGAGGTGCGCGTCTGTATCCTGATGGCCCATGTGGAAGCCACAACAACTTCGTTGACAGCGGTAGGCCTGGTGAGAGGCGTCGCGGTCACTCCAGCCTAGGTAGCCCTGCCGGTCTCCGCCATGGAACGAGTGGATCTCATCGACTTGACGAGCCCCTCTGAATACTCGTGCTGAGCTGAGGAAGGTCATGACGATGGTGAAGGCACGGCGTTTGTATGCATCCATGGCGCGGTGAGTATTTTGTGTAGTTCATCTTCATGTAAATTGATGAACTGTTTACAAATTACTAAGGGTATGAACTAATGTCAACTAATCGGGTGCAAAATTAGCCATTTTGTGGTGAAAATTTGCCAAATGTTTGTGTCATCTATTTGTAGGCGTGTGGAAATTTAGGATGAATTTCACGTCTACGTCTGAAAGTGAGGATGAACCGTGTGAGATGAACCTACCTTGAGAAATCTCAGAAAGAGCTACCCACCTTGAGTGATGCAAAAATTCATGGATTCGCGGCACAGCATTTCGTTATAGCATGCACACTTTATTATGTTTGTACCATGTGCGACCTTGGTTGCTCCCGACCCGCTCAGTTCCTTTACCAAAATTTAAGTGGAAGCGGTAATTCAACTACATACTTCCCTCCCTCGTCCACCACACCGACCCTATAGTAAAATTTCAACTGCCAAGGCATTTGAATCGTTGCCATCCCTCGTCCACCACTATCTGCACCCACACCATTGCTACTAAAATTTTTAACAGCAGCGGCACATACGCACCCCCCATCCTCCCCCGCTTGAACCCAACTTGCCCCCACTGCCACCATCCACCCCCAACCTCAGCCAGTCTTCTCGTGCCTCATAGTTAAACAATTTCAGGGTCCCCACCGATCCACATACACCATCGCCACCCTGGGTTTTCAGATGAGGTCGGCGGTGTCCCATTCCCCCAGATCCCCATCCTGTACTCTAGAGAGTCGCAGCCTAATAATCCCGAGCACATCTTCCATGGATCTCGAGGATTTTATGAGCAAAAAGAGGTCTATCATGGCCTCTCACCGTATTGGCGAGGTGGGTGCCATTCGCGCCGACCCTTCGATCCCGGATGAACACCTTGCCACGGAAGCCGGTGAGGACGTTGACTACGTAGCCATGCCAAAGGCTTCAAGTCTGTGGGCTCGCGTATTCCTATATCTTAGGAGAGCCAGCTACGACATCAAGCTAGTCAAACATCATCGGTTCACTCGGGCCATGTCATAAGTTAAGTGGTCCACCGGAAACACCTTTGGTTCAACCGCCGTCAATCTCTTCAAAGGCCTTGCCATTGATCTCCTCGACCTTGAGGTCATGGATTTGTGATCCTTCTATGACAACGATCCCCTTTTCTCATTTCTGAAGAAAACATTCTACGGCAGTGGATTGGGATCCTTAGCTGCGATGTGAGATCTCGTCGACCAAGATAATGGCACACACTACGTCTGTTAAAAGGAAAAATGTCCCATCTCTAACATCAGGGAGCGCACCATGGGCACCCATATCCCAAGTGGAAGGACCCCATCCAAGACAAGTGAGGCAACCTCTTGTGAACAAAACATACTTTTTCTAGCTAGCTGTCTCGTACCCATTGTTGTAGTAGCTTTTGCCATGCGATAATCATGTAGTGTTTAATTGAGTGTTTGTCCAAGCAGATGCCTTGCTTTTTTGTATCTGGTTGTTTGGTTGGTTGTATTGAGTATTTACCAAGTTGTCAATGGCTATAGTTGGTTTTTACAGTGAGCATGAATGACTTGTTTCTTTAAGTTATTCACAATGCGACGTTCATTATGTGCAAGTATGAATTATGCAGTTCAATATCATCAATACCACATGTTGCTTGGTGTTGTTAATCTATGCCCTTAACTCTCACTTGAAACATTTATGCCTTGTTTCTATGAATTTGGTTCCATGTTGGTTGCAGTGAGCATTTGTCTAGTTTTCAAGCGGATGCCTTGCTTTTCTATATCTGGTTGTTAGGTCGATTGCAATGAGCATTAGTCTAGTTTTCAAGCAAACGCCTTGCTTTTCTGTATCTGGTTGTTAGGTTGGTTCCATTGAGCATTTTTCCAGTATCAACTGGCTATATTTGGTTGTCATATGGCTTGTTTATTTCAAGCAGATACCTTGTTTACTTGGTTAATCTTAAGCACGTTGTACTTATCGTGACTTTACATCTACTTGCACAAGACAACAATGGGAGTGACCAATGTTTTCCACCGAGGTTTTTTGCATCCCTCCGCTTATATTCCATCTGTTCCATTATGTAGTGCATATACATTTTTGTGATGTATCTACATATACCATCTAAAAGGTATACAATATGAAATTTTATGATGTATCTAATGAAACTGAATTGCAATTCTAGATGTATATGTTCTTCTCTACAAATTTGGTCGAAGTTAGTAAGTTGACTTCTCAAAATGTTTATACGCAACACATTGTGAAATTGATGGAGTAATATATTGCACCATTCTGCAACTACATTTTTAGCTTCTAATATCCTCTTCTTGCTTATAGGTACATATGTCTTTGGTAAAGATCCGTGCATGTACCCTTTTTGTGTGTGGGGCAATGAAATATTCATGAACTGATATCAAGTGAGGAAACTAAAAATGATTGTTAGAGAAAATGGATGAACAATGCCAATTAGACTATTTGTTTACACTTTATCCAACAAAATAGTGAGTTGTAGGATGGTAACTACAAACTTTGTAGCCTTCTATTAGCACCACCCATAATGAGTTGTCACACGACAATGTCTAAATCCTTTTGTTTTGAAGTGGTTCCCAAAACAGTTTACTCAAGATTACCTCGCAAATTAAAGGATTGCTGGAAATGCAATGAAGGTTAAAATATATCATCGAGACTACAATGAGAATCGAGAAGTCATAATGATGACAGTGAAGGATGAGCGGGCGGCCATCACTAGGGACCATCCCAGAGTCGTTTGTGCATTAGGCATGGAGGAGGGCACAATATGGGCATTCCGCTTCACCTTCTCCAGCAACCAGAATGTCTTTTGGCTCTCTCTTTATCGTCTTTAGTACAACCGTGGTTCCATTATTCTTCATTTGTCCCTTCTTTAGTTTTCCTTTTTAGAGAATTGATGTGTATGTTGTTCTTGAGTATATGTACATGTGAATCGAATTATGCATTCCTTCTTGAACCTACATTTAAACATGATTCAATATGAAATAGATGAATTCCTACTTTCAAATTTAAACTGTGTGAATTATGAACATAGGTACTAAATTAGGGGCAAATGATGCTCTGCATGCCATTACAATGCACACGGTTTGAGAAAGAAAAATGTTTGCGATCAACTTCAACATCACACACGTTTTTCCACTTGTGGCATGTGCGATGAGTCTTGGCTTCACACATGGTCACACGAGAAAGAATGTGTGATATTAAGAACACCAGCGCACAGAGTTACTTGTCGTCTAATATTTGTGCTAGTCTCCTTATCACACACGTTTTGGTATTTTGAACTGTGTATGATATTGTGCCCATCGTAAATGTTGGTCAAAGAAGAACGTGAGCAATAGGACTTCATCCAACATAGTTAGTCTGGATCACACGTTTGGGAAGTATGGATCAAACGTTTGGGATGTTTTTGTAAATCACAAACGTTTATCAAAAATGTCGCGTGTGGGATAGATTCAACCTTTGTATATGGTTTTATAATGATAAACGTATGTACACTTATAACATATCATCAACGGTCATAGTGGAACTAAATGTGTGTGATAGCCCCTTATCATACACGCTTTATAATCGTGAACTATTTGTGATTCGATGCAAATCATAAATGGTGCGCTAGAGAATAGCATGTGCGATGTTAGTGTGATCTTACACGAGTTGCAAGGATGAACCGTATGGGAAGTACACCATATCACAAACGATTGCCCGGTGACCCTAGTTTGTGATAGATGCGGACATCCCATATGCTTAGTTTTGCCAAACGTTTGCATTCCTTGGCCACCATCGCTGACTATTTTTCTGTGTCGTGTGGGATGGACCCCCTATCGCCCACACAAGCAAGGCGACCATTTAAAACTAACTTGTGAAAATGGGTTAAAACCGTTTGTATAGCACGTCCCTCCACTAGTGAAGGGACATGTTACGTCTTGTTGATGCCTCACGGGCCTGGGCTTTTTTTAGAAAAAGAGGAAAAGATTTGCCTCATATATTAATTAAGAGGAAGAGTTTTTTTACAGAGGAACCAACCTTACATCTCAGCCCGTCAAAATAGAAATACAATAGTGAACTACTCTCGCGGCATGATAGCACCCAAGTGTTTTGCTCCGGCAGTAACCCATGTCTTTGCTTCGTCCTGGAATGGTTGTAGAATGAAAAATGGCAGCGTCGCTTTCTTCATGAAGACCCTAGCGTTTCTCTCCTTCCGGATGAGCCAGCACACAAGCATGGTGAGAGACGCCCTTGCTTTCCTGTTTGTCGTGAATCACTTTGACATGCTTGTCCCCCACCGCTTGGTGTCGCGCTCCGTTCTCCTTGAGTTCGTGTCCAAAGCCCCAAGCCGAAGCCAAGTTTTGACCATCCGCCAAATACTCATAGTGAACCCGGCACCTGAAGAACAGGTGATCCGATATCTCAATTGCCCTTTGGCATAGAGTGCACATCCCACAATTATCGTAGCCTCTCTTCTCCAGTCTATCTACGGTCCAATTCCTGCTTTGGGTTGCTAACCAGGAGAAGAACTTGAACTTGGGGGTGCCCAAACCTTCCAAATGGTCTTGTTCATCATAGTGGACATGGAGCCTAGGAATTGATCCCTATAAGCGGAGGTCGCCGAGTACTCTCCGTTCGCCTCGAACTTCCATGTGATGTCGTCCTGTGTGTCCGTTTGTAGCTGAATGCCTTGTAGCCGCATCAAAAGGTCAATGTACTCCACAATGTGCCCAATTGATAGGTTGGTGGAGGGGTGGATCATGCGCACCCAGGCATCATCCCGCATGGCCTCCCTCACAAACCAGGTTTTCCGTCTGCAAGCCGCAAAGATGAGAGGGGCGATCTCCTTTGGTCTTTTACCTCCCAACCATGGGGCATCCCAGAAAGGTGTCTTCCCGTCATTGCCCAAGGTGATGACAGTGGATGCGTAGAAAAGGTTCATGTCCACCTTGGTGCATGGGTTGCCAAGGCCAACCCACAGCTTAGATGGGTCCTTCCATGCCACCCAGGGCCATCTCAGCCTAAGATCCCTCGCAAATTTTCCTAAATGAAGGATCCCAAGCCCACCTAGATGCGTTGGACGGCAGACGGTCTCCCAGTTGACCTTGCACTTAGCACCGGTAGTAGAGTCGCTAGCCGACCAGAAGAAAGCCCCTCAATCTTGTTTATGATCTTCAGTACAGCATGGGGGGATTGCAAGCAGGTTGATGTGGTAGATGACTTGCGAGGTGAGCACCGACTTGACCAAGGCCGCCCTCCCAATGGTGGTGATGTTCCGTCCCTGCCAGGGGGTAACTTGGCAGCAACCTTGTATTCAAGATGCACGGGCCTAGGCTTGGTCCATGTGCTTGGTAACGCGAGAGTGCAGAGGAGCAGACATCACCGTTTGATTGGGTACGAAACGAACCAAAACAACCTACCAACTTCCTTTAGGAGTAGAGATTAATTAATGCGATCGAGCGACATATTGAAAGGTTAATTAATGTGATTGAGCGACGTATGCTAAGATTAATTAATTTAGATTTGGTGTTTAGAGATTGACCCTAATTGATTCTTTCACATAAACACATTACTAAAGAACTTGCGCCCACATGAAAAGGTATGATACGTTCAAATTTTTGTAAGTTCTAAAAATTGGTATTACAAACGGGAACGTGGGGTTCAATTGAGAAAAAAATCGGTGAAAACATGCAAGGGATAAAAATTAGCATGAAAAAATGGTGAAATATGAGGAAAAAATAAAACCATCGAGGCGAAAATAAACCACACGTAACGGTTTATCCACTCCCCCTTTAGAAACAGAGATGTAGTGACGTATGGTAAGATTAATTAATATAGTTTGGGTAATGTATAGAAAAATTAATTAATGTGATTGAGCGACGTATGATAAGGCTAATTAATTTAGATTTGGTTTTTAAATATTTATTAAAGATTGACTACGATTGATTATTTTCCATAAATAAAATACTAAATACATGGAAAGTTTCTAGATATTGAGATGACGTGGTTCCGTAGTTACAAACAATTGGTATGGCAAAAAACGACAATAAAAACCAGATTGAGGTTAGTTTGCATTGAAACATCATGAGAGGGGAGTATGAGATGAATGACGTACCAACTCCCACTTTAGGAGTAGAGAAGATTGGCTGAAATCTGAGCAGTAGAATACTATGAATATACTTGATATTCTATAACCTTTTCAGTTTTTTCTAGGCATTTAAATTTTTCTATCAGTTTTTGAACAAATCTAGATAGAACTTTGAAACCATGTTTTTCTCTTTGTTTTGTGTTTAGAATTGACTGAAATTTGCACAATACAATACTATGAATATATTTAATTTTATGTAAGTTTTTCAGATTATTTTGGGCGTATTGTTTTTTGGACAAAATCCGAAACTTTTAGGCATTCAAACAAGATTGGTTGGGTTGTTAACATCTTGCTTTTTGTTCTAGGGTATTTTGGTCTTTTCTGCCCTTATATTTCAGTCATATGGTAAAGATGCACCATCAAGTTAAGTGTGGTGCATTTTATCTAGAGGCAAAGTAACGATGAAGCATTTTAACAATTGCAATGTAAGGTAGGGCATATCAACCGTCACAGAGCAAAGATGACGAAAATGATCAATTGGCCTGACAGACGATGGTGACCTCACATAAACCTACCGGTATGCATGTGAGTTTTGGCTGTGTGCGTTGATTCACATGGCTTTGCTCTTTGCCAGGCTTGGCCCATATGACGAACCGACCAGCGAAAGGCTGGGAGCAAGGGTGGACAAAGGTCAGGACATGACGTCGCCATCTACCAGGAAAGGGACCTTAGATAGAGATTCACCAACTCTGGCATTGTGAGGATAACATGTTGGGTAACGTTGCACGGGAAGCAAAAGAATTCCTACGCACACGCAAGATCTATCCATGGTGATGAGCATCTACGAGAGGGAGAGTGAATCTACATACCCTTGTAGATCGCTAAGTGGAAGCGTTATGAAACACGGTTGATGTAGTCGAACATCTTCATGATCCAATCATGATCCGTCCCGCGATCTCATCACGAGCCATCCCGCAATCCCATCTTGGTCCTTCCGATCTAGTGCCGAACAGGCGGCACCTCCGCGTTCAGCACACGTATAGCTCGATGACGATCTCCACCTCCTTGATCCAGCAAGCGAGGGTGGAGAGGTAGATGAGTTCTCCGGCAGCACAACAGCGTGGTGGAGATGGTGGTGGAGCAATCTCAGCAGGGCTTCGCCAAGCGCTGCCGCAGACGCGTTTTGGAGCAGAAACAGATCTAGGGAGAGAGGGAGGGCTACACCTATGCCATAGGGTTGTGCTTCCCTCCCTCTCCCTCTCTATCTATAGGAGGAAGGGGTACGTAGGGCGCACCTTGGCCCCCTCCTCCAAGGAGGGCTGGCCGGCCAAGATAGGGAGGAGTCCACATAAGGGAGGTGGGCGCCCTAGGGAGGTCTCCCTCCCCTCCAAGGCACCTCCCCACCTACCCTCGTGCGCAAGGGCCGTTTGTGGTTGGTTGCCAAGCACATTATGGGATGGTGCGCAACCACTTAGGCCCATGTGACCCCCTCGGGGTGGGTGGGCCCCTCCCGGTGGACCCACGGAACACTTTCGTCACTGCTGGTACACTACGGTAGTGTCCGAAACTTTTCTGGAACCCAAATACGACTTTCCTATATATCAATCTTTACCTATGAACCATTCCTAAGCTCCTCGTGACGTCCGGGATCTCATCCGGGACTCCAAGCAACCTTCGATCACCAACATACATAACTCAATACTACCAAAATGTCACCGAACCTTAAGTGTGCAGACCCTGCGGGTTCGAGAACTATGTAGACATGACCGAGACACCTCTACGGTCAATAACCAACAGAGGGACCTGGATGCCCATATTGGCTCCTACATATTCTACTAAGATCTTTATCGTTCGAACCTCTATGTCAAGGATTAAGTTAATCCCGTATGTTGTTCCCTTTGTTCTTCGGTATGTTACTTGCCCGACATTCGATCGTCGGTATCTCTATACCTAGTTCAATCTCGTTACCGGAAAGTCTCTTTACTCGTTCCACAATACAAGATCCTGTGGCTAACACTTTAGTCACATTGCTTGCAAGGCTTGTTGTGATGTTGTATTACCGAGTGGGCACTCAGATACCTCTCCATCACGCGGAGTAACGAATCCCAGTCTTGATCCATGACAAACCAACAGACACCCTCAGAGATACCTGTAGAGCACCTTTATAGTCACCCAGTTACGTTGCGACGTTTGTTACACACAACGTACTCCTCTGGTGTCAGTGAGTTGCATGATCTCATGGTCATAGGAACAGATACTTAACATGTAGAAAACTGTACCAATAAAATGACACGGTCATATACTACGTCTATAGTTTGGGTCTTGTCCATCACATTATTCTCCTAATGATGTGATCCCATTATAAAATGACATCCCATGTCCATGGCTAGGAAACCTTAACCATCTTTGATCAACGCGCTAGTCTATTAGGGGCATACTAGGGACATGGTGTTGTCTATGTATCCACACATGTATCTGAGTTTCCGATCAATACAATTCTAGCATGGATAATAAACGATTATCATGAACAAGGAAATATGATAATAACTAATTTATTATTGCCTCTAGGGCATATTTCCAATAGTCTCCCACTTGCACTAGAGTCAATAATCTAGTTCACATCACCATGTGATTCACATTGTTATGAATCTTGCACCTAATGAGTTCTGAGGATTGATCATGCTTTGCATGTGAGAGAGGTCTTTTAGTTAATGGGTCTGCGACATTTGGATTCGTGTGTACTTTGCAAATATCTATGTCAAACTGTAGACACTGCTACCACACTCCACTTGGAGCTATTCCAAATGGCTGCTCCACTATATGTATCTGGATTGCTACTAAGAGTCATCCAGATTGGTGTGAAAGGTTGCATCGACGTAACCCTTTACGACAAACTCTTCATCACCTCCATAATCGAGAAATATTTCCTTAGTCCTCTAGCTACTAAGGATAATCTTGACCGCTGTCCAGTGATCCACTCCTGGATCACTCTTGTGCCCCTTGACAAACTCATGGCAAGGCACACACATGTGCGGTATGTAGCATGGCATACTATGTAAAGCCTATGGATTAAGCATAGGGGATGACCTTCGTCCTTTCTCTTTCTTCTGCCATGGTCGAGCTTTGAGTCTCACTCAACTCCACACCTTACAATTTAGGCAAGAACTCCTTCTTTAACTGACCCATTTTGAACTCTATGAAAATCTTGTTAAGGTATGTACTCATTGAAAAATCTCATCAAGTGTCTTGATCTATCTCTATAGATCTCGATGCTCAATGTTCAAGTAGCTTTATCCAGGTCTTCCTTCGAAAATCACTTTTCAAACAACCATTTATTTTTTCCAGAAATTCTACATTATTTCCAATCAACAACATGTCATCCGCATATATTTATCAGAAATTGTATAGTGCTCCCACTCACTTTATTGTAAATACAAGTTTCTCGTAAACTTTGTATAAACTCAAAAACTTTCATCACCTCATCAAAGTGTATATTCCAACTCCGAACTGCTTGCTCTAGCCCTTAGATGGATTGCTGGAGCTTGCATACTTTTTAGCATCCTTACGAGTGACAAAACCTTCTAGTTGTATCACATACAACCTTTCCTCATGGAAACCGTTAAGGAAACTATATTTTGGCATCCATCTGCCAGATTTCATAATTGAAAAACTGCAACAACTGCTAACATAATTCCAACAGACTATAACATCGCTACGAGTGAGAAAGTCTCATCACAGTCAACTCCTTGAATTTGTCGGAAACTTCTTTGTGACAAGTCGAGCTTTATAAATGGTGACATTTACCATCAGCACATGTCTTCATCTTAAAAGTCCATTTGTACTCAACGACCTGCCGTCCAATGGGCAAGTCTACCAAAGTCTAATCTTGGTTTTCATACATGGATCCTTTCTTCTATTTCATGGCCTCTAACCATTTGTCGGAATTCGGGCCCATCATCGCTTCTCCATAGCTCGTAGGTTCATCGTTGTCCAACAACATGACCTCTAAGACAGGGTTGTCGTACCACTCGGGAGCAGTACGCGTCCTTGTCGACCTACAAGGTTCGATAGTAACTTGATCCGAAGTTCCATGATCATCATCATTAACTTCCTCTTCAACTAATGTAGGCTCCACAGAAACATCTTTCTGCATTGCGCTACTCTCTGGTTGAAACAAAGGTTCAACAACCTCATCAAGTTATATCTTCCTCCCACTCAATTCTTTCGAGAGAAACTCTTTCTCGATAAAGGACCCGTTTTAGCTACAAACACTTTGCACTCGGATCTGAGATAGAATGTATACCCAAATATTCTTAGGGTATTCTATGAAGATGAATTTGTCCACTTTGCATTCGAGCTCATTAGGTGAGAACCTTTTTCACATAAGCGTCGCAGCCCCAAACATTAAGAAATGACAGCTTAGGTTGCCGCCAAACCAAAATTCATATGGTGTCATCTTAATAGACTTAGATGGTGCCCCTTTAAATCCAACAAGCTCTTGTCAGCCTGAATCCAACAAGCTTGAGTTTCCTCAATTCGGAGCTCGCTTGCAGAAGTTGTGACAGTTCTGGTGTTGCTGTTCTGAGGTTTGCGGTAGTACCGCTCCTCCGAGCGGTAGTACCGCTCCCCCGAGCGGTAGTACCGCAATTGGCACGGAAGTAATTTTTTACTTCCGCCCCAAGGGCGGTAGTACCGCATGTTGCACGGATGTAATTTTTTACATCCGCCCTGCTGCGGTAGTACCGTGATTCCTGCACGGTACTACCGTGCGGACTTTTTTCGCATAGTTTCCTATGCAGAGGTTGGCACGGAAGTAATTTTTTACTTCCGTGCGCCTCCAGTACCTGCCTCTGCCGAGCCATGCGGTAGTACCGCACGGGCTCGCGGTAGTACCGCTGTGGCGGTCCTACCGCTAGCGCCGTAGTGCTATTTTGCCAGAGCCAGGTACTTTTGCACAAGCGGTAGTACCGCACTGCCCTGCGGTAGTACCGTAAGCCATCATGGTAGTACCGTGGGTTCTGTGGTACTACCATAATGTGCGGGGCTGGCTAGTGGGTAACGGTTGGATTTTTTTCCCACCTATAAAAGGGGGTCTTCTTCCCCATTGAACCTTATCCTTAGAGCTCATGTTTGCCCCCCATTGTTGACCTTCTTTGAGCTTGCTATCTCTCAATCCCTCCAATGATTCTTGCTCCTTTTTGAGGGAAAATAGAGAGGAGATCTAGATCCACATTTCCACCAATCACTTTCTCCTCTGAGTGAGGGGAACCCCTTGGATCTAGATCTTGGAGTTCTTCGTGTTCTTCTTCGTTCTTCCTCTCATTTCCTCCCTAGCATTAGTTGCTTTGGTGGGATTTGGGAGAGAAGGACTTGGGTACTCCGTGTTCCCTTGCCATTGCATTTGGTGCATAGGTTTGAGTTCTCCACGGTGATACGTGGAAGTGAGAAGTTGAGAATCTATTACTCTTGGGTGTTTGTGCACCCTAGAGCTTGTTCCTCTTGGGTGCTTTGGCGCCCTAGACGGTTGGTGGTGCCTCGGAGCTCAATCATTGTGGTGCAAAGCTCCGGGCAAGCTTCGGGGTCTCCAATGAGGTTGTGGAGATTGCCCCGAGCATTTGAGGTCACCTCGGAGCCACAATCCATTGTGGTGAAGCTTCGTGGTGTCGTTGGGAGCCTCCAATTTAGTTGTGGAGATTGCCCCAACCTTGTTTGTACGGGTTTGGTGACCACCCTCAAGGGTCCCTTAGTGGAATCACGGCATCTTGCATTGTGCGAGGGCGTGAGGAGATTACGGTGGCCCTAGTGGCTTCTTGGGGAGCATTGTGCCTCCACACCGCTCCGAACGGAGATTAGCATCCGCAAGGGTGTGAACTTCGGGATACATCGTCGTCTCCGTGTGCCTCGGTTATCTCTTACCCGAGCCCCTTTACTTATGCACTTTACTTTGTGATAGCCATATTGTTTCTTGTTATATATCTTGCTATCACCTAGTTGTATATCTTGCTTAGCATAAGTTGTTGGTGCACATAGGTGAGCCTAGTTGTTTTAGGTTTTGTGCTTGACTAATTAAACGATAGTTTTATTCCGCATTTGTTCAAGCCTAAACCGTAATTATTTTAAAGCGCCTATTCACCCCCCCCCCTCTAGGCGACATCCACGTCCTTTCAACATGTGTATTACTACGATCAAGATTCAACAAACCATTCTCATTGGGTGCAGGACCATTGAAGGTATTATTCATGTAAATAGAATAACCATTATTCTCTAACTTAAATGAATCACGTGTTGCAATAAACACGATCTAAGCATGTTCATGCTTAACGCAAACACCAAATAATAGTTATTTAGGTTCGTCACTAATCCCGAAGGTAGAGAGAGCGTGCGATGTTGATCTCATCAACCGTGGAGACATTTCCAACACACATCGTCACCTCACCCTTAGCTAGTCCCTGTTTATTCCGTAGCTTTTATTTAGAGTTACTAACATTTAGCAATCGAACCGGTATCCAATACCCAGGTGCTACTAGGAGTACTAGGTACACATCAATAACACATATATCAAATATACTTCTGTCGACATTGCCAACCTTCTTATCTACCAAGTATCCAGGGTTGCTCCGCTTTATCCACCGCTCTCCTCATAATAGAAGCACTTAGAGTTGGGTTTGGGTTCAACTTTGGGTTTCTTCACTGGAGCAACAACTAACTTGCCATCCATGAAGTTTCCCTCCTTTCCCTTGCCCTTCTCGAAACTAGTAGTTTTACTAACCATCAACATTTGATGCTTCTTCTTGATTTCTAACTTCATGGTGTCAAACATCGCAAATAGCTCTGGGATCATCATTTCCATCCCTGGCATAATTATAGTTCATCACGAAGTACTAGTAGCTTAGTGAAAGTGACTTGCAGAACTATATAAATCACTATCTTATCTGGAAGATCAACTCCCACTCGATTCAAGCGATTTTAGCACCCAGACAATCTGAGCAAATACTCAATGATTGAGCTATTCTCCTTCATCTTGTAGGCAAAGAATCTTGTTGGAGGTCTCATACCTCACAACACGGGCACGAGCCTGAGATCCTATTTTCAGCTCTTAGAACGTCTCATATGTTCCGTGATGTTGAAAATGTTTTGGAGCCTTGATTCTAAGCCGTAATGCATGACGCACTAAACTATCAAGTAGTCATCGGAACGTGCCTATCAAATGTTCACAACATCTACAGACGATGCTAGTGGGGGTGGTGCACCGAGCGGTGCATTAAGGACATAAGCCTTCTGTGCAGCAATGAGGACAATCCTTAGATCACGCACCCAGTCCGCAATATTGCTACAATCATATTTCAACTGTATTTCTCTAGGAACATATCAATAAAACAGGGGAGCTACATCGCGAGCTATCTACATCATAATTTGCAAAGACACTTTGACTATGTTCATGATAGTGAGTTCAATTATTCATATTACCTAAGAACTCCCACTCAAATTGACATCTCTACGGTCATTTGAGCGATACATGATCCAAATTCAATAACTTAAGTCCGATAATCACGTGAGTTGAGGTTGTTTCAATGGTGAACATCATCATGTTGATCATATCTACTATATGACTCATGTTCGAACTTTCGGTCTCTCGTGTTCCAAGGCCATGTCTGTACATGCTAGGCTCGTCAAGTTTAACCCGAGTGTTCTGCACATGCAATACTGGCTTGCACCCATTGTATGTGAACGTAGAGTCTATCACACCCGATCATCATGTGGTGTCTCGACACAATGAACTTTTGCAACGTTGCACACTCAGGGAGAACACAATTTATCTTGAAATTTAAGTGAGGGATCACCTTATAATGCTACCGTCGTCCTAAGCAAAACAAGGTGCATAAAAGGATTAACATCACATGCAAATCATAACTGACATGATATGGCCATGAACTTGTGCTTTTGATCTCCATCCTTAAAGCACCAGCATGATCTCCATCGTCACCGGCATGACACCATGATCTCCATCAACGTGTCTCCATCGGGGTTGTCGCACCCACCATGCTTCTACTACTATTTCTACCGCTTAGTGATAAATTAAAGCATTGCATAGAGCTTAATGAGTGACACGCGGGTCATACAAAAATTAAAGTCAACCCTATGGCTCCTGCCGGTTGTTGTACTCATCGAGATGCATGTCGTGATATTCTATACAACACATGATCATCTCATACATCACATATATATCATCATGTAATTGGCCATATCACATCACCACATACCCTGCAAAAAAAGTTAGACGTCCTCTAATTGTTGTTGTAAGTTTTACGTGGCTGGTATGAGTATATAGCAAAAACAATTCTCACCTACGCAAAAACCACAACAGTGACACATAAGTTGCTTTTCAACCTTCTAAAGGACCGCCTTTGTCGAATCTGATACAAATAAAGTAGGAGAAACAGACACCTGCCAGCCATCTTTGTGCAACAAAGTTACACGTTAGTCGATGGAACCGGTCTCTCGTAAGCGTACGAGTAAGGTTGGTCCAGGCCGCTTCATCCAACAATGCCGCTAAACCAAAACACAACCAAGGGAGGAAGCAATCTAAGCATCAACGCCCACAAACTCCTTTGTGTTCTACTTGAGATCTCATCTACACATAGACCTAGCTCATGATGCCACTGTTGGGGAACATTGCACGGGAAACAAAAAAATTCCTATGCACTCGCAAGATCTATCCATGGTGATGAGCATCTACGAGAGGGAGAGTGAATCTACATATCCTTGGAGATCGCTAAGCACAAGCGTTAAGAAATGCGGTTGATGTAGTCGATCGTCTTCACAATCCAATCACGAGCCGTCCCGCGATCTCATCACAAGCCGTCCCGCGATCCCATCATGCTCCTTCCGATCTAGTGTCGAACGGACGGCACCTCCGCGTTCAGCACACGTACAGCTCGATGAAGATCTCCACGTCCTTGATCCAACAAGCGAGGGTGGAGAGGTAGATGAGTTCTCCGGCAGCACAACGGCGTGGTGGCGGTGGTGGTGGAGCGATCTCAGCAGGGCTTCACCAAGCGCTGCCGCAAACGCGTTTTGGAGGAGAAACAGATCTAGGGAGAGAGGGAGGGCTGCACCTATACCTTAGGGTTGTGATGCCCTCCCTCTCCCTCTATATTTATAGGAGGAAGGGGTAGGTAGGTCACAACCTTGGCCCCTCCTCCAAGGAGGGCTGTCCGGCCAACATAGGGAGGAGTCCACCGCCCATAAGGGAGGTGGGCGCCCTAGGGACACTACTAGGAAAAGGGCTATAGATAATATGGACATTAATGGCGCACCATACATGTGGTGCGCCACTACTATATAGCAGTGGCGCACCATGTGTTGGTGCGCCATTAGTGTGATGGACACTAATGGCGCACCACACCCACAGTGCGCCACTAGTAACAAACTTTCTTTTTTATTATTTTTCCAAAACTAGTAATGGCGCACCAGGGCACAGTGCGCCATTACTAGTTATAACTAGTAATGGTGCACCACTCACCCGGTGCACCACTACTAACAAAAAAAATACTTTTTTTCATAACTAGTAATGGCGCACCAGTGTATAGTGTGCCATTACTAGTTCAAACTAGTAATGGCGCACCACACACGCGGTGCGCCACTACTAACATTTTTTTTTATTATTTTTGCAAAACTAGTAATGGCGCACCACCTAACTTGTGTGCCATTAGTAACCAGGGTTACTAATGGCGCATTTGTAGGTGGTGCGCCATTAGTAACCTGGGACCAGCTAGATATTTTGGACAGCCACCTACCACACTCACTTTCCCACTTCATTCTCTCCACCTCCTCCTCCAAGCTTGTCTCAGCTGCCTCCTCCTCCTCACCTCATTTGCACCATAGATTCATCCAAATTAAGTGGTTAAATTACCTTTTTTTGATAGGTAAGTAAGGGGAAAGCTTTCTTTATGTTGTAGATCTACTTTTTTCTCCCTCCAACAACGTGCACATGCACTTTTTATGGCCTAGATAGATCTATGTATGTTTGTGGTGTTGCATATGTTTGTGGTGTTGCATATATGTTTGTGTTTGCAGGTACCGGTATTTGAAATGCGATAGTTGCCAATATTTTGCCGGAATGTTGATTCATTTCCGTTTCGGCGAGAATTTGGCACTATGCATTCTTTTTGGTCCTATTTTTAGGCAAAGTCATGCCAAATTTTTTCTTGGTTCTAAAATATCATTTTGCTCTACCCCGCAGGCGACCATGATCCGCACAATGACCGAAGGCATCGTGAATAGGTTTTTGAGCTCCGCAAAGGCCGAGATGCTTCAAAAGAACAAGACGGAGATAAGATGTCCGTGTCGAAGATGCAAGCTGAGGAGCCTTATGGACCCGGATTCCGTACAGGTGCGGGACCACCTGCTCTTGCGTGGTTTCATGGATGGCTATCGGTGGCAAGGTGATGAAGATGATTATGAAGTCGTCCATGGGGGTCGGGCAAGAAATGAGGAAGGGCATGAGCAAGACAACCGCGACGAGGGCGGGCGAGAAGACGAAGAATCTCCAGGACATGATCACGAAGTAGATGCAGTACACAGTCATCATGTAGAAGATGCCGGACATGATGATGAGGAAGATGCCGGAGCAGATGAAGGGCATGATCATGAAGATGAAGATGCCGGAGCAGACGACGATGGACCATCGATGGGCTGGGTGCAGGACCCTCATATTCAAGAGCTGCTTCTCAAGCAGACGGATAACGCAAGAGCTGCCCCCCGAGAGAAAGCCAAGCTGGATCAACTAGAGATAGACGCAGTTACTCCATTGTATGAAGGATGCAGGCCTGAGGATACCCGCCTGAAAATAACGCTCATGGCTCTGGAGATGAAGGTAAAACACAAAATGACCGACGCATGCTTCGACGAGAACATGTCATTCTGGCACGAACGTCTTCCCAAGGGGAACAAGTGCCCGACCAGTTTCGAGGAGGCGAAGAAAATCGTGTGTCCTCTAGATTTACCGCACGTGAAATACCATGTGTGCATGAACAATTGCATCATTTATCGGGACGAGCACGCGGAGTCTACCATATGTCTGGTGTGCGGCATCACTCGATACAAGAAGAGGAAGAAAGCTCCTCGAAAAGTGGTGTGGTACTTTCCGATCACTCCTCGTCTGCAGCGGTATTTCGCGGACCCTAAGGTAGCAAAGCTCCTGCGTTGGCACGCGGATAGGGAGGAGAAGAAGCGAGAAGATGACGCAAATGATCCGGAGATAAATAAAAAAGACAAGATGCTGAGTCACCCTAAGGATGCGAGCCAGTGGCAAGCGTTGAACTTCGAACACCCAGAATTTGGGAACGATCCAAGGAACATCATGCTGGGCGCGAGCACCGATGGAGTCAATCCGTTTGGCAGCCAGAGAAGCACACATAGCACCTGGCCTGTGTTTGTGTGGATGTACAACCTTCCCCCTGGTTGTGCATGAAGAGGAAGTACATTCACATGAGTATGCTAATTGAAGGGCCGAAACAACCAGGGAACGACATCAATCTGTATCTGGGGCCGCTGAAAGAGGAGCTAGACATGCTGTGGAAAACGCCAGCCAATACGTGGGACGCCGCAGAGAAAGAATATTTCCCTATGAGAGCCGCACTGCTCACGACGGTGCACGACTATCTCGGTTACGCATATGTCGCGGGGCAGGTGGTCCACGGATTTTCTGGATGCGTCAGGTGCATGGATGACACAACGTATCACCGGCTAGATAGAGATCCCAGGTCTTCGAAAACCGTGTTCATGGGACATCGAAGGTGGCTTTGCGACGATGACTCATGGAGAAAACGCAAGGATCTGTTCGATGGTGAAACCGAACCCCGAAGACGCCTGCATACGAGGAGTGGCGAGGAAATAGACAAGTCGTTGAAAAATTGGAAAGAGTGCCAACCGTCGGGAAAGGCGCCAGAGCCGGGAAAGAAGCAAAAGGTGCTAGAGCCGCTCCTGAAGGTATGGAAAACGAGGTCTGTTTTCTGGGACTTGTCGTACTGGAAGATCCTTCGTGTGCCTCACAGCCTTGATGTCATGCATATCATGAAGAACGTGTGCGAGAGTCTGCTTGGTACCCTGCTCAACATGCCAGAGAGGACCAAAGATGGGCCGAAAGCAAGGGAAGACTTGAAATCAATGGGCATCAGGGAGGAGCTTCACGCTAATAATGATGATGATGATGATGATGATGATGATGATGATGATGATGAGGCGAAGCAGGACACGGAAAGTCGTCGCAAAGGCAAAAAGGCCAAGAAGACCGGAAATGACTTCCCTCCCGCGTGCTTCACTCTAAGTCAGGAGGAGATCGATCAGTTTTTCACCTGCCTCGTAGGAGTAAAACTTCCTTATGGTTACGCGGGGAAGATAAGCAGATACCTAGACTCAGCGAAGCAGAAGTTCAGCGGGATGAAGTCTCATGACTGTCACGTGCTGATGACGCAGATACTTCCAGTTGCAATCCGTGGGATCATGGACGCGCACGTCCGTGAAACACTATTTGGCCTATGCAACTTTTTCGATGTCATCTCTCGGAAGTCGGTTGGCATGAGGCAACTCAGAAGGCTACAGGAAGAGATCGTGGTGATACTATGCGAGCTTGAGATGTACTTCCTGCCCACATTCTTCGACGTTATGGTGCATTTGCTGGTCCATATCGTGGAGGATATCATCCAACTCAGGCTGACGTTCCTGCACAGCATGATGCCGTTCGAAAGGATGAATGGTGTCATCAAAGGATACATTCGCAACATGTCACGTCCAGAGGGAAGCATAGCCAGGGGCTTTCTGACCGAAGAGTGCATCTCCTACTGCACGAATTATCTAGGCATCGAGAAGCCCGTTGGTCTGCCCGTCAATAGGCACCTCGGTAGGCTCGCTGGATGGGGTCACCATGAGGGTCGCCACGAAATGCATGTCGACCTCGAGGGTCGACTCGCCGACTTTGAAAGAGCAAACCTAGTCGCGCTACAACACATAGACGTGGTCGATCCTTGGGTGGTAGAGCACAAAACCTTTATTGAGAAGACGTACAATGACCGAGGCCAACAGAGGACGGACGGAGATATAATCAAAGAGCACAACTCATGCTTCACGCGTTGGTTCAAGAAGAAGCATTTGTCGTACCCTTTACATGAGGATTCTTCCGCGGAAGAACAACTCATATTTGCCTTGTCACAGGGCGCCGAGCAGAACCTGATGACGTATGAGGCGTACAATATCAACGGCTACACATTCTACACCGAGGGAAAGGACATGAAGAGCGATGGTTATCAGAACTCCGGGGTAACGATGGAATCCTACACCGGTAACGACAAGGACAGATACTATGGAAGGATCGAGGAGATCTGGGAGCTGAGCTACGCTGGAGAGAAGGTCCCGATGTTCCGTGTCAGATGGGCCAAGAGCGTCCTAAAAGAAGACTAGTATTTCACCATCATGGTTATTCCCGAAGCCAAATCCAAGACCGCTGGCGCAAACGCCACCGCGAAAAATGAGCCATGGGTACTGGCTTCCCAAGTGGACCAATGCTTCTTCATTACCGACCCATCAAAGCCCAGTCGTGTTCTCGTGAGGAGAGCCAAAAGGAAGATCATCGGAATGGATGGAGTCGCCAATGAGTAAGACTTCGACAAGTACGGGGACCCGAAGATGGAACATGACGACGACGATGAAGTACCAGCATACACCACAAGAAGAAGCAGGACCACCCTACCTAAAGGATGTCCGTTCAAAAGAAGAACTCCATTTGCGAAAAATAAGGGCAAGAAGATTGTGAACAGATAGCTAGCTAAGATCGATTGTATTTAAATTGTAGCCTTCATTTCTCGATTGTATTCATAAATGTTTTCATATTCATAAATGTTTTATCAATTCACAAATGAATGCAACTAAAAATCCCAAAAAATATTGAAGGTGCACCCCTAGGAGGTGCGCCGGCCATTGGTATACCAATTTTTATGAAAAAAATTCAAATATTTTCAAATAACAAATTTGATGATATTTTTTCATATTCATAAATATTTTCATATTCATAAATATTTTCAAATAACAAATAAAAAATTATTAGACGCAACTAAAAAAAGTTACTTATGGCGCACCCCTAAGTGGTGCGCCATTGCTATCGATGTACTTATGGCGCACCCCTTAGTGGTGCGCCATTGCTATCGATGTACTTATGGCGCACCCCTCAGTGGTGCGACATTGCTATCTATATACTTATGGCGCACCCCCTATGTGGTGCGCCATTGCTATCGATATACTTATGGCGCACCCCTGGGAGGTGCGCCATTGCTATCATCGGTCTGCTTCGCTTCACCCCTGGGATCGAGAGGGCTTCTCTCAGGCAGCACCAACCAGATCGACGGCTTCCCCCCTCCTCTTCTATCGATTCCCCCCTCCACTGCCGCCAATTCCCCCCTCCAATGCCGCCCCCACCCATCCGTCTCTTCCCCGTCGCCGCGTCGTTCGTCTCTTCCCCGTCGCCGTCCATCGCCGCGCGGGGGGTCTCCGCGCCGTCCGTCTCTTCCCCGTCGCCGTCCGTCGCCGCGCGGGGGGTCTCCGCGCCGTCCGTATCTTCCCCGTTGCCGTCCGTCGCCGCGCGAGGGGTCTCCGCGCCGTCCGTCTCTTCCCCGTCATCTCCACGGCACAGGATGGGACGACGACGACGGTACATTTACCAACGTCGATAAGTACTTTGCCGAACATGGGTACGGTGACGAATTCTTCGGGCCTCCTTCTCAAGAACCCAACCCTGCAAAAGACGACCGCGATCTAGCTGGTACCGCGAAGAAACCCAATTGCAACAGGCGTCGTCTGGCATTCAGTTCTTAGGAGACGCCTCCAGCTGCCGCCTTTACCGAGCCTCAGATAGCCGAGGTGCAAAATATTATCAACCCCAACACACTCAAGAAGGTGGTCTATGAGCAGAACTCGATCCCATTACAGCAGAAGAAGAAGGGACGGAAAAGAAAGAATAACAAGGGTGGTGCAAGCCAGCCGGCACCGAGTACGATCCGTGCTCAGGACAGGCCACCTTCACCTAAGGATATCTCGAGGAGGGTGCATGTGGCGGGTAGGCCGATGCTACCGACTAATCTGCTCAATGCTGCAACCGGTGCTATGCGGAGTCTGCATGACAGTGTTCTTTCTTTGGAGAAGCGGCGTCTCTCCGAGAATGATGTGGCATACCCGGTTTTCGTGGCCAAGGTGCCAGAGGGCAAGGGCTTTGTGGATAGCACCATCGAGGGTACGATCTTCCTGCGGTTTGATGACATCTTCGCTATGTTTAACCTTCATCCGCTGCACTACACCTTCGTTCGGCTATTTTCGCTGAGTATGGAGATGCGGATCATTAGAGACAAGACCCCGGACATCGTGATAGTCGACCCCTTCTACATGCGTGCCAAGATCTTGGGCAGCGCTGGGGACCGGCAAGTCGCGAGTTCACACCTCGAAGGCGTCATTCTGGCAAACCCAGATAAGGATAACTTCCTCGTGCCTTACTTTCCCGAGTAAGTCATCCCCTCACCGCCCCGTAACATATGATTTCTTAGATTTCGATCGTTCTTTTTTTTCTAACATTCCGTGTTTTGTGCAGTGACACACATTGCACACTCATCCTCTTAAGCCCGAAATATTCCATGGCCACGTATTTCGACTCGGACCGTCAGTCGAAGAAAGACTACACAAATATCATGAAAGTTCTTGATGATGTTCTCCCCGGCTACGCCAGATCTGGAGGCACCTTCGGCAGGACAATTCGTAAATACGACAAGCACGTGTTCACCCACAATACGACGTTCCCCTGCGTCAAGCAGCCGCCTGGCAGTCAGAAGGATGCCTACTACACCCTCCATCACATGCGGGCGATCGTACGGGACCAGCATCACCTTATGCTACCAAATAATCTCAAAGATTGGGCCACACGCTTGACGGCAATCCAGGACGCGAACATCAGACAAGAATTCTATCGCATCCAGTCGGAGTTTGCGGAAATCATCCATAAAGATGTCCTTCGTACCTCGGGGCAGTTCTACCTCAGATATCAACCGTCCAACAGTGAGATAGAAACAACGCTACAAATGCAGGCTGACAACGCTCGCGATTTCATGACCATCACGAAAGACGGCGGCTTCATCCATGCTCCGGTCCTTGAGTCGAGTCGAAAGTAGTGATGCTATGTAGTTCTGAAATGTCGATTGGCTCATGTTGTAATATTAAACTTTAATGAACTTGTATGTCTCTTTGGTTTGGACAGTCGTTCAACTTATATGTAATCAATGCTATTTATTAGTAGGACCATGAATCGTGCTATTAATGTGTTGCTTTTCTCTTCCGATCCTTTTGTTGCATACTTATATATTGCTTATGTATTGTCTGTGAATTGCTACTAACGTTTTGTTTGGCTAGTGCATAGAGATGCCGCCGTATGTCGTGTACAAGGGTAAGGTTCCCGGAGTCTACGACGACTGGGAGGAGTGTCGGAGACAGGTTCACCGTTTCAGCGGTAACAGTTACAAAGGGTACACCACTAGGGCGGAGGCGGAAGCTAGATACGCGCGCTATCTAGCGGGAGAGAGGAGGGAGTGTTGGAGGAATCGGATGAAGACCAGTTTCATCGCGATGATGCTCATCGTGATGACCGCAGCTCTCTTATATGTGATGGTAGTTTAGATGATCGATATCGACTTGTAATGTGAAGACAAACTCGCTAGTCGCGGTCTCGAGACTTGTAATGTTCCAACTTTGTTCGGTATTTTAAATTCGGAGACTAATATGATGAATTGTATTCGGAGACTAATCTTCTATTGTATTCGATAAATCTGCTGTTTATATGTTGTGTTGTCTATATTCTGTGCAGTAATATGTTTTGTAACCTGTGCAAATATCAGAAAAGAAAAAGAATCCCTAATATTCATACTAGTGGTGCACCACTCTACACTTTAGTGGCGCACTGCAGTAAGCATACTAGTGGCGCATCATCCACCAGTGCGCCATTAGTAAGCCAGAGCACAAGGTAAATATGGCCCCCTAGGAGGCATACTAATGGCGCACCGTGTGATATACTAATGGCGCACTACCTGGTGCGTCATTAGTATCTGGTTTACTAATGGCACACCAGGGGTGCACCATTAGTATTAATTACTAGTGGCGTGATGCTAGTGGCGCACCTGTAGTGCGCCATTAGTAGCCAAAACAAGTGCGCCACTAGTAGGCCTTTTCCTAGTAGTGTGAGGTCTCCCTCCCCTCCAAGGCACCTCCCCACCTACCCTTGGGTGCAAGGGCCCTTTGTGGTCAGTTGCCCAGACCATTATGGGATGGTGTACAACCACTTAGGCCCATGTGCCCCCCCCCGGGGTGGGTGGGCCCCTCCCGGTGGACCTCCGGAACCCTTTCGTCACTCCCGGTACACTACCGGTAGTGCCCAAAACTTTTCCGGAACCCAAATACCACTTTCCTATATATCAATCTTTACCTCCAAACCATTTTGGAGTTCCTCGTGACGTCCGGGATCTCATCCGGGACTCCGAACAACCTTCGGTCACCAACATACATAACTCAATACTACCAAAACGTCACCGAACCTTGAGTGTGCAGACCCTGCGGGTTCGAGAACTATGTAGACATGACCGAGACACCTCTACGGTCAATAAACAATAGCGCGACCTGGATGTCCATATTAGTTCCTACATATTCTATGAAGATCTTTATAGGTCAAACCTCTATGTCAAGGAGTCAGTTAATCCCGTATAGTGTTCCCTTTGTTCTTTCAGTATCTTACTTGCCCGAGATTCGATCGTCGGTATCTCTATACCTAGTTCAATCTTGTTACCGGGAAGTCTCTTTACTCGTTCCATAATACAAGATCCTGTGGCTAACACTTTAGTCACATTGCTTGCAAGGCTTGTTGTGATGTTGTATTACCGAGTGGGCCCTGAGATACCTCTCCGTCACATGGAGTAACAAATCCCAGTCTTGATCCATGCCAAACCAACAGACACCCTTGGAGATACCTGTAGAGCACCTTTACAGTCACCCAGTTACGTTGCGACGTTTGATACACACAAGATACTCCTCTGGTGTCAGTGAGTTGCATGATCTCATGGTCATAGGAACAGATACTTGACATGCAAGAAATTGTAGCAATAAACTAACACGATCATATGCTACGTCTATAGTTTGGGTCTTGTACATCACATCATTCTCCTAATGATGTGATCCCATTATCAAATGACATCCCATGTCCATGGCTAGGAAACCTTAACCATCTTTGATCAATGGGCTAGTCTATTAGAGGCATATTAGGGACATGGTGTTGTCTATGTATCCACACATGTATCTGAGTTTCCGATCAATACAATTCTAGCATGGATAATAAATGATTATCATGAACAAGGAAATATGATAATAACTAATTTATTATTGCCTCTAGGGCATATTTCCAACATAACACGCTTAGAGCAAGTACAACAATGAGCTTATCGCTTGCTTATATGGTAATTTAGCCTATGTGAAGAAGGGAGACATGAAAAAGTGATTTGGTGGGCCCTCATATAAGAGTCTAGATATATGTGTGTCCCTACACATATACAATAAATATGAAGAAAGAGGTAGGGAGAAGATGGACAAAGTACTACATTTATAGTCAAGCTTACAGCTGACCTTATTGTATGAGTGAGTAAAAGTGATGACTATATATGACATGATAACATCATATCGCCAACAGTTGGCTATACTATTAACCATGGTCTTTCCCCTGACTACATCATGCTATTTTGGACTAAAGCTATTAGTTCAGAATCTAAGCCGTGTGCTTTGTCTGTCTTCCTGCAAGAGATGTAAATTATTATACCAAATCCAATACATGATCCCAAACGGACGTCCGTTTTTATCTGAATTTTGTCCGTTGGTAGAACAATGAGGCAATGTTCAGCTGTTTTCCTGTATGCGCTGGTCATGCGCCCAATGCGCGGACTCGTCTAGGCCACCACGACAGGTTGGTGACCTTATGTACACAATTTTTGTTGCCATTGAAACCCATTTTTTATTCCATCAAAGACATTTTGATACACACATTCACCAATTCTTTGCTACAGGAGCAAGACCACACACAAAACTAGAACCGCAATTAGACATTTTATAAGATATACAACTTCCATAAGTGCTCCCACTAGTTGGACTAATATCTTCTCTGTGTCTTCATTTTTGATCTGGTATTCTCAAGCTTGCACACTTTTCTTCTTTGATTCTAAAAAAAGTAGACGTTGCTTCTCCTCTAGTGTCTTCTCTAGTCTCATCTCCACCCTTGGTTCTAGCAACGAGTGCACAAGCATCTAACAAATTCATGCTATCAATAGATCGATGTATTGTTCTTTTCGATACCAAAACTTGCATCATCATACACACAAATTTGAGCAAACAATAAGCTACCAAAATGGCGTTGAATCCAAGAGCACAACCAAATCAAAAGGAAAACATATCCCATCCTTTTTGCACTTGAAAAACACCAATCTAGAATATTCCGGTGTCATGGAAACGCGGTGCATGACCTGCCGTGGGCAGTCATCACACTTTATGAGCAACAATGGTGAGCCGACGGGTCTTTGGGCCAGTGCCGAGCTAGGGCGACGGCTAGGCGTGACTTTGCCGACGAGCTGACGACGGGATAGATCCGACCGACTAGAGGTAGAGTTAAAACCGGCATGCGAGCCAAAGCATTGTCGGGGCTGTTTCGTCCGATGCCTGGCCGGATGCGGCAAATCCAGCTAGTAGGATGAACCAAATCTTGCAACCGCAGATCTACCGGTGGGCTGCCCGTGTCGGGGCGAGGGAGGCACCAATCTGGTGGTTGTGTTGGTTGGGTGGGGGCCGGAGAGCGAGATGGCGGTAAAATGGGCGACAACTATGGGAGGGTTTTCGCACGGGGGAGGGCGGGGATGGATGTGGGAGAGAAAATGGTACGTAAGTGTCCCTCATGAGCGGGCCAGGGGAGGACATGGGCATGCGTCCCACCTATCCACGCGTGTCCATTCCGACACAAACACGACCAAATTTCAGTCGAGAACAGGTCAAAAGCGAACAGAACATAGACATTTTTCCGTTTGCTCTGCGCCGTTGAGCCATGTTTTATGTTCGTTTAGTCCAAAATGGACATGGCCTGACAATTTGGGATCATGCGTAAGTTGGCCTTAGATCATTGGCATTTGGACCCCTTCACTGTCTGCTAGCCTGGCTCCTCATAGCTAGGTCTCATCTCGTGTGCGCATAGCTTGGTTTCAGTTCAGAGTTCATACAACATAGATTAAGCTCGCACTAGCCGTTGGCGAGGCGAGTGAGTTATAGCTTAGAGCATCTAAAACCACAAACAGTAAATCTTCCCTCAAATGTCCACAGACGCGTTCGGGCATATCCGCGGATAGTGACCGATCATGCCTTAAATTTGCTCCTATGTATTCAGATACCTCATATGACAAACCTTAGATCCATACAAAAGCTTGCAACCCACGAAACCGACGTACTACATAAATCAACTAACACAAACTACCTTAGTCCTCGTTGGAGATGTACACCATCTCTATGCCCGGCTCTGGGTACATGAGTGGTGGTCACAACTGCAGCTCCTCCGGCTGCCCTGCCTCTGCCTCCGTGTCGAGTTCGACAAAAAGCGTGTTGGTTACCATATGCTCCTGCTGGATGAATTGCTGGTTGTCCTCCACATAGATCTCATCCTGGATGGACACCAGTAAGGCCTACTGCTCCGCCATCTTGGCCAATTCAGCCACCGCGAACTCTGCTTCTGCTTCCTCCATGTTGGAGCTCGTAGCCAGAGCTAGCTCCTCCTCCTCCTTCATTGAAACCAAATGCTACTCCTTGTCGTCTGACTCCTCCTCCTCCTCCTCCAGCTGCTCATCTGGCATCGGCAAGTTCGGAGGTATTGCTAGCTGCAATGCGAGAGGCGCACCTTGCCCAGATCTGCTCCTTTATCTAAAAGCGGTGCTCCAACGTGAGCATAATGTAGGTCATCTTTTTTTGCCAGGCCATGGCAAAGCCAGACGGCATGGGACGAACAGCTGAGCAGGATAGAGGTGGTGGATAGGCCTGGGCTGCTGGCGCAAAGAGGGAAGAAGTGGATGGGGCTAGCGTTGGGGGCGCCGGACGGCTTAAATACCAGGATTTGGCCTCACGCGCCGAGGCGGTGCCGTGCCACACGGTGTTCATGCCCCACCAAAGGGCATGATATAGGGTGGAACCCTAGTGGTGATCTTCTTCACACTTGGAGGTGGGGAGGAGGGAAATCAACAAGAACACAAGAGGAAAACTCTCAAGACAAGTTCCCAATCACACATCCGCTAAATCCATTAACACACAAAAGGATACAAGATTCAAAACAACAAGCGAAAATAGTAAAAGAGATAGTTCTTCCCAACTCTAGGAGAGGGTCCTTGAATCCTAGGAGGATCTTCCCATAGGTGGGGCCTTGGACATCCACTAGGGATCTTCTAACATGGAGGCCTTGATCTCCTTCGGAGAGGTAGTGGAAGGAGACAAAGCTCTAGTTCATCACATATGCTTTGCTAATGCTAATTTGGAGCTAGGAGATGAGTACTTATAATCCAAGGGGTAAGTCGGGGATACATGAGTCATGACACCTTTTACTGCACGGATGAAGGGAGGTTGTACTAGTCACACCACCGATTGTGCCGCTTGGGGAGGTTGTAGCACTTCCTGGAGGCATGCGTTGAAGCTGAGACTGTCGTACAGGGGGTTGGCCCTGTTGTACCAGACAGGAGGAGTCCATCGGAACAACCGGGGTGGAACGGGTCTTGAACCTCTTCAAAACAAAAGTTTGGGCAAGGTCGGAGTGGTAGTTGGCGGTAGTTGACGGGTTGTACCGGTTGACCGGTAGTTAACCAATTGCACTGGTATTCCTACGCTAGGCACAATCCCTCTCCATGTTCTTGGGGTCCCTCTTGCTCCTTCCCTTCTTCTTCGTAACTAAGCACACAAAGTGTCTCCACTTGAGGTAGCATCCATGTCTCAATTCAAGTTATGGGTATGTCGAGAAGGAGAGATATCACCTCGGATTCGATGGCGCGTGCGCGAGCTCTTGTGATAGGTCCACTTGGAGCTTGATGGCTTGGTGTAGAGTCCATGTGGATGACCATGGGATGCTCCGGATCAGGATGTATGTCAGATCATTGGGTTTTCAGGTGATTCTGTGTGGGACCCCATCATCATCCCGATGTGGCGTATGTGTTCGAGCGCCTTCATATCCACCGTTGATTGGGCTAGATACGATGGGTGTCAGTCAGCACGAGCGTTTGAGACCTATTTGGGAAGCCCATCAGGGTCGCTTTCTGATGAGGTTAGTGATCGAGCTATTCGCTCGGGCGTGTGAGGCAGGTTTCTGGCTATAGCTCTTATGAACCAGAGTGAGCGACAGAAGCACAAGCTTTGACTTTGGAAGAGTTATTTTTTTCCTATTTAGGTAGGCACAACCACAAGAGATCCCATGTCCTCGTTTGATCTCTGACCAACTACCAACCATTATGAATAACAATGATAAGCACAATGTAGGGTATTACTACTCACCAAAGACCCGAAACAATAGTTTGACCTTCGATCTAAGACTTCTAGCAACGCTAGTAACCCTACCGAGGGTACTGACAGATTTCTGCACTGTGAGGTGCCCCGCTTGATGAGGTGTGCTGATGCGCTCTTGGAAGTTCTTCTTTTTTATTTTCGAAAAGGAGGATTACCCCCAACCTCTGCATTAGTGTGATGCATGCAAGCATATTATTAAATAACGATCCAATAAAAGTCTGCAAAGTCATACGAAATCTTATGATGAGATAAAAATGAGGACAAATCGTAAAAGCCAGAACCAGATAACCATGGATCTAGATGCCTAGCCATCTATTCTATTGTTGAACCGCCATCCAAACCGATTGTAGGTATCTCATGCGACTGTCTCCCATCGGTTGCAACCATAAGCCATATGCTCCTTGGCTTCCGCACGGCTGAGTAATGACCACGTACAGATCCTAGCAGTTGCCCGGTAGTTGACCTTCAAAATTTTGTGATAATATGCCTTTTAAAAATGGAAAACTTTGTTTTTGCCACTCTAGCTTTTGCCAACTTTGCTTATGCCACTCTAGAATTTCACCTCTCATTTTTGCCAGTCTTTGCTTTTGATAATATATCACAAATTCCATTTTGTTAGGTCAATGGACGTTTTGACCAAATAGAGCAGAGAAAAGACAATATTGCCCGTCGGTTATTTGTTTTTCTTTTGCCACTTTCGTTTTTGAAAAATATTGCTTTTGCCATTATAGCAATAAAGTCTATAATATCTATATTATTAGTTGATGGGTCACAAATTTGGCATGAGCTATTTGTAAATCTAACCATCACACATAATCACATGGTATTTTCGCGAGAAATAAGCACAATAAAAACATCAGATCAAAAATAAGCACAATAATAACATCCGATCAGAAATAAGCACAATAATAACATCAGACCAGTAGCATGGTAAAGAGGAAATTTTGGCATGACCTATTTGAAAATACAAACATCACACATAATTACATAATATTATGACCAAAACTAAGCAAAATAGTAACATCATGACCAACAACACAGTAAAGAGGATCAAGATATTCTAACTATCAGCATATTACTTCATACTGTTTAGAATAAACGGTCAAATCGTGGATGTGTAACAGAATGGCATTTGTGATATATTATCCGAAGCAAAGAGTGGCAAAAATGGGATGTCAAATTCTAGAGTGGCATAAGCAAAGTTGGCAAAAGTTAGAGTGGCAAAAATGAAGTTTTCCCATAATGTCATTCCTACAATTCCAAATGACCCAAAGTAATGCACATACTCCAACTTGAATATGTGCCACTAACTTAGACTCTACCCCGTTTAGCCAATCCCCAAAAAGGGTGTCAATATTATCAGGAGGACTGATGTTAAAAGTTGCCCGACACCTTGGCTAGGGGACACTCAATAAACGGATGTTGGATTGACTCATCTCTATCACAAAAGCAACACCGTTGACTTAGTGGAGGAGCATGACGAGTAACAAAGGGGAGGATTTCAAACTAAAAGCAAAATATGCACAAAAAATATGCAGCTCACATGCTCACAACATAAACCAGAATAAGATATATGTTTTATATACATATATATTGCTTGTTCACACAAATATAGGATACCAGCAACATACTTGTTATTGTGGACAATTAACTAGTGCGCCATAACGACTGACAAAAAGAAGTGCTACATATTACAAATCATGGATAACACAAACATACATGTACTTCATTACTAAATACTAATGTATATTGCACAAAATTCATGGATACTCGGGTAGTTAGACTATCAAACTTTACACAACATGAGAGCACAATTAGATGGATGACATTGAACTCTAAATCATGGATACGAATGTATATAATACTAAACATTGAACATCACTGAATTAATGCTAGTATATGAATATTGAACATCATTGAATTTTTCTTCAAACATACCTAGCTTGCTCCTGATGTCTTGCAGTCTTGCTACTGGTCGGCAAGCACACTTGGGCTGTTTCGCAGGCCATAGACGACAGTGGTGCGAGCAGGCAGTAGCAGCAGGTAGCAACACTGAAGGGCAGGCCAGCAGCAGCCGACGCTTAGCACGACGGCCCAAAGCGATGGAGCCGGAGGGGCGGAGGCCAGAGGGTGGTGTGGTGGGCTGGTGGCAACCGCCAACCGGCACGGCGAGCCGGGGAACAGAAGCGTTTGGCAGAAGTCATGGACGGTGAGAGGCGTGTTCCAATGTCCAAGACCTAGCCGCCATCCAATGCGATTTGGGGGAAAGAGTGAGGTCTTTGATTTGCGATTTTGTCGATTTGGGGAGCGAGAGACAAGTGCATCTGTGGGTAGGACTCCTTGGGATGTATATCCTTGGGTTGGGTCAAATCCTTACTATTATTTATTTATTTCAAATTTGGAAGGGCGGGGATCGTGCCCCCCTTTGTCCCATACAAGGCTCCGCTAGTGTGTTTACTAACCTCTCGGTTGCGTTTTGTGAGATTATCTTTCAAGAGAATCACTTGTTTGTGAACAAATCACATGTTTTCTTTTATCTTCAGTGAAACCTTTATTTTTCAAATATGTAGTGTTTGGGATTGGCCCAGTGTTTATCATGTCCATACATATAGACTTCACTGAGTATATACCTGATGCCAAATGTTTCTAACAGAGTGTATCTGGTTCATCAGTGAGGTTAATCTGCATCAACCTACTCACTAGATGTATCCATCTATCCCATCTAGATCCTACAAGTGACCTTCTGAAAATGTTCAAGGGAACAGAGCCTAAGGTTGTACTCACCAAATCCTTTTTTAGTTGTACTAAGTGGTACAAAGAAGAATATTGCATGGCGAGCGACGCGTCCCCTAACCATATATCCTCCCAGAACCTAGTTGAATTACCGTTCCATACTGTGAATTTGATCCTATTGAAAAATGCTACCTTAGTCCTCATGAGACCTTTCCAGAATGAAGAATCCTTCGATGGCAATTGTCACTTGTGCAACTGTCTTGGAGTATAGATACTTGTTACGATACAGGTGTACCCATATTGTATCCTCCTTAACAGAAAGTGTGTATAGCCATTTACTAAGTAAGCATCTATTCTTCACCTCAACATTTTCTATACCTAGCCCTCCTTGGTCTTTTGGTCTACAAATGATATCCCACTTTGTCAATCTGCATTTGGTTTTAGTCTCATCACTTTGGCAAAAAAACTCATGATCGATAGAAGTCTAATCTTTTTTGTACCCCCATAGGTACTTCAAGGAAAGACAGTAGGAACATTGGCATGTTGCCCTTTCAACAACTTAGGATTTTCTCTAATCGATCGTCTATGCATTTCCATTCTTTACTGGTGAGTTTTCGATAGTGAAATGGGAGTTGTCCCAACTCACAACCAAACAAATGTCTATAGTTATCCTCATCTTCTTTAACGCGTTCAAAGCATAATAATTCATTTTTATTAAAATTAATTTTAACACCGGACAGTTGTTCGAAGAGTCATAAAACCAGTTTCATATTTTTAGGAAGCTCTTGTGCTTAGCTTAGCTTCCTTTCTTTTTATTTGGTCTTCGATGTGGTCATTTTTTTGCGCTTGCTTTGCGTAGCTGAAATCCCCAGTAGGTTGGTATTTGTTTGTGCTACCTTTGTATGCTATATACAAAGCGAGGAGAAATCTTTTTTTATTAGTGTCCATTATTTGAGGTGTGCACGTTGACGTGGGCGCGTACGTTTGAAATTACGTCAACGGCAAATTAAACAGTTGCACCCGAAACGACTACCGGTAGTAATCTGCAGCGAGCCGGCAACTCGGCCAGCTAGCTAGCGTTTTATTGTTTCCAGGTCAGGACAGAGGGGCACCACGACTGCCATTCATTTTTTATTTTATTTTGAGAATCCACGACTGCCATTCATGTAAGTACAAAACCTGAGCTGCAGTTTTCCAGGTTAATATCCATCTCACTATATAATATATATGCTTTGCTCCGAACCTGATGTCGACCTGGAAACAGTGCTTCTGGATTAAATCGATGGCCGCCGACTGGCATGAGATTATCAAACGAAGCCAAGCCACTATAGGTACCGTAGTTTGCTGTCAAATCACTGTTTGATTTTTCAAATCATATTGATCCCTTCTGACGTCCGTCCAACACTGGATCTTCTTTTTGTTAGCACATGCTATACATTCGAATAATGCAGAGTTACACGTGCATTGGCCCTCACGTGTTGTATATACTCGGAGTTTCATGTGCTCGCTTTCTGGCATTTCTGTTTTCCGTAAATAAGTTGGGATGTGTTTTTTTCGGGAACCAGCAGGAGCACTGCCTTTTCATATTAGACGGTGAAAGAGAGGTATATGTACAGAGATGACATGTTTTTTTTAATGGGAAACCTGAGAAAACCCCGGTTAACACCCACACGAGAAACAAAATTAACGGATACCGGTCGCCACGCGTGCTTGGCTGAATGTAAGGGTCCTTTGCTTTATGTCGTCGAATGCGATAGCCGCGACCTCAACATGAGTTAGTCGAGTACCCTGGAAGATTCGTCTGTTGCGCTCCTTCCAGATGTTTCAGATTGTATAAAGGAGTCGGCCACTATGCCGTCGTCAGACATCTTTAGACAGCACGTCGTTGAGAAAGTCCCACCAGTCGGACATGCCCATCGGAGGTGGCAGCGTGGGCGTGGCCCCTAGGTCCTCACCGGACCAGACCTTGACGTGGCACCAGACATCAGCGGCAAAGGGGCGGTCCTTGCAAAGGTGGGTAGCCGTTTCCGGGGCATGGAGGTAGAGCGGGCACCTTGGGTCGTGGGGCCATCAACGAAGGATCAACATGTCTGCCGTGAGGATCTTCCCGTGGAGTACGAGCCAGGCAAAGAACTTGCACTTTGGTTCGGCGTGTGCTTCCCAAATCTTAGCCGGAGAGAATCTAGGGAAGGAACCAATGAATTGTGTCGCGTATGCTGAAGCGGTGGAATACATTCCGCTTGCGGTCCACCGCAAGGAGATGGAGTCCTCCTGGCCTGGAGATAGTTGCCCATGGAGACGGCCGAGGCTAGTGCAATGAACTCTTGTAGCTGGGGTGGGGTCGAAAGGCGGACGACAGATCTGATCCAGTTTTCGTCCTGAAGTTACTTCATCACAGTGCGTTGTCTTCTTGTGGCGATCTTGAAGAGACCCAACATAAGTCATCGCAGAGGTCCACGACCGGTCCAGTCGTCGTGCCAGAACAGAGCTTTACCACCTTTGCCCAAGGAGATGACCGTGGAAGCTCGGAAAAGTGCCATGTCAGAGTGGTCGCAAGGGATGGCAGAGCCCACCCATTGGTGGCCAGGGTCGTGCCACGTAAGCCAAGGCCATCGGAGTCAAAGTGCCCTTCCAAAGCGCTCAAGGTCGGTGATACCCAGCCCGCCCAGGGCCTTAGGCCGACAGACAGTCTTCCAGTTGAACAGTGAGTGGCCACCTGACGCGTTCTCGTAGTCGTCACCGCACCAGATGAAGTTGCGAGTAATCTTGCTGAGTTTCTGGTTGGCCCAAGCGAGGAGCGGTAAAGCCGTGAGGTGGCGAGTTGCAATTACGCATAGCACTGACTTCGCAGGGATACCCTGCCAGGCCGCATGAGGTTTTCCCCCTTCCAACCTGGCAGCCTACCCACAACCTTGTCGCAGATCAACCCTCTTGAGACGTTTGGTATGCAGAGGGAGGCTGAGGTACTTTATAGGATAGGAGGAAATCTTTGCCAGAAATCCTAGAAGGATGGCGGGTAGATCAATGTCCTGGCAGCGGATAGGAACACTTCCGTTTTGCTGTCGTTGGTGATGAGGCCCGAGGCCTCCCGGAAGCAGGATAGAATCTTGGCGATGGCGTCAATCTCCTCTTTGACAGGATTGGCGAAGATGTCTGCGTCGTCCGTGTAGAGGGATACCCTGCATGAAGCCGAACGCGACTTGATGGGCTTGAGAATCTTGGCCTGGGCAGCCGCCCGAAGCATGAGCTGCAACGGGTCGATGGCAAGAATGAAGAGCATAGGCGAAAGGGGGGCACCTTGGTGAAGACTCTTGGCATGCATGAATGGGGATCCTAGTTCTCCGTTGAGTAACACCCTTGATGAGGAGGACGCGAGGGACAAGCAGATCCTGTCCCGCCAGCGTTGACCAAAGCCTAGATTTTGAAGCACTTCGAGAAGGTAGGCCCAACCCACCGAGTCAAAGGACTTGGAGATGTCGAGTTGAGGAAGAGGCCAGGCGTAGAGGAGTGGTGAAGTTACTTTATCAAGTTTTGTACGTGAAGGAAGTTTCATGGATACAACGTTTCTGGACGAAGACACTTTGGCACTTGGAGACCAATGTTGGAAGAAGCGGAGCAAGGCGGTTAGCCAACATCTTTAAAAAGATCTTGGAGATACTATGGATCAAACTGATTGGGAGGTAGTCGCTAATCGAAGAAGCGTCTGCCTTTTTTGGAAGGAGAATAATGCTGGCCGAGTTGATGAGACCTGCGCAGTCTCCATGTAGATTTGCCATTTGTTGCACAGCAGCCACAACGTCAACTCTGATGATCTCCCAGCATGATTTCAAGAAGGCACCAATGAAACCATCCGGCCTAGGGGCCCTCACCGAGGGCAGGGAGAAAGTTGCCTCCTTTATCTTGGCCTTATCGAAGGAGACATCTAGAGCAGAAAGGTCCTGGTGTTGCATACCGATGGTCTCCCGGGCGATGGTCTTGGTGTGTACATCACGCGATCCAAGGTTGGCCTTGAAGTGGTCAAGGAGAGCCTTCTCCTTGTCTTGTTTCATAATAGCCAGGCCAGAGACGGTGCCAATCGTCTGAATGAAGTTCTTCCGCCTACGAGCATTTGCACGGGCATGGAAAAATTTGGTGGTGGCGTCCCCAAGTCGGATCCAATTTAGCCGTGCGCGCTGTCGCAACTTGATTTTCTGGATGTCAAGTAGTCGAAGGTACGAAGCCTTTAGCTGCGTCCGCAAGTCCTGCTCATGGTCAGAGAGAGGGCGAACTTCTTCGGCGACGTCAAGACGCGAGATGATCTCCTTGGCCACCGTGATCTGGTTGTTGAGCACGCCGACCTTCTCCTGTTGCCACTTCTATAGAGCTTAATGTGAATAGTGCAGATCGCATCTCTAGCCTTGACAGGCTTGCACCAAGCCTGGGTGACGACATCGTGGAAGCCAGGGAGATGCGGCCAAAATTCCTCGAATTCGAATGAAGGCTTTTGAGGGGCGTTCGAGCACCCCTGAAGGAAGAGCGGGGTATGGTCGGAGCAGGCTGTGGTGATAGCCTGGAGGTGGGCATTAGGGAAGAGCATGTCCCAGTCATCGGAGTGGAAAACATGTTCGATCTTGGTGAGGACCTGGTTTGCCTGCGCATTTGACCATGTGAACCGGCATCCACACATGCGGATCTCCTTAAGCTGCAAGAAATCCAGAGCCCCACGAATTTCCCGATCAGGCGGCGGTTGATGTTGGCATTGCTCTTGTCCGCCGCTTTGGTGATCAGGTTGAAATCGCCCAAAAGGAGCCACTTGCTTATAGCCATGGTCTTTAGGGACCTCAGTTCCTCTATGAAGGCCAGCTTATCTTTTTCGCCCTATGGTCCATAGACACAAGAGATCATCCATGTGTGACGCTCGTTAAGAATGGTGATAGTAGCAGAGAAAGACCCCATAGTTGCATAGTAATCTGATAAGGCGAAGAATTGGTCAGAGCCAGCCAGAATCATGCCCTCGCGGGTACCGGAAGCAGGCAAGACGTGGTAGTTGCAACAAAACTTGGACCGAGCTTGTCACGAATGATACCGTCATTGACAAGGTGTAGTTTTGTCTCCTGGAGATAGACGCCGGTGGCATGTGAGTCGCGGACGGCGTCACGACGTGCTCGTGAGTTGAGGACTCGAATGTTCCAGCAAATTACGTTGACGTTAGATTGTGCCATTGGGAAAACTCAAAAAGGACACGGTTGTGGTAGGTGGCCGATGCAGAAGAGACGAGTAGAGGCGAAGGAGGGAGAATGAAGCATACATAGTCTTACAAAAATTCGGATAGCCAACATTCGGTCAAGGTATTGATTGCCCATGTGTCAACCGCCCCCTCCATTGAGAAATATAATATGTTCTAATTTTTTTCTAAATCAAATGTATAGACACATTTCAGTTTTAATGTGTTTGTTTACTCATTTCTGTTTATATGTAATTATATTCAAATATCCCCATTCATCTTCCTCCTCTCTGCCTCTAGCCCGTTCCTCTAGATCCCATCTAGAGCGAGGCGAGGTGAGGCGAACCTGAAGCCTCCAGCCTTCAAGTTCCCTATCTACGTTCACACGGGCCCCGCGTCGTCCCACCATGGGCGACTCAGGCGGCGGTAGCGATCTTGTCCCCCTATCTCCTCACCACCTTTCCCCAACCTCATCATCGGACGGGGCCTCCGGGGCAAAGCCCCGCACGGTGCCCGGTGATGGGGCACTGTTCTTTGCGCCTTGGGAGGACTGATGCGGGGCGATCTCACCTGAGGGTGGAGTCGGGCGAGCGCGGGGATCTACGACGCAACAGAGGCATTTAACCGCATACCCTGAGATAGCAACCAGGCCGAAGACATACTCGCCAGAATGGGCGCAAAGTGAGAAGAAGTCCCTGAAAATACCTTCCTCAAACGGCTCTTTAAACCATCCGTAATCTGGCAGGACAACAAAGGAGCATCGGAATCAAGCAACATTGGGCAACACGCCTTGCCTGATGATGACGAAGGAGACAGTGTAATGGGCGGCTCGGCTATCTAGGAAACAACCTCGCACACGAAGTCATGGCAGTCATCGCACCATGGACAGAGCCACTCCTTGCATACCTTCTCCATAAAGAGCTCCCCGATGACCAAACTAGCGCACGACGGATCGTATGGCAATACAAAGCCTAAAAGGTTCATGAAGGAGAACTCTATAAGATGAGCACCATGGGCGTCCTCAAGCGATGTATATCCTAAGAGGAAGGAAGTAAATTACTTCAAGAGATATACTCCAACATCAGCAGGCGTCATCCCGCTGCTCGGACCTTGGTCAGCAAGGCCTTCCGAGTTGGTTTCTACTGGCCAACTGCGGGCGTCGATGCCTCAGCATTAGTACAATGTTGCCCGAGCTGTCAAGTATTCACCAAACAAAGCCACATGCCTCCCGCGGTTCTCCGCACTATCCCCATCACCTGGCCTTTTGCAGTCTAGATATGGTTGGACCACTCAAGGGCGGATCAAGAAAAATAAATACTTGATGGTCATGGTTGATAAATTCACTAAGTGGATTAAAGCAAGGCCAGTCACCTCAAGTGGCGGTACCCATGTACTTGAGTTCATCTCAAGGGTAGTACACTGGTATGGTATCCCACACAGTCTGACTAAAGATAACGGGTTAAATTTCACGGCCAAATCGGTCAAAGATTGGTGCGCAAAATGGGCATTAAGCTTGATTACACGTCTGTATAGCACCGGCAGTCAAATGGGCAAGTGGAAGAGGGTGAGGGTTTCCTGCGAATACTAAAAATGGTCAGGACCTGAGAGAGTACCTTAAAACACATACATTGACGGATGCAGAAGTTACCCACTGACGGAGGGGGCACATTCCCCTATCCCCATGACCTTGCCCTGTGCCTCTTGCACCTCCCACGAGGACCCCCCTTGTATAGTCGCTTCTCCCCTTTGACATTTGGAACACCGTCCCTTTGGGGGAGGAGTCAGGCGGCTAGGGGATGGAGGACGAGCAGCTCATTCTCTATTAGGCGAAGGGGGTGTTACCGATGAAGCTAGCCTCGTCCGACTAATGTCGTGGGCAATGGACACCCTTGAGCCATCAAGGCTCTCCAAGAAAAATTTCCGCCCTTCACAGATGAGGGATGGATCCTCATCTTCGTTAAAGAGAGGATCCTCGGCTCGGTGGTGCGACTCTGGCAAGGGTGTCGGGCTGCTTATGACCTCAACCCAACGCCTCCATCTCTGTTCAAAACCAGTGCATGGTAAGTTAGATTAATTATCAGATACTATGGATAGACGACGGAAGAAACTCACTATGTCGGCAGGATTGTAGCAGGGACAACTCGTCCTGAAATCGCCACTTGGCAAATTCTTCTGCCGTCCCCTGATAAATACTAACCATAGCCGATCTGAAGTCTGCTTGGCCAAAAAAGGCCTCCCAAATTGTCCGTGGGGGTCCCATTTAACTCACACAATAGGCGAGGACGTTGCCGAAGTGGTTGGACTCTTCGGATCATATTTGTGGACATTATGTCTATTATAGTAAGGCTGGTGATTGTCAATTGCTTCACCCAAGCGGCCAACATGGTAACCTCAACACTTTCCTCTTGAGAGGGGCCCTGCGGCCTCCAGCTATAACGCTTCCTCGGGGGCTCCGTGAAGAACGAAGGGAGTATGGTCCGGACTGGGTCGAGGAGAGGAACATCATCTACGTAGAACCACTCGATTGACCAGACGTTGGTGTACTCCCGAGCTGTGCCTGATGGATACCTGGTCCCCTCGATTCAGTAGACTTTGGTTGCCCCGACCACCTACAGCTTCTCACCTGAAGCACAAGGCATCTTGCAAAGGTCCTCACATCCGAGGTGCATCTCGCAAAGGGAAACGAACCCCGCGATGTGCAAAATAGAATTGGGGTGAAGTGGTGACGCTGCAATCCATAGAACTCTAACAAGATCTGAAGAAAGGGGTGAATAGGAAACCCTAAGACACGATATAGGAAGGAAATGAAGCATACCATTTCACCCGCTTGAGGAGAGGGGTGATTCTATGCATGCACGTGCCCATTCACGGATGTCTAGCCGGGGCGGGTCGCTGTCAAACCTGAATCTGGCAAGTATACTTGTTTGGCCAAGCACTCCAGTTGAAGGCACGAGACGATGCAAAAGCCCCAGTCGTCTCTAACGGAACCGGGGGGGCACCTTGAAGAACCAGTGTCGCTCGCAATAAAGAACCCTCGAGGTTGGACTTGGGAGAAGGGGAGCGCTTGCGCAATTTTGGAAGGAATCGGGGTGCGCAATAAATTCGCGCGCCCAGCTTGCCAATAAAAATGGGGAAAAGGCCGATGCTTCGACGTTTTGTCATAAAGCATCCCGGTTCCCCATAAGAGGTGGGTGCGAAGATCAGTAATTTTATGCCACGTGTGATGAGTTTGGGCCCGTCGGGCATAATCGCTAACTTATCGGAAGACTTTCTGAAATCGACCTAGAGGAATCAAGGGAACTCGCCTATCGAGCCGAAGACTATGGGAGCCAAAGTGCAGAACCACCGTCCTCAGAATTGAAGACCATTTCAGGGGATACTAATGGTGTCCTAGAATAGGGGGGGCTCTAGCCTAGTCGGCCTAGGCTCCTCTGATTGGGCCGATGGGCCCTCTTCCTTCTCAAGATAGACTCCGGAAGCCACACGATGGGACGTGATCAGGACTGCCTCTACGGAAGGCTTGACATATACTCCAAGACTACTCCTACCTCCTCTATGCCAAGATACCAACTTTTGTAACCCTAGATGCTCTACCTGGCATATATATAGTCCATAGGGTTTAGCCCATAGCGGGAGATCATCACAATAATAGTCACCTAGCCCTAGAGTTAGAACACATCTTACGATTTCGAGATAAATAAACTCTATAGTCGATACTTCTCCATCAATATAAACAACAGCAGGATGTAGGGTATTACCTCCATCAAGAGGGCCCAAACCTGGGTAAACAACGTCTGCTTGCATTGCTCGTGTTACCATCTGTCTGAGATCCACAACTTGAGAGCCCCTACCCCGGGGTCTGCCGGTTTTCACACCCACATCAGCCGTCACACGTGACAATGGAGGTTTCATCACTCACAGCCATAGCCACGAGCACAACCATAGGCAAAAGGAGCGACCACAGATGGCAGCCATCACACAGGAGGATGCTGAATGGAGCGGAAGAAAGAGTAAGCATGAGAGCAGGCCAAGGCACACGCCTCGCTCCAAAGAGGCCATTATGAGAGGCCCCTACAAGTACCACATCCATGGCACTTACAAGACATTGCATTAAACATGCACATGCCACCTCAACGAGCAGCTCACCAAGTAGAAAAATGCCTGAGACAGAAGCAACTCAGGCGACGAGGGCCTCCGCGAGCACACAACCCCCTCGCAAAACTCAAGAGGCCACATAATGGAGAAGACCGATCTTTCGTGGCCCAGACTCAAATAGAGAGCTCAAAAGTAAATCATGTGGGAGGTTTACGCACTCGTTCCTGGGGTCCCCCAATTCCTATCTTGGTCGAATCACACCATTTTCTTTACGCTCGACAACAACGCTGATTACATACCCAACCTAGAGGAAAATGCACTCGTTGTCGACCCCATCATCGGAGGCTGTCAACTATCAAAGGTACTAATGGTGGGGGATCCCATAACCGGCATGCGGCGTTCACCAACACACTTCCACGACATAGTACGAGGGAAGAACGTCGAGCCACTCGGCCAAGTCATGTTGGAGGTCATCTTCAGCATAGAGGAAAACTTCCACACCAAAAACCTATGCTTCATGTTGGTGTCGTTCCAAGAAGGATATCACACCTTGCTAGGACGGCCTGCATTCTCCAAATTCATGGATATCCAATGCTACACCTACATCAAGCTCAAAATTCCCGGTTCAGCGGGGTCATCACCGTATTCGGAGACACCAGAAACACACACGTTGCAGAGGTCACCCACCTGGAACAAGAAGAGTCCGACCTCCCAGAAGAGGAACACGATTGCACATAAGTATCTTGTAGGCACTTCAAGAAACATAAGGACGGCGTCTCAACGGTGATTTCCCATGAGCTGCATGTGGACCGCTAGTGCTCCAATTGGCATGAAGGCGGAGCGCAGGGCTAAGAGGCCGGAAGCCATGCCAAGAACACACTCAGAGGACATTCCAACCAGCAGCAAAAGCAGGCTATGCCAAACTTTCTCTCCCAATTTTTTACGTCCAGCATATTACATTTGTTTTGCAAACAAATTATCAATAAAAAAACAATGCTTTTAATACCCTCTGACTTGTTATATGAAGCATTGATGCGATTGGGCTATAAATTCAACCTAGTGCCTTAATCAAATAAACTCTTTATACACGCTCTATGGTACTACAAATCACCTCATATTAATCGTGCCATGTTAAGATTCAAGGGGAGTCGAAGCGATCCTCCTACGAGATGGGTTCGGGGGATGCATCGTGTTTTGTACCACCCCGACCCCCTAGGAGTTGTGTTGAACAACTACTCAATATTCCTTGAGGAATGTATCACAGTACATCCACACCCGAAGAACCCTAACAAGGAGGTCTCCCGTGTGGTTAGGCTTAAGGCCACCCTTTTTCTCTTTCACCTTGAGTTACGCAACATTCATATCCTAACCATCTAGAAATCCTACCCTAGACCAAAGGCTTGTAGAAATTTATGATCGTTCTGTGATTTCTGAGCTCAAATAGGGGCCTCTCGCAAACATGTTGACACCTACGGTGCAACGGGGACACATTTATCGACAGCCGACCTGAATGTTGTCCAACACAGAAAAGAGTCCCACATAATAAACACACAACATGTCTATCAAAATACATATACTAACAATTATGAGGTTTCATATGTTGGAGGACAACAAACCACCCTAGTTAGCGGCATCGCTTAATTATTTCCAGCTTGCAAGCATTTGCCGTGGACTCAGCCTCCGCACCATACTCGATAGAGGAGGGATCAGGAATAGGACGTCAGGGCAACCGTGGATGATCTAACCAATGGGTACATCTGACAGATGTGACAACACGCCTGTCAACACCCTCATGGCACTCTTGTATGATGCAGAGTACTGCCTAGCAACTAGGAAGGAGCCCGCGTAAGCAGCTTGACCACGCCATCCAAGGTGTCGTCTAGGTTCCCACAGGCCATGCCAAGGACGGCATGCATCCGTTGGGTGAGGTTGGCAACTTGTTGTAGCCGCATCATTGCGTCCTTGTGGACGACATCCAGAAGCGTCACTGCAATAAGTAAACAGAATCAAGACAATGCAACAACCTCGATGGGATTACCTTGACAAATAGCACCTCATGCGCACTAGAAGCGTTCAACACCTAGGCACTGGAGAGGTGCTGCACACTAGCCTCTTTCTGCTTTACATTTGCCGCTTGCGTCTACAACTCCTCCTTGCCCACAAGGGAGCTCTCTAGCTTGGCTAACTTTTGCTGATACTCCACGAGCTCGCCATAGGCAACATCCACAAAGGTCTAGAGCTTGTTTTGCAATCCCTATGACTAATGCAGTTTCTGCAATAGGGCCTCGACCTCCTTTGCAGTTGAAAATAATACAGGCAATGAAAGGCATCAATTGACACCAAAGTTGGCACGAAGCACATCAAACCATGGCAAGTAAGATATCTTACAGATAGATCTAGAGGTCAGCGTTGAGAGGTGGGCAACCTCGCACAACTAGACTTCCAATGGCCACCGGAGGTCAAAGACCTCATCGTCCAAGTTGTCCACCCTCTGTAGAAAAGATTTGACCTTATATATGAATAACGACTCGACGCTAGTCTGTGACGGACGTGACACCCAGCCACATGGGCTACCACCTATACTATACCACTCATCGCACGGAGGTCTCACCTGAGAGCTGGCCTTAGCAAGGCTGCCAAGCCTGTCCAGCTGGGCTGTCAGCACATCCTTCATGCCAGCCACTACGGCAGCGGATGTTACGGTGGCCGAGTGGGGTGGAAGAAATGGCGGATAGGATCTCGTCGGCCTATCCCATCTCCCCCCCCCCCCCACAATAGGGCACAACCTCTAGGAGACAATATCATCAAAGCCCCGCACCATGCGAAGGGTGGCCAGAGGCTCCGACAAAGGGCCAGCGATGGCATCCATGGCTATAGGATAAGCACAAAGCGACACGGTTAAAAAGAGCTCGGGGAAAATAGAAGTTACGGAAACTCCTACCAGTGATAAGGGAGGCAAATTCCTCCGATGTGACCTGGTGGTCACTGTGTGACTCCAACACATCGGCCCCTACTTGTATGATGGAGGAGGGAAAAGCCTCGGAGGTCGCGAGATTACTACAAAAAAACACCATGGTTAGAGCTTCGCAGGTCACCCCTACATCACTAACACTTCAAAATCAACGAAAGCGCATCGAGCGAGCTTCGCAAGCTTTGCCTCTTGGGTGTCGGCATTGCCAGCGGCGCCTTCACTGAGCATCGGGCTCCAGATACCCTTGAGTCCAGCACAACCAGGGCACCCTTGGCGTAGATGTAAGAGGACCACCCTGGGATTTGCCAGCTCGACAACCCCCTCAAATAGGGCATGGATGGGCGGGATCCCGTGGTCCGTTGTCATGGGGCCCTCGTACCTTCATGTGAGGGGGGAGATGGATTGACCTCTCTCGTAGAGACACCATCGTTCGCCTCACCGTCGGCTGGAGAAGCAACATTTTTGCCCTTCCCGGGAGGAGGGAGGCGCTCCCGCCACATGCAGTGGAGCCTGCATCTCCAGGCTCAGAGCTTGGCCCAGTAGTGAGGACTCTAACTGCAGGGCGGCAAAGCCTGCGAACTCCTACAAACAACAAGAACAAAGGAGGTCGCGAACATAGGTAGGCCTCCCCCATCCTTCAAAAGGGAGGCTACAAAAATCACATCTCCTGGAGGGGCCTCACGGTAGAGGGACTCCATCGCGACCTTCAGAGGGATCTTCTAGGACTCTAGTCCTGTCAAAAGAGCCCGCCGAGGGTAGCAGACCTCTTTCTCTTCAAGAACGTCGGGCGAGCTACAAGAAGGGTTAGACTGGTCGCGATAGTCGCTCATAAGCATGTTGTGGCCCCTCAAGAAAATCATGTGATGCTCCACCCAGGCCCACACGTGACTTGAATGTCCGTGAAGCCTTCATACTTGAGACGTGTGGTGGCCTTCATAGGCAAATCAGTGCTCTCAAAGATGTCATCTAGATACTCCTAGGAATTCGGGCGTTCCGAGCGATCACCATAGAAGGACGCCAAGTCGGCCTCAACCCCGAACACGTAAAACCACATCTTCTGCCTTGATCCCATCGACTTTGGGAGGGAAATAAGGAATAAGGGTAAGTTAGGCCGCAATTGGAGGCTAACCGCTCCGATGTTGCGAATAACGTTGTCGTCCACCTACCCCTTGATGCTAAAAAACGTTGAAAGAGTTCGAAATGGGGGGATCCCCAAGGAAACACTCGCGGAACATTATGAAGTTCACGACGCGTAGGATACTGGTGGGGTTGACGTGGTGTAGTTGAATGTCAAAGAAAAAAGCCCTCGCACAAAAGGATGCAAGGGGAAGTCGAGACCACGAATGAAAAAATCAATATGAAGCACATGCACACCTGGTGGTAGCTCTAGAAAGCCCTGCATAGATAAAGGAATTTGGCACTGGAGATTGGAAGGGAAGGAACCCTCGGCCACCAACCTCTGGACATCTCCATTAGAGATGGTGGAGCGAGTCCATCGACTGACAAAGACACCGACATTGGGTTGTGGCTCGACGACGTCGCCGGAAACCTCCGCTTTTCGTTTCTTCTCCGCGTCCTTGGTCGCTTGCATGCTATAGGGACCAAGTGAAAAGCTAGGTTGGCCCATTACTCGCCGCTTAGGGGAAGAAACGACGGGACCAAAGACAACAAGTGTCGCAATTATGGCGGTCGAATGGGATGGAATAGAGAAAATAAAGGCGCAAAGGAAGAAGCGGAGTCAGAATGAAATCACACTCCTCCTCCTTGCCACTCTTATGACCCACTACGTGCAGGCCAAAAATTAAGGCGTCTCTGTGTGCCGTGTGCCCCATTTTCTTTTGGGCGGTTACCACTCGTGTCTCATGGGTGCAGTCATCTAGGAAGGCTTACCATAATGAACCAAGGTCCGGCTGGCCTCTTGCTCCGCACTGCCAAGACAATTCATGGAAGCATCTCTTCAAAAAAAAAAGATTGTGTGGTGGCCCCACGTCAAAACCAGAGATGTGGAGGTTCGTAGTCATAACGACAAAGTTGACAGAACGGCGAGAAGATCAAGACGGAGATCCCGAGGATGGGCGTCCAAGACTCTGCACAAGAAAGAGGGCGACGGCCTTTCGACATGGCTCCCGGAGAACAAGGAAAAGTAAGAACCCACTGGAGGTCTCGTGAGCATCTATTGCGACCTTTGCCAAGATTGGGGGCTACTGACAGGGTCTTGTACCCGTGGCGTGGCTCATGACAAGGAGCCTGACCTCACACAAGACATGGGGCCCACCAAGCCTAGAGCAAGAAGGAAATCCTAGGAGGCCAGAGCCTCTATATGGTCTCCAAGGAAAAGAGGACGACAACGCCCTAGATCGCATATACTATGTAAACCCTAGACCTATCTTGTCTATATAAAAGGAGGTTTAGGGCACCCATGATAATCTATCCATAGATAGGAAATCTCTTGGTAGCAATCTCATCCACCATTGTAACCTCTCACACGAGGTATGCCTCCACTATGAATCATCAAAACCAGCAGGACGTAAGGTATTACTCTCCGGAGGCCCAAACCTGGATAACCCCTCGTGTGACCTCTCATCCATGACTTTCTTATGTAGTTGGAACCCTACTGAGGGATCTGACAGTATTTCGCTCTGTCAATAATCTTTAGAAGTACACTTCTGACTTTGCTAACATATCAACTTCCCCAATCACTGATCAAATATCTTCAATGGAAAGGCCAGTACTTCCTGCCCCCTTAGAATTTACTTTGATTCATGTAGAAAGGAAAAATGAGGCGTAAAACATACATCCTCCCATGTTCTCTGGATCATGACATCTAGGCAGAAAAACCAAAAAAAACACTCAGCATCCACACGTGTTGTTGAGCATTAATGGCAGGTTGTTTTGTTGTTTGATTAGTTGCAGATGTTAGTGAGATAATCCATCCTAAGTGTGGTTGATATTGTTTTCACAATTCAGGATTGCGGGATAGGTGGGCAATGTCGTCAGGGGGAGGGTCGCGAGGAGCAACACAAGGCTACTCAGTGTATTTTTGTGTAGTATGTTTGAGAGATGTTGGGCAAAGTTTTGTTTAAAGTCTTGTGATTTGATTCTGGGTGCGGTTGTATTATGGTCTACGTTACTTATACATGTGATATTCTTCTATGACATTGTGTGTTGGAAGGTAGTTAGCTCTAGAAAATCAATACTTGGATTGTTTGATTGCCCTATTCACGTTAAGATCTTTCTTTGTGATGTACATGTGGTAATGAATAGATCCAAGTTTGATTTCTCACAAAATTTACTTCTATTAGTTAACCGTCCGTGCATTGCCACCGAATAACAAATTAAAACATATAAAAATTGACTAAAAATGATTGTACTTCACAATGTTTGTGTCGGTGACGATTTTTTTTAGAAAAGGAGGTTGACCCTCGGCCCCTAGCCATCTTTATTAATTATTCCTCTAAGGTCTGACAAGAACATACACCAAGCCATCCGAAGCCTCCACTCACACCTATAAACTTGATAATGTGGAGTGCTCTCATTCCCCATATCTATAACCGATGTTGTCGCCGATCCATCCATATAACGTATCGGAACGTACAACCGGTGCAGCAGACCTAAAGCGTACACCTCATGCACACGTTTTAGAAGCCGCCATCATCATCGAACCGTTGTCCCATCTTCAAGAGAGAAATCTGCATCATCCTTGTCAGTCCGGCCATCCGTCGACGCCACCACGGCGCCCAACGACTCCACCGCCCTGCGTTCGTCCATCCCGACGCGGAGACTATGGAAGATCTGTCGTGCGTAGCACCTGCCAACCAGGCATGACACAACGTAGCACCTATCGGCCAGGCATGACTTGACATCTCCACCGAAGCTCCGTTCAAGACGAAGTCGCTCCGCCTCTTGCCTCTGTCTTCTAGCGCTCCTCCACAAACGATGCTCCCAAGAGAGAAACGACACCGTAGTGCCGCCATCGTCCGATCTGGAACACCAGATCCTAGGGTTTCCCCCGGAGCAACACGAGTGGGTCGACAGAAGTTACACGATGATGCCTTCATCAAGGTAACGGCGCAGAACGCCGCCATCGCCTGCCGTCAGCTCGATTTTCGTCGGCAACTCTATCTCCCCAACTCGCAGCCGGGACTAGATGACGGATCTCGAGATCCGACCACCCAGCCTCTGGCCGGCCACCTCCGACGAAGAAGATGACCGCCGCCGCCTGACCGGTCACAGCACCACCACGATGCCTAGGCCGGCGCCGCCAGGCCCATCATGCCCGCCTGAAGCCGACCTCCAGATCTGCTAGCCCGCCGAAACCCATCTGGGCATGGCAAGGGCCGCAATCTGGCCCGCCGCCATAGGTGCTCCTTAGCCACGGATAGGACGCCTGTGCAGTCGCCGTCGACGCACTCGCCGCCGGTCACCTGCTGCGCCTTGCCACCGATGAACCACCGACCCATGAGCCGCCACCGCCAGGAGGACACCACCACCGCGCGAGGGGGAGAGCCCTGCCGCCACCATCACTAGCCAGGCTACGCCGGCGCGGCCTCAGGCGGCGGCAGGAGGGAGGAGAGGAGCGAGGGCGCCTGGGGTCGGCGGCGGAGAATCGCCCCCCGTGTCGCCTAGGGTTGGCGACGCGGGAGCGGGGTCGGGGGGATGGGAGATGAGAGATCGTCTAGGGTCGGTGACGATGATGGAGCGATTGTTCCCATTCTCCTTATTGTTGCGGACCATCCACGCATAATGATGGTGAACTCATGTTTATTTTTCCCTCTTTGGCCCTCTCCTTGGTGTTCTCCAGCCTGACTCGTGGCTCGCATGGCTGTCATCTTTGTTGGTCACCCCAATCACTCGTGCCACCTTAAATCGTTAATCCTTCTACTCTTTTTTGAGGCGTTTTTTTGTGTTGCATTTCCTGACGGTTTTTAATATTTGAGTTTGACTTACAAAGTTATATATCATCTTAAAAGGAACACTAAGAACTTCAGTACCAAAAACTGCCATTGCATTATTTCTTAAATGCATAAGTCTTTGTCAAAAGAATAAATATAGTCACCCAAGTGTACGAATCGTACATGTTCTCACAACTCAAACGTCATAATTGAAAGGAAACTGATAAAGATTATACCTTTTCCTAACAAGAATATGCAATCTTAGAAAATTGGCCCCTTTGAAGAAGTAAACCACATTGACTTATTTGGAACTGCTAAATCTAGAATGTTTGTTTCTGTACATTTTACAATCAGTTTTTTTGGTCTTTGTTTGTGATTTCCCCCCCAAATTTTGTGGACTTCTCTTCAATTTTTTATCTTCCTAATTTCAAATTAGTGAACTGTTTTTGGATTCTTGAACTTTCTAAAAAATCAAATTAGTGAAGTTGTTACCAAATTCCTTGAACCTTTCCAAATTTTTATTTAAAAAAATCGTCACTTATTTTTATTTTTACAATATTTTTTTCAAATTCATGGCTTTGTTTTCAATTTTCGCAAACATTTTCCAGTTCTTGTGAACTTTTATATTCATGTTTTTTCCAAATTTTCAATTTCTAGATTCATAATAATTTTCAAAGTCAACGGTCCATTTTTTCACCAGTCAATTGGTCAAACATTTTTCAGGCAAATCAAATGGTTAATCACGAGCTAGAGAAGGCTGGGTATTGGGCCGAGCTAGAGCGAGCAGGGAGTGAGCGCTATTTTGTTTCCTCCCCCTACAAGCACTAATAGCAAGGGACCTCCTATTTGACGCATAATTCGTAGGAAAACCGAAATCACTAATTGAAAAGTATTTGTTTTAAAGGTTACTTCCACCTCCTGAGGTTACAACAAGTGGTGCACTGCATGTGTGTCATTTGTCATAACTTGAGAGTTTTTCTTTTTTCGTAGATCTTTTATTTCAAAACGTTTTATCTCTTAAACCGTGTGTTCAAACATCGAATCATTTTCACGGTTGGATTCCTCGTATCGAGATCTTCAAAACTAGATCCCATGTTGATAGGTTTGACGACAAAAAATTCACGAAAAAAATCGGATGAAAAAACAGTGCCTCTCATGGGAGCATATTAGTGCCTCTTGCGGAAAAAAACAGTGCCTCTCAAGAAAGAAAAAAAACGTTTTTTTTTGTTTTCAAGAGGCATGGTTGTGCCTCTCACAGAAGCAAATATGTGCCTCTCGCGGAAGCAAATCCGTACCCGTTGAGGAACGGAAAAAAAGAAAACACGTTTTTTTTCGTTTCTGAGAGGCATGACCGTGCTTCTCGTGAAACAAATTTGTGTTTCTCGCGAAAAGCAAAACCGTTCTCTCGAAGAAGAATAAAAAAACAAAACATGTTTTTCCATTTCCGAAAGGCACGACGATGCTTCTCGCGGAAGCAAAACCATGCCTCTCGATGAACGAAAAAAAAAGAAACATGTTTTTTATCGCAAAAAAACATTTTTTTTGTCCAAAGGCAAACTAGTGTTCAAATAATTCAGGATTTCAAAATTTTCTGATCTTAAAACATATTGTGAATTTAGAGACAAATATACAAATTTCATAAATGTATATGAATTCAAAAAATATTCATGATACTTAAATATGTTAACAAATATAGGAATGTTTGGAACTCAAAAAATATTCATGATTTTGAAACAATGTTCGCATATTCAAAATAGTGTTCATGATTCTACACAAATATTTGGGAAATCAAAATTGTTCGTGACTTTGAACAAGTTCATGAATTCAAAAAAATATAAGTTCATGAATTAAAAAAAATACGAACAAATGTTTGCACATTCTAGAAAATGTGCCTAATTTTATTTTAATGTTCCAACAATTCACAATAATGTTCGCGACTTAAAAAATTATTCCCAATTTCCAAAAGAAAATCATATTTTCAAAAACTATTTCTGGATTAAAAAAATCATATTTTCAAAAAATATTTGTGGATTAAAAAAATCATGAATTCTAAAAATATTCACGTATTTTAAAAAATATCCATCTAAAAATGTTTTGAACTTGGAAAACTATTCCCAAATTTTAAGATATTCTCCAATTGACAAAAAATGTTCATGAGTTTCAAGAACAAATCACAATTTCCAAAAATGTTTGTCAAATATTAAAATGTTTGTCAATTTCAAAACTTGTCCCTAAATTTTCTAAAATGTTCATAAATTCATTAATATGTTCATGAATTTAAAAGGTAATCACAATTTCAAAAAATCTTCCCAAATTTGTAACGTGCATTCAAATATGTTGATGATTTAAGATAATTTTACCAAATTTGTAAAATATGTCATGGAACTTGAGAAATGTTCATGACTTAAAAAATATGTTCATGAATTCAAAAAACGTTCAAAATTTTCTAGCATAAGTTTGAAAAATCTTGAATTATTTAGAAAATTGCACGAATATGTATTTTCTTCTTGAATTTAAATATTATTGACTATTTAAAAAAACATTAATAGAGGCAAATGTGTCTCGTATTTCGATGAGATGGTGGCTATCATTTTTTGTGGAGTAGACTTTAAAGATCCGATTACGAACGTGCGAAGACTAAGGATGACAATTTTATCCATGAATCTAGATATCTAAGAATACCCGACCCAGTTGGGCAAATGTATGGAGCGTATTCGTGTCAATGGATCCATGGATCTGAATACCCGCAAATACGGGGTTGGACACGGTTATGAGTTCTTACCCATGGATATCCACTAGATACCTGCATCACAGATGGGTCATATGACAGTGACACTGGGCTAATCAAATGTTCTAACCAAATCGCTCTCGGTCACAAAAAGTCAAAGCCCGGCCATGTTCGCTAATCCCCCGCAACATTATTAAACCTAATCTAATCCGGATGCCCCTACCCTTGGGTCAACCCACATCCCCCCGAGGCTGACCCGAGTCCCTCACAGCGCGGCGGCGGCGCCACGGCGCTCTGCGCTTCATAGTCATCGCCGCCACCTCTCCCTGGCCGTCCATCCCATACCAGCGACCGCACTCTCGACCAGCCTGGCCGTCCAGCTCTCCCTGGCCAACATCGGCGGTCGAACTCACGACCAGCCTGGCCATCCACCTCTCCCTGTACATCTAAGGCCGGACTCGTCGACCAACCTCGGTGACCAGCACATCGACGACCGGTAGGCCCCGTCCCACCTCCCACTCCCTCTCTCCTTCCCCAATCGGCGACCGATCTCATCCTGAGCAAGATGCGTTTTTTGTTTGCCTGAGCAGGAGTCAACCTTCAGTGGAAGGGGGCAAGGGCAGCAATGGCGTCATCCGTGGAAAGGGCAGGGGAGGGAGTGTTATCATCCCGCGGAGGAGTCTTCGTGGTCGGCAACCAGCAGCGCAATATCCATGCATCGGCAAGCAGCAGGGTGTCGACGGCAGCACTATCATCACTGAAAATGGTCATTGCTACAGTTTTGCAACTCAGTGCTCTTCTTTCTTGTGATCTATGAGAGATTTTATATAAACTAACATAAACCGTGTTCTGTTGCAAGCAGTTCAGTCTGTTCTAATGATGAAGAAGTGATGGTAACTCCTTGTTCTCATCTCAATTTATGTTTTATACGTTTAAATAACAAGTGATGTGTGTGTGCACTATTTGTTTACGATATATACTTGTGAATGTGTGGTTGATGGTTGGACTTTGATTAGATGCCACGTTTTCATCCTTCATGCATGTGCATTCAGAAGTAACTTGTTTATTTGAATGCTTTGTTTTTTATGTCATGATGAAAATGAGTCCATCATTACCGAAGACTAATTTGGAGCCAAGTGTGCTCATGTGGACACGCGATTGGGTCTCCAAGTACGAGTGCACTTGCTGTTGGAACTACATTTGAATTTTTGAAATATGTTACGTACTTTATTTTTTCAACTTCGGTTGTGTTGTTTAATAAGATCTTACAACTTTGGTTGTGATGTAATAAGATTTTAAGACAAGAGTTTTATAGTGGGACAATTTGAGTTGACATTGTGTGTGTGGACAATGTTTGAACAATGAACTTGATGCCTACTTATGCTTGTATCTTTTGTTGTCGTTTGCAAATGAAAAATGATGAGTTAACTTCATCTTTGGGAAGGTGTCATGCTGATTTTTCTATGCCCATAGAGCTTCATGGGTATCTGGGTATCCAATGGGTTTGGGCATGGGCATAACTTGTGGCCATTGATACTTTGGTGGATGGGCAGAAGGTAGGAAGATGGGTCATGGGTTGGATTTGGACCAGCTCCACCCGCACCAAACCTGACCCATTGCCATCCCTAGCGAGGACGTCGCGCCTTAGCAATCGCTAAACCAACCACGAGAGGTTATTGACCACGCCGGAGCACGATGAACCTGACCATGAAGGTTTGTTTCCTGCACGCAAATGAAGAACAAACAAGAAACTGAAAGTACAATCTGGATATTGTGAATATAAAAGGAAAGTTTTATTGATGAAAGTGGGGTTCTGTGACGTCTTGGTCTGGTCGTGAAACACAAACAAAGAACGAGAAGTTGCAGCTATGGCAAATTTCTAATATAAACAAAACAAAAAAAGCTACTAGATTGATCTAAGGGGTTGTGGCCAAGGAGGTGGGAGGACGCCCCAAGGCAGCCTAAAACTAACCTAGGTCGTACAAGGCCCATGGGCTCAAGTGAAGGTGATGCAACACTTTTGGACTTGTATTTTGACTCGGTTTCCGTTGCAACGTCACATTATTTCGTCAATATCTCCACGCTCCGAACGAATTTGAAGGTGAATCCAATTAGGCTGAAAAGCATATGAAATCTACTTTCCAACAAAAAACGAATCATCCAAGTTGGAGTCCGGATGAAAAGCTTTTTTGCGTCTTGAGACACATATGTGTGTGCAGTCCTAATATGAGTGCAGAACGTGAGAGACTTGGACTCTATCTTTTCTTGAAACAAAATTGATGTGGGAGAACTTCTTGAACAATATCTAATCATTTTATTTGAAGTGATATGATCTCTTGAACAACACCTAATCATTTTCTCTTCCTTTGTCTTCACACGTGGTTCGTAAAAATGTTCACCAATTCTCCATTTAGGCATGAAACAAAAATAGGTGAAGTATTTATTGTTTTGGATAACATAAATCAATTATTGCATAATTATTATAAGAAATCACCTCATAAATATGCATGTATGCAATATTTTTGGTTGTATTCAAGGTAGAAGTGTCCTCATCATCCTCCCCTTCTTGAAAACAAAGTCATCCTCGGCGTTGCTTAATCTGAAATGTGGCGAACAAAAGAAAAAAGGTGTAGACATTATATATGTATATGTCATCCATTTTTATTGATTTCCGTTATGACAGATGTTACAGATATATACAAGGGCACTCATCAAATATCATGAAATATAAAAGCCAAAAGATTATCCCAAGAAGTAGAAAGCATGAAAATATTGCAACTCAATTTGCACATATAAGTGAAGTCCTTATTCATATCAAAAGATTGATAATGTTCATTATCAAAACCATCCCAACATTGGTAAATAAACTTGAATTATTTCAAATTTAGATTCTACAACATGCTTAAATAAGCAAACATGCAGCATGCATTTGACACAGAAACATCACCAAGATTGGAGGTCATATCAAAATGATTAACATTGGTAGAATTATTTTCAAACATATTTGATCCAAATTTGGTTTATTTCCTGATATGGTTCTTTCTCATCAACAATTAATTCAATTTGTGCACTCAAAATTGTTGATATTGTAGTTATTTGATCACATGACAAAGTCAAATCATGAACATAGTACTCTAAATAGGTGGTGTGATAAAATAATGGGTAACTCATGAGAGGGTACATTGGAATTGACAAGGCATTCATCATACTCATGTGGATGCGGAAGATTAGTACCTTCGTCCTTACCTCTTATGATCAACTCAGACGATGTAGGCACTCTCGATCGCGACGTGACACATGGTGAAGTTGATGTAGCCCTCGCAACAATTGATGTGGTTGTCATTGTACGCGTGATCATATGCATTTGGATCTCTTTGCACCTCTCATAACGGTTGATGTGGTGCCACGTCTCCCACGATCGAAGAAGCTCATGAACTGATAACTTCGAATCCTGTCATGACTAGTAGAAACAAGAAACGAAAATCCAAGAACATTGTTCCTATGAACTACTGGGATGTGGTGGTAAAACGCTCATAGTAACGAAAATATCAATGTCTTACAAATTCTTACCATGCAGCGGGTGGTGACCGGCAACCAATGGAGTCAATATCTCTGAAGATTGAGTAAAGTGATTACCAAGTGAACGTATGTTTACATGGTATAGAAATATTTGGAGCTTGGAAGGCTTGATATATGGTAGCAAAAGATTAGCAATAATAAATTTAGAGATGCAATGTTGAATAAACGCTCAACAGTGGTATTGTGCCGGTCCTAGGCTAGACCGTACTAGAGACACGAGCCTAAAACACTAATGAAGTCACGGCGTAGCACAAATAGCAGCAAAGGATGATATGAAGTAGCTCCGGATAGCAAGATATAAATGAAGATCGCAATGACAGTAAAGACGATGATGAGAAATAACCGCCAAGCAGGATATAACAAAATCTCTCTACAACTTTCCTCTCAAAAATATTATGCCAATTTCTTGATTTTTTTTCCAGGAATGCTACTGACTCAAGATTTCCAATGCAAAAAGGAATCACTCAATTCTGATTTTGTATGAGGAGTCAAACAATTCGGGAACGGACCTGAACAATACTGACAAACTGTGTTTGCGACTTTTGAAGGGCAAAAAGTCCTATTTAGAAATCAATTTGGAGGTGACAATAATGAACTAGCTCTATGAACTATTCAGATGCGGCTTGTCAATAACTTAAATTTAAGTATTGCTAGAGCCATAATGGACTTCGTGTGAGGAAGATAGGCCTGTTTTACTGAACACTGTGCAAAATAGATTTCAATTTGAATTCAGATACGAGATTGAGTCTAGGTAGATCCGAAATTTGTTTTTTCTCTTCTTTATATTTTTTCCTCACTTCTTTTGTGCCTTTTCTCTCTCTATTTTTATCTCACTTTTATTGTAATTTTTTCTCTCACTTTTTTTTCTCCAACAAGTCATATAAGATGACGATTGAATCAAGCGTAGATGTAAATGACTGCAAGTATGACAATGAATGATGGGGATCACGTGATGGAAATTGATGGAGGATGGTGGGCGACAACGAAAGGGATGATAATGCAGCGGTGGCGTGACAACTTATGAATAGAAGTCGAAACTCTAAAATACTAGAAGCTAAGACCAGCAACTCGACACGACGATGCAACCGAAAATTTAACAAAGCAAAACACCAAACAGAAAATTACAAAAAGGCTCAGATTGGTTAGGATATGAGATGAAGGGATCTAACTTATTTTGTGACTTTGTCTTGGGTAATAGGTAAGAAACATAAATCTAATCTAGGGATAACTGGAAATTCTCACCGAACAACCTGAAAACTGATACCACTTGATAAAGGCAAAGGTGTCCCGTCTTTCAATGGGATGGTGGCTATTGTTTTTGGTGGAGTAGATTTTGATGATATGACTACAATCATGCAAGGACGTCGCGCCTTAGCAATCGCTAAACCAACTTCGAGAGGTTATTGACCACGCTAGAGCACGATCAACCTAACCACGAAGGTCTATTTCTTGCATGCAAATAAAGAATAAGCAAGAAACTAAAATTGCAATATGAATATTGCGAATATAAAAGAAAGTTTTATTGATCAAAGTGGGATTCTGTAGCGTCTTTGCCTGGTCGTGGAAGACAAATGAAGGACGTGAAGTTGCAGCTATGACAGACTTGTAATCTAAACAAAACCCAAAAAAAGCTACTTGATTGACCTACTTATATAGGAGCAAGGGGTTGCGGCCAAGGAGATGGGAGGACATCCCAAGGCAGCCTAAAACTAACCCTAGGTCATACAAGGCCCATGGTCTCAAGTGGGGGTGATGCAACACTTTTGAACTTATAGTTTGACTCGTACTCTGCTGCAACATGAGATTGTGTCATCAATATGTCCATGCATCGGATAAATTTGAAGGTGAATCCAGTTGGGCTAAAAAGCATATGAAATCTACTTTCCAACAAAACAAGAATCATCCAAGTTGGAGTCCGGATAAAAAAGTTCTTAGCGTTTTGAGACAGTATGTCCGTGCAGTCTGAAGTTGAGTCCAAAACATGAGAGACTTGGACTCTATGTTCTCTTGGGCCAAAAGTGACGAGGGAGAACTTCGTGAACAACACCTAATCATTCCTTTTTGAATTGATAGGACCTCTTGAATAACACCTAATAATTTTGTCTTGCTTTGTCTTCACACGTGGTTCGTAAAAATATTCAGCAATTCTACATTTAGGCCTGAAATAAAAATAGGTGAAGTATTTTTATTTTTGATAACATAAATAAATTATTATAAAAAATCACCTCACAAATATGCATGTATGCAATATGTTTGGTTGTATTTAAGGTAGGCGTGTCCTCATCATTCATGAATTCAAAAAATATTCACAATTTTTTAATGTGTATTCGATAAATATTCATGATTAAAAGAATATTGGAAAAGTTGTAGAATTGTTTGTGAATTTGAGAAATGTTCATGATTTCAAAATTTTATTCATCAATTCAAAAACCTATTTTTAATTTCAAACAGTGTTCATGAATTAGGAATATGTTTGCAAAATACAAATAAAAAATAAAAGAAGATAAAGAAAAACAGGAGAGAAAAAAAGGGAAAGAAATGAAAAGGAAAACATTGGGTTGCAGCCAACGGATCGCACACGGGCGTTGGTTGCCTCATATGTGTGACGTGTGTCCTATGTGGGCTCATCTAGCAGTATCCCTTGAGGTTTAGCAACCGACCTCTTGTCGTAGTTTGTCCACCGCAATAACTCGTATGTTATAGGATCCGAATCTGAATCTCTCGACGGCAGTCGCCTTTCATGCTCTTCCAAAGCTCCGGTTTTCTAATCTGCGCAACATCATTCATGTTGCAAAAGTCCCTCCACAACATAAATCTATGTTGCGAAAACGTGAAAGCTCCGGTTTTCTAATTTGCGCAACATCATTCATGTTGCAAAAGTCCCTCCACAACATAAATCTCTGTTGCGAAAACATGAAGACGGTAAAGAAATCTACTAACCAATTTTTGTTGAATGTTTCTTCAACATGTGCTCTGTTGCAAATGGTTCTGTAACACCGACTTTGTTACAATAATGAGGATGGGGCTAGATCGTGGAATGGACCAGATCTAACTGTTCCACATGTAGTGGATCTTTTTTGATTATCCACCGCAGACGCGTAACACTACACAAAGGGATCAACAAAAGAATGAAAAAGAAAAACCAAAAAAGAAAAAGAAAACAAAACGAGAAAAAGGGGAAGATATGAGGTAGTCGAGCTGGCCCAAGCGAGCGCAGCGGAAATGTGGGGAGGTGGGGGGGGGGGGGGTTGCACGAGCGGGTCACTAGGATCTGTCAATTCGCTGGTCCCCAAACTCCCTCCCACTAGTTTTTGGGTCACGCTATGTGCGGGGTCGAAAGTCCTTGGTTTCTTCATTTTCATTTCTTTTTTTTGGGTCTTTACACAATTCAGGAATTCATGTGAGTTCCAAATTTCAAAATAAATGAATTTCAAAAACATATTCCTAAATTTGAAAACATGTTCGTGAATTCAAAAAATATTTACGAATTTCAGAAAATATCCATGCGTTCAAAAAATGTTCAATCATTTAAGAGAATGTTCGCGAGTTTGCAAAATGTTCACAAATTTTAAAATATTTTCTCTATTTCAAGAAATTTTCATGAATTCAAAATATAAAGAAACTCAAAAAATGTGAATTTTAAAATGAAGATGAGTTTCAAAAAAATAGTTTGTGAGTTTGTAAACAATGTTGACAAACTTAAAAAATAATTCATCAATTGAAAAACAATGTTGTCACAAATTAAAATGACTTCTTGAATTCCAAAAATAATCGCGAGTTTTGAAAAATAAACATGAAATTGAGAAACAAATTGCAAATTATGAGATTCATCAGGAAAAAATAATTCTAAATGGCTAAAATATTATTTTGAACCCGAAAATTTATCACAAATTGCATAAATTCTTCAAAAATTGAAAACATATTCGTGGTTTTGAAGAATTTCCAACAAGTTCGATAAATGTTCATGAAAATAAAAATAAAGAAGTACGTAAAAAGAGTAAAAAGAAAAGGAAAGAACAAAAGCTTAAAATTTAAATAGAAAACCTGGCAAAAAAAATTAAAATGATAGGTGTGGGAAAAACTAAAATGGGCTGGCCCACAGATAGAACTTGGGGCATGTGAGGGTACACCCTAGGTCCCTATACATCGATCGGAGCACGTAATAAGAGCCGCGGATACATAGGCACTCCCTATGCATTGTGGGATTTTCTTTGCACGTTTAGTTCGGTTTTAGTTGTTGTTTATCGCTTATTTGCTACCAAAAGAACGCTACCTGGGCTTGAGCCCCTACCAGTTGGGGGCCGAGGGCGGGTGACCCGTTTGAGTGACCCGATGGGTTGGGCTTGCAGCGAAGCATACGAGGCACCATCCGCAAAGCTACTCCACGGTTGGCCACATAGCTAATCGGGTGCTCCAATTCAACGACCTACACATGCAACAAAAAGGAAACATGCACCTCTCGCTCGCCCGTTCATATTTTTGTACCAGCCCATGAGCGTGGTGGGACGCCCCTGTTTTTGTTAAAATTAATTTTTAATTTATGTTTTAGTTTTCTAGTTTTCAAAAAAAATTCAGGATTTCAAAAAAAATTCAAACGAAATTGTGAGCTAAAAAAGATTGCATATTCAAAATATGTTCACATTACACAAAAAATTAATGATTTAAAAAATCATTTCTAAACATGTTCGCTAGTTTGAAAAGTATTCACAAATTAAAAATCTTCATGAATTCCATAAAATTGTCATGAGTTTGAAAAATGTTTAAGGGCTTCAAAAATCTGGTTACATTAAAAAAACAAATTCAAAAAATATGTTAAATTCAAAAAAATATTCATGAATTGAATAAAATGTTCATGAATATAAAATATGTTCATGAATTAAAAAATTCAGAAATACAAGAAATTATTCATGAATTGAAAAATATTCATGAATTTGAAAAAACTTTCACTGACTGTAAAATGTTTGCGAGTTTTGAACATGTCCATGAATTTTCAAAAGCTTTTAAAATTTAAAAAAGTGTTCACGAAATTCAGAATTGTGGAATATATGTTCATAAATTAAAAAAATGTTCACGAATTGGAAGAATGTTTGCGGGTTGGATAAGTGTTTAGAAATTTCAAATAAACACAAAATAAAAAGGGAAAATAAAAAGGGAAAATAAAATTAGAAAAAAAGAATGATAACCCAAAAAAAGAAATGAAAACCTCTAAAAAGAGGAAGAAAAACTGGTCGAGGAAGGTTCTCGAACCTTCCCAAAATCCGTGGGCCAGCCTATAGAGAGGACTTTGTCACATGGTAGGCCACACACTAGGCCACTATAGAGCGACGTACGTGCCAATTAGGAGCCGCATGGTTGATCTTGCATGTCCAGTGGAGCTCATCGCCTGGAAGGATGTTGCAACCTTCAAAGGAATGATGAGTGCTCATAATCGTCGATGCAGCCTCCACTACTTACAACTAGGTTGCCCCTGTCTATGCCTATGGGAGGCTGTCTTCATGCCCTACAGTCTCGCGAGCGACTCCTATGTTACAGTTTTCTCCATCCCAATTATAGGACATGCACACCAACATAATATCTCATGTGTTCTTGACAAAATACCTCACTGGCTCACACCTTTATCAAAAGCAAGTGAGGAGGACGAGCGGGATCATAAGCGTAGAGGGGATGAAGGCAAGCACCTCGCTGGAGGGAGACATGACAGGCATTGTGTAGTTTGGTTTTCGAGTCGGGGATAGAGATGCAAATATAACCGCTCTGTTGTTGCCTCTCTGATTGACGTCAAACTCTTCTATTCCCCTTTCCTAGGATGAAGAATGGTTGTCTCCCTGAGAGGAGCATTGGGATAAATCTGTCCACCATGGATTGCATAAGCATCTCCAATGATTAGATATGCTTGTTTTTCTTATTTTCATACGATAGTGTTTTGACTAAATATGGTGATGTAGTCCATACATATTATACGTAGGTGGAGAGGGAAGCAGGTCGAACAATGGACATAACATTAATAGGTAGATTGCCTTGGTTGCTTCATGTACTAATAATAACTAATTTATGAGGTTTTGAATGTAATGCGAATATAAGGACCTCATGGATGCTTGTGGATAGCCTTCTCCGTAAGAGACTTAAGAATTTCAAACCTTCCATCCATTGATTTAGGTACTTGAAGACGAGGATTGTCAAAATGAATGTGTTCTAGCCTTCTCATATTAGCACACTGGTTAGGGAGGCCCGCAACAGGTGTGCATGACTGTGCTGATGGCAGTCAATTCAACGATGACCTCCATGTGAGGTGCACTGTAAGATGAATTTCGTCAACAATTTCACCTTTTCCTTCTCGCTCGAAGTGTTTGTGGGAGATCACCTTCCTTTTGTGGCTGCATAACAATGGGGGATGGGACCTTGACCTCTCGTTGTTTTCATGGGGCTCATGGCTTACGTCAGGATGGTCAATGGCGGGCAATGAACTCCATGATTTCTACTACCATACCAACGGTATGAAACAATAGAAGGTGAATAAAGAATTGGCGGTTGGGTGCTTGGGTCATCAATCATGGATCCAAAAACCTCCTGCTTTTGGAACTCTACCACAAAAAAAGACAATATATTGTCTCCTTAATAAATTAATAGACTCTAGATAATGTCAAGAAAGAAAAGAGAACATGATGGTCAAGGGTTATAGAGGTGTGAAGTGACATGTGCAATGGAAGGATACCCATAGGAAGAAGCTCGCTGAGGTCATCGAATTCGAGGTCACGTAAACAAGCGACCTCCTTCTTTAAGGGTAGCTCAACTCAAATTTTTCATTTTTCCTACCGTGATTGGATTGTATGCTACTCTGGATGTTAAAGGATCTGTTAATGTCGAATTTAATAAATCTTGTGATTTTACCAGAGATTTGCCTATTTGCTCACTCTGCATGGAATTCTAAAAGTTCATACCATGGTGAGGGTTTTGATTATTTTTATCAATGGTCATACCCAATGTTCTGTTTAATTATATACCCACACAAGAGTGCTTTATTAGTTTTTCTATGCAAATAAGCATTCTTTGTATTTATAAGCAATTATAATGGTTCCCACCGTTAGCATACTTGTTGAAAGTACACTTCTACAATCCTAATTTACCTCATCAATATTAACTTCTCACAATGTTATGGTTTGATCCAGTTTGATAGATACAAGTTCAAAGTTCAATATGTGTCCAGGTTGAGGGGATCCACTTGTCTATTTGTTTGCAAGAAAAATGCAATTCATTTTGCAAAGTGAAAACAAGCGGGATATGTGCTTTGGGATCAGGTGATGGTGACTATTGATCATCTAATTGTGCAATGCTCCTTCCCTAGAGTTATGTGGTTTAAACTTCTGGGTTTTAGTTCAGCGCGTCCTCCTCATCTCTACTATCCATAGTATTGTCCGGGAGCGGTGGTGCTCGATGCAATGCATACTTCACATGAATGGGCTTAAAGAGTTCACCTCTTTGTTTATTGCAGGACTATGGAAAACCATGGCTTGGGTGTAATGCTAGTGTCTTTAAGGCTAAGTTTATGGCTGCTAATAAAATAGAAAATCTTGCGTTTGATGAACTGAAATTGCTGGAGTTGTCGGGTTGTAAGGCTGGTAGTCAAGAGGGAGTAATCACATGTAGTGTGATGTGTGGCACTCGGCATGGCCCAAGTATATTGTAAGGTCATGTAATTATAATTCTCTTGCCATGTCTTGATGAAAATGGCAAGCAACTATTGACGCTTGTTCTTCACTGTTTCCTAACATTCCTAATGTATTATACTATCCAATTCAGAAATGCACAAATGAACAATATATCTATTTGAAAATCGATATAAAGAAAGAATTACGTTTTTTTAGAGCGAGAAAAAAGTTCATTAAGATTTATGTTAAATAGTGGACCCGTTGCGCCAAATGGCGCAGAGCCACGGTAAAGCCATGTTTGCCATGAAAATAATTGCATGGTTTAGTCCTCTCTTATATGAAACACGGTAAAATCTTGTGTATAACGATATGAATACACTCGTTTTATTTTAATATACTTAGTTTATCTTAATACCATATAGTCGAATTTGAAACAAAAAACATGCGTCGATATGAAAAAATTAAGATAGAACTGTTATGAAAATGTTGTCTCTCTAAATAAAAATCCGTGTTAGCAATCACCTAGGCATATGCGTGCATTCTCTGGACTGAAAGGTATGTGCATGTACATTTTTCTTTAGTGGTCTATGTGCATGTCTGTTTTTTAGAAGCATGTCTGATGTTATTTACAGAGTATTCGAGGTTTACTGGGCTGGCGGTCCCGGCGTCTAGCCCGCGGATAATTTTTCTGCCTGGCGTGCTCGCGTTAGAATATGAAGCAGCAGGCATCGGTCGATGTACAAATGCCCTCTTTTTCCTTTTCCTTTTCCTTGGTAGCTCTGTTCGGCATCGTTTACAGACGAACCTTGGCATTCGCGTGCTAGTGAGATTTCTGCCCCTTTCTTACTGGCTGGAGCTTTTTTGATGCATGGATCTGTTCTGCATTCGCTTGGATCTGGCAACTCCTTCCGTTTTCAGCCGACTTCTACTCCATTGTTGTCTTTTTTCAGGCATGGCATGCTGTAGTTTGTGTAGCGTTGCTGGTTCGCTCGATTACGACTGTGATTGGATGTATTTTTTTATTCACCGCATCTACTGATGGATTTCCGTTCTTCCAGAGTTATACGTTGTGATAGTATTGTGCTTTGATTAGTCTGTGTTGATTGATTTTTTTTGTTATTTTAGGTTTGAAGCACAACCAGGCATGAGGGGATCGCATGAACGATCCTGTGAATATTAGCTCTGATGAGAGCATAGGCAGCAGCTCCGATGAAGCTCTCGACAGGAGCTCTGATGAACGCGTGTACACCAGCTCTGATGATGGCGTGGACATCAGCTCTGATGAAGGTACTTTTAGTAATGCTAAACATCTTATATTTGACCTATCAAAATGTGGCCATGATTTGTATTTCAATTATCTGCGCTTATGGGCCATTTGTTTGTTGAACTATTGAGGCATGTACCGCCATATGAAGAAAAAGAAGCTTCATAAGACATGCAAGGATGTGTGTGACTACCCTAGGAAGTATTCCGTTGGTAAGGACTCATTCTACATAATCCATAGGGTTCCTTTCTGTAGATAGGAAATTAATTACTTTACTTTCGTTCTTAGGATATAATCCTAATTCTGAAGCTGACTGGATGTATGCAAGGAAATTTAGGATGTCAATGTGTTCTCGAAAGCATCTTAGTTGCTATGCCCGTTCTGTTAACCCTACTATTAGGGACTATGTGTGTGAGATGAACAAGACTTTTACCAAAGATGGGCAGAGAATGGTAAGAAGCAAATTTGTTTACCAAAGTGTCTAACTATAAGTGTGTTGAATGTTTGTAGTACTTCTCTACTTTCTTCACTTAGAAGCACGTGAAGTTTCTCTACACCCCGGTCGATCGAATACGGATTAAGCTTTTATCTGGGAGTTGTGTCACCTACATTCGTCTGATGAAAGGCGTTGACAACAGGGCTACTATAACACATAACCAGAGTCGCTTTGCGAAAAAAGTAAAGTTCACAAAAGGGGAAATTCGTGTCTTTTCTCTCTGAACTTGCAAGGGGTGCCAATGCTTACTGTGTAGAAAATCTAAAGACGGTGGTGTACGTAGTACATTTTTATTTCTATAAGAAATATTTATTTTATTTTCTGGTCTAAGCAAGCATGGGTATCTGTAAGTTTCTATGATGCAGTTTGGAAGGAGAAATATGGCATGGTGTTCTACAAGGGCGTGTATATATGTTCTCTAGTATGATGGTATGTCTATGTTTAGTAATGTTCAATAGTTTCATAGACTGCGGTCAGGTCTGTTGGGTCAGGGGAGCTAGGATACTTTTCTTTTCGCACTAATGTATCCTCTATGCTATATGTAATGCAATGACGATGGAGACTCTAAACTATCCGCGAGGTATATGCTTTGGCCTGACATTGTAATTTCGTTTTTCTAAAGTAATTCAGCGTGTGTGTTTTAGAATATGAGGCCACTTTCACAGTCGTGCGAGCCCATTTTCATAGCCGCATGGAAATGAGCTATTTTATATTAGTGAATTTAGCCTTGTTGTCTACCGAAACAGAATTGTATACCCAATAGGAATTTTGAAGTCTATTGATGGCCTTGGCTATGCCAGCAGCTACAAAGACATAAATGCCACTCAAAATAAAATAAAAAGCTATAGAGTCATAAATGGTGCAAGCAATAGAGGGTGTTAACATGATTATCATTAGCTCTTACACACATAGTCTTGGTAAGTCTTACTTTGCGCTTGGTCTAAAGAGAAATATAAGTATGCATTATTGTTAACCTATGCAGTTAGAAAAAAGGAGAGAAATAGACTACAATTCTAAAAGGCCTGGTTTAGGATGCATTCTTGTAGAATACAACTCTAAAAACCTCTCTTGATGCTTTTTAGGTACTTCTTTGATTTGCGCACCCTGCGCTTGAGCCTTTGTGCTATCTTCTCAATGTTGTTAAGAGGTTCGTTCATAAGCTCATCCATGGGTTCTTTCCCAGAGGATCTGTTCAGCGCTGTTACATTGCATATGTGATCAAATAATCCATACATGTATCGTGTAAGAACGAACTAGCCCATAGTATTTTCTTGTTCTTATACCTAGCCATCGTTAGTTTGTTCTTCATGGATCTGGTCTTTGCCTTTGTTTTCTACTTGTTATACCTGGCTACAGTCAACTCATGCTTTAGAGACTGATTTTCCTCGTCCAGTCTCTTCATGTTGTTGTAATTGTAGTCTCTTACTTTAGTATTTACCATGCATTTTATGTATCCAATTGCTTCCATGGTAGTCGTGTCCTCTGAAATTGCATGATTGATACATTGCACCCCATGAATAGCCATACAACTGACATGATCTTCAACATATGACGTGGGCGTATGAAAAAAACAGTGACGCATACTCTACCGCTATCACATACTTTGTTGCGATACTTAGCCGCTGGAAGCTCTAAAGTCTCTAAAAGAACATCCAACATCATCCTGTAAGGGATTTACAGGATTTTGATCATTGGTGATGTGGCCTGTGATTTTAAACGGCTGTCATTAGGTGCAAGGGCATGGATTAAATTGAATTTCTTGTTTGACGGATGTTGCTATGGTAATAAGAAAACTATAATAAAAAGGCGTGACATATCCAGATCAAAGAACATAACATGACTGGTTGAAAAGAAAAAAATGCAATACGTCATACTTCGGTACGTAAAATCTTTTAGAGGGGGAAATGTACTTTGAATAATCACAAGTATGAATTGAACATCATATGCAATGTATAAACAGAAGCATTGTGCTTGTATCAAATAAAAAGACTTTGGTGTGCAAAACTTGCATATGACATGAGAGTACAGAATAGCAAGGCTTCTTTATGATGTGCTCGAATTATGCAAGTACTGGGTATATTCTTTTTAGTTGACAAGGCTAGCATTGGTTTTCATGGTTCAAATTTTCTCTTGCTGAGTGCTGTCAGTACATGCATTTCTTTTTTTCTGTTGAAAACTTCAAAACATTAGCAAATAGTTTTCATAATAAGCTTATGAAGCTTAAATTGAGTATCTTACTAAGAGAAAATAGGGATAGGAAAACTGTCTACAACATATAAATAAAGCATTGGTTGTTTTCTATTATACAATCACCAACCTCACAATGGGGATGTGAATTCTCATACTCAGTGTAATACACTGCATCCAATGAGAAGTGGCTGCGGGCCTCTTCCACTCCTGGCACTGTTGGGGAACGTTGCATGGAAAACAAAAAATTTCTTACGCACATGCAAGATCTATCCATGATGATGAGCATCTACGAGAGGGAGAGTGGATCTACATACCCTTGTAGATCGCTAAGTGGGAATCATTAAGAAACGCGATTGATGTAGTCGAACGTCTTCGCGATCCAAATCGCTGAGCGTCCCGCGATCCCATCACGACCCGTCTCGGGATCTCATCATGATCCGTCCCGCGATCTCATCACGATCCGTCCCGCGATCTCATCACGATCCGTCCCGCGATCCAATCACGAATCGTCTCGCGATCTTGATCACGGTCCTTCCGATCTAGTACCGAACGGACGGCACCTCCGCGTTCAGCACACGTACAGGTTCATGACGATCTCTGCCTTCTTGATCTAGCAAGAGGGAGCGGAGAGGTAGATGAGTTCTCCGGCAGCACAACGGCGTGTTGGCGGTGGTGGGGAACTAATCCTGCAGGGCTTGGCCTAAGCACCGCAGAACTAATCTAGAGGAGAAACTAATCTAGAGGAAGAAGAGGGCAGCACGTGGCAATTAGGGTTAGCTCTTCCCTCTAAATCCTCTAGTATATATAGGAGGTAGGAAGGGGAGGAGGCAGCCTCAAACCATCAAGGTTTGGTCAAAATTGAAGGTGGAGGAGTCCTACTCCAATCCTAGTACGATTAGGACTCCTTCCTTATTTAGCCTTTTTGCCTTTTCCACCTTTTTCTCCTTGGGCTTTTCTTCCCAGCCGCATGGGCCCTTTGTGGGACTTCAACTAGCCCACTAAGGGATGGTATTTATCCTCCCACAGCCCATGTAGCCTCTTGGGTCGAAATACCCCTCTCGATGGTCCCCCGGTACCCTCCCGGCACTCCCGGTACACTACCGATGAGCCCAAAACTTTTCCGGTGACCAAAACAGGAATTCCTATATATCAATCTTTACCTCCGGACCATTCCGGAGCTCCTCGTGACGTCCAAGATATCATCCGGGACTCCGAACAACCTTCGTTCACCACCATACATAACTCTATACTACCGAAACATCACCGAACCTTAAGTGTGCAGACCCTGCGGGTTCGAGAACTATGTAGACATGACCGAGACACCTCTACGGTCAATAACGAATAGCAGGACTTGGATGCCCATATTGGTTCCTACATATTCTACGAAGATCTTTATCGGTCGAACCTCTATGTCAAGGATTTAGTTAATCCCGTATGATGTTCCCTTTGTTCTTCGGTATGTTACTTACCGGAGATTCGATCGTCGGTATCTGTATACCTAGTTCAACCTCGTTATCGGCAAGTCTCTTTACTCGTTCCGTAATACAGGATACCACGGATAACACTTAGTCACATTGCTTGCAAGGCTTATTGTGATGTTGTATTACCGAGTGGGCCCTAAGATACCTCTCCGTCACACGGAGTAACAAATCCCAGTCTTGATCCATGCCAACCCAACAGACACCCTCGGAGATACCTGTAGAGCACCTTTATAGTCACCCAGTTACGTTGCGACGTTTGATACACACAAGGCACTCCTCCGGTGTCAGTGAGTTGCATGATCTCATGGTCATAGGAATAGATACTTGACATGCAGAAAACAGTAGCAATAAACTGACACGATCATATGCTACGTTTGTAGTTTGGGTCTTGTCCATCACATCATTCTCCTAATGATGTGATCCCATTATCAAATGACATCTCATGTCCATGACTAGGAAAGCATAGCCATCTTTGATCAATGAGCTAGTCTATTAGAGGCATACTTGGGACATGGTGTTGTCTATATTGTTGGAAATATGCCCTAGAGGCAATAATAAAATAGTTATTATTGTATTTCCTAGTTCATGATAATTGTCTGTTATTCATGCTATAATTGTGTTAACCGGAAACCGTAATACATGCGTGAATACATAGACCACAACGTGTCCCTAGTGAGCCTCTAGTTGGCTAGCTCGTTGATCAATAGATGGTCACGGTTTCATGACCATGGACATTGGATGTCGTTGATAACGGGATCACATCATTAGGAGAATGATGTGATGGACAAGACCCAATCCTAAGCATAGCACAAGATCGTGTAGTTCGTTTGCTAAAGCTTTTCAATGTCAAGTGTCATTTCCTTAGACCATGAGATTGTGTAACTCCCGGATATCGTAGGAATGCTTTGGGTGTGCCAAACGTCACAACGTAACTGGGTGGCTATAAAGGTACGCTACGGGTATCTCCGAAAGTATCTGTTGGGTTGACACGAATCGAGACTGGGATTTGTCACTCCGTGTGACGGAGAGGTATCTCTGGGCCCACTCGGTAAGACATCATCATTATGAGCTCAATGTGACTAAGGAGTTAGTCATGGGATGATGTATTACGGAACGAGTAAAGAGACTTGCCGGTAACGAGATTGAACAAGGTATGGGGATACCGACGATCGAATCTCGGGCAAGTACCATACCGATAGACAAAGGGAATTGTATACGGGATTGATTGAATCCTTGACATCGTGGTTCATCCGATGAGATCATCGTGGAGTACGTGGGAGCCAACATGGGTATCTAGATCCCGCTGTTGGTTATTGACCGGAGAGGTGTCTCGGTCATGTCTACGTGTCTCCCGAACCCGTAGGGTCTACACACTTAAGGTTCGATGACGCTAGGGTTATAGGGAAATAGTGTACGTGGTTACCGAAGGTTGTTCGGAGTCCCGGATGAGATCCCGGACGTCACGAGGAGTCCTGGAATGGTCCGGAGACGAAGATTGATATATAGGAAGTGAGGTTTTGGTTACCGGAAGTGTTCCGGGTGTCTACGGTAGTGTACCGGGACCACCGGAAGGGTTCCGAGGGTCCACCAAGTGGGCCCACCTGCCCCGGAAGGTTCCATGGGCCAAGAGTGGGAGGGAGCCAGCCCCTAGGTGGGCTGGTGCGCCTCCCACCCCAGCCCAAGGCGCAGCAAGGGTGGAGGGGGCAAACCCTAGGCTTAGATGGGCCTTAAGGCCCACCCTAGGGCGCCTCCACCTTTCCCTGACCTGGCCGCCGGCCAGATGCCATCTGGTGGCTGCCGCCAGCCCCTAGGGTGGAACCCTAGGGCGCAGCACCTCTCCTCCCCTCCTCCTATATATAGTGGAGGTATTTGGGGCTGCACAACACACGAGTTCATCTCCTCCCTGGTGCAGCCCTACTCCTCCCTCTCCTTGTTCTCCGTAGTGCTTAGCGAAGCTCTGTCGGAGTACCACGCAGCTCCACCGTCACCACGCCATCGTGCTGCCGGAGCTCTCCCTCAACCTCTCCTCCCTCCTTGCTGGATCAAGGCGTAGGAGACGTCACCGGGCTGCACGTGTGTTGAACGCGGAGGTGCCGTCCGTTCGGCACTTGATCGGATCTACCGCGATCTGAATCGCTGCGAGTACGACTCCATCAACCGCGTTCTAGCAACGCTTCCGCTTAGCGATCTTCAAAGGTATGAAGATCCAATCTCTCCCCGCTCGTTTTCTGGTTTCTCCATAGATAGATCTTGGTGACACGTAGGAAAATTTTGATTTACTACTACGTCTCCCAACAGTGGCATCATGAGCTAGGTCTATGCGTAGAATCTATGCACGAGTAGAACACAAAGCAGTTGTGGGCATCGATTTTGTTAATATGCTTGCTGTTACTAGTCTTATCTTGATTCGACGGTATTGTGGGATGAAGCGGCCCGGACCAACCTTACACGTACGCTTATGTGAGACCGGTTCCACCGCCTGACATGCACTAGTTGCATAAGGTGGCTAGCGGGTGTCTGTCTCTCCCACCTTAGTCGGATTGGATTCGATGAAAAGGGTCCTTATGAAGGGTAAATAGAAATTGGCATATCACGTTGTGGTTTTGGCGTAGGTAAGAAACGTTCTTGCTAGAATCCTATAGCAACCACGTAAAAACTTGCAACTACAAATTAGAGGACGTCTAACTTGTTTTTGCAGCATATGCCTTGTGATGTGATATGGCCAGAAGGATGTGATGTGATGCATTGTGATGTATGAGATTGATCATGTTCTTGTAATAGGGTTCACGACTTGCATGTCGATGACTATGACAACCGGCAGGAGCCATAGGAGTTGTCTTATTTTATTGTGTGACCTGCGTGTCAATCATAAACGCCATGTAATTACTTTACTTTATTGCTAAGCATTAGCCATAGTAGTAGAAGTAATAGTTGGCGAGACAACTTCATGAAGACACAATGATGGAGATCATGATGATGGAGATCATGGTGTTGTGCCGGTGACAATGATGATCATCGTGCCCCGAAGATGTAGATCATAGGAGCAAGATGATATTGGCCATATCATGTCACTACATTGATTGCATGTGATGTTTATCATGTTTACATATTATTTGCTTAGAACGACGGTAGTAAATAAGATGATCTCTCAATTAAAATTTCAAGAGAAGTGTTCACCCTAACTGTGCACCGTTGCTAAGGATCGTTGTTCCGAAGCACCACGTGATGATCGGGTGTGATAGGTTCTAACGTTCGCATACAACGGGTGTAAGCCAGTTTTACACGCGAAACACTTGGGTTGACTTGACGAGCCTAGCATGTACAGACATGGCCTCGAAACACGGAAGACCGAAAGGTCGAACATGAGTCGTATAGAAGATACGATCAACATGGAGATGTTCACCATGGATGACTAGTCCGTCTCACGTGATGATCGGACACGGGCTAGTTGACATGGATCATGTGTCACTTAGATGACTAGAGATATGTCTATTTGAGTGGGAGTTCATTGAATAATTTGATTATGTGAACTCGATTATCATGAACTTAGTCTAAAAATTGCCTTTAATATCTATATTGTAGATCCAATGGCCAACGCAAATGTCAACCTCAATTTCAACGCGTTCCTAGAGAAAACCAAGCTGAAAGATGATGGAAGCAACTATGCGGACTGGGTCCGTGGCTTGAGGATCATCCTCATAGCTTCCAAGAGATTGTATGTCCTTGATGCACCGCTAGGTGACCCACCCATTCTCCCAGCGGACCAAGACGTTACGAACGCTTGGCAGTCGCGCTGCGATGATTACTCCCTTGTTCAGTGCGGCATGCTTTACAGTTTAGAATCGGGGCTCCAAAAGCATTTTGAGCAACACGGAGCATATGAGATGTTCCAAGAGCTGAAACTAGTTTTCCAAGTTCATGCCCGAGTCGAGAGATATGACATCTCCGACAAGTTCTTCAGCTGTAAGATGGAGGAGAATAGTTCTGTTAGTGAGCACATCCTCAAGATGTCTGGGCTTCACAACCGCTTGACTCAGCTGGGAGTTAATCTCTCGGATGACTCAATCATTGACAGAATCCTCCAGTCGCTTCCACCTAGCTACAAGAGCTTTGTGATGAACTACAACATGCAAGGTATGGATAATTCCATTCCCGAGTTGTACTCGATGCTGAAATCAGCGGAGGTCGAGATCAAAAAGGAGCATCAAGTGTTGATGGTAAACAAGACCACTAGTTTCAAGAAAGGCAAGGGTAAGAAGAACTTCAAGAAGGACGGAAAAGCTGTTGCCGCGCCCGGTAAGCAAGTTTCCGGGAAGAATAAGAACAAGAATGGACCCAAGCCTGAGACTGAGTGTTTCTATTGTAAGGGTACCGGTCACTTGAAGCGGAACTGCCCCAAGTATTTAGCGGATAAGAAGGACGGCAACATTAAAGGTATATGTGATATACTTGATGTGTACTTGACCAGCGCTCGTAGTAGCTCCTGGGTATTTGATACCGGTGCAGTTGCTCACATTTGTAACTCCAAGCAGGAGCTGCAGAATAAGCGGAGGCTGGCCAAGGACGAGGTGACGATGCACGTCGGGAATGGTTCCAAGGTCGATGTGATCGCCGTCGGCACGCTACCTCTACATCTACCTTCGGGATTAGTTTTAAACCTTAATAATTGTTATTTAGTACCAGCTTTGAGCATGAACATTGTGTCTGGATCTCGCTTGATGCGAGATGGCTACTCATTTAAATCCGAGAATAATGGTTGTTCTATTTATATGAGAGAAATGTTTTATGCTCATGCCCCGCTGGTCAATGGTTTATTTTTGATGAATCTCGAACGTGATGTTACACATATCCATAGTGTGAGTACCAAAAAGTGTAAAGTTGATAACGATAGTCCCACTTACATGTGGCACTGCCGTCTTGGCCATATTGGTGTCAAACGCATGAAGAAGCTCCATGCTGATGGACTTTTGGAGTCACTTGATTTCGAATCATTTGACACATGCGAACCATGCCTCATGGGCAAGATGACCAAGACTCCATTCTCCGGAACAATGGAGCGAGCAACTGACTTGTTGGAGATAATACATACCGATGTATGCGGTCCAATGAGTGTCGAGGCTCACGGTGGCTACCGTTATGTTCTCACCCTCACTGATGACTTGAGCAGATATGGGTATGTCTGCTTAATGAAACACAAGTCTGAAACCTTTGAAAGGCTCAAGGAATTTCAGAGTGAGGTAGAGAATCAACGTGACAGGAAAGTAAAATGCCTACGATCTGATCGTGGCGGAGAATATTTAAGTCACGAGTTTGGCACACACCTTAGGAAATGTGGAATTGTTTCACAACTCACGCCGCCCGGCACACCTCAGCGAAATGGTGTGTCTGAACGTCGTAATCGCACTCTATTGGATATGGTGCGATCTATGATGTCTCTTACCGACTTACCGCTATCATTTTGGGGATATGCATTAGAGACTGCCGCATTCACTTTAAATAGGGCACCGTCTAAATCCGTTGAGACGACACCGTATGAATTATGGTTTGGAAAGAAACCTAAGCTGTCGTTTCTAAAAGTTTGGGGATGCGATGCTTATGTGAAGAAACTTCAACCTGAGAAGCTCGAACCCAAAGCGGAAAAGTGCGTCTTCATAGGATATCCCAAAGAGACTATTGGGTATACCTTCTACCTACGATCCGAGGGCAAAGTCTTTGTTGCCAAGAATGGATCCTTTCTCGAGAAAGAGTTTCTCTCGAAAGAAGTAAGTGGAAGGAAAATAGAACTTGATGAGGTAATTGTACCTCCACTCGACCCGGAGAGTAGCGCAGCACAGGAAGTTGTTTCTGTGGAGCTTACACCGGCTAGAGAGGAAGTTAATGATGATGATCATGAAGCTTCAGATCAAGTTGCTATTCGAAGGTCCACTAGGACACGTTCCGCACCAAAGTGGTACGGCAATCCTGTCCTAGAGATCATGTTGTTGGACAACGGTGAACCTTCGAACTATGAAGAAGCAATGGCGGGCCCGGATTCCAACAAATGGCTTGAGGCCATGAAATCCGAGATAGGATCCATGTATGAGAACAAAGTATGGACTTTGGTGGACTTGCCTGACGATAAGCGAGCCATTGAAAACAAATGGATCTTTAAGAAGAAGACTGACGCAGACGGTAATGTGACCGCCTATAAAGCTCGGCTTGTCGCTAAAGGTTATCGACAAGTTCAAGGAGTTGACTACGATGAGACTTTCTCACCCGTAGCGATGCTAAAGTCAGTTCGAATCATGTTAGCAGTTGCCACATTTTATGATTATGAGATCTGGCAAATGGACGTCAAAACGGCACTCCTTAATGGCTTCCTCAAGGAAGAACTGTATATGATGCAGCCGGAAGGTTTTGTCGGTCCTAAAGATGCTAACAAGGTATGCAAGCTCCAGCGCTCCATCTATGGGCTGGTGCAAGCATCTCGGAGTTGGAACATTCGCTTTAATGAGGTGATTAAAGCGTTTGGGTTTGTACAGGTTTATGGAGAACCCTGTATTTACAAGAAAGTGAGTGGGAGCTCTATAGCATTTCTTATACTGTATGTGGATGACATGCTGATAATGGGAAATAATATAGAACTCTTGGAAAGTATAAAGGCCTACTTGAATAAGTGTTTTTCAATGAAGGACCTTGGAGAAGCTGCTTACATATTAGGTATTAAGATCTATAGAGATAGATCAAAATGCCTCATTGGTCTTTCACAAAGCACATACCTTGAAAAGATATTGAAGAAGTTCAATATGGATCAGTCCAAGAAGGGGTTCTTGCCTGTGTTGCAAGGTGTGAGATTGAGTACGACTCAATGCCCGACCACGGCAAAGGATAGAGAAGAGATGACTGTCGTCCCCTATGCTTCAGCCATAGGCTCTATCATGTATGCCATGCTGTGTACCAGGCCTGATGTGAACCTTGCCATAAGTTTGGTAGGGAGGTACCAAAGTGATCCCAGAGCAGAACACTGGACAGCGGTCAAGAATATCCTGAAGTACCTGAAAAGGACAAAGGACATGTTTCTCGTTTATGGAGGTGCCGAAGAGCTCGTCGTAAAGGGTTACGTCGATGCTAGCTTCGACACAGATCCGGACGACTCCAAGTCGCAAACCGGATACGTGTATATTTTGAATGGAGGGGCAGTGAGCTGGAGCAGCAGCAAGCAAAGCGTCGTGGCAGCATCTACATGTGAAGCGGAGTACATAGCTGCTTCGGAAGCAGCAAAGGAGGGAGTCTGGATGAAGGAGTTCATCACCGACCTAGGAGTGATTCCGAATGCGTCGGGCCCGATGACTCTACTCTGTGACAACACTGGAGCTATTGCCCTTGCGAAGGAGCCCAGGTTTCACAAGAAGACAAGACACATCAAGCGCTATTTCAACTCCATCCGTGATTACATTCAGGAGGGAGACATAGATATTTGTAAAGTGCATACGGATCTGAATGTCGCAGATCCGTTGACTAAACCTCTCTCACGAGCAAAATATGATCAACACCAGAATGCTATGGGTGTTCGATTCATCACAATGTAACTAGATTATTGACACTAGTGCAAGTGGGAGACTGTTGGAAATATGCCCTAGAGGCAATAATAAAATAGTTATTATTGTATTTCCTAGTTCATGATAATTGTCTGTTATTCATGCTATAATTGGGTTATAGGGAAATAGTGTACGTGGTTACCGAAGGTTGTTCGGAGTCCCGGATGAGATCCCGGACGTCACGAGGAGTCCCAGAATGGTCCGGAGACGAAGATTGATATATAGGAAGTGAGGTTTTGGTTACCGAAAGTGTTCCGGGTGTCTACGGTAGTGTACCGGGACCATCGGAAGGGTTCCGGGGGTCCACCAAGTGGGCCCACCTGCCCCGGAAGGTTCCATGGGCCAAGAGTGGGAGGGAGCCAGCCCCTAGGTGGGCTGGTGCGCCTCCCACCCCAGCCCAAGGTGCAGCAAGGGTGGAGGGGGCAAACCCTAGGCTTAGATGGGCCTTAAGGCCCACCCTAGGGCGCTTCCACCTTTCCCTGACCTGGCCGCCGGCCAGATGCCATCTGGTGGCTGCCGCCAGCCCCTAGGGTGGAACCCTAGGGCGCAACACCTCTCCTCCCCTCCTCCTATATATAGTGGAGGTATTTGGGGCTGCACAACACATGAGTTCATCTCCTCCCTGGTGCAGCCCTACTCCTCCCTCTCCTTGTTCTCCGTAGTGCTTAGCGAAGCTCTGTCGGAGTACCACGTAGCTCCACCGTCACCACGCTGTCGTGCTGCCGGAGCTCTCCCTCAACCTCTCCTCCCTCCTTGCTGGATCAAGGCGTAGGAGACGTCACCGGGCTGCACGTGTGTTGAACGCGGAGGTGCCGTTCGTTCGGCACTTGATCGGATCTACCGCGATCTGAATCGCTGCGAGTACGACTCCATCAACCGCGTTCTAGCAACGCTTCCGCTTAGCGATCTTCAAAGGTATGAAGATCCAATCTCTCCCCGCTCGTTTGCTGGTTTCTCCATAGATAGATCTTGGTGACACGTAGGAAAATTTTGATTTACTACTACGTCTCCCAATAGATACTTGACATGCAGAAAACAGTAGCAATAAACTGACACGATCATATGCTACGTTTGTAGTTTGGGTCTTGTCCATCACATCATTCTCCTAATGATGTGATCCCATTATCAAATGACATCTCATGTCCATGACTAGGAAACCATAGCCATCTTTGATCAATGAGCTAGTCTATTAGAGGCATACTAGGGACATGGTGTTGTCTATATATCCACACATGTATCTAAGTTTCCGATCAATACAATTATAGCATGGATAATAAATGATTATCATGAACAAGCAAATATGATAATAACCAATTTATTATTGCCTCTAGGGCATATTTCCAACAGGCACTTCCTCCTACACCAAATATTAGAACAACTTCAGTGCATACCAAGGAAATCATTCTGGTCAAAGGAATGTTTGTCCATTTTTCAAAAAGGAGGCAACCTTAGGTAGCTGGTCTTCAGATTGGGTATTGTTGGAGTATTCTTCACCAGGAGAAAAGTTGTCATGTATTTCCTCTACATTTAGTGGCATCTCCTGTGAAATCAGGCATATAGATCAAACGATGACCATAGTTACAACCTTAAGAAGAAAGAGAGCACATAGATCTACATCTACATCACCGAATCGTAAGTGTAGTTACCTGTGGTCCTGTCAAGAACTTCTCTAGGCACGAAGATGATGAAACACAAGGAGATGCAGCGGCTATCAATATTGACTGTGACTGCGCCGGCGTGGTCATTGGATGAGAGCGAGGCATTGAATGTGCAGGAGAGAACAATTTGTCGATCTAGGGTTTCATTTGGCTGTCTTCATAGCAATATATGATATACCTATGGGCCTTTTGGCTGGGCTATTGTCTCTAGGACCATACACCACAACACCCAAGGGCCTCCATAGTAGCTGGAATCCAAATAGAAATGTAGGAGTTGTCTAAAAAATGGCGAATCAGAAAAGTACACAAAGGGTGACGCTAATTGTTTATCTTAGGTAATAGAAAACAGAATCACGCAATACAGTTTTACAAATGGAGTACAAAGCTGAGCATCTAAGGTCTTAAACTGGCATTACAGTTTGAAAATAACAACACACTGGTAGCATAGTATGGTTGCTTTCTAATAAGCCATCTCTAATAGACATTTGAATTTAGTGATCGTCTTCCCTATTTCATGTGTAACAGTTCACTCCTATGGTAGAATACATCTACTTTTCTAGGCTTCAATGCAGCGATATTCCGGTGGGTAATGAAGAAACAAGTTCATTGTTGTATCATAGAAACTTGTCATTATATGTACATAAATTGACTCACACATATATTATACCTTAGTTTCCCAACATAGTTGGAGATCGAACCGTTATCTTTGCATGTTGCGTGTATAGCGACATGTAATGATGTCATGTATGCATATAGTTTGATTGGCATCCATGAGGCGTTATCTAGATGGTAATATAGTCTGGGTTATCAATCACACTGTCGACCCTCCGTGTCCTCCGTGTCCTTGGAACCTATCGGTATTATAGAGCATAATAGCTCTTGGAATCTGTCGGGGCCACCCTCCATGTCCTGAAGAAGATAGGGTGGGGCAGCAACACCAATGGTGGCGTCTCAAGCATCTGGTATAGGCGGTAATAGCTCAATGGGTCTCATCATCTTCTTGAAAGGGTTGTTAAGGACACTAATAAGCACAATGAACATGTCTAGGTGGATTCCTATTGCCATGTTTGCTCGATCCCTGAACCTACATCTTAAGTTCATATTCATCTGCAATGGGACATTTTCTAGCGTGTTTGTCCAACAGATGCATCGGAACGCCCGGAGATCGTTGTAGGTGATTGTGTTAGGATAACACTTAGAGACGACACAATATGGATGCATCATAAATTTTGTTGTCTTGAATGTCCAAAGGAGCAGCGGGAGGTTTCTTATATAACTAAGACTTGGAATCCGACATGGTTATCATGGAAGTCATAGGTAGGTGTGCCACAAAATGGTGCATTTTCATCTATAGAGAGAGTCGTAAAGTACATATTGCCCCGGCTAAGCCTCTGTTCAGACTGAAGGAACTCAATTGTCTGCCAGTTCTTCTATTTGTTTGGGATGCAAATTAAGAATTCCTGGTTAGGAGCATGAAAAGTAACAATTTCGTGGCAGTCTAGCTGAAAAGCTTTAGCCAATGCTATCAGAGTCTAGGATCTGCATCCAAGAAACTTCTCCAAGAACTAGGGTTCGAATATTGGGGGGCTTTGCTTGGCAACCTAGGACTCGGCAAAAACTACGACAAGGTCGGCGACAAGCTCACTCACTCACACCGGACATGAAAGGGATGCATGAGAATACCTTACTCCTGCATGTGTTGGATTGCTCTATAACAGAGAGCTCGCGGCTGGAGGTACACAAGGTGCTAGGGAGAATGGTTCGATCCCCTTACATGGGAGTGGCCATGACCCTCTTGTAGTGCCTTAGTCCTCTTCCCCAAAAATATGAGCGAGAAAGGGTGGATACAGGGCGGCCATTCGAAAGGGGACGTGCGTCCAGGCTTATCCTGACTAAAGGCGGTCTCCGCCTGATAAAGTGCTCTCCTGATGCGTTGGTGGGATCAGCGATGACCTCCGTCCCGGCGCACTGATCCATCCCGATCTCCTTGCACCAAAGAGGAAATTCTTTGGGACTTGCTTTGGGGGATGATGACTCCGTTGCTCCTTTATCACCAAAATGAAAACTGGCTTCGGTCACGCCCCGTCGTCCATATCCTAACAACAGGATGTCATCCACGTGATAGGCACATAGCCTTGCGACTGGCGGCGTACAACCTCCTTCGTGAGGCAGCCTCATGAGGGGAGCCTTGCGAGGCGATCTGGCGGCCAGGGGCTTCGTGAGGCTTGCCCCTCACGAGGCGTCTCCCTTCAGAGCAGCCGGGGCAGGGCCATCTTCCCTGGGATGACCCAAGTGTCGTCCTCAAGGCTAGCGGTAGACAGGCCATGATACCCTGGTTCCCATTGGGCCGACAAATGGATCATCAAAGTGCCTTCATATAGTTCTACTATCCGGAGAGAAAATGATTTGGAAATGGTAGTGTGTCTAGATCTCTAGGCATTTTGTTTCACCATAAGAAACAAATGCTCTTGTAATATTTCTTCTCGAAGAGACAAACGAGGACAAAATACTTAGCAGGATTATAAAAGAGTTTAGGCTAAAGCACTCCACTAGCTCAGGCGTTGAGAAAGGAGGATTGGATCTAAGAATGCAGGTGCAGCGGCTCAGCTTAGACGAATAGGTAAAGAATGGAATTTACCTTGAATTGAAATGGCAACATAGGATGCAGCTTCATTGGTTGAATAAGACGACGCCATAGGCCTAGGGCACGAAGATGTAGCAAGAGAAGAAACCCTAGAAATGGATGTGCACGGAGTGTGACGGCGAGATTGGTGAGGTGGAGCAAGTGAGCGAGCAGATTATGGAGAACAACACATAGGCTAGTCCTCAGCCACACAACTTGTGTGGATATGAGTCACGACCACGAAAGGGCCTTGGCTTAAGCAAAAACAGGAATGGGACAAAGCCCTAAAGGCAATGAAAAAAGGAGATCATCAGAGTCTAAAACAGGCGGGGGAAGATAATTATCTATGAGAAGAACAAGAAATCATCTATAGTCTATGGGGTGGCATATCACACGTAGAAAGGCAAATCACAATCAAGCAGCACACACATAATAGGCTAGAGTTCACTTGATTGTATACAGGATTTTTTTTCGTTGTCTTACTTTGACACTTTCACTCAAGCAACCAAAGACTCTAGTTTCAAGCATGCTTAATAAGGAGCATTCAGTTACATTAAAGTTCACGCAGGTAGCACACGTATCAATGGGCTCGTCTTGAAGCTGGTAAAAGAGCATTGTTGTGGAGCGTTGTTGATGATGAGTCTAGTTGCATAATGATGATCTTTCTCCTGTGATGTCGCGGAGGAGAAGCTAACATTACAACATAGGTACTCTACAACATAATATAGGATAGAAGACAAAGTTAAAGCATGTTTATAGGAAAGGAAGCTAGCAACAATATGAGAGAGCGGATTTGGGTTGTAACTATAGGTAATATATCTCTGCGTAGCTAGCATAGAGTAGTTACTACGTTGATTTCTTTCCTGCTCCAGCCCCCTTTCCAATATTAGGGTTCCTTTATAGGAAAGTGTTGTAGTTAGAAATGAACAAGTGCTATATTTATATAGATTCAAATAATGGAGAGACAGATACAAAACATAGAAGCTGGCACCTTTTGTATTGGGGCATCTGGTTCTGCTCATCCTTCTCATTCTTTTCCTCAACAACAACTGAAGGAGCTTAAGCCTTGCCATCATACTCCTCCTAGTGCACCTAGCAAACGTTTGATAAGAAAACAAGAAGAGATATCAACACCCAAAGGTAAATGAATTTGTTCAAGTATGTTTCATCTCATTCAATCACCTGGACAACATCCAATAGAATATCTTTACGACCATCTATGTAAGATAGCATTTGACTACGTGGCAGCACAAATAAGTGGTAGTAAAATAGCTTTACCTATGTTGTTTCGTCGGGCTTCTTCATAGGATCTTCTAGTGGAGCTGCTTTCTTATCAAGACCTAGAAACAAGACACGTCTAGCTGTACCGACTGGGCATGGCGATTTTCTACCCAAATAAGACAAACATGAGTGCAATAAAATAGTCAAGTGCATTGTACTGCTATGTTTCAAAAGCTATACCCTGGGGATGCAACTAGAAGGAGATTGATAGTAAGCTTTGAAGTTGGTCTGCACATCTATGCATCAAGAGGTAGTTAGAAGAATTAAAATAGCCTGCTGGCATTCAAACCAAACAAACAACATAGTAGAAGGTAAGTTGAGACAACCACACACCTCACCTGTAGGTGTTTGATGGGCTATAGAAAGGCTTCCTGGTGAGCTTCTAGGCTACGCTTGATGGATGTTTGGTGTATTTGGTGTAAATATTGCAGAAGTTGCTGGAAGCTCAGTCAGTGAGATAGAAGATGATGCTCCAGTAGTCCTGGGAATACAGTCAAAAGCAGATGAACTTAACTGAGGCTTGTAGGTTTCCATACTTTACAACCTGGAATGACAACTGCTGGCTAGTGGTTGAAAAGGTTCTCTTTGAAATGGACACTGGGAGCTTATTCTTTTGCCCAACAATCTGATTAACCTCTGGTGGAGCAATTATGTCAACCATTAGCACACGAGCTATTTCTTGTATGGTTACAAGCCCTAGGTTTCTAAACTTCAGCAAGGTGAGAAGCGGCTATCCCACAACTACTTTTTTGACCTTATAAAACATAACAAACCCAACCTCAGCCACGTCATCACATGCAAGGATAGAAACACAGTATCTATACATGGCATTAGAAAAATGAAATTAGTCAACAAGCTTGAGAATAAACGACTACATATGAGCAAACACCAAGCAGAGAGTGAGCAAGGCACATACGTTTCTTGTGCTTCTTTAGCTGAGAAGTTAGGATTAGTGCATTGATACTGTGATCCCATCATTTCTAAGTTCAAAATGTTTTATTTAAAACATTTTTTTCTTTTTAGAAAAGCAGGAAGAGCAAGAGAAGAACCACCAATGCTGATCGGGAGTAAGCCTTTCGACCGTAATGGTGCATATGAACATTTTTTCCTGTGTAAACGACATCATCTAGTATTGGGTATATGAATAGCAAAAGTAAAAAAGGAACATTCGGAAAGCATGAAAACATAGTAAACATACTCCGCTCTCATAAGGGTCAAGCTTAAGGAGTTCTCACATAGTCATTTCGACCGGAGCATCATAGACACGAGCAGGAAGTGACCCTCCATCGATAGCAGCATTGACATCAATAGGTTTAAAATTAGTTCCAAGTCTATGTAAAATAGAAGACAAAAGAGTCAGCCAGGGCTACTGTTGTGGGAACAAGCCTGACAGTAGAAGGTAGGGGTACGAAGGGAGAGGGCAGAGTCCTAGCTACGGCGAGGATGTACACATGGATGTATGAGTTCAGGACCCTCTCGTGGAGGTAACAACCCTACGTCTTAGTGCTCTGGAGCTTTGTCATGTGGAGAATAGATATTACAATGGTTGCGAACCCTTGTGCCAGAGGGGAGGGGCGGCTTATATAGAGTTCGCTGCCCCTCATAACTGCCAGGCATCCAAGGGTCCAATCGTGGGTATAAAGACTAGCGTTACTGGTAACGTACTCATAATTGCTATTAATGATGACTGGCTCAATGCCCGCCTGTTGGTTTCTCAGAGGCGACTTCTGGTCTTCTATTGTCGACTGGAAGTGTGGTCGTCCGAGTGACAGGTGACTGTCGAGTGGAGGAAGGAGCTGCCGAATGGATTGGTCGTCGAGTGCCTTGAACTCCATGGATAATCCAGTCGGAATCCCTCCTGTGGTCCTTAAGTTTTCCAACACAGTGTCCTTAGGTAGGGTACGTACACTATAGGAATCAGGCACTTTGCCGTCAGCCATCCCGGACGGCAAAGGCATGCATCCCGGACGGCAAAGGCTTTGTCGTCCGCCAGCAGACGGCCAACCGTCTGGCTGAATAAGCCACGGTAAAGGGCGCTTTGCCGTCTGTTGGCAGACGGCAAAGACCTTTGCATCTTTGCCGTCTACCAGCGGACGGCAAAGGGAATGGATGGCACACGTGGCAATTTAGGTCCGTTAAGGGCTTAACGGCGTGCTTTGCCATCCGCTGGCAGACGACAAAGAACTTAGGTCTTTGCCGTCTGCCAGCGGACGGCAAAGCACCTATTTCTTTGCCAGCCTAGGTGGTTTCTTTGCCTTCCACTGGCAGACGGCAAAGAACTAAGGTCTTTGCCGTCTGCCAGCGGAGGGCAAAGAACCCACCTAGGCCGTCCTAGTGCTACCCCAGGTTGCACAGGTAGCTGCCACGTGGCAACTTTGCCGTCTGCCAACAGACGGCAAAGTGGCTATATAGCCCCTGTTTTTTCTGTTTTTTTCTTAAAATCATTCAATTTGACAGAATATCACATATATATCTAACATATCAACAATACAAGTTTCCAACAAGCATACCAACAATTAGTTTCAACAAGCATACCAACAATAAGTTCCAACAACATATCCAACATACAAGTTTCCAACAACATATCCAACATACAATGGTTTCCAACAACATATCCATATATACATATCCAAAACAAGTTTCCAACAAGTTTCCATAAACAAAAAGGAAGCACAAGTAGAAGAGTACACTCCATCAATGCAAGCTTCCTCATCTATAGCAAATCTGCAAATTAGGAAAGATGAAAGTTAGAAGAAGAAGAAGACTAGCTAGAAGAAAAAGAAGAAGAAGACTAGGTAGTTATGCCATTTTCTAGCTAACTAAGCATATCAATTCATTTTGGAGGAAAAAATGCTAAGTATAGGTCATTTTATAGCTATCCTAGGTAGAATTAATATATCATTTTGGAGCTAAGTAAGGTTATTATGTCATTTTGAGGAAAATAAGCTAAGTATAGGTCATTTGGAGCTAAACCAAGGTTATTATGCCATTTTTTTTACCTAAGTAAGCTAATTATGTCATAAATGAACTAGATGAGCTAATTATAGATCATTATTGAGCTATCCTAGGTAGTTATGCCATTTTGTACCTAAGTGAGCTAATTGTGTCATAAATGAACTAGCTAAGCTAGCTATAGATCATTATTGAGCTATCCTAGGTAGTTATGCCATTTTCTAGCTAACTAAGCATATCAAGTCATTTTGGAGGAAAAATGCTAAGTATAGGTCATTTTATAGCTATCCTAGGTAGAATATATCATTTTGGAGCTAAGTAAGGTTATTATGTCATTTTTGAGGAAAATAAGCTAAGTATAGGTCATTTTGGAGCTAATTAGGTCATTTCTTAAGCTAAGTACGCATTTGTTAAGCAAAACACTTGGGAAAACTTACCATCATCACGGAGGTGGAGGACCGGTCGGGTTTGCGCCAGGGTGAGACATAGAAGGACCGGTCAGGGTTGCGGCAGACGCAGAAGGATCGGCCAATGCTTGTCGGGAGGCACGCTGCACCAAAGATCATTTGCAATGTCTCCTTAGCATGATGCAACTCAAATGTGAATACTAGTAACTAATGACCATTCAAATGAAACTCACTGTGGGTGCTATAGCAATACGGGGCATCGACGGAGGGGTCTGACCATTGTTCTGGCACACGGTCTACACATTTTGTTTTCACGAGTCATTCATATTAGTTAGTGATGAAACGAACATTACGTGCATGATTTGGCTAATATGCAGGAGAAACTTACCACGATGAGCTTGTATAGGGCCCGGTGAGACGCGTCGTTCCGGTTCGTCTCCTCCTCTAAGAGCCTAGCCGTCCTCTCCTCCATGTCCCTCTCCCTCTACGCCGCCTGCCTGTTTGCCTCCACTAGAAGCTCCTGGGCCCTAGCCTTAATGGCGAGCTCCATTAGCCGTGGACGAGCCCTTATCTCAGGATCAGAGCTCGTCTGACGCTTCTTGATCCCCGGGAGAGTTCTAGGACAACGTATCAGTCCATCCCCAATGGCTATCGAGCCATGGGGCCTCCCGCCACCAGATATCATCAGGAGCTCTGGATCAAAAGGACTCTGGCTTGGGTTGAAGTCCTCCCCTTTCCTTGCCTTCCCCTCATCTCTATACCTCACAAGCTTGTTGTGGGAGGAGATGTTGCTGAAGCTCTCTGGAAGATTGAGGTCATCCTCAGAGAATGCCTTGGCCTTCTTGTACGAGGCAGTATGGGCCATGGCATAGAGGTCGAAAGGGCATCTATCTTCTCATAGGGCATCTTAAGCGCACGTAGGATTTTGTCCGACTGGTACAGGTTTGGTGGCAATACATGGCCTTTGGGTAGAAAGCGTCCAAATATCGTCATCATCGCGTCGTAGCATTCTCTACCCAGGTTGAACTGAGCCTTCAGAGCCATTACTTGAGCGATGGCATCCAGCTGACAAAGCTCAGTGTGCTCGTGGAGAGGACGTTTTGAAGACTCCAACATTTCATAAAAGGCCTTTGCAGATTCCTCCATCTCATTGTCCGAATCCCGAGCATCATCAAAGTCTTGCACCATGTCTTCGATCCCGGTACCATGCTCGTCGATGCGACGACGAACCACCTCAGCTCTGGCACGTTGGGCAGACTCACCATGAAATATCCAGACCGTATAATTAGGCATAAAACCCCACTTCTGTAGGTGTTTGATCGTGTCGGGGTGTCAGGGGTGTCGTGTCGGGGTCAGGGTGTTGGGGGTGTGGTGTCGGGGTCGGGGTGTCAGGGGTGTTGTGTCGGGGTTGGGGTGTCGGGGGTGTTGTGTCGAGGTAGGGGTGCTGTGTCGTGGTTGGGGGGTGCCGTGTCAGGGTGTCGGGGTGTCGTGTCGGGGTCGGGGTGTCGGGGGTGTCGTGTCGGGGTTGTGGTGTCGGGGGTGCCGTGTCGGGGTCGGGGTGTCGGGGGTGTCGTGTCGGGGTTGGGGTGTCGGGGGTGTCGTGTCAGGGTTGGGGTGTCGGGGGTGTCGTGTCGGGGTCGGGGTGTCGGGGCTGTCGTGTCGGGGTAGGGGTGCTGTGTCGTGGTCGGGGGTGCCATGTTAGGGTGTCGGGGTGTCGTGTCGGGGTCAGGGTGTCGGGGGTGTCGTGTCGGGGTCGGGGTGTCAGGGGCGCCGTGTCGGGGTCGAGGTGTCGGGGATGCCGTGTCGGGGTCGGGGTGTCGGGGGTGCCGTGTCGGGGTCGGGGTGTCGGGGTGTCGTGTCGGGGGTTAGGGTCGGTGGCGTCGGGGGTTGAGGATCGGTGGTGTCGGAGGTTGGGGGTTAGTGGCGTCGGGGGTTGGGGGCTCCTCTCTTCTTCTTCTTCTTCCTCCTCCTCCTCTTCTTCTTCTTCTTCTTCATCTTCTTCCTTTTCTTCTTCCTCACTTTCTAATTATTCTTATTTTCTTCTTTTTTCAGAACTAAACCTAAAACTAAAACTAAACTAAACTAAATGTAAACCTAAAACTAAAACAAACTAAATATAAACTAAGCATATACCTAAAACTAAAAAAACAGAAAAAATAGGAGGAGGAGGAGGAGTTCACCATGGGGTAGGGGGCCGGGCTGCGGGTGGAGGAGGGGCGGTGGAGGAGGGGGAGGCCTGCCGCAGGGGAGGGGGTGGCGCCATGGCCTTCCTCATGGCGGTGGTCGAGCGGCCGCCACACGGGAGGGGCATCGTGGCCGGTGCGGCGAGGCGACGTTGCGGGGCGGGACGGGGCAGGCTGGGCGGCGGGGCGGGGCAGGGCGGGGCGGCCGCGCGGCGGCGCCACGGGGCAGGGCGGGGCGGCCGCACGGCGACACGACGGGGCAGGGCAGGGCGGCCGCACGGCGGCGCAACGGGGTGAGGCGGCCGGCGACGGGGCAGGCAGGGCAGCGGCGGCTCGGACACGGGTGTGAGAGAGGGGAAAGAGAGAGGGAGAGAGAGGGAGAGAAATATTTAGGTCCTCTCTTTACCGTCTGCTAGCAGACGGCAAAGAGCCTAGCTAACGGACTGCTAACGGCCACTTTCTTTGCCTTCTGCTAGTGGACGGCAAAAAAGCTTTGCCGTCCGCTAGCAGACGACAAAGAAAGTGGCCGTTAGCAGTCTAGTAGCTAGGCTCTTTACCGTCTGCTAGCAGATGGCAAAGGTTCTATGCCGTCTGCTAGCAGACGCAAAGAGCTGGCTGACAGCAAACATGATCTTTGCCGTCAGCAACATCTTTGCCGTTAGCTTTCTGCAAGCTGATGGCAAAGACCTTCTTTGTCGTCAGCTAGCAGACGACAAAGAGCTGGCTGACGGCAAAGATCATGTTTCCAGTAGTGGTAGGTCAGGCCTAGGACCCTACACTAGGTACCTATCCTCGTCAGCTACAGTTAAATAAGAAGCGGTATCTTCATAAGCATAGGAAAGATAAGAAGTAGTCCATCAACAAGAACATAAAAATCACCTATTGTAGAAGTCATTTATGACAGGTAGATCCTCATCGATGTACCAGCAGCAGGCAGAACTACCGCTAAGTCCTTTAACACCTGTGTAGTTATCAAACATGACACAGGATGAGGAGGTTGCATTGAATTCAATATAAAGTAACATAATAGACTATAGTTGTAGTCAGAACACACACGTAAAGTGATTACCTTGATTCATCTTAGGCAATGTTCCCACAAAAATTGCAATGACATCCTTCTTTTAGTTTCTTGCCCGTACTGCCTCAGCCTCAAATTCAACCGCGCGATTATCCTAGAGGACAAGCCTTAGCATCTAGACCCTATAGATTCCACACCATTCACGGATGAGAAAAGCAATCAAGGTACAACTATTGTAAAGGGTCTAAGCATACTAAAACAACAACTAAAGTCACTGTAAGTCACCGAGGATTATCGTCCTTATGTTCAATGGTTCTCGCTGGTGCGGTGAGTGGATAGGGATCACATCAGAAACAACAGTTATCCTTCCAATGACATCTTCAAAATGAAAGAATCCACCAAAGCATGAGCCTTTTAAAACTTTAGAAGGAGATATTTTCTATGGGTACACATGTATCATCAGAACTCACCAAGAAAACAGACAGAAGGGCCACGTGGCCTGGTAATGTGTTGAAATGGGACCAGATTATAGGTACAAAATGGGTAGTTTGCCTCCAAGCCTGGGCGAGGCACAACATAGCTAAAACTCGTGAACTAGATCATGTACGGGCTCTTAGCAACCCTAAAGGTAGGCTTTGACTCAATGCAGTTGAACTTAGTCATAGTGTAGACCTTTCCTTCCTCCAGTTCGTGCTGCAAGTGTTCTGCTGCCTGAGGCGGTATCTACACGTACATATGATTGCCCTACGAAAAAAGTGAATGACGATAAATACAACTTAGCTTCAATATATACAAATGTTGTTAATCCAGGCATTTACAAGGCATGTCTGGTTATCGATAACAACTAAGTCCATGTGTTGGATGGGTCCATTGTGAGTTCCTCCGCGATAGAACCAGAGGCAAGATACAAGGATAGAGACAGTCCATTCCTGTTGTGGTTGTGTATCTTAGAAAGCAGTTGATGCGTCATCTACAAAGGCAAACACAAGCTTCTTAGGAAGATAAAAACACATATAGAAGAGTTATACTAAGCACAACAATACGATAGCATGCTTAGTTGCGGGATCACTAGAAGTGTATGTCTAGAGGGGGTGAATAGACTATTTGCAGGAATTTAACACTACCTCAAGCACAAATCAAGTATTGGCAGTTTTTAGCATACATAGCAAATCTAGAACACCCTACACATGTAAGTCATCAAGTATAGCAGCGGAAAGTAAAACAATGCACATGAAAGTAAGGAGTAGATTTAGAGAGATCAAACGCATGAGGGACACAAGATTTTTTCCGTGGTTATGATAGGTGGTGTCATCGTACTTCCACGTTCATGGAGTCTTCAACCCAAATAGGGTAACGGTCGCAAGAGTCCATGGAGGGCTCTACCCAAGGAGGGTTCCACGAAGAACCAACCTTGACTATACCATGACGGCCTACGTCCATGGAGGACTAGCCTTACTTGTGGTAGATCTTCATGAAGTAGGCGATCTCCTTGCCCTTACAAACTTCTTGGTTCACTCCGCAACATGAAGTAGGAGGCTCCCAAGTGACACCTAACCAATCTAGGAGGCACCACCCTACAAAAGGTAATAGGCTCGATTGTGTCAATGAACTCCTTGCTCTTATGCTTCAAGATGATAGACTCCTAAACACACAATCACTCTCTCAATGATATGACTTGGTAGAAGAGATTGATTGGGTGGAAAGCAACTTGAGGAGGCTAGAGATCAAGATTCATATGGTAGGAATGGAATGGAGTGATCTCAACACATGAGTAGGTGGCTCTCTCTCAGAAAATCAGTAGGCATGAGTGGGGAATTGTTCTGAGTGCTTCTTTTGCGAGTGAGTGGTGGTGGAGGGGTATAAATAGGCATATCCAAAAGTCCAACCATTACACACAAAATGACCAACTCGGTGACACCGATGTGTTAATCTCGGTGGTACCAAAGTGACCAAAAGGTGGCAACTTTTGAATCTCGGTGAGACTGATATAGGAATCTTGGTTGCACCGATAAGGTGACCAACGGTCAGATTATCCGATCTCGGTGATGTCGATCCAACAATCTCTGAGGGACCGAAATTGTGAACTTGCATAACAGAAAGTTGGCAGCCTAACTCGGTGGCACCGAATGCAGAATCGGTTGCACCAAAAAGCTAGGGTTTGGCTGAGTCTGTCTAGGGTTTGGAATCGGTGGCACCAAGTATAGAATGTTGGTTGAACCGATTTTGAATATTTGGCTTTGGACAGACTTTTGTGGAAGAGCTTGTGGGTTTATGTGGTGACTATCACTTGTGCACGTATGAGCATTTTGTTCACCAACAAAACCTTACCCCTTTTTAATAGTATTGGCTTTCCTGTGGACTCAAAGAGATTTTTCACAAATGTAAAATGTAGAGTCCTTTGCTTGAAGCTTGGCCAATGCTATTCCTTCTCCTTCTTCTTCATGGGGATACTCTCCACACTCCTTTTGCCAACCCAATTCTCTACGGACTTTATCTGAAATACACTAGGTAAAAGTATTAGTCCAAGAGACAATGTATGTTGTCATGAATTATCAAAACCACCAAGGGAGCACATTGTGCTTTCACCTCCCCCTTTTTTGTAATTGATGACAACATACAACCAAAGCTTCAAATAAATATATGCATGAGTATAATGAAGACTTTGAGAGACACATGACTTAGACTTGCTCCCCCTAAATGTGTGTGATCCCTTTAAAAGATAGTTGCTTTGGAATGCATGGCCACACATGTAGTAGAAGGGATATGATAAGTCATGTGTATCTTGGCAATATGTATCAAATGTATATGAATGAGGTGTATCCTTGTTCAAGACTTCACTCTTGCAAACAATATGTGCAAGAAGCAAGAGACCATCTTGATAAAAAATATGATGCATATACTTACCTTGAGTTCTTGAGCATTCTAGTAGTCGAAATACACTTGAGAAAACAATGTTAGGAAACACAAGAGTATTCTACCAATCAAAAGCAATAGAACTCGAAGATACCAAGATATGGAGAACATATAGAATATAATATTCCTTAAGATTGATATGTCTCCAAGAGCATTTAGAACATTCTCCCTTAGATATAAAATAGTAGGACATCCTCTCCCCATGAATCTTAGCGTGTAGATATTGGGATTGGATAAGGTGAGAAGATTCCAACAAGAGAGAATCAAATGCAATACATAGATCTTTCTCCAAAACATATTTTATCCCCCTACTTTGGTACTCTTCCCTTGTTTATATAAGTATAGACTTTGATATTCTCCTCTTCCCCTAAATTATATCTCCCCTTTGCATAAGCATGTATCTCCCTCTTTAGCTTTGAAGCTTTGTATATCTCTCCCCCTTTGGCATTAATTTCCAAAAAGGCAGACATAGGGTCAGATACAGGGATCATCAAATAGGAAGGGGTCCTTGAGAACAAGGGTAATTGATAGTAGGATTCATAGAAATGAGAATTAGAGGGAATCATGGAAAATAATTTCTCTCACTTTGGTTAAACTGAGAATTTGTAGAACTTCTCCTCCTTTGAGTTAGGGATCCTTGAATAAAGTTTTCTCCCCTGAGTTTTTTAAGGGATCATTGAAGTAACAAGGTCATAAAAGAAACAATTAAAATCACTGAAGAAGCACATACTAAGAAAAATAAAATCGGTGACTCCGAAACAAATCAATCGATGGAACTGAGATGAAATCTTGTAGCTCATTTGCTAAATCGGTAGAACCGAGATATTTGAATCGAAGACTGTGAGGCATACAACAGAAACTTACAAATAACTGAAAATCAAACAGGGAAGAGAAACGAATAATTGGTACCAATTGCGAATAATTTACACAGAGGTATCAACTAGAAAAGATTTGAATGGTTCCAAGAAATTTGCAAAAGAGAATGGAACAAACAAGATTCTTATCTAGATGATGGGCGGTGACTAGGTCACCTATATTAGAGTATATTGACTTAGGAGCCAAGCAAGTATACTTGATCATAGGTCATACTCATCGTCAAGCTCAAAATGGGGTTACCATTTTTTGATTAAGCATTTTAATGTCTTCATATCACTCGAGTTGCTTTATCTCATGACTTGGAGTAAAGCTATATCAAGAATATGATTACATACCTTTGAGTGACGTTGTTGACGTAGCTTGTAGGTGAACTTGATGAGGATGGTCAAAGTTGATGTAGATCATCTTGAGTTGAGACCAATCCTTGTTGTTTTTGTTCCCTTTTCACCTACACAGGTTAGTCACGCAAGGAAAAACATGATGATACCAATTGAGATTTAGCATTTGAGAAATATATGTCAAGGATATGTTTTGTTGTCTTCTTCCTTTCATCATCAAAGCGAGATTGTGGATACTTGGTCATGACAAGATTGCTTAAGATACGAGTTGTTGGCCATCTTGTGGAGTGATGTTCTTCCAAGTACCTACAAAAGAGTTAGATGCAAGCCAAGGGAGCATAGAATTCCAAGATATATGATATTTAAGATAATAGCATGGAATAGACAATTAAGCTCATCCCCTTGCATGCATCCGAGCGAGCTTAGCTCAAGTTTGAAGCATCAATGATGTTCAAGTCACTCCTCAAATGACAAAACACTTTTTCATCAAGTGTCTTCGTAAAGATATCAGCCAATTGCTTGTTAGTACGAACATGCTTAAAATTAATATCTCCTTTGGCAACATGATCACGAATAAAATGATGTCGAACTTGAATATGCTTGGTTCGAGAATGTTGCACAGGATTATGTCCAATCTTAATAGCACTTTCATTGTCACAATGTAATGACACATTTTTAACATAGATTCCATAATCTTTAAGCGTTTGTGTCATCCATAACAATTGCGCACAACATGATCCAACAACAATATATTCAGCTTCAGTGGTAGATAGAGATACTGAGTTTTGTTTCTTGGAGGACCAAGACACAAGACATCTACCAAGAAATTGACATGTACCCGAGGTGGATTTTCTATCAACCTTGTCACCGGCATAGTCCGAGTCGGAGTAGCGAACAAGATTAAAATAAGATCCCTTGTGATACCAAATGCAAAGTTCAGTGTATGAATCAAGTATCTCACAATATGTTTCACATCCTTAAGATGACATTCTTTAGGTGCAGCTTGATATCTAGCACACATGCAAACACTAAGCATAATATCGGGACGGGAGGCACATAGAAAAGAAATGAACCAATCATTGATTGATAAACCTTTTGATCAGCGGTTCACCATCCTTAGTGAGATCATCGTGTCCGCTAGTGGGCATGGGAGTTTTCATACCTTTGCACTCCTGCATGTCCAACTTCTTCATTAAGTCCTTGGTGTACTTAGTTTGAGAGATGAAAGTTCCTTCTCTTGATTGCTTAATTTGCAAACCAAGAAAGAATTTCAGCTCACACATCATAGACAGCTCATACTTCTCTGACATAAACCTTCCAAACTTCTCACTAAATTGTGGGTTAGTAGATCCAAAGATAATATCATCCCATAAATTTGGCACACAAATAATTCACCATTAACCCTTTTTGTGAATAAGGTTGCGTCAATTTTACCAATTTCAAATCCTTTTTTCAATAAGAAACTTTGTTAGGCATTTATACCAAGCGCAAGGAGCTTGCTTAAGACCATATAAAGCTTTGCGAAGTTTGTAAATGTGGCCAGGTTTCTTAGGATTTACATAACCAGGTGGTTGCTTAACATAAACCTCTTCTTCAATCTCACTATTTAAGAAAGCACTTTTAATGTCCATTTGATGAAGTGTGATATCATGGTGATTAGCATAGGCAAGAAGAATTCTAATAGCTTCTAATCTAGCAATGGGGGCATAGGTCTCATCGTAATCCATACCTTCGACTTGTGCATATCCTTGGGCTACGAGACGTGCCTTGTTGCGAACGACTTGACCGTCTTCATCTTGCTTGTTCTGAAGTACCCACTTGGTTCCGATGACGTTCTGCTCATTCTTAGGCTTCTCCATGAGTGTCCACACTTCGTTCCTCTCTAAGTTGTGAAGCTCTTCATGCATAGCGTTCACCCAATCCGCGTCTTCAAGAGCTTGTTCTACCTTCAAGGGTTCAATGCTAGATATGAAAGAATAATGCTCACAAAAGTTAGCTTGACGAGTTTTAGAGCAAGTGATTCTCCCGGTTTGTATGTCACCAAAAATTTGGTTTAGGGGATGGTTCTTGGTCACTTGTGCTCGAACTCGGGTTAGCTTCCGATTGTTGGATGGTGGAGCTTCTTCTTAATCATCATTCCTTCATCTTCTTTGTTGTCAACGTGGACATCTCCTTGAGGTGATGGTGAAGGAGGTTGTGGTGGATCTTCATGATGCACTTCCTCCTCCTCTTCATCTTGTCGTGTACCACTTGTGGATGCTTCCATGTCGCATTGTCGGTAGCCTTGATCCAAAGTTGGAGCTTCCACTTGGGTTGATGAAGTGCTTTCCTTCAACTCCATGGGATGAATCTTGCCAATAGACAAGTCTTGGATAGCTTCCAAAGGATCCTTATCACCTACATCATTCGGCAATTGTTCGACTTGCGAACCATTAGACTCATCAAACTTCACATCTACCATCTCTTCAAATTTTCGAGTGAAGTTGTTGTAGAAACGATAAGTGTGAGAGTTCAATACATAACCAAGTAGGAATCCTTCATGAGATTTAGGGGCAAATTTAGTATGACGATGCTAATCAAGAATGTAGCACTTTGAGCCAAATACTCGAAAGTATCCAACTTGGGGTTTGTTACCAGTGAGATGCCCGTATGCCTTTTTACCGAGAAGCTTGTGCAAGTAAAGTCGGTTTGTGGCATGACATGCTGTTTCCATGGCTTCTGCCCAAAAATGCTTTGGCATCTTGTATTCGTCAAGCATCGTTCTTGCCATCTTAATGAGCGTCTGGTTCTTCCTCTCAACAACTCCATTTTGTTGAGGGTAAGTAGAATTATATTCAAAATAAAAGAAAGGGGATTTTGTGTACGTGGCCGAGAACTCATGTGAAATACCCTCTTCATCAAGAAAGGTATCCACATGGCCACATGGGTGTTCTTGAACTCCGATCCGTTATCTCTTCGAACCTTCTTGATCTTCACTTCAAATTGATTTTGCGCTTTGCACGCAAAGTTCTTGAAGATATTTTGTACCTACGACTTATCATCAAGAAAGAATACCCACGTAAATCTGGAAAAACCATCAACTATAACCAGACCATAAAGTTTCCATCGAGACTCTTGTAAGCATTGGGACCAAAGAGATCCATATGAAGGAACTCGAGTGGTCTCCTAGTAGGCATGATATTCTTGACCGGATGACTTCCACCTACTTGCTTTCCTTCTTGACAAGCGCTACAAGGTCTATCTTTGTCAAAGATAACATCCTTAACACCAAGAATATGATCACCCTTTATAAGCTTATCTAGATTACGCATACCTACATGTCCAAGCCTTCTATGCCACAACCAACATTTAGATGATTTTGCAATGAGACAAGTACGAGGTTGGGCCTTTTACTAAAATCAACAATGTATAGATAACCTCTACGAATACTGATAAAGACAATTTTATGTTTATCAAATTGAAACACTTGGCAATCTAGTTTTGTAAATAACACATTGAAACCGAAGTCTGCTAGTCTAGATACAGAAAGAAGATTGTAACCAAGGGATTCAACAAGAATCACATTTTGAATTGAGCTATCATGAGATATGTCCACCTTACCAAGGCCAAGTACCTTACCCTTAGAGTTGTCTCCAAAGGTCACGTACCTTCAAGGACCTTGATTAGGCGTAATCTTTGGAAACATGTCTTTGTCACCAGTCATGTGATCCGTGCATCCACAGTCGAGAATAAACTCTTTTCCGCCGGCCATGTAATCCTTGAAGTTGGCCATTAGGCTTAGATTCTTCATGATCTTTTCATACTCGATGTCGAACAACTCATCTTCATCATAGTAGCCATGTTCCACATTGTCATCATCAAGTGGGAAATCCTCGTCATAAAGAACAAGATATTCGTTAGAATTGTGATCATGACAATGTTCAAGTTTATGAATGCAAATGGCTTCAATAACAATGTTGTTGACAGTAGTGACATCTCCTTTAGCACACATGAGATCGCGGAGCTCAAATAGGCAATTATCAAAGTATGGATCACTAGGCTTTATTTCATGAAAAGCAACAATTTTATGAAGAATTTCATCAAGATTACGTATGAAAGACTTGGATATTGTTTCTCCAAATCAATCCACAAAGTATAAGCACATGCAAAGTTCTTCAATTGAGAAAGCATGAATCTTGGTAAACCTCTAATGATAAGATTGACAGTTATAAGGTTACCAAGCATGTTAATTTCCTCTTCGTGTGTGGGATGCAATTCGTCAATGGGGAGCACATATGGATTTTCAATATGTCTTCTCAGATGGAATTTATCAAATAGATCAATCATGGCACTCTTCCATCGACTATAGTACTCTCCATCAAGAATGGGCACTCTACAATACAAATTCTCCACACTAGACACATCCATCTTCCCCCACGATGTTGAAACCGAAGCAATGGAGACCAATGCTCTGATACCAATTGCGGGATCACTAGAAGTGTATGTCTAGAGGGGGTGAATAGACTATTTGTAGTAATTAAAAACTACCTCAAGCACAAATCAAGTGTTGGCAGTTTTTAGCATACATATCAAATCTAGAACACCCTACACATGCAAGTTATCAAGTATAGCAGTGGAAAGTAAAGGCATTGCACATGGAAGTAAGGAGTAGAGATAGAGAGATCAAACACATGAGGGACACAAGATTTTTCCCATGGTTCCGATTGGTGGTGCTCTCATACGTCCACGTTCATGGAGTCTTCAACCCACGGAGGGTAACGGTTGCGAGAGTCCATGGAGGGATCTACCCACGGAGGGTTCCACGAAGAAGCAACCTTGACTATACCATGACGGCCTACGTCCATGGAGGACTAGCCTTACTCGGGGTAGATCTTCACGAAGTAGGCGATCTCCTTGCCCTTACAAACTTCTTGGTTCACTCCGCAACATGAAGTAGGAGGCTCCAAAGCGACACCTAACCAATCTAGGAGGCACCACCCTCCAAAAGGTAATAGGCTCGATTGTGTCGATGAACTCCTTGCTCTTGTGCTTCAAGATGATAGACTCCTCAGCACACAATCACTCTCTCACAGATATGGCTTGGTAGAAGAGATTGATTCGGTGGAAAGCAACTTGGGGAGGCTAGAGATCAAGATTCATATGGTAGGAATGGAATGGCATGATCTCAACACATGAGTAGGTGTCTCTTTCTGAGAAAATCAGTAGGTATGAGTGGGGAACTGTTCTGAGTGATTCTCTTGCGAGTGAGTCTTGGTGGAGGGATATATATAGGCATCTCCAAAAATCCAACCGTTACGCATGAAATGACAACCTCGGTGACACCGATGTGTTAATCTCGGTGGTACCGAGGTGACCAAAAGGTGGCAACTTTTGAATCTCGGTGAGACCGATATAGGAATCTCGGTTGCACCGATAAGGTGACCAACAGTCAGAATGTCCAATCTTGGTGATGCCGATCCAACAATCTAGGAGGGACCTAAATTGTGAACTTGCGTAACAGAAAGTTGGCAGCCTAACTCGGTGGCACCGAATGCAGAATCGGTTGCACCAAAAAGCTATGGTTTGGCTGAGTCTATCTAGGGATTGGAATCGGTGGCACCGAGTGTAGAGTGTTGGTTGCACCGATTTTGAATATTTGGCTTTGGACAGACTTTTGTGGAAGATCTTGTGGGTGTATGTGGTGACTATCACTTGTGCACGTATGAGCATTTTGTTCACCAACAAAACCTTACCCCCTTTTAATAGTGTTGGCTTTCCGATGGACTCAAAGTGATTTCTCACAAATGTAAAATGTAGAGTCCTTTGCTTGAAGCTTTGCCAATGCTATTCCTCTCCTTCTTCTTCATGGGGATACTCTCCACACTCCTTTTGCCAACCCATATCTCTATGTACTTTATCTGAAATACACTAGGTAAAAGTATTAGTCCAAGAGACAATATATGTTGTCATGAATTATCAAAACCACCAAGGGAGCACATTGTGCTTTCACTAATTAAATTGAAGCGGACAAACATACCAAGCAAACTATGAAATAGTATGAAGACGTAAATATAGTAATGAAGAATGAACGAACTTTGGAGACTCTAAGATTAGTCTCAAAACCATCTACAACATAGATACTATCATGAGTAATGGGTGGTCGGGCAAAATTGTATTTACAATCTCAAACCTTGATGAAAAGGGAGCACACAAACAAAAGGCATCATCCAAATTAAGAGCCATGTGAAAAGAGGGACGGAGAAGAAGGAAGTAGTAGTGGGACCAAAAGTAGCTTGCAAAATAATATGTCTGTCGCACCCTGTGTTTGTATCACTTTGACAAGCTATGGATTTACAAAATTTAGAACCAGTTAAAACTTTTAAGTGCATGTTTGTTTGAATTGTTGCTTGTTTGATTAGTTGGTAGTGTTTGGCACTCCTAGGTTCTACTCCTCTCTATACTCATATTCCTTGATCCAAACATCTTTCCCAATGGTCATACCATGTGTGTAGCACCTAAAACTAATTTTATCAAAATTTATTCTACCAAAGAGGATTTATTCAAATTAGGTTTTCAAAAATCCCAGAGTTGAGGTTTGCACTGCAAGTCCTCAAATTGGGTGGATCCTTTTTCCCCAAAGGCTTTTATTGAAACCTACTATATATATTACTTCCCAAAACCACCAAATGATAATTTTAAATATTATTTTACCATTTTATTTAAAGGCTTTTTCTCAAGGCCAGAAATGATCTTTTACAGGGAAAAAATATTTAAATGCTTCAAAAATATTTGAGAAAATTTAGGGAAAATCAATGGACACATATTTTCCATATATATTAGTTTCAACACATGGTAATGTTCAAAATCATGGGCAAAACCCCTCAAACCTCCTTCTGCCCAAGTCAAGATTTTGAAATATTTCTATAAGAAATATTATCAATAAATTCCAAGAATATTTCAACAAGACTCACATGCTATATGTGATGATCTTGCAAAGTTTAACCTCAATCCCGATTGATTTGCTTCACCAAAATATTCCAAAACCATTCCTGTCCAGAGTCAAATTTGTACAACTTTACATTGTGAGGTTTTTTACCTTAACTCCAAAATTTGTGGGCATGTGCTAAACCACAAATAACGATACCACACTGAGTGGTGGATTTGAGGGAAGTGAAATCAATGCTTGGATCAACAAAAATCTAATTCTGCCAAATTCTAGGGTTTTCCAAGTTTACATTGTGAACTTTCCTCAAACCACCTCAAACTTGGCGGCCCCCTCTAATTTTGCATACATCATCACCCTGATAAAACTCATGGCAAGAAAGCTCCATTTACTTGCCCAAACACTCATCAAACACCTTCAGGTCGAATCCAAGAACCAATTATTGAGCCCCCTCCACCACTCTCCTTCACCCCAAATTTTTACCACAACACCATGCAATCCCTCCCCACCTCCAGTAAAGTTCCTGGCGCCAGAGAGCATGAGTGCATGTGGGAAAAGCCCCATTTCCCTCTCTAGACAACACCTTTTCTCTCTTATCTCACTTCTCTCTCTCTCACTCATGGCTACTCCAGAGCATCCAAGGCTCTTTCCCACTTGTTTACTCCCCCCTGCAGCTGCTGGACACAAGTGGACACGTGAGAGCGCATCAAAAGCTCTAGCATGCCGGCCAAAGTCGTGCTCTGGAGCGCGTAGCCAGACTCCAGAGGGTTGACCTCCATCTCTTGCCCATACCCAACCACCTCGATCCCCCCTCACGCCAGTCGATGCACCTCGACGTCCGCAACATGCCACACCCCTGTCCCCCTCCTCTCTCTCCCCGTAACGGCTCACCTCGCGCACACCCGACGCTGCCCCATTCGGCCAATGCTTAGGCTCGCACGTGCGTGCTTGCCTTCTCTCTCTTTCTTCTCCCTCGCGCGCCTAGACCAACCCCAGGAACTCCCCGGACAAGCCCCTGTGATCTCCCTCTCCCTCTGGCCTCGGCCTCGACCTCACCGGCACATGGGTCCACATTGACTCGAGCCCCAACTATTTAAAGCCACCCCGGGCCTCGCTCTTCCTCCCTTCGACCCCCTGCCACTTCCAATTGACCGCCTGCTCCACCCAAACAACCTCCTGAGCCTCTGAGCTCGAGATTGAACCCAAGCCTCGCCATGTCGTCTCGCCGGAGATCTCTGGGTATAGCCCTCCTCTAGCTCTCCTTCATCCTCCTATGAGCCCCCCTTGGCCTCCTGACGTTGTTCCCCCTCTCCCCGTGCAGACTGAGATCGGATATGACCGGACTGAGCTTGTCCCGAAGCTCTCTGCCGCGGCTTCGTCGTCGCCCGTGACCAGGGCCACCTCGACGATCGCCTCCACCTCCCCCGAGACGGTGACGACGCCCTAAGTCCGTTCCCACCTTCATGTGCTGCTGCCATGCCCTCTGCTAACGTCGGTGAGCCTCGCCGCCCCGTTGGCGAGAGGTTCATGACGACCTTTCAAGTGGGGCCCGTCTGTCAGCCTCCCGTCCCCTCTCACCTTCCTCTTTGTCGCTGGCAGCTGGGCCCCGCCTATCGGGTTTGAACCCCGTGAGCGCGCGTGCCTGGCTCGCCTGGGCTGGCTGGCCTCTAGGCCGGCCCAGCTGCGGTCAAATCTGGCCCAGGGCACTGGAGCCCTTTTCTTTTTCTTTTTCTGGCAGTATTTGCAAAAATCCACACAAACGAATATTTGTACAATTCCAAATATTTTTACACCACAAATCTTATAATATTTTGTAGAATTTTATAGTGCCATTTGTAAAATTATTTGAAGCATTTTATGTACTGACTTGACTTAAATGCTAGCTTTCAATATTTTTAGCCTCTGTTAAAATAATTTTTAAAATCCTTTTCACCACAAAACCTTAAGAAAATATTTTTAAAATCGTTTGTAGTATTTTAAAGAATAGGGCAACATTTTATAAATAGATTTTTTGCTATGTTTTTGTGATGATTCTTATTTTTACCGTTATTTATCGCGACGATAGATTGCACTGTTGATGAGGGAGTTGAACGCGAAGACTTTGTTGAGCCAGGCAAGCAGCTCTTGGACCATGTTAAGAAACATTTCATGCATGTCATATAGCACTTGTTGTTCTGATGAATTGATCATGTTGATGTGGTATTCCCCTTGGGTGGGATACCTTTGATACTTTTACCATTGATACTTGCCTCGTGCATGACCCTACCTCCTTATGAGGGTTGTGCGGGTGGGAGTAGATAGGATGCTTAGTAGATGCTACACAAGTGGGATCGGGAATATGCATGGTGATGGAGACAAATCACTTCAAAGACTTTTTCGAAAACCCCGTCGGGTGCCACTGATACCCGAGGGAGATGAAGTTGAGCTAGGTAACCACTTGATAAAGAAGTGATGTACCGGAGCAGGTTGTGTGTGTGTTTTTGAAAACGGAGAGTTTGAAGATTTTCTGACCGTCCCAACCTTACATGCACAACCACAATACCCCTTATGGGATGGGGATTTGTTGATTACTTTGATGGGTACTAGCATCGAGACCACATTACTAGTGGTGGGAGTGACGTGGTCACTCTCAATACGAGGTCGTGTCGGTAAGGACGATCATGTGCTGTCTTCACAGGCACCGGGCACACTATTGGTCCCTTCATGGATGGTACGATCTAGAGCGAGGCTCATATGATGTACATCATGAGGGCTGGATACCAATCTAGTGGACTCTTTGTTAGTGTCGCCAAGGGAAAGACAATGCTCGGATACTTATCTCGGGTATGGACAATACCGCGAGTCATGGATTGACATGGAAGTTTCTCGAGTCTTGTGGGTAAAGTGTGCAACCTCTATAGAGTGTAAAACTATTTGAATAGTCGTGTCCATGGTCATGGACAGTTGGAGGTCCTGCTTAAACCGCATCCGATGTTTTCACAAATGGGTGGCTATGTATGATGGAGAACATGTGATGTTCAACCCATGCTTGTGATGATAACCGTGATTTGTTCACATGAATATCTGTCAACATTGGATCATGAGATGTGATGATGACAAAGGTGATACTTGACCTAAGTCCGAGGACTTGGCATGATGGTGAACATGAGATGTTCAACCCATGATTGTGATGATAACCGTGACTTGTTCACATGAATACCTGTCAACATTTGATGCATGCCCACTTAAGTTACTTGATTATGACATTGCACTCAAAATTAGCTTTCTACAAATTTACCTACGTAGTGCTACATCATGCTTTGTTATACCTTGTTCCAATCTTGGGTTGCTTGCAAGTACATTTAAAGTACTCATTGGCTTTCCACTTGTTATTTAATTGGCCAGGCATGGAAGAGCAGGAGTATCGTGAAGAGTTCATTGGTGACGAACATGCGAACTAGGACGCTTCCCGGTCAAAATGCATGTAGGTTTAACGCAAATGGCATGGGTTCACGCTTCCAATCGAGATTTCTGCTGCTTATTATGTTGAAGTGTTTGGCCTTTGTGGCCCTATCTATCTAAGACTTGGCCTAGTTGGCCTTTATTTGTGTAAGACGGTATGTAAGGATGTAAGAATCTTGTATTCCAGTTTCTAAGAGTTCAGTGAGCATGGATCTCTGGGATCACTGTGCACGTGCATTCAGTGATCATGACTTATGAGTCAGGGTCCCCACAGAGCTAGTATCAGAGCCATCCTGACTGTAGGAAGCCTTATTTAGCATGGACGTTAGTTAGGATGAAACCATTTTCAAAACTGCACCTAGCACCTATACTTAGGAGTTTCTGCACTTTTTACCTCTTCTAGTCTTCCCACATCTCTCTACTGACTCTCCTCCCTTCAAACCTTTGTAGATGGACGTCGTACCCGATGCCCTCCTAGCATACGACTTTCCCCTACTCCTTGAGGATAGCCTGGAGAAGTGCTAGTACTGCTGACCACCCGTTTTCCTCTACCACGAGCACTGGGTCGATGTCATCATGAAGGAGTACCACGTTGATGTGGTCGTGAAGGCAAACGAGTCCTTGACTAGTTGGTTCTTTGAAGGACCACAGATGGAGACCTTGGCACTCGCACTCAAGACAGCCGCACGCAAGGCACTCATCCACCTTCGAGACATCGCTCCAAAGATGGCTGACGAGCCAGCTACTCGCTACCTACCTTTCACGAAGGATGATCTTGGCAAGAGTTGGACGTTGATTCCATCCAAGGAGGATGGCACACCACTCAGATTCCAAACCTACTTCAGCCTCTCTGCTGACAGTCTGGCTCACAACCTGATTAAGGAGTTCGTGAAGCTCCGCGAGGAACTTCACCATACCTGAGAGCTAGTTCGTCAAGCCAAGATGAAGCCAGACAAGATCAAGAAGGATGGAGCTCCTGAAGGATGACCAACTGTCGCTTACAGAGGAGGAGTATCCCCAGTTAGGGATGCACCCACACGCTGTCGTTGCATGAGTGCGAAGGAGTACCGTGTGCTCTTCACCGACCCACTGACGAAGCATCATCGGGGTGGACCTCCTCGTCCTCCGACTCCCTCAACCGGAGACAATGCCCGTCCGGATGATGATCAGGAGGAAGACCCCGAGGATCGAGACTATGAGACCGAGCACTCCACCACTTGAGTCCGAGAACCCCTAGGGTAGGATCAGTCATGTACCCCTCATGCAATGTCGAGTCCATGTAATGCTTCATATGAAACCATGCGTGCTTCTTGTTTGTTTGTTGTTTGTGTTCCGATGCAAGTCACGCTTTTTCCATATGCAACATGTAAGCGACTCCATCGTTTATCTTATATTAATATATGCGTTGGTCTTTCGACCTTCGTTTTACCATACTTGCACTATACCAACCCCCTTAGGCGTGCTTTCTCCGTAAATTGTTTTTCCTCTCGTCAATCCCAGTTGTTTGACTTGGCTGCTCCAAAAAGGATGGTGACTGCAACCCGCAACAACTCCTTCACCAACCCTGAAACCAGCAACTCCAGCCAGCAACAGGGAACTGGTGGGACTGCTTAGGCTGGAGGACACCAGGAGAAGCCACAAGGCGACATTCCCCCGCCACCACCTCCACCGGAGAACATGACCATAGCTCAGTTTCTCCAAGTTCTTTGAGAGGAATGCCAAGCCAAGACTGCTACTATCCAGCAGATGGCCCAAGTCCTTGTGAAGAACGAGCAGCAAGGTAGGAACGGCAATGGCCGCTCCACTTTGTCTAAGATCATAAGGAATTTTCCCCCAACCTTCATCGAGACTGCTGAGCCCGTGGATGCCAATGACTGGATCCGGACCATTAAGGACCTCCTTGCATTGATCAATTGTAATGAGGATCGTGAAAAGGTGCTTTAAGCCTCTCGCTACCTTGGAGGTACTGCCATAGCTTGGTGGGATGGATTCAAGGTCATGCCGAGCGATTGTGTTATCACCTGGGATAACTTCAAGGAAGGATTACACACCACCCATATTCCTTCTAGGATCATGGCTATTAAGAAGAGGGAATTCCGAGCGCTGAAGCAAGGAAGTGGCTCTGGCAAGGAGTACATGCAGAAGTTCAACCTACTATTGAGGTATGCACCTGAAGATGTCAACACGGAGGCTGCTAAGATGGAACGCTTCATGGAAGGGACTTTAGCAGACCCTGCAATATCAGCTCATCGTCTGCGACTGTTGGACCTTCTTCGACCTGGTGAACAAGGCCCTCATGTTAGAAGACAAGCGTCGTGCCATAGATGACACTCAAAGGCGCAAGATGATTAGCAAGGGTAGTTCCAGCAACCAGAAGCCTCGTCCCTAGCAGCCAGCCCTAGCCAAGCCAACATATCAACCACAACAGGCTAGACCTCCTGCACCTCGTTCGAGCTACCAGCCTTACTAATATGCCAATCCCAGGCCAGCTTACAACAACCCTAATAGCAACAACGGCGGCAAGAACTACAACAATGACAACCCTGTTCAAGTCACTTGCTTTGGGTGTGGTCAGCCAGGACACATCTCTAGGCAGTGCCAAATAGGAAGCTAGATGCACCGCGCCCCAATACGCCCAACCAAGGTCAAGGCCGTGGAGCGCCACCAAGGAACCTAGCTCCCCGTAACCAGCCCAACAATGGCAAGGGTCGTGTGAATCATGTCACCACAAAGGAAGCGCAGGAGGACCCAGACGTCATACTGGGTACATTCCTCGTCAACTCAACCCCAGCAATAGTATTGTTTGATTGTGGAGCTTCGCATTCTCTTGTCACTCAAAAGTTTGCGCTAGAGAGTGGCATGAAGCCTACACCCCTAGGTAGTCATATGTTGATACAAACCCCGAGATCGGTTTGAAGTCCGGGATAGGTTGTAAAGGAGTTGAGATTATTATCAACAAGGTAGATTTCCTAGCAAACCTTATCATCCTGAAGTCACAAGGCTTGGATGTGATCCTAGGCATGGACTGGTTAACCAAGAACCAAGGCTACTTGGACTGTGCCAAGAGGATCGTTAGCCTAACCAATAGACAAGGAGTGGAAGTCAAGTAAGTCCCCAACCCTACCTTCGCTCAAGCCCATCGGGCTAAATGCCTGTTGGGAATTGAGTTGGACCAAGTGCCAGTGGTATGTGAATACCCGGATGTATTTCCTAATGAGTTGTCTGGAATGCCTCCTGACCGCGACATTGAGTTCATCATTGGCTAATGCCCGGAGTAGGACCCATCTATAAGAAGCCCTATAGAATGGGATCCGAAGAGTTGGCTAGATTGAAGAAGCAACTAGTAGAGCAGCTCAGAAAAGGATTCATTTGCCCTAGTGCCTCTCCTTGGGGATCACATGTTCTATTTGTGTCAAAGAGGGACGAAACTATCCGACTCTGTGTCGATTAACGTTCTTTGAATGAGGTCACAATAAAGAATAAGTACCCACTCCCCAAGATTGAAGACCTGTTCGATCAGCTGAATGGGGCTAAGGTGTTTTCCATGATCGATCTCAGGTCTGGGTACTACCAGTTGAAGATCAGGCCCCAAGACATTCTGAAGATGGCATTTGTAACCCGGTATGGCCTGTATGAATACACGGTCATGTCATTCGGGTTGACCAACGCCCCTGCCTACTTCATGTACCTGATGAACGAAGTTTTCATGGAGTACTTGGATAAGTTCGTTGTGGTCTTCATTGATGACATACTCATCTTTTCCAAGTCTGAAGAAGAGCATGAGAAACACTTGAAATTGGTCCTAGACAAGCTTCGAGAGCACCACCTTTATGCCAAGTTCAGCAAGTGTGAATTCTGGCTACACAAAGTTGGATTCTTGGGTCATGTGTTGACTGCAGAAGGATTGTCTATGGATCCTTCCAAGATCGAAGCCGTGACCGAGTGACAATCCCCAACCAATGTGAAGGAAGTCAGAATCTTCCTCGGACTCGCGGGATATTACCGCAAGTTCGTCGAAGGATTCTCAAGCATTGCCTGACCCATGACTCAGCTCTTGAAGAAGGACAAGAAGTTTGAATGGACGTTGAAGTGTGAAGAAAGCTTCAAAGAGCTCAAAAAAAGATTGACTACAACCCCAATTTTGGCCACCCCCGATATTCACAAGGAGTTTGTGATATATTGTGATGCATCGAGAACCGGGCTTGGAGGTGTTCTGATGCAAGAGGGCAGAGTCGTAGCATATCTTTCTATACATCTGCATCCTCATGAAGAGAACTATGCTACTCATGATCTTGAGTTGCCAGCCGTAGTTCATGCCTTGAAGACATGGCGACATTACCTTTTGGGGAAGCAATGTGAGATATACACAGACCACAAGAGTTTGAAGTATATTTTCACTCAGAAGGAATTGAACGTGAGGCAATGAAGATGGTTGGAGTTGATCAAGGACTATGACCTTAGTGCTCAATACCACCCCAGAAAGGCTAACATGGTAGCAGGCGCCTTAAGCAGAAAGGCATGTTACTTGAATGCTATGAATAAGGAAAGGCTACCCACCCTGTATGAAGAGCTTGAAAGCTTTGTCTTGGAGCTAGTTGCACCCAAATTCCTTGCCAACCTCGAAGCAAAGCCTACCTGTTGTGGAACATTGCATGGGAAACAAAAAATTTCCTACTCACACGCAAGATCTATCCATGGTGATGAGCATCTACGAGAGGGAGAGTGGATCTACATACCCTTGTAGATCGCTAAGCGGGAAGCGTTAAGAAACACGATTGATGTAGTTGAAAGTCTTCGTGATCCAAATCACAAGCCATCCCGCGAACCCATCACGATCCGTCCCGCGATCCAATCATGATCCATCCCGCGATCCAGTCGCGGTCCTTCCGATCTAGCGCCAAACAGACGACACCTCCGCGTTCAGCACACGTACATGTCGATGACGATATCCACCTCCTTGATCTAGCAAGCGAGGGTGGAGAAGTAGATGTGTTCTCCGGCAGCACAACAACATGGTGGTGGTGGTGGAGCTGATCTGGCAAAGCTTCACTAAGCTATACCGAACAGATCTAGAGGAGAGAGACAATCTAGTGGGGGGAGGGCAGCACATGGCTTTTCAGGTGTTGTCTGCCCTCGAAATCTCCACCATATATAGGAGGAGGGGGAGGGGAGGCTGCCTTTGCCCCTCTTCCAAGGAGGGATTGGGCCGAACCTAAGGGGGGAGAGTCCTCCTCCCACAAGGACTCCTCCTCCCACAAGGAAGGTGGAATCTTTGTATGATTCTCTCCCCACTTGGTATCCTCCTCCCACCTGAACATAGGCCCTCTTGGGCTGGCCTCCCAACCCACTAGGGGCTGGTGCACCACCACTTAGACCCATGGGTGGGTGGGCCCCACTTTGTGGACCCCCGGAACCCATTCGTCGCTCCCCGTACACTATCGGAAATGCCCGAAACTTGTCCGGAGTTCAAACACAACTTTCCTATATATCAATCTTCGTCTCCAAACCATGCTAGAACTCCACGTGGCATCCGGGATATCATCTGGGACTCCTAACAACCTTCGGTCACCAACATACATAACTCAACTATACCGAAACGTCACCGAACCTTAAGCGTGCAGACCGTGCGGGTTCGAGAACTATGTAGACATGACCGAGACACCTCTACGGTCAATAACCAATAGAGGGACCTGGATGCCCATATTGTCTCCTACATATTCTATGAAGATCTTTATCGGTTGAACCTCTATGTTAAGGATTCAATTAATCCCATATATTGTTACCTTTGTCCTTCGGTATGTTACTTGCCCGAGATTCGATCATCGGTATCTCTATACCTAGTTCAATCTCATTACCGGAAAGTCTCTTTACTCGTTCCATAATACAAGATCCCATGGCTAACATTTAGTCACATTGCTTGCAAAGCTTGTTGTGATGTTGTATTACCGAGTGGCCCCGAGATACCCCTTTGTCGCACGGAGTAACAAATCCTAGTCTTGATCCATGCCAACCCAACGGACACCCTTGGAGGTACCTGTAGAGCACCTTTATAGTTACCCAATTACGTTGAGATGTTTGATACACACAAGGTACTCTTCCAGTGTTAGTGGGTTGCATGATCTCATGGTCATAGGAACAGATACTTGACATGCAGAAAACTATAGCAATAAACTGACACGATCATATGCTATGTTTATAGTTTGGGTCTTGTCCATCACATCATTCTCCTAATGATGTGATCCCATTATCAAATGACATCTTATGTCTATGTCTAGGAAACCTTGACCATCTTTGATCAACGAGCTAGTCTATTACAGGCATACTAGGGACATGGTGTTGTCTATGTATCCACACATGTATCTGAGTTTCCAATCAATACAATTCTAGCATGGATAATAAACGATTATCATGAACAAGGAAATATGATAATAACTAATTTATTATTGCCTCTAGGGCATATTTCCAATAGTGTCCCACTTGCACTAGAGTCAATAATCTAGCTCACATCGCTATGTGATTTGTATTGTTATGAATCTTACACCCAATGAGTTCTGGGGTTCTATCATGTTTTGCATTTGAGAGAGTTTTAGTCAACGGGTCTGCGACATTCAGATCTGTTAGTACTTTGAAAATCTCTATGTCATACTATATATAGTGCTACCACCACGCTCAATTTGGAGCTATTTCAATTTGGTGTTCAAGATTACATCAACATAACCCTTTACGACTAACTATTTATAACCTCCATAATCGAGAAATATTTCCGTAGTCCTCTAGTTACTAAGGATAATTTTGACCGATGTCTAGTGATCCACTCCTGGATCACTCTTATACCCCTTGACAGACTAATGGCAAGGCACACACAGGTGCGGTACACAGCATGGCATACTATATAGAGCCTATGGATAAGGCATAGGGGACGACCTTCGTCCTTTCTCTTTCTTTTGCTGTGGTCAAGCTTTGAGTCTCACTCAACTCCACACCTTACAAATCAGGCAAGAACTCTTTCTTTGACTGATCCATTTTGAAATCTTTCAAAATCTTGTCAAGGTATGTACTCATTGAAAGTCTTATTAGACGTCTTGATCTATCTCTACAGATCTCGATGCCCAACAATTAAGTAGCTTATCCAAGTCTTCCTTTGAAAAACTCTGCTCAAACAACCATTTATGCTTTCCAAAAATTCTACATCATTAACAATATGTCAACCACATATATTTATCAAAAATTCTATAGTGCTCCCACTCACTTTCTTGTAAATACAAGTTTCTCATAAACTTTGTATAAACCCAAAAACTTTTATCACCTCATCAAAGCGTATGTTCCAACTCCGAGATGCTTGCTCCAGCCCATAGAAGGATTGCTGGAGCTTGCACACCTTTTGGCATCCTTAGGACCGACAAAACATTTTGGTTGTATCACATACAACCTTTCCTCAAGTAAATCGTTAAGGAAACGATGTTTTGACATCCATCTGCCAGATTTCATAATTGAAAAATGCAGCAATTGCTAACATAATTCCAACAGACTTTAACATTGCTAACGGTGAGAAAGTCTCATCGTAGTCAATTACTTGAACTTGGCAGAAACTTCTTTGCGACAAGTCGAGATTTATAAATGGTGACATTCACCATCAAAGTATGTCTTCATCTTAAAGCTCCATTTGTACTTAATGACCTGCCGTTCAATGGGAAAGTCTACCAAAGTCCATACTTGGTTTTCATACATGGATCCTTTCTCAGATTTCATGGCCTCTAACCATTTGTTGGAATTCGGGCCCATCATCGCTTATCCATAGTTCATAGGTTCATTGTTGTCCAACAACATGACCTCTAAGACAGGGTTGCTGTACCACTCAGGAGCAGCATCCTTGTCGACCTATGAGGTTTGATAGTAACTTGCTCCAAAGATTCATGATCATCATCATTAAATTCCTCTTCAACTGACGTAGGCTCCACAAAAACATCTTTCTACGTTGTGCTACTCTCTGGTTGAAACAAAGGTTCAACAAACTCATCAAGTTCTATCTTCCTCCCACTCAATTCTCTCGAGAGAAACTCTTCCTCGAGAAAGGACCTGTTTATAGCAACAAACTCTTTGCTCTTGGATCTGAGATAGAAGGCATACCCAACTATTTCCTTAGGGTATCCTATGAAGATGCATTATTCCGCTTAGGGTTCGAGCTTATCATACATAAGTATCGCATTCCCAAACTCTAAGAAATGATAGCTTAGGTTTCTGCCAAACCATAATTCATACGGTGTCATCTCAACAGATTTAGATGGTGCCCTATCTAAAGTGAATGTAGTTGTCTCTAATGCAGAACCCCAAAAATGATAGTGGCAAAACGATAAGAAACATCATAGTACACACCATATCCAATAGAGCACGACCACGATGTTCGGACACACCATCTCACTATGGTGTTCCAGGTGGCGCGAGTTGTGAAACAACTTCCACATGGTCTTAAGTTGTATACCAAACTCGTAACTCAGATATTCACCTCCACGATCATATCATAGACATTTTATCATCTTGTCACGATGATCTCAAACTTGATTCTAAATTTGGCTGAACTTTTTAAACGCTTCAGACTTGTGTTTCATTAAGTAAATATACCCATATCTACTCAAATCATCAATGAAGGTAAGAAAATAATGATATCCACCGCATGCTACAACACTCATTGGACCGCATACATCAACATGTATCATTTCCAAGGGTCTTGATTCTGGTCTCAAAGATCCTGACAAGACTGTTTTGGTTATCCAGAATCCCCTTAATGTCCTTTTGCATGCTCTGAACAGATGATATCAGCAAATCCATTTGCCCGCTCCTGGATCGAGGGGCTTGAGCACTAGTGGCTCTCACTGTCTCTGCTGCTTCCTGAGCTACAGCGGAAGTGGGATGATCAGCTTCCATCACCATGACGTTGTCCTTTAGATCTGACTATAGGGGCAAATGTGGGTGATCCAAGGCAAAGATGTGCTTCTCCAGTATGGAGTTTATGAGCATCTGCATAAGAGCATGAGTGCTTCTGATCAGCAGCAACCCTCTTGATTGTCTCTACAATCAAGTCCATGACTCTGATCCTGGTGTGAGTGTCAAGATGGATCAACATGTTGATGGAGTGGCCTTGGATCATCTTGTCATCTCCGGACTTGGGCATGAGGGTATGCCTTAGAATGGTGTTGATAGTGCGTAGGCCAGCCTGGAGAAAGTAAATGGACCCTAGCTAGTGAGACTTCACTTTGTCAGCAGGGATCTCCTTATACATGTTGGCCATAGCATTGTGACTAGCCTTGGATTCTGAGTAGACATCCAGGTCACCATCCTGTGCTTCAGGAACTCCTAAGATCTCTACCCATTCCTCAATAGTTGATTCATATCGGGCACCTTCAGTCATCCACACAATTCTACCATCTCCGTAGAAGGGTGCAGTGGAGTAGAACTGCGTGATCATCTCGTCATTCCATGTTGTGAATTCTCTGCCTATGAATTCATCAAGACCAATGCAATGGAAGTTGTCCTGGACACTTGGAAAGCAGTCCTCATTCTCCTTGATGTACTTCCAATCAATGTATTGCATATCGCTGACAGTTGGACTCTTGTCAAAGGGCACAGTCTCATAGAAGTCCTGTTGCTCCTTGGTATAGAACCTGTAGTCCACATCTGTTTTCTTTCTTTGGGCATATGGATCAATAGCTCTCCATGCCCTTAGTCCCGAGTCCTTCCTCTTCTTCATGTCCTCAGATACTAGATAGCTGGCATTATGAACAGGGAGGTGTGGTCTAAGCTTTATTAACGTTGTCAGATCATCATCAGCTTTAGCTCTGGAGGCATTCCCTTTGTTCTTCTTAGAGGCTGGAATCTTCCTAGTTGTCCTCTTGGGCTTCTCATCAGCCTTCCTGGATGTGCTGGTTTTGGGCATAGCATCAGACATGAACTTCTTTGCCTTCTTCTTGGGAGGAGCCTTTGCTGGCTCAACCTCCACTTCCTGAGCATCAACAACTTCTGGATCCTCAAACATGGACGTAGGCTTGCCAGTCACATGAATGATCCTCTTCCTGGCCTTTTTCTCTCCTGCCTTCTTAGGCATAGCTTTCTTGGGGATCTCAACAGAAACAGTTGCTCTGACAGTCTCATAAGCCTTGAATGTTGAAGCTGGTGCATATATTTTGCTGACAACCCTTCTAGAGGAAGTAGCTTCAGTTGCAGCTTTCTTGGTAGCCTTCTCTTGCTTCTTAGCAAGAACCTCCTTGGGGACAAAGTCTGAATCTTCTTCTTTTGAGTTCAACCTCTTTCTGGTTCTGGTGGCAGCCTTGGGCAACCCATGTGAGCTGGGGGTGCCTTGATCTGAGAATGAACTGTGCTCTGGACTTGTGCCTGAACTCATGTCTGCTCTCTGCTCTGACCCGTTCTGACTGTCTTCTGAACCTGACATGCTGACCCTATGAATAGAGTGTAGATGAGAAGAAGTAGATGAGTCATCACAAAATGAGGCTATTTTTGAAATTTGAGCAATGAGTTTTTCAAAAGTTTTGCAATCTGTCACATACATATCGGTATAGCCGAAATGAAATTTTCGGTGGGGCCGAGACATACCAACTCCTTAATAGGAACTTGGCAGCCTTTTCGATAGGACCGAAAAGAGCCACTCGGTTCCACCGAGTCAGTTCTCAGCAACACAGAAAAGTATATCGGTGAGACCGATATTTTCGTTTCGTTTCCATCGAGATGTATCGGGCAGACAACAAAACCCTAGAAAATCCATCTAACTCAAGATTTTGCAAATTCTAGTGGATAGATGAATGAGCAATAGGTGGCTTATAGATAAAACAAGATCCAATGCGCAAGAATCAGAATGGGAGCGCACTAGAGATCAAATCCGTACCCTAGCTTGGCGCGGATCCTCTACAGCAGTGATGTTTGTGAAGATTACGTTGACGGCGGCGATTCCCAGCAGCAGAGGAGCTCGGGAAGTCAAGGGCGATGACCAGGGGTCTTTGGAACGACAGCTTAGGGTTTTGGAGCACGACGTATGAAGAGGAAATTTCAAAACGTCGGGGTCCAGAGTTATATACCGACAACTGTCGGTGACACCGGTTCTAAGTTTTTGGTGTCACCGACTGCCTCAACTGTCAGCTGATAGGGACACTCGGTGTAACCGAGAAAATGGAATCGGTGATACCGAGATTGAAAAACTAGATCAACCCTAGGCAATCGGTGAGACCATGATTTTGGTGTTGGTTCCACCGAGTTGCACCTGGGAGGTTTTAATGGTCAGTCCTTGTCGATACGGAACTCTTAGTGCTCCACACACAAAGGGATCGAAAAACACTTGTTCAAATTTTGTGATGCAGCATGAATGGAATATGAGATGAGAAAGCATAGATAGCTAAAGAGTGGTCCTAGGCATCTTGTCCATCTAATTTGCAAAAGATAAATCAAAAGCCAAATAGTAACAATTGGATATCCTTGAATGAGAAAATAAATGCAGACCAACATGCTCACACAATAAGATGTCAAAAGAAATCGTGACGAACATGCACAAACACACTAGCATATAACAAGCACTTGGGCGATGACAAAGTCATCTATATATGAGTATTTGACTTAGGAGCCAAGTAAGAGTACTTGATCATAGGTCATACTCATCATTTAAGCACAAGTGGGCTTACCACTTTTTCATAAAGCATTTAATGTTGTCACATGTTAAGAGACGCTTCGACTCAAGAATTAGAATAAATCTCCCCCTTAATGTGACATCCCCCCATAAGAGGGATAAACTAACCTTGGGTTTTGTCGATGAAGACTTCATGTTGGTGAGATAGTTGTGGATGCTCAATGTTGATGAAGATCACCAAGAGTTGGGAGCATCCTTGTTGTTTCCTTACTCCTCTCACCTACATGGGTTAGTCCCAACATACAAGAGACAAATACAAGGATATCTATGGACATGGAGTGCAAAGCATGTGTTATGATGTCCATTGATTTGTTGATTACCTTGTCCCTTTCTCACCTCTGAGGGAATGTGTGACTCCTTGAACTATTGCATTGAGTTGATGTTGAGTGCAAAAAGTTCTTGCCAATAATGAATGTGAGTGAATTTCATTGGCGGAGTCACCCCTCAAGAACTTACTAGTTCTTCTTCTTGGTAACCCACATCAAGTTGATGGGGATCCTTGGTGTTGAAGTGGATTTTGCAGTAGTTGAGCTTGAAGTAGCCTTGGGAACCCACTCCACCAAAGCTAGTGGTTTATCTTCATATGAGTCAATGTCATCTTGAAGCTTGTTCTTGCCCTTGAGCTTGTGGTCTTGTGGTGGAAGGTCATATTGAGTGTTTGTCCCCTTGGGAAGATTATTTTCATACTTCTCCTTTTGAGGAACAAACTTGGACTTGGGATATTGACCTTCTTCCCACTCAACTCCATTAGTGTTGAAGTAGCCAACACCATGATTCTTCCGGTATCCTCCGTGCTTGCGTACAATTTCCTCAAATTTCTTACATCCGACAAGACTCTTGTAGATACCTTTTTCTATAATTCCTTTCAATAAAGCATTTTCTTGCTCAAGTGTAACTTGGCTAAGAGAAACATCATTAGTGGAATGAATAGAACTACTAGAAGCAACATCATTGGATTTATCACTTTTATTGTTGCTACTAGATGAAGAATCTTTCTTGCCTTTGTTACTAGATTTCTTAGTTTTAACTTGAGGCATTAAAGTAGATAAGAGTAGTCATTTGTCTAGATAAGATGAGGTATTGTTCCGGAGATCGCCATTGATAGCTTTGAGAAACTCATGCTCTTGCTCCAAGTTGAGCTTCTCAAAGCGTAGCTTCTTATAAGTTCTCACAAGCTCTCTATGATCTTAGAGAGTAGATTCATGAGCTAACTTAGGAGTGTTTAGTTCTTTAGTTAGTTGTTCTATTTTCATCTTATCATCATCAATTGACTTATCTTGACTAACATGAGAATTATCAAGTTCATTTTGATCACTATCACTAGTTTTATCACAAAGTAAGTCATCATCACAAAGTAGATCATCTTCATCACTATCAAAATTAAGATACTCGGGTGTGATACCTTGGGGCCTTTAGCCATGAAGCAACTTTCACTCCCTTAATTTGGTGAATCAAATAGATCATAGGAGTTGGTAGTCACTACAGCAATTTCGGCAACACCATCATCTTGACTATAGTCGGAGTCAGAGTGATAGCTTCTCTCAGAGTTGTTGTCAGAGTCAGAGCCGGAAACCCATTCACCAACATGAGCTTGATGTTTTCTTCTTGTGTAGCTCTTGGTGTACTTGTCCTTCTTCTCCAAATCTCTACTTCTCCTTGAGTGTCTTCATTCATAACGATCATCTCTACTCCTTCTCTCTCTTTGTGGTGATTCATTCCTTGAGCTTCGTCTTCGAGGTGACTCCTCACTTCTTTTGTAAGGAGCCGTGCACTCATTTGAGTAGTGTCTGGGCTTCCCACAATTTTAGCAATTGCGGTCATGACTTGACGAACGCTTCTCTTCATATCTTGAGTTGGAGTTTCTTTGTTTGCTTCTATTCTCGTAGAACTTGTTGAATTTCTTGACCATGAGGCTTATTTCTTAATTGGTGATATGGTTGTTGCTTGAAGTTGTGGGAGCATCACTTGTGGCTTTGTAAGCACCGCTAAACTTGTGATGAAGCTCTTCATTATTTTTGAGTGTCATCTCATGAGCAACATTCCTTCAAATGACTTCCGTAGGCTTGAGATCTTTGTAGTTTGGCATCATTTGGATTAATGTGCACACGGTCTCGTATTTCTCATCCAAAGCTCTAAGTATCTTCTTGATGATGAATTTGTCGGTCATTTCTTCGCTTCCTAAGTCGGCAATCTCATTGGTGATGAGAGCTAGCCTAGAGTACATCTCTGTGACTCCTTCACCATCCTTCATCTTGAACTTGTCAAGTTGACCTTGAAGAACATCTAACTTGGATTCTCTCACGAACTCGGTTCCTTCGTGCATATCAACCAAAGTATCCCAAATCTCCTTTGCATTCTCAAGACGGCTGATTTTTTTGAATTCTTCGGGGCATAAGAAATTGAAGAGAATGTACATGCTTGAGCATTGTATTGCAACATCTTCAATTCATCCGCGGTCGCTTCACGATCTGGTTCCCGTCCATCTGCAAAGAACTCACCTTGCAAGCCAACACGAACAACAACCCAAATGGCGGGGTTATGACCAAGAATATGCATTTTCATTTTATGCTTCCAACTAGCAAAATTAGTGCCATCAAAGTATGGACCTCTATGGTGATCACTTCCCTCACTAGACGCCATACCTCTCCTAGGTTGTGAGACCTAAGCAATGGAGACCAAGGCTCTGATACCACTTGTAGGATCTAAAGTAGTTCTAGAGGGGGGTTGATTAGACTACTTGACCAATTAAAGGTTTTGCCTATAACAAATTTTATGGTTGATAGTTTTTAGCATTTCGTGGAAAGTCAAGGACACCCTACACATGGAAGTCTAAGATTATATAAATGTGGAAAGTAACAACAAGCATGTATAGAAGGGATAGGGTAGGAAGATCAAACGCAATTGTGTACATGGTGATTTTTCCTGTGGTTTCAATAGGTGGCGCTATTGTACATCCACGTTTATGGAGTCTTCAACCCATGGAGGGTAACGGTCGCAAGAGTCCATGGAGGGCTCCACTCAAAAGGGTCCATGAAGTGGAAACCGCTCAAGGAAAATAAATGTTGGCAACGATTCACATGGCGTCCAATCGCGCTCATAGGTATCCGTACCATCATTTCCCCCCGGCAAAGCTGCACGCGAGGCAACCTTCTGCTCTTTGGACAAAAAAAGAAGAGAAAATATGGATATGGAACCTTGGCGGTTCGTTAGTTCTTGCCGAAATTAAGTGTAATGTAACTTTCCAGATAAACATGCACATAAGTAAACATGAGCGATGAAAAGGATTGCAGAACACTTATCTTTATTTATCCATGCACAGGATCTGAGCCAAGCGTTATACCAAGGATTACATGCTTCAACGGCAAGATTTGTAAAAAAGGTGGTTGGCAGCACTGACCCGTCAACTGCGCCTCATGGGTAGAACTTTCGAAGATGTTCGATTGTGGGGACCCCGACTCATAAGACATGATCGCCGAATGTATGTGCACAGTGATCCTAGAGATCAATGCTCACTGAACACACATAAACTTAATAACAAGAGTCTTACCTCCACATTTAGTGTCTTACACAAATAAAGACCATGAAGGTCTAGTCTTACATAGATAGGGCCACACGGGCCAAACACTTAATGGATCAAGGAGCGGAAATCTTGATCGAAAGCGTGAACCCATGCCATCAGCCTTAACCTATAGGCATTCTGACTAGGAAGCGTCCTAGTTCGCATGTTCGTCACCAACAAACTCTTCGACATACTCCTGTTCTTCCATGCCTGGCCAATTAAATAACCAGCGGCAAGCCAATGAGTACTTTGAATGTACTCGCTAGCAACCCAAGTTGTGGAACAAGGTAATAGTGATGCATGATATAGCACTAAGTGGGTAATTTGCGGAAAGCTGATTTTTAAATGCAATGACATGATCAAGTAACTAGTAAGTGTGCATCAACAATAGGCAGATATCCATATGAACGAGTTAGAGATATCATCATAAGTAGGGGTTGAACACCTCATGTTCATTCATCATGCTAAGTCATCGGACTTAGTTCAATTCCCATGCAAAGTCATCGGACATAGCTCATGTGACCTCTTTCTCACCATCACACCAACTCACACCAAGTTTTATGAAAACATCCAGACGTGGCATAAGCAGCACTACCCAACTGTCCATGACCGTGGACACGACTATTCGAATAGTTTTACACTCTGCAAATGTTGCACACTTTACCCACAAGACTCGGGGAACTTCTGTGTCATCCACGACTCGCCGTATATAACATACCGAAGGTAAGCACCCAAATAATGCCTTTCCCCTAGAGATACTAGACAAAGAGTCCACTCGATTGGTACCCAACCCTCATAATGTACATCACACGAGCCTCGCTCTAAATCGTACCATCCATGAGGCGACCAATGGTGTGCCCGGTGCCTGTGAATACAACGCATGATCGTACATACCGGTACGACCCTGTATCGAGAGTGACTATGCCACTATGACCACTAGTAATGCGGGCTCCTTGGCAGTACCCACCAAAGTAATCAACAAAGCCCCATCCCATAAGGGGTATCATGGTTGCGCATGTAAGGTTGGGATGGTCGACAAATCTTAAACCCTCCGTTTTTGAAAACACATCCTCATCTTGTTCTAGCACACCACTTTTTTCTCAAGTGGTCACCCATCTCATCATTATCTCCCTTGGGCATTAGTGGCACCCGACGGTGTTTTCGAAAAGGCTTTGAAATCATCCCTTTCTTTCCATCACTATGCATAAGTCCCATCCCTCTTGTGTAGCATCAATTAGCATCCTATCTACACACACCCGTACAACCCTCATAAGGTGGTAGGGTCATGCACGATGCAAGTGTCAAAGGTAAAAGTTTCAGAAGTAACCCATCGGAGGTGTCACTACTCCACATGATCAAATATGACAAAAGTAAAGTGCTATATGTTATGCAATGAAAATGGTTTCTTGACATGGTCAAAGGGCTGCTTGCCTGGCTCAACAAAGTCTCCGGGGGTCTTCAAAGTCTTCGGGTCCAACTTCTTCGTCAATCGCGCAATCTATCGCCGCAAATAAAAGCGATGAAAATAAGCAACACACAAAAATAGAGCACACAACTACTATAAAAAATGCTACCCTACTCTGATAAATACCACAAGCTATACTAAAAGTATTCTCCTAGGGTTTTGTTGTGAAAAATATTTTGGAAATTAATTAACAGAGGCAAAAACATGCCTAAATATAGGTTTTAAAATAAAATAGCATATAAAATATTTTCAAACATTTTTACAAATGGCACCAATAAATTCTAGGGAATATTCTAGGAATTTAGGTGCAAAAATTATTTTCATAGGATTTTTATTGGGCTCTATGGGATTTTTGCAAATTCCACAGAAAAGGAAAAGAAAAAGGCCATGGGGGACCCAGGTCAGAGGCGGCCAGTGGTTGGGCCGGCCCAGCTGGCCAGCCAGCCAGCCTCGCGCGGGGGGCGAGAGAGAGCGCGGGAGAGGGAGAGAGAGAGAGGCCAACAGGTGGGTCCCACCTGTCGGATCCTTCTCCCACCTCGGGGTAGAGAGGGTAGAGGCTCACTGGTGGCGGCACGGGGCACGACGACAACAGGCGATGGCGGAAACAGGCTCAGGGAGGAGTCGCCGTTCCAGAGGAGGTCGAAGGGAAGCCGGAGGTGGCCAGAGGCACCAGCGGCAAGCACCCACGGTGGAGGAGGTTTTGGGTGGTGGTCGCCCGGGCTGCTTCAGGCTGCAAGGAGGGCGGGGAGAAGGGGGAAACGCGTCAGGAGAGCAGGGTAGGACAACGGGAGAGAAATGGGGACCGGAGGGGCCGCTACCAGGAGATCAACGACGAGGTCACCACGACGGTCCTCGGCTCGATCCCGAGCGCAAGGGCTTCGGGAGGTCTTCGGAGCGCGCAGTGGGCTACTGGGAGAGGAGAGAGAGGGACCAGAGGGGTTCGGGAGGCCCTTCTATAGGTGGGGGGAGTCCACCGAACGCAGGTGCGCCGGCGAGCTCGTGGCCGAGGCCAGAGGCCATGGGAGAGAGAGGGGCGAGTCAGGGGTGTTCCTAGGCCTGGTCTAGGCCCTTGGGAGGGAAGAGAGAGGGAGAGGTCCATGCGCATGTGAGGTTGCGGGTTGGCCGAGCCGGGCGGCGCTCAGCACGCGGGGGAGGGCGAAGGAGGAGGAGAGAGGAGGGGGCCGACCGACCGGCGTGTCCTGGACACCGAGGCCAGCCAAGTGGCGAGAGGGGGGAGCCCGAGGAGGTCGGGGCCATGCAGTAGCCAATGGCTATAGTGCCTGTCGACACTGTAGCGCGCTCCAGAGCGCGCGTTTGGCATGCCCCGGCATGCCAACGACGTCTTCTGCGTGGCCACCTATGTCTGTGGGATAGGGGAGGGTATAGAATAGTGGAAAGTGGCCTTGGATGCCTTGGGATTCCTTAGGAGAGAAGGAAAGCTAAGAGAGAGGGAGAGAAACTACTATCCAGTGGGGTAAAAGGAGGGTTTTACCCCACTTACCTATGGAGTCTTGGCCAGGAAGAGTTACTGTAGGTAGCCTGTAACCCAGAGGGGTTGTGGTAAAAGTTTGGGGGCAAGGGTAAAAGAGGAAGGGGATGGAAATAGTGACTTTACTATTTCACCAGAAGGTGTTTGATGGGGTTTTGGGCAAGAAATATTTACCAAGTTACTGAGATATTTACCAGGGTCAAATGATATGTAAAAATGAGATGATTCACCAAGTTTGAGATCAAGTGAGAGAAGTTGACAATGGAGACTTGGTAAACCCTAGAAATTAACAAAATCAGGTTTCTATAGATCTAGTGATGTTAGGCTTTTACCTTTGATGCACCACTTAGTTTGGCATCACTATTTGGTCATTAGAGCATGCCCAAAAAGTTTGGGGTCAAGGGGAGAAACTTCACAATGTAAAGTTGCTCAAATTTGGATCTGGAAAGGAAGGATTTTGGGATGGTTTGATGAATCAAATCAACTTGGATTGAGATGAAACTTTGCAACACCATCACCTATGGTAGTGTTGATTTGTTGGAATTTTCCTAGAATTTATTGAGAATATTTCTTATAGAAATATTCCAAAAGCTTGATTTGAACAGAAAGGGTTTGGGGGGGGGGGGTTGCCCATGATTTGATCATGCCCTTGTGTTGAAACTCATATATATGGAAAATAAATGTCCACTGAGTTTTCCTAAATTTTCTCAAATATTTTTAAAGCATTTAAATATTTTTTCCCTAAGAAAACCATTTCTGGTCTTAAGAAAAGCCTTTAAATAAAATATAGGAATGATCTTTAAAATTAATATTTGGTGGTTTTGGAAAGTCTTATATATGGTAGGTTTGAAGTAAAGCTTTTGGGGAAGAAGAATCCACCCAATTTGAGGACTTGCAGTGCAAACCTCATTTCAGGGGGTTTTGAGAATCTAATTTGAATAAATCATTTTTGGTTAGACCAAAATTTGATAAAAATGGTTTTGGGCACTATTCACATGGCATGATTATTGGGCAAGAGGTTTGGGTCAAGGAAGATGAATATGAAGTGGAATAGAATCTAGGAGTGACACATCCACAATCACCAATCAAGCAAACATCATTGCAAACAAGCACAAGCATTTTGAAAAAGTTTTAGTTGACTCCAAATTTTATAGACCCAAATATATCAAGGTGATACAAACACAGGGTGTGAAATACCTTCCCTCCTTACAAGAATCTTGCCCCCGAGATTCCTAGGCTAAGCGCTAAAAAGATAAGGGAACTCAGATCTAAGATAGTCTTGACGCTCCGAGGTTGCTTCACCTTCAGTGTGGTTGCTCCACTGGACCTTGAAGTACTTGATGGTGCGGCTTCAGGTGCAGCGCTCGGCTTCATCCAAAATGCGAACTGGCCTCTCATGATAAGTGAGGTGTGGCTGAAGATTGATGGCTTGATGGTCGATATCCTTATAGAGGTCAGGGCGGTTGGGAACTTGCAGACACTTCCGGGAGCTGTGACACATGAAAGACGTTGTGCACATCTGATAACTCGGGAGGTAGCTCAAGCTGATAGGCAACTTCTCCTTGCATTGCGGTGATCTTGAAGGGGTCGATATATCTTGGCGCAAGCTTTCCTTTGACGTGGAAACGCTTGGTCTTTTTGAGAGGCGTGACTCGGAGGTAGACATGGTCACCGACACAGAAGCTCACTTCTCGGTGGTGAGAGTCGGCGTGGCTCTTCTGTCTTGAGTTGGTGGCCTCCAGACGCTCTCGGACGATTTGAACTTGTTGTTCTGCCTCGCGGAGGATTTTTGGTCCAAAGACTAATCCTTCTCCGGCCTCTGACCAGTTGAGGGGAGTACGACACTTGCGCCCATATAATACCTCAAATGGTGCCATTTGAAGGCTCGCCTGGTAGCTGTTGTTGTAGGAGAATGGTAGGCAATCTTCCCATTTGGCTCCATACACCAAAACATAAGCACGAAGCATATCTTTGAGTATCTTAGTTACTCGCTCTGTTTGCCCCCTGGTCTGGGGATGAAAAGCAGTGCTGAAGGAGAGCTTGGTTCCCATAGCTTCTTGAAACTTCTTCCAGAATCTTGAGGTGAATTGGGTTCCTTGATCGGACACAATCTCCCATGGAACTCCGTGAAGACTCACGATGCGGTTGATGTAGAGGTTTGCGAGCTGGCTTCCATCATAGGTGGTCTGGACAGGAATGAAATGGGCTACCTTGGTCAGGTGGTCGACAAGAATCATGTCCCTTAGTCGACCTTGGTAAACCGATGATGAAATCCATCCTGACTTTGCCCCACTTCCATTCAGGCACTTTGAGAGGCTACAATAGCCCAGCGGGTCGCTCGTGCTCAGCTTTGACTCTTTGGCATATGTCACACTTAGCAACGAACGCGCCTATCTCCCATTTCATGCCATGCCACCAGAATCTAGCCTTGAGGCCTTGATACATCTTGGTTCCTCCAGGATGGATGGAGTATGGAGTGTCATGAGCTTCTTGCAAGATCAGGTTCTTGAACTCCTCTTTGTTGGGTACATAGATGCGATTGCCGAACCATACTACTCCTTGTTCATCTACTAAGAATCCGGGGGCCTTGCCTGCCTTGATCTTCCTCTTGATGCCTTCAATGCTCTCGTGTCTCTTCCAAGCTTCTTTGATGTCATCCATCAAGGTAGGCTTTTTCTTCAAGGTTGGCGAGGAATCCTGGTGCAACCAGTTCCAAGCCAAAGCTTTCAAGTTCTTCATACAGGGCGGGTAGCCTTTCCTTAATCATGGTGGTCAAGGAACAAGCCTTTCTGCTCAAGGCGTCTGCTACCACGTTGGCCTTTCCGGGGTGGTATTGAACATTGAGGTCGTAATCCTTGATCAATTCCAACCATCTTCGCTGCCTCATGTTCAATTCCCTTTGAGTCAAGATATACTTCAAACTCTTGTGGTCTGTGAATATCTCACATCGCTTCCCCGAAAGATAATGTCGCCATGTCTTCAAGGCATGAACCATGGCTGCCAACTCGAGATCATGAGTGCATAGTTCTCGTCATGAGGACATAGTTGTCTGGATAGATATGCTACGACTCTACCGTCTTGCATCATAACACCTTCAAGCCCAGTTCTTGATGCATCACAATATATCACAAACTCCTTGTGAATATCGGGGGTGGCCAAAATAGGGGCTATGGTCAATCTTTTCTTGAGTTCCTGGAAGCTTTCCTCGCACTTAGTTATCCATTCAAACTTATTGTCCTTCTTCAAAAGCCGGGTCAAGGGTCGGGCAATGCTTGAGAACCCTTCCACGAACTTGCGGTAATACCCCACGAGTCCGAGGAAGTTCCTGACTTCCTTCACGGTGGTTGGGGTTTGCCATTCAGTCACTGCTTCAATCTTGGCAGGATCCACTGACAATCCTTCTTCAGTCAACACATGACCCAAGAATCCAACTTCATGCAGCCAGAATTCACACTTGCTGAACTTGGCATAAAGTTGGTGCTCTCGAAGCTTCTTTAGGAGCAACCTCAAGTGTTCCTCATGCTCCTCTTCAGACTTGGAGAAGACAAGTATGTCATCAATGAAGATGACAACGAACTTGTCCAAGTACTCCATGAAGACCTTATTCATGAGGTACATGAAGTTGGCAGGGGCATTAGCTAAGCCAAATGACATGACCGTGTATTCATACAGGTCGTACCGGGTTACAAATGCCATCTTCGGAATGTCTTGGGGTCTGATCTTCAGCTGATAGTACCCAGACCTAAGGTCGATCTTGGAGAACACCTTGGCTCCATTTAGCTGATCAAACATGTCTTCAATCTTGGGGAGTGGGTACTTGTTCTTTATTGTGACCTCATTGAGAGAACGTTAACCGACACAGAGTCTGATAGTTCTGTCCCTCTTTGACACAAATAGAACAGGCGATCCCCAAGGAGAGGCACTAGGGCGGATAAATCCTTTCGTGAGCTGCTCTACCAGTTGCTTCTTCAATTCGGCCTACTCTTCGGATCCCACCCTGTAGGCCTTCTTATAGATGGGCCTTGATCCAGTCATAAGCTCAATGATGAAGTCAATGTCGCGGTCAGGAGGCATCGGGCATCTCATCAAGAAACACATCCGGGTACTCACATACCACTGGCACGTGATCCAACTCAGCTCCCGATAGACAGTTAGCCTGAGGGGCTTGTGTGGAGGCAGGGTTGGGATCATACTAGACTTCCACCCCTTGGCTATTGGTCATGGTAACGATCCTCTTGGCACAGTCTAACATGCCTTGGTGCTTGGTTAACCAATCCATGCCTAGGATCGCATCCAAGCCTTCTTACTTCAGGATGATAAGATCTTCTAGGAAGTCTACCCTGTTGATGTTAATCTCAACTCCCTTACAACCTATCCCAGACTTCATAACTGATCCCAGGGTTTGTATCAACGTACAACTACCCAGGGGTGTAGGCTTCATGCCACTGTCTAGTGCAAACCTTTGGGTACAAAAGAATGTGAATCCCCACAATCAAACAATAATGTTGCTGGGGTTGAGTTGATGAGGAACGTACCCAATATGACGTCCGGGTCTTCCTGGGATTCCACTGTGGTGATGTGATTCACATGACCATTGCCATTGTTGGGATGGTTGCGAGGAGAGGGGTTCCTTGGTGGTGCTCCATGGGCTTGACCTTGAGCTGGCGCATTGGGGCGTAGTGCATCTCGCTTCTTGTTGGGACACAGCCTAGAGATGTGTCCGGTTTGACCACATCCAAAGCAAGCGACTTGTCCAGGGTTGTTGTTGTAATTCCTGCCACCGTTGTTGTTATTGGGTTGTTATTGTAAGTCAGCCTGGGATTGGCATACTGCTGAGGCTGGTAGCTCGGACGAGGCGCAGGAGGTCTAGCCTGCTGCGACTGATAGGTTGGCTTGGCTGGGGCTGGCTGCCAGGGGCGAGGCTTCTGGTTGCTTGAGCTACCCTTGCTAATCATCTTGTGCTTGCGAGTGTCGTCTATGGCATGACTCTTGTCTTCCAGCATGAGGGCCTTGTTCACCAGGTCGAAGAAGGTACAACAGTCGCAGAGGATGAGCTGATACTGCAGGGTCTGTTGAAGTCCTTCCATGAAGCGTTCCTTCTTGGCAGCCTCTGTGCTGACATCCTCAGGTGCATACCTTGACAGCAGGTTGAACTTCTGCAGGTACTCCTTGACAGAGCCACTTCCTTGCTTTGGCGCTCAGAATTATCTCTTCTTGATAGCCATGATCCCAGAAGGAATGTGGGCGGTGCGGAATCCTTCCTTGAAGTCATTCCAAGTGATCACACGCTCACCTTGCATGACCTTGAATCCGTCCAACCAAGCTCGGGCGGTACCTTCGAGTTAGTGAGAGGCATAAAGCACCTTATCACGGTCCTCATTGCAATTAACCAGTGTAAGGAGGTCCTCGATGGTGTGGATCCAGTCATCATCATCCAATGGTTCAGCAGTCTCGGTGAAGGTTGGGGGTGAATTCATTGTGAACTCAGACAGAGTGGAGCGTCCATTGCCGTTCCTGCCTTGCTACTGGTTATTCACAAGGGCCTAAGCCATCTGCTGGATAGCAGCATTGTTGGCTTGGCACTCCTCCCGGAGAACTTGGAGAAACTGAGCTATGGTCATGTTCTCCGATGGAGGTGGTGGCGGGGGAATGTCGCCTTGTGGCTTCTCCTGGTGTCCTCTAGCGTGAGCAGCCCCACCAGCTCCCTGTTGCTGGCTTGAGTTGCCGGCTTCAGGGTTGGTGAAGGAGCTGTTGTGGGTAGCAGTCACCATCCTATTTGGAGCAGCCTAGTCAAACAACTGGGATAGACGAGAGGAAAAGAAACAATGGAAAAGCGCACCTAAGGGGGTTGGTCGAGTGTTTGTGTGTTGAAACAAAGGTCAAAAGACCAACATATATTAAGATAGACGACAGAGTCACTTACATGTTGCCTAAGGCAAAAGCACAACTTGCATAGGAACACAAACAACAAAACAAACAACAAGCACACATGGTTTCATATGAATCATTACACGGACTCGAGTTCGCATGAGGGATACATGACTGATCCTACCCTAGGGGTTGTCAGACTCGGGTGGTGGAGTGCTCGGTCTCGTAGTCACGCTCCTCTGGGTCTTCCTCCTGTTCATCATCTGAACGAGCATCATTCCCGGTTAAAGGGGTCGAGGAACAAGGAGGTCCATCCCGATGACGCTTTGCACGCGGGTCGGTGAAGAGCTCACAATACTCCTTTGCACTCATGCGATGACGACGCGTAGGTGCATCACTAGCTAGGGGTACTCCTCCTTGATAAGCGATAGCTGGCCGTCCCTCGGGGGATCCATCCTTCTTGATCTTGTCTGGCTTCATCTTGGCTTGCCGAAGTAGCTCTCGGGTGTGGTGAAGTTCCTCGCGGAGCTTCACAGACTCCTTAATCAAGTGGTGAACCACACTATCGGCAGAGAGGCTGAAGTAGGTATGGAACCTGAGTGGTGTGCCATCCTCCTGGGTCGGAGCCAGTGTCCAAATCTCGCCAAGATCATTCTTTCTGAAAGGAAGGCAGCGAGTAGCCGACTCATCAGCCATCTCTGGAATGATGTCTCGTAGGTGCAGAAGTGCCTTGCGTGCAACTGACTCGACTGCAAGTATCATAGTCTCCATCTGTGGTCCTTCAAAGAACCAACTGGTCGGGGAGTCGTTTTCCTTCACGACCACATCCACGTGGTACTCCATGACGACATCGACCCACTGCTCGTGGTAGAGGAAAATGGGTGGTTGGCAAAACTGGCACTTCTCTAGGCTATCCCCAAGCAGTAAGGGAAAGCTGGATGTTAGGAATGCTTCGGGTACGACTTCCATCTACAAAGGTTTGAAGGGAGGAGAGCCAGCAAAGTGTTGTGTGAAGAATAGAAGAGGTAAATAGTGTAGAATTCCCTAAGCGTAGGTGCTAGTTGTAGTTTGGAAATGGTTTTTTATCCTGACTAACATCCATGCTAACTAAGGGCTTCCTACAATCAGGATGGCTCTGATACCAGCTCTGTGGGGACCCCGACTCATAAGTCATGATCACCGAATGTGTGTGCACAGTGATCCCAGAGATCAATGCTCACTGAACACATAGAAAATGAATAACAAGAGTCTTACATCCACATTTAGCATCTTACACAAATAAAGACCATGAAGGTCTAGTCTTACATAAATAGGGCCACATAGGCCAAACACTTAATGGACCAAGCAGTGGAAATCTTGATCGAAAGCGTGAACCCATGCCGTCAACCTTAACCTACATGTATTCTAATTGGGAAGTGTCCTAGTTCGCATGTTCCTCACCAACAAACTCTTCAACATACTCCTGTTCTTCCATGCCTGGCTAATTAAATAACCAGTGGCAAGCCAATGAGTACTTTGAATGTACTCGCAAGCAACCCAAGTTGTGGAACAAGGTAATAATGATGCATGCTATAGCACTAAATGGGTAATTTGCAAAAAGCTGATTATAAAATGCAATGACATGATAAAGTAACTAGTAAGCGTGCATCAACAATAGGCAAATATCCATATGAACGAGTTACAAATATCATCATAAGTAGGTGTTGAACACCTCATGTTCATTCATCATGCTAAGTCATCGTACTTAGTTCAATTCCCATGCGAAGTCATCGGACATTGCTCATGTGACCTCTTTGTCACCATCACACCCAACTCGCACCAAGTTTTATGAAAACATCCGGACGTGGCATAAGCACTGCCACCCAACTATCCATGACTGTGGACACGGCTATTCGAATAGTTTTACACTCTGCAGAGGTTGCACACTTTACCCACAAGACTCGGCAAACTTCCGTGTCATCCACGACTCGGTATATAACATACCCGAGGTAAGCACCCAAAAAATGCCTTTCCCCTAGCGATACTAGACAAAGAGTCCACTCGATTGATACCCAGCCCTCATGATGTACATCACACAAGCCTCGCTCTAAATCGTACCATCCATGAGGGGACTAACAATGTTCCCGGTGCCTATGAAGACAACACATGATCGCACATATCGGTACGACCCAATATCGAGAGTGTCACGCGTAAGATACGCGCCTATCCATTTAAGGCACGAGGGCCCCGCAAGGGATAGAGGCGCATCTTGTCGTTAGCAAGAATAGTATCATCACAACATACAATACTGAATGAGAAGAGTATACAAGTTGTCTTACACTCGCCACATGCTACCTTACAATGTCACTCAAATCATAACATCAAGTTGAACACAGGGTCCGACTACGGACGAAATCAAATGATAAAGAAGTTGCAAATGATACTATCAAGCTATCCCAAAGATCACGAACAGGTCCTCTATTCATCCGGATAGGTCACATACATCCTGCCTCTTTCCTCGTCATACTCCGACTGGAGCTGGGTAAGATCATCCTGCACGAACTCATCTGAACCTGTACCTGGATTGTTGTAGTAAATTGTGAGCCATAGAAGACTCAGCTATCATGTGCCTGAGTACCGAGACTATACAAGCTTAAAGGTTGGGATGGTGATGTTTGGTTTGCAGCAGCACTAAGCATATGTGGTGGCTAGCTTACACAATATGAAATAAATATGAGTGGCCTACGAAGAACGATCGAATCTAGTATGATCTCTATGAGATCCTGAAACACTTACTTACGTCAATCATAACCCCACCGTGTTCTCTCTTGGATCATGCTCACGAGAAGAGACGATCATGGTTACTCACACAGTTGATGTATTTTAATTAGAGTTTACTTCAAGTTTGCTATAACCGGGTGCTAAACAAATATCCAAGTTGCCACATAACTGCGGGCACGGCTTTCCGAAAGATTTAACCTTGCAGGGGTGCTCCAACTAATCCATTACCAAATTAACCACACTCCATGGGAATACCTCGACCGCAAATCTCGCGATCATCATAGGTAATTCCAAAGGAATTCCAATACCTCAAGTAAACCCGAAGAAAATTAGACTCCTCATGCAAGACACTCGATAAAGGTAAAACAAATCCAGCAAGACCACCCGACGTGTCGACGAACCCGATAAGAGCCGCGTATCTCAGTCTCAGGACACGACGGATAAGCTACGCGTACGGAGGCCTGATAAAATCTCCCAAGTTGCCCTGGGTTGGCCCCGCACAGTGCTCTAGTTTGGACCAATACTCATGAGGAGCACTGGCCCGGGGGTTGATTAAATTATCCACGGGTTTGCAAGACCCTATGCAATTTTATTAAGTTATTAGCAAATGTAATACCAATGTTGGGTCTTGCTAGACAAGTTTTAATCTCAATCGAATAAACAAGGGGGTCCCCATAACAACCCCAAGCATGTTAGGAGCGCAAAGTATGGAAAACATAACACCGGTAACCAGGAACTAATGGCGGTAATAGCTGAACAAATCACTTAGCAAAAGGCCAAGCCTCCCACCAATACCAATATATATATATGTGCATTAATTTAAATAGCAGAATATTGTGGTATCTAAATCCATGTTATCACATGGAATAACCTGCACCTGCAACTAAAATGCTATAAGAGGGGCTGAGCAGCGGTATCTTAGCCAATCAAATGTTTGCTAGGATGTGGAGGTTAGAGGCTGTCATGGCAACATGGGGGCTGATTTCAAGTGGTAGGTAGCGCCATTGTAACGATAAGAGCGAGAAACTAGCAAGCAAAAATAGTATCGGGATCCGGGTACGATCATCTTGCCTGTTGGTTCTTTAGTGAAACAAGTAGCGGGATCCTCGTAGTGGTACTCTCCTAGGTCCTCGTACTCAGTATCAACACTCGCGTCTACCCAAGAGAAACAGCAACTATAAACATCCAACCAAGGTGCAATGCGCAATCAAAATGACGCATGACCACTTATGAAGATTTCTAACATGGCAATCCAAAACTAGTCATGTTTCACATGCAAAGTTGTTTATTAATGAATCTGGACAGAACCTCATTTAAAGTTATTTATACATGCATGAACATGGAAAATATGGATGCATCATGCAAAATCGATAGAAATGCATATAAATATCGCAAGGAACGGAGTTACGGTTCTCACGATACGCTCACGACAAGGTACGGAGGCAAAACACAAGACCACCAATATCTGGGCTAATGCTTGGCATTCCAAGGTAGCCACTGGATAGGTGATGGAAAATCAATCATAACAGACTCAAGAATCAAACCATTCCATGGAGTATAGCTCCCACAAGTCACAAAACAAAATAACACCCAATCTGTCACAAAACAGCAACATAGCAATTTGAAAAGCCCATGACTTGAGCTACACGAAGCCTACAGCCACAAACAAGAAGTTGACAGAATCTACTCAACACACACATAAACTCATCCAATTACACCACCAGCAAAGGAGCCACACATCAGTAAGCAAGAAGCAACCAATATGGCATGTTGAAACAGTTTTCTGGGACAGTGAAAATTATAGTTTTCTAGAATCTGTGATTATAAAGTAGCAAGTTGACAGCACTGGTTAATTATGGTAGAGAGCTCCTATTGGCATGAAAATTAAGAGGATGGTAGATGACAACATCTAATACAAACAACTAACACTGAGCATGGTCAAATTCACCACACATTACAAGATACCATCCTCTCAACATGGCAAAACAATAACATCAGACTCTCCAGACAACCATCTTCAAGCAGGTTGGCAGAAACAGAAAGTAGCTTACTAAACTGCATGGGTCCCACTTATCTAGGAACTCAACATAGATAACAAAATACTAGGACATTCCGAACAACTATAACTAACAAACTCATGTTGGCGAGAACTTAATTGCATGCTTAGATTAATTCATATGAAAAAGACAAAAGGGCATCACAACATAAAAATGCAGTTTTGTCAATTTGCCCCAAAGTCAAATCTGACTTCACAGGTGCATACATGGGTAAATTCTACCCCAAATGCATTACTCATACCCATATGCTTGCATGGAACAAGAGGTAGAAAAGGGGGTCGAAATTTGACCTCCCTAGGCCATGGGTGACTTATGTCACTCATGAAACTTAATGTAAATGTCCCAAAATGATATGTGCTCCATAGATACATGTTGGAAGTGGATATATAGCATCTTAGAGATATGAAACATGGCATAGCATCAAAATGCAAGGATGAAACTACCTAGAAGGAATTACATGCTCATATTCACATAAAAGAGACCTACACATGCATCTCTACTCTAAGCACACACACATCCACATACATGTGCATATATATGAAGGGACAACCCCCAATACCTATGCAAACATCACTAGAATATGTGTATGCGCAAAGCACATACACCCCCATACACAAACCACACATGTGCATATGCCCTAGGCATATACACACACCACACATGCACTCAAACAAGTGTGTGTATGCATAGCATACATAGCATACACACACACACTACAGCAAGCCACACACACAAGCATGTGCATGTGTCACCACATACACACACACTACCCTACCCCTACAAGAACACACACATGTATGGGTGTGCAAGGGCACACACACACATGTGCCATGCATGGTGCACCACACACACACATGCACACACACACACTCACTAGGACACACATGCACTAGACAGAACTACACACACTCTACCACACTATGCAACTAGTGTGTGCAAGCACACACACTCCACCTAGCACACCCACAAAAAGACACACACATCTATGCACACACACTTGTCCATACTTGCACACACACTAGCATATTTGCATATTTAAAGAAATCAAAAGAGAAGGAAAGAAAGGAAAGAAAGAAAAAAGGAAACAACAAAAGAATTGGGGGGGAGCAGGGGATTCGAACCCCAGACCACCTGGTCTCACCACACACACTCTACCACTGCGCTACGGCACCGGTTGCTTCTAGAGGAGGGGGCATACTGCACTAATACACACACACTACACAACGTCTGACGAAACTGAAACCCAATGACACCGGCGACACGGAAACGGCGGCGGCGATTCCGACCACGACAGGGCTCCTCCGGCAATGGGGAGCAGCGGAATCGAAAGAGGAAGTGTGGGGACTCCATCCCTCACCTCATCTCGCGACGAGGGGGACCGGAGGCAAGCTCAAGCTCGGAGTTTTCTGGCCGGCGGCGACGTCCTACGACTACAGCGAGGAGAGGGGGCACGGGGACCGGCTGCTCATCGAGGGGCGGACGACGGCGACACGGGCTCGACGGAGAGGAAGAAGAGCTCGGGGGCGCGCGACGACGGAGGGGAAGCAGGGGAAGAAGACGGCGGCGACAACTTCTCTGCCGTGGGCAACGACACCGACGGGGCGGCGCTGCGGAGGAGCTAGGTCCCACCTAGCACCTGGAATGGAGTGGCGGCGGCACCAGGAACGTTCCCGCCATCTCCGACGGCGACGAGCACCACCGAAGGCGACGACGCGACGGCGAACTCTCTCTCTGAACCCGCTCCTCTGAACTTACCTGATGGGAGGAGGGAGAAGCAGGGGAATTGGAGGGAGAGGGGAGGAGCGGCGGCGGCAGGGAGGAGGGAAGCGGAAAACCTAAGGAAGCGCGCTTAAATAGGGCCGGTCTCGACGTCTGGGCTGCTAACGGCGACAGACGGCGACACTCGACTGCTCTCTGCTCTACACTCGCACGCACACCTGACGGAGGAGGAACGGGGGGAGCAGGTTGCCGCTACTGCTGCGGCTGGGCCTCGTGGGCCGGAAGCCCCCCCCCCCCACAGGAAGAAAAAAAACAGAGCCTTTCCCATTTTAATATATCTAACACAAAAGAATAAACCCCCACAACATATAAAAAGGTTTTGGAGAGAACAAAAATACTTTTGGTGGAGGAAAATATGTGCACATATTATTAAAAATATCAGGTGGAATTATTGCCAAAGTTATTTAATAATAAAATAAATGGCAGCCCCTGTTTTAAAAAGAAAATACAATTCAAACAACCCCAAAACCCAATAGCACCACACACATAATTCATTACAATGCTAGGGCCACCTTTTGAACTTTTTTATAAGATTAAAATAGCAAGTTCAATATACTCCTATTATGAATAGGAAGAGAGGGGAGAAGGAGGTGGTTTCTTTGGAAGATAAAAGAGAGGGAGAGGAAGAGGTTTGCACACATAGTCCCACCACATAACAAACACACTCACTACCATCATACCATAGCAAGAAACATGAAAACCAACAAGCATGAAAAATGAATGATATGATGGATGAGATGATGCATGGATGCAACAACACATGACGACAAGGTGGAACACATACATTAGACTCATGACCAAGGTTCATACATTGGGGTTACATGCCAAATATGGTAGGGACATCACTTGGGATGTCACAACTCTCCCACACTACAAGAGGATCTCGACCCAAGATCTAGGAACGAAAGAATGGAAATTCGAAACGGAGCAGGTCCTCACGTTCCCAAGTAGCTTCTTTGTCGGAATGATGATACCACTTCACCTTGAGGAATAGTTTCTTAAAGAATAGCAACTGGGTGCTCACGATAAGAGAGATCTTCTTGGAGATCGATGTCTTGGAGGTCAATGGTCCGCTCAGGAGTCTTGAAACATCTCCGGAGCTGAGAAACATGGAAGACATCGTGCACGTTCGCGAAATTTGGAGGAAGCTCAAGTTGATATGCAAGACCACCTCTCTTTTCAACAACTTTGAAAGGGCCAACAAAACGAGGAGCCAACTTTCCTTTGATTCCAAATCGCTGCGTGCCTCTCACGGGAGAAACTTTGAGATAAACAAGATCATCCACTTGGAAGGAAACATCCCGATGTTTGCTATCATAATAGCTCTTCTGACGGGACTGAGCTTCTTTGAGGTTCTCACGAATGACATGGCACATATCTTCTGCTTCAGTGATCATGTCATTGCCCAATACCTGACGTTCACCAGTTTCAGACCAGTTAAGCGGGGTACGACACTTTCTGCCGTATAGAATCTCGAACGGGGCCTTGCCTGAACTAGCTTGAAAGCTATTGTTGTATGAGAATTCAGCATATGGAAGATAGTCTTCCCACTTCATGTCGAACGATATCACACAGGCTCTGAGCATATCTTCAAGAATCTGATTGACTCTCTCAACTTGACCACTTGTCTGCGGATGGAATGCTGTGCTGAAACGGATCTTAGTACCCATAGCAGTCTAGAAGGACTCCCAAAACTTGGAATTAAAGAGACTTCCACGGTCGGAAGAGATGAGTTGAGGAATGCCATGCAAAGACACTATCCTTGACGTATACAACTCTGCAAGCTGAGCTGCCGAGATAGATTCTTTGACTGGCAAGAAATGAGCAACTTTTCACAGCTTGTCGATAACCACAAAGATGGCATCGTTGCCCCTCTTGGACTTGGTAAACCCAGTTACGAAATCCATCTCCACATGGTCGAATTTCCACTCCGGGATAGGCAAAGGCTGCAGAAGACCTGCTGGACACCAATGTTCCGCCTTCACTCTACGACAGACATCGCACTCGTTCACGAACTGAGCAATTTCACGTTTCATGCGAGTCCACCAGAAGGTCTGCTTGAGATCTTGATACATCTTGGAACTGGCTGGATGAATGGATAGAAGATAATTGTGTGCTTCATCCATGATAACCTTTCTGAGATCACCTTTTGGAACCACAAGACGGTCCTCAAAGAACAAGGTATCTTTGTCGTCGACACAAAAGCACTTATACTTCGGAATGCTCTTGGACACACCTTTCTTCACTTTCTTCACCATAGCGTCTAGCAGCTGCGCCTGGCGAACCTGATCTTCCAGAGTCAGAGAGACTTGGAGATTGGCAAGAAATCCTTGCGGAATCATCTGAAGGTTGAGCTTGCGGAAGGCTTCACAAAGCTCGGGTTGAAGAGGCTTCAAGATGAGACTATTGCAGTACGCCTTACAGCTGAGCGCGTCTGCAATGACATTAGCTTTCCCAGGAGTATACTCAATGCTTGGGTTGAAGTATTCAAGCATTTCCACCCAACGAGATTGCCGAAGATTGAGATTGGGTTGAGTGAAAATGTACTTCAAGCTCTTGTGATCGATGTACACCTCAACTGGTCTACCCAACAACAAACGCCTCCAAGTCATTAGAGCATGCACAACTGCCGCCAACTCAAGATCATGAGTGGGGTACTTCTCAACAGGCTTCAACTGACGCGAGGTATAAGCAACAATCTTCTTGTCTTGCATAAGAACACCACCAAGACCTTGGAGAGAAGCATCACAGAAAACTTGGAAAGGCTTGGACTGCTCAGGAGGAACAAGAACTGGAGCTGAAGTCAGTCTCTGCTTGAGCGTATTGAAGGCTGCATCACACTCAGGAGACCAAACATACTTGACACTCTTCTGGAGGAGATTGGACTGAGGCTTAGCAATTTGAGAGAAGTTCTCCACGAATCTTCTGCAATAACTAGCAAGCCCGAGGAAGCTCTGAAGCTGCTTCACATTCTGAGGAGGTTCCCACTTCAAGATTGCCTCAACTTTCTCAGGGTGCACTTTAATTCCCTCGGCAGAGATGACATGCCCGAGGGATTGAGCCAGAACTCACACTTGGAAAACTTGGCATAGAACCGGTGCTCTCTTAACTTGTCAAGCACAAGGCGGAGATGCTCTGCATGATCTTCTTCTGTCTCTGAGAACACAAGGATATCATCCAAATAGACCAAGACGAATTCATTCTTGAAAGGAGAGAAAATGAAATTCATCATTCTTGAGAAGGTTGGAGGAGCATTCGCAAGACCAAACGACATAACGGTGTACTCATAAGAGCCAAAACTCGTCCTGAAAGCGGTCTTGGGAATGTCTTCTTCGCGAATGCGAATCTGATGATAACCCATGCGAAGATCAAGCTTCGAGGAAACCTTGGCACCTTTCAATTGCTCAAACAACTCATTGATGTTGGGAAGTGGGTACTTGTTTCTGATTGTCTTCTTGTTCAATGGACGGTAATCAACACAAAGACGATCCGTGCCATCTTTCTTCTTGACAAAAAAAACACCACAACCCCATGGAGATGAACTTGGTCTGATCAGACCCAGACGTTCTTGCTCATCTAGCTCCTTCTTCAACTCTTTCAGCTCTTTGAGGCCACGTTTATATGGGCGCTTACAGACCGGTTCATTACCGGGATCGAGATCAATCACGAACTCGACTGGCCGGTGCGGAGGCATTCCTAGCAACTCTTCTGGAAAGACATCTTCATACTCACAAACCACCGGAATTTGAGAAATCGCTGAGATTTCACCCTTCTCGTTAAGAGCAAAGAGACGGATTGTGTCATCGCGAGCTGCGAAAATAATCACGTATTCTGAAGGATGAGTCAGCTTGACTTCTTTTGCTTTGCAATCAATATGAGCCTTATTCATATCGAGGAAGTCCATGCCTAGAATAAGATCAATATCAGATTTCCCAAGAACAATTGGAGAAGCCAGAAAAGAATAATTTCCCATCTTGATAGAAACATCCGGAACAACCACATTGGAACTCATCAACTGGCCTGGGGACACAATCCGAAAAGGAATAGGAAGGATTACTGAATTGAAATCATGCTTCCAAGCAAAAGGTTTAGAAATGAATGAATGCGATGCACCAGAATCAAACAATACTTTAGCAGGAAAATCGTTAACTAAAAGATTACCCATAATCACATCATTGGACTGCTCTGCTTTAGCTGCATTCACCATATTCACTCTGACTGACTTGGGATTATGCTTCACCATAGCATTGCCTGGAGGCTTGATAGGAGGAGGAGGCGGAAGACGCCGCTGGTTGCACTTGTTTGCATAGTGGTCTTTCTGACCACACTTGTGACAAGTCACCTTAGAAAGCGAATGAACATTGCCTGGAGGAGGAACAAGAACAACCTTGGAAGCCTGGTTCTTCTGCTGGAAACCTAGGTTGGGTGGGTGGGAAGAACCACGACCACCGAACTGCTTCTGCTGCTGAGGAGGACGAAACGGAAGAGGATTTGGCGCCCAATACTTCTGCTGCTTTGGAACCATCTGAGAGATGGAAGAAGAATATGAATCCCTTGAACGCTTTTTAGAGTTCTCCAACTTGAGTTGAGCTGCTTCAATCTTCAAAGCCATGTTATAGAACTGATCAAACTCACGAGGCTCCTGAAGAACTAAGCCCGACAGAAGCTCATCCTTAAGACCACCACTGAACTGATAGATCATAGCTTTGTCATCTGGAACATCTTGCTTGGCATAACGAGCTAGATTCTGGAACTCGACGTTGTACTGGTAGACAGACTTGCTTCCCCGCTTCTGGTGTCTGAACTTCTCATGCATTTCCTCGACAAAGCTTGTCGGAATGTAATGAGCCCTGAAGTCACAATGGAAATCGTCCCAAGTAACAACACGATTGCCCCTGGAATCCTTGTACTGTTGCCACCAATTAGCTGCTTGACCCTTTAGCTGGAACGATGCAAACCTGACAAAGTCCTCTGGCCTTACATTGCTGCACTCAAAATGCTAACTCATATCACGAAGCCAATCATCAACATCTAGAGGCTGCTCACAACAGGTGAAAGTCTTGGGCTGGTTGGCAAGGAACTGAATGAGACTCGCAAACTGCAATTGATTCTGAAAATTGCCTTGAAAACCTTGCTGACCCTGCTCCCTTTCTTGCAACAGCCTGAGCAACATCTGAGTGTTCGCATTGGTCGCGGCCATCACAGCTTGCCAAGCTTCTAGAGGAGGAGGCGGAGGAGGCGGTGGCAGGGATGGTGGTGGAACATCAGTCTGCTCCTCACCACGACCCGGATTGCTGCGAGTTGGTGGAGCCATCCTGAAGATGGACAAAACGCATCAGCAACAAAACGCATCAGCACCTCATTGATAAGATGAACATAAGCTGAATCAAATGCTTGAACGAAATTGAACAACTAACAACATAGCCTTCCTACTGAAAAATTAGTAAGAATGCTTCTTCGGTTATGATAACATCATCAGAAATTAGAAGCCACTTGCAATAACACAAAAGTATTGAGCTACGCGCTCGGAAAAAATGTACATGCCCATATACATCTGAAAAAGATGATCCTAGATGACTACAAGATTTCCCACCTATGAACTTCCGGAAACTTTCTTGTTTATGCGATTCGGGTTGCGGAATCAGGAACCTTCCCTAGGCAATCAGCTGCAACTGCATCCGCAACCTTCCACACCATAATTCAAGAAATTCCGCAAACTCGTCTAATCTCGAATCCTCGAACTCACAACGATACTAAACCATGGTGGTACCCTGATGCCTCCCCAGTACCGGGTGACTCCGACCTTATCTCACCACGATAAGTATTGAAGTAATTTCGAAAATTCTCCGTCCTGAGATATCAAGGAAGCTGAACGATAACGATGTGCCAACATTCCCTGGAGCTCGACTCCCCGGAAGAAATCAAGTCAGACAGGAGGCACCAAGACAGAACCCTGTCACATCGGCATCATATAGACTCCAAAATACCAGCGTGACCCTAAATTTTTTTTGAGCGAGAAGAGGAGTAGAATCAAAATTCCTAAGTCGGAAACCTCACCAGAGCATAGAAGAGGAGTAAAAAGAATCCTACTCTCCGATATAACTAGACTCAAAATAGTTTTCACTAGACACGACTCGGCCAAGTTCGAACAAGCAAAGGCTCCTGTGGTCGTATGGCTCTGATACCAACTTGTCACGCCCAAGATGCGCGCCTATCCATTTAAGGCACGAGGGACCCGCAAGGGATAGAGGCGCATCTTGTCGTTAGCAAGAATAGTATCATCACAACATACAATACTAAATGAGAAGAGTATACAAGTTGGCTTACACTCGCCACATGCTACCTTACAATGTCACTCAAATCATAACATCAAGTTGAACACAGGGTCCGACTACGGATGAAATCAAACGATAAAGAAGTTGCAAATGATACTATCAAGCTATCCCAAAGATCACGACCAGGTCCTCTACTCATCCGGATATGTCACATACATCCTGCCTCTTTCCTCGTCATACTCCCACTGGAGCTGGGTAAGATCATCCTACACAAACTCATCTGAACCTGTACCTGCATTGTTGTAGTAAACTGTGAGCCACAAGGACTCTGCTATCATGTGCCCGGGTACCGGGACTATACAAGCTTAAAGGTTGGGATGGTGATGTTTGGTTTGCAGCAGCACTAAGCATATGTGGTGGCTAGCTTACACAACATGAAATAAATATGAGTGGCCTACGAAGAACGATCCAATCTAGTATGATCTCTATGAGATCCTGAAACACTTACTTATGTCAATCATAACCCCACCGTGTTCTCTCTCGGATCATGCTCACGAGCAGAGACGATCACGGTTACTCACACAGTTGATGTATTTTAATTAGAGTTTACTTCAAGTTTGCTATAACCGGGTGCTAAACAAATATCCAAGTTGCCACATAACCGTGGGCACAGCTTTCCGAAAGATTTAACCCTGCAGGGGTGCTCCAACTAATCCATTACCAAATTAACCACACTCCGTGGGAATACCTCGACTGTGGATCTCGCGATCATCATAGGTAATTCCAAAGGAATTCCAACACCTCAAGTAAACCCGAAGAAAATTAGACTCCTCATGCAAGACACTCGATAAAGGTAAAAGAAATCCAGCAAGACCACCCGATGTGTCGACGAACCCGATAAGAGCCGCGTATCTCAGTCTCAGGACACGACGGATAAGCTACACGTATGGAGGCCTGATAGAAATCTCCCAAGTTGCCCTGGGTTGGCCCCGCACAGTGCTCTAGTTTGGACCAACACTCATGAGGAGCATTGGCCCGGGGGTTGATTAAATTATCCACGGGTTTGCAAGACCCTATGCAATTTTATTAAGTTATTAGCAAATGTAGTACCAATGTTGGGTCTTGACAGACAAGTTTTAATCTCAATCAAATAAACTAGGGGGTCCCCGGAACAACCCCGAGCATGTTAGGAGCGCAAAGTATGGAAAACATAACACCAGTAACCAGGAACTAATGGTGGTAATAGCGGAACAAATTACTTAGCAAAAGGCCAAGCCTCCCACCAATACCAATATATATATGTGCATTAATTTAAATAGCAGAATATTGTGGTATCTAAATCCATGTTATCACATGGAATAACCTGCACCTGCAACTAAAATGCTATAAGAGGGGCTGAGCAGCGGTATCTTAGCCAATCATGCTATAAGGTTTGCTAGGATGTGGAGGTTAGAGGCTGTCATGGCAACATCGGGGATGATTTCAAGTGGTAGGTAGTGCCATTGTAACGATAAGAGCGAGAAACTAGCAAGCAAAAATAGTATCGGGATCCGGGTACGATCATCTTGCTTGTTGGTTCTTCAGTGAAACAAGTAGCGGGATCCTCGTAGTGGTACTATCCTGGGTCCTCGTACTCAGTATCAACACTCGCATCTACCCAAGAGAAACAGCAACAATAAACATCAACCAAGGTGCAATGCACAATCAAAATGATGCATGACCACTTATGAACATTTCTAACATGGCAATCCAAAACTAGTCATGTTTCACATGCAAAGTTGTTTATTAATGAATCTAGACAGAACCTCATGTAAAGTTATTTAGACATGCATGAACATGGCAAATATGTATGCATCATGCAAAATCGATAAAAATGCATATAAAGATCACAAGGAACGGAGTTACGGTTCTCACGATACGCTCACGACAAGGTACGAAGGCAAAACACAAGACCACCAATATCTGGGCTAATGCTTGGCATTCCAAGGTAGCCACTGGATAGGTGATGGAAAATCAATCACGACAGACTCAAGAATGAAACCATTCCATGGAGTATAGTTCCCACAAGTCACAAAACAAAATAACACCCAATCTGTCACAAAACAACAACATACCAATTTGAAAAGCCCACAACTTGAGCTACAGGAAGCCTACAGCCACAAACAAGAAGTTGACAGAATCTACTCAACACACACATCGACTCATCCAATTACACCACCAACAAAGGAGCCACACATCAATAAGCAAGAAGCAACCAAGATGGCATGTTGAAACAGTTTTCTGGGACAGTCAAAATTACAGTTTTCTGGAATCTGTGATTATAAAGTAGCAAGTTGACAGCACTGGTTAATTATGCTAGAGAGCTCCTATTGGCATTACGATTAACATGATGGTATATGACAACATCTACTACAAACAAGTAACACTGAGCATGGTCAAATTCACCACACATTACAAGATACCATCCTCTCAACATGGCAAAACAATAACAGCAGACTCTCCAGACTTGGCCATCTTCAAGCAGGTTGGCAGGAACAGAAAGTAGCTTACTAAACAACATGGTTCCCACTTATCTAGGAACTCAACATAGATAACAAAATACTGGGACATTCCCAACAACTATAACTAACAAACTCATGTTGGCGAGAACTTAATTGCATGCTTAGATTAATTCATATAAAAAAGACAAAAGGGCATCACAGCATAAAAATGCAGTTTTGTCAAGTTGCCCCAAAGTCAAAGCTGACTTCACAGGTGCATACATGGGTAAATTCTACCCCAAATGCATTACTCATACCCATATGCTTGCATGGAACAAGAGGGAGGAAAGGGGGTCGAAATTTGACCTCCCTAGGCCATGGGTGACTTATGTCACTCATGAAACGTAATGTAAATGTCCCAAAATGATATGTGCTCCATAGATAGATGTTGGAAGTGGATATATAGCATCTTAGAGACATGAAACATGGCATAACATCATAATGCAAGGATGAAACTACCTAGAAGGAATTACATGCTCATATTCACATAAAAGAGACCTACACATGCATCTCTATTCTAAGCACACACACATCCACATACATGTGCATATATATGAAGGGACAACCCCCAATACCTATGCAAACATCACTAGAATATGTCTATGCGCAAAGCACATACACCCCCATACACAAACCACACATGTGCATATGCCCTAGGCATATACACACACCACACATGCACTCAAACAAGTGTGTGTATGCATAGCATACATAGCATACACACACACACTACAGCAAGCCACACACACAAGCATGTGCATGTGTCACCACATACACACACACTACCCTACCCCTACAAGAACACACACATGTATGGGTGTGCAAGGGCACACACACACATGTGCCATGCATGGTGCACCACACACACACATGCACACACACACACTCACTAGGACACACATGCACTAGACAGAACTACACACACTCTACCACACTATGCAACTAGTGTGTGCAAGCACACACACTCCACCTAGCACACCCACAAAAAGACACACACATCTATGCATACACACTTGTCCATACTTGCACACACACTAGCAGATTTGCATATTTAAAGAAATCAAAAGAGAAAGAAAGGAAAGAAAGAAAAAAGAAAACAACAAAAGAATTGGGGGGAGAAGGGGATTCGAACCCCAGATCCCCTGGTCTCACCACACACACTCTACCACTGCGCTATGGCACCGGCTGCTACTAGAGGAGGGGGCATACTGCACTAATACACACACACACACACACACTACACAACGGCTGACGAAACTAAAATGCAACAACACCGGCGATAGGGAAACGGCGGCGGCGATTCCGACCGCGACAGGGCTCCTCCGGCGACGGGGAGCGGCAGAATCAAAAGAGGAAGCACGGGGACTCCATCCCTCACCTCATTTCACGACGAGGGGGACCGAAGGCAAGCTCAAGCTCGGAGTTTTCTGGCCGGCGGCGACGTCCTACGACTATGGCGAGTAGAGGGGGCACGGGGACCGGCTGCTCACCGAGGGGCGGACGACGGCGACACGGGCTCGACAGAGGGGAAGAAGAGCTCGGGGGCGCGCGACGACAGAGGGGAAGTAGGGGAAGAAGACGGCGGTGACAGCTTCTCTGCCGCGGGCAACGACACTGATGGGGCGGCGCTGCGGAGGAGCTAGGTCCCGCCTAGCACCTGTAATGGAGCGACGGCGGCACAAGGAACGTTCCTGCCATCTCCGACGGCGACGAGCACCACCGGAGGCGATGACGCGATGGCGAACTCTCTCTCTCTGAACCCGCTCCTCTGAACTTACCTGATGGGAGGAGGGAGAAGCAGGGGAGTTGGAGGGAGAGGGGAGGAGCGACGGCGGTAGGGAGGATGGAAGCAGAAAACCTAGGGAAGCATGCTTAAATTGGGCCGATCTCGACCTCTGGGCTGCTAACGGCGACGGACGGCGACGAACTGCTCTCCGCTCTGCACTCGCACGCACACCTAACGGAGGAGGAACGGGGGGAGCAGGTTGCCGCTACTGCTGCGGCTGGGTCTCGTGGGCCGGAAGCCCACACACACACACACATGGAGAAAAAAAAGTAGAGGCCTTTCCCATTTTAATAAATCTAACACAAAAGAATAAACCCCCACAGCATATAAAAAGGTTTTGGAGAGAACAAAAATACTTTTGGTGGAGGAAAAGATGTGCACATATTATTAAAAATATGAGGTGGAATTATTGCCAAAGTTATTTAGTAATAAAATAAATGGCAGCCCCTATTTTAAAAAGAAAATACAATTCAAACAACCCCAAAACCCAATAGCACCACACACATAATTCATTAGAATGCTAGGGCCACCTCTTGAACTTTTTTATAAGATTAAAACAGCAAGTTCAATATACTCCTATTATGAATAGGAAGAGAGGGATGAAGGAGGTGGTTTCTTTGGAAGATAAAAGAGAGGGGGAGGAAGAGGTTTGCACACATAGGCCCACCACGTACAAGCACCACACCTCAAACACCACATAACAAACACACTCACTACCATCATACCATAGCAAGAAACATGAAAACCAACAAGCATGCAAAATGAATGATATGATGGATGAGATGATGCATGGATGCAACAACACATGACTACAAGGTGCAGCACATACATTAGACTCATGACCAAGGTTCATACATTGGGGTTACTTGCCAATAAGGTAGGGACATCACTAGGGATGTCACAGAGAGTGACCACACCACTCCCGCCACTAGTAACGCGGGCTCATTGCCAGTACCCACCAAAGTAATCAACAAAGCCCCGTCCCATAAGGGGTATCATTGTTGCACATGTAAGGTTAGGACGGTCGACAAATCCTAAACTCTCCATTTTTGAAAACACATCCTCATCTTGTTCCGGCGCACCACTTCTTTCTCAAGTGGTCGCCAATCTCATCATTATCTCCCTCGGGCATTAGTGGCACACGACGGGGTTTTCGAAAAGGCTTTGAAATCATCCCTTTCTTTCCATCACTATGCATAAGTCCCATCCCTCTTGCATAGCATCTATTAGCATCCTATCTACACCCACCCACACAACCCTAATAAGGTGGTAGGGTCATGCACGATGCAAGTGTCAAAGGTAAAATTTTCGAAAGTAACCCACCGGAGGGGTCACTACTCCACATGATCAAATATGACAAAAGTAAAGTGATATATGTCATGCAATGAAAATGGTTTCTTGACATGGTCAAAGGGCTGCTTGCCTGGCTCCACAAAGTCTCCGGGGTCTTCGAAGTCTTCGGGTCCAACTTCTTCGTCAACCGTGCAATCTATCGCCGCGAATAAAAGCGATAAAAATAAGCAAAACACAAATACAGAGCACACAACTACTATCAAAAATGCTACCCTACTTTGATAAATACCATAAGCTATACTAAAAATATTCTCCTAGGGTTTTGTTGTGAAAAATATTTTGGAAATTAATTAAAAAAAAGGCAAAAAGATGCCTAAATATAGGTTTTAAAATAAAATAGCAAATAAAATATTTTCAAACATTTTTACAAATGGCACTAATAAATTCTAGGGAATATTCTAGGAATTTAGGTGCAAAAATTATTGTCATAGGATTTTTATTGGGCTTTGTGGGATTTTTGCAAATCCCACATAAAAGGAAAAGAAAAGGCCACGGGGGACCCAGGCCAGAAGCAGCCAATGGCTGGGCCGGCCCAGCTGGCCAGCCAGCCGGCCTTGCGCGCGGCCAAGTTCAAGCCTGACGCGCTAGGCCTCGCCGTAAGCGACTGCGAGGGGGGGGGGAGAGCGCGGGAGAGGGAGAGAGAGGCCGATAGGTGGGTCCCACCTGTCAGATCCTTCTCCCACCTCGGGGTAAACAGGGGAGAGACTCACCTGTGGCGGCACGGGGCATGGCGACGACATGCGATGGCGGAAACGCGCTCCGAGAGGAGTCGTCATTCCAGGGGAGGACAAAGGGAAGCCGGAGGTGGCCGGAGGCACCGGCGGCGAGCACCCACGGCGGAGGAGGTTTCGGGAGCTGGTCGCCGGGGCTGTTTCAGGCTGCAAGGAGGAGAGGGAGAAGGGGAAACACGTCAGGAGGGCAAGGAAGGACCAACGGGAGAGAAATGGGGACCGGAGGGGGCCGCTACCAGGAGATCGGCGACGAGGTCGCCACGGCGGTTCTCGGCTTGATCCCGAGCGCAGGGGCTTCGGGAGGTCTTCGGAGCGCGCAGGGGGGCTACTGGGGAGAGGAGAGAGAGACCAGAGGGGAGAGAGGGGTCCGGGAGGCCCTTTTATAGGCGGGGGCGAGTCCACCGAACGCAGGTGCGCCTGCGAGCTCGTGGCCGAGGCCAGAGGCTAAGGGAGAGAGAGGGGGCGAGTCAGTGGTGTTCCTGGGGCTGGTGTAGGCCCTATTGAGGGAAGAGAGAGGGAGAGGTGCACGCGCGTGTGAGGTTGTGGGTTGGCCGAGCCAGGCAGCGCTCGGCATGCACAGGGAGGGCGAAGGAGGAGGAGAGAGGAGGGGCGGACCGACCGGTGTGTCTCGGATGCCGAGGCCAGCCAAGTGGCGAGAGGGGGGAGCCCGAGGCGGTCGAGGCCATGCAGTGGCCAACGGCTACAGTGCCTGTCGGCACTGTAGCGCGCTCCAAAGCACGCGTTTGGCATGCCCTAGCATGCCAACGGCGTCTTCTGCGTGGCCAACTATGTCTAAGGGATAGGGGGAGGGTATAGAATAGTGGGAAGTGGATTTGGATGCCCTGGGATTCCTTAGGAGAGAAGGAAAGCTGAGAGAGAGAGGGAGAGAAACTACTGTCTAGAGGGGTAAAAGGAGGGTTTTACTCCACTTACCTATGGATTCTTGGCAAGGAAGAGTTACTGGAGGTAGCTAGTAACCCAGAGGCGTTGTGGTAAAAGTTTGGGGGCAAGGGTAAAAGAGGAAGGGGGTGGAAATATTGACTTTACTATTTCACCAGAAGGTGTTTGACGGGGTTTTGGGAAAGAAATATTTACCAACTTACTGAGATATTTACCAGGGTCAAATGATAGGTAAAAATTAGATGATTCACCAAGTGAGTGAAGTTGACAATGGAGACTTGGTAAACCCTAGAAACTAACAGAATCAGGTTTCTGTAGATCTAGTCATGCTAGGATTTTACCCTTGATGCACCACCTAGTGTAGCATCAACATTTGGTCATTAGAGCATTTCCACAAAGTTTTGGGTCAAGGGGAGAAGCTTCACAATGTAAAGTTGGTCAAATTTGGATCTGGACACGAAGGGTTTTGGGATGGTTTGAAGAACCAAATCAACTTGGATTGAGATGAAACTTTGCAACACCATCACCTATGGTAGTGTTGACTTGCTGGAATTTTCCTGGAATTTATTGAGAATATTTCTTATAGAAATATTCCAAAAGCTTGATTTGAATAGAAATGGTTTTTTTGGGGGGGGGGGGTTGCCCATGATTTGATCATGCCCTTGTGTTGAAACTCATATATATGGAAAATATATGTCCATTGAGTTTCCCTAATTTTTCTCAAATATTTTAAAGCATTTAAATAATTTTTCCCTAAGAAAAACCATTTCTAGTCTTAAGAAAAAGCCTTTAAATAAAATATAGGAATAATCTTTAAAATTAATATTTGGTAGTTTTGGAAAGTCTTATATATAGTAGGTTTGAAGTAAAGCTTTTGGGGAAGAAGAATCCACCCAATTTGAGGACTTGCAGTGCAAACCTCATTTTAGGGGGTTTTGAGAACCTAATTTGAATAAATCATTTTTGATTAAACCAAAATTTGATAAAAATGGTTTTGGGCACAATTCACATGGCATGATCATTGGGAAAGAGTTTTGGGTCAAGGAAGATGAATATGAAGTGGAATAGAATCTAGGAGTGCCACATCCACAATCACCAAGTAAGCAATCATCATTGCAAACAAGCACAAGCACTTTGAAAAAGTTTTAGTTGGCTCAAAATTTTATAGACCCAAACATATCAAGGTGACACAAACACAGGGTGTGACAACGATATTCCTGGAGTTGCTCACCGGAACGCCATCCTCGGTCTCTAGGCGGACTACGCTAGTTCTAGTGACTCGTACTACCCGATAAGGGCCTTCCCACTTTGGCGTCAACTTGTTTGGATTCTTGGCGTACTGAACTCCCAGAATAACAAGATCGCCTTCCTCAAGACTTTTGGCATTGACCTTGTGGCTGTGGTAGCGGCACAAGGCTTGCTGGTAGCATGCAGCTCTCACGGCAGCCTGAAGACGGTCTTCCTCAAGGAGCATCACGTCGTCTTAGCGCAACTGCTCTTGCTCGAGCTCATCATAAGCGATCACTCGAGGTGACCTGTATGTGAGTTCCGTGGGGAGCACTACCTCCGCCCCATAGACAAGGGAGAAGGGTGGCTGGCCGATAGCTTGATTTGGTGTCGTCCTGATTGACCAAAGAACCACCGGCAACTCATCAATCCAGTTTCTTCCGCACATGTGCGGCCTACCAAAAGTTCTTGTCTTGAGACCTTGCAACACTTCTGCGTTAGCCCTCTCTGCTTGGCTGTTGCTCCTCAGGTGGGCAACGGAAGCAAAACAGATTTTGCTACCAAGGTCTTGGACATACTGCATGAAGGTGCGGCTCGTGAACTGTGTGCCAATGTCGGTGATGATCCTGTTGGGAACACTGAAGCGGCAAACTTGTCTCTTATAGAATTTGACGGCTGACTGTGATGTCACCTTCCTCACTGCTTCCACTTTCGGCCACTTTGTGAACTCGTCAATAGCCACGTACAAGTACTCAAATCCCCTGGCAGCGCGGAGAAAACGGCCCAAGATATCGAGCCCCCAGACCCAAAATGGCCAGGAGAGAGGGATTGTTTGAAGAGCTAGAGTTGTTTGATGTACTTTCTTCAAATGAAACAACATGCTTCACACTTTGTTATTAACGCAGTTGCATCCTGGAGGGCAGTAGGCCAAAAGAAACCTTGCCAGAATGCCTTTCCGGCAAGTGCTCCTGATCCTATGTTGGAGCCACATATACCTCTTTGTATCTCTGCCAACAGCTCGAGTCCATCCTCCCGAGAAATGCACTTGAGTTTGAGACCGTTCGGTCTCTTTCTGTACAGAACGTTGTGTACAAACTGGTACATATGAGACCGGTGGCCTACTTTCTCTGCTTCCTCTTGTTCCTTGGGGAGTTCTCCTGTCTGAAGGAATTGGACAAGATGTTGCGCCCATACTAGAGCCTAGGGCTCGACAACAAGGAACAAAGGTGTATCCTCTGATGGGGGAGCATTTGCCTCGATGACAAGGGCCTGAGGTCCTACCGGAGTCTGCTGCGCCTCGGCAAGCCTGGCGGAAGTGCATGCTTCTATGGCAAGAGCTGATGGTCCTGCCGGAGCACAACAATCACCGGCAAGCCTGCCGTTTTCTTGGGCAATTTTCTCGTCGGCGGCTTCAGGTAGCCATGCCGGGAGATATTTGCCGGAACTTAACTTCCTTCTCTTCTCTTTCCCATTTGATGGTGTCACAATGGGTTGAGTTAGTTGGAGCATGAAAGTTCCTGGTTCCACAGGTAACTTAAGGGCAGCACATTTTGAAAGGCCATCGGCAACGTTGTTCTCCGCACATGGAACCTGCTCCATATGTAGGCCGTTGAAACGTTCTTCCCACTTCCTCACTTCATCTACATAAGTTTCCATCAACGGACTCTGGTAATCTTTGTTTACTTGCCTGATGACAAGTTGAGAATCACCCGTGACAATAAGTTTCTTGATCCCAAATTCTGCCGCGATCCTGAGACCGGCAAACAACCCTTCGTACTCAACAGTGTTGTTCGTTGATCTCTCCCGAGGAAAGTGCATATGGATGACATATCTGAGGTGCTCTCTGGTGGGTGCGACAAGCAACACTCCGGCACGAGCGCTTTGCAGCGAGAAAGCTCCATGAAAATACATGATCCATTCTCGATCAATCTCCTTGCTGGGGAGAGTTAACTCTGGAATCTCTTCATCACGTGTTAGGGTCCATTACGCAATGAACTCCGCCGATGCCCTGCTCTGAATAGTCAAAGTGCTTTCAAACTTAAGATCAATTCTTGATAGGTCCAGAGCCCACTCCATAATCCTGCCGGTAGCTTCTGGGTTCCTCAATATCCGCTGTAACGGGAAGCGGGTGACAATGGTCATCTTATGTGCTTGGAAGTAACGGCACAACTTCCTCGAGGCCATAAGAAGGCTAAAGAGCAACTTTTGCACGCCAGAATACCTTGACCTAGCCCCCTACAACAAGGAGCTGACAAAATAGACTGGTCAGTGCACCACTTTCTTCTATTGAGCTATCTCTTTCAACTGCGCAGATCCTTCCTTACCGGCACCAGACCCCACCAAAGCTGTCCTGGCTCATTGTTTGACGCCTCTACCGCTGCTTCTTCGTCAACCTCTCTTTCATCCACTAATGTAGCAATCACCACTTGATTCATTGCCGCCAAGTATAGCAGCAACGACTCTTGTGGTTTTGGCACGACTAGGACTGGCGGAGAGGAAAGGTACTTCTTCAAATCCTGCAGCGCTACCTCCACTTCCGGAGTCCATTTCATTGGACCTGCCTTCTTCAAGATTTTGAAAAAGGGTAGGGCGCGCTCAATAGACTTTGAGATGAACCTACTCAGAGCAACAACACAGCTGGCAAGCGTCACACGTCCTTGACTCGTTTTGGTGCCTCAATCTGCCCAATTGCCTTGATCTTATCGGGATTGGCTTCGATTTCTCATTGAGACACAAAGAACCCAAAAAGCTTGCCGGATGGGACACCGCACTCACATTTCTCGGGATTGAGCTTCATGTTGATCTTTCACAGATTGGCGAACGTCTCTTCCAGGTCCGCTATGAGTGTGGCTTTGTCCTTGGTTTTGACCACTATATCATCCATATAAGCCTCCATATTTCAATGTAGCTGGGGCTCAAAGCCTATCTGGACCGCTCTCGCAAAGGTGGAACTAGCGCTTTTCAATCCGAAAGGCATACACAAAAAGCAGTATGTACCAGATGGGGTGATAAACGCGGTTTTCTCTTTGTCTTCCTTGGCCATAAAGATCTGATGATAACCGGAATAGGCATCAAGGAAAGACAACAAGTCGCAGCCGGTGGTGGAGTCCACAATCTGGTCGATGCGCGGCAAGGGAAAAGGATCTTTGGGGCAGGCCTGTTGATGTGCGTGAAATCAATACATAACCTCCACTTCCTATTCGCCTTGCACACGACGACTGGTTTGGCCAACCATGTAGGGCGGATTACTCCTCTGATCAGACCAGTTGCCTCTAACTTCTTGATCTCTTCAGTAATAAGTTGTTGCCGATCCAAAGCTTGCTTCCAAACCTTCTGCTTGATGGGCCGCGCGTGTGGACAGACGACAAGGTGGTGCTCAATCACCTTCCTAGGAACATCAGGGAGATCAGATGGTTGCCATGCAAACACATCAAAATTCGCCTACAGGAAGGCGACCAATGCGTTGTCCTACTTGTCATCAAGGGTGGAACTTATGGTGAAAGTCCCCCCATGCCATCCTCCTTGGTGGACAACTTCTTGGTTTCTGGCGGAGCTGCCTTGGAGTTCTTGCTCTTGCCGGTGGAGCTCTCTAGCACATCATCAACAGTAGCAGAACACTCCGTAGAGGTGCGCTTGCCGGAATGTGCGCCAGAGGCCTTGCCGGTCTTCTTCCCCCCGGGGTCTTCAGTGGCAAGAGCAAGTGCCTTGGTAGCAGGTGCTGCGGCTGCGCCCCGATAGAGTTGGTCAGCGTAGATAAGTGCGCTCTTCTTGTTGGAGTCAATGGTAATGACGCTCATCGGTCCAGGCATCTTCAGCATGTTGTAAGCGAAGTGAGTGGTCGCCATGAACTTGGCCAGTGCCAGATGCCCGAGAATGTCGTTGTACGACAATTAGATCTCGGCAATGTCAAAGACAATATTCTTTGTTCTGAAATTGATATCCCTACCAAACGTCACTAGTAGTGTGACCTTGCCTTTCGGCTGAGTCCTTCCCGAATTGACCCCTTGGAAAGCGCATGTCAGCTCGATATCTTTGTCAGGAAACTGCAGCCTTCGAATGACATCGGGCGAGATTAGGTTCAGGCTGGCTCCACTATTGACTAACATCTTTGTCACCTTGAGGTTGCAGATTGTTGGTGAGACCAACAATGGTAGGCACCCGACTGCGATTATATGATCAGGGTGAGCCTCGGCATCGAAGATGATATGAGTGTTGGACCATTTCAGAGGTTTCTGTGCGCCGATAGAGGGCTCTGCCGTATAACCTCTTGCGCCCACTGTTTAATTTGGTGGTGAGAGGAATGCGACAAGGCTCCTCCTTCTATGCACGTAGCTTCTGTAGCTCTCTCGAACTCATGCTCACTAGACTCGTCGTCCTCTTCTATGTCATCATCGTCTCCCTCTTTCTTGTTGTGGCCGCGGGTGGGCCGATCCTTCTGTTGCTTAGGCTTGCCACGGTGACCACCTCGTCCAACATGCTTCTTGCCAGACCCCTCGGCACCATCCCGACACTTCTCCTTGTCGCGAATTTCATATTCAGCCTTCTGCTCCTTGGCAAGCTGCTCAACTTGCCAGTAGTCTTGGAGGTCGTGGCCCCTGGTGCGATGGATCTTACAATACTGCTTGCCGGAGTCTCTCGGCTTATCGGCAGCCGCCAGAGCATGGCAGGAGGCGCACCCGACAACATCGTTACCAGGGTCGTCGACCTCGCCTTTCTTGGTGGCGCCAGGGTTGCCGGATCCTTTGACGGCTAGCACGGTCTTTCCCTTGCGCTTCTTGTTCCGCTGTTGGCCCTTCTTTGCCGGGGGAGTGGTGTCTTCATCGTTAGAGTCGACCTCCACACCAGCATTCTCGCCTAGGAGTCTTCTCCCTTCTTTAGCATGAGCGCATTTGTCTGCCAAAGCATAAAGCTCGGCGACAACCCTAACTCTGTTCATCGCCAGCCCTTCCCACATCCTGCGGTTGCGCATGTTCTGATGGAACACGTTGACAACAGCGGCAGGGTGAACGTCTGGGATGTTGTGGTGCACGCTGCTGAACCTCTGGATGTACTTGCGCAGAGTTTTGCCTTCCTTCTGGGGGATGATGTGCAGGTCGCTCTCCTTGCGAGGAGCTTGATGACCCCCAATGAAGGCGCCAACGAATTCGTGACACAGGTCCGCCCAGCAGGCGATGGATCTCTCTAGGAAGTGAATCAGCCATGACTTCACGTTGGGCTTAAGCACCAACGGGGTGTAGTTAGCCAATATCTTGTCGTCATGGCCCCCGGCAGCCTGCACCGCGATGGTGTAGACGCTCAGGAACTCTGATGGATGGGTCTTGCCATCGTACTTCTCTGGGACCTCTGGTTTGAACGTGCGGGTGTTGGGCCACTGGACTTGCCACAGCTCGGGGGTAAACGCTGGGCAACCTACCTCATACGGTAGGCTGACAGGGTACCTCGGCGCAGACTTGTCCACAGTGGGTCCCGCACGCCTGTCTGACTAGAGGCGTGCTTCTCATTGCCACTCGATCGCAGTTCAAGCGTCCTCCTTGCCACGTTCACGAAGAACATCATGCTGATAATGGCGCATCCACGGATCAGACGACACTGTCGAGTAACCATCTCGGGCGTCGGTCCGTTGGGTCGGCAACTGACAATGCTATCGCGGAGGAGAATGTGTCGAGGTCGTGCCGACCCCGGGCACCTCACCACTGGCCTGAGGCGGCCCTGCGGGCCGAAGCTTGTCTACGAGGCTGAGGAGGCTCTGAATGGTGGATCTCCATTTGTCGAGCTTCTTCGCAGCAGGAGGGAAGTTTAGGAGTAGCTGAGCCCATGCCATCGCTTCCCCCACTATGGACAACATCGAGTGGCGCGAGGAACACGAGGTGCTCTGACTCCTAACCGTGTTAGAAGGAGCACCTCAGCGGTCCCGCATCGGCATGCCACTCCCGCTCGCATGCTGGTCCTGCGCATCTTGGGAATGATGTGCATGAGCCTTTCCGCGGGGATGCTGAGAACTGTGGGCGTTGTGGCGCGTCTCTCCACATGTGTCCTGTGAAGGTCGCGGCATGGGCGCCAGCATGGGGGCCCTGGGAGATACTCTTCCGCCCTCGAAGTTCGTCGTACCTCCAGCAGGCGATACCGATCTATCCTGAGACCTGGGTGCGTGGGGGTTCCCACCGTCGCCATGGGCGTCTCTGCGGCAAGCGTCGCCGCTTGCTTGGCCTTGGTCACAGGAACTTCGTGGAAGTTCCGAACCTCCGCCTCCTCCTCCTCTACCCGCGTCCACGCCGTATCCTATGTGTGCAGACACAGGAATGGCGGACACGGATGGACCAATGAAGTAAGGCCCTTCTTCTTGGGGGCCATGGTGACGATGAAGCTGGGGTGTAGACCACCAGAATGGGTTCGTAGAACCTCTTACGCGCTCCCCTACCTGGCGCGCCAAAGATGTCGTGGGGAACGAACACCTATGGCACCGAAGGGGCCCCTATTGGTTTGGCGAGGGAGCTTGCTGGCACAAAGAGCCGGTCTGGTGAGCATCACACGGGGTATTTTTACCCAGGTTCGGGCTGCACGGATGCGTAAAACCCTACTCCTACTTGGTTATATTGATCTTTTTCTAGGGTTCGAGCTATAGGAGCGCCATGAACAACTGCTACGTGATCTTGGGAGCCTTCTCTTCGTCTCTAACCGTTGGGTTGTCTGGTTGCCTAACTACCTGAGATCCCTAAAAGCTAAAGAGTCCAAAGGTTCGAGAGTCAAAAAAGTCCTCTTCTGTAACGCCCTGGGCCTCCTTTTATACTTAAGGGAATCCCAACAGTGGCATACAATGCACGCACGAGACGCACAGTGCTGCTACATCGCTATCATACCTAACCCTGATGGATTAGTACAAGATCATTAAATGCACCGTCAGGGGCCTCAATCCATCAATAGGACAGGACGGGGGCCGTCCCATTGGCGCTGCTTAGCTTCCTCCAACGTTGAGGCCGCGACACGCGTCCAGGTGGATCGACACCTGTCCTGTGCGCCGGTGGTGCTTGCCGGAGCCTTGCCTTGTCGGGGGGCCTGGAGGCTCTACAGCCCTCCCGGCAAGGTCTTGCTGATAGTCTTGAGTCTTCTGTGCCGATGCTTGGTAAGTCTTCACTAGGTCCTTCTGCCAGGGCGGCTACTATTGCCTGCGCACGAGTGGCCCAAGGGGCACTAGATGGCCCAAAAACTCTAGTGCACCGACAGTCCAACACTCCTATCATCTTCGACGCCGAGGATCACCCTGATCGCATAACTGCGATCGGGTGCTTGCCGTTGTTGGTCTTGCCGACAATCCGCAATCTCAAGGTGACGAAGATGTTAGTCGATAGTGGGGCCAGCCTGAACCTGATCTCGCCCAATGTCATTCGGAGGTTGCATATTCCCGACGAGATCTCGAGCCAACAGGCGCTTTCGAAGGGGTCAATTTGGGAAGGACTCAGTCAAAAGGCAAGGTCACATTGCCGGTGACGTTTGGCAGCGACATCAATTTTAGAACAGAGAAGATCGTCTTTGATGTTGCCGAGATATCGTTGCCATACAATGGCATTCTTGTCCGTCCAGCACTAGCCAAGTTCATGGCGGCCACTCACTTCTCTTACAACGTGTTGAAGATGCCTGGACCAATAAGCGTCATTACCATCCACTCCGACAAGAGGAGCACACTTATTTGCACCGACCAACTCTACCGGGGCACAGTCACATCACCTGCCACTAAGGCACTTGCTCCTGCCACTATAGCTCCCGAGGGGAAGAAGACCGGCAAGGCCTTTGGCGCACAATCTTGCAAGTGCACCTCTTTGGGGTGTTGCGCTACTGTTGACGATGTGCGAGAGAGCTCCACCGACAAGAGCAAAAAGTCCAAGGCTGCGCCGTTAGAGACCAAGAAGGTGCTCGCTAAGGAGGATGGCACGGGGGGAACTTTCACCATAAGTTCCACCCTTGACGACAAATAGGAAAGAGCGCTCGTCCCCTTCCTACGGGCGAATACCGATGTGTTTGCATGGCAACCATCTGATATCCCCGGTGTTCCTATGAAGGTGATTGAGCACCACCTTGCCGTCTGCCCACACGCGTGGCCCGTCAAGCAGGAGATCAACATGGAGCTCAACCCCGAGAAATGTGTGTTCAACGTCCCATCCGGCAAGCTTCTCGGGTTCTTTGTGTCTCAACGGGAAATCGACGCGAATCCTGACAACATCAAAGCAATTGAGCAGATTGAGGCACCAAGACAAGTCAAGGACATGCGATGCCTTGTCGGCTATGTTGCTGCACAGAGTAGGTTCATATAAAAATCTGTTGAGCACGCCCTACCCTTTTTCAAAATCCTGAAGAAGGCAGGTCCAATGAAATGGACTCCGGAAGTGGAGGCGGCGCTACAGGATTTGAAGAAGTACCTTTCCTCTCCGCCAGTCCTAGTTGAACCAAAACCACAAGAACCGTTGCTGCTGTACCTAGTGGCAACAAATCAATTAGTAAGTGCTGCACTAGTGGCTGAAAGAGAAGTTGATGAAGAATAAGCGGCAACGACAAGACCACCAAGCGATGAGCCAGGACAATCTTCGGGAGGGTCTGGTGCCAGCAAAGAAGGACCTGCGCAGTCAAAAGAGATAGTCCAGAAGAAGAAAATGGTACATTGACCGGTCTATTTTGTCAGCTCCTTGTTGCAGGGGGCTAAATCAAGGTATTCTGGCATGAATTTTTTTCTCTTCGGCCTTCTTATGGCCTCGAGGAAGCTTCAACATTACTTCCAAGCACATGAGATCACCGTTGTCACCCGGTTCCCGCTACAGCGGATATTGCAAAACCCAAAAGCTACCGGCAGGATTGTGGAGTGAGCCCAGGAATTATCAAGATTTGGTCTTAAGTTTGAAAGCACTTTGACCATTTAGAGTAGGGCCTTGGTGGAGTTGATTGCAAAATGGACCCCAATGCCCGATGAAGAGATTCCAGAGTCAACTCTCCCTAGCAAGGAGACTGATCGAGAATGGATTATGTATTAAGGGGGTGGTACCACCATCGCAACAACTACAATTGTCGTCTCTGTGGCTACAGACACCCGTTATACTGCCACAGAGGCCTAATCGTCCGCTGTAGAGGGCCTTTCGGTAGATGCGGGTGCGGTCAAGCTAGATGTGACTGTGCTCTTGGCCAAGGTAGACACGTTCTTGGCACAGGCGAGAGAGCTCAGGTCCGAGGGGTGATAGTACATGCCCTTACAAAGCGTTCCCAGGCGTCATTGTTTGCAAAAAGGATTTGTTGGGGAATGGGGATCAAGGGTGGATGGAATTCGGGCTAGACAAAGATAATGAAGCTTCCCTCGTAACCCATAAATAGATCCGTGAATTTTCCACGCAAATGGTTCCTATACAGAACCATGTGTATGCAGTTGACTTTTTGTATTGATTTGTAAAACTATTTTGGGGTACAAGGGTACCTAATATTTTTTTTAATTGTAAGAAAAATATCCCTACCATTACAATGCACTACCAACATTCTAAAATTTGAAAAAAATCAGGGTTCAATAGGCATTTTTATACATTAAGTTAGTTTCTAAAAAGTTAGTGGTCATAATTCAAAACTGAAACACATGAACATGCAAGATGAAGCAAAAACTACTGGAAAAATAATATTTATGTACTACTTGCTTCCATATATATATATACCCCATGCAATAAACTTGAAGGAATTCCAAACATCTTGAGTAATGTTTTGGACAAAAGAATAGAGAATCTAGGTTTTTAAATTCAAAAATGAAAAAACTTCCTTTGAACTACATGAAAATCTGCATGATTTCCTGACATGGGGCCAAGATGTCGTGGTTAAAGTATTGGCTTGTTTGAGATAAGCTTTGGTACATGCCTCTCACAAACCTGAGCAGCACATATGGCCCATGGTTCCGAGAGGGATCATGGAGCCTTGTTTGATGGCGACCCGCTAGTCGGAGCCTCATTCGGCCTAGTTTTTTTTGTCATTGTTGGAATGCATGAATATGACCCGCATCCTAAAATTTGAAAAAAAATCGGGGTTCAGTTGACATTTTTATACATTAAGTTAGTTTATAGAAATTTAATGGCCATAATTCAAAACTGAAACACATGAACATGCAAGATGAAGAAAAAAACTGCCAGAAAAATCAAATGTATGTATTACTTGTGCAACTAAAGGAAGATCCAAAGATGGCATATCAATCAGACACCCTTCAATGAAACTGTGTGCGATGCATGAATCGCAAACGATATAGTTCAAGCTGATCACCAGTGACACGAACTGTGTGCGATGGCACATCCATAAAATATGACTCTAAAAAGAGTTGCGTGTGCAATCTACGACAGCCAGTTTATCCACGGAAGCTGTTTGTGATGGTCCAAAAATAACGCAAACGATTAACTTAATACAATGTGTGTGATATACGACATATAGTTCACCTAGATAAATTGTTTGCGCTGATGAAGCAAAACACAAACGATTGTCTAGATGGTTTTGTGTGCGAGAGACAACATACATGTCAGCCATATGAACTATTTGCGATGACATAAAGTAACACAAATGATAACCCACATCAACTTGTGTGTGATAGACGGCAAACACATTGCCCGGAAGAACTTTTTGTGATGAGCCAAAATAACACAAATGATTGCTCTGATCAAGTTGTGTGTGATATACAACATACATGTCACACAGATGAACTATGTGCGATGAGCCGAAATAATAGAAATGATTCGGCGTAACAAAATGTGTGTCCTATGGACAAACAGGTCAGTTCTCTGAATTGTGTCTGAAGACCGATAATAGTACACATGATTTCTGCTAATAAGTTGTGTGTGGTGTGGGGAAACGCTTGCTGGTGAACACTTGTATGTGATTGTTCAAATCACTCTCATGTTTGTTGGTTTAATTATTCACGATGCGATTTGCTTTGTGTACAGTATAACAAGATAAATGCTTAAAATTACAAGATGCATAACCAATGCAATGGTATGCAAGCTTTGCGTATTTGTGGAAAATCAATACAAGATGCATAACCAAATTAAACATGCAAATACATAACCACTACCCCAGTAAAATATTTACATGCATAATAAACTAGGAGAAACCCCGAAACAGTCATATATACAACAAGTAATGGTGTTGACCAGCTGGTACCTACGAAAAGAGACACCCAAGTGCAGAAATTAATGGCATTATACACATGTCATGCAATCGATGCCAACGCTTCCTGCCCCTTCCTCTGTCGGTTTCCCGCCACCATCGAGTGGCTAGCTCTATATGACCCTTGCGGCACTGCAGCGACAATGTGCACAGATCTAGTCCACACCTATCTTTAATTAATTATTACAAGCATGCCAAGCAACCAAAGCTCGGAGGTTGATGGAAGCTCCTTTCCAGGCAACCAAAGCTCGGAGGTCGACGTCGGCCCCTTGCCAGGCAACCAACACTCGGAGGCATACGTTGGCCATATTCTACAAAACCAAAGCGCGGAGATCAACGTTGGCGCCTTGCCAAGGAACTAAAGCTCGGAAGTCGACATGGGTGCCTTGCCAGGCAACCAAATCTCGAAGTCCAACAACGACCCCCACCCCTTCTGGGATTACATCTTTGACGAGGACAAGGAGCCGGTGGTGTCATGGCCAATCGGCACGGATCTTGCCATGTTGTTCCTTGGGTGCGTAGTGGTCTTATTGTAGGGGAAGTATGAAGAGATGCTTGCCATCCACCGTGCACAAGATCCAAAGCTACTTGTTAGCATGATCGATGACCCACCCGTAGAGTTGTTGTCACAGGTCCTCTTCAACAGCCTGATGCACCACCAACAATGGGAAAAAACAATATGCATTTCATTGATGAGCGGGTATATGGGCCGCTTCATCAAGCTCGTCGGCAGCCGTGTCATCGTCGGTCCCAACAATTATGTGGCCAGGCTCGAGCGCCTCTTCTGCGGAAATGGCGTCCCTGACGAAGTAGAGAAACACCACTTTGATATCTTGTGCGATCAAGCCATGCATTAAATTCTATACCAGTGGGAAGACACAGAGATGGAGCGGTCCCATGGGAGTGTCATGCACGCGATTGCATGCTATCAAGGTCTACACAAGGCACAGGCTGCCCAACAGCCAAAAGAGCATACTAGCAGCGCCAACAGCTGCTCATGTGGAGACGGGTACCATGGCCGCAGGTCCAAACACTCGGAGTGAACGTCCGCCAGGGTGTTATTGTCTTCTAACCATAGAGTCCGAGGAAAGCATCATCAGAAGGCCGCTGCCGCTTCCTTTTTTAGCATCTTTTAATATAACTATATGGGAATGTTGCATATCAGTCTTTTGGTAGGAATTAATTAACTAGGTTAATTAAATGCAAACCCATTTGATGTTGGTGCCCAAAGCACGCTCTCTTCATCTTAATAGTTGTGACATGTATTTTTTTTCTTATGTTGCATTGCTTAGCACCTGTATAGCGTGGATCATTGGGAAGGGCGCCACTTGTTGCCAACTGTCGTCCGGCACCTGTGGGAGGCGCGCCAGCCCATCCATCGGGCACGAGGAGGATGTGTGGACTGTGTGTGATAGTAGGTAGACATGTACACATATCCGAGAACGTGGCCCCTCGAACGCCAAGCCACACGGTTTCTAAAAACCCTAAAGTGCTTCGGGCTTGGGAACCAAAACCAACAATAAATTTTGAGCTTCTTTCCGTGTTCCCACTTAGCAGTTGTTTACTAGTAGGCTATAAGAAAACTAATCAAAAATTACAGCATATTCCTCTCTCCATCACCAAAAAATAGGCATTTCTTGTTAGTCGTTCCTTCCGCCTTCCATGGCTGGTAGGAGGGTGTTCTGGGTCAAGATATAACTAGGGAAGAAATTGTTGGAAATATGCCCTAGAGGCTATAATAAATTAGTTATTATCATATTTCCTTGTTCATGATAATCGTTTATTATCCATGCTATAATTGTATTGATCGGAGACTTAAATGCATGTGTGGATACATAGACAAAACCATGTCCCTAGTATGCCTCTAATGGACTAGCTCGTTGATCAAAGGATGGTTAAGGTTTCCTAGCCATGGACATGAGATGTCATTTGATAACGGGATCACATCATTAGGAGAATGATGTGATGGATAAGACCCAAACTACAAACATAGCATATGATCGTGTCAGTTTATTGCTATTGTTTTCTGCATGTCAAGTATATGTTCCTATGACCATGAGATCATGCAACTCATGGATATCGGAGGAGTGCCTTGTGTGTATCAAACGTCGCAACGTAACTGGGTGACTATAAAGGTGCTCTACAGGTATCTCCGATGGTGTCTGTTGAGTTGGCATGGATCGAGACTGGGATTTGTTACTCCGTGTAACGGAGAGGTATCTCGGGGCCCACTCGGTAATGCAACATCACAATAAGCCTTGCAAGCAATGTGACTAATTGTTAGTTGCAGGATCTTGTATTACGGAACGAGTAAAGAGACTTGCTGGTAACGAGGTTGAACTAGGTATGGAGATACCGACGATCGAATCTCGGGCAAGTAACATACCGAAAAACAAAGGGAACGATATACGAGATTAACTGAATCCTTGACATAGAGGTTCGACTGATAAAGATCTTCGTAGAATATGTAGGAACCAATGTGGACATCCAGGTCCCGCCATTGGTTATTGACCGTAGAGGTGTCTCGGTCATGTCTACATAGTTCTCGAACCCGCAGGGTCTGCACACTTAAGGTTCGGTGATGTTTCGGTAGTGTAGAGTTATGTATGGTGGTGACCGAAGGTTGTTCGGAGTCCCGGATGAGATCCCAGACGTCACGAGGAGCTCCGGAATGGTCCGGAGGTAAAGATTCATATATAGGAAGTCCCAGTTTGGTTTCCGGAAAAGTTTCGGGCTCATCGGTAGTGTACCGGGAGTATCGGTATTGTACCGGGAGTGTCGGTAGTGTACCGGAGGACCTCCGGGAGGGGTATTTCGACCCCAAGAGGTCCATGGGCTGTGGGAGAATAATAACCAGCCCTTAGTGGGCTGGGAAAACAGCCACAAAGGCCCATGGCGCAGGAGAGAAAGTCCTAAAGCAAAAAGTGGAAAATCAGCCAATAGGAGGCAATCCTACTCCAACTAGGATTGGAGGTGAAGTAGGATTGCTCCCACCTCCTATTTCGGCCGACCCAAAGGCCTTGGCTGCCTCTCCTCTCCTCTCCTCCTATATATACTAGTGGATTGGGTGGCTTTTGTGTTGGGGAACGTCGCATGGGAAACAAAATTTTCCTACGCACACGCAAACCTATCCATGGTGATGAGCATCTACGAGAGGGAGAGTGGATCTACATACCCTTGTAGATCGCTAAGCGGGAAGCGTTAAGAAACGCGGTTGGTGTAGTCGAACATCTTCGCGATCCAAATCGCCGAGCGTCCCGCGATCTCATCACGATCTGTCCCGCGATCCCATCACGATCCGTCCCGCGATCTCATCACGATCCATCTCACGATCTGTCCCGCGAACGCATCACGATCCGTTCCGCGATCTCATCACGAACCGTCTCGCGATCTCGATCACGGTCCTTCCGATCTAGCACCGAACGGACGGCACCTCCGCGTTCAGCACACGTGCAGCTTGATGACGATCTCCACCGTCTTGATCCATCAAGAGGAGGTGGAGAGGAGAGAGAGTTCACCGGCAGCGTGACGGCGCTCCGGTGATGGTGGTGGAGTGATTCCGGCAGGGCTTCGCCTAAGCGCTGCAGAAAACTGATCTAGAGGAGAAACTGTGCACCGGTGAAACGGGTAGCACGTGGCCGGAAATTCTGTCCAAAAACCACCCAATCCACTAGTATATATAGGAGGAGAGGAGAGGAGAGGCAGCCAAGGCCTTTGGGTCGGCCGAAATAGGAGGTGGGAGCAATCCTACTTCACCTCCAATCCTAGTTGGAGTAGGATTGCCTCCTATTGGCTGATTTTCCACTTTTTGCTTTAGGACTTTCTCTCCTGTGCCATGGGCCTTTGTGGCTGTTTTCCCAGCCCACTAAGGGCTGGTTATTATTCTCCCACAGCACATGGACCTCTTGGGGTCGAAATACCCCTCCCGGAGGTCCCCCGGTACACTACCGACACTCCCGGTACACTACCAATACTCCCGGTACACTACCGATGAGCCCGAAACTTTTCCGGAAACCAAACTGGGACTTCCTATATATGAATCTTTACCTCCGGACCATTCCGGAGCTCCTCGTGATGTCCGGGATCTCATCCGGGACTCCGAACAACCTTCGGTCACCACCATACATAACTCTACACTACCGAAACGTCACCGAACCTTAAGTGTGCAGACCCTGCGGGTTCGAGAACTATGTAGACATGACCGAGACACCTCTACAGTCAATAACCAATGGCGGGACCTAGACGTCCACATTGGTTCCTACATATTCTACGAAGATCTTTATCGGTCGAACCTCTATGTCAAGGATTCAGTTAATCCCGTATAACGTTCCCTTTGTTCTTCGGTATGTTACTTGCCCGAGATTCGATCGTCGGTATCTCCATACCTAGTTCAACCTCGTTACTGGCAAGTCTCTTTACTCGTTCCGTAACACAAGATCCCATGACTAACCCTTAGCCACATTGCTTGCAAGGCTTGTTGTGATGTTGTATTACCGAGTGGGCCCTGAGATACCTCTCCGTCACACGGAGTAACAAATCCCAGTCTTGATCCATGCCAACTCAACAGACACCATCGGAGATACCTGTAGAGCACCTTTATAGTCACCCAGTTACGTTGTGACGTTTGATACACACAAGGCACTCCTCCGATATCTGCGAGTTGCATGATCTCATGGTCATAGGAACATATACTTGACATGCAGAAAACAGTAGCAATAAACTGACACGATCATATGCTATGTTTGTATTGGGTCTTATCCGTCACATCATTCTCCTAATGATGTGATCCCGTCATCAAATGACATCTCATGTCCATGGCTAGGAAACCTTAACCATCCTTTGATCAACAAGCTAGTCCATTAGAGGCATACTAGGGACATGGTTTTGTCTATGTATCCACACATGCATTTAAGTCTCCGATCAATACAATTATAGCATGGATAATAAACGATTATCATGAACAAGGAAATATGATAATAACTAATTTATTATTGCCTCTAGGGCATATTTCCAACAGTCTCCCACTTGCACTAGAGTCAATAATCTAGTTCACATCACCATGTGATTCGCATTGTTATGAATCTAACACCCAATGAGTTTTGGGGCTCGATCATGCTTTGCATGTGAGAGAGGTCTTATAGTCAATGGGTCTGCGATATTCAGATCCGTGTGTACTTTGCAAATTTCTATGTCAAAGCGAAAACACTGCTACCACACTCCACTTGGTACTATTCCAAATGGCTGCTCCACTATACGTATCCAGATTGCTACTACGAGTCATCCGGATTGGTGTTAAAGCTTGCATCGACATAACTCTTTACGACGAACTCTTTATCACCTCCATAATCAAGAAACATTTCCTTAGTCCTCTGGTTACTAAGGATAATTCCGATCGCTGTCCAGTGATCCACACCTGGACCACACTTGTACCCCTTGACAGACTCATGGCAAGGCACACACAGGTGCGGTACACAGCATGGCATAATATAGAGCCTATGGCTAAGGCATAGGGGACGACGTTCGTCCTTTCTCTTTCTTCTGCCGTTGTCGAGCTTTGAGTCTCACTCAACTTCACACCTTACAAATCAGACGAGAACTATTTCTCTGGCTGATCCATTTTGAACTCTTTCAAAATCTTGTCAAGGTATGCACTCATTGAGAGTCTCATCAAGCATCTTGATCTATCTCTATAGATTTTGATGCTCAACAATTAGGTAGCTTTATCCAGGTCTTCCTTTGAAAAACACCTTTCCAACAACCTTTTATGCCTTCCAGAAATTCTACATTATTTCCCATCAACAATATGTCAACCACATATACTTATCAAAAACTCTACAGTGCTCCCACTCACTTTATTGCAAATACAAGTTTCTCGTAAACTTTGTATAAACTCAAAAACTTTGATCAACTCATCAAAGCGTATATTCCAACTCCGAGATGCTTGCTTTAGTCCATGGAAGGATCACCGAAGCTTGCACACCTTTTAGCATCCTTAGGACTGACAAAACCTTCTGGTTGTATCACATACAACCTTTCCTCAAGTAAACCTTTAAGGAAACGATGTTTTGACATCCATCTGCCAGATTTCATAATTGAAAACGCAGCAACTGCTATCATAATTCCAACAGACTCTAGCATCGCTACGAGTGAGAAAGTCTCATCGCAGTCAACCCCTTGAACTTGTCACAAACATCTTTGCAACAAGTCGAGCTTTACAAATGGTGACAATTACCATCAGTGTCTGTCTTCATTTTAAAGATCCATTTGTACTCAACGACCTGCTGTCCAACGAGCAAGTCTACCAAAGTCTATACTTGGTTTTCATACATGGATCCTATCTCGGATTTCATGGCCTCCAACCATTTGTCGGAATCCGGGCCCATCATCGCTTCTCCATAGCTCATAGGTTCATCGTTGTCCAACAACATGACCTCCAAGACAGAGTTGTCGTACCGCTTAGGAGTAGTACACATCCTTGTCGACCTACGAAGTTCGATAGTAACTTGATCCTGAAGTTTCATGATCATCATCATTAACTTCCTCTTCAACTAACGTAGGCTTCACAGAAACATCTTTCTACGCTGCGCTACTCTCTGGTTGAACAAAGGTTTAACAACCTCATCAAGTTCTATCTTCCTCCCACTCAATTCTTTCGAGAGAAACATTTCCTCGAGAAAGGATCCGTTTAAGCAACAAACATTTTGCACTAGGATCTGAGATTGAAGGTTCACCCAACTGATCTTAGGGTATTCTATGAAGATGCAATTTGTCCGCCTTGGGTTCGACCTCATTAGGTGAAAACATTTTCCACACAAGTGTCACATCCCAAAATATTAAGAAATGACAGCTTAGGTTTCTATCAAACCATAATTCACATGGTGTCATCTCAACGGATTTAGATGGTGCCCTATTTAAAATGAATGTATTTGTCTCTAATGCATAACCCCAAAATTATAGTAGTAAAACGATAAGAGACATCATAGTATGCACTATATCAATAGAGCATGACTATGATGTTCGGACACACCATCACACTATGGTGTTCCAGGTGGCGTTAGTTGTGAAACAAATTTCACATTGTCTTAAGTTGTATGCCAAACTCGTAACTCAGATATTCACCTCCACGATCATATCGCGGTCACTTTTATCTTCTTGTCACGATGATCTTTAAACTTCACTCTTGAATTTGCTTGAACCTTTCAAACGATTCAGACTTGTGTTTCATTAAGTAAATATACACTATATCTACTCAAATCATCAGTGAAGGTAAGAAAATAACGATATCCACTGCACGCTACAAGACTCACTAGTATGCATACATCAACATGTATCATTTCCAATGAATCACTTGCCCGTTCCATCCAACGGGGTCCTTTAGTCATCTTGGCCAAGAGGCATGGTTCGCACGTCTCAACCGATTCAAAATCGAATGAGTCCAAATATCCATCAGCATGGAGTTTCTTCATGCGCTTTATACCAATATGACATTTAGCGGCAGTGCCACAAGTATGTGGTACTATCATTATTAACTTTGTATCTTTTGACATCAATGTTATGAACATGTGTATTACTACGATCAAGATTTCAACAAACCATTCTCACTGGGTGCATGACCATTGAAGGTATTATTCATGTAAACAGAATAACCATTATTCTCTAACTTAAATGAATAACCGTATTGCAATAAACATGATCTAATCATGTTCATGCTCAACGCAAAACACCAAATAACATTTATTTAGGTTCGTCACTAATCCTGAAGGTAGAGAGAGCGTGCGATGTTGATCATATCAACCTTGGTAACACTTCCAACACATATCGTCACCTCACCCTTAGCTAGTTCTCCGTTTATTCCGTAGCTTTTATTTCGAGTTACTAACATTTAGCAACCGAACCGGTATCCAATACCCAGGTGCTACTAAGAGTACTAGCAAGGTACACATCAATAACTCGTATATCAAATATACTTCTGTCGATGTTGCCAGCCTTCTTATCTACCAAGTATCTAGGGTTGTTCCGCTTCAGCGACCTCTCACCTCATAATAGAAGCACTTAGTCTCGGGTTTGAGTTCAACTTTGGGTTGCTTCACTGGAGCAGCAACTGACTTGCTATCCATGAAGTTTCCCTCCTTGCTCTTGCCCTTTTCGAAACTAGTGGTTTGATTAACCATCAACACTTGACTCTCCTTCTTGATTTCTACCTTCGCGGTGTCAAACATCGCGAACAGCTCAGGGATGAATACTTCTATCCCTGGTGTATTATAGTTCATTACTAAGTTCTAGTAGCTTTAGTGATAGTGACTTGGAGAACTATATCAATCACTATCTTATCTAGAAGATCAACTCCCACTTGATTCAAGCGATTGAAGTACCCAGACAATCTAAGTACATGCTCAACGATTGAGCTATTCTCCTTCATCTTACAGGCAAAGAATCTTGTTGGAGATCTCATATCTCGCAACACAGGCACGAGCCTGAGATCACAATCTCTGCTCCTAGAAAATCTCATATGTTCCGTGACGTTCAAAATGTTTCAGAGCCTCAATTTCTAAGCTGTAATGCATGACGCACTAAACTATCAAGTAGTCATCGAAACATGCCTGTTAGATGTTCACAACATCAATAGACGACACTAGAGGGGGTGGCGCACCGAGCGGTGCATTAAGGACATAAGCCTTCTGTGCAGCAATGAGGACAATCCTCAGATCACGGACCCAGTCCGCAATATTGCTACCAACATCTTTCAACTCTATTTCTCTAGGAACATATAAAAATACAAGGGAGCTACAGCGCGAGCTAGTGATCTACAACATAATTTGCAAAGACACTTTGACTATGTTCATGATAATGAGTTCAATTAATCATATTACTTAAGAACTCCCACTCAAATTGACATCCCTCGGGTCATTCGAGTGATACATGATCCAAATTCACCAACTCAAGTCCGATCATCACGTGAGTTAAGGTGGCTTCAATGGTGAACATCATTATGTTGATCATATCCACTATATGACTCATGCTCGACCTTTCGGTCTCTTGTGTTCCGAGGCCATGTCTGTACATGCTAGGCTCTTCAAGTTTAACCCGAGTGTTCTGCGCGTGCAAATCTGGCTTGCACCCGTTGTATGTGAACGTAGAGTCTATCACACCCGATCATCACGTGGTGTCTCAACACGACGAACTTTCGCAACGGTGCACACTCGGGGAGAACACAATTTATCTTGAAATTAAGTGAGGGATCACCTTATAATGCTACCGTCGTCCTAAGCAAAACAAGGTGCATAAAAAGGATTAACATCACATGCAAATCATAAGTGACATGATATGGCCATGAACTTGTGCTTTTGATCTCCATCTAGAAAGCACCAGCATGATCTCCATCGTCACCGGCATGACACCATGATCTCCATCAATGTGTCGCCATCGGGGTTATCACGCCCTGCATGCTTCTACTACTATTGCTACCGTAGCGATAAAGTAAAGCATTACATAGCGCTTAATGATTGACACGCAGGTCATACAATAATTAAAGACAACCCTATGGCTCCTGCCGGTTGCCGTACTCATCGACATGCAAGTCGTGATAATCTATACATCACATGATCATCTCATACATCACATATATCACATCATGTAATTGGCCATATCATATCACAACATACCCTACAAAAACAAGTTAGACGTCCTCTAATTGTTGTTGCAAGTTTTACGTGGCTGCTACGGGTATCTAGCAAGAACGATTCTCACCTATGCATAAACCACAACGGTGATACATAGATTGCTTTTCAACCTTCTCAAGGACCGCCTTTGTCGGATCCGATCCAACTAAAGTGAGAGAAACTGTCACCCGCAAGCCATCTAAGCAACAAGTTGCATCGAGGGAACCAGTCTCTCGTAAGCGTACGAGTAATGTTGGTCCGGGCCGCTTCATCTCACAATCCCGCTGAACCAAAATCCGACCAAGGGAGGAAGCAATCTAAGCATCAACGCCCACAAACCTTTTGTGTTCTACTCGAGATCTCATCGAACCATCAACCTAGCTCATGATGCCACTGTTGGGGAACGTCGCATGGGAAACAAAATTTTCCTACGCACACGCAAACCTATCCATGGTGATGAGCATCTACGAGAGGGAGAGTGGATCTACATACCCTTGTAGATCGCTAAGCGGGAAGCGTTAAGAAACGCGGTTGGTGTAGTCGAACATCTTCGCGATCCAAATCGCCGAGCGTCCCGCGATCTCATCACGATCTGTCCCGCGATCCCATCACGATCCGTCCCGCGATCTCATCACGATCCATCTCACGATCTTGATCACGATCTGTCCCGCGAACGCATCACGATCCGTTCCGCGATCTCATCACGAACCGTCTCGCGATCTCGATCACGGTCCTTCCGATCTAGCACCGAACGGACGGCACCTCCGCGTTCAGCACACGTGCAGCTTGATGACGATCTCCACCGTCTTGATCCATCAAGAGGAGGTGGAGAGGAGAGAGAGTTCACCGGCAGCGTGACGGCGCTCCGGTGATGGTGGTGGAGTGATTCCGGCAGGGCTTCGCCTAAGCGCTGCAGAAAACTGATCTAGAGGAGAAACTGTGCACCGGTGAAACGGGTAGCACGTGGCCGGAAATTCTGTCCAAAAACCACCCAATCCACTAGTATATATAGGAGGAGAGGAGAGGAGAGGCAGCCAAGGCCTTTGGGTCGGCCGAAATAGGAGGTGGGAGCAATCCTACTTCACCTCCAATCCTAGTTGGAGTAGGATTGCCTCCTATTGGCTGATTTTCCACTTTTTGCTTTAGGACATTCTCTCCTGTGCCATGGGCCTTTGTGGCTGTTTTCCCAGCCCACTAAGGGCTGGTTATTATTCTCCCACAGCACATGGACCTCTTGGGGTCGAAATACCCCTCCCGGAGGTCCCCCGGTACACTACCGACACTCCCGGTACACTACCGATACTCCCGGTACACTACCGATGAGCCCGAAACTTTTCCGGAAACCAAACTGGGACTTCCTATATATGAATCTTTACCTCCGGACCATTCCGGAGCTCCTCGTGATGTCCGGGATCTCATCCGGGACTCCGAACAACCTTCGGTCACCACCATACATAACTCTACACTACCGAAACGTCACCGAACCTTAAGTGTGCAGACCCTGCGGGTTCGAGAACTATGTAGACATGACCGAGACACCTCTACAGTCAATAACCAATGGCGGGACCTAGACGTCCACATTGGTTCCTACATATTCTACGAAGATCTTTATCGGTCGAACCTCTATGTCAAGGATTCAGTTAATCCCGTATAACGTTCCCTTTGTTCTTCGGTATGTTACTTGCCCGAGATTCGATCGTCGGTATCTCCATACCTAGTTCAACCTCGTTACTGGCAAGTCTCTTTACTCATTCCGTAACACAAGATCCCATGACTAACCCTTAGCCACATTGCTTGCAAGGCTTGTTGTGATGTTGTATTACCGAGTGGGCCCTGAGATACCTCTCCGTCACACGGAGTAACAAATCCCAGTCTTGATCCATGCCAACTCAACAGACACCATCGGAGATACCTGTAGAGCACCTTTATAGTCACCCAGTTACGTTGTGACGTTTGATACACACAAGGCACTCCTCCGATATCCGTGAGTTGCATGATCTCATGGTCATAGGAACATATACTTGACATGCAGAAAACAGTAGCAATAAACTGACACGATCATATGCTATGTTTGTAGTTTGGGTCTTATCCGTCACATCATTCTCCTAATGATGTGATCCCGTCATCAAATGACATCTCATGTCCATGGCTAGGAAACCTTAACCATCCTTTGATCAACGAGCTAGTCCATTAGAGGCATACTAGGGACATGGTTTTGTCTATGTATCCACACATGCATTTAAGTCTCCGATCGATACAATTATAGCATGGATAATAAACGATTATCATGAACAAGGAAATATGATAATAACTAATTTATTATTGCCTCTAGGGCATATTTCCAACATTTTGGACAGAATTTCCGGCCACGTGCTACCCGTTTCACCGGTGCACAGTTTCTCCTCTAGATCGGTTTTCCGCAGCGCTTAGGCGAAGCCCTGCCGGAATCACTCCACCACCATCACCGGAGCGCTGTCACGCTGCCGGTGAACTCTCTCTCCTCTCCACCTCCTCTTGCTGGATCGAGACGGTGGAGATCGTCATCAAGCTGCACGTGTGCTGAACGCGGAGGTGCCGTCCGTTCGGCGCTAGATCGGAAGGACTGTGATCGAGATCGCGAGACAGTTCGTGATGAGATCGCGGAACGGATCGTGATGAGTTCGCGGGACAGATCGTGATCAAGATCGTGAGACGGATTGTGATGAGATCGCTGGACGGATCATGATGAGTTCACGGGACGGATCGTGACTGGATCGCGGGACGGATCGTGATGAGATCGCGGGACGCTCGGCGATTTGGATCGCGAAGATGTTCGACTACACCAACCGCGTTTCTTAACGCTTCCCACTTAGCGATCTACAAGGGTATGTAGATCCACTCTCCCTCTCGTAGATGCTCATCACCATGGATAGGTTTGCGTGTGCGTAGGAAATTTTTTGTTTCCCATGCGACGTTCACCAACAGTGGCATCATGAGCTAGGTTGATGGTTCGATGAGATCTCGAGTAGAACACAAAAGGTTTGTGGGCGTTGATGCTTAGATTGCTTCCTCCCTTGGTCGTATTTTGGTTCAGCGGGATTGTGAGATGAAGCGGCCCGGACCAACATTACTCGTACGCTTACGAGAGACCGGTTCCCTCGACGCAACTTGTTGCCTAGATGGCTTGCGGGTGACAGTTTCTCTCACTTTAGTTGGATCGGATTCGACAAAGGCGGTCCTTGAGCAGGTTGAAAAGCAAACTAGTGTATCACCGTTGTGGTTTATGCGTAGGTGAGAATCGATCTTGCTAGATACCCATAGCAGCCACGTAAAATATGCAACAACAATTAGAGGACGTCTAACTTGTTTTTGCAGGGTATGTTGTGATGTGATATGGCCAATTACATGATGAGATATATGTGATGTATGAGATGATCATGTGATGTATAGATTATCACGACTTGCATGTCGATGAGTACGGCAACCGGCAGGAGCCATAGGGTTGTCTTTAATTATTGTATGACCTGCGTGTCAATCATTAAGCGCTATGTAATGCTTTACTTTATCGCTACGGTAGCAATAGTAGTAGAAGCATGTAGGGCGTGACAACCCCAATGGAAACACATTGATGGAGATCAAGATGATGGAGATCATGGTGTTGTGTCGGTGACGATGGAGATCATGCCGGTGTTTCGAAGATGGAGATCTTAAACACAAGTTCATGGCCATATCATGTCACTTATGAATTGCACAAGATGTTAATCCTTTTATGCACCTTGTTTTGCTTAGTACGGCGGTAGCATTATAAGGTGATCCCTCACTTGAATTTCAAGATGAACTGTGTTCTCCCCAAGTGTGCACCGTTGCGAAAGTTCGTCGTGTTGAGACACCACGTGATGATCGGGTGTGATAGACTCTACGTTCACATACAACGGGTGCAAGCCAGATTTGCACGCGCAGAACACTCGGGTTAAACTTTACGAGCCTAGCATGTACAGACATGGCCTCGGAACACGAGAGACCGAAAGGTCGAACATGAGTCATATAGTAGATATGATCAACATAATGATGTTCACCATTGCAGCCACCTCAACTCACGTGATGATCGGACTTGAGTTGGTGAATTTGGATCATGTATCACTCGAATGATCGGAGGGATGTCAATTTGAGTGGGAGTTCTTAAGTAATATGATTAATTGAACTCATTATCATGAACATAGTCAAAGTGTCTTTGCAAATTATGTTGTAGATTACTAGCTCGCGCTGTAGCTCCCTTGTATTTTTATATGTTCCTAGAGAAATAGAATTGAAAGGTGTTGGTAGCAAAATTGCGGACTGGGTCCGTGATCTGAGGATTGTCCTCATTGCTGGACAGAAGGCTTATGTCCTTAATGCACCGCTCGGTGCGCCACCCCCTCTAGCGTCGTCTATAGATGTTGTGAACATCTAACAGGCACGTTTCGATGACTACTTGGTAGTTTAGTGTGTCATGCATTACGGCTTAGAATTGAGGGTCCAAAACGTTTTGAACGTCACGGAACATATGAGATGTTCTAGGAGCAGAGATTGTGATCTCAGGCTCGTGCCTTTGTTGCGAGATATGAGATCTCCAACAAGATTCTTTGCTTGTAATATGAAGGAGAATAGCTCAATCATTGAGCATGTACTCAGATTGTCTGGGTACTACAATCGCTTGAATCAAGTGGGAGTTGATCTTCCAGATAAGATAGTGATTGATATAGTTCTCCAAGTCACTGTCACTAAAGCTACGAGAACTTAGTGATGAACTATAATACACCAGGGATAGAAGTATTGATCCCTGAGTTGTTCGCGATGTTTGACACCGCGAAGGTAGAAATCAAGAAGGAGCGTCAAGTGTTGATGGTTAATCAAACCACTAGTTTCGAAAAGGTCAAGAGCAAGGAGGGAAACTTCATGGATAGCAAGTCAGTTGCTGCTCCAGTGAAGCAACCCAAAGTTGAACTCAAACCCGAGACTAAGTGCTTCTATTATGAGGTGAGAGGTCGCTGAAGCGGAACAACCCTAGATACTTGGTAGATAAGAAGGCTGGCAACATCGACAGAAGTATATTTGATATACGAGTTATTGATGTGTACCTTGCTAGTACTCCTAGTAGCACTTGGGTATTGGATATCGGTTCGGTTGCTAAATGTTAGTAACTCGAAATAAAAGCTACGGAATAAACAGAGAACTAGCTAAGGGTGAGGTGACGATGTGTGTTGGAAATGTTTCCAAGGTTGATGTGATCAACATCGCACGCTCTCTCTACCTTCAGGATTAGTGACGAACCTAAATAAATGTTATTTGGTGTTTTGCGTTGAGCATGAACATGATTAGATCATGTTTGTTGCGATACGGTTATTCATTTAAGTCAGAGAATAATAGTTATTCTGGTTAGATGAGTAATACCTTCAATGGTCATGCACCCAGTGAGAACGGTTTGTTGAAATCTTGATCGTAGTAGTACACATGTTCATAACATTGATGTCAAAAGATACAAAGTCAATAATGATAGTACCACATACTTGTGGCACTGCCGCTAAATGTCATATTGGTATAAAGCGCATGTCGAAACTCCATGCTGATGGATATTTGGACTCATCGATTTCGAATCGGTTGAGACATGCGAACCATGCCTCTTGGGCAAGATGACTAAAGGACCCCGTTGGATGGAGCGGGCAAGTGATTCATTGGAAATGATACATGTTGATGTATGCAATCTAGTGAGTCTTGTAGCGTGCAGTGGATATCGTTATTTTCTTACCTTCACTGATGATTTGAGTAGATATAGTGTATATTTACTTAATGAAACACAAGTCTGAATCGTTTGAAAGGTTCAAGCAAATTCAGAGTGAAGTTTAAAGATCATCGTGACAAGAAGATAAAAATGAACGCGATATGATCATGGAGGTGAATATCTGAGTTACGAGTTTGGCATACAACTTAAGACAACGTGAAATTTGTTTCACAACTAACGCCACCTGGAACACCATGGTGTGATGGTGTGTCCGAACATCATAGTCATGCTCTATTGATATAGTGCATACTGTGATGTCTCTTATCGTTTTACTACTATAATTTTTGGGGTTATGCATTAGAGACAACTACATTCACTTTAAATAGGGCATCATCTAAATCCGTTGAGATGACACCGTGTGAATTATGGTTTGATAGAAACCTAAGCTGTCATTTCTTAATGTTTGGGGCTGCGATGCTTGTGTGGAAAATGTTTTCACATAATAAGCTAGAACCCAAAGCGGACAAATGTATCTTCATAGAATACCCTAAGAATAGATGGGTATGCCTTCTATCTCAGATCCGACTGCAAAGTGTTTGTTGCTAGAACTGGGTCCTTTCTCGAGAAAAAGTTTCTCTCGAAAGAATTGAGTGGGAGGAAGATAGAACTTGATGAGGTTGTTAAACCTTTGTTCAACCAGAGAGTAGCGCAGCGCAGAAAGATGTTTCTGTGAAGCCTACGTTAGTTGAAGAGGAAGTTAATGATGATGATCATGAAGCTTCAGGATCAAGTTACTATCGAACTTCGTAGGTCGACAAGGATGTGTACTGCTCCTGAGCGGTACGACAACTCTGTCTTGGAGGTCATGTTGTTGGACAACGATGAACCTACGAGCTATGGAGAAGCGATGATGGGCCCGGATTCCGACAAATGGTTGGAGGCCATGAAATCCGAGATAGGATCCATGTATTAAAACCAAGTGTAGACTTTGGTAGACTTGCTCGTTGGACGGCAGGTCGTTGAGTACAAATGGATCTTTAAAATGAAGACAGACACTGATGGTGAATGTCACTATTTGTAAAGCTCGACTTGTTGCAAAGATGTTTGTGACAAGTTCAAGGAGTTGACTACGATGAGATTTTCTCACTCGTAGCGATGCTAAAAGTCTGTTGGAATTATGTTAGCAGTTGCTGTGTTTTCAATTATGAAATCTGGCAGATGGATGTCAAAACATCGTTTCCTTAATGGTTTACTTGTGGAAAGGTTGTATGTGATACAACCAGAAGGTTTTGTCAGGCCTAAGGATGCTAAAAGGTGTGCAAGCTTCGGTGATCCTTCCATGGACTGAAGCAAGCATCTCGGAGTTGGAATATACGCTTTGATGAGGTGATCAAAGTTTTGATGTTTATACAAAGTTTATGAGAAACTTGTATTTGCAATAAAGTGAGTGGGAGCACTATAGAATTTCTGATAAGTATATGTGGATGACATATTGTTGTTGAGAAATAATGTAGAGTTTCTGGAAAGCATAAAACGGTTATTTGGAAAGTGATTTTCAAAGGAAGACCTGGATAAAGCTACCTAATTGTTGAGCATCAAAATCTATAGAGATAGATCAAGATGCTTGATGAGACTTTCAATGAGTGCATACCTTCACAAGATTTTTAAAGAGTTCAAAATGGATCAGCCAGAGAAATAGTTCTCGTCTGATTTGTAAGGTGTGAAGTTGAGTGAGACTCAAAGCTCGACAACGGCAGAAGAAAGAGAAAGGACGAACGTCGTCCCCTATGCCTTAACCATAGGCTCTATATTATGCCATGATGTGTACCGCACCTATGTGTGCCTTGCCATGAGTCTGTCAAGGGGTACAAGAGTGGTCCAGGAGTGGATCACTGGACAGCGGTCGGAATTATCCGTAGTAACCAGAGGACTAAGGAAATGTTTCTTGATTATGGAGGTGATAAAGAGTTCGTCATAAAGAGTTACGTCGATGCAAGCTTTAACACCTATCCGGATGACTAGTAGTAGCAATCTGGAAACGTATAGTGGAGCAGCCATTTGGAAATAGTACCAAGTGGAGTGTGGTAGCAGTGTTTACGGTTTGACATAGAGATATGCAAAGTACACACGGATCTGAATATCGCAGGCCCGTTGACTATAAGACCTCTCTCACATGCAAAGCATGATCGAGCCCCAGAACTCATTGGGTGTTAGATTCATAACAATGCAAATCACATGGTGATGTGAACTAGATTATTGACTCTAGTGCAAGTGGGAGACTGTTGGAAATATGCCCTAGAGGCAATAATAAATTAGTTATTATCATATTTCCTTGTTCATGATAATCGTTTATTATCCATGCTATAATTGTATTGATCGGAGACTTAAATGCATGTGTGGATACATAGACAAAACCATGTCCCTAGTATGCCTCTAATGGACTAGCTCGTTGATCAAAGGATGGTTAAGGTTTCCTAGCCATGGACATGAGATGTCATTTGATAACGGGATCACATCATTAGGAGAATGATGTGATGGATAAGACCCAAACTACAAACATAGCATATGATCGTGTCAGTTTATTGCTATTGTTTTCTGCATGTCAAGTATATGTTCCTATGACCATGAGATCATGCAACTCACGGATATCGGAGGAGTGCCTTGTGTGTATCAAACGTCGCAACGTAACTGGGTGACTATAAAGGTGCTCTACAGGTATCTCCGATGGTGTCTGTTGAGTTGGCATGGATCGAGACTGGGATTTGTTACTCCGTGTAACGGAGAGGTATCTCGGGGCCCACTCGGTAATGCAACATCACAATAAGCCTTGCAAGCAATGTGACTAATTGTTAGTTGCGGGATCTTGTATTACGGAACGAGTAAAGAGACTTGCCGGTAACGAGGTTGAACTAGGTATGGAGATACCGACGATCGAATCTCGGGCAAGTAACATACCGAAAAACAAAGGGAACGATATACGGGATTAACTGAATCCTTGACATAGAGGTTCGAATGATAAAGATCTTCGTAGAATATGTAGGAACCAATGTGGACGTCCAGGTCCCGCCATTGGTTATTGACCGTAAAGGTGTCTCGGTCATGTCTACATAGTTCTCGAACCCGCAGGGTCTGCACACTTAAGGTTCGGTGACGTTTCGGTAGTGTAGAGTTATGTATGGTGGTGACCGAAGGTTGTTCGGAGTCCCGGATGAGATCCCGGACGTCACGAGGAGCTCCGGAATGGTCCGGAGGTAAAGATTCATATATAGGAAGTCCCAGTTTGGTTTCCGGAAAAGTTTCGGGCTCATCGGTAGTGTACCGGGAGTATCGGTATTGTACCGGGAGTGCCGGTAGTGTACCGGAGGACCTCCGGGAGGGGTATTTCGACCCCAAGAGGTCCATGGGCTGTGGGAGAATAATAACCAGCCTTAGTGGGCTGGGAAAACAGCCACAAAGGCCCATGGCGCAGGAGAGAAAGTCCTAAAGCAAAAAGTGGAAAATCAGCCAATAGGAGGCAATCCTACTCCAACTAGGATTGGAGGTGAAGTAGGATTGCTCCCACCTCCTATTTCGGCCGACCCAAAGGCCTTGGATGCCTCTCCTCTCCTCTCCTCCTATATATACTAGTGGATTGGGTGGCTTTTGGACAGAATTTCCGGCCACGTGCTACCCGTTTCACCGGTGCACAGTTTCTCCTCTAGATCGGTTTTCCACAGCGCTTAGGCGAAGCCCTGCCGGAATCACTCCACCACCATCACCGGAGCGCTGTCACGCTGCCGGTGAACTCTCTCTCCTCTCCACCTCCTCTCGCTGGATCGAGACGGTGGAGATCGTCATCAAGCTGCACGTGTGCTGAACGCGGAGGTGCCGTCCGTTCGGCGCTAGATCGGAAGGACCGTGATCGAGATCGCGAGACAGTTCATGATGAGATCGCGGAACGGATCGTGATGAGTTCGCGGGACAGATCGTGATCAATATCGTGAGACGGATTGTGATGAGATCGCGGGACGGATCGTGATGAGTTCACGGGACGGATCGTGATTGGATCGTGGGACGGATCGTGATGAGATCGCGGGACGCTCGGCGATTTGGATCGCGAAGATGTTCGACTACACCAACCGCGTTTCTTAACGCTTCCCACTTAGCGATCTACAAGGGTATGTATATCCACTCTCCCTCTCGTAGATGCTCATCACCATGGATAGGTTTGCGTGTGCGTAGGAAATTTTTTGTTTCCCATGCGACGTTCACCAACAGAAATAATAAGGCTGTGGAAGCAACCGAGAGGTCCCACTACCATGCTGGGGAAGCGCGAGAGACCTCCAGCCACATCATGTTTTCCGCAACAGATATGTCCAACGGTGGCGCAGACGCCTCAGAGGATCTTTTGCAGAGAGGCGAGGGCTCTCACAATCACAAGCGCATTCACCTCGGAGGTGAACTAGACGAGCTGACAGTGTTGTATTCCTCAGCCAGCAACGACACGCACTTTGAGCTTGATAAGAAGGAGGAGGTGCTCAATGCCTTGGTGAAGCTGCTGGAGAAGAGCAACGCATCACTTTCAAGGCAACCGACTTCATCATGAAACTTACGGGCGAGAAGGCAAAGCTCCGCAATGAGCGCGACGAGCAAGAGGAGCAGAACGCAGCTTAGAAGAAGCTTCTCGAGGAGAAGAGTGCCTCAAAGGGGAGGCTGAAAGACCATGCCAAGGAACTTTTGTAAGACCTGGCGAAGCTCCACACCGAGCGCGAGGGGATGGTGAAGGATTCCAATCTAGGAACTTCATGCGTGCGTGAAGGAGAGCATCGACGCTCTCTAGGAAAAATCCTGCTCCATGGCTGCAATGCAGAGGATGGAGAAGGAGAGGCAGCACGGTATGGAGGTCATGGAAGTGATGAAGAAGGAGATTGAAGAACTCCCCACCCAACAATCTATCAGGAGTTAGATACCAGCAGCCCAGATCGTTGTCTGTGTCTACCTTCTTCAGCCTCTTCCTTCTTTTGCCCCTGTGTATTTGGGGAGTTGCAGCATGTGGCATTTTTTATTATCCTGAATATGTAAGACAATTATTATCTTTTTCCAGTGTGAATTTGTCATTGTATTATTCTATTCATGGGTACATGTATACGAGTTAGAAATGGGCGACAAGTCAAGTTCCCAGCGAGGCTGCCTCGCGAAACAATGCTTATGTTGAGCGGGGCAATGCGATCACAAGCAAACCAATCCCTCCATCTAGGCGCATTAACCGTATGATAATTGATAAATAGTGGGCATACACCATTAATTCAGAAGTTGGGAATGAGGCGAGCGGAGGGTGAAGGTCAAAGTCTCGCTTCCCGATGAGCCTACACAACAGACTGCTCCCATGCATCCCATCGACCCTGCACGGCGGACAACTCTCACACGTCCTGTCGAGCCTGCATGGCGGAGAGCTCTGACACGTCCCATCGAGCCTGCATGGCGGAAAGCTTGCATGCATACTATCATCAAACAACTATACGCATGGCACCCCCATATCAAATAAAAAAAATTGAACGCATGGCACCAAATGGCTATCGGAATGCACACGACTCACGTAATGCAACCGTTTTTGAGAATAATGTGGGAACTATATGTTCCAAAATGTTTGTGTTGCCTATTATTGTGTGAGCCTTCTCTATTGGGTATGGTACCAAGACCTCTAAGTTTCACATATTTCATACGAGTTTGATATTTTTGGTAATTCAAAAACCAAGATTCTCAATGATTGCGGCCGAGATATCATGCCTAAATGATTCTAATTCATTCACATTCATTGCATGGGATCTAAGGAAGTACCCAAGGACACGAAGCTACTAGAAAAATCATATTTATGTACTACTTGCTTCCCTAAATATGCCCCATGCAATAAATTTTAAGGAATTCCAAACATCTTGAGTAACAGTTCGGACACAATCATTGAAAATCTTGGTTTTTAAATTCAAAAAATGACAAAAAATGCTCTGGCATTGATTTAAATAAGCATGCTTTCTCCACATGGGGCCAATATATCGTGGTTATAGTAATGGCTCGTTCGAGATAAGATTTGACACATGCCTCTCACAAACCGGAGCATCCGACGAAGGCTCATGGTTCCGAGAGGGAACATGGAGCCTTGTTTGATTACGAACCGCTAGTCGCTCCCTCATTCGAGCTAGTTTTTTTCATTGTTACAATGCATGAATACAACCGACATCCTAAATTTTTGAATTTTTCGGGGTTCAACTGGCATTTTATACATTAAGTTAGTTTCTAGAAACTTAATGGCAATAGTTCAAAGATGAAACACATGAACATGCAAGATGAAGCAAAAATTGCTGGAAAAATCATATGTATGTACTACTTGCTTCCTAATATATGCACATGCAATAAATTTGTTGGAATTCCAAACATCTTGTGTAACGGTTTGGATACAACCATTGAGAATCTAGGTTTCTAAATTCAAAAAGTTCTCTAAAGTACATGAAAATCTATAGGATTTCCTGACATGGGGAAATATGTCATGGTTAAAGTAATGGATTGTTAGAGATAAGCTTTGACACATGCCTCTCACAAACCAGAGCATCACATGAAGGTCTATGGTTCCGATACATGACGTGGGGCTTTGTGCGATGACAAACCATTAGTTGCTGCCTCATTTGGCCTAGTTTTTTCATCGTTACAACGCAACAATCCAACCGCATCCCAAAATTTGAAAACTTTCAGGGTTAAGTTAGAATTTTTATACATTAAGTTTGTTTCTAGAAATTTAATGGCCATAATACAAAACTGAAGCACACGAACATGTAAGGTGAAGAAAAAACTGTTGGAAAAAAATCATATTTATTTACTACTTGCTTTGTATATATGCCCAATGCAATAAATTTGAAGGAATTACAAACAACTTGGGTAATGGTTTGGACACAAGCATTGGGCATTTAGGTTTCTAAATTTAAAAAATAACAAAAAATGCTCTGAACTACATGTAAACTTGCATGATTTCCTGACATGGGTCCAAGATGTCATGCTTTAAGTATTAGCTTGTTCCTGATAAGCTTTGACACATGCCTCTCACAAACCAGAGCATCACCCGAAGGCTCGTGGTTCCGAGAGGGAACATGGAGCCTTGTTTGATGACGAACCACTAGTCGCTACCTCACTCGGCCTAGGGTTTTTTTTCATCGTTACAATGCACAAATATGACCAACATCCTAAATCTTGAAAATTTGGGGTTCAATTGGCATTTCTACACATTAAGTTAGTTTCTAGAAATTAAATGGCCATAATTCAAACTGAAACGAAAACAGCTGGAAAATCATATGTATGTAATGTTTGCTTCCATATATATGCCCCATGAAATAAATTTGAAGGAATTCCAAACATCTTGAGTAACAGTTTGGAAAAAAGCATTGAGAATCTATGTTTCTAAATTCAATAAATTTAGAAAAATGCTCTCAAGTACATGAAAATTTGTATGATTTCCCTACATGGGGCCAAGATGCCCTGGTTAACGTAATGGATTGTTCGAGATAAGCTTTTACACAAGCCTCTCATGAACAGGATCATCAAAGCAAGGCTTGTGGTTCTGAGAGGGACATGGGGCCTTGTGTGATGACGAACTGTTTGTCACTGCCTCATTCGGCCTAGTTTTTTCATCGTTACAATGCATGAATACAACCGACATCCTAAAATTTGTAAACATTCGGGGTTAAATTGGCATTTTTATACGTTTAGTTAGTTTCTAGAAATGTAATGGCCATAATTCAAAACTAAAGCACATGAACGTGCAAGATGAAGCAACAACTGCTAGAAAAATCATATTTATTTACTACTTGCTTCTGTATATGTGCCCCATGCAATAAATATGAAGGAAGTCCAAACATCATAAGTAACAGTCTGGACACAAGTGTTGAGAATCTAGGTTTATAAATTCAAAAAATAGCGCCAAAATGCTCTGAAGTACATGTAAATCTGCATGATTTCCTGACATGGGGCCAAGATATCATGGTTAAACAATTGGCTTATTCGATATAAGCTTTGACACATGCCTCTCACAAACCGGATCATCACACGAAGGCTCATGGGTCCAAGAGGGAACATGGAGCCTTGTTTGATGACGAACCGCTAGTCGCCGCATCATTCGGCCTAATTTTCTTTCATCGTTACAATCCACGAATACAACCGACATCCTAAAATTTCAAAAAATCGGGGTTAAATTGGCATTTTTATTCATTAAGTTAGTTTCTAGGAATTTAATAGCCATAATTCAAAACTGCAGCACATGAACATGCAAGATGAAGCAAAAACTGCTAGAAAAATCATATTTATGTACTACTTGCTTTCGTATATATGCCCCTTGCAATAAATATGAAGGAATTGCAAACATCTTGAGTAATAGTTTGGACACAAGAATTGTGAATCTAAGTTTCTAAATTCAAAAAATGTCAAAAAATGCTCTAAATTACATGAAAGTCTAGATAATTTCTTAACATGGGGCCAAGATGTCGTGGTTAAAGTTTTGGTTTGTTGGAGATAAGCTTTGACACATGCCTCTCAAAAACTAAAGCATCACACGAAGGCTCGTGGTTCCAAGAGGTAACATGTATCCTCTTGTGATGACGAACCCCTAGTTGCTGCCTCATTCAACATATTTTTTTCATGATGACAATGCACAAATACAACCGACATCCTAAATTTTGAAAAATTTCGGGGTTCAATTGACATTTTTATACATTAAGTTAGTTTCTAGAAATTTAATGGCCATAATTCAACACTAAAACACATGAACATGTAAGATGAAGCAAAAAACTGATGGAAAAATCATATTTATGTACTACACTTGCTTCCGTAAAAAAATCATATTAGATAATACAGGTTTTCAAATTCAAGATAATAGAAAATGATCTGAAATACATGGCAACTACATGATATGGCATCTTTTCTTCATATTTGAGTCACAAAAAATATATTTATTTATTAGAATTTGCAATATTATCAGAGTACAGCAAGTTAGTACCACAAATGGCATGCTTGCAGTATAGTTGGATAGAAAATGTAAATATTTGGCAAGACAACCGGGTCCCACATGATTGGCACTCTGTTTTGCGTTTCAGGTTTTGGAAGCCAAATTTTGCGGGCTATTACTCCCACGTGGTCATGCATTGGGTACCGTCGGTGATGTTAAGTCACACACGACTCTTGACTCATTAATTGTGTGCAATCGAGGCTATTGAATTCTCTTGGCGTCGATCAAGATTCCAACTACCTATAAATGCTTCCCGTCGAGACATCATCCCACCCACATTCTCTCTTCTATCTCCCCAACCCCTCGCACAAAACTCTGCCATCGCGTGGTCAGTCTCTCCAGAAGCAAAGGTGGTGGCACCACCAAGTGAGGATAGGGCATAGAGAAAAGACGAGAAGGACCCATTTTGACCCTCAAATGAGGTTGCTCCAGACCCCCCAATTGAAGATTGATTTTGGGGCCAAGACAATCTGGCTTTGTGGTAGGCTTTGCCACTGGCTGAGAGAGCCAGGAAGGTGGCGTTCAAGAAGGAGCAAGCTCAGGAGCGCGCTACGCACCTCATGGCCAGGAATGCCCTTAGTGCCGCATTAGAAAAGGATGATTTGGATCTTTGGCGGCGGGCGCTTCGACAAGAGGAGGAGATGCACAAAGATGGCCAGTACCATGCAATCAAAACCAAAGGCTGCTAGGCGCGTCACCGCTATGTGGGAGTGCACTGATAAACTCGTGCGTGTCACCGCCAAAGAGCCTCGGTAGGCGCCGAGTGAAATGTCTCGCATGGTCCCGCGCCTCCACCAATAGGAGGCTGATCGGCACATTGAGGACCGCGAGGCGTAGGAGGCGGTGAACTCCCTCTACTTTGGGAAGCCGCTACGCATACGGGAGCTGCTAGCAAGAGGTTGTCGGTTTACTGCTCCCGCTCAAGGAGGGGTTATTATTAGTTTAGTTTATGTTCATTGTACGTATTAGTTAAGTACTATCATCACATATATATGATGATATATGTATGATGTCTGCGATGAGCTATTGGGCAATTAGTATACATTATTAATATCACATTTCTATCTATATTTGTAGTAGTTTCTGGCTTTAGCTGTTACACATATGGAATAAAAAAATTGAATTGAAATCATTCACACATCAAAATGTATTATTATTATGATTGTCGTGCATACATTTGGATCGATGTCAAAATGATTCAGAAAAATAAAATGCATGCATGATTACCGCCCTAACCTATAGAAGGTATTGGCTCTGCCTACAATTGTTCAAAAATTCGCCCATGCGGTTGACATGCTCGCGATACAGTTAGAGCGCGATCTTAAGCTACTGATGACCCACAAGTATAGGGGATCAATCATAGTCCTTTCAATAAGTAAGAGTGTTGGCCCAACAAGAAGCATAAGGAAATGATAAGCGGTTTTCAGCAAGGTAATTTCTACAGGCACTAAAACTGTAAGTAGCAAGTAGTTTGATAGAAAAGGTAATTTGTAACGAGCAAGTAACGTTAACAATAGGTAAGGTGCAACAAGGTATCCCAATCCTTTTGTGGCAAAGGATAGGCCAAAACTACCTCTTATGATCAGCAAAGTGTTTCTTGAGGGTACACGTGAATTTCATTTAGTCACTTTCATCATGTTTGTTTGATTCGTGTTTCGTACTTTGATAATTTGATTTATGGGTGGACCGGTGCTAAGGTGTTGTTCTTACTTGAACTAACAACTTACTTATGATTAACCCCCTCACAAGCATCTGCAACTATGAGAAAAGTATTAAGACAAAGTCTAACCATAGCATTAAACATGTGGACCCAAATCAGCGCCTTACGAAGCATCACATAAACTAGAGTTTCAGCTTCTGTCACTCTAGCAATCCATCATCTAATAAATACTCCACAATGCATTCCCTTAGGCCCAAGGATGGTGAAGTGTCATGTAGTCGACGTTCACATGACACCACTAAGGGAATCACAACATACATATCATCAAAATATGGAACAATATCCAATTCACATGGCCTCCCCAAGATGAGAGGGTTGTTGGTGATGACGATAGCTTTGATTTCCCACGGGAGGAAGTTCCCCCGGCGGAATCGCTCCGCCATAGGGAAAAAGTGCTCCTACCCAAGTTCCGCCTCGAGGCAGCGACGCTTCATCCCGAAAGTCCTTCTCCTAATTATTTCTAGTTTTTTTGGGAATTTATACCAAAAGATGTGCTCCACACGTGGGCCTGGGTGAGCACGCTCTACCAGGGCACAGTTAGGGGGCCTGTCGCGCCTTGGTGGAGGGCGCCCACCTGGTGGCCCCCTCCGGTAGTTTTCAGCTCCAGTATTTCATAATTACTATATAAAAAATCTTTGTAATTTGTAGCTTCATTGGAGATGTGTACAATGGGTGTCTCTGACATGCTTTTTTCAGGTACAGAATTCCAGTTGCCGACATTCTCCCTCTTGGTGTAAACCTTGCAAATTGTGAGAGAGAAGTCATTAGAATTACTCCCAAAAGGATTATTATGCATAAAAACATTATAAATAACAGTAGGAAAACATGATGCAAAATGGATGTATCAGCTCCAAGCTGGCTATTTCGTCGGAGTTTACCATCTCGAGGATGCGACGGCCATTTTATGCTACTACTCCCTACTGGACACCTGGGCCAAGGAGGTGCTCGAGCCTACCGACCAACCCATTGGCATCGAGGGGGCCGCGGACAAGGCGAATAGAGCGACCCATGCGAACGACGCGACCGACATCTAGTGCAGGCACGGTGTGACCGGGCTGTGGTGCAAGTACATCGCAAACAATTGTTGTCCATTCCCGGCGATAAATCGGGCTACTAATGTGCCATGGACACAACTGCAACAGCATGTCGGGTGGAACAACAGGCAAGCGGGGACAGAATCGCTCTTTCTCTATCGCGCACCGCGCCTCTCGCTTTGCGTCCCTCCATCGGTCTCGGCATGAACTCACATGTTTTGATCTACGGAGGACCACCAATGATATTCTTGTGTGGCGCGCTGCAGCCTCCCGGTGGTGAGGCAGCTATAATGCTCGGTGGTAGTGCCATGACTAGTGCCAAGGGTCTGCTCAACCTTGGCAATGATGTGCCATACAACGTTGTTCGGTGCGTCTCTCGGGACGCCATCGGCCTCGACAGGCCTTTGCGCCTGCACGAGATTGTTTTCGTCATTGATATGATTGATGGAAGAGGCGGCGCTTGGTCGGATTTTCATACTAGAGGAGGTAGATGGGCTAGGCTTCACTAGGTGTGCATCCGCGTGTGTCGCACCTTAGCACTTATGCTCATTCACTGGTGGAGGGGTACCGATGGGGAAGCTTGCGCGCGGGAACATGGACAAAAGAAATGTTTGTATGGTGTCGAAGCATTCACTGGATTCCTCGGGTGTCAACGCAATAACAAAATGGGACAGAGGAGGGAGAAATGGTAAGTTCACAAATGTGATTATTACTTATAAAAAAATTGCATGTGTTGCACTAACCATTTACGTGCCACCGGGTGTCCCTCTTATTTAATTGGCTAGGAGGTGGTGTGGGTGCAAGTTTGATTAGATGGGGCGCATGCGAGCAGTCCACTTTGCAGGCTCAGCATGACGTGTGCGAGCAGTCCGCCATGTAGGTATAGGTAGCTCATGATGAATCTTGTTCTGATAAGTACATATGTTGTTGGTCTATAGACACAACTTAGATGTTATGCAGAGAGAGCAAATCACTATATACACGTACTAAACTATGAAACCCGTTGGTGATCATTTCATGAATCGCTGATAATAGTGTACTGGCAAGCATTTTCCCACAACACACACAGGTTATTAGCACCAATTGTCTGTGTTATTTCTCGTCTTCACACATGATTCTGATTACTGACCTCTTTGTTGTCTATCACACACATCTTGTTATGCCGAATAATTTGTGTTCTGCTAGATCATCGCACATAGTTTAAGGTAGTGAATTGTGTGCCCTCTATCAAACACATTTAAATCTCTATACCCGTTCGTGTCATTTTAACTAATCGCAAAAAGTTCACATGGAAGAACTCTATGGCATGTATCGCACATGTTAGTCTTTTCTGAATCATATTTGATGGGTCCTCCATCGCACGTAGTTTGCGTTATTGATGACAGAGCTAGAAATATATCGTTTGTGATTCATGCATCGCACACTGTTTGGTCGAAGGGTCTCAGATTGATGCGTCGCCTTTGGACCTTCATGCACTAGTGATTACACAATCTAGGGTGTGAATTGTTATCCCTTTGTTCAAACCATTTTGTTTGGTTGATGGACTTGAATCAACCAAATTATTTTGGTGGATGAACTTGGGAGAAGCAAAGTAACAAGTTTGAAACAAAAACACTATCAACACATCAAGTTTGACCCCATTATGGTGTTATCACACATACATGGAATAATCCATGATTATTTTTCAAAATTTGGCACAACTACTGGTGTTACCATTGTGGACAATGTTTCCATAGGAATTTACAATTATTTGGTAATAAAAAGAAAAAATTTCATTTTCCAAGTCCGAGAAATGACTTTTTATGTGAAGGAAGTGCCTCAAATAGTTTTGAAATTTGTTTCCTTTCATTTTTCACCAAAAGTAGGTCACATTGGATGACCACTGACCAAGTTTCAGTAATTTCACACTACCATATTGCTATATTCCATCCATTTACTTGACTTTTAGTGAATTATCATAAATTGCCCAAATTTAAACTACAAGTGTGATGCAGTTTGGTCCTTGAAATTGCAAAAAATCATTTTATGCTCTAATGTTGGTGGATGATGAAATTGGGATAAAGAAAGTAGGAATTCCAAACCTTTTTGTATCAATGGTCAACACTTCAAGTTTGACCCCACTATGAAAAAAAAGAAAGTGAAAAAATACTAAAAATGGGATTCCTTTGCATGGAGCCATCTTGTGTGCACTAGTTTGTGTGAAAAATATTAAACTTGAAATACAACATGTTTGAAAAAAACAGTCACAAAATGGCATATCTAGTATGAACTTGTTTGGGTTCCAAGGCATATGCACTTGGAAATGGCCACATACATGGCATAATCCATGATTTTTGTCCAAATTTGGCACAACTACCGGTGTTATCATAGGAATATGGAATTATTTGGTAATAAACATAAAAAATTCATTTTCCATGTCCTAGAAATGAGTTTTTTTGTGAAGGAAGTGCTTGAAATAGTTTTGAAATTTGTTCTATTTCATTTTTCACGAAATGTAGGTCACATTAGATGGCCATTGACCAAGTTTTAGCATTTTCAAAGTACCATTGCTATGTTCAATCCATTTAGTTGACTTTTAGTTAATTATGAGAAATTGCCAAAATTTGAACTACAAGTGTGATGTAGTTTGGTCCTAAAAATTGCAAAAAATCATTTTATGCTGTAATGTTGGTGCTGGATGAAATTGGGACAAACAAAGTAGGAATTCCAAACCTTATTGTATTAATGGTCAACACTTCAAGTTTGACCCCATTTTTTAAAAAAAAAAGAAAAAAGAAAAAAGGTTCGAAAATGAAATTCCTTTGCATGGAGCCATGTTGTGCGCACTAGTTTGTGGGAAAAATATTAAACTTGCATTACAATATGTTTGAAAAAAAAACTTCACAAAATGGTCTATCTAGTATGAACTTCTGTGGATTCCAAGGCATATGCACATAGAAATGGCCACATAAATGGCATAATCCATGATTATTTGTCCAAATTAGGCCCCATTACTGGTGTTACCATTGTGGACAATATTTCTATAGGAATCTACAGTTATTGGTAATAAAAAGAAATTTTTTCCTTTCCAAGTCCTAGATATGACTTTTGCGAAGGTGGTGCCCCAAATATTATAGAAATTTGTTCAATTTCATTTTTCACCAAAAGTAGGTCACATTGGATGACCACTGACCAAGTTTTAGTGAGTTTAGAGTTCCATTGCCATATTCCATCAATTTAGTTGACATTTAGTGAATTATCAAAAATTGCCCAAATTTTAACTATAAGTGTGATGTAGTTTGGTCCTAAAATTTGCAAAAAATCATTTTATGCTCTAACGTTAGTGGTGGGTGAATGTGGGACAAAGAAAGTAGGAATTCCAAACCTTTTTGTATCAATGGTCAACACATCAAGTTTGAGCCCATTTTCGAAAAAAGAGGAAGTGAAAAAAGGCTCAAAAATGAAATTCCTTTGCATGGAGCCATCTTGTGTGCACTAGTGTGTGGAAAAAATCTTAAACTTGCAATACAACGAGTTTGAAAAATTGGCAATGTTTAATTGAAAATACCAAATTATTTGAGCAAATTCATGAAATGTGGATGACCAGTTGTGACACACAAGTAAACATGGCATAAATTGGACATCCAAACATGCATAGGTACTGACATTAAATTTGGACATTCAAACAACACCAAATTTCAAAATTTGTACATACATAAATCCTAAACCTAGCTACTACTTGTCATCATCCACGTCGGAGCCGTTACCGATGCTGAAGGAGGAGGAGTCGCCCTCATCGCTCTCCCCTTGCTTGTTGTTGTCCTCATCCTCGCTCACAAGGTCGATGGTCACATCGGCCACCGAGGTGACGAACGCCTGCCACAGGCTCAGCGAGTCCACCGAGTCATCGGGGTGGTGTTGTGGCCCCTTTGTTGATTTGCACAATTCCAAGAGGAGCACTGGCATGTCTGCGAGGTCACCGTCCTCACCGACCACCGCCCCATGTACTCCGCCTGCAACGGCGCCTCCGTCTCCGGTTTGGGATTAGTAGAGAGGCGCCATGGGAACTCCAGATGCCCAGGCCGGCACCACGCTATGTAGAGTTCGTCCCCGCATCCGGTTTTGGGATGTGCAGGTCGGCAGCGTGCACTACAAAACTCGTCCCCAGCGTCCCTGGCTCCGAATTTCGAACACGGAGGCCCAGACTAGTACTTGAACTGATGCCACCTCCTATAGATGTGGTTGTGGCCCGTGGAGGCGAAACCCGATTGCCCTCCTCGATACCACGTTGTGCACGACACGCGGACATGATATCAAGGAAAGTACGCCCTTCGCATAAGGTGTGCCTCTTGTCGATGTTGTTCCGCAAAGGCGGGTAGCAGCCACCATAGTGCTAGATGCTGGCATGTCGGCGAAGGGTACATGACCCACCACGAGTCCCCCCACTAAGCTCATGTGCCAGCCAGACCACAGGCGCCTGTCCGGCGGCACCATGACGTTGCAGTGGGCAAGGAGAAATGCCTCGTCAACCCTAAGGATGCACGACATGCCTTTAATGAATAGTGCATGATGCCCCCGGCTGTTGCTTCTCGCCCCATCACCACGGCTAGCCATTCCTCCAGCAACTGAAGGGGAGGTGGCTAGGGTTTGGTGGAGGCGCATGGTAGAGAAGGTTGTGGGTGGCCAGGAGAGGGGAGGGCATTGGGACACAAGTGGGTGAACGTTGGTCCCGCCGCACGGCAACAAAATGCGTTAACAAGCAATTGGCGAGCACACCAGCGATGCGAATCCTCACATGGGAAACCGCACTATGTGAAAATGCCGACGTGACCAAGATGTGACTACACATGCAAGGTGCGGTTTGTCCCACTCATGAGCAACAATGACGGCTAACCGTCTATTCCCTTGACCAACAACAAACCCTTGTTTGGGCATGGGTGGCTGGTATGGTGAAAGGGAAAAGTGAGCAATATAGTTGGCGTGGGCAAAACAAAGGAGGACTAAGCAATGAGAGGCACAGAAATGGAAATCCCAAATTTCGGTCTCCTTTCATAGAAATAGCATATCTATGTCGAGCTATTTGAAAACTTAAATGTAACTCGTATCCCTTAGCGGATAAATGTTGCGATTAGTGCTCCAAGCATCGTGAGTGTCTATCTAAAGTATCCTAGAGCCGTGAGTAAGATTCCATGATCTTTCTCAAGGGTCATCAAAATGCGTAAAAGCCATAGTAGTAGCCCCCGAGACCCAGACCGGGTATAAATATACGAGCAGGGGGTCGATATTGTCAAAGGAGTTATAATAGCTGCATTTGTTTGTTTGTAGGAATCAGCCTCGATTTCAGCTTCCAACTCAAAGTAGTTGGAGGAGCTAATCCACATGGTCGATCAGACCGAGAAGGACATGGAGTCGATGAAGAGGCGAATGGAGGAAGCTGAAGGTAAATTCTACAAGGTGATTGGTATTTTTGTACTTGTATCCTAAGTAATGGTGTGGTGCTAGGCTTTAATACACATTTGTAATGTACTTTTGACTTCCTCCATGGTTCTCGAAAAGCTCCGATTCAAGTTGCAAGCAACTCAGCAGGGAGCCGAGCAACAAAAGGTTATGGCGGAGCAAGCTAGCAAGGAGCTGGCTGCGGCAAAGTAGATCAACGTGAAGCACATAATCAGAGTTCTAGAGGTCGAGGAGGACCTGAAGGGGATTTGAACCGAGCGTGACACCCTTTAGGAATACAAGACAAAGCTTGCCACCTATCTCGCCAACGTGAGATGGACTTGAAGGAGGCCAAGAATCAGGCTCGGGCAGACTGCGAAGTTCTCAATCAAGTGACCCAAATCACCGCTAGTAAGCCATACCTACTTTGCTAAATTTTTGGGGATAGCCGGTTTGCCCATCTTATGCAAAGTTGGCATTCCTCGTAGACCTTCAGGGACCTGCCGAAGAGCGTCACACACACTTGCGCTCACTACGCCGACCGCTTGGATGACCGAGCTAAGAAGATATTTTCAGTAAGTTCTAGGTGCCCAAGCACCTGCCTTTGAATAACCTGATGAAACAGCTGGCGGAGCTATTCTAGGCTGCATGGCCAGTGATTGAAGACATCTGCATCAACCTCTGGCCATTCAGGCCATAGCCGACAAGCTTTTGGCTTGTTGAATAGGTTGTACGAAGAGAGCCCCCAGGTGGATTGCTGGAAGAGGTCAGCCTATCTAGAGGGTCCCTAGCGGGCGTACGCATCGGTGATGGCACACTACCCGAAGATCCAACCGCTGGTTATTGCGTTCGGGCCTCTGGAAGGAAAGAACCAAAAGCCCAATTTGTTCCTGGCCTAGGTCCTTGAAGGTGACAAGAAGACCGAGCCACAATGCGCTAAGTGCGAGCTATGCTTTGAAAGGTTCCTCAATATGTTGAGGAGTATTTTGTAAAGACAATGAAAAAATATGCATTAATCAGGTCGGCGTTATTCTATGTGTTTATATGTTTCTCTTGTGCCACTGTTTGAATATCTAAATGTTGCCAGTCGTCGACTTTCACCCCTTTGTAGATGTTATGCAAGGTGTTCTGCTAAGATGTGTGAACCCTTAGCCGACGTCTCAGGGCCCATAGGCAGTTGCGTGTTTAGAAGAATGAGGAAATCAGAATGCAGTGACTTTATTATTCTCACTTAGTAATAGGGCCTCTAATTGGTGGTGTGGTTTACCTAGCCCCCGTCGTAGCGTTGATCGGATCAGCTCATCTTGACCTATCTTAACACCTTGGTTATTCTAGTAAGAACCCTTCGTTTAGTACAGCGCAACCACTAACAGCCAGAAGTTTGACACTATCTTTGGACTACTCCACTCGTTTACGCTTATCATCACAGTCGATGTTCAGCTTTCTCCATTGAGGCGCTAAACCATCCAGGCTGGAAGCGCAATCATAGTGGTTCTCTTGTTACACCGCTAGCCGAACAGAGCAGGACGTAGGAGGAAAACATAGGAGCCGGGCAACCCCACCTTTGACCAAAATCATGATTCAAAATGGATGCATATAACACAATATCCAAGACACCGAACAGACATTAGACCTGAACATGGGCTCATCTATAAATCTGAGCCCTCGATTGAAAGCCGGATTCTGTTGCATGTTGGAGTATAACACCCTGGGCAATTATGAAAAACAACGCATCAATTTGTGCAGGGACCGAAAAGAGGTATGTTTTATTATCCACAGGACTAAGCCATCCATGACGAGCTATAGTAAGATAGAAAGAGTATGCTTGATAAATATAAAAAATGAGAACGATACAAGGTTCAAAGTAAATGGGCGCTATGACCCATGGAATTCCTGACGCACGTCGGTGCCTTCGTGTTGTTGACCAGCTCATCCTTGTCTAATCTGATGTTTATGTATACGGTTGGTTCCCCGCTATGCTTGATGTATTCGAAGGATGAGCCCTCTGAAGAGGCTCAAGCCGTGATTTTGGCTGTATGACTCTGCCAAGATGTTCCTTCTGCTGGACATTTATTGTACCAAAGAGACCACCAGTATTCAGGTGTGTTCGGGCGATACGATATAACACACCTTCTTTGATAAATTTATGCGCTCTATTTCCCCAAGGAATTTTAAGGGCGAAGTTGCGTACTCGAGGTGTGTGGTCGCTACTGAACGGTAGGGGTAGGGAAGCATGTATCCCTATTTAGGGTTGACGTGATTTTGGCCAGGGGTCGATGTAACAGTGCAGATGTGCTTTGAAGAGACTGGGAAGTCACGCCAAGCTTCCTGCCTTGCCACTTCTTTGATATCCTGGGAGTCGGCTGTGTAAGCCGTCGTCTGCTCCTCTATACAGAGGGAGCATTCCGTGCTGTCGTTAATGGAGATGACCCTCTGGGCCCTGGCATCTTGAGCTTAAGATAAGCGTACCGTGGCACCGCATTAAAGTGGGTGTATGTAGTATGACCAAGCAACACATGATAACCACTTTGGAAAGGACCTATATAAAAGATAAAGTCCTCGCATTGGAAGTTGTCGTGGGAGCCGATAACAACTTGTACTGTTATCGTTCCCATGCATTGGTCCTCCATGCCGGGTATTACTCCCATGCACGTGGTTTTGCTGGGTTTGATTCATGAAGAATAAATACCCATTTTGCTCACCGTGTCCGCATATATTAGGTTCAGACTGCTTCTACCGTCCATAAGGACGCGGGTAAGGTGAAACCTATCAACAATGTTACCCAAAACCAAGGCGGCTGATCCGCCATGATGGATATTGGTCGGATGGTCCTGTTTATCGAAAGCAACCAGACAAGCCATCCAAGGGGTGTGCCTCGGGGCTACAAGATATAAGGCGTAGACGTACCGAAGTGCCTATTTCTGCTCCTTCACAGAAATGTGTGAGACATAGATCATTGGTCACATCCTTTACCTCAAAGGGAAATTGTTTTTGGTCACCATTGTTCGGCGGCCGAGGTTCATCCTCGTTATCGTCGCTCCGGGACTGACCCTTGCTTGACTCCTTGTCTAGTGCCTTCCCAGCATGCTTGAACACCCAACAGTTTTGATTGGTGTGGTTGGAAGGTTTCTCCGAGGGGGTCCTTCATCTGGCAAGGCTTGTCCACTATTTTATCCAAAGTGCTTGGGTTGTCCTTGTTCCCTTTCAAGGGTCTCCTTTTGGGCTCGCCCCATGAACTATTTACGCCTGCATTGACTATCGGATCCTTGGTGTTAGTGTTTTTGTTCTCATTTCAGCGCTTGTGCCTATTTCTCCTAGGCTTTCCGTTCCCGTCTTGGATTTTCTAAGGTGTTGGGTATCCTCCTTTGAGAGCAGCAGTCCAGCCAGTTCCCTAGCCCGTGCAAAAGAGTGTCATTAGCGAAGTGAGATCCGCCATGGTCCTTAGTTTATCCTGCCTGAGTTGTCGAGCTAGCCATTCATCCTGGATGCTTTGTTTGAATGTTGCAATGGCCACGGCGTTCGGGCAGTTAACTATCTGGATATTTTTGGTCAAGAACCGGTTTGAAAATTTCTGAGCTAACTCGCCCTCCTTTTTGATGATGTGGTTGAGGTCGTCGGCATCCGGGGGCAGGACGTAGGTACCAAGGAAGTTTTCCCTAAAGGCCTCCTCAAGCTCATACGTGCTTCCAACAAAATTTCTGGGGATGCTATGGAGCCAATGTCATGTCGGATCCTTGCTCTTTAGTGACATATACTTTATGGTGAGAGGATCATCTCCTTGGGACATGTGAATGTGTATTAAGAATTCTTCTATCCAGACGGCCGGGTCAGTCGTGCCATCATATTAATCAATATTGATAGGCTTAAACCGTTCTAGATAAATGGCCGTATGTGAGGGACTCATTATCTACAAACTCTTCATCGAAGTCGGGGAACAACTTTCATCATGGGAATGACTTAGCTGCCATGCGTCGGTCCTCAAGTTCTGCCTCGGCTACTAGGAATCTTGTCCATTTTCCATTGAGCTGGTTTTCGTGAGTATACACCTCTTGATGTTTCCTTTTCATCATCCGCATAGTTGTGATTAGCCGACCTTGGAAACGTATTTGATCAGAGCTGTTTGTTGGCACTTCAAATTCTTACGGTCCTAGGATACCCTCCTCCTCAGATTGATGGAGGTAGTCCTTGTCTGACCCGTTATTAGGATCTTCTCTGTTCTCGGGAATGTCCTCGGCAGGTGCATCCATGAGCATGTTCTGTTGTGTGGGATCATCCTCGTTGTTCCCTGGGTTCTCGCCAGCATCAGGGGTGGCGTTGTTATCGGGGGCGGAGGCTTTTTTTGCTTCCTCTATTGCCCTTTGATTTCATCTAGGGGGCGTTGCTTAGAGCCTTCCTTAGGCTTCTCGTCAGGGTCTTCCTTAGGAGTTTCCACCATCTAGATGTCGTAGGTAGACGTTGCGGCCCACGTCCCTATTTGGGGTATGGCCGCAAGTAAGTTTGACCAGGAATTGTCATGGTCGTCTTCTTCCATCTCGATGGCCTCATCGGATCCATAGTCAAGCGAGTCGGCTGGTACGACTCCAACTTATCTATAAGTTTTGATTATTATATGATACTATATTATCATTCTTGGATACTTTATATGCATTTATATCATTTTTGTGAACTAATCTATTAACCTTATGCCCAGGGCCAGTTGCTGTTTTCTGCTTGTTTTGGGACTTTCAGGAATACTGTAGCAAACGAAGTCCAAATGCCCGAAAACTTTTAGATGATTTCTTGGGAAAAAAAGACATAGAAGCTTCGGAGAGAGACCGGAGGCCACACGGGGTGGTACCAAGGCAATACTGCACGCTCAGGGGGTGGTCGCGCCCTAATGGATTGGGACCACCTCCCGCAGCCTCCTGGCCTAATTGCAACTCTACAATTCTCTAAAATTCGGAAAACACCCGAGAGCAAGCCAAAATACTTTTTACATTGTCGCAAGTCTCTCGTTCGACGGAGGCCATCTGGAGCCCTATTCCGGTGCCCTATTGGAGGGGCTCAATCACGGAGGGCCTCTTCATCAACCTTGCTGCCTCCATGATGATGTGTGAATAGTTTACCATAGACCTATCACTACTGCAGGATGCTGCTAACGCGACACATCAATCAGAGACCCTTCGACAAAACTGTATGTGATGCATGAATCACAAACGGTATAGTGCAAGCTCCGTCGCTAATGGCGTGAACTATGCGCGAAGGTGGATCCATCAAATACAATTCAGAAAGTAGTTGCGTGTGCGATCTACGGCAGACAATTTCTTCTTGTGAACTGTTTGTGATTAGAGAAGATAAGAGAAACGGTTACCAAAACTACATACATGTGCGAAGTACGACATACAGTTCACTCGGATAAATTGTGTGTGCTGATACAGCAGAAGGCAAACAATTCGGCATAACAAGATGTGTGATATACAGCTAACAGGTGAGTAATGAGAATCGTCTATGAACACCAGATATAAGATGGATGATTGGTACAAATAACCTGTGTGAGTTGTGGGGAAATTTTTGCTCTAATAGAACTATTAGCGATTGGTGAAATCATCACCGACGGGTTTCGTAGTTTTGTCCGTGTGTACTGTGATTTACTCTATCTGCACAACATCAATGATGCACCTATAGAACAACAATATATGTACTTATAAGAACATGGTTGCATAAACAAAAAAGAACATAATGCAATTTCAAATATTGTATCACAAATACCAGCAATATTGCAAGGTTCAAATTCCAGCATAACGAGGCCCAAGTTCAAACATTACAAGTTACAAACTTACATTAGAAATCAAATCCAATCTCTAGGATCCATGGGATCAAATATTTCCGTGAAGCGGGCATCCACCAAGAAGTCATATATCGGATTGATAGAATCGCTTCGTAATAATCTATCATATGAACTTCCAAAGTGAAAATCAGCTTCTATAGAGCCTTTTCCATTCCAGTATAGACACCTCAGTTGGTCAGTAAACCATCCATTGTGGCACACTAAATATAGAGCAGACCTCATTACCTTGAGCACCCTTGCTTTCTGAAGAAAGAAACTGGCAAATTGAATCTCTGGATTGGTGCCTCGGTACTCGTTCAAAGTAATTTCCATGAGATGGAATTCAAGGCATCCGACGGGATTGTTATATTGCGCCACCTTTTCCACACCAACTCCTGCTTGTATCTGCAAAGGAAGACAACATATCAGTGCTTAGATGCAGTATCGACCACTACAAGCCTCTTTGATTTGCATGATTTATAAAATACACTAATAGATTGGCCTGCCATCTTCGATCGTTCATGATCAACTTCTCAAAAAATGTATAGTACACATTTCATTGTAATCATGGGTAAAAGTACCAACAAATTGAACTCTATTGTGGTTAAGAATTAACAGGAAAGGAACATCACCTCGACGTATAGCTTCTCCGTGCGTGGAAAGCATATAAGGAACTTGATGACTTCATCCAGATTGGGGCCGATAGATTGTAGTGCCAAGATCCTCACTGTTCACAGAGACAATGAGGCTTGTGGGAATCATTTTCTGGATGACTACCGAACATAGATCATCAAAAACAAGATAAAATGTGATGTACAATAATAAGAATGAGAAGAAGATTGTTGTACCTGAATGGGTATAGATCCAACTGTAACAAGTTTAGAGAATTTATCACACGAATACCCCAACACTGTCAATTTTGGTGCGCCAATGACTCTGCTTCTTGTTCGACCTTCTTTATCAAGTACAGACAATCTCTCTAGGAAAGGCGCATTCTCAATGACCATATCATGAAACTCCCCAACTGACAGCATGTTCTGGCACCAGCCATGCACATAAATTGTATGGAGATTCGTCGTAGCGATGTGGAGGCTACTGAACCAAACATCATCTGAAGACGAAGGTACTCGAGCTTTGTACAATCGCTGAGCAGGTGCTCCAAATCCGACTTTGAGATGCTGACACCAATGAGCTCGAGGTACTTCAGTTTAGGGAGATTAAGAGCGTGTGCGGCATTGTAACATCCCGAAATTTCATTTTGGAATGTTATGAAATATAGCTATGCATCATCATCACATTGTTTGAATGAAATGAATTGTTGAAGTTCTTCTTTTGGATTTCTAAAAGGCCACTTTCATTTTCTCCATATACTTGTTTCTACTATTTGAAAATCTCTGGAATTATTCAAATAAAAGAGAGGAGTAACATGACACTCCACACCTGGGGCATCTTGGTGAATTATTTGAACAATAAAACCAGGGGTTTATTTGAAAGTTTATCTCAAAAGAATTTAAAAGCAATTAGGCATTTTCTGAAAAATAATTTTTTAAAAGTATTCATTTTGACAGAGGAAAAATGTTCATTAAATATCATTTCTTCCCTTGATCATTTTGATATATATATTTCCTACGTTTGGAAATGATTTGAATGCATTAAAGGGTTTTAAACGCTCTGGAAAATAGAAAAGGAAACGAATTAAAGCGTTTAATTAGAAAAACCGGCCGGCCCACCAGCCTTTACTCCCGAGACCCTTTCGGATCGGTCACCGACGCGCAGATCCCGCCCCCTCTCTCACTGACACACGGGACCCACCGTGTGACAGCGCCATTAGTGCGCTCGTCTCCCTCCTCGCGCCATCTACGTCGCTGGAGATCCATCCTCTGCTGATCTCGCTCCTCTCTCCCTCTCCCGACCCCGCACCTGGCCTATAAAAGCCCCGCCTCTCCGCACTCCATTCCACCCCCGAACGCCCCTGCCCACGCCCACAAACGCCACCGCTCCACCTCACCGGAGTTCGGTCAACGACCGAAGCTCTCCGAGCATGAGGTCGTCGCCTCCGTCGTCCCCAACCTCGTCCGACGCCACCAATCGACGCCGGAGCTTCGCTGCCATCGCCTGAGCATTTCGTACGCCGCCCCCGACCACCACACCCTCGCCTTCGACCACCTTCGACGTCTGGCCGCCGTCGACCTCGCCGGAAAACCTCGACCCCCCTCTGTAAGCCACCGCACCCCGTAGCCGTCAGATCTAAATCCAACGCGCTAGATTAGAAGGATTAAAACGCCGAAACGTTTTCTTCTAAGTTTCGGTCGTCCGCCCGCAAACACCCACGCGCATGCGCTAGCAACCAATAGGAAGCTACCACGTAGCGCTGTCCGTTTGCTAGGAATTTTTGTTCTTTTCTGTTTTGTTTTAGAAACAGAATGTTTTCTGTTTTTGTTTTAGTTGTAACTTTTAAACTAATTAGTGTTTTCAATTGATTCTTTTTGCATTAGGTCACAAATTTCATGTAGTTTCATCCTATCATCTTAGATTTCAAATTGAACTTTAAATTTCGAATCTAGGCAAATTTTCTTAGATTACTAAAATCTGTATAACTAGAGTTTAAAAATATATTTTTGTATGAATTTTTTTGCCACTGGTTTGTATTAGTTAGACATATCATCCTACATAGTTTAGAATTTTTAGGATGAACTTGTTTAGGGGTTTTAACAAAAACATAATTTGTTTAGTTCTTAATATAGTTTAGTTAGTTTGATTTTAGTTTACTTTGAATCTGAGTTAGTTTAAATTTTGTTTTTTTGTTTTCATTAGGTTCTGTTGTTTCAACATTCGGTGAAATAACTTGCTATTAATAAAAATAATTGTTTAGTTTTATACCTTATTGTTATAGGAAATCCTTATTCCTTTTCATTAGGTATAGTTTTATAAAGCAAGTTAGTTTTACTTTTCACAAAACATTTTAGGAGATTTAATTCTGTTTTCTAATAAAGAATCTTAGTAATTCTTTCCTGTTAAGTAATGTTCTGTTTGTAAAACAATAAGAATAATAATAATTTTGTTTCATACTCTAATGTTATAGGAAACTCTAGTTATCCTCATTAAGTGGTGTTTCATAAAAATTATAATTTTAGTAGCATTTCTTTTCACAAAAGTTTTAGTGGATTTAATTATTTTTACTAATATAAATTTTATTATTTATTTTCTATTAACAATTGTTTTGTTATTAAAAATAGTTGTTGGCCTTATTTTATATTAGTAGTAGCTTTGACACTAAAAATTTGTGAGTCAAATATTGGTTTTGAATTCCTTCTCTTGATTGTTACTATTGAATTGTTTTAGTTTAATCTTGTTGATTGTGTGACTTGTATTATTAGTTGTATGCTTATTTTGTGCTTTGTTGGATTCGTTAGATCATCCGGAGTGCGAAGCTTGTTATCTAGAGTCACTTGAGTACGAGGATCGTCAGCAAGGCAAGTCACTTTGATCATGTTTACCCATGTTTTATTGCATTAGTTCTACCATGTCCCCAGTTGCATGCAAAGTAGGTAATTTGGAAACTTGGTTACTTGATGTAGTATCATGTGGTAGGCACCCCTCAACCCTTTGACACATTGGCCCCGGGAAACGTTGATTTAATTTTCTATGCTATTAGTAGACGGGGTTGGTTGTGTGATTCATGAGAGTTGTGAGATAATAAATTCAAGACCTACAAGATGATCAAGACTTCAAGACTCCGAGTTTTCAACATACCTCTGGGTGGATGACGGTTGAACGGCGCCCTAGAGAAACCAGTGGTTAGCCTAGGTGTTGCTAGAGAAGTGCCAGTATTCACGCGGAAAGGTCCACCCAGGCACAAAGAGATGGATGGATGCTTCAAGACCCAAGGCTTACCTGCACAGCCACAAGCCATTATGGGCTCAGGCTTGGTTGGATATCGTGGTGACCCTGGACAGGCGATGCTACGAGATGTAGAAGAACGGTAGGAAAGGATGGGCACCGACAGAGTCTCAAGAGAACCCTTTAGAAGACCATGTTTTGGTCATCTGTTTCTCAAACATCCTGAAGTGCGAGAAATCCGACGGAGGCGATCAAATCTTGTGGGGAACGTGTGCAAAACTCTGCAGAGTACCCAAACCTAATCGATTAGTCGTGTCCACGGTCATGGACAACTTGAGCCAAAGGAACTGAAACTATCTGGAATTCTCAACACAAATAATTGTATTGATGTGGGTATTAATGACCACTTGGGTATGAGAATTGGTTGGTGGAACCATCTCATTAATCAACCAACATTGTAGTAATAATATTTTGCCCCCTCTTGTAGTAGGAAAAATTGTCTGTATGCAAAACTTACTACCCCACCTGCCAAATATGCATATAGAATAGATGATTTAGTTTACACCCCCTCTTTTGTAACATTGCCGGCATATTCAATATGCTGACCTACACGGCTGCAACGTATCATGTTGCGAAGTATTTTTCTGACCAGGAGTGAGGATACGCTCTATGCTCGGTGAGATGCCCTTGGAGTCAGATGAACTCAACTACCTTTGAAGCTTCCGCAAGATTTTCGGTTTAGTGTATCTCATGAGTTGGCCTTCAGCCACTTTATTGTAATCTTTATTGTAATAAAGAACTCGATATGAGATTTTCTGATTAATAAATTTGTGTGATTTCACTTTGATATATACATTGAAGTACCGTGTGTGTACTAGCATGATCTTGGGATGGTATAGAAACACCAGAGATTCGACCTTTCAGGTCGGGTCGCTACAGAAATGGTATCAGAGCACACGCTAACCGTAGGACGTAACCTCTAGGATTGGAAAATCCTTAGGAAAAAAATCACTTTTCTATTGTCTTTCAAATTCTTATATTCTCATCTACTCGTTTCTGACTTCTCTCCATTTTGTTTCAAAATTTATAGATGGCCACCTTCACCCCAGTTTTGATCATGGAGTTTTGTCAGACTGATGCGACGATGCCCTTTGGCAAGGAGCTGGTGAAGATCGTCAGGGATGTAAGGATCTCTTTGCCAAGCATCACTGAGACTCATATCATGTCTTTTCCACAAGACGGTCACTACAGGATCGAGGTACACATCCGTGGAAAGACCTTTGGAAATCGTAAAGAACCCATCGACTTCAAGTTTGTGGCACCCAGCTGGATTCTTAGGAGGGACATGGCGATTCACCGTGCCCTCGGACGTATTCAAGAGGAATACAGGGGTGGTCCCATTTCGCCAGGACTCAGCATGGTTTGTCGCAGGGATGCCAATGGAAATATCATAAACATTCCCACTTGAGACTCCACCATTTCCTATATCTAGACTTTGGAGACTCACATCAGGACTCTGGAGCTTCGAGTTCGCGCAGACACGAAGACGATCAAGAGGCTGATGAACCGCGAGATTAACCTCGAAGCTGACCTATAGGAAGCCAAGTACGAGCATGAGCATGAAGTGAAGGATTTCTTAGAGAGGATCGAGAAGCTGAACACTCGGATTGCAACTATGGAGGAATAGCTGGACATGGGGGAAAATCTTCACCCAGAAGGAGACATGGCTCCCTTGATCAGCAACGATGATGACTATGAGGAGAGCGCCACTGGAGGAGGCCACATTACCATGGAATTTTGAGGAGAACTTTAGTTATTCCCGCATGTATCTTTATTTTCGTCGTTAAAAAGTAGGTCGATGCTTAGTTTGATTTGAGACTTGTATCTCGATGTTTGAACCTTGAGTTGAATAAATGAATGAGTGTTTGATGTGATATGTTTGTTGCATTGCATATGGGTAGTGAAATTTTCTTTAGGCCCTTGTTCTATTCTAATTCTCACCCCTCTGAAAACAGCAAGATGCCTCCACGACGTGAGCCCGATTTCACCTTCCTGCCGGAACTCACACAACTTCTCGAGCAGCAGAATGCTCTGATGCATTTGTTGATCCAGAACCAGACCAACAACCACAACAACCACCCTCCACCTCAGGGCGACAACCTCACCGATTTTCTGAGGCTGAATCCACCAACTTTCTCTAGCAGCACTGAGCCCATTGTGGCAGATGATTGGCTCCACAAGATGGAGAGGGAACTCACCACCGCTGGATGCACTGAGGCTAAAAAGGTGCTCTTTGCTGCCCATCAACTGGAGGGACCAGCAGCTTCATGGTGGGAGAACTACACCACCACATACCCCATTGCTGGTGTGACTTGGGAGCAATTCAAGCTAGATTTCCGCACTGCTCATGTCTCAGCTGGAGCCATGAGTCTGAAGAAGCGTGAATTTTGCAACTTACGCCAGGGGAATCGCTCCGTGGCCCAGTATGTGGATGAATTCAACATGTTGGCTCGTTATGCACCAGGAGATGTGGCCGATGATGCAGCCAAATAGGAGAAGTTCCTAGAAGGACTCAACGATGAGTTGAGCGTGCAGCTGATGGTGGCTACTTTCAACAACTACCAGGAGCTGGTAGACAAGGCACTCATCTTGGAGGGGATGGAGCAGCAAATTGAAAACCGCAAGACGAAGTATGGACAGGGGAAGTCTAATTCTGGAGCTCAACAGAAGCCCTGCTACTCCCTGTACTCAGGGAATACCGGATCAGGAACCGGTAAGTATGGAGGACACACTCATCACGTGCACAACCATGGAGGCCACAACCATGGAGGAAATGGGAATAATCGTCCCAACAATGGCAACTTCAAGAACGACAATGGAAGTGGGAATGATAACCAACACCGTCCCGCTCCAGCTCAGAAGGATTTGAACCATATCACCTGCTTCAAGTGCTAGAAGACAGGGCACTATGCCACTGAATGTTCTCGGAACAAGCAGGGAAATGGAAACGGCAACAACAACGGCAACTCCGCAGCTAAGAAGCCAAATCCTTTCCCCCGTGCTCAGGTGAACCACATTGATGTGGAAGAAGTCTATGATCAGCCCAAGAATGTGGTTGGTAAGTTTTTATTGCATTCACGTCCAGTTATGGTACTTTTTGATTCTTGTGCAACTCATTCATTCATATCAAGGGTAGTTGTGGAAAAGTGTGGTTTACCCACCAGAACCCTTAGTCAGCCCATTAAGGTCAATTCCCCAGGAGGTATGATGATGGCAGGGCTAGGATGCCACGCATTGAAACTACATATAGGAAACCATGTTTTCCCACCGACCTCATCGTCTTAGAATCCCAAGGATTGGATGTAATTCTAGGCATGGATTGGATGACCAAGTATGAAGGAAACCTTGACAGCCCCAGCAAGTCTATTTTACTCACCACCCCGGAGATCAAGAGGATTAAGTATGTATCCTGACGCACACAGATGAGTGCTCGGTTAAATTCCCTCACAGGAGTGGTTCAGGAGGAAGTGCCGGTGGTACAAGACTTTCCAGATGTATTCCCGGAGGAATTACCAGGCATGCCACCAGATAGAGAGATTGAATTTCTGATAGAGTTACTACCAGGAAAAGCCCCAATTTCCAAGAGACCCTATCGGATGCCCGCAAATGATTTAGTAGAAATCAAGAAGCAGATTAAGGAGTTATTGGATAAGGGATATATTCGCCCAAGTTCTTCACCTTGGGGAGCCCCAGTTCTTTTGGTGGAGAAGAAAGATAAAACCTTGAGGATGGTAGTCGATTATCGTGCATTGAACGAGGTGACTATCAAGAACAAGTACCCTCTGCTGATGATTAATGACTTGTTTGATCAACTAGTAGGAGCCAAAGTATTCTAAAAGATCGATCTTCGATCAGGGTATCACCATTTGAAAATTCGTGAACATGATATACCCAAAACCGCCTTCACCACAAGGTATGGCTTATATGAGTATACAGTCATGTCTTTTGGTTTGACTAATGCTCCTGCCTACTTCATGAATATGATGAACAAAGTGTTTATGGAATATCTGGACAAGTTTGTCATGGTATTCATCGATGACATTTTGATATTCTCCAAGGGCGAGGAACAACACAAGGAACACTTGCGTTTAGTTTTGGAGAAGCTTAGAGAGGATCGGTTATATGCCAAGTTCAATAAATGTGAATTCTGGCTGACGGAAGTTGGATTCCTTGGACATGTTATTTCCGGAGAAGGAATAGCAGTAGACCCCACTAAGGTTGTAGCGGTCACTGAGTGGAAGTCACCCATCTCAGTTAAGGAGATCCGCAGTTTTCTCGGACTTACCGGATATTACCGGAGGTTCATTGAGAATTTCTCAAAGATTGCCAAGCCCATGACGGAATTGTTGAAGAAAGAGTCAAATTATATTTGGACTAAGGAATGTGAAGCTAGTTTCCAGGTGTTGAAGAAGCGTTTGGCCACAGCCACAGTGTTGATTCTACCAAATATTCGGAAGGACTTCCAGGTTTATTGTGACGCATCACGTCAAGGACTTGGAGGAGTACTCATGCAGGAGGGAAAAGTTGTACCCTATGCATCTAGACAGCTACGACCTCATGAGTTGAACTATGCCACCCATGATTTGAAACTAGCAGCCGTAGTGCACACACTCAAGACCAGGAGACATTTCCTTATCGGAAATAGTTGTGATGTTTACATTGATCATAAAAGCCTGAAGTATATCTTCACACAGAAGGAGTTGAACCTCAGACAGAGGAGATGGCTAGAGTTAATCAAGGACTATGACCTGAGTCTGCATTACCATCTAGGAAAGGCAAATGTTGTAGCAGATGCTTTGAGTCAGAAGAGTTATGTGAACACACTCATAGCAGGAGGATTACCCTAGGAGTTAGCCGATGATCTCAGAGAGCTCCGGCTAGAGATAGTTCCAAAAGGATATGTTGCCACACTAGAGATCCAGTCCACCTTGACCGAAAGAATTCGTGAAGCCCAGAAATCGAACAAGGAGATAGCTAAGATAAAGCACAGAATGAAGGAGGGAAAAGCTAAAGACTTTCGTGAATATGAACAAGGTACTCTATGGTTTGAGAACCGAATCTATGTGCCCAATGACCTAGAGCTCAGGAAGTTGATGCTTCAAGAAGCCCACGATTCACCCTACTCGATACACCCAGGCAACACCAAGATGTACCAAGATTTGAAGGAAAGTTACTCGTGGACATGTATGAAGAAGGATATTGCCGAACATGTTGCGGTATGTGATGTTTGTCAGTGAGTAAAGGCGGAACATCAGAAACCAGCAGGGTTACTCCAACCTTTGCCGATACCCGAGTGGAAATGGGATAAGCTTGGTATGGACTTCATCACAGGATTACCCAGGACCCGTTCAGGTTATGATTCCATCTGGGTAGTGGTCGATCGCTTGACCAAGGTGGCTCATTTCATTCCAGTGAAGACCACCTATACCAGTGCTGAGTTAGCCAAGATATATATGACCAGGATTGTGTGTCTGCATGGAGTTCAGAGGAGTATCGTTTCAGATAGAGGAACACAATTTACCTCAAAGTTTTGGCATCACTTACATGAAACTTTGGGTACAAGGCTGGAATTCAATACAACTTTTCATCCGCAGACCGACGGACAGACTGAGAGAGTCAACCAGATTCTGGAAGACATGTTGAGAGCTTGTGCGCTAGACTATGGATCTAGTTGTGAGGACAACTTACCTTATGCAGAGTTCTCGTACAACAACAGTTATCAGACGAGTCTGAAGATGGCCCCTTTTGAAGCTTTATGCGGAAGGAGGTGCAGAACACCATTGATGTGGGATGGTGTTGGAGACCGAAAACTTTTTGGTCCTGATCTTATCTGAGATTCTGAAGAAAAGGTCAAACTGATTCGAGACCGACTCAAGATAGCCCAATCCAGGCAGAAGAGCTATTCTGATAGCAAACGCAAGGAGGTGACATATGAAGTGGGAGACCGAGCATACCTTCGTGTGTCCCCACTTTGAGGAATCAAGAGGTTTGGTGTTAAAGGAAAGTTAGCACCCATATTCATAGGCCCCTATAAAATTCTTGAACGTAGAGGCGAAGTTGCATACAAGCTGGAATTGCCGGAAGGATTGTCCGGAGTTCATGATGTTTTGCATGTTTCCCAGCTAAAGAAATGCCATGCTGAGATGGCTGATATTCCTTTGAGAGACATAGTGCCCCTAGAGGTCATACAACTTGACAGTGAACTGAACTACAAGGAGAAGCCTGTCAGAATCCTCGAGACTACCAACAGAGTTACCCGTAGAAAGACCATCAAGTTTTGTAAGGTTTTGTGGAGTCACCACACCGAGGAAGAAGTCACCTGGGAACACGAACAAGATCTTCGTAGAGACCACCCGCACCTATTTTCTAGCCAACCCGAATCTCGAGGGCGAGATTCATCTTAAGGTGGGTAGGTTTGTAACATCCCAAAATTTCATTTTGGAATATTATGAAATATAGCTATGCATCATCATCACATTGTTTGAATGAAATGAATTGTTGAAGTTCTTCTTTTGGATTTCTAAAAGGCCACTTTGATTTTCTCCATATACTTGTTTCTACTATTTGAAAATCTTTCGAATTATTCAAATAAAAGAGAGGAGTAACATGACACTCCACACTAGGGGCATCTTGGTGAATTATTTTAACAATAAAATGAGGGGTTTATTTGGAAGTTTATCTCAAAAGAATTTAAAATCAATTAGGCATTTTCTGAAGAATTTTTTTAAAAGTATTCATTTTGACAGAGGAAAAATGTTCATTAAATAGAATTTATTCCCTTGATCATTTTGATATATATATTTCCTATGTTTGGAAATGATTTGAATGCATTAATGGGTTTTAAACGCTTTGGAAAATAGAAAAGGAAGCGAATTAAAGCGTTTAATTAGAAAAACCGGCCGGCCCACCAGCATTTACTCCCGAGACCCTTTCGGATCGGTCACCGACGCGCAGATCCCGCCCCCTCTCTCACTAACACGCGAGACCCACCGTCCAACAGCGCCATCAGCGCGCTCGTCTCCCTCCTCGCACCGTCGACATCACCGGAGATCCATCCTCCGTTGATCTCGCTCCTCTCTCCCTCTCCCGACCCTGCATCTGGCCTATGAAAGCCCCGCCTCTCCGCACTCCATTCCACCCCCGAACGCCCCTGCCCACGCCCACAAACGCCACCACTCCATCTCACCGGAGTTCGGTCAACGATCGAAGCTCTCCGAGCACAAGGTCGTCGCCTCCGTCGTCCCCAACCTCGTCCGACGCTACCAATCAACGCCGGAGCTTCGCCGCCGTCGCCTAAGCATTTCGGATGCCGCCCCCGACCACCACACCCTCGCCTCCAACCAGCTCCGACGTCTGTCCGCCGTCGACCTCGCCGGAAAACCTCGACCCCCCCCTCTGTAAGCCATCGCACCCCGTAGCCGTTAGATCTAGATCCAACGCGCCAGATTAGAAGGATTAAAACGCCGAAACGTTTTCTTCTAAGTTTCGGTCGTCCACCCGCAAACACCCACACGCACGCGCTAGCTACCAATAGGAAGCCGCCACATAGCCTTGTCCGTTTGCTAGGAATTTTTGTTCTTTTCTGTTTTGTTTTAGAAAACAGAATGTTTTCTGTTTTTGTTTTAGTTGTAACTTTTAAACTAATTAGTGTTTTTAATTGATTCTTTTTGCATTAGGTCACAAATTTCATGTAGTTTCATCTTGAAGTCTTAGATTTCAAAGAACTTTAAATTTTGAATCTAACCAAATTTTCTTAAATTACTAAAATCTGTATAACTAGAGTTTAAAAATATATTTTTATATGAATCTTTTTGCCACTAGTTTCTATTAGTTAGACCTATCATCCTACATAGTTTGAGAAAAAATTTAGGATGAATTTGGTTCGGATTTTTAACAAAAAAAGAATCTCTTTAGTTCTTAATAGAGCAAGTTAGTTTGATTTTAGTTTACTTTGAATCTGAGTTAGTTTAACTTTTGTTTTTTTATTTTCATTAGGTTCTGTTGTTTCAACATTAGGCGAAATAACTTGCTATTAATAAAAATAATTGTATAGTTTTATACCTTATTTTTATAGGAAATCCTTATTCCTTTTCATTAGGTATAGTTTTATAAAGCAAGTTAGTTTTACTTTTCACAAAACATTTTAGGAGATTTAATTCTGTTTTCTAATAAAGAATCTTAGTAATTCTTTCCTGTTAAGTAATGTTCTATTTATAAAAAAAATTGTTTCATACTCTAATGTTATAGGAAACTCTAGTTATCTTCATTAAGTGGTGTTTTATAAAAATTATAATTTTAGTAGCATTTCTTTTCACAAAAGTTTTAGTGGATTTAATTCTGTTTACAAATCTAAATTATTTCTTTTCTCTTAACTATTGTTTTGTTATTGAAAATAGTTGTTGGCCTTATTTTATATTAGTAGTAGCTTTGACACTAAAAATTTGTGAGTCAAATATTGGTTTTGAATTCTTTCTCTTGATTGTTACTATTGAATTGTTTTAGTTTAATCTTGCTGATTGTGTGAGTTGTATTATTAGTTGTATGCTTATTGTGTGCTTTGTTGGATTCATTAGATCATTCGGAGTGCGAAGCTTGTTATCAAGAGTCACTTGAGTACGAGGATCGTCACCAAGGCAAGTCACTTTGATCATGTTTACCCATGTTTTATTGCATTAGTTCTACCATATCCCCACTTGCATGCAAAGTAGGTAATTTGGAAACTTGGTTACTTGATGTAGTATCATGTGGTAGGCACCCCTCAACCCTTTGACACTTTGGCCCCAGGAAACGTTGATTTAATTTTGCTATGCTATTAGTAGACGGGGTTGGTTGTGTGATTCATGAGAGTTGTGAGATAATAAATTCAAGACCTACAAGGTGATCAAGACTTCAAGACTCCGAGTTTTCAACATACCTCTGGGTGGATGATGGTTGAACGGCGCCCTGGAGAAACCAGTGGTTAGCCTAGGTGTTGCTGGAGAAGTGCTAGTATTCACGCGGGAAGGTCCACCCAGGCACACAAATATGGATGGATGCTTCAAGACCCAAGGCTTACCTGCACAGCCACAAGCCATTATGGGCTCTGACTTGGTTGGACATCGTGGTGACCCTAGAGAGGCGGTGCTACGAGATCTAGAAGAACGATAGGAAAGGATGGGCACCGACAGAGTCTCAAGGGAACCCTTTAGAAGACCATGTTTTGGTCATCCATTTCTCAAACACCCTGAAGTGCGAGAAATCCGACGGAGGCGATCAAATCTTGTGGGGAAGGTGTGCAAAACTCTACAGAGTACCCAAACCTAATCGATTAGCCGTGTCCACGGTCATGGACAACTTGAGCCAAAGGAACTGATACTATCTGGAATTCTCAACACAAATAATTTTATTGATGTGGGTATTAATGACAACTTGGGTATGAGAATTGGTTGGTGGAACCATCTCATTAATCAACCAACATTGTAGTAATAATATTTTGCCCCCCCCCCTTGTAGTAGGAAAAATTGGCTTTATGCAAAACTTACTACCCCACCTGCCAAATATGCATATAGAATAGATGATTTACTTTACACCCCCTCTTTTGTGACATTTCCGGCATATTCAATATGCTGACCTACACAGCTGCAACGTATCATGTTGCAGAGTATTTTTTCGACCAGGAGTGAGGATACACTCTACGCTCGGTGAGATGCCCTTGGAGTCAGATGGACTCAACTACCTTTGAAGCTTCCGCAAGATTTTTGGTTTAGTGTATCTCATGAGTTGGCCTTCAGCCACTTTATTGTAATAAAGAACTCGATATGAGATTTTCCGATTAATAAAGCTGTGTGATTTCACTTTGATATATACATTGAAGTACTGTGTGTGTACCAGCATGATCTTGGGATGGTACAGAAACACCGGAGATTCGACCTTTCAGGTCGGGTCGCTACAGGCATTAATCTTGGGGAAAAGGCACTTCATGAACGGTGTGCGGCGCAGCGTGGGCGCGAGGCGGAGGACGGACGGAGGCAGCAAGCGCCCATGTCCAGCATCAAAGTTGAGCTCCTTGAGCTGATCTAGGGTGGGGGATAAGAACCAGTCATGTAATTTGACTTCAGCCTTGCAGTTTGAATGGAAAGTGTCGATGCAAGACGTATGACGGGCGCAATATGCTGGCGAGGATGTGGGACAATGCTTTCAAGCGTTTGTGATCCCTACTGCAGAGCTCATCATCATTGAGGAGGTCAATGGGGGTGGAGTGCCATAGGGGGTGCCACAACCTGGAGAGGGTGGTGGTTTGCACGGTAGAATTGATGGGGAGGAGGGACATGATGGTTACCAACATCTCGTAGGGGGGATGCTCATGAAGTCCATGCTCGCCGGAGGCTCATGTGGTTCAGCCTCCAACCTCCCCCGCTTGTTGGCCGCCTCGTCATCCATTGAAAAAGGAGGCAATTCGCCATGGCGGCCCAAATAGATAAGATCAGAGGAGAAGGTGCAGCAATAATGGAGAACTTGGGCGAGAATATGGTTGTGGGTAGAAGTCCAAGGTCCAACGGCTTGATTCCTGATGAGCCAGCTGCGCCTACGCGGCAGACTGCTCGCACGTATCCCTTTGAGCCTGCATCGCAGACTGCTCGCACTCGTCCCGTCTAATCAAACCTACAGCCACAACACAGGCAGGGCCCATCTCTCATAGAGGCAGGGCCACATGTCTACTCGATGAGCCCGTTCCCAAATTGTTTCCAAAAACCATAAAGCGTTCCGTGCTTGGGGACTAAAACCATAAATAAATATTGAGCCTATTTCCTTTCACATTCCGAATTAACATGCTCCAATTTTTTTCGCAAATCAGTTAACACCTACAAACCTAAACATGTTCTCACTTAGTAGTTGTTTACTCTAGTAGGCTATAAAAACATAAACTCGTACTAGAAAATTACCGCTCATTCTTCACCCCCGACACCAAAAATATAGGCCCTTTCTTTGTTAGTCCTTTGTTCTGTATGCCATGGCTGGTAGGGGGTTTCTGGGTCGAGATATAACCAGGGAAGAAAGACCAAAGCCGTGGAAGCAACCGGAGGTCCCACCGCTGCATGCGGAAGCGCCAGAGAGCTCTAGCCACGCCACTTTGGCCCCAACAGAGATCTCCGAGTAACATCACTGACGCCAGGGAGGATATTTCACGGAGAGGTGATGGCTCTCACGATCACAAGCGCATTCGCCTCGGAGGCGAACTGGACGATTTGGCAGTCTTTGATTCCTCAGCCATCGACGACATGCGTGTTGAGCTCGATAGGAAGGACGCCATAATCGATGACCTGGTGAAGCTGCTGGAGAAGAGCGATGCCTTAGTTGACAGGGTGACTGGCCTCTTGGAGAAACTTATGGAGGAGAACGACGCCTGGAAGAAACTACTGGAGAAGAAAAGTGCCTCGGAGGGAAGGCTGAAAGAACTCGCCGAGGAACTTTTGGAAGACTTGGCGAAGCTCCACATCGATCGGGAGGGGCTGCTGAAGGTATTCGTGGAGCGTGTGAAGGAACTTCATGCATACGCGATGCAGGCCATCGATGCTCTTGAGCAAAGAGCCCGCGTTATGGACGCAATGCGGAAGATGTCGGATGAGAGGAGACGGGAGATGGAGGTCGTGGAGGCGATGAAGAAGGAGATTGTGGAACTCCGCACCCAACAATCCATGAAGAATTAGATAGATTGTTTTCTTTGTCTTCCTTCTTCAACCTCTTCCTTCTTCTTTTGCCCCTGTGTCTTTGGGGAGTTTCCATATGTGGCATTTTTTATTATCACGCATATGTAAGAAAATTATTATCTTTACTAGTGCTAATTTGTTGTTATATTATTTCGTTCAGTTGTACATGTATACGAGTCGAAAACAGATGAAACGTGAAAGTTCTCGGCTAGGCATGAACAAAATAGTGATCACAAGCAAACTAGCCCCTCCGTCCAGGCGCATTAACCACATGATAAACAGCGGGTAGAACACCATTAATTCAGAAGTTGGGAGCAAGGCGAGGGGGGTGGAGGTCAAAGTATCACTTCCCGATGAGAAGGCGCAGTAGACTCTCATGCGCCCTGTTGTGCATGCACGGCAGACAGCTCTCACGCATCCTGGTAAGCCTGCGCGGCGGACAGCTCGCACGCGTCTCGTCGAGCCTGCGCGGCGGAAAGCTCACATTCATCCTGTCATCAACCTGAAGCTAGACGCACGGTTCTCCGATATCAAGTACTCCCTCCGTTTCCTTTTAGTTAGCATATAAAATTTAGTCAAATTCAAAATTTGTAAAGTTTGTCTAGCTTTATAGAAAGATAAATAAATATTTATAATTTAAAATCAACATTAGTAGATGCATCGCCAAATTAACTTTCATACTATATAGCCTTAGCATTATAGATGTTGATGTGTTTTTTGTATAAATTTGGTCAGATTATGTTTAGCTTGAATTCGACCAAATCCTATATGCGAAGTAAAAGAAAACAAAGGGAGTAAAAAAATTGAACGTGTGGCACCAAATGTTTATCGTACATGTTTTGTATGTACAAGAATTCAATAAACCAATATTATCAATGATTGTGGCCGATCTATCATGCCTAAATGTTTCTAATTCATTCACATTCGTATGAAAAGGGCCCTAGAAAACTCAATTGATGTATAAAAAGGGACGAATTGGTTCACTAGAGGACACATTGAATGTAGTTTCATCACAATATCGAAACCACGAAATCAGAGCGTGCGCCTCTAGTTCAAAATTTGAACTACGCATATTAAATCCCTAGAAAACTGAATTAATGTATAAAATGGGCCGATTCGGTGGACTAATGACTCATTGAATGTAGTTTCACCAACAAAGGTGACATGTTCCCTATCGAAACCACGAAGTCAGAGCATGTGCCTCTAGTTCAAAATTTTAACTATGCATATTAAATCCCTAAAAAACTCAATTAATGTATAAAGTGGGCCGATTCGGTGGACTAGCGACTCATTGAATGTAGTTTCACCAACAAAGGTGACATGTTCCCTATCATGACGAACTTTGGCTTGTAAGATGCATGCTCAAATATTAGTCCCAAATTCGTCAAAAAACAAAAAGCCACACCATAGATGTGCCGTGGCATGACACTGTGTAAGTTTCGTGATTCATGGCGAGCTTTGGGTTCTCTCGGACTTTGAAACCAAGATTATCAATGTTTGCAGTATAGTCACGACACCAAGATGTTTGTAGTTCAGTGACAATCCGTCCATGGGATGTAGACATAGACCCAATGACACAAAATGGTTTTTAATAATCCATTTTGGTGCGCTGGAGCTCGTGCTTGTAATTCAAACTTGAGTTCTTCATATGAAGTGCACGCCCAGAAAACTCAAATGTCATTTCGACCATAAAGATGACATGTTCATATCGAAACCACCATGCTTGTCGTGGGAAGCTCCAATTTGTAAGAGGTTCGTCCCAAAACTTATGTACATGTCCTCTAAGTGTCGTGTCGATAATTTCAGATTTTAGCATTGCAGTTGTATTAGCCTATGTTGCATATTTAGATAAAATATCAGCGCAAGAAAAGACATCCAATGTCGTTCCCTCCTTAGAGGTGACATATTGTTCCGTGTCGAAACCACGATGGTTCTTGAGAGAAGTTTTGGTGTGCAAGAGACTTCTCCGACATTGGACAAAAAATTATCATGTTGTATAAGTGTCGTGTCATGACACTGGCGCATGTTTCAAGAATTCCAGATGAGTTGTGAATTTATGATGATTTAATAGCCAAGTTTCTCAATGTTTGTGGCCTCGTCATGACTTCAAGATGTTTGCAATCCATTCACGTTAATTGCATGGGACCTAAACAAGGAACCCAAGGATACAAAGACCTTTTTTCATCCCATTTTGGTGAAACGAAGCATGCTCTTTTAGTTCAAATTTGAATTATGCATATTAAATGTCTACAAACTTGATTAGTGTAGTATACAAAATGGTAGCGAACCATGAATAATTTAAAGTAGTTCTATACGCCCGTCTAAAGCTCGTGCATGTGTAAGCATGGTGTGCGCGTGTCGTGCTAGCTCAAGCTTCCTTCTTGAGAAGTTATACAATTTGTATTAAAATGATGTTCTATCCAAAGTCCAAACACGCATCTCCTGCCACTCCCCCAATCGGTCTCCCGCCACTCCCCTAATTAGTTTGCCGCCGAAGCGCCGGCCCCGTCAACAACCTCCTGGACGAGGAGGACAGAAAGGGTCAGGCAAAAGCGGCATCACGCCATTGATCATGAGAAATATGTCATCATCAACCCCCATGCCACCATCGCACATGGTTTCCAGTACTACTAGAAACGTCTGTGATGCATGTCTGGTCCCACCAGGTGCCCATCGGGGCAAGCCTTGTATACGATAGGAGTCAATCGTTACCAGCAAGACATGGCTTTCCAGTCCGTTACCCATTCGATGGAACTTGGAAGTTAAGCGTGCTTTCGGTGGAGTAGTCAAGGATGGGTGACCGGTTGGGAAGTTGCTAGATTTCAAGGTTCATTTAGGCGGTGTGATATGATCACTATAGGCATAAAAAATGCCTATAGGGATATGTCATCCTGGCTAAATAAATCTTCAGATCCTTGTTTTGAAAATATCCATGATTTTATTTTGCTTCTTTTATTGTTTTGAAAATGTCAAGAATCGAGTGTGTGTGTGTGTGATATATCATTCCAGGTAAAGTAATCTTGATATCCTTGTTTTCAAAATATCCACAATTTTCTTTTGTTGTTTTGCAAATGTCAAGGATCGAGTGTGTGTGAGTTTGTGTGCGTATACCAATGCTTGTGTGTGGACCATGTGCCTACATTGTGCAGTTTTTGATGACAAACCTATCGGTGAGCCCTTAGGGTCTGTCATGCCTTTTACGAACAACGCTAGAAGGCCAAGGGTGTGTGTGTGTGCGTGTTTGTGTGTGTGTGTGTGTTGTGTTTGTGTGTGTGTGCGTGTGTGTTGTGTTGTGTGTGTGTGTGAACCCATATGCTTGTGTGTGGACCATGTGTCTACATTGTGCAATTTCCGACGACAAGCCTACTAGTGGGCCCTTAGGGTATGTCATGCCTTTTATTGACAACGCTGGAAGGCAAAGGATGGGTGATGGCATGTGTGTGTGTCTGCGTGGGGGAGGGGGTGCGCGCGTGTGTGCGTGTGTGTGTGTGTGAACCCATGCTTCTGTGTGGGCCATGTGCCTACATCATGCGGTTTCCGACAACAATCGGCGGGCCCTTAGGTTTTGTCATGCCTTTTAGTGACAAAAACTGGAAGGCCAGGGATGGGTCACGGCATGTGCGTGTTCATGTGCGCGTCTCTCTCTCTCTCCCTCTCTCTCCCTGTGTGTGTGGACCATGCATGCGTCCATTGTGTAGGGAGGGGAATGATATATATATATATATATAGGACAGGGCTATTTTGTTACTAGTAACAAAATATTATTTTGTTACTATGGCCCCTATAAGGGAGCAACATGTCCAACATGTACGAGGCTAGACTCTGCTGCCACCCGGCCCACCGCGGCCCGCCTCCAACCGCCGGAGGCAGTCGTCACGTCGCCCCAGCTCACCGGCCCCGCAAGCTGCCCTTGCTCGATGATCAGTTCGACGAGATGCAAAGCGTTAGTATGAGGCTGGGCTCTGCGGCGACCCGCCCCACCCTCACCCGCCTCCTACCGCTAGAGGCAGTCGTCGCGTCACCCCATCCCGCCATCCTCGCGTGACGCCCCAGCTCGACGATCAGTTCGACGAGATGGAAAGCGCCAGTACAACTCCTCCAAGTCGTCAGTTTGGGAATACTAGCAGAATAATATAATTTTCTCAATTCTAATAAATTGTTGAAAATTTCTAACGAAAATAGTACAAAAAAACAGAGTGTGAGTACCGTGGATGGCACTCTTCCGGAAGGGGAAGGTGAATCCATGGTAGTGTATTGTGATGGAGATAGTGGACTCGTGTGCGATAACTCAAATTGTAATAAAGAGTTTAAAACTGGGTAGTGTAGGTTAGCCATGAGTCAAAGTTGTCATTGCTGCTTAAACTCCACCACTCCCCCTTGTTGATACATGAGCATAAATAGACTAGGTCTGTTTTAAAGACTTGGTGAGTATGTTTGTACTCATCCTTGCTTAATTAATGTTGCAGAAGAGAGCCAGGAACCATCAGGTGGGTTCTATCTAGACATTGACGATGCCGAATAGCTAGTGTCCCAGCTACGATCTTGCCCGTGTGGTGGGCTATAGATAGTCAGGCCGTGTGCCTCTTTTCTATTTTCGCCGTCTGTACTCAGACAACTTAAGTTTCCGCTGGCTTGTATGACTTTGTTTGTATGACTTGAGTGTCGGGTCATGTGACCCTATCTGTAAGAACATATTATGCAAGGCTCGTCTGAGCCTCTTAAATAAAAGTCATGTTGCTGTATGGTCATGTTGTGATGCCATAGTTGTATCTATGCATATCGGGCATGTCGTGCGTATGTGTGACGTGCAACGGTATGTATGGGATCCGACACCTAGTCGTGTGCCTTTAGTAGTACTCTTTACGGGAAACTGCCTCTTTGTGCTTCCACCGAGCCATGGTAGCTTGCTACTGCTTCGGACACATTGATTGACCGGCATGTATCCTTCTTTGTTGCTGTGTCTGTCCCTTCAGGGAAATGTCTCGCAGTGTAATGGAGTCCCTGTAGCCTGATACGACTCGTCTACGTGCAGTGATGACATTCGTGTCTTGCGATTGCTATGACTCGTCTACACACGCTTGAGGCCGACATCCGCATTGCTGGGTTATGTATGCCTGTTTCCGTACGGATGTGCCACTTGGGTTCTATGACTAGTTATGTAGGCCCGGGTTCTTTGTCTTTGTGATTGCCGGTGACATGTTCACATACGTGAGCCAAAAGACGCAAACGGTCCCGGCCAAGGTAAGGCTGCAGCCGTGGAGTACCGTGCGTGAGGCCGCAAAGTGATGTGACTTGTTACAGTATGGAATCATATGACTTAGGATCGGGGTCCCGACAGCGTTGGTATCAGAGCCTGACTTACTGTAGGACTACCAAGCCAAACCGATCAAAGTTGAGTCTAGAAACACTATAGATAAGTAGGGGAATTGATTGTGGAAGGGAACGTAAGGCTCTTTTTACTCCTCTTCCCAAGTTATTCTATGTTGGGTCATTCTCATCTCTTCTATGGGGATAGGAACTAGGATTCTCATCTATTGCTTAGGATGACGAGTTACTAGCCATGGACCAATAGCTAGCTTGTTTGTAAGTGAGTGCAGTTATTCAAGTATTGTTGGTGTGACAAACAGATGGAGAAGAGATTTGAGTCTAGATAGTCGAGAGGTTATGCCTTTCCAATCTTTTTCAATTGTCGCAAAAAATTTCTTGAGAAATTATAGCCGTTATGCTGTCCAATTTCTGCTAGGATCTCTAATGTCTTTGCATCATTCTCTGTTTCAGATGCCCTCTCATCCTTTTCGTCAGGTGGTCCGTTTGACCAGGTGCATTGATGTGTCGGGTCACACGGCCATGTTGGTTAGAGTTATGATGGAGGCTGGATACCGCTGGTACCCAGAGTACACAGTGGAGGAGCAGTATCGAGATTTCAACCAGAGTCAGTATTTGTGTACCGTTAGGATATATCCTTCATATCCTGGAGCTGCAGAGCCGCTTCACTAGACTCATGGATTGGGAGTTACCATAGATATGGCAGTTCAGGAAGCCGCATACACCATGCTGACTATCATGAGGTTTCACCATGGTCTACTACAGAACACAGAGTTCTACTATGTTCCTGCTTCCATGGGAGGAGAGGATGGATATCGTAGTGCAGCCTACTTTGATCATTCTCATGAGGACCCTAGGCTACAGGTGACTGCTTAGATGTTGGAGAACAGGGATCATGATGCACGTGCTCTTCGCATGGAGCTCTATGCTACCCGTGCCCGTCTTTGGACAGCCTTGATGCAGTTGGCACCTGTCGTGCAGATAGGCTATGGAGATTTGGAGATGCTGACCCCATCGCGGACTCATTTGCTAGCACATGTAGACTCGCCTGATGTTGGAGGCATCACCCCTCTTCGAGGACCGCTGTTGCCGCCGACAAGGGGACCAAGGCCACATCCGTGTCCTTATGGTTTCCAGGGATCCCAGGCTAGAGTGTTTCCAGATCCTCAGGTTCAGCTCCCAGGTCATGGGGGTAACCTGTACGAGGCATTCTACGGTGATGTTTGAGTGCGTGGATGTTAGTCCTAGTATGGTAGTAGTCGTATCGCCACAGTCCTGCGTGTCTTGTGGGATATGACCTAGGTCGAGAGTTGAGTTCCGGAGGTGTAGATAGATAATATATAGGAAGCTTGTAATGCCTCCGATGAGTTGTGTCATCTCTCCGTAGTTGTTTTCGGCTTGGGCTTCTACTGAAATAAGTCATGGTGTGTATGAAACCTAATGTTCATATGGTAGTTGCTTTACCATGTTGATTGGTGTTTATCCTACATGCCATGTTGACCAGTACATTTCTCAATTCATGTCTTAGAGTTGATGTTCTCTATGTCTAAGGTGTGGATTGTTTTCCCCGGGATGGTGGCAACTAGGAACAACCCCGTGCCTGCTCCTGAGCAGAGCGAAAGTAGCCAGCCAAGGCAAGAGGAGCTGCCACATGCACCATCCCTGGCAGAGGTGATGCTAGAGGCTGAAAGGAATAAGAAGGAGACCAATAGGCTGTTGGAAAGAATTGAGCAAAACACAGCTCGTGCTCCCCGCAATGATCACCACGATTGAGTATCACTTGGTGTCTTTATCAAGCTGTGTCCGCCCAAGTACCATCATTCGATCGACCCCCTCGATGCGGATGATTGGCTGACGTGTATGTTTCGCAAGATACGGGCTGCTAATGTGCCCGAGACCAATAGGGTGTCTTTTGCCACCTACTTTCTGGAGGGACCTGCCAACCTGTGGTGGGAAAGCTATGAGGCTATGCGTCCCCAGGGACCTGCACCAACCTGGGCAGAGTTCAGCGCCGCATTCCGTATCCATCACATCCCGGAAGGGCTGATGGATCGCAAAAGAGAGGAATTCTATGCCTTCACCCAGGGCAGATTGTCAGTGGATGCATACAGTCGCGAGTTTGGTAATCTTGCTCGCTATGCTCCAGAGGAAGTCTCAACTGATGCTAAGAAGCAGGCTAGGTTCCGCAAGGGACTTAATGCTGAGCTTCGCCGAGATCTTCGCTTGCACGAGTGCACCACCTTCCAGGCTCTCGTCAACAGGCCATCAATGCCAAGTCAGGACAAACTGACTACGAGGCTACGAGGAAGCATAACCGTGACTTCAACCCTGCATCGGGTTCAGGCCCTAACAAACACCGAGTGTGGGTACCCAATGCAGCTTTGCCGCCAAGATACACCGCGAGGCCATCCTTCCAAGCACCTCGTCCAGTTCAGTCCAACCCTCCACCCAGACTATTTGGAGGACCGCCTACAAATGTTGCACCTCGTCCTACAGTGGTATTCTACAAATGTGGAGAACCGGGACACTATTCTCGTGAGTGTCCCCAGAACAATGCTAAGCTCGTTGGACGTGGAAAACCAGGAAAAGCTTTCTATGTGAAGCCAGCCCCTGTTCATGGGCGAGTGAATTATGTGTCTGCTGAAGAAGCCCTTGAAGATCCTGATGTTATTCTAGGTACGCTTCTTCTTAATAGCCATCCAACATCTGTTCTATTTGATACTGTGGCATCTCATTCTTTCATCTCTGAAAGTTATGCACAGTTGCATAACATGTCCTTCTGTGACATGCCCACTCCTTTAGTAGTTCAGACTCCTGGTTCAAAATGGCAAACTTCTAGAGTGAGTCATGACAATGAAATTTTTGTGGATAGACTAGTATTCCTAGCATCCTTGATAGCTCTTAAGTCTTCGGACATCAATATCATTCTAGGTATGGATTGGATGAAAGCCCACTATGCCAAGATTGATACTCATTCTAGGAATGTTCAACTTACACATCCATCGGGTAAGATAGTTAATGTCTCTACTAGAACAACCAAGTGCCAACTCTATTTCCTAAATGCTAGCCCTCTTCCAAAGTTAGAAGATATTCTGGTAGTCCATGATTTTCCGGATGTCTTTCCAGAAGAACTGCCAGGTATTCCACCTGTCAGAGATGTTGAGTTTGTGATAGAACTTATTCCAGGGACAGACCCAATAGCCAGAAGACCCTATAAGATGGCACCCTTAGAACTAGTCGAGCTAAAAAACCCAACTCGATGAAGCTTTGAAGAAAGGTTTCATTCGTCCTAGCTCTTCTCCTTGGGCTTGCCCCATCCTCTTCGTCAAGAAGAAAGATGGATCGGATCGGATGGTTGTGGATTACCGACCAGTGAATCTGGTCACTATCAAGAACAAGTATCCGCTCCCCAGGATCAACGATTTGTATGATCAACTCGCTGGATCCTCTGTATTCTCCAAAATGGATTTGAGGTTGGGATACCATCAAATCAGAATTAGAAATGGGGACATTCCAAAAACGGCTTTTGTCACTCGTTATGGCCAATACGAGTACACCGTCATGTCCTTCGGTTTAACCAATGCCCCAGCCACCTTCTCTCGTCTGATGAATTCGATCTTCATGGAGTATTTGGATACATTCGTCGTGGTTTACCTCGAAGACATACTTATCTACTCAAAGAACAAACAAGAACATGCCGAGCATCTAAGGCTGGTATTGATGAAACTTCGAGAGCACTGCTTATGTGCCAAATTCTCCAAGTGTGAATTCTGGTTGCCGGAAGTGACCTATCTAGGCCACGTGATCTCTGGCAAAGGTATTGCTGTCAATCCCGAGAGAGTTCAGGCCGTCCTTGATTGGACTCAACCTGAATCGGTTAAGCAAGTGCGGAGTTTCCTTGGCTTAGCGAGCTATTGTCGCCGCTTTGTTGAGAACTTCTCCAAGGTTGCGAAACCTCTGATTGAACTCCTCAAGAAAGATAAAAAGTTCGAGTGGACCCCACAATGCGAGCATAGTTTTCAGGAGTTGAAAAGACGACTGATCTCTGCTCCTGTTCTGGTGCCACCAGATTTTTCTAAGGACTTTATTATCTACTGCGACGCTTCGCGACAAGGATTAGGTTGCATTCTCATGCAAGATCATCATGTGATTGCATACGCATCTCGACAGCTGCATCCACATGAGGATAAGTATCCAACACATGATCTTGAGCTTGCAGCTGTAGTCCATGCACTAAAAACATGGCGACATTACCTTCTGGGTAATCGTTGCGAGATATACACTGATCACCAAAGTCTCAAATATATTTTCACCCAGCCGGATTTGAATCTCAGGCAAAGACGGTGGGTAGAGTTGATTACAGATTACGACTTAGGGATAACTTACACCCCGGGGAAAGCCAATGTCACGGCTGATGCACTAAGTCGTAAGTCTTATTGTAACAATCTGATGTTACAACAAGGTCAACCGCTTCTCTATGAGGAATTCCGGAAGTTAAACCTTCACATTGTTCCTCGAGGATTCCTATCCAACCTCGTGACGAAACCTACTCTTAAGGATCAAATCATAGCTGGCCAAAGGCGTGATAAGGGAATTTCCCGAATCAAAGAGAACCTCGTTAGCGGTCTCGCTAAGGAATTCTCTATAGATGATCAAGGTGTAGTGCTCTTCTAGGGCCGTTTGGTGGTTCCTAAGAGCCAACATCTCAGGTAGATGATTCTTAAGGAGGCTCATGATTCTCCTCTCACAATTCATCCGGGTAGTACCAAAATGTATCAGGATCTATGCCAGAGGTTCTGGTGGACTAGGATGAAGAGAGAAATTGCTCAGTATGTTGCTAACTGCGACGTTTGTCATCGTGTGAAAGCAGAACATCAAAGGCTTGCTGGCACCCTTCAACCTTTAGCTATTCCTGAATGGAAATGGGATAAGGTCGGTATGGATTTCATCACCGGTTTTCCCAGGACCAAGAGAGGGAACAATGCTATATTCGTAGTCATTGATCGCCTCTCCAAAGTGGCTCATTTTCTTCCTGTTCGTGAAAGCATTACTGCTAGTCAGCTAGCGGAGTTATATGTTTCTCGAATAGTTTCTCTTCATGGTGTTCCTTTGGAGATTAACTTAGACCGCGGAAGTATCTTTACTTCTCAATTTTGGGAAAGTTTTCAAACCGCTATGGGGACTCATCTATCCTTTAGCACTGCCTTCCACCCTCAATCAAGTGGTCAAGTTGAGCGAGTCAATCAAATTCTCGAAGACATGCTCCGAGCTTGTGTTATATCTTTCGGTATGAATTGGGAGAACTGCCTTCTGTTTGCTGAATTTGCATATAACAACAGTTATCAATCAAGCTTGGGCAAAGCCCCTTTTGAAGTTCTCTATGGACGAAAATGTCGAACACCTCTTAACTGGTCAGAAACCGGAGAGAGGCAACTCTTTGGTCCGGAGATGATCCAGGATGCAGAGGAGCAAGTTCACATTATTCGTGAAAAGTTGAAAACAGCCCAATCCCGTCAAAAGAGTCAATATGACCGTCATCATAAGTCTGTGACCTATGAAGTTGACGAGAAGGCTTACCTTCGGGTTACACCTCTGAAGGGTACCCATCGATTCGGTATCAAAGGCAAGTTGGCTCCTCGTTACATTCGACCTTTTCGCATTCTTGCTAAACGAGGAGAGGTTGCCTACCAGTTGGAACTTCCACCGCATCTTTCCAAAGTTCATGATGTCTTCCACATCTCGCAACTTAGGCGTTGCTTTTCGGACCCTGTCCGAGAAGTGGACCATGAAGCGCTTGATCTCCAAGATAACCTTACATACCGAGAATATCCTGTTCGTATTCTCGATCAAGCTGAGCATACCACTCGACATCGGAACATCAAGTTCCTCAAGGTTCAGTGGTCGCATCATTCTGAAAAGGAGGCGACATGGGAAAGAGAAGATCGTCTTCGACTAGAGTACCCCGCGCCCTTCCCGACGACTTCAAAATCTCGGGACGAGATTCTTTTGAGTGGGGGTGAGTTGTCACAACCCTAGCAAGTTGTCCTAGGTTAGCATTGTGTTTGCATCATCATTCATCATCATTGCATTAACTTGAAATGGGGATAAGGAAAGAGAAATCTCAAGAACTTAATGAATTAAAGAAATTCAAGTTTAATGAAATTTCAACAAATCCAAAATGCCCATCAAAAATGTTCCCTATGTCTGATAATTAAGGACATGGATATACCAGGGACCATTCTAATTATTTGAAAATTTTAAATAATTTAAATTAATGATTTAAGCCTCTCAAAATGATAAATAAAGCGAATATCATTAATTATGTTATCAAATTATTTTGGAACATTTTCAGAAAAGTTTGAGATAATCAAACTATAGTCTATCAAAATACTTGGAGTATTTTTCAACTAGACTTTTATACCTGAAAGAAATATACAAATGTTAGAAAAGAAAACAAAAAACAGAATAAAAAGAAAAGGAAGAAGAGCACCTGGCCCAAGTGGGAGGCCCAACCCAGCCCGTCACGGGTGGGGAGGTCATCTCCCACCTCCCGCCAGTAGGCAGCGAGGTGTCGACCGCGCGCTCGCCAGCCTCCACCTCCTGCTTGCCACAGAGCTAGCTGCTCCCCTGCCTTCTCCTGCGCCTGGAAGACGCGAGGAGCCTCCCCCGAGCCCATTCCCTCTCCTTCCTTCTTCCCAGTCTCTCTCTCTCGTTTCCCCTGCCGACAGCCGCCACCGCCGGCCATCGATTCGCCGCCGTTGCTGCCGCCCCGAGCCCGCTAACCAGCTCCCCGGAGTCCTCGTGAGCTCCTCTTCCTCCTCCCCATGCTTCCCCTCTCTCTAGCGCTCCCTAGCTAGCTCTGGCCGCCGCCACGAGCTCGTTTCCGGCGAGCTCCGGTGACCCCACAGCCTCCTGTGGCCCTTGTTGGATGCGGGCGAGCACGAGCTACTCGCCAGTGGCCTCAGCTCGTCGAATGGGCGCGTGAGGGCAAAACCCGATGGTCGCCACCGTCTCTGTTGGTCACTGGCGATGAGCCGTTGGCTAAATCCGGCGGGTTTGACCCCAGTTGGCCCTGGCTTGACCCTATGGGTCAATGACAGGTGGGCCCCGGTCCTGTTTAGTTTTAGGTTAATCAGTAATTAGTTTAATCATTTTTGTTAGTTAATTGTGCCACTCACAGTGGGCCCTACTAGATTAATTAGTCAGGATAATTAATTAAAACAAAATTGTTTAGTAATGAGTCAATGACAGATGGGCCCCACCGGTCAGATTTGACCTGGAGCGGGTCTGTTGACCAGCTGACGTCAGGATGACGTCAGGCTGATGTCATAATCCCATTTTCTTATTTAAAAATAATTCCAAAAAATGTTTAAAACTTTGAAAAATCATATAAAATAATCTGTAAGTTAGATCAAAATAATTTATATATGAAAGTTTATCAGAAAAATCCAACGAATCCAATGGTGATGTTCCCCTGCATGTTGGAGAAACCTAAATAGGTGAACATGGACATTTATCATTAGGTTAATGTATGGAATTTGAAAGGAGAACAACTTTGAACCTATATTCAAATCTATTTTAAATTGACATGATCACTAGTTACATTAGCTCACCCATGCATATTACTATGCCATGATCATGCATCATATTGTTGCACTTGCTTGTATTGAATGCTCTTATCGGCGTTGCGGTAGGCACTAATCCGGAAGATACTACCCCGTATCCCGATGAAGGAGAGAACTCCTACGCAACTCAGCAAGGCAAGCAACCCCATTGATCATTCCTATAACATCTCTCTCGCTCCTGCTCTTGTTTATTGCATTAGGACAAACGGTCACATGTCAGTCATACACGATAGATGATCCTATTCCTATGCATGACCTGATCTTGTCACAGTAAATAGCTAAACCTTGCAACCTAGCATACCTGGTAGATGCTTGTGCCATGATGTGCTTAGCTTACTTTGCCTGCTATGCTTGTTATGCTTAGAGTTGAGTTAGGTCTGATTCATCTAGGTGATGAACTGAGTGAAACAGTGTTGTCCCATGTGATGAGCTCATACTAAATACAATTTGGTAAAGGTAGCGATGAGAGGCTATGTAGGAGTACATAGTGGGTTATCTCATTGGGGCCGTTCTTAGGAACTGGGTTCCCTGTTTGTGATCCAAGACTAGATACTACCACATGCTGGGCCCTGAAATATGACCCCGCTCGACTCATCAGTCGCTTAGTCCTTGGTCCAGGTATTGCAAGTAGTTTCTGGTGTTTATAGCATGCTGGAGGCCGTGCGTAGCACTGACCCTCGGGGTGGGTTACGACGCGGTAGGCAGTGGCACGGTGTACCAAGGGTCACCCGAATGGTGGGCTTGGGAACCCTGCGCACATCGTTTGGGACCGTAGAAGAAACTTCGGCCGGACCTCCGTGCGGGTTCAGTCTCAAATAGGCGATAGCCTGGACTAGAGGTCTTATGTGATTGACGGTCGTGGCCGACTCCCTCGCTGGGCATCCGCTTGAAGGTTGCCGAGGTGCATGGTTTATGGCAGACAGCAATAAGTGGCGAGAGCGTGTGTGAAGAAGTACACCCCTGCAGGGTATGAAACTATTCGAATAGCCGCGTCCTCGGATATGGACTACTTGGAGAACTTATGTTGTTCATAGATAATCAAATGGATACTTCTAAAAATATCAAGACAGGTGTGAGTACCGTGGATGGCACTCTTCCGGAAGGGGAAGGTGAATCCATGGTAGTGTATTGTGATGGAGATAGTGGACTCGTGTGCGATAACTAAAATTGTAACAAAGAGTTTAAAACTGGGTAGTGTAGGTTAGCCATGAGTCAAAGCTGGCATTGCTGCTTAAACTCCACCACTCCCCCTTGTTGATACATCAGCATAAATAGACTAGGTCTGTTTTAAAGACTTGCTGAGTACGTTTGTACTCATCCTTGCTTAATTAATGTTGTAGAAGAGAGCCAGGAACCATCAGGTGGGTTCTATCTAGACATTGACGATGCCGAATAGCTGGTGTCCCAGCTACGATCTTGCCCGTGTGGTGGGCTGTAGATAGTCAGGCTGTGTGCCTCTTTTCTATTTTTGCCGTCTGTACTCAGACAGCTTAAGTTTCCGCTGCTTTGTATGACTTTGTTTGTATGACTTGAGTGTCGGGTCATGTGACCCCTATCTGTAAGAACATATTATGTAAGGCTCGTCTGAGCCTCTTAAATAAAATTCATGTTGTTGTATGGTTATGTTGTGATGCCATAGTTGTATCTATGCATATCGGGCATGCCGTGCGTACGTGTGACGTGCAACGGTATGTATGGGATCCAACACCTAGTCGTGTGCCTTTAGTAGTACTCTTTACGGGAAACTGCCTCTGTGTGCTTCCACCAAGCCATGGTAGCTTGCTACTGCTCCGGACACATTGATTGACCGACATGTATCCTTCTTTACTGCTGTGTCTGTCCCTTCGGGGAAATGTCTCGCAGTGTAATGGAGTCCCTGTAGCCTGCTATGACTCGTCTATGTGCAGTGATGACATTCGTGTCTCGCGACGTAATGGAGTCCTTGTAGCTTGCTATGACTCGTCTACACATGCTTGAGGCCGACACCCGCATTGCTGGGTTATGTATGCCTGTTTCCATATGGATGTGCCACTTTGGTTCTATGACTAGTTATGTCGGTCCGGGTTCTTTGTCTTTGTGATTCCCGGCGACATGTTCACATACGTGAGCAAAAAGACGCAAACGGTCCCGGCCAAGGTAAGGCTGCAGCCGTGGAGTACCGTGCGTGAGGCCGCAAAGTGACGTGACTCGTTACAGTATGGAATCATATGACTTAGGATCGGGGTCCCGACATGTCGGCCGCGAGGCGGACGGGGCGGCCGTAGGGCATGCCAGAGCAAGCCCCACGAGCCCGCTATTTCGCCTGGACGTGCGGCGACGGCGGGGAATGGTGAGGGGTCTCACGGCAGATGCCATGGGTAGGCTTATCGTAGGTGGTTGGGGCCGAAGGACACCGACGGGCTCCAGATGCAAGATTGGGCACAAGCGGTGGCGACACACAATGTACCTAGGTTCAGGGCCCTCTGGGGAGGTAATACTTCTAGTCCTGCTTGGTCTAGTTGGATGAATGGTTGTGTTTATAGGGGTGCTCCTAGAGGTGTGTCTAGAGGAGGAAGAAGGAGCAGCCGACTCGTTCTCCTCCATTGCTAGAGATGGTATGAGAGGAAAGCTCTGTGTGGGTGCGTGCGAATGGTCGCCCGTCCCCGTTGCATGGGGGGCTCGGGGGGTTTTATAGACCAACCCCTAGCTCTACATTATGTTCTAAAGTACACGGGTGGGGGACCCGGCTGGCAGTCTCACCGGCTGGCCAGGGGGTCCCGACCTTCGTGGCATCTTGTCGTCTATAGGGTCCACCGGCTGTTTGGTCCCGTCTCCTGCTGGGGCCCGCTAGCCGGCTCGGCGATTGGCCCTCGCCCACCTGCCGCGGCACAGGTCACCCGGGAGGCGTCGTCTAGCACCAGTCGGCCGAAGTATCCGGTACGGCCGGCTGCACCGTAGCCACGCCGGGGTAGGTAATCGAGTGGGCGAGGGCGTGCCTACACTGTTTCCTCGTCGGGCGCGTTCGCCAAGGTCAACGGCCTGTACGGTCGGACTGTAGCCATGCGCCCCAGTGCATCAGCGACCACTGTGGCCATAGGGCCGCACGTCGTGCCGGTCACGTCTTGTCGTCGTACCCGCGCCCAGGGGGATGGGATGTCGCATGTTCGCCCTTCGGTCAACGAAGGAGGCGGCCTAGAGGGCAGCCGGCTACGCCCAGCCGGCCGGGGGTCAAGCCGGTTGCATGACTAGCCGTCCGGGTCGCCAGCCGGCGGTAGCTCGAGCCGGCCATGGCCAGTCGGACGCATAGTTTTCCTTCGAAGCAGAAGGGGGGAGAACCCGTTGATTTGTCCTACCTAGGGGTAATAACCCCATCACGGAGGCAGTGCTACAGGATTTGAATATGTACCTCCCCTCTTTACCAGTCCTAGTCACGCCAATACCACAAGAGCCATTGCTGCTATATCTAGCAGCAACAAATCAAGTGGTGAGTGTTGCACTACTGGTTGAAAGAGGAGTTGATTAAGGAATAGCGACAGCGGCAGGACCGCCAAGCGACAAGCCAAGACATTCCCCAGCAGGGTCTCGTGTCAGCAAGGAAGGATCTGCGCAGTTGAATGAGACAATCCAGAAGAAGAAGGTGGTGTAGCGCCTAGTCTATTTTTTCAGCTCCTTGTTGCAGGGGGCTAGGTCAAGATATTCTGGCGTGCAAAAGTTGCTCTTCGGCTTTCTTATGGCATCGAGGAAGCTATGCCATTACTTCCAAGCACATGAGATCACCATTGTCACTCGCTTCCCGCTGCAGCGGATCTTGCGGAACCCAGAAGCTATTGGCAGGATTGTAGAGTGGGCTTTGGAACTGTCAAGCTTTGGTCTCAAGTTTGAAAGCACTTTGACCATTCAGAGCAGAGCCTTGGCAGAGTTCATTGCAGAATGGACTCCAACGCCTGATGAGGAAGTTCCAAAGTCAACTCTCCCTGGCAAGGGAACCGATCAAGAGTGGATCATGTATTTTGATGGGGCTTTCTCGCTGCAAGGCACCGGTGTCGGAGAGCTGCTTGTCGCACCCACCAGAGAGCACCTCAAGTACGTGATTCAGATGCACTTTCCCCGGGAGAGATCAACGAACAACACTGTCGAGTACGAAGGGCTGCTTGCGGTCTCAAGATCGCGACAGACCTTCGTGATACGTCTCCAACATATCTATAATTTTTTATTGTTCCATGCTATTATATTATCTGTTTTGGATGTTTTATATACATTAATATGCTATTTTTTATTATTTTTGGGACTAACCTATTAATCTAGAGCCTAGTGTCAGCTTCTGTTTTTTCCTTGTTTTTGACTATTGTAGATAAGGAATATTAAACAGAGTCCAAACGGAATAAAATCTTCGGAATAATTTATCTTGGACCAGAAGCAACCCAGAAGACTTGGAGATGAAGTCAGGAGAATAGTTGTGTGGCCACAAGCCACAGGGGGGCGCCCCCTGGCTTGTGGGCCCACGACAGCTCCCCTAACCCTATTTCTCGGCCTATAAATTCACAAATATTCCCCATATACCATAGAGAGCCACGAAAACACTTTTCCGCCGCCAAGAGCCTCGGTTCTCGTGAGATCCAATCTTGGAGCCTTTTTCAGTAATCTGCCGGAGGGGGATTCGATCATGGAGGGCATCTACATCAACTCCATTGCCCTCCGATGATGCATGAGTAGTTCACCACAGACCTTCGGGTCCATAGCTAGTAGCTAGATGGCTTGTTCTCTCTCTTTGATCTTCAATACCATGTTCTTCATGATCTTCATGGAGATCTATCCGATGTAATACTCTTTTGCGGTTTGTTTGTCGAGATCCGATGAATTGTGGGTGTTCAGATTATCTATGAATATTATTTGACTCTTTTGTGAATTCTTATATGCATGAATTCATATCTTTGCAAGTCTCTTCGAGTTATTGGTTTGGTTTGGCCAACTAAACTGGTAATTCTTGGAATAGGAGAAGTGCTTAGTTTTAGGTTCAATCTTGTGGTATTCTCACCTAGTGACAAAGTAGGGGTAGCGAGGCATGTATTGTATTGTTGCCATCAAGGATAAAAAGATGGGGTTTTCATCATATTGCTTGAGTTTATCCCTCTACATCATGTCATCTTACCTAATGCGTTACTCTGTTCTTCATGAACTTAATACTCTAGATGAAGGCAGGAGTCGGTCGATGTGTGGAGTAATAGTAGTAGATGCAGAATTGTTTCGGTCCATTTGACACGGACGTGATGCCTATATGCATAATCATTGCCTTGGACATCTTCATAATTATTCGCTTTTCTATCAATTGCTTGACAGTAATTTGTCCACCCACCGTAATACTTGCCATCATGAGAGAAGCCTCTAGTGAAACCTATGCCCCCCGGGTCTATTTTCCATCTTATACTTTTACATCTAAAACCAAAAATACCAAAAATACCTTGATGTATTATTTTAACCTTTTGTTTTACTTTCCGTTCAAGCAATCTATTCTATCTATCTCTATCAGATATCATCCTTGCAAGTAACCGTGAAGGGATTGACAACCCATTTATAGCGTTGGGTGCAAGTGTTTGATTCTTTGTGTTGGTACATCTATTGGGTACTTGCTTGTATCTCCTACTATATTGATACATTGGTTCTCAACAACTGAGGGAAATACTTATCTACTTTGCTACATCACCAGTTCCTCTTCACGGAAACCAACACAGGCTCGAGAAGTAGCAAGAAGGATCTCTGGCGCCGTTGCCGGGGAGATACATATCAAGTCACGATAAGAACTCTCCCGTCAACTTGCCAATTTTTGGCACTGTCTCCGGGGAGATCTACATGAAGCCTACCAAGTACCCATCACAAACTCATCTCTTGCATTTACATTATTTTCTATTTGCCTCTTGTTTTCCTCTGCCCCACTTCTAAAATGATTTTCCAAAAAGATTTGCCTTTTTATTCGCCCTTTTTCTGTTCGTCTTTTCGTTTGCCTTTTTGCTTTCTTGTGTGTTAGATCGCTCAAACTCATGGATAGCCTTGATACTACCGCTATTACTCTCGAGAATGAAGTTCTTAATTATAAGCAAAGGGGGAGAAAACTTAAAGGATGTTTGGTATAGAATTTGCAATGCTCAAAATAGATCTACTCGTAAGCAATCTACTACCATTCTCCTTTGCAATGTTTATGTGGGTGTTTCTCCTTGGAATAGATATGTTTTGGATACCATTACGGGAGGGAATTTCTTGGGAAGCAATACCTTTGATTCTTACAATGCTATGATAAATTTGGTAGGTTCACCCCCTCTCATGATTAATGAAACAATCTTAAGTTTGGAACATGTTATGCGAAGGCTAGATATCATTGAAAATAAAGTTGCTACTATAGAGCTCATTGAAAACTTGGATAAAAAGATCCATAATCATATCACTCAATATGTATCTAAGGTAGGAGTTACTCTAAAAAACCTAAGGGAAAAGGAACCCATAGTTAATGAAAAATTGGACCAAGATTCCTCTAGAATAGGAAAGCTAGACGACATTATTACCAACTTGGGTTCCACTTTTCCCGCTGTTCAAACCAGTCCAAAATTTCCTCTTTCTAAGGCTGCCAAGTTTGTTTACGTTCCCAAGAATAAGGGTGACTCCTCTAGTAAAGGGGACGAAGATCTTAAGATGATAAGTGTTCACCCTAACTTTATCAATATTGTTCCGGAACCGATTGCTACAAGAGAATTTCTTGACTTTTTTCCTAGGAGTATGATTATTGATAAAACCAAAGAATCTCCTAGTGTCCTCAAGCGTGCAATTGAGGGGTTGCATACCAAAGATGACAATACCTTAATCTATTGCGTTTTGCCTAGCTAGGGGCGTTAAACAATAGTGCTTGTTGGGAGGCAACCCAATTTTACTTTTACTTTCTGTTTTTGTTTATGTTTTGGTGTGTATTGCACATTATTACTTCTGTGATAATTCTATTTTCTTGTTTAAATTAGTGTTTGATCCAAGTAAGACCTTTCATATGGTCTACGGTGTTTGCAATTTGATTTTGTTGAAAAACAAAAAGTTTTGCGCTCAGTCCAGAATTTTTATAAATTCACTGGAATGTGCTTTTGATATGAAATATTTACATAAGATTGATATACAAATTTCCCTGATTTTCCTAATTTTTCAGAATTTTAGAGTTACCTAAGTATTCGAAGTCTAGAGATTGCTACACACTGTTCTATTTTTGACAGATTCTATTTACTTTGTGTTGTTTGCTTATTTTAATGTATCTATGGGTTGTATCGAGGGGTATGAACCATGCATAAGTTAGAATACAGTAGGTATTACAAAAATATAAAAAAATAATGAGTTCACAACAGTACCTAAAGTGGTGATTTATTTTTCTTATACTAACGGATCTCATGAGTTTTCTGTTGAGTTTGGTGTTGTGAAGTTTTCAAGTTTTGGGTGAAGATTTGATGGACTATGGAATAAGGAGTGGCAAGATCCTAAGATTGGGGATGTCCAAGCCACTCCAATCCATATTCAATGATACCAAAAATCCTAAGCTTGGGGATGCCCCGGAAGGCATCCCCTCTTTCATCTTCAATCCATCGGTAAATTTACTTGAGGCTATAATTTTATTCACCACATTATATGTGTTTTGCTTGGAGTGTCTTGTATGATATGAGTCTTTGATTTTTAGTTTGCCACAATCATACTTGTTGCACACATCTTTTGAGAGAGACACGCTGAATCGCGAATTTATTAGAACACTCTATGTGCTTCACTTATATCTTTTGAGCTAGGCAATGTTGCTCTAGTGCTTCACTTATATATTTTTAGAGCATGATGGTGTTATATTTTATAGAAATTATTGAACTCTCATACCTCACTTATATTATTTTGAGAGTTTCTTAAAACAGCATGGTAATTTGTTTATGTTACGAATTTAGTCCTACTATAATGGGCATCGAAGAGGGATATAATAAAAACTTTCATATTAAGTGCATTGAATACTATGAGAAGTTTGGTTCCTTGCATATAGTTTTGAGATAATAGAGATGGTAATACGATAGTCATGCTAGTGATTAGTTTTGAATTGGAATAGATACTTATGTTAAAGTTTGTGATTCCCGTAGCATGCACGTATGGTGAACCGTTATGTAACGAAGTTGGAGCATGATTTGTTTAATGATTGTCAACCTTTGTGTGAGGGTTGGGAGCGTGCGATGGTTAACTCCTACCAACCTCTCCCCTAGGAGCATGCGTCTAATGCTTTGTTTGATAACTAATAGACTTTTTCAATAAGTATGTGAGTTCTTTATGACTAATGTTGAGTCCATGGATTATATGCACTTTCGCCCTTCCACCTTTGCTAGCCTCTCTAGTACCGCACAACTTTTGCCGGTACATCAAACCCTCCTTCCTCAAAAAATCCACCATATACTTTCCTCAAAACAGCCACCATATCTACCTATTATGGCATTTCCACAGCCATTCCGAGATATATTGCCATGCAACTACCACCATTCAGTTTTTCATGACATGCTTCATCACTTCATCTTGCATATAGATTCATATTTTGTTTTAGGTATCGAGTTGTAAGTAGATAAAAGTGTGATTATTTTCATTAATAGAGCATTGTCCCATGTGAGAAAAGGATGATGGAAGCCATGACTCCCTCACAAGTTGGGATGAGTATCCGGACTTTACAAAAAAATAAAAGAGGCCAGCGAAGCCCAAATAAAAAAAAGAGGCCAAAGATGTCCACCAAAATAAAAAAATAAAAAATGAGAGAAAGAGAGAAGGGACAATTGCTACTATCTTTTTCCACACTTGTGCTTCAAAGTAGCACCATGATCTTCATGATAGAGAGTCTCCTATTTTGTCACTTTCATATAACTAGTGGATATTCATCTTGCATGACCACTTAGTTTTCTTTTTGAGCTTTCATACACTTATAGCTCTAAGTGCATTTGTTGCATGGCAATCCCTACTTACTCACATTGATATCTATCGATGGGAATCTCCATAGCCCGTTGATACGCCTAGTTGATGGGAGACTATCTTCTCCCTTTTTTCTTGCAAACTCCTCCATATTCTATTCCACCTATAGTGCTATATCCATGGCTCACACTCTTGTATTGCGTGAGAGTTGAAAAGGTTTGAGAACACCAAAAGTGTGAAACAATTGCTTGGCTTGTTCATCGGGGTTGTGCATGATTTAGATACTTTGTGTGGGGAAGACAGAGCATAGCCAGACCATATGATTTTGTAGGGATAACTTTTTAAGGACATGTTATTTCTAAAGGACATGATTGCCTTGTTGGTGTGCTCGAAGTATTACTATTTTTATGTCAATATTAGACTATTGTTTTGAATCTTACGGATCTGAATATTCATGCCACAATAAAGAATATTACATGGATAAATATCTTAGGTAGCATTCAACATCAAAAAATCTGTTTTTACCATTTACCTACTCGAGGACAAGCAGGAATTAAGCTTCGGGATGCTTGATACGTCTCCAACGTATCTATAATTTTTGATTGTTCCATGCTATTATATTATCTGTTTTGGATGTTTTATATGCATTAATATGCTATTTTATATTATTTTTGGGACTAACCTATTAATCTAGAGCCTAGTGCCAGTTTCTAGTTTTTCCTTGTTTTTGAGTATTGCGATAAGGAATATTAAATGGAGTCCAACTGGAATAAAATCTTCACAATATTTTTTCTTGGACCAGAAGCAACCCAGAAGACTTGAAGATGAAGTCAGGAGAGCAGTCGTGTGGCCACAAGCCACAGGGGCGCGTCCTAGGGCGGTGGGGGGCTGGCTTGTGGGACCACGGCAGCTCCCCTAACCCTATTTCTTGGAATACCAGAGAGAGTCACAAAAACACTTTTCCACCGCCAGGAGCCTCAGTTCCCGTGAGATGCAATCTTGGAGCCTTTTCCGGTAATCTATCGGAGGGGGATTCGATCGGAGGGCATCTACATCAACTCCATTGCCCCTTCGATGATGCGTGAGTAGTTCACCACAGACCTTCGGGTCCATTGCTAGTAGCTATATGGCTTCTTCCCTTTCTTTGCTCTTCAATACCATGTTCTTCATGATTTTCATGGAGATCTATCCGATGTAATACTCTTTTGCGGTGTGTTTGTCGAGATCCGATGAATTGTGGGTTCATGTTCCGATTATCTATTAAAATTATTTGAGTCTTTTATGAAGTCTTATATGCATGATTTCATATGTTTGCAAGTCTCTTCGAGTTATTGGTTTGGTTTGGCCAACTAGATTGGTAATTCATGCAATAGGAGAACTGCTTAGTTTTGGGTTCAATCTTGCGGCATCCTCACCGAGTGACAAAGTAGGCGTAGCGAGGCATTTATTGTATTATTGCCATCGAGGATAAAAAGATGGGATTTTCATCATATTTCTTGAGTTTATCCCTCTACATCATGTCATATTACCTAATGTGTTACTCTAATCTTCATGAACTTAATACTCTAGATGCAGGCAGGAGTCGGTCAATGTGTGGAGTAATAGTAGTAGATGCAGAATCGTTTCGGTATACTTGACATGGACTTGATGCCTATATGCATAGTCATTGCCTTGGATATCTTCATAATTAGTCGCTTTTCTATCAATTGCTCGACAGTTATTTGTCCACCCACCGTAATACTTGCCATGATGAGAGAATCCTCTAGTGAAACCTATGGCCCCCAGGTCTATTTTCCATCTTATACTTTCAGATATAAATCAAAAAATACCTTGCTGCATTATTTTTACCTTTTGTTTTACTTTCCGTTCAAGGACTCTATTCTATCTATCTCTATCAGATCTCGTCCTTGCAAGTAACCGTGAAGGGATTGACAACCCCTTTATAGCATTGGGTGCAAGTTTTGATTCTTTTTGTAGGTACATATATTGGGGACTTGCTTGTATCATCTACTGGATTGATACCTTGGTTCTCAACAACTGAGGGAAATACTTATCTACTTTGCTGCATCACTCGTTCCTCTTCATGGAAACCAATGCATGCTCTAGAAGTAGCACTTGGGATCAAGAAACTTATTGTTACGATTGATTCTCAGCTTGTCGTCAGGCAAGTGAACAAAGATTAGCAGAGTCCATTGATGGAAGCTTATGTAGATGAAGTGAGGAAGTTGGAAGAACATTTTGACGGCCTGCAAATGGAGCACGTTCCACATGTAGAGAACAGCGTTGCTGATGGCCTGTCAAAGTCTGCTGCCCTTAAGTTGCTTGTGGACCCAGGAACTTTCGTGCTCCGACTGACTCAACCCTCCGTGACACCATCAACTCGACAAGAGAAAAGAAGGAAGTTGAGTTCTGGCAAGTATTTCTTGTCAGAGCTCCAAGAAGCCGCCGGAGAGGAGGTTGTCGGGGACAACGTCAAGCTTGCCGGTGAGCGCAGTGCTCTGGCAGAGCCTCCGGCTCTTGCCATGGAAGCGCACGCTCCCGCCAGGCTTGCCAGGAGGCAGCAAGCTCCGGTAGGGCCTCAGGACCTTGCCATTGAGACAAATGCTTCCCCAGCAGAGGATATGCCTTTAGTCCTTGTTGTCGAGGCCCAGGATCCAGCATGGGCACAACACATCGTCTGTTTCCTTCAAACAGGAGAACTCCCTGAGGAACAAGAGGAAGCAGAGAAAGTAGCCCGCCGGTCTAATATGTACCAGTTTGTAGACAACTTCCTGTACAGAAAGAGATCGAATGGTGTGAAACTCAAGTGCATTTCTCGGGAGGATGGACTAGAGTTGTTGGCAGAGATACACGGGAGCATATGTGGCTCCAACATAGGATCAAGAGCACTTGCTGGAAAGGAATTACGACAAGGTTTCTTTTGGCCCACTGCCTTCCAGGATGTAACTGCATTAGTAACCAAGTGTGAAGCATGTAAGTTTCATTCGAAGAAATTACATTTACCAGCTCAAGATCTTCAAACAATCCCTCTCTCCTGGCTGTTTTCAGTCTGGGGGCTCGACATCTTGGGCCCCTTCCCCCGCACTGTCGGGGGCTTTGAGTACTTGTACATTGCAATTGACAAGTTCACAAAGTGTGGAAGTGAAAGCAGTGAGAAAGGTGACAGCACAGTCAGCCGTCAAGTTCTTCAAAGGACTAGTCTACCGCTTTGATGTTCCCAACAGGATCATCACTGACAATGGCACACAGTTCACAAGCCGTACCTTCATGTAGTATGTGCAAGACCTTGGCAGCAGAATCCGTTTTGTTTCCGTTTCCCACCCAAGGAGCAACGTCCAAGCGGAAAGGGCCAATGCTGAAGTGCTGCGAGGCCTCAAGACAAGAACTCTCGACAAGCTGCATAAGTGCGGAAGGCACTAGATTGATGAGTTGCCGGTGGTTCTTTGGTCAATCAGAACGACACCAAATCGAGCTACCGGCCAGACACCCTTCTCCCTCGTATATGGGCGGAGGCAGTTCTCCCCACGGAACTCATATACGAGTCACGTCGAGTGCTCGCTTATGATGAGCTCGAGCAAGAGTAGTTACAGCAAGATGACGCGACGCTCCATGAGGAAGACCGACTTTAGGCTGCTGTGAGAGCTGCATGCTACTAGCAAGATTTGCGCCACTACTATAGCCGCAAAGTTAATGCCAGAAGTCTTGAGGAAGGCGACCTTGTTCATCGGCGTATTCAGTCTGCCAAGAACTCCAACAAGTTGACGCCAAAGTGGGAAGGCCCTTATCGGGTAGTACGAGTCACCAGGCATGGCGCAGTCCGCCTAGAGACCAAAGATGGCATCCCAGTGAGAAACTCCTGGAATATCAAACATCTTCGCAAGTTCCACCCATGAGGCACGGTTGCCGGGCCTCCCGGCAACCACCTTTTGTACAAGTCTTGCCGCTGAAGCATGTACTCCTTGGTACAAAGCCAGGTGCAGACCCTGTGCATAGTTAAATAAAGATAAGTGTTCTGCAAATCTTGATTGATTCTCATGTTTACTTATGTGCATGTTTGTCTGAGATATTGCACTGCACTTACTCCCGGCAAGAGCTAACGAACCGCCATGGTTCCATATCCATATTTTGTCTTCTTTATTTTTCTCAAAGGATAGAAGATTACCTCGCGTGTAGCTTGGTTGGGGGAATGGTGGTACGGATACTTATGAGTGACGTCCCAAAAAAAATCTTGCCATAGGAGTATGGTGAAAAAAAGTTGCAAAACCCCAAGTGAATTCTTGTTGTGAAGTAGTTTTCCTTGGGTGATTTCGATTCTTGTATGGAAAACCTGCACACGAAGGAACCTTTCTGCGATTGGTTGCGCCCCTATTCTGTTTTGAATCTGCTCAACAGTCTAGGTGGCTGCACTGAAAACACAGGGTATCTTGCTGGCGGCAGCCCCGCCAGCAGGCTACTAAAGTCCCGCACCTAGCACTCGCGGCAGAGGTGTGCGTGTTGGCAAGTTTTCAATCAAGCATATGGTGAATTCATATAGAGGGAAATCAAACAAGGAGGATAACATAACGATTCTTCAAGGCATAGCAAGTGATATTACATCGGTCTTGCCGAGATTCTAACATTAAATAAACTGTTCTTAGCATGGATGGCGGCAAGGAGTAAGGCAGCTAATCTCGGCGATCGCCTTTGACCGCTTGACTTGGCTCACCCTGTCGACGATGGGCGCGACAAATGACTCAAGCGCCTTGACATCTGTGCCCTTCGGCAAGCGGTCAAGGATGTTAGAGAAGTTGATGCCAGGGTTCTTGTGTGCCACCTTGACGAGCACCTTGCGGAGAATGGCCTGGCAGAGCTTGCGAGATTCGCTGGCCAGGTAGGATGCTCGGTTGGAGTGAAGCTGCTCCAAGGCTCCGAGCATGGAGTCGAAGAACATGGTCACCTTGGTGCTCATGGACACTATGTCATTGGAAGAATACGTGGGGCCTTCCAGGCCCATGGCAGACAGTTGTTCGGCAAGCTTCTCCACAACGTCGATGAGCTTCTCAAACCAGACTTGTACTCCATGTACATAGTCGTTGTGGACGGTAGCAGCACTCCTGATCAGCTCCTTCTCATCTTGGAGATCCTTGACCGAAGCCTTCTCACGGGTCTTGGCGGTCTCGAGAGTCTCTGTCAGCGTAGCCAGCTTCAGGTTCAGGTCATTGATGGACTCGCTGGCTGAAGAGAGCTGTTTGATCTTGTCGGATATGGTGACCTACATCTCCATCAGTTTGGTGAGGGCTCTGTCTCTTTCAGACTTGAGTAACGAGACCTTGTTGCCTAGATCCTCAAGGTCGGCCTCTAGCTTCTTCACCCTCTCCTCCAGCAAGTTCTTGGCGGCCTCTGCAGCTTTGGCAGCATCGACGGCCTCGTTCAGCTTGCCGAGGTGATATGTGGTTAGAGCCTCGAGTGGCTCCTTGTGCTTCCGCTCCAGCTCCCGAGTCCGCCACACGACAAGCTCCTCGAGCACCACTTTCTTGCCGCGAAGTTTGTCGGCAAGAAACTTCTCGCGGGCGACAAGGTCTTCCTCGTAGGCGTCGAGACCGATGCGACGCTCCATCAGGCGAGCGTCCTCTGCACTAGCCCATTGCTTGGCCTCCTCCTGCGCTTGTTCGACGTCGGACTGCTGCATGTAGAGTTGGCTCCAGCCTTGGCTCAATTGCGTCTGACCAGTCTGCACGTCCTAGGAATCTTGGCCGAACCAGGCCTGAGTTTCCTCAACGCGCTCCTGGAAATTGACCTCTGCCGCTTCCGCAACTGCTGCCCTGGAGTCCAGTTTCTCCTTTCGGGCGTGATGAAGCGCTTGGAGCTTCCGAAAGCTGTCACCCATGGTGGGAGGAATTGCTCTTCTTGGGATTTGCTAATGCTGGCACTTGGTTTATCAACAATCTTGAGCCAAGCAGCAGCAATGATCCCCTCTTCAAAAGCTTCCCCTTTAGTTGGCGCTCTAGTGCTTGCCATGTCGGGACTACTGACGAACAAATTGTCGCCGACCGTAAGGTACTTGCTCGACGAAGGGGCTTCTGATGTGGGCGGCTGGTCCTCGATGGCCGCCTTCCCAGCGGCAGAGGGCTCCGTGGCCGGCATAGCGCCTGGTGCTCCTGCGGCAGGAATGCCGTCAGTACGGTCACTGGCCCCCTCACCAGCCTTCTCGGCCTCTTCCCGTGCAACCTTGGCGGCCTCAACGCTAGCGGCCTTGGCGGCCGCATTCTTGGCAGCCTCAACGCTAGCAGCCTCGGCGGCCGCATTCTTGGCGGCTTTAGTGGCCTCCGCGGCGACACTCTTGATGGCCTCCTTGGCAGCGACCATGTCGGCCTTAGCAGCAGCATCCCTGGCGGTCTCCTCGATGATAGTGTCGACATCCATGCCCTCCATCAAGGGAATGTCTGAAGGCCAAGAAAACAAACCAAACGAAGCTGAGGTGGAAGTTCAAGAAGACAAACAAAGACGAACATAATAAAGAGTACCTGTACCAACGACGGTTGCTGACGAAGACCTGTTGGTGCCTGTGCTTGCTGGCTCTCCATCATCATGATAAAGCGTGCTGGAGGAAGTCCTCGTCGGGGACCCATCTCTAGGCGACGTAGATGCTGGAGGCGGCGTATCACAGACGGCCGCTAATGGTTCTCCTTGTCACCGCCCTCCTCCTGTACGTCCAGTGATGTCAACAGTAAAGATGCACACCCTAGCACTTGCCAGCAGGAAGTGAGTAATGGGCTCACATTGGGGGCTCCGCCAGGGGCTGAGTCAAGGGATGCGCCGCGGTCTAGCCTCCGGGTTGATGATGGTCGTCCTGGGCACGCCTGAGGCGCTTGCCGATGACTGCTCAACCATCGAGGTCCTCGCCCTCTTTGCTACCCGTTGAGACAGTGTTTCCGCATCCCTGTGGAGGCAAGTCAAAGCAAAGCAAATGAGTTTAGTCAAACCAAAAATTAGAAAAGCAAAAGATACGGCAAGATCCTTACTTCTCATCTTCTTCTCCCAATCTAAGGGTAGAGAGGTCGAAGGCGACCTCTGCCATGGTGCCCGTGGGAGGAGGTGGAGGGGTGCTCCTGGATCGCTTGGCTGCGGTGGGCGCGGGTTGCTGATGAGCGTCTTGCTGCTGCACGGCCTTGCCGGTCGCCCCCTTGCTAGGGAATGCGCTGCTCGAAGGAGATTGACGGACCGGAAGCCCAGAAGCTCTAAAGGATGCGCCTCTTCCTTGGCACAAGGGACGGGGCCTCCTCGAGCAGCTCCTCCTCACCTGTGTCTTTGGCAAGGCAGCCCCGGGTGGATGTGCCGCGTTGCTCCTCAGTGGTCCCGCCCTACCTGGCAAGATTTTTGTCCGGCAGTGTTTCCCCTCCGCCGGCTTCATCTTCCAGGAAGCCAGTGCTGCCAGCCTCCGTGGCAAGATCTGCTTCCTCTGCCCTGCTGGCGATGTATGCCATTTCTTCCTCAGTGGTGTCGCGGACGAGGCCCTCTTCCTTGCGAATGGCCATCTCCACCAAGTTATCAAAGAGTTCTTGCACCTACTCTACAGACGGCTCAATCCAAGATGCGTCAAGGCTGTGGGCGTCGAACGCCAACATCATGGCGATGATTCTACCTAAAGCAGAGTTGTTGCACAAGGGGACTATGCCTGCCGGCAGCTCGTGTACCACGGCACTCCTGAACAGCTTCTGGCAGAGAGCTCTGTGATGCATAACGGTCAGGTTGTGGTTCAGCCCAAGGCGTAGCCTCATGATGTCCGACGCGTTCCGGAATTCCCAAGCTAGCCTCCCCTTATTCTGTAGGGGAGCAATGTGCCGATGAAGGAAACCGGCGCCTATCATCTCTACGGCGAGGCCGGCGTTTCTGAGGCGGTGAATCCTGGTGGTCACGACTGTGAGCTTCCCATCCTCAGGGTCAAGGGCACTCCAGTCGTCGCCGTGCACCATCTTTGTCTACTGTGGCAAGCAGAAAGGCTGGATTTTCTCCTCCCGAATCCAACACCATTTGCCCCGCCACTCATCCGACCTCTCGTAGTAGGCTCCGTCTGGGTAGACCTCCATGGTTCCTTGCCGTGGGATCCAAGTGATGGCTCCAGAAAGGGCCTTCCTTGTTGGATGCGGGGAGTAAAGTAGTGCCAGAAAAGAGCAGTGCTAGGGACTACTCCGGCAAAGTTTCCGCAAAGATGAGCGAAAACTGACATGCATGTCACGTCATTCGGCGTAAAATCCAAGAGTTGGAAGTCGTAAGTGAACATGAGGTCGTTGAAGAAATCCGAGAAAGGGGGGGCAAAGCCCATAGTAAAAATAATCGACAAAGAAAGGATATTTGCCTGGGCCGCTCCCGGAAGGGCCTGGACTTATGCAGGTGGCGGGATGCGCCATCATCCCCGTCGCCCACATCCACCGGTATCTCTCCTTCAGAGCATCCATGTCAAGCCCCGGCCGAAAGACGACGTGCTCCTTCCGCATCCTCACAAGCTTGTTCTCCGGGACGGTTTCTGCATCCTTGTCATTGCTAGCCTTGGGCGGCATGGTGGCTATGGGGGTGAGGGCTGAAGACGGAGAGGGCATGGAGGAGCGGATGAATGGGAGGAGCTCTGTTTCGGGCTTGGGAAGGAAGGCAACGATGGTTCTCAGATTGGGAAAGACAAGAGGTAAATGAGCAGCACCTCTGCAATTTCCTCTTTATGGGGAAGGCGCGGGGCAGCCTCTTTACTAAAATAATATAGAAACGTTTCGCGGGTGCGCTGTTGTAACGGCTACGTCACGCACGTATCCCACGTCCCACATTCAATGGGCATCGTCAGGAAGCGCAGCAAGCGCAATGATCATGACTACAAGGCCATGTCACGCATGCATGTGCACTGTTTGGGCCTAGCCGAACAACGACTCGCATCGTGTGTGGTGCAGGCCCGGGGGCTCCTGTCGGTGCACTAGAGTTTTGGGCTCTCTAGTGTCCCTTATTCGTGCACAGGAAGTCGTGGCCACCCTGGCGACGAGGCCCAGCAGGTAGTTGCCAGGTACAAACACAGAATGATAAAGACCCCCAGCAAGACCTACCCGTGATGTCGATCGGACCCTCACGCAAGGCAAATCCCCGGCAAGCCCCGGGAAGGCCCCGCCAGTGCACAGACCAGGTGTCGCCTCGCCTGGGCCCGTGTCGTGGCATCGTCGATGGAGGGGCTAAGCGGTGCCGATGGGACAGGCCCCTGTCCCATCCCGTGGACAGACAGAGATGCCTGGCGGTGCATTAAATGTGCCTATCCTACTCCGTCAGTGTTAGGTATGATAGCACTATAGCTCTGTACACCCCGTGTATGCGCTGTACGCCACTGTTGGGATCCCCTTTAGAGTATAAAAGGAGGCCCAGGGTGATACAATAGAGGAATTTTGGACCTTTAGACTTTTGGACTTTTAGTCTTTGGGCCTTCTAGCTAATACACGTGTGGCAGATGCTCATAGCGCTCCTGTAGCTAGAACCCTAAGAACATCCACAATACAACGAAGTAGGAGTAGGGTTTTACGCATCTTTGCGGCCCGAACCTGGGTAAAATCCCCGCGTGTTGTTCATCAGACCTACTCTTTGTGTGAGCCTTCTCCCCCGCCAAACCGAAAGGGATCCCTCCGATACCATAGGTGCTTATTCCCCACGACACCTTGTAAGTATCTTCGAGTTATTGCTTTGGTTTGGCCAACTAGATTGGTAATTCTTGCAATAAAAGAAGTACTTGGTTTTGGGTTCAATCTTGCGGTGTCCTCACCTAGTGACATAGTTGGGGTTGCGAGGCACGTATTGTATTGTTGCCATCAAGGGTAACAAGATGGGGTTTTCATCATATTGCTTGAGTTTATCCCTCTACATCATGTCATATTTCTTAATGCATTACTCTATTCTTCATGAACTTAATACTCTAGATGTAGGCAGGAGTCGGTCGATGTGTGGTGTAATGGTAGTAGATGCAGAATCTTTTCGGTCTACTTGATATGGACGTGATGCCTATATGCATGATCATTGCATTGGATAACTACATGATTATTCGCTTTTATATCAGTTGCTTGATAGTAATATGTTTACCCACCATGATATTTTCCTTCACGAGAGAGGCCTCTAGTGAAACCTATGGCCCCCGGGTCTACTTTCCATAATATACTTTCAGATCTATAAACCAAAAATACCAAAAATACTTTGCTGCAATTTATTTACCTTTTACTTTCTGTTCTCTTTACATCTATCTCTATCAGATCTAATCCTTGCAAATAATCGTGAAGGGATTGACAACCCCTTCATAGTGTTGGGTGCAAGAGTTTGATTGTTTGTGTAGGTGCATCCATTGGTGATTTGCTTGTTCCTCCTACTGGATTGATACCTTGGTTCTCAACAATTGAGGGTAATACTTATCTACTTCACTGCATCACCCTTTCCTTTTCAAGGGAAAACCAACACAAGCTCAAGAGGTAGCAGTTGCTCGAGATAGTAATGATCCCATTTGGGCCCGACATTTTGATCTTCCTGTAGCCATAATGTGGTACTGCTTGAAACTTAGAGAAGGCGTCCCACCCCAGGAGGGCATGATATCCACTGTTAAAAGGGTCGATCTGGAATGCAAACTCTTCTAAGTGGTAATTGTCTGGTGTTCCGAAGACGACATCCAGTGTTATGTTTCCGCTGTAGCTTGCCTCTCGCCCGGGTATTATACCTTTACATGTGGTGCCACTCTGTTCAATGCGCAATTTGTCGACATGCATTTTTTTCCAAATTGTCTGCATATGTCAGATTGAGGCTGCTGCCTTCATCCATGAGCACCTTCCGAAGTCCGCATTGGCACACAATTGGGTTGAGGACCAGCGTGGCGGGGCACCTTTTCGGGGTCGACCTCGGTTGATCTTTATGATCAAATGTGATCGGCGTGTCTATCCATGCACCCTCGGTTGGACCCTATCATATGGAATTAATTTCTCATAGGGCTAGCTTGCGCTAGTTATTGGACGCGAAGGTCTCGTAAATCATGATGACGTCGTCTTCATCCGAGGATGGTTCTGCTTGGCTGGGGGCACCGGTCAAAAGGGTGGATCCTTCCTTAGCTACCTGTCTCACAACCCAGTAGTCGCGAAGGCTATGAATTGGACATGAATTTAGTAGAATAGCACGTATTGGGCATGGTTTATCCAAGAGGCCGTCGAGCATTGTTACGAGATGGCCGATGGATTTCTTCTTCTTCCGAGGTCTTTCGATCGGGTTGTTTCGCTTGCGGGACTCGCGCCAAGGTGTGGATACGTCGTGTTGTGGATTGTGTTCATAGATCAAATATATGTTATCCTTGGCTAGCCAAGCATCTTCGATGGTGCAGAATCTAGACACCAGATCGGCCAATTCCAGGTGTGTTTAAACACAACGGTGAGCAAGGGTGTCTAAAACGCCTTTATCATTGCATCTGTGCTGGAAGGCTATTACTATGAGTCCTGGTAGCTCATCATCGTGTCTTTGATAGACGAAAACCTAGCCCAAAACTGCGTAATTGACTCATCGGGAAGTTGTTGCACATAGGCTAGATCCCAAATATCTAGTGGACCTGAGTTATCAGGGTGGTATTCAATATGGGTGGTGGGTGGGTGAGTTTAGATACCTAAGGACCGAGGGTCTCAAGCACTAGCATTCTCATCCTGTGCAAGGTCTAGAGCCATCGGATCGGCTGGACTGATTTGAAGATCAGTTTCATCGACTGCCCCTGGTTGGCCGATGTCTGAGTCACTTTCCAGAAAATACCTTGGCCCCTCGTCCTTAAAGGAGGGTTCGGCCGAGGTTAGAGAGGAGTCATGGGTCGCCTTGATCCCACAAAAGAGAGAAGGTGTTTTCAAGACAGAAGTTTCGGGCATGGGAATCATGCCTGTGAGTTTGGAGTCGTTAACCGACAATCTGACCAATCCTTCTGTCGATCTCATATAATAACTGTCAATAAAAGCACCATTGTCGGTGTGAAAATCGGCGAATCTCAGGGTAGGGGGTCCCGAGCTGTGGATCTCGGATAGATAGTAACAGGAGCAAGGAGACGATATTTACATAGGTTCGGGTCCTCTTGATGGAGGTAATACCCTACCTCCTGCTCTTGTTTATATTGATGGAGAAGTATTGAGTACATAGCTCTTGTTTATATTGATGGAGAAGTATTGAGTACATAGTTGATCTACCTCGAGATCGTAAGATGTGTTATGACTCTAGAGCTATGCGAATAATATTGTGATGATCCCCCTTACGGGCTAAACCCTATGGCTTGTATATATGCCAGGTAGAGAATCTAGGGTCACAAACGTCGATATCTTAGCATAGAGGCGTTAGGAGAAGTCTTGGAGTATACGTCAAGCCTTTGGCAGAAGCAGTGCCAATCATGTCCCATCGTGCGGCTTCCGGAGTCTATCTTGAGAAGGACGAGGGCCCATCAACCTAATCCGAGGAGCCTGTGATGATTAGGCTAGGGACCCCTATTCCAAGCCACCGTCAGCCGACGCTGCTGGCCACAAGTGGCGGCGACTTGTGCGGGCAACATCCTTGATATTTGCAATCTTCATGAGGGCTCGCATGTCAGGCAACTTTCCCAATGCCCTCTTTCGCACGATCTTTTGCCTTAGTATGGGTCTAGTGCCCTGCTAACAAATTCTTAGATTGTTGTTTCATTGGAGATTTTTGGTATTGCATTCCTCTAACCGTGCCAACGGGAGATAGCCATCGACTGGCACCTGGTCAGCTTGTATTATGTTGTGGAGGTCCATTATGCTTCCTGGCCGGCGGTAAATCCCTTCAAAGTTGTTGAGGAACTCATTTACGAATTCTGCCCAATGGAGTTTGGCGGGAGCCCGTTCTGCCATGACCGTGTAGATCCCAATTAGCACAATGGGACGTGGCAGAGGGTGTTGCCAATGTCACCATGTGTGAGTTCAATAGATGACAATTGGGATAATTGGTCTTGTGCCCCTAGTTGGGTCACACTCAGCTGGTTTACCCCTAGTTTTCGAAAACACGCGTTCCTGCCCAAACAACTTTGCTCGTCTTATGCTTTTGCCCTTTGACCGTTTGACCATCATTTTGAAAGCTTAATAATAAATTCATATTAACTCTTGTCGTGGTTTCGTCACAGCAGATGCCATGGGTAGGCTTATCGAGAGGGTCCGAAGGACGCCAGCGGGCTCCGAGAGCGGGGTTAGGCACAAGCGGTGGTAAACACACGATGTACCAGGTTCGGGGCCCTCCATGGGAGGTAACACCCCTAGTCCTGCTTGGTCTCGTTGAGACAATGGTCAGATTACAATGGCGCTCCTTGAGCTGTATGGACCATGGAGGAAGAAGGAGCTAGCTCGCTCTTCTGCCTCCCTATGCATGTGTATGGAGTGGACGTGGAGGGAACTCAGAGATCCACCGACCCCTTGCACGAGGGTGGCCCGGGGGGTTTTATAGGCCAACCCCCCGGATTACAATACAAATAAAAGGTCAAAGAGGGGCTCCAGCCGGCAGCCTCTTTGGCCGGCTGCGGGGGCCGCCGGCTATGGGGTCCTATCGCCGGTAGGTCCCGCCGGCTGAAGGGTCCTGTCAGGAACCAGCAGGGCCCGCGCGGCGGGTCCCGACGCCGGTCATGTCATGGCACGGGCCGCCCCTTGTGGCATCGTCTTGCGGCGTCCGACCGAGGTCAGCGGTATGGCCGGCCACCCTATAGCCATGCCGGGGCAGGTAATGGAGTGGTTGGGGCGTGCCGGCACTGTTGGAAGCCTGGTCACCGTCCGCCAGGGTCAGAGGCCCTGACACCTTCCCTATGGCCACTCCGGTGCTCACCCCCAATGGGATGGGGGCCACTGGTGCCACACATGCCCTGACGAAGGTGTCCAATGCGTCACCGGCTAGGGGGCCAGGCGGCAACGCCCCCAGCCGGCCGGCATGTCGTAACCGGCGGGGCGTAGCCAGCGGGCCGCTTCTAGCAGGGCGTAGCCGGACCGCAGGGGGAGGCGGCCCGCCCTGATTGCGTTAGAAGGCTGGGGAAAGGGGGCGCTTGAGGCTACCCCAGGATCATCCCCCCGTCAGTAGTCCCCGAAGCCGGACAGGACCCGCCGACGAGCCGTAGCGGTCATCTCCGGCTTGAAGATCGTTCTTGCACCGCAGGCTGCCTTGAGAGTCGAGTGAAGCCGGCAAGCGACGGCCGACGCTTCACGCGCCTCCTCGGGTTCCTCACCGGGTAGAGGAGATGCACCACGTGGCGGAAAAGATCGGGCGACAGGGCGGGGCTGTCCGCGACCGCACCCTCGGCACACGCGCGGGGATCCTTTACGGCGCGGGGCGGACGGTTGGCGTTCCCGAGCGCCACGATATCTGCCCCACACACCGCGGGAATCACGGGGGTCATGCGCAATGAATCCGCCCCCACGATCACCTGCGCATGGTTTAAATGTCGAGAGGGGGGAGGCAAAATTGCCCATTCGCTCCCCCTGCCGTCGCATCGCCTTCGTCGTCTTCCTTCCCCCGCCACGAGAGAGAGCGAGAGCAAAGAGCAGGAAGCCAGGGCACGCGAGCAGGCTGCGCGGCCATCCGCCACCAAAGAAAACCCAGGCCACCGCCGAGCTCCCGCGCCCATCATCGCGACCGCATGCCCCCTCGGAGACCATGGCGGGTAAGGGTGCATGGGATGGCAGCAGCACGGATGAAACCTTCATCGAGCACCTCCGCCACCGCCGCAAGCTCCCGACGGAGGAGCACTTGTAGGCACGCCCAGTCGGGCCGGAGAACTCCCCGGCTCCGCAGGAGGGCGAGGTGGTTGTCTTCGCCGATCACTTCCTCCGTGGGCTTGGGCTGCCGGCGAGCGCCTTCTTCCGCCACTTCCTAACGCGATTCGGCCTGCAGCCGCACCACCTTCCTCCCAACACCGTCTTGCAGCTGGCAGCGGTCGTCACCCTCTACGTGGGGTACTTGGGGGTTGAGACGAGGCTCTTCTTCCTCAAGCGATAGACAACGAAGGATCCGGTGACGAAATAGATGGTGATGACCGCTTGCGGAGGCGCCATGATACATATCCGCAAGGGGACCGACTTCTCGAAACTCCCGCTGCACGAGTCGGTGAAGCGCTAGCAGCGGGGATTCTTCTATGTGAAGAACGCGAAGCCGGAGGAGGACTACATCAACCTCCCCGACTTCGCCAACCACCCGCCGACCGCGATGCTGAACTGGCGAGCGGTTGCACCTCCGGCGCTCGAGACGGCGGACCGGATCTGCGAGCGCCTGCTCGTGATGACCGGGTCGGAGGGGCTGAAGGCCACAGATCTGCTGGCCGCGATGGTGGTGCGCCGGGTGCAGCCACTGCAGCGCCGGCCGTACCTCATCTGCTAGATGGGGGGACGCCATGACCCCTGACGACTCTCCACCAAGGAGATGAAACCGGCCTACATGGCGAGGAGGGTGAACGCCATCTCGACGGCGAAAATGGCAGAGGGCGAATGGCAATGGGGGAAACCCCGTACAGCCGGAGCCGCCCGGCACCGCGGGTAAGTGTCTAGCCGCCTCCTTCCCTCCATCTTTTAGAGGCAGCACCCCTCCCCCTTTAGTCTGACAGTGCGCCGCTAGGCCTGCCCGCAGCTTTTCCCGTTGCTGCAGAACTACGGGGAGCCTGTCCCTGACACGGCAGAGTCGGACCCCGAGGAGGTCAAGGACGCCGACGACGTGGAGCCGGCTGACTCCGAGCGAGCCGGCGCGTCCGAAGCCGGTGACGCGGAGACGGAGACGGAGGGGGCTGAAGAGGCTGAATCGACGGGTGAGTCTCCTCCTCAGACGCACCTACGGGACTGGACCGATGATGACGCTGAGGCGGTGACGTCGCGTGTTGCAGAGGCTCCGGGAAGCCCGAGACTTCGGAGGACGAGGTTACGGCGCCGCGAAGGCGCCAACCTCGAGCCGTCGGCGGCTCCAGTCGGGGAGGCCCGGATGCGGATGACAAGGGGAAAAGGCCGGCCGCCACCAAGCCGACGCCCAAGCGTGCGGCGACCGCGCAGCCGAGCGGCAGCCGCAGAGGCGGGGGCAAGAAGCAGAAGGTCGCCCAGGCGGGACCCATGAGGAGGGCAGTCCCCGTCGTCGCCGGGTAAGTCCATGTCCTCCTCCACCTTGGTCCATTCTGCCTTCCCCCAGTCCCTTACTTCGTCGTTACCAGGGAGGCGCACGCCCTGGGGAGGACCCCGGGGGGCGAGACGGAGAGGGCAGCGCCGCCGACGGCTACCGAGGAGAGGGAGCATCAGGCGTGGCTCGACCTCGAGGCGGCCGAGCGGGAGCGGCGTGTCGAGGAGCTCTGCCCATGGGAGGAAGCGACGAAGAGGCGAGGGGGAGCCAGCGGGGAGGCCGTTGGCGGAGCATGGGAGCCATTCCCCCTCCTCTAAGGAACCAGTGGGGAGGCCGCTGACGGAGCGTGGGAGCCTTTCCCCCACGTCCGGGAGAAGAGGTCGAAGGGCCACCACGGCTCTGGGCGAAGGGCGGAGGCAAGCACGAAGGCCACGGAGGACGAGGCAGACATGGACCGCAACGCCGCCCAGCCGGTGGCGGGCGACGTGCCGCCGGGGGCGGAGGTACCGTCCCCAGAAGTGCTGGCACCAGACATGCCGGCTTCGGAGGCGCCGGTTTCGAATGCGTCGGCACCAGAGGCGCCGGCTCTAGAGGCGCCGACACCGAAGGCGAGTCGGCCTGGAGCTGTCGGAGGCGGAGTGCCGGAGGTGGGGGGCCGCGATGACCGGGGAAACGGCTGCCACAAGCGCATCGACGGTGGCCCCTCGCGTGACGGCGACAGGAGGGGCCGGTCCCATCATGGTCTCCTACAAGGGAGGACTCGCAGACGGAGGCCGGCCACAGCAGACCTGGGCGACGGTCGGGAGCCCGGCCCCTGGCGGACCGTCGAGTGCCCTCGGGGTAGCAGGGGCCATCGTTGTCAAAGCGTTTGCCGCTTGCCGCGCCCAGGCGACGCAAGACGCTCGGGCTGCCAATGACCGGCTGGTGAGCTTGGACCAGGCGGTTGCAGTGAGTTTCTTCTTTCCTTCTTCTCTTGATTTGCGTTTTTCTGTCTTTTCCAGTGGGCACGCGCCAGCGCACCCAATGGGTGTAGCCCCCGAGGCTCGAGCCGGCTAGGGCGCAGGCAGGTCGAGCCTAAAGATGTGCACTCTTATTATTTTGCAGGCAGCGCATGACCGTCGGGAGGCCGCGTACAACACCCTGCTGGGGTTGTACAGAGGAGCTGAAAACCGGCTCGTCGTCGTGTCTGCGGACTTGCGAGGTATGTGCTCTTGCGATCTTTTAGTGGGAGCGCGCAAGCGAACCCACTGGGTGTAGCCCCCGGGAATCAGGCCGGCTGCCCTGGAGGCGGGTGAATCCTTTCTGACAACAGCGGCTTCTTGTCATGCAGCTACCCACGCCGAGATGGTCTGCATTCGGCGCCAGGTGGTGCGCCTTTACGAGGAGCGGGAACTCCTGACGACAGAGCGCGACCGGCTCCGTGGGGAGGCGGACCAGGTGAAGGCGAAGCGGGAGGGCCGTGAGGCGGCCCACCGCCAAGCGTTGGCGGACCAAGGGGAGGCCCTTCGTTGGGAGGCGGAGGAGCGGGAGAAGGCTCTCCGCGAGAGGCTAGAGGCCAAGTATGCTGTGCTAGCCAAGGCGGCCGAGGACGCGCAAGGCGGACCGGAATGAGCATGAGTGCCAGCGGCAGGAGTGGTTCGGCCAAGGAGGCGCAGCTGCAGGAGCAAGGGCATGAGGTGGATCAGATGTTGCATGGTAAGCTTCTGTTGCCTTGTTCTTCTCGCGCCTTTCTTCTAGGTTTTCTGGCTTGCCTCCCCGCTCATCCCTTGTCCTCCTCTTAGGGCCTTTCTCCGGCACGTAGAAGGTCGCGGAGGCGGACTTGGAGGCCGACCGTGCGCCCCGGCGGGAGCAAGGAGAGGCCGTTGGGCCGCTTGCCCCCTGGACCCTGGACGAGGTGGGGATCGCCGCCGCGGCGCGTCTGTCAGAGGTGGTCCGCTCCCTGAAGCGGCACCAAGCGGCCGGCTTGGCGCTGGTACGCACACTTTGGCCCGACGCGATGGACCCGGGCTCCATGAACCGGCTGTCGAGGTGGCTAGAGTTCGGGATCACACGGGTGAACGCCTGGAGGGCCTCCGCGGCACGTGCCGGGACGGGCATGGCGCTCCGCATTGCCAAGTCGTGGTATCCCGAGCTGGACTTGGGTTTGCTCACGGCCCAGCGTGCCGGCGCCGACGCGGAGTTGGAGGCGGTAGCCGACGAGCTGTTGGTGAGGACGATCGACCTCGCGTCCTTCGCCGCGTGGCCCGAGTACGTCCCAGAGCGCGGGGCGGACGACGTGGTGGTCCCGGAGGACCGGTACGGGCTCGCCCTGGAAGACCCGAAGGGGAGCGATGCCGAGACGGCCGATGGAGAGTCTGACACCGATGACTATGCCGAGTCCGAGCCGGCTCCGGATGCGGGGGTGGGGGCTTCTACCTCAGTCGCTGCCAGCCTCGGATGCGGGGGCGGAGGCGCCAGCCTCGGAGTTGCCAGCACCGCCGGTTCACGAGGCGTGAGCACCGCTGGCTCTAGAGGCGTCAGCACCGGAGGAGGGCCGGCCCGAAGCTGCCATCACTTAGGACTTTCTTTCCTGTATTTTTGTTTTAGACTAGAATTCCACCCACTAGGGGTGTATATGTAATGAACTCGTGGCCTTGGGCCTTTTATTATTATGACTTATGCCATTTGCTCTTAAAAAAGAAAGTGTGTGCCGACTCTTCTTTCGCCTTTTGCCTTTTGACTTGTGTTTGCGCGCCAGGATTCCTTCCGGTTTCCGCCCCACCTGCTAGCCAGCCGGGAGCCGGTTTGGGACAGGGGTAGGGCTTCACCATTGGGGAAAACCAGCGGGCTCTTAGAGTCAACCGGCTAGGTCTAGGTTGAGCCGGCAGAGGCCGGTTGCTAGGATTAACATAGCTCGGATGGGCCGGTCCGTCTGCCGCACACGTTGGCCGACCTTTCTGTGAGAAGTTCCTTCGTACCCCGTGGTCCCTTTAGCCGGACAGCTGGGAGCCGGTCTGTAGCTGGTTAGGGAGGGGAGGCGAAGGGTGGCTTGCTCACATTCTTTGTCCGCCTCGGCGGGGAGTCGGGCGAGCCCCCGGGCCCGAGAGCCGGACCCGGTTGACGTGCCTTTAAGTAACGGGAAATCTTTGGAGGAATCGAAAAGGGACATGCCCCAAGTGCCGGCTTGGGGCCCCCGTTGCATTCATAAGTCCGAAAGGGGGAGGATACATACAATGGTTTTCAGCAATAAAATGCACGGAGGAGCGCCCGTCTTTGGAGGAATCGAAAAGGGACATGCCCCAAGTGCCGGCTTTGGGCCCCCGTTGCATAATAAAGTCCGAAAGGGGAAGGATACATACAAGGGTTTTCAGCAATAAAATGGACGGAGGAGCGCCGCGTTCCACGGGCACTCCGTCTCCTCGCCGGAGGCGTCTCTCTTGCGGTTCTACAGCTTCTGGGCGTCTATTAGATAGTACGCATTGTTGTGCAGCGCCCGGCTGACGATGAACGGGCCCTACCATGGGGAGGGCAGCTTGTGCTGGCCGGCGGTTCGCTGGATCCGCCAGAGCACCAAGTCTCCTTCGCGAAATTAGAGCGGCCGGATCCGCTTGTTGTGGTAATGCCGGAGCTTCTGCTGGTAGATGGCTGTCCGGCTCAAGGCCAGCTCGTGGGCCTCCTCGAGGAGGTCGACGCCGTCTTCCCTTGCCTCCCTCGCATCCTTCTCGGTGTACAGTGTGACCCGAGGCGAATCAAACTTGATGTCAGTGGGGATGATCGCCTCGGACCCATAAACGAGAAAGAACGGAGTGTAGCCGGTCGACCGGTTGGGCGTGGTCCGGAGGCTCCAAAGGACAGCCGGCAGCTCCTCGACCCAACAGCCGGCCGACAGGACCAGTGGTCTCACAAGCCGGGGCTTGATGCCGGACAGGAGCAGGCCGTTCGCCCTCTCAACCTGGCCATTTGATTGTGGGTGGGCGACGGACGCGAGGTCGAGCCGGATGCCCCGCCTCAAGCAGAAACGTGCTAGCGCGCCCTTGGCGAAGTTCGTGCCGTTGTCAGTGATGATGCTGTGGGGGACGCTGTAGCGTACCGTGATGTCTTTGATGAACCGGACGGCCGTGGGGCCGTCCAGTTTCTTGATTGGCCGGGCCTCGATCCACTTGGTGAATTTGTCGATGGCTACCAGCAAGTGTGCTATGCCGCCTCGTGCGGTCTTGAAGGGTCCCACCATATCCAGCCCCCAGACGGCGAATGGCCACGAAAGGGGGATGGTTTGGAGGGCGCTAGCCGGAAGATGGCTCTGCATGCTAAAGTGCTGGCAGCCCTCGCACGGCCCGAAGTGGTGGAGGAGACGGTGACCATCACTCCCACACGGGTGTGGGGGCCGATGGTCTCGGCTGTGGCGAGCGCGCCCACGAACGAGGGAGGGTCGGTGCAGTCGAACACCCAACTAGGGTACTCGTCGGCCTCCGGTTCTTCGGCAAGGCTCAGCTTGCTAAACCGCCCAGCGAGCGTGGCGACGTCGAGTGCGAGGTCGCGGCCGAGGCACTCATTAGAGATGCCGGCCATGTTGCCCGCATGGCCCGCCGGAGCAAGCCCCACCAGCACGCGGTTCCGCCCGGACGCGAGGCGGTCGGGGGAGGCGGTGAAGGGTCACGCCCGGAGCGTGACTTTGGCCGGCGCCGCAGAGTGCCCCACGGTGGGCGCCAACTGTCGTGGTGTGACAACCTGGGACCGACGTTCCAGAAGATTCAAGAAGATTCCCCTTTAGTTTCCGTTTTCGGCATGTGTTCATCTGGTTGTTGCTTTCATCCTTGCATCATTCGCATCATTTGCATCATCGGCATTGCATCATCATCCCGTTTTCAAAACTTGCATCCGTTCGTAGTTGTCGGTTCTCTCCGTTTCGCCGTTGCCCGTTTCGAGTCCAGCCACACACGCACGCGCCCACGACACAGTTGAAATAAAACCGTTTTTAAGCGCGCGCAAAAATATTCTCGGATCGAGTTGAAACTTGTCGTGCGGTCTCGTTATACTGTGGGTAGACCGCCCGTCGAATTTCGTCACGATCTGAGCTCGTTAGATACCCCGTCGTTCAGTCGCAGCAGAGAGGTTATCGGTAGTTATTGGTTTCCGTCGGACGTTTTCGATGTTTCATAATCTCCGTGCCACGGGTCGCCACTCTCTCTCTCTTCCCCTCTTTGCCCATCTGCACAGTCATGCAGCCCGACCCTCTCCACTTCCGGACAGTCGGTCCGACACCCGACAGTCCAAAACGCAGTGCGTAACCCCAGCCCCGAATCCCTATAAATAGGTCCTCGTTCTGCGTGCCCCCAAACCCTAGCCAGCTTCTCTCCCACCTCTAGCCAGCCGCCCAAGCCCATTTGGGCCCGTTCGAGCCGATCCGGGCCCGAATCGGCGTTCCGGAGCCGTTTCCGGAGCTCCCCGACCGTCCATGGAGGTCTCTGTGCCCGTGCCCGTGCTCCCCTGCCGCCGGAGCAGCAGCAGTCGCCGGAGCTGCCATTGCCTGCGCCGTCCCCGGCACCCACTGCCGCTCCTCCTTCCTTCCTCCTTCTCCTTCCCTCCTCCATCCCTAACCCTCCGGCTTTCTCCTGTTGCAAATCGCCGCCGGCGCCGCCATGGCCCCAGCGAGCTGCCTGCCCCGCCCCAAGCCCCGCCGCCAGCTCCCTCAGGCCGGGATCTGGCCTCCCGCCGGCCAGATCCGCCGCCTCCGCCCTCGCCCGGCCCTCCTCCGCGTTCCTCCAGCCGCCGCCGTCGCTGGCCTGCGCCGCCGCCGCCGTCGCTCCTTCCGCTCGGGAGGAGGAGGACGAGCGAGCGGGCGTTGCCCCTGCCAGCGCTGCCCGCGTGGGCCGCTGCCCCCCCGCTCGGCTCAGCCTCTGCCCAGCCACCGATTCGGCCCAGTTGGCCCAGGGTGAGGTAGCCCCTCCCCTTTCGTCTTTTTTTAGTTTTTGCGTATTAAAACATTGATAAATATTTATCCGTGCACATTTCAAAAAAAATTCAACATGAAGTATGTTCAGAAAAATGTGTAGAATATTAACATGCCAATTGCACCCATGTCAAAATAAATTAACATGTCATTTGCATTTATTTCGCATTAATTGCATTTCCATAAATTAATAACCGTGCATCGAATTAATAAAAGCTCATAATAAAAAAATGTCCATATCATTTGCATCGCATTTTCATGCACGGGATAATTGTCGGAATCTTATTTGCATTTATTTTGCATTGTTGCATTGCTATAACATGAATAGGCCTAATACCGAATATTTAATTGTGATTAATTTCCTACATGAACCTAATCATATTATATATGTTTTCGGGGTAGAAAAATCCATTGGATTTTTCGGTGCATTTAGTTTTGTTATTTGAGCATGTTTGCATGCATGTCATTATTGCCGTGATGCTCTTTTGTCTTTTTCGTAGGATTTAATCCGGGCATTAAATAAAAATATTTTCAACATGAAACTTGCTCTTTGATATGTGTCCTAGCCCATGGACATTTTGCTTGTCATAGAAATGCATGTTTAGGTGTTGTTTTGTTGTTGTCAACTCGCTATGAAAATCTGATATTTTGAGGGTCCAAAATATTTCTAAGTCTGGAATCTGTTATATTTTGTTGCTGTCTTGCCATGTGATTTGCTAGTGATCTAGACCTCTTTTGAGGTTGATGCAGTGGAGTTATTTGTTGTTGGTATTGCCCTTTAGCATGTTGTTAAGTTTCATGCCATTTCATGACCTGTAGCTTATAGTTTTACTGCTTCCAATATGCCTTCGCGATAAAAACTGCACTATCTAAAACTGCTATTTTCACAAGTCTGAAACTGTTATTAGGTAGCCTCCTTGGGAGCTTCCTACCAAGTGATCCATGCATGTTTTGAATATGATTTGTGAAGATGAAATGAAGTGGATGTTGTATGCTATTGCCCCATGCTTAGTTTGTGCATATCGGAGTATTGTAACTTGTTGTTTTCACATGTTCCAGAAATGAGCGCTCCTAACATGCTCGGGGTTGTTATCGGGACCCCCTTGATTTTCGGGTTAGATTAAAACTTGTCTGGCAAGGCCCAACATTGGTACTACATTTGCCCGTCATAATAAAACTGATCACCTTTTAAATGCATAGAGGGTCGCCCCCTCGTGGATTAATTTAACATAATACAGGGGGCCAGTGCTGCTGGTGCTGGTCCAAAACAGAGTCGTGTGCGGGGCCAACCCGGGGCAACTCAGGAGATTTCTATCAGGCCACTGTACGCTGCGCTCATCCGGTTGTGCCCTGAGAACGAGATACGCGGCTCCTATCGGGATTGTCGGCACGTCGGGCGGCCTTGCTGGATTTGTTTTACCTATCTCGAACATCTTGAGTGAGTAACTCTGATTTTCTTCGGGTTATCTAGAGGTGTTGGATTTCCTTTGGACTTTCCTAGGAAGATCACGAGATTCGTGGTTGAGGTTATTCCCGTTGAGTGTGGTTAATTTGTGATGGACGAGTTGGAGCACCCCTGCAGGGTTAAATCTTTTCGAGAAGTCGTGCCCGCGGTTACGTGGCAAACTTGGATACTTTGTTTAACACCCAGTCATAGCAAACTTGAAGTAAACTCAAATAAAATACACCAACTATGTGCGTAACCGTGACTGTCTCTTCTCGTGAGTTCTTATCCGAAAGAGAACACGGTGGGGTTATGTTTGACGTAAGTAGGTGTTCAGGATCAGTTCGTGATCATTACTAGTTCACGTCCGTTATGTGTAGACCATCATACTTTACTTTCTGTACTCGTAAGTTAGCCACTCAAATAAATGCTTAGTCGCTTGCTGCAGCCTCACCACTTAAGCATACCTTACCTATTAAGCTTTAATAGTCTTGATACCCTTGGAAATAAGATTGCTGAGTCCCTGTGGCTCACAGATTACTACAACAACAGTTGCAGGTACAGGTAATGTGATGAATTGACATGAGCGCGTTGCTTGATTTGACTTGGAGTTCTTCTTCTTCTTCTTCTTCTTCAATCTTGGATGGGTTCCAGGCGGCAGCCTGGGATAGCAAGGGTGGATGTCATTTTATCGTTTGATTTCGTCCGTAGACGGACCCTGCTCTTATGTATGATGATCGAGATGTATTGCATTGCTGTGACTCTGATGTAGCATGTGGCGAGTGTAAGCCAATTCCATATATTCATCTCTTTGTATATGTACTTGTAATGATATCCATTCTTGCGAACGTAACCAGATGCGCTTCTATCCCTGTTGAGGCCCTCGTGCCAAATAAGGATAGGATCGCATCTTGGGCGTGACAAGTTGGTATCAGAGCCTGTACCGACCTAGTAGCCCCCTTGATTAATCGAACTTGGCCGAGTCGAGTCTAGAGAAAAACTGTTTTGAGTCTAGTTATATCGGAGAGTAGGATTCTTTTTACTCCTCTTCTATGCTCTCGTGAGGTATTCCACTTTGGAATTTGTTTCTACTCCTCTTCCCGCTCAAAATTTTTTAGGGTCACGTGGGTATTTTGGAAACTATATGATGCCGATGTGACAGGGTTCTGTCTTGGTGCCTCCTGTCTGACTTGATTTCTTCCGGGGAGTTGAGCTCCGAGGAATGTTGGCACATCGTTATCATTCAGTTTTCTTAGTATCTCAGGACGGAGAATGTTCGAAATTGCTTCAATACTTATCGTGGTGAGATAAGGTCGGAGTCACCCAGTACTGGGGAGGAATCCGGGGCACCACCATGGTTTAGTATCGTTGTGAGTTCGAGGATTCGAGATTAGATGGGTTTGCAAAATTTCTGGAATTATGGTGTGGAAGGTTGCGGATGCAGTTGCAGCTGATTGCCTAGGGCAGGTTCGTGATTCCGCAACCCGAATCGCATAAACAAGAAAGTTTTCGGAAGTTCTTAGGTGGGAATTCAAGTAGTTACCTAGAATTATCTTTCCAACAAGTGCATAGTGGGTATGTATTTGTTCTGGCTTGTTTCGTAAGCCTCATCCTTTGTTTTGTTTTGAATATGGTAATTCGAGTTGCTTCGATGTTAAGTGGTGAATTCATATCTTGCTAAGCAGTGTTCTCATATTTCTGTGGGATTGCTAATTCTTTTGCTCAATCAAGTTATCATATCAATTCTTTCCTACCGGTGTGCTTCTCTTCAAGATAATTCTATCCTCTTCAATATGGCAAATCAATCCTCTTATTCTTCCCGGAGTTGTCTCATCTGTTCCAAGTTTTCTTTGTTTTTCCCACCCTCCCGCCCTTTTTCTTCAGTGATTAAATTCTCATCCAAGTGTCTTTTCTATTCTTGTGATGCTTCCTCTATCTTTTCTTCTATCTTGTGTCCGGTGATTTTTGTGGAGATTCTCAGGAGTTTCATTTTCAAGATCTATCATCATATTCCTTGTTCTTGTTATTATTCTTCTCCGGTGATTCTTTAGGAAGATGCTCAGTGCTCAAGTTATCATTTATTAGTATTCATCTTTCTTTTCTTTTCCGGTGGATTCAATTCAAGTTCTTAGTGCCATCATATCATTATCATTCTTTATTGGTTCTCCCATGTTGGAATTCTTATTCAAGCCTCTCTTGCTTATTCTTATCTCGATTCTATCCAGAGTGTTGAAGATTTCTCAGAAGACATTCATTTTCATTCTTGTCCTCTTAAATTATTTCAAGAGTCTCATATCATCTAGTACTTAATTTGTACCAGTGCAATCTCTCTTCTAATCAATTGTTTCAATGGTGGTTTCTTTTCAGTGGGCCCATAACCCACAGGTCTTTTCCCAGGATAATACCTGACTCTTTTAATCTTTCCGAAGATGTTCTCAAGTTCTTTTAATATGGCGTAAGAATGATTTTCATCAGTCATATTCCTCTTCCAAGATCGCTTCTAAATCATTTTCATTGTTGGCTCAACCTTCCCTTGCTCATTAGTCCGGAGTGTCTCAGTAATTCATGGTGTTGTTTCTCGTCATCATTCTCTGCTTTGAAGATTGAAGGAGGGTTTCTCAATTGTTGTCCGTTCTTCCAAGGATTCATGGTTTCAGCTTGTTGTTCTCATCTCAATTGTTTTGATCATGAGTGATTTCTCCCATATCTATCTGGTGCTTTCAGAGTTGTTTTCATTTCTCGATCATCCGAAGGCCATCATTTCAGAAGATTTCTTCGTTCTCAGCTTTCAGCTTTCGTTCTCAAATTCTTCTCAATTGTTGTTCCTTCGTTCGTATCTCACCTATTCCGGTGCCTTGTTCAGTTTCTATTAGGCAAGTGTTGATCCCTTCATTTTCATGTGTTCTCTTTGTTTCGAATTCCTTCCGATGCCTTGTGAAGTTTTCTATCAGGTGGATCATGCTCTCTTTGTTCTCGTGTTATATCATCCATTTGCATTATCATTCTTTCGTTTGAATTCTTTCCGGTGTTCTCATGCAAGACCTCTTCAAGTTTGTGCTCTATCTATCTCTTCATTTTTTTTCAAGAAGAATAAGTGATGTGTAAATCCGTTGCTTGTCATCAATTTAACTTGATGAAGGATACTCATATCATAATTCTTATTCTTGTTTCATTCAAGTGATTTCAATCCTTCTTCCGAAGTTGCTCATGATATCAATTCCTTATCTCAAGTGGTCATCTTTCTTTTCCGGAGTTCCTAGTTTTGCTCAAGTATCTTGTCCCGAAGCGTCATCTTAATCATTGGAAGGCCCCAATCTTGTTCTTTTGCATCCGTCGCTTCGTTTCTATCATCCTCTCTTTTCCGGAGGTTCTTCATGGTGGTTCATCAAGATTTCTTTCATTTTCAAGTGATTCATCAAGATTCTTGTTGGAGGTGCTCAAGTGTTCCTTATCTTGGATGTCTAAGTTCAATTCCTTCTTCATTGTCTTTTGAGATGGTGTTATTAAATTCTTGATTATGAGAGGTCTCAAAGGAAGATTGTCGAGAAAAAGATAAGTAAACCCATCTTGTTTTCTCGGAGTTATCTTGGGTTGGATTTCACCATGATAGTACAATCCTTTTAATGGTGTCATAAATGATTCAAGTTTTCTCCTCCTCTCTTGGTGAAAGAAGTTTTTGCATATCTTGCTGCTCTCAATCAATCAATTGTTTCTGTTGTGGTAGGTTGTCACCTCATAATTTTGAGATGCTGTCCACAAGTCCACAATAAGCTTGTTCTTTTTGTTGTTGGTGTTCCAACAACTCCGTTCAATATCTTCTTCCAATTTGCTTTCAAATTCATTTCTGCTAGAAGTTGTCATTTCTTCTCAGTTCTCTTCTTCCCAAAGATCTAGCTTCTATTCTTTTGTTACGGAGGCCTTGTGATGTTGCTCTCTTCAAACCATCATCTTGTTTGATCAAGATCATGTTCTCTCTTGCTTATTAATTTAACCGGAGTGCTGTGCAATCTTTTGTGATCATTCTGTCTTATCAAAGTTTGTTTCTATTCCAACTGAAGTGTGGGTGCTTTTCATTCAATTTCTTTCCATCATATCAATTTTTCATCTCTTTCCTGCTGAAGTGCTACTGAAATTTTCTGTGAATTCTTGCTTGTTCTTCATTCTTCATCTCTATCCAACCTTCTTGATCATTGGTTTCACTCGTTTGTCAAGAAGCAATTAAGTTTTACCTTTTGCTCCTTCTCTTCCCCATTTTCATTCTAGATCTCGGGACGAGATCCTCGTGTAGTGGAGGAGAGTTGTGACAACCTGGGACCGATGTTCCAGAAGATTCAAGAAGATTCCCCTTTAGTTTCCATTTTCGACATGTGTTCATCTGGTTGTTGCTTTCATCCTTGCATCATTCGCATCATTTGCATCATCGGCATTGCATCATCATCCCGTTTTCAAAACTTGCATCCGTTCATAGTCGCCGGTTCTCTCTGTTTCGCCGTTGCCCGTTTCGAGTCTAGCCACACACGCCCGCGCCCGCGGCACAGTTGAAATAAAACTGTTTTTAAGTGCGTGCAAAAATATTCTCGGATCGAGTTGAAACTTGTCGTGCGGTCTCGTTATACTGTTGGTAGACCGCCTGTCGAATTTCGTCGCGATCTGAGCTTGTTAGATACCCCGTCGGTCAGTCGCAGCAAAGAGGTTATTGGTAGTTATCGGTTTCCGTCGGACGTTTTCGGTGTTTCATAATCTCCGTGCCACAGATCGCCACTCTCTCTCTCTCTTCCCCTCTTTGCCCGTCTGCATAGTCACGCAGCCCGACCCTCTCCGCTTCCGGACAGTCGGACCGACACCCGACAGTCTGAAATGCAGTGCGTAACCACAGCCCCGAATCCCTATAAATAGGCCCTCGTTCCGCGTGCCCCCAAACCCCAGCCAGTTTCTCTCCCACCTCTAGCCAGCCCGCCCGAGCCCATATGGGCCCGTTCGAGCTGATCCGGGCCCGAATCGGCGTTCCGGAGCCGTTTCCGGAGCTCCCCGAGCGTCCATGGAGGTCTCCGTGCCCGTGCCCGTGCTCCCCTACCGCCGGAGGTGCCATCGCCTGCGCCGTCGTCGGAGCCCGCCGCCACTCCTCCTTCCTTCCTCCTTCTCCTTCCCTCTTTCATCCCTAACCCTCCTGCTCTCTCCCATTGTAGATCGCCGCCGCCGCCATGGCCCCAGGAAGCTCCCTACGCCGCCCCAAGCCCCGCCGCTAGCTCACTCCAGCCGGGATCCAGCCTCCCTCCGGCCAGATCGGCCGCCTCCGCCCTCGCCCGGACCTCCTCCGCGTTCCTCCAGCCGCCGCCGTCGCTGGCCTGCGCCGCTGCCGCCGTCGCTCCTTCCGCTCAGGAGGAGGAGGACGAGCGAGCGGGCGTTGCCCCTGCCAGCACTGCCCGCGTGGGCCGCTGCCCCCCCCCCCCCCGCTCGACCCAACCTCTGCCCAGCCACCGATTCGGCCCAGTTGGTCCAGGGTGAGGTAGCCCCTCCCCTTTCGGTTTTTTTAGTTCTTGCGTATTAAAACGTTGATAAATATTTATCCGTGCACATTTCAAAATATTTTCAACATGAAGTATGTTCAGAAAAATGTGTAGAATATTAACATGCCAATTGCACCCATGTCAAAATAAATTAACATGTCATTTGCATTTATTTCGCATTAATTGCATTTCCATAAATTAATAACCGTGCATCGAATTAATAAAAGCTCATAATAAAAAATGTCCATATCATTTGCATCGCATTTTCATGCACGGGATAATTGTCGGAATCTTGTTTGCATTTATTTTGCATTGTTGCATTGCTATAACATGAATAGGCCTAATACCTAATATTTAATTGTGATTAATTTCCTGCATGAACCTAATCATATTATATATGTTTTCGGGGTAGAAAAATCCATTGGATTTATCGGTGCATTTAGTTTTGTCATTTGAGCATGTTTGCATGCATGTCATTATTGCCGTGATGCTCTTTTGTCTTTTTCGTAGGATTTAATCCGGGCATTAAATGAAAATATTTTCAACATGAAACTTGCTCTTTGATATGTGTCCTAGCCCATGGACATTTTTCTTGTCATAGAAATGCATGTTTAGGTGTTGTTTTGTTGTTGTCAACTCGCTATGAAAATCTGATATTTTGAGGGTCCAAAATATTTCTAAGTCTGGAATCTGTTATATTTTGTTGCTGTCTTGCCATGTGATTTGCTAGTGATCTAGACCACTTTTGAGGTTGATGCAGTGGAGTTATTTGTTGTTGGTATTGCCCTTTAGCATGTTGTTAAGTTTCATGCCATTTCATGACCTGTAGCTTATAGTTTTACTGCTGCCAATATGCCTTCGCGATAAAAACTGCACTATCTAAAACTGCTATTTTCACAAGTCTGAAACTGTTATTAAGTAGCCTCCTTGGGAGCTTCCTACCAAGTGATCCATGCATGTTTTGAATATGATTTGTGAAGATGAAATGAAGTGGATGTTGTATGCTATTGCCCCATGCTTAGTTTGTGCATATCGGAGTATTGTAACTTGTTGTTTTCACATGTTCCAGAAACGAGCGCTCCTAACATGCTCGGGGTTGTTATGGGGACCCCCTTGATTTTCGGGTTAGATTAAAACTTGTCTGGCAAGGCCCAACATTGGTACTACATTTGCCCATCATAATAAAACTGATCACCTTTTAAATGCATAGAGGGTCGCCCCCTCGTGGATTAATTTAACATAATACAGGGGGCAGTGCTGCTGGTGCTGGTCCAAAATAGAGTCGTGTGCAGGGCCAACCCGGGGCAACTCAGGAGATTTCTATCAGGCCACTGTACGCTGCGCTCATCCGGTTGTGCCCTGAGAACGAGATACGCGATGTACCCAGGTTCGGGGACCTCCTTGGGAGGTAGCACCCCTAGTCCTGCTTGGTCTCGTTGAGATAATGGTTAGATTACAATGGCGCTCCTTGAGCTATATGGGTCCTGGAGGAAGAAGGAGCTAGCTCGCTCTTCTGCCTCCCTATGCGTGTGTATGGAGTGGACGTGGAGGGAACTCAGAGATCCGCCGACCCCTTGCATGGGGGTGGCCTGGGGGTTTTATAGGCCACCCCCCCCGAATTACAATACAAATAGAAGGTCAAAGGGGGGCCCCAGCCGGCAGCCTCTTTGGCCAGTTACGGGGGCCGCCAGTTGTGGGGTCCTGTCACCGGTAGGTCCCACCGGCTGAAGGGTCCCGTGAGGAACCAGCGGGGTCCGCATGGCGGGTCCCGATGCTGGTCACGTCACGGCACGGGCCGCCCCTTGTGGCGTCGTCTTGTGGTGGCCGGCCGAGGTCAGCGGTATGGCCGGCCACCCTATAGCCATGCTAGGGCAGGCAATGGAGTGGTTGGGGCGTGCCGGCACTGTTGGAAGCCTGGTCACCGTCCGCCAGGGTGAGAGGCCCTGACACCTTCCCTGTGGCCACTCCGGCGCTGACCCCCGATGGGATGGGGGCCACTGTTGCCACGCATGCCCTGACGACGGTATCCAATGCGCGACCGGCTGGGGGGCTAGGCGGCAACGCCCCCAGCCGACCGGCACGTCGTAACCGGCGGGGCGTAGCCAGCGGGCCGCTTCTGGCAGGGCGTAATCGGACCACATGGGGAGGCGGCCCGCCCTTTGATTGCATTAGAAGGCTGGGGAAAGGGGGCACTTGAGGCTACCCCGGGATCATCCCCCCGTCAACTCTGAAAATTCAAATAAGATATCAAAATGTTTAGACAAATAACACCTATATGTGCGCGGCATTTGCATTCATGACAAAAGTGTTGGAAAGTCCCCATCCCCTATATTAGATAAAACTGGGATGAGGACTTTCCAACACTTTAGTCATGAATGAAAATGTAATCCACATATAGGTGATGTTTTTCTAAATCTTTTGATATCTTATTTGTATTTCTCTGAGTTAGTATGAATTTTTTATGAAGTTTTCAAAATGATGGTCAAATGGTCAAAGGGCAAAAGCATAAGATGAGAAAAGTCGTTTGGGCAGGAACACATCTTTTTGGAAACCAGGGGTGAACCAGCCGAGTGTGACCCAACAAGGGGCATAAAACCAATTATCACATGCCAATTAGTCACTAAGGTAGAGGCCGGGTTTTGCGTCACCCGAATATATTTCAATGTCGTGCATGATGAATGGATGGGGGAACTGATGTGTTATGGCCTCGTAGTCAAAACATGCGGGAATGATGGCCGACGTTAATCAAGGTAGCAGGGCTTCATATTTTGACATGTAGAATGCCATAGCTCTGGCTCACAGGTAGCCGCGGAGGTCAGGGCGAAATCCAAGGTGGTCGCGGATGGACCCTCGCTAGCCCCTAGTCCTCATGGCCTGGATCGTGTGGCTGAGGTCTCTAGCATCCAGTACTGCCCGTTATGTTCGGCGTAGCTTAAGTTTTGCCCTCCTAATGCCATCCTCTCTTGGGGCGGCTATATGATGCTTTGGGAATCATTTAACTACTTGTCTTGGAGCTTAACCATCCATTGCATAGGTCTGATAAGGCCAACAAAGATATTCTGGTCTGTTGACACGACCTCCAACTTGTCGACAAGCATTACTGCTTCTTGTATACTTTGGGCTGGTGTGGGGAGCTCTAATGGGTTGTATTTTTTGAGGGTGTTTTGTTATTCCCCTGTCCGCTGATCTACATGTTGCTTTGGTGGCCCGTTCGACGGTCTCACCTTGCGAGCCATCTAGCGTTGCTGCCCATTTTGTTTGGTGGCCTTGTGGTTGCTTTCTTTAATTCATGTCGTTCGGCCCCCGGGGTCAGGATTTCCAAGAGCTTGTCCTGCGAGGATTGTGGTGTAGGTAGGCTACCCGTTGGGGTATTTAGCCGAAAGGTTTTGTGGCCTTCCTAGCATTCCCATTGTGGTGGTTGTCAGGGATATAGCCCCACGGTATAACCCGCCCTACTCGGCCGGGTCAGCATGTTTGCGGCTTTAGGTCATATGCAAAGTGGGATTTTCCGTTGAAGACAAGGCTGGAAGGTGGCTTACCAAGTAAGCCAGATGGCGTCCCAGCACATGAAGACGACGACTCAAGTTCCAAGAGGTAGAAGATGCCAGGAGTTTCCTTGCCTGAGAGGCAAGGCGAGTTAGAGATATAGTAGGTCATGGATCGTAGCACGACTCGGACTCTTGTAAGCCTAGGGTCTCAACCTATATATAAAGGCGAGCCCCTGAGGCCAATAGACTTAAGTTACAAACCCTAGAGAGCTAGGTTAGCGACTCCACACCCCTGTAATAAAGAGCATCATCAATATACACACACAAAATGATGTAGGCTTTTACCTCAATCGGAGGGGCCGAACCTGGGTAAACTCGTCTCTCGTTCCCGATCAACCCCTTCGATTCGCCACACAGCGGTGATGGCCTCACACCTAAGTTCTCCTGTGAGGACATCTGCTGTGACAAAACCACAACAGTTGGCGCCCATTGTGGGACTCTCACACGATGGAGTTGAGTTCTTGGAGGGAGCTCTTCTAGGGTTCAGGAGCTATGCGGTTGGTCCGATGACCAAGCGCCACCGTGGCAAGCTCTACATCAACAATTCAGGCTAGGGCCCCGAGGCCGACCCAGTCGAGTCCGAGAACTGGGTCCCCTTTGGCAAGATCCACGTCTTCATCGGCAAGATCGAGGCGTCAGTACCCGAGCCGGACATCTACACCGACATCGTCGAGCCAGCTCGACACGACCGACCCGGCCGGCATCAAGCCGGCCGACGTCACATCTTTGTCAGTTTCACCCAAGGAATCAGCCTTCCGGATGAGCCGGCAGGTAGCGAGTACATCCCCGTCAACTCCGATAATGAGTCATCCATGAAATATATCGAATCAATTTTTCCTCTCTATGATGGGAGACTTGGGGGTTGTTCGGAACCGGAAGCCGCCAAGGAATCACCTGAGCCGCCCCATCAGGTCACCATCTACATATCGGGAACCGCAGCGGCTCGAGTTCCATCGACGGCAAGAGCCACAAATGGTGCTCGCGGGTCAGGCAAGACACCTGCTCAATCCATGAATGAGTTAATGGTTGAGATGGCCAAACTTTTGGAGAATCCTATTACGGCAAAAAATCTAGAGGAGCGTAATGCAGTGTTGGTAAACCTTTGCGCAGAGATGACTAAGGTCCAGGGGGGAAATCGACACCGAAAGCTCTCGAGTGGTGGAATTACAGTCTCATATCCATAACGAATCAGAGCGCTTGAAGGCCGAGGCTTGGTAGTTAGGACTTCGCTGGGATGCCTCTAAGGTGGTTTACCAAAGGAGACATTAGAGTCGGCTACCATTAAACCTCGAGCCATCATGATTGTTCACTACCCCGCAATAGACACAAGGAGACGGACAGCCGCGCGAAGATCCGCCTCGTCACACAGGCCGACATACACAACCAGTTTAGCCTTCGCCTACTCATTCGCTAACTCAATGCTTTCGGACGCTGCAGGGTCACTTCTCCAACCCGGTCGATAACATGCTTGCAGCAACCCGTAATTTGGAAGCACTACCCATCCATGGGAACACCCCAATCGAGATTGACGCTAGGAACGCCATAGAGATGTTGAAAATATCCGTTGTGGAACAAGCGCGGTACTCTCATAGACGAGACCGGATGCACTCCATGCCTTACACGAGTCGCAGCAAGAGTCACCATGCTGAATCTCCAACTATTTCCAGCACTGGGCGCATGCAGCAGCCTCAGATCTGTCCAGTCCGGCCGAAGCTACCAGACTCTCAAGCAGTGGTTGATGTAGCAAGAGCAATGCGGCATGTGAAGGCAGAAGCTACAGCAGCCTAAGCGACTCATCAGCCTACGGCAAACCCATAGTCAGCAACCATGGGGATTGGAATACATAGCAGGACATTTGGCATCCTTGTATTTCCCCGGCTCTCCAAAGTGAGTGTATGCCTAAGGATTTGAGGGCCCCTCGCAAAGTACCTAATTACAAAGCGGATCTTGAGCCGACAACATGGATTGAGAGTTACGATTTAGCCATGGATATGCTTGATGTCAACGATGTTGTGTGTGCAAAGTACCTGACAATGATGCTGGAGGGGTCGGCTCGAATGTGGTTGAAGAATCTCCCACCTAATTCAGTCAAGACTTGGGCAGATCTGAAGGAGCGGTTTATCAAAAATTTCCAAGGAACATGAACACGACCAATGACGATTGTGGATATTCAACATTGCATCCAAAGTGCGGACAAGTCAGCCCATCATTGGACTCGTCGGTTTGTCGAAATCATCCACTCATCAGACAACATCACAACGGCTCAGGCCGTCCTCATCTTGGAGAAAAACTGCCATTTTGAGCCGCTAGTCCAGAAGCTTGGCTTCTTGAAATGGAAGATGCAAGACATGGGCGACTTGATGGACGTTCTTACTAGATACGTCGAGTCAGACAGCATGAAGGATCCTGGCTCAGACGAGGATAAAATTGACAAGAACAGGAAATGCAACAGTGGCAAGGGTCATCAGCAAAACCATGGGCATAGTGGAAACCCTGGAGGTCAAGGCAGTAATAGCAAACGAAAGCAGCCCGAGGGCGGGTCAAATTTCGTTGCTAACACGAGTACTGGTTGTAAAAACCAGCATCAAAACAATCGTCCTGGAGGTTCTTGGAATGGGAATAAGCCACACAACTATGAGGAAGCGCTCAAGGCACCTTGCTCCAAGCATAGTACCTAGTATAAGCTGGCTACCCACTCATGAGAAAATTGTTACATAATGCAGTAGTTCCGTAACCAGGCCTTTCAAAGTCATCAAGGAGGCAATGGTGGGGGGCATCGGGTTCAGCATAGCTCTAGCGGGTCTCACGTCAGCTCATCTAATGGATTTTTGGGGTCAGGTTTCCATGGACAGGGCGGCTCAGGGTCAGGATTTCAGCACGAAGGAAACAATGGCAATGGGCAGCATTCCGGACAGGGCAATCATCATCATAATAATCAAACTGGGTTTCAGAGTAATCCTAAGCAACTGAGTTGTGGTTAGTATCATGTTTTCAAAACCAATACCTGCAGGTGAGACAACAAACTCCATCAAATAGACATCAACATGGTTGAGCCGGCAGTTCCCACGTATCTCAATTGGTCTGAGCAACAGATCACCTGGAGAAGGGAAGATCACCCCCTGACATTGATAACCCAGGAAGTCTGGCCTTGGTGGTGGCACATCAGGTGGGTGGCTATACCCTCACAAAAGTCCTCATGGATGGAGGTAGCAACATCAACATCTTGTATTACGACACTTTCCAGCGGATGAACCTCTCCGAGAGCACGCTACAAACTTCAACCACAGTTTTTTATGGCATTTTTCCAGGAAAGTCAGCATACCCAATTGGGAGGATTAAGCTCGATGTTGCTTTTGGCGATGAGTATAACTACAGGTGCGAGCCTTTAACCTTTGAGGTGGTAAAGATAAAAATCCTTACCACACTCTCTTTGGAAGGTCGGCTTATGCTCGTTTTATGGCTCGTCCCTGCTATGTCTACCTCAATCTAAAGATGTCAGGTCTCAATGGTACTATAACCATGGGAGGCAGCAGGAAGATCGCTCAGGAGTACGAAGAAGGGGATGTGACTTATGTAGAGTCAGCATGTGCCGCCACAGAGCTAAAACTCTAGACGGCTAATGTTGACCCGAGTGATATGAGTCCCCTCAAAAAACCAACTATTGAGTCTGAATCGCTGCTCAAGTTCAACCCGACTGAAGACACCAAGCAGATCGACTTCACATAAGGCAACTCATCCCAGCAATTCACTATTGGGATAGGTTTGGATCCTAAATACAAAAGCTCGCTCATAAAGTACATCTGTGAGAATCGGAACATCTTTGCATGGAACCCTTCTGACATGCCTGGGGTGCCAAGGGAACTTGCTGAGCACCACCTTAACGTGGATCCAAAGGTGAAACTAGTGCGAGAACACCTCCATCGTTTTAATGTGGAGAGACTCAAGGCCATTGGAGAAGAGGTAACCCGACCCTTAGCTGTCGGGTTTATCATTGAAGTTTTTCACCCCGAGTGGTTGGCTAACCCGATGCTCGTTCTGAAAAAGAATGGCACCTGATGTATGTGTGTTGACTACATAGATCTCAACAAGGCTTGTCCCGAAGATCCTTTTGCTCTCCCCCGTATCAATCAGACCAATGACTCAACGCCAGGTTACGAGTGCTTATGCTTCCTAGATGCATATTCCGGTTATCATCAGATCAAGATGGCCATTGATGATCAAGAGAAGACGGCTTTCATAACCCCTTTTGGTGCTTTTTGCTATGTCTCTATGCCGTTTGGGCTCAAGAGCACATGGGCGACATTTCAACGTTGTGTTCAGAATTGCCTTCACCCACAGATTGGGCACAATGTTCACGCTTATGTTGATGATATCGTGGTGAAATCTCAGAAGAAGGAGAACACTTGGATGACCTCATGGAGACGTTTGGTAATCTTCGAGTATACCAGATGAAACTTAACCCTACAAAGTGTGTCTTTGGTGTTCCTTCAGGCAAACTACTAGGAATCCTGGTTTCCGAGCGAGGCATCAAAGCTAACCCGGACAAGGTCAAGGCGATGGCTTCGCTTGGTAAGATGGCTAATATAAATCAGGTCCAGCGCATGGCTGGACGATCACGGCATTGAGCCAGTTTATAAGCAACCTTGGAGAGAATACAATCCCTCTTTATCAATTGTTGAAGAAGATGGACAACTTCCTTTGGATTGATGCATCTAATGAAGCTTTTGAAGCCCTGAAGAAGCAGCTAGCCGAGCCGCCCATTTTAGATGCCCGACCAACAAAGAGCCCATGCTCCTATACATTGCTACTAATTCAAAGGCGGTAAGTGTTGCAGTTGTTGTTCAGCGAAAGGAGGCAGCGAAGGAGTATCCGATTCATCGGCTAGTTTATTTCGTCAACGAAGTCTTGACCTTGTCCAAGCAGCGATATCCACATTGGCAAAAGCTGGACTTTGGAGTTTTTATGGCAAGACGGACATTGAAACATTACTTTCAAGAGCATCTAATTACCCTGGTTAGCTCAACACCCCTTGGAGATATCATACAAAATCGAGAGGACACTAGTCGAATCGCCAAGTGGGCAATTTAACTTGGCGCTCACCATGTGAAATACATGCCGTGAACAGCCATCAAGTCCCAAGCACTGGTAGATTTCATCAATGATTGGACGGAGCTGCAAATTCCAGAGGATATGCCAGATAAAACGTACTGGATTATACACTTTGAAGGGTCCACGCAATTGGAAGGCTCGGGGGCTGGAGTTGTTTTGTCTTACCCATGAGGTGACAATTTTTGTTATGTTTTACGGCTCATGTTCCCTTGCACTAACAATGCAGCTAAATATGAGGCCCTCCTACATGGGCTCAAGATGGCTAAGTAGATGAATCTTAGCCAGGTCAGATGTTTGGGCGACTTAGATTTGGTGACTCAACAAGTCTCATGAACTTAGGATTCGAAAGACCCCCTGATGGCGGCTTATCGACGTGCGGTCACCAACGTGGCATGTTACTTCCAAGGTTACCAGCTGGATCACATTGATCACCAGCTTAACGAGGCTACGGACGCACGGTCACAACTTGGCTCTAAGCGCAAGCCGGTCCCTCCCAATGTGTTTTTGGACGTCCCCCACAACCCCTGAGTCAAACTGCCATCTCAGGAGGATATAGCTATTCTTGACCCGGAATCTCACTTGGTGGCGGCTCTCCATGCTATTCCGGACTGGACAGTACCGTACTTAGCTTATCTAACTCGAGGCAAGCTCCCAACTGAGGAAATCATTGCTCGACAAATAATTTGGCACTCCAAATCAATGACTATTGTCAATTGCGAGTTACACAGATGGAGTATCATCGGCGTTTATCAACGTTGTGTTTCCCTTGAGGAAGGGAAGGAAATTCTCAATGAAATACATGTTGGCTACTATGGACACCATGCCGGCTCACGATCTTTGGTGGCGAACGCTTTTTTCCATGGGTTTTATTAGCTGATAGCTCATGCAGATGCAGAGGACATCCTACGCAAGTGTGATGGGTCAAAAGTTCGATCGACAAGCCCACATGTCATCTCAAGAATTGTGCGTGATCCAAATTACATGGCCGTTTGCGGTCAGGGGGCTTGATATGATCGTCCCGTTCAAGCCGTCTTCTGATAAGAAGACTCACCTATTGGTAGCAGTTGATAAATTCACCAAGTGGGTTGAAGAAGAACCTATCAGCAATTGTGACGTAGAGACTGTCGTCCAATTTTTTAAGAAGTTGATATTCTATTTTGGCTATCCTCATAGAATTATCACTGATAGTGGTACCAATTTATCCAAAGGATCTATGGAATAGTTTCTTTAGCGTGAGCATATCCGGCTGGACCTGGTAGCAGTGGTGAAAGCACAATATGCTCCCTTGGTGGTTTTGATATTTCATGACAACATACATTGTCTCCTAGACTAATATTTCCACCTAGTGTATTTCAGGTGAAAGTCCATAGAGAGAGATGGGTTGGCAAAAGGGAGTGTGGAGAATATCCCCATGAAGGAGAAGGAGAAGGAAAAGCATTGGAACAACTTCAAGCAAGAGGATTCTACATTTTACTTTGTGAGAAATCACTTTGAGTCCATAGGAAAGCCAATACTATTAAAAGGGGGTAAGGTACTGTTGGTGAACAAAATGCTCATACGTGCAAAAGTGATAGTCACCAAATACACCCACAAGCTCTTACACAAAAGTCTGTCCAAAGCCAAATATTCAAAATCGGTGCAACCAACAATTGCCACTCGGTGCCACCAATTCCCAAACTAAGACAGACCAATGCCAAACCCTAGCCATTCGGTGCAACCGATTCTGCTTCGGTGCCACCGAGTTTGGGTTGCCAACTTCCTGTTACCTTGATTCACAAAATCGGTCCCATTGAGTTTGTGGGATCGGTGTCACCGAGTTGCCCAATCTGACCGTTGGTCACCTAATCGGTGCATCCAAGATTTATGTATCGGTCTCACTGATATTCAAAAGTTGTTACCTTTGGAGCAACTCGGTACCACCGAGATTCATACATCGGTCTCAACGAGTTGGTCACTTAAGGTGTAACGGTTGGATTTTTGGAGGTGCCTATATATACCCCTCCACCACCACCTACTGGACAGAGAAGCACCCAGAACAGATCCCCACTAATACCAATTGATTTTCTAAGAGAGAGCCACCTACTCATCTGTTGAGATCATGCCATTCCATTCCAACCATATGAATCTTGATCTCTAGACTCCCTAAGTTGCTTTCCACCCAATCAATCTCTTCCACCAAAGCCAAATCTGTGAGAGAGTGATTGTGTGTTGAGGAGTCTATCATCTTGAAGCACAAGAGCAAGGAAGTCATCGACATCATCGAGCCTATTACCTTTTGGAGGGTGGTGCCTTCTAGATTGGTTAGGTGTCGCTTGGGATCCTCCTACTTTGTGTTGTGGAGTGAACCAAGAAGTTTGTAAGGGCAAGGAGATTGCCTACTTCGTTAAGATCTACCCGGAGATAGGCTAGTCCTCCGTGGACGTAGGTCATCATGGTATAGTCAAGGTTGCTTCTTCATGGAACCCTCTGTGGGTATAGCCCTCCGTGGACTCTCGCTACCGTTACCCTTTGTGGGTTGAAGACTCCATAAAAGTGGACGTACGATAGCACCACCTATCGGAACCACGGGAAAAATCTTCGTGTCCTTCATGCGTTTGATCTCCCTATCTCAACTCTTTACTTCCATGTGCAATGTACTTACTTTCCGCTGCCATACTTGATGATTTACATGTGTAGGGTGTGCTAGACTTGCTATAATTGCTATAATCTACCAACACTTAACTTTGGACCTTGTGTAGATTTTAAATTCCTGCTAGTAGTCTATTCACCACCCTCTAGACATACTCTTATAGTGATCCCACCATTGGTATCAGAGCATTGGTCTCCATTACTTCGGTTTCATCATTGTGGAGGAAGATGGATGTGTCTAGTGTGGAAAGTTTGAGTTCTAGAGTGCCCATTCTTGATGGAGAGTACTATAGTCAATGGCAGAATTCTATGATTGATATATTTTACAAGTTCCATTTGAGAAAACATATTGAAAATCCCTATGTGCTCCCCATTGATGAATTACATCCCACACACGAAGAGGAAATTGACATGATGGGTAACCTTAGAACTATCAATCTTATTGTTAGAGGTTTAGCAAGATTTGTACTTTCTCAATTGAAGAACTTTGCATGTGCTTATACTTTGTGGAATGACTTGGAGAAACGATATCCAAATCTTACATTAAGTAATCTTGATGAAATTCTTCATAAAACTGTTATTTTTCAAAAAATGAAGTCTAGTGATCCAAACTTTGATAAATGCCTATTTGAGCTTCGGGATCTTATGCGTGCTAAAGGAGATGTCACAACTATCAACAACATTATTATTGAAGCCATTCACATTCATAAACTTGAACATTTTCACGGTTACGATACTAACGAGTCTCTTGGTTTCTATGATGAGGCGATTCTGCCACATGATGACAATGAAGAACACGACTACTATGATGAATATGAGTTGTTCGACATCGAGCATGAAAAGATCATGAAGAATCTAAGTCCCACGGCAAACTTCAAGGATTACCTGTTCGGTGGAAAAGAGTGGATTATCAACAGTGGATGCACCGATCACATGACTGGAGATAAAGACATGTTCCAAGAGATCATGCCTAATCAAGGTCCTCGAAGGTACGTGACCTTTGGAGACAACTCTAAGGGTAAGGTATGTGGCCTTGGTAAGGTGGCCATATCTCATGATAGCTCTACTGAAAATGTGATGCTTGTTGAATCCCTTGGCTACAATCTTCTTTCTGTATCTAGACTAGCAGACTTTAGTTTTGATGTGCTATTTACCAAAGTAGATGGCCAAGTGTTTCGTTTTGATAATCATAAAATTATCTTTACCGGTATTCGTAGAGGTTATCTATATATTGTCGATCTCACTAAAAAGGCCCAACCTCGTACTTGTCTTATTGCAAAATCTTCTAAAGGTTGGGTATGTCATAGAAGGCTAGGACATGTAGGCATGCGCAATCTAGATAAGCTTGTCAAGGCCGATCACTTTCTTGTTGTTAAAGATGTTATATTTGACAAAGATAGGCTTTGTAGCGCTTGTCAAGAAGGAAAGCAAGTAGGTGGAACTCATCAGGTCAAGAACATCCTGACCACTAGGAGACCAGTCGAGTTACTTCATATGGATCCTTTTGGTCCCAATGCTTACAAGAGTCTCGGTGGAAACTCTTATGGTCTAGTTATAGTTGATGATTTTTCCAGATTTACATGGGTATTCTTTCTTGATGATAATTCGCACGTACAAAAGATCTTCAAGAACTTTGCACGCAAAGTGAAAAATCAATTTGAAGTGAAGATCAAGAAGGTTCGAAGCGATAACAGATCGGAGTTCAAGAACACCCATGTGGATAACTTTCTTGATGAAGAAGGCATTTCACATGAGTTCTCGGCTACGTACATGCCTCAACAAAATGGAGTTGTTGAGAGGAAGAACCAAACCCTCATTGAGATGGAAAGAACGATGCCTGATGAATACAAGACGCCAAGACACCTTTGGGTAGAAGCCGTGCAAACAACATGTCATGCCACAAACCGACTCTACTTGCAGAAGCTTCTTGGTAAAACGTCATACGAGCTGCTCACCGGTAACAAACCCCAAGTTGGATACTTTCTTGTATTCGGCTCCAAGTGTTACATTCTTTATAAGTATATCCGTGTTAAATTTTCTCCCAAGTCTCATGAAGGTACCCTACTTGGTTATGGATCGTACTCTCACACTTACCATGTCTACGACAACTTCACTTGAAAAGTTGAAGAGACGGTAAATGTGAAGTTTGATGAATCTAATGGTTCGCTAGTCGAACAATTTCCAAATGATGTAGGTGACAAAGATCCTTCGAAAGCTATATAGGATTTTCACATCGTCAAGATTCGTCCGATGTAGGTGAAGGAAAGTACTTCATCAACCCAAGTGGAAGCTCCTACCTCGGATCAAGACTACCGAAAAAACGTCATGGAAGCATCCACAAGTGGTACACGACAAGATGAAGAGGAGGAGGAAGTACATCAGGAATATCCACCACAACCTCCTTCACCACCACCTCAAGGACATGGCCACATCGACAACAATGAAAATGAAGGAGATGATGAACAAGAAGCTCCACCATTCAGCAAGCCAAAGCTACCCCGAGTTTGAGCACAAGTGACCAAGAACCATCCCCTAAACCAAATCTTTGGTGACATACAAATAGGGGGGATCACTCACTATAAAACTCGCTTGGATAACTTTTATGAGCATTATTCTTTCATCTATAGCATTGAACCCTTGAAAGGTGAACAAGCTCTTGAAGATGCGGATTGTGTGAACGCTGTGCATGAAGAGCTTCACAAATCACAACTTCTAGAGGAACGAAGTGTGGAAACTGATACGTCTCCAACGTATCTATAATTTATGAAGTATTCATGCCATGTTTACAATAATGCCATATGATTTTGGTATGAATTTATTAGAACTAACCCGAACTGATGTTGTTTTCAGCAGAACTACCATGGTGTCATTTTTTGTGCAGAAATCAAAGTTCTCGGAATGGGCTGAAAATTTAGTATGATTTTTTTGGACCAAAATAGACCCCCAAAGCATTGGAGCTAGTCCAGAAGAGCCACGAGGAGGCGACAAGCCTGCCAGGCACGCCCAGGGGGTGGCCACGCCTAGCAGGCTTGTGACTCCCTCGTGGCCCCCTTGACGTGAGATTGACGCCAAAAATTCCTATAAATCCAAAAACTACCAAAAAGAAACCTAGATCGGGAGTTCTGCTGCCACGAAAAACAAATCTTGTCCCTCTCCGGCACCCTACCGGAGGGGGTCACCATCACCGGAGGCCATCTTCATCGTCCCGGAGGGTCCATCAACACCATGGAGGCCAAGGACCAGAGGGAGAACCTCTCCCCACATAGGGGGGAGGCCATGGAGGAGGAAGCACAAGGGGGAGACCATCTCCCCTCCTCTCCCGGTGGTGTCGGAGTGCCACCAGGGGAACCATCGTCGCGGTGATCGTCTTCATCAACATCACCTTCTTCATCACCATCCTCATCTCCTTTTAGTGGTCCACTCTCCCGCACCCTGTTGTATTCCCCTACTTGAACATGGTGCTTTATGCTACATATTATGATCTAATTATGTGTTGCCATCCTATGATGTTTTGAGTAGATTACTTTTGTCCTTTGGGTTGATTGATGATCTAGATTGGTTTGAGTTGGATGTTTATTTCGGTGCTGTCCTATGGTGCCTTCCATGCCACGCACACGTGAAGGATTCCCGTTGTAGGGTGTTGCAATACGTTCATGATTTGCTTATAGTGGGTTGCTTGAGTGACAGAAGCATAAACCCGAGTAAGGGGGTTGTTGTGTATGGGATAAAGGGGACATGATGCTTTAATGCTATGGTTGGGTTTTACCTTAATGATATTTAGTAGTTGCATATGTGTGCTAGAGTTCCAATCATAAGTGCATATGATCCAAGTAGAGAAATTATGTTAGCTTATGCCTCTCCCTCATATAAAATTGCAATAATGATTTCCGATCTTGTTAACAATTGCCTAGAATAATTTCACACTCAGACCCATCATTATTCCACACTCGATATTTGTAATATATTGTAATATTATGATAACAACACCTATTTTTATATTTTAGTTCTCCATTATCATGCAAATCTATCCTCTTCATGCCCACGACGTAGTTTTATTTCTCGTTTCTAGATGGAAGCAAACGTTCGGTGTACGTAGAGTCGTATCGGTGGCAGTTAGGACTTGAGAGAATATAGATCTTTCCTTTAGATCCATGTGGGTTCCACACTCCATACTTCTAACTTCCAAATTTGGAAATTGCTACGATGATTCCGTGCACTTGGGGATTATCAAGCTCTTTTCTGGCGCCGTTGCCAGGGAGCAATAACGTGGGATTGATATTCTCGTGTGTGCTTGTTTGCTTTCTTCACTATATCGATTTTTTTACCCTTTTTGCTTTCTTTAGTTGTGGGTGAAAAAAACAATAAAAAAAAAAAATACAAAAAGAGTTACTTGCCTCTTATGCCTAAGAAGTTTTTCAAAAAGAGAAGTGATTGGAAGGTTGTGCATTGGAGAAGTGAGGGTCGACCTTGAACACTTGTGTTCATGCTCATGGAAACGATGTAGAATTTTTCATGGAAGCTTCTGAAAAATAATTATGATCGTGTCTATATCCATTGTATCATAAAAATAATGTGCCAAAATTTGCTTTTAGGATGATTGGATTGCTTGTTTGGTGTGTGTAGTGGAAAAACAGAAACTTTGGCTGTAGTGCGTGAATTTACATTTTTTTACTGGAACGTCAAAAGTTCCTAAACAATTTACACAATATGTATATGCAATTTTTTATTTTTTCCTAAATTTTCAGAATTATTTGAGTTACATAAGTATACGAAGTGTGTAGATTACTACAGATTGTCCTGATTTTTATAGAGCACAGTTTGTAGCAATCTGGAAACTTCGTATACTTGTGTCACTCAAACAATTATGAAAACTTAGGACAGCCTAGGAAATTTATATATCAATCTTGTGTAAAAATTTCAGATCAAATTTGTGTAGCGACCCGACCTGAAAGGTCGAATCTCTGGTGTTTCCGTACCATCCCAAGATCATGCTGGTACACACACGGTACATCAATGTATATATCAAAGGGAAATCACACCGCATTTATTAATCGTAAATCTCATATCGAGTCCTTTATTACAATAAAGATTAGAATAAAGAGGTTGAACGCCAACGCATGAGAATATCTAAATCTTGTGGAAGCATCGAAGGTAGCTGAGTCCATCTGACTCCAAGGGCATCTCACCGAGCGTAGAGCGTATCCTCACTCCTGGTCGGAAAAACACTCTGCAACATGATACGTTGCAGCCGTGTAGGTCAGCATATTGAATATGCCGGCAAAGTCACAAGAGAGGGGGTAAAGTAATCATCTAGGTTATATGCAAATATGGCAGGTGGAGTAGTAAGCTTTTGCATAAAGCCAAATTTTTCCTACAACAAGAGAGGGCAAGGGCATAATTACTACAATGTTGGTTGATTAATGAGATGGTTCCACCAACCAATTCTCATACCCAAGTTGACATTTATAACCCACGTCAATATAATTAATTGTGTTGAGAGTTCCAGATAGTTTCAGTTCATTTGGCTCAAACTGTCCATGACCGTGGACACGGCTAATCGATTAGGTTGAGTACTCTGCAGAGTTTTGCACACGTTCCCCACAACATTTGGTCGCCTCCGTTTGATTTTCTCGCACTTCAGGGTGTTTGAGAAACGGATGACCAAGGTTTTATCCCTTCTTCTCCACCAAAAGTACTGGGGCTCCCCAAGGTGAAGAACTTGGGTGAATATACCCTTTGTCCAATAACTCCTTAATTTGCTTCTTGATTTCTAGTAGATCATTTGCAGGCATCCGATAGGGTCTCTTAGAAATCGGGGCTATCCCTGGTAGTAGCTCTATTAGGAACTCAATCTCCCTATCTGGTGGCATGCCTGGTAATTCCTTCGGGAATACATCTGGAAAGTCTCGTACAATCGGCAGTTCCTCCTGAACAACTCCTGTGAGGGAATTTAACCGAGCACTCATACGTGTGCGTCGGGATACATACTTAATCCTCTTGTTCTCCAGGGTGGTGATTGAAATAGACTTGCTGGGGCAGTCAAGGTTTCCTTCATACTTGGTCATCCAAAACATGCCTAGGATTACATCCAATCCCTGGGATTCTAAGACGATGAGGTCGGTGGAATAAACATGGTTTCCTATATTGAGTTTCAAAGCATGGCATCCTATCCCTGCCATCATCATACCTCCTGGGGAACTGACCTTAATGGGCTAACTAAGGGTCTTGGTGGGTAAACCATACTTATCCACAACTACCCTTGATATGAATGAATGAGTTGCACCGGAATCAAAAAGTACTGTAACTGGACGTGAATGCAATAAAAACTTACCAACCACAGTCTCGGGCTGATCATAGACTTCCTCCACATCAATGTGGTTCACTTGAGCACGGGGAAAAGGGTTGGGCTTCTTAGCTGCAGAGTTGCCATTTCCATTCCCTTGCTTGTTCTGAGGGCATTCGGTGGCATAGTGCCCTGTCTTCTGACACTTGAAACATGTGATGTGGTTCAGATCCTTCTGAGTAGGAGTGTGACGGTGCTGGTTGTTGTTCCGATTCCCATTGTCATTCTTGAAGTTGCCATTGTTGGGACGGGCATTCCCATTTCCTCCATGGTTGTGGCCTCCATGGTTGTGCATGGCATGAGTGTGCCTCCCAAACTTACCGGTCCCTAATCCGGTATTTCCTGAGTACGGGGAGTAGCGGGGCTTCTGATGAGCTCCAGAGTTGAACTTCCCCTGAGCATACTTCCTCTTGCGGTTCTCAATTTGTTGTTGTTTTCCCTCCAAGATGAGGGCCTTGTCCACCAGCTCTTGGTAGTTGTTGAAGGTAGCCACTACCAGCTGCATGCTCAACTCATCGTTGAGTTCTTCCAGAAACTTCTCCTGCTTGGCCGCATCATCGGCCACGTCTCCTGGTGCATAACGAGCCAATGTGCTGAAGTCGTCCACGTATTTGGCCACGGAACGGTTCCCCTGGCGTAAGTTGCGAAACTCACGCTTCTTCAGACTCATAGCTCCAGCTAAGACATGTGCGGTGCGGAAATCAAGCTTGAATTGTTCCCAAGTCACACCAGCAATAGGATATGTGATGGTGTAGTTCTCCCACCATGAAGTTGCTGGTCCTTCGAGTTGATGTGCGGCAAAGCGCACCTTCTCAGCGACAGTACATCCAGCAGTGACGAGTTCCCTCTCCATCTTACGGAGCCAGTCATCTGCCACAATAGGCTCAGTGCTGCTGGAGAAGGTTGGAGGGTTCAACCTTAGAAAACGGGTGAGGTTGTCAGCCTGAGGTGGATGGTGGTTGTTGTTGTTCTGGTTGTTGGTCTGATTCTGGATCAATAGCTGCATCAGTGCATTCTGCTGCTGAAGGAGTTGCGTGAGTCCCGGCGGGAAGGTGAAGTCAGACTCACGTCGTGGAGGCATCTTGCTGTTTTCAGAGGGGTGAGAATTAGAATAGAAGAAGGACCTAAAAGGGGAAATTCACTACCCATATGCAATGCAACAAACATATCACACCAAACACTCATTCATTTATTTAATCAAGGTCAAACATCGAGATACAAATCTCCATTCAAACTAAACATCGACTTACGCTTTTAACGATGAAAATGAAGATACATGGGGGCATAACTAAAGTTGTCCTTAAAAGTAGATAGTCATGGGTGCTTCGGTGGTGCTCTCCTCGTAGTCATCGTCGTCGCTGATGAAGGGAGCCATGTCTCCTTCCGGGTGAAGATTTTCCCCCATGTCCAGCTGTTCCTCCAGAGTTGCGATGCGAGTGTTCAGCTTGTCGATCCTCTCTAAGAAAATTCTTCACTTCATACTCATGCTCGTACTCGGCTTCCCGTAAGTCAGCTTCGAGGTCAATCTCGCGGTTCATCAGATTCTTGATTGTCTTCGTATCTGCACGTACCCGAAGCTCCAAGGTCCTGACATGCGTCTCCAAGGTCTGGATATAGGAAATGGTGGTGTCTTCAATGGGAGTGGTTATGATGTTTCCATGGGCATCCCTGCAACAAACCACGCTGAGCCCTGGTGAAATGGTTCCACCTCTGTATTCCTCCTGAATATGTCCAAGGGCATGATGAACGGCCATGTCTCTCCCAAGTATCCAGCTGGGTGCCACAAACTTGAAGTCGATGGGTTCCTTCCGATTCCCAAAGGTCTTCCCTGGGATGTGCACCTCAATCCTGTAGCGTCCGTCTTGAGGAAAAGACATGATAGGAGTCCCGGTGATGCTCGACAAATCAATCCTCACGTCCATAACGATCCTCATCAGCTCCTTGCCAAAGGGCATCGTTGCGTCAGGCTGGCAAAACTCCGTGATCAACACTGGGATGAAGGTGGCCATCTATAAATTTTGAAATAATCGGAGGGAAGTCAGAAACGAGTAGATGAGAATGTAAGAATTTGTAAAACAAGGAAAATAATGATCCTAAGGTTTTTCCAATCCTAGAGGTTACGTCCTACGGTCAGCGTGTGCTCTGATACCATTTCTGTAGCGACCCGACCTGAAAGGTCGAATCTCCGGTGTTTCCATACCATCCCAAGATCATGCTGGTACACACACGGTACATCAATGTATATATCAAAGGGAAATCACACAGCGTTTATTAATCGTAAAATCTCATATCGAGTCCTTTATTACAATAAAGATTACAATAAAGTGGCTGAAGGCCAACTCATGAGAATATCTAAATCTTGCGGAAGCATCGAAGGTAGATGAGTCCATCTACCTCCAAGGGCATCTCACCGAGCGTAGAGCGTATCCTCACTCCTGGTCGGAAAAATACTCTGCAACATGATACGTTGAAGCCGTGTAGGTCAGCATATCGAATATGCCGTCAAAGTCAAAACAGAGGGGGTAAAGTAATCATCTAGTCTATATGCAAATATGGCAGGTGGAGTAGTAAGTTTTTGCATAAAGCCAAGTTTTTCCTACAACAAGAGAGGGCAAGGGCATAATTACTACAATGTTGGTTGATTAATGAGATGGTTCCACCAACCAATTCTCATACCCAAGTTGACATTTATAACCCACGTCAATATAATTAATTGTGTTGAGAGTTCCAGATAGTTTCAGTTCCTTTGGCTCAAACTGTCCATGACCGTGGACACGGCTAATCGATTAGGTTGAGTACTCTGCAGAGTTTTGCACACATTCCCCACAAGATTTGGTCGCCTCCGTTTGATTTTCTCGCACTTCAGGGTGTTTGAGAAACGAATGACCAAAACATGGTCTTCCAAAGGGTTTCCCTGCGACTCTGTCAGTGCCCATCCTTTTCTACCGTTCTTCTACCTCTCGTAGCACCGCCTGTCTAGGGTCACCATGATATCCAACCAAGCCAGAGCCCATAATGACTTGTGGCTGTGCAGGTAAGCCTTGGGTCTTGAAGCATCCATCCATCTCTTTGTGCCTGGGTGGACCTTTCCGCATGAATACTAGCACATCTCCAGCATCATCTAGGCTAACCACTGGTTTCCCCAAGGCGCCGTTCAACCATCATCCACCCAGAGGTAAGTTGAAAACTTGAAGTCTTGAAGACTTGATCATCATGTAGGTCTTGAAATTATTAACTCTCTCAACTCTCATGAATCACACAACCAACCCCGTCTGCTAATAGCATAGCAAAATGTAAAACAACGTTTCCCAGGGCCAAATGTGTCAAAGGGTTGAGAGGGGGGTACCTACCACATGATACTACAACAAGTAACCATGTTTCCAATTTACCTACTTTGCATGCAATTGGGGTGATGGAAGAACTAATGCAATAAAACATAGGTATACATGATCAAAGTGACTTGCTTGATTGACGATCTTCGTACTCGAGGGACTCTAGGTAAAAAGCCCCGCACTCCGGATGATCTAACGAATCAAACAGGAGCACTCAATAAGCATACAAAAAAATGTTGCAACTCACAAAATCAGAAATGAACTAGTAAACACTCAAGACAAAACAAGGCACAATCACAAGAAAGAAAGAAAAAAACACATAGTTTTGTTTTCTAAAAGTTGATGGGTAACCTACTACTAATAACATAGAATTATTGGTATTAACCAAAACCATAGTTGACAGATAAGAATAATAGCAATATTTTATTAATAAACAGAATTAAATCCATTTAAAGTTTTGTTAAGAAAAATCTTAGTAGGGTTTTAAAAGTTTTGATAAACACTACTACATGAAGTGGGCTAGGGTTTTCTAGCAAAAGAGTAAAACTAAACTTATTATTTTTATTAACAAAACATTATTTTAATAGAAAAGAATTTACTAAAACTTTTCTTAGAAAACAAAATCTTTCTATCTAAAACTTAGTTAAAGGAAACTATTACTAACTAGTTTGTTTTTATCAAACTAAACCTAAAGGAGTAGAAATTCCTATGATATTAAGTATAAAATTAAGCAAATATATATTTTTATTAATAGCAAGTAAAACACCTAGTGTTTAAGCAACATAACCTACTAAAACAAATTATAACTAAATCAGATTTAAACTAACTAAAAACTAAATTAACTAAACAATACTAACCACTAGGCAGATTCTGTTTATAGCTAAAACACTAAACAAATCTATCCTAAAAATCTTCAAACTAAGCATGATGACAGTCCTAACTAATACCAAGCAGTAGCAAAAAGATTCATATAAAAATCTATTTTTAAACTCTAGTTATTCAGATTTGAGTAGTTTGAGAAAATTTGAATCAATTCAAATTTTAAGAGTCAAATTTAAATTCTAAAACTACAGACATAAACTACAAGTGATATATGACCTAATGCAAAAAGAATTAACTAAAAACATTAAATGGTTTAAAAGATACAGCTAAAACAAAATCAGAAAAGTTTCTGTTTTCTAAAAACAAAACAGAAAATAAAAAAACTTAACGAACGGCCAGTGCTACGTGGCGGCTTCCTATTGGTTGCTATCACAGGCGTGCGGGTGTTGCGATCGGTCGACCGATCCATAGGGAAAAAATGGTTCGGTTTAAAAGATTCTAATCTGGATCATAGGATCCAGATCGAACGGACATGAGCGGGAGAGGGGGCTCACAGTGAAGGAGGTCGTCGGCGAGGAAGTTCTCCGACGAGGACGAGGCGGTGAAGTCATCGGGGTGGTGCTCCGATGGTCGAGGGAGGCGTTGGAGGTGTCCAAGTGATGGCGGCTGGCGTCCAGAGTTGAGTGGTTGTGCCGGACGGAGCTAAGGGCGAGGGAGACGACGGCCAGGAGCTCGGGGAGGGTTCGGTCGGGGCAGAGCTTCGGCGAGCTCGAGCGGGCGTTCTGGCGAGGGAGAGAGAGGGTTCGTGGGGTACGGAGTGCGGAGGAGGCCGGCTATTTATAGGGCCGGTGAGGGGGCGAGAGAAGGAAGGAGGAGGGAGATCTGAGGGAGAGTTCCCCGGCGACGGTGGCGTGCGCACGAGGAAGATGGTGACCGCGCTGATCCAGCGGTCGGTTGGGGCGGGGCCCACTGTCAGAGAGAGGGAGAGCACGACAGTGGCGTCGGTGTCCGAATAGAAGGAAGGTCGGGATGGGGCGTTAACTGCGGATGGGCCGACCGGCCTTTAAAGCTTTAAAGATTTTCCTATTTTCAAATACCAGCGCAGTAAAAACCTTTTAATGCCTTCGGTTTAATTCCAAATATAGGAAAAGTATATATCAAAATTAACAGAATAATAAATTCCATTTATTGAACATTTTTATTCTGTCATTTGAATACTTTGGAAAAAAGTATTTTCAGAATTTGCCTATTTGGTTTTAAAACCTTTTGCAAATATTTTTCAAAAGACCCCCTGGTTCTTATTGTTCAAATATATCACCAAGATGACCCTGGTGTGGAGTGTCATGTTACTCCCCTCTTATTTTGAACTTTTTTCAAGGTTTTCAAATAGGTGAAAGCAACATATTGAAAATAGAAAGGGACTTTTAGAAAGTCAGAAGAAGCATTTCAACTATTTCATACATTCAAGCAATGATGATGATGATGCATAGCTATATTTCATAACATTCCAAAAATGGAATTTTGGTATGTTACAATTTGATGCTTTGAAAAAATTGGACAATTCCTAGACTGAGCGCAAAAGTTTCTCTTTTTCACCAAGATCAAATCAACAACTACCATAGATCACCCTAAAGGTTTTACTTGGCTGAAACACTAATTAAAACAACAAAACACAATTACTAAAGAAGTAATAATGTGGGAAACACTCAAAAACAGAAGCAAAAAAATAGAACACAAAAATAAAAATGGGTTGCCTCCCAACAAGCGTTATTGTTTAACGCCCCTAGCTGGGCATAATGATTTCAATGATGCTCACATAAAAAGTGGTAATTGAAACATGCAAGAGAGAATCATGAATCTTATGACAAACACATTTAAGTATAACCCACTTCCTATGCATAGGGGTTTTGTGAGCAAACAATTTGTGGGAGCAAGAATCAACTAGCATAGGAAGGCAAAACAAGCATAACTTCAAAACTTTGAACACATAGAGAGGAAACTTGATATTATTGAAATTCCTACAAGAATGTTCCTCCCTCATAATAATGTTTAGTAGCACGAAGGAATTCCACAATATAACTATCAAATAAAGCATTATTTCCATCATCAACTATAGCATATGTGTCATCATCAAAACTTGGGAACAAAGAATATCATATTCATCAAGCATAGCATCCCCAAGCTTGTGGTTTTGCATATCATTAGCATCATGGATATTTAGAGAATTCATACTAACAACATGGAAATCAAGCTTTTCATTCAAGTAACTATCATGGATCTCCTTAAAAATTTCTTCTTTCAACACTTCATCAAAAATTTCAGATTCATGATTTTCAAACAAAACTTCATAGAGACAATCAAGTGCACTCAACTCACTAGCAATTGGTTTATCATAATTTGATCTTTTGAAAAGATTAGCAAGCGGATGAGGATCCATATCAATAGATTCTTAGCAAGTGAAGATGCAAGCATATAGAAGGCACATGGCAACACAAGCAAACATAGCAAACAAGAGATCTAGAGAGAAAAAGGCAAACAAAAAAAGGGCAAACAAAAAGGCAATTCTTTTTGTTGTTTTCTGAAAATCGCTTTAGAAGTGGGGGAGAGGAAAACGAGAGGCAAATGGAAAATAAAGTAAATGCAAGAGATGAGTTTGTCATGGGTACTTGGTAGGCTTGATGTGTATCTTCCCCGGCAACGGCGCCAGAAATCCTTCTTGCTACCTCTTGAGCATGCGTTGGTTTTCCCTTGAAGAGGAAAGGGTGCTGCAACGAAGTAGATAAGTATTTCCCTCAGTTTTTGAGAACCAAGGTATCAATCCAGTAGGAGGAACAAGCAAGTCACAAATGGATGCACCTACACAAATAATCAAACTCTTGCACCCAACGCTATAAAGGGGTTGTCAATTCCTTCACAGTTATTTGCAAGGATTAGATCCGATAGAGATAGATGTAACGAGTGTAGAAAGTAAAAGGTAAATAAATTGCAGCAAGTATAGATCTGAAAATATATGATGGAAAATAGACCCGGGGGCCATAGGTTTCACTAGAGTCTTCTCTCTTGAAGGCAAATATCATGGCGGGTAAAAAAATTACTGTCAAGCAATTGATAGAAAAGCAAATAATCATGTAGTATCCAAGGCAATGATCATGCATATAGGCACCACATTTGTGACAAGTAGACCGAAACGATTCTACATCTACTACTATTACTCCACACATCGACTGACTCCTGCCTACATCTAGAGTATTAAGTTCATTAAGAATAGAGTAACACATTAAGAAAGATGACATGATGTAGAGGGACAAACTCAAGCAATATGATGAAAACCCCATCTTGTTACCCTTGATGGTAACAATACAATACATGCCTCGCAACCCCTACTATGTCATTGGCTGAGGACACCGCAAGGTTGAACCCAAAACCAAGCACTTCTACCATTGCAAGAATTACCAATATAGTTGGCCAAACCAAACCAATAACTCGAAGAGACTTGCAAGGATATGAAATCATGCATATAAGAAATCAGAGGAGATTCAAACAAGATTCATGGATAATCTAAACATAAACTCACAATTCATTGGATCTTGACAAACACACCACAAAAGAAGATTACATCTGATAGATCTCCATGAAGATCATGAAGAACATGGTATTGAAGATCAGAGAGAGAGAGAGATAAGAATCCATCTAGCTACTAGCTATGGACCCGTAGGTCTATGGTGGACTACTCACACATCATCGGAGGGGCAATGGAGATGATGTAGATGCCCTCCGTGATCGACTCCCCCTCCGACAGATTACGGAAGAAGGCTCAAAGATTGGATCTCTCGGAAACGGAGGCTTTTGTCGGTGGAAAAGTATTTTCGTGGCTTGTTTTGATGTTGGGGAAATATTTGGGAATTTATAGGTCAGACAATAGGGTTAGGAGACCTGCCAGGGAACGACAAGCCTGCTAGGCACGGCCAGGGGGGTCGTGCCTAGCAGGTTTGTGGCTCCCTGGCAGCTCCCCTAACGTACACTCCAAGCTTGGATGACTTGTTTCCTTCCAAAAAAGTTCCTTCCAAAGGTTTTATTCTGTTTAGACTCCGTTTAATATTCCATATCTACAAAACTCAAAAACAAAGAAAAAATAGAAACTCGCACTTGGCTCTAGATTAATAGGTTAGTCCCAAAAATAATATAAAATAGCATATTAATGCATATAAAACATCCAAAACAGATAATATAATAGCATGCCATCATCAAAAATTATAGATACGTTGGAGACGTATCTGGTGTCCGGTGACGCCGCCCTCTTTCTTGCGAGGGGGGTATCACCTTCCCCCTCGTCCTCATGCTCCTCCTCTTGATTAGAGGAAGCATGGGTTTCCCGAGACTCAGTGTCCGGCTGGTCCTCGATGCGGAGGCCTCCTCGGCTTTTCTTCTTCTTCTTCTTATTCATGTTTTCTCGCGCCTTGTAAGGCGCCATGACGAGCATCTCTAATAATAGCTTGGACCTGGGGTCTTCGGGCTGTGGTGACGGGCAGTTGATGCCTCAGGCTTTGCTCAACCATTTCTGCAGAGGTGTTCGGAATGGTGTTTAGATTTTCTCTCCGAAAGCAGAGCCGATCTATTAAAACTATGTTATACCTGGGAAGGAGGGTTATCGACATGAAGGCCACGATCCTCCTCCTTTGCTGGCCAGCTCTCATGGGCCTTGAACATCGCCTTCCACAGCTTCTCTCGAGTGGTGCGGAAGAGCTGACGAATAGTAGGCTCATCGTCAAGCCAATAAGCCCACATGGGAGAGTCCCAACACTGGTTGGGGAGGATGCGCCGCCGAAGCATAATCTGGACCAAGTTGGCCAGTTCGATCTTGCCTTTGATCATGGAGGCGATGCACCTCTACAGGTTGTCCACCTCGGTATCTGACCCCCGGTCGAGACCCTTTCGAAGCCATGAGGTCAATCTGGTGGGGGGACCGGATCTAAATTCGGCTGAAGCAGTTGGTCCTTCCTCCCATGGCTCGGTGATATTAAAACACTTTTGCTGCCAGATCTTGATGGTGTCAATGAAGGTGTTGGATGGCCATCCCACGTGCGGGAGTTTGTTGATGGCTGCCCCGCCACATTCTGCGTGTTCGCCTGCGATGCACTTTGGCTTGATATTCAATATCTTGAGCCATAGTCTGAAGTGCGGTTTGGCCCGCAAGAAGGCCTCGCAAACGATGATGAAGGGCGATATGTGCATGAAGGAGTTCGGCGGGAGGTCATGGAAGTCGAGTCCGTAGAATAACATGAGTCCCCTAACAAAGGGGTGGAGCAAGAAGCTCGGTCCTCGGATGAAGTGAGGGATGAATACCACCCTCCTGCCTGGCTAACCACCTGGCCCTTCTCCAGCACGCGTTGGTAGATTTTGGCGGGGAGGTAGCCGGCATCCTCGAGGTCCCGAATTTCCTGGTTGGTGACCGTGGAGGCCTCCCACTTGCCGTTGGAACCAGAACCAGCCATGATTGAGCTCGGAGGGGGAGTAGTGGGAAACCTAGATCTGTGCTCTGAAGGCTCAAGAGATTGGGGAAGTAGAGGATGCGAATGGGAAGCGTGGTTGTACCTTGGGGTTTTTTCCCTTCTTATGGGGCTGGTCGCTGGTTAACCTCCTTTTACTGCCCTACATATCCCTCCGCTTCCCAAGACGTGTGTGCCGTTATACGCGCATGATTAAACATATGCCGTGTGAAACGGAGCACGATTTGTGCATTGATGGATCGTGCTGATGAGAACGGCCTCGAACCACGGATTGAGTTTTTGCAACTGGTCCAACGGTTGTGCTGGGCTGCAACCTTTCGTCAGAAAGGTTGTTAGGGAACTATGTTTTCTCCCTAATGCTTGGCCTTCACACTAATCTATTCATGATGTTCGGGCGATCCACAAATCGGGAAAAACTACATGTCCTCACAGGCCGAGCTAAACTCAGTCGATCACTAATTGAGGAGAAGAACTCGCCTCGCAAGACGAAGACTCTGATCAAGCGAAGATGGAGCTAAGACCCTTGGTGTTGGAGGCTAGTTCGGGGTCTACTGAGGGAGTCCTGGTTTAAGGGGTCCTTGGGTGGCCGACCTATTTGTCATGGGCCGGACCGTATGGGCCGATTATCGAGCATTGGGTTGATCGAAGGCCCTGTCTCCAGGAGGGAAGCTTCGGGAATTGTGGGGTGTCCTCCAAGATTGGGATAGTGAATAGGCATGTTTTTCCTTCTATGTGTAACCGACCATGTGTAAACCCTAGGTACCCTCGGCATCTATATAAGCCGGAGGGTTTTAGGTTGTAGAGGGGGAACAACTCATCTAGGGTTTTAGCTATTTGATCTTGAGGTAGATCAACTTTCTAACCTTCATACCGTCAATATAATCAAGCAGGATGTAGGGTTTTACCTCCATAGGAGGGCCCGAACCTAGGTAAATATCGTCTCCTTCGTCTCCTGTTACCATCGATCCTAGTCTCACAGCTCAGGACTCCCTACCCGAGATCCACCACTTTTGACACCGACACCTGCCGAGAATGCTAATGCGACAACCGAGATCAGATGCCTCATGTTGGCTTGTATGGAGCCCGATTAGCAACAACATTTTGAAAACGTTGAGGCTTTCAGCATGATCGAGAGTCTAAAGAGCATGTTTCAAGTGCAGGCTAGGACCGAAAGGTTCAACGTCTGGCAATCCTTGATGGATTGTAAGCTGAAAGAGAGTGATCCACTGAGCCCGCGTGTGACCAAGATGATCGGGTATGTGCCAGCTTTGGATCAGTTAGGCTTCCCACTTGGGGACAAGCTGACCATGGATGCAATTCTGGGTTCTCTTCCACCTAGCTATGGGACGTTTGTCTTGAACTATCATATGCACAGCATGGATAAGAAGCTCACTGAATTGCATGTGATGCTTAAGGTGGCAGATCAAGATATTAAGAAAGGCACGCATCAAGTGTTGATGATGCAGAACTCAACTAAGTTGAAGAAGAGTTGGTCCAAGAAAAAGGGCAAGGCAAAGGGCATAGAAAAGGTGTTCTCCACGGCTGAACCAAAGTACGAACCGAACTCAAAGACCATTTGCTTTCATTGTAAGGAAGCTGGTCACTAGAAGAGGAACTATAGCAAGTGGCTTGCTGAGCATGGCAAGAAGGCTGGAAATGCTTCTTCAGGCAAAGGCACACTTGTTGCATATGTTATAGACATTTACCTTGCTGACATACCTATTAGCTCTTTGGTATTTGACACCGGATCGGTTCTTCATATTTGCAACTCGATGCAGGGGCTGATAAGAACTAGGTGTGTGGCACAATAGGAGATTGACATCAGGGTCGGCAACAAAGCAAGAGTTGCTGCATTGGAGGTCGTCACGGTGTAGCTCTAGCTTCCTTCTAGATTTATTTTGGAATTGAATAATTGTTATTACATTCCCGCACTTAGTCAGAATATTATTTCTGCCTCATGTTTGATGACTCGGGGTTATGAATTCAATTTAAAGGACAATGGTTGTTCGTTTTATTTGAATGGAATGTTCCTCGGCTATGCACCCATTGTAGGCTATTTATTTTGAATCTGAAAATGGAACCAGTCTATAACGTGAATGTCAAGAGGCATAAGCCTAATGAAATAAATCTGACATACTTCTTGGATTGCCGTCTTGGACACATTAGTCTGAAATGCATGAAGAAGCTCCATGATGATGGACTCCTAACTTCGTCTGACTTCGGGTCGTTCGAGACATGCGAATCCTTCTTGCTAGTCAAGATGACTAAGTCTCCTTTTGCAAAGAGTTGCGAGAGGGCGTCCGAGCTGCTAGAACTTATACACAGTGATGTGTGTGGTCCAATTAACACCATGGCTAGAGGTGGCTATCAGTACTTCGTGACTTTTGCCGACGACTTGAGTAGGTATGGATATATCTATTTGATGAGGCACAAGTAAGAAACTTTTGAAAAGTTCAGAGAGTTTCAGAATGAGGTTGAGAATCAACTAGGCAAGACAATAAAGCTTCCGCGATCAGATCGTCGAGGTGAGTACATGAGCCAGGAGTTTGATGATCATTTTAAAAGTCAAGGCATAGTACCCTAGCTCACACCTCCGGGTACACCATAGAGAAACGACGTGTCAGAACAGAGAAATCGAACCTTGTTGGACATGGTCCAATCAATGATGAGAAAAGTGGATTTACCCTTGTCATTCTAGGGATACGCTCTAGAAACTGCAACTTTCACACTTAATATGGTACCATCAAAATCCGTAGACAATACACCACATGAGATGTGGACTGGGAAGAGTCCTAGTTTGTCTTTTCTAAAGATTTGGGGTTGTGAAGCATTTGTCAAGCGAATCATGTTGGACAAGCTTACACCCAAGTCGGATAAATGCATATTCGTGGGATATCTGAGGGAAACTTTGGGATACAATTTCTAGAACCAAGAAGAGAACAAAGTGTTTGTTGCTCGGAATGGGGTTTTCCTAGAGAAAGAGTTTCTCAGTCGGGAGGCCAGTGGGATAATAGTGCAACTCGAAGAAATTTGAGCGCCACTCAAGGACGACTCAGCTAGTGATAAGATCATACCTGAGTCGGTCAAGGAACCCATAGTGGAGTCGGCACTAGAACCATAGAGGTCAGAAAGATTGCACAGAGTGCGAGACGTGTTGTTGTTAGAAAGCCATGAGCCAGCCACGTATGCAGAAGCGATGATGAGCCTAGATTCTGAGGCATGGCTGGAGGCCATGAGATCTGAGTTAAAGTCCATTGATGACAATCAATTCTGGGACTTGGTTGATCCGCCGCCTGGCGTAGTTGCCATTGGTTGAAAATGGGTTTTTGAGAAGAAAACCAATGTGGATGGAAATGTGTAGATCCACAAAGCTCGGCTTGTCGGTAAAGGATATGGACAAGTTCAAGGAATTGACTACAATGAGACCTACTCACTGGTAGCGATACTAAAGTCGGTGAGGAACGTCCTAGCTATAGCTGCATATTTCGATTATGAGATATGGCAGATGGATGTCAAAACATCTTTCCTTCATGGAAATTTAAAGGAGGATGTATACCTGATACAGCCCGAAGGTTTTGTCGATCCAACTAACGTTGGCAAAATATGCAAGCTTAAGAGATCTATTTATGGATTGAAGCAAGTAGAATGGAGTTGGAACATTCATTTGGATGAAGTCATCGTTGACCTTGGTTTCATCAAGAACGAAGACGACTATTGTTTATACAATAAGTCTAGTGGGAGCTTGATAGTATTTTTTATCTTGTATGTGGATGACATACTGCTGATCGGAAATGATGTTTCGATGGTGAACTCAACCAAGGAATCATTGAATGACAAGTTTTCGATGAAAGACCTTGGAGAGGCAGTGTAAATTTTAGGCATCAAGATCTATAGAGATAGATCAAGGAGGCTGCTTGGATTAAGCCAGAGCACGTACATAGACAAAGTGTTGAAGAGGTTCAATATGAGTGAGGCCAAGAAGGGGTTCTTGCCTGTCTCACATGGTATAAGGCTAAGCAAGACTCAGAGTCCTACGGCTTCTGATGAGCGAAAATGGATGAGTAGGATTCCATATGCCTCGGAAATAGGACCCATCATGTATGACATACTATGTACATGACCAGATGTTGCCTATGCAATAAGCTTAACAATCAGATACCAGACCGATCTAGGTGAGAGACACTGGGCAGCGGTGAAAACTATCTTGAAGTACCTGAAAAGGACTAAAGAGATGTTCCTAGTTTATGAAGGTTAGGAGGAGCTATGCGTAAAGGTTTGTGCTGATGCTAGTTTCCAAACCGATAGGGGTGATTGTCAATCGCAAACTGGATTCATGTATGTGATGAATGGAGGAGTAGTGAGCTGGACGAGTTCCAAGCAAGATACGGTGGCCGACTCCACAACAAAGGATGAATACATTGCATCTTTTGAAGCCGCAAAGGAAGGTGTTTGGATTTAGAAGTTCCTGGAGGATCTTGGTGTGTTCCGAGGCAAGGCAAAACCGCTGGACCTGTATTGTGATAATTCAGATGCCATCGCGCAGGCCAAGGAGTCGAGACAACACCACAAGACCAGGCACATTGACCGAAAATATCACTTGATACAAAAGCTCATAGAGAAGGGCAATACTAATTTATGCAAGATTCACACGGATGCAAATGTTGCATATCCATTGACTAAACTGCTTCCACAACCCAAGCATGAGGGGCACTTAGATCTATGGGCACTTGATGTCTATTTGATTGACTCTAGTGCAAGTGGGAGACTGTTGGAGATATGCCCTAGAGGCAATCATGTATGATGATATTTCCTATGTGTTTATAAATAAAGATAGTCCTTGGACATTATCAATGATGTGTATTAACAAGTATGTCACTTGTTTGTGAGACTATGAATTGCATGATGACTGTCCTAAATGGTCCCTAGTCGAAAGGGTTGTGTGGAAGCGCAACTTGTTAGACTAGCATATGACACGGTGGATGGTCCGGTCTCACTGGCCATGTAGCATTGGATGCTAGCCGGATAATATGGACTTAGAAATATCTGGTCGAATTCGACGTAGTCGGGTCCAAGTCGATATATGGTCTGAGTTGGACAAACCCACCGATGAGACGCAACGATAGGTCATCTGTGAGTCTCTAGTACAACATACGTTCTATGTCCTAAGACATGAGCTGGCGCATGTACTCGAGATGGTGACTGACTTGCTTTGGGCTGACCAAACGCTATTACGTGATTGGGTAGTTACAAAGGTAGGTTTCGGGCTTGTCCAGACCCATGCTGCAAGACATGGTCGATCAGGATGGGATTTGCCCCTCCGATCAGGAGATATATACGCTGGTCCCCTCATGTGATCTGACCTGGATAAGCATGGCCATGCGATGAGGATTATGAGATAATCCAAAGTCTTGGTTGGATTCACCGAAATGACAAAGAGGTCATGCTGCAACAAGGATGACCATGACGCCTTGAGCATGACAACATATATCGTGTGGCAAAGGGAATAGAAGTGTGAAGTACAGGTTCGCCTAACTAGCTTCATCATACACTTGGAGTCAGCATGCTTTGCTAGAGGCCCCTACCGACCGGTCGTGCCGCATGTGATCTGACATGTGACCAACTGAATGAGAACCTAAGGGGTCACGTGCTTAAAGGAAGGAACACGTTGGCTTTAGGATTCGTGCCAGGCCCAAAATTTGAGACCACGCCGGATGCTTATATATAGTGGAGGTATAGTAACCCATCTGGTTGATGGCTTTGGCGGCGTCATTAGGGCTTTGCATGTGTTGCAACTAGCCACCTCCACTCGTCATCATCGACTATGTGATCGGACCTAGCAGTCCACCGCATGGTGTTCCTCCTGCACACGCGAAGACCATTAGAGGAGGTGCACCCGTGCCTCTCCGACAAACCTGTACGTGGGATCCGACGATTGGCTGTTTGAGGGAGATCCGACGAGGAGGAGATGGAGCATACGAACGCGCTGCCCCAACTCTACATCTGCTGCATGGCACTGCACGTCTAGTGGTAACGATCTATGATCCATCTCTGTAGCATGTCCTTGGATGTTCTACAACAACAACAACAACAACAACAACAACAAAGCCTTTAGTCCCAAACAAGTTGGGGTAGGCTAGAGGTGAAACCCATAAGATCCCGCGACCAACTCATGGTTCTGGCACATGGATAGCAAGCTTCCACGCACCCCTGTCCATGGCTAGTTCTTTGGTGATGCTCCAGTCCTTCAGATCTCTCTTTATAGACTCTTCCCATGTCAAGTTCGGTCTACCCCGGCCTCTTTTGACATTATCAGCATGCTTAAGCCGCCCGCTGTGCACTGGGGCTTCTGGAGGCCTGCGCTGAATATGCCCAAACCATCTCAGACGATGTTGGACAAGCTTCTCTTCAATTGGCGCTACCCCAACTTTATCCCGTATATCATCATTACGGATGCGGTCCTTCCTTGTGTGACCACACATCCATCTCAACATGCGCATCTCCGCCACACCTAACTGTTGCACATGTCGCCTTTTAGTCGGCCAACACTCAGCGCCATACAACATTGCGGGTCGAACTGCCATCCTATAGAACTTGCCTTTTAGCTTTTGTGGCACCCTCTTGTCACAAAGAATGCCAGAAGCTTGGCGCCACTTCATCCATCCGGCTTTAATTCGATGGTTCACATCTTCATCGATATCCCCATCCTTCTGCAACATTGACCCCAAATATCGAAAGGTGTCCTTTTGAGGCACCACTTGCCCATCAAGGCTAACATCCTCCCCCTCCTCGTTCCTAGTAGTACTGAAAGCGCACCTCATGTACTCGGTTTTAGTCCTACTAAGTCTAAAACCTTTCGATTCCAAGGTTTGCCTCCACAACTCCAACTTCCTGTTAACCCCCGTCCGGCTCTCATCGACTAGCACCACATCGTCCGCAAAGAGCATACACCATGGGATATCTCCTTGTATATCCCTTGTGACCTCATCCATCACCAAGGCAAAAAGGTAAGGGCTCAAAGCTGACCCTTGATGCAGTCCTATCTTAATTGGGAAGTCGTTAGTGTCGTCCTCACTTGTTCGAACACTTGTCACAACATTATCATACATGTCCTTGATGAGGGTAATGTACTTTGTTGGGACTTTGTGTTTCTCCAAGGCCCACCACATAACATTCCGCGGAATCTTATCATAGGCCTTCTCCAAGTCAATGAACACCATATGCAGGTCCTTCTTTTGCTCCCTATATCTCTCCATAAGTTGTCGTACCAAGAAAATGGCTTCCATGGTCGATCTCCCAGGCATGAAACCAAACTGATTTTTGGTCACGCTTGTCAATCTTCTTACACGGTGCTCAATGACTCTCTCCCATAGCTTCATTGTATGGCTCATCAGCTTAATTCCACAGTAATTAGTACAACTCTGAACATTCCCCTTGTTCTTGAAGATTGGTACTAATATACTCCGTCTCCATTCTTCTGGCATCTTGTTTGCCCGAAAAATGAGGTTGAAAAGTTTGGTTAGCCATACTATCGCTATGTCCCCGAGGCCTCTCCACACCTCAATGGGGATACAATCGGGGCCCATCGCCTTACCTCCTTTCATCCTCTTTAAAGCCTCCTTGACCTCCGACTCTTGGATTCGCCTCACAAAACGCCTGCTAGTATCATCAAAGGAGTCATCCAGATCAATGGTAGAGCTCTCACTCTCCCCATTGAACAACTTGTCAAAGTACTCCCGCCATCTATGCTTAATCTCCTCGTTCTTCACCAGGAGTTGATCTGCTTCGTCCTTGATGCACTTGATTTGGTCAACATCCTTCGTCTTCCTCTCTTGGCTCTTGGCCATCTTATAGATGTCCCTTTCGCCTTCCTTCGTGTCTAACCTTTGGTAGAGGTCCTCATACGCCCGACCCCTTGCTTCACTCACAGCTCGCTTTGCGGCCTTCTTTGCCATCTGGTACTTCTCTATGTTGTCTGCATTCCTATCCAGATATAGGCGTCTGAAACAATCTTTCTTCTCCTTGATTGCCTTCTGGACAACATCATTCCACCACCAGGTATCTTTAGCTTCTCTTCTACTTCCCCTGGACACTCCAAACTCCTCTGAGGCCACCTTACGAATGCAAGTCGCCATCTTCATCCACATGTTGTCTGCACCACCTCCTTCCTCCCAAGGGCCCTCCTTAATGACCCTCTCCTTGAACACCTGAGCTACCTCCCCCTTGAGCTTCCACCACTTCGTTCTAGTGACTTTGGCACGCTTGTCCCGCTGGACACGAATCCGAAAACGGAGGTCAGCAACCACAAGCTTATGCTGGGGGACAACACTCTCTCCAGGTATCACCTTACAGTCTAGGCATGCACGCCTATCTTCTCTTCTCAAGAGGATGAAATCAATCTGGCTAGAGTGCTGCCCACTACTGTAAGTCACTAGATGTGATTCTCTCTTCTTAAAGAAGGTGTTAGCTACGATCATGTCATAGGCTAACGCAAAGCTTAAGACATCTTCTCCTTCTTGATTCCTGATGCCATAGCCAAATCCCCCATGTACCCCTTCAAAACATGTGTTAGCTGTGCCCACGTGGCCATTGAGGTCTCCTCCTATGAAGAGCCTCTCGCTGATCGGTACACTCCTAACCAAGTCCTCCAGGCCTTCCCAGAACTCCCTCTTGGTGTTCTCATTGTGGCCTACTTGTGGGGCATAAGCGCTGATAACGTTGAGGACTAAGTCCCCAACTACCAGCTTGACCAGGATAATCCGGTCCCCATGTCTCTTGACGTCTACCACTCCATCCTTGAGGCTCTTGCTGATCAATATGCCTACTCCATTTCTGTTTGCAACCGTCCCCGTGTACCACAGCTTGAAGCCGGTACCCTCCACCTCCTTCGCCTTCTGTCCCCTCCATTTGGTCTCTTGGACGCAAAGGATACCAATGCCTCTCCTCACCGCTGAATCAACTACCTCCCGAAGCTTACCTGTGAGAGACCCTACGTTCCAGCTACCTAATCGAATCCTCCTAGGCTCGGCTAGCTTCCTTACCCTTCGCACTCGTCGAGTCAAATGCGAAGACCCTCGCTCATTTTCCACTACACCCGGGCGCCGATGTAGCGCGCCACTAAGGATGCGACGACCCGATCCTCGCTCACTTGCGACCGTATCCAGATCACGATACGGCGCGCCACCTGGGGGGTGACGGCCCGACCCTTGCCCATTTTCCACCACACCCGGGTTCCGATGTGGCGCGTCGCTGAGAGGGTTACGCCCCAACGAAAATCTTTTGGGTTTCATCTCCATAAGAGTGGCTGGGTTTTCACGTTGGCTCGCCAAGCCTATCACAACCCTCCTCCTTTACCCGGGCTTGGGACCGGCTATGTTGAGACAACATAGGCGGAATTGTCCTTGGATGTTCTACGCGTATGAAAAAATTAATTTGCATGCAATGCACCTATGGTAGAACCCAACAGTTAGCACTGACATGGCACGTCATTAGTGCTTAATTAGCATGCTAATGGCCCCTTGGTCACTAACATGTGGGCCTTGGTCCCATTGACATTTTTAGTTAGGATTAGAAGAAATACAAATTACAAAGTTAACCAGGTGTATCACTGACCAGTGGTTTCGACTTGTCAGATTTGAGTCCGAACGTCTAGTTGACATGCTCACGCAAGCATGAAGCACCAATTATGCACTTGATCCTTTCCTGGATTTAATCTAATTCAACAGGATTTGGAAATTCCAGAAAATACTTAAAACTTATAAAATTGATAGAAAATAATCTATAACTTGGATGAAAATAATATATATATATGAAAAATATGAAGAATCTGTTTATGCCATTTTCTTGCATGTACAAACAAGTTAACATCGTTGTTTAGGAAAAATCATGATTAGGGTAATTTTAATAAATAGTTTGGAGTTGGAATTTATTATATGTTTGAATTCACTTCAATTAAAATGGCTTACTATTGCATTACTTGAATTCAGTAACTTAATATGACATATCATTTATCTGGATGAACATTATTTCCACGACGTGAATGCGTTCATTTTCTTATTTGTTAGTGTTTGTTCCTTCTCGGTAGAGACGATTCCGACATTTGATACATCTCCAACGTATGGATAATATATGAAGTGTTCAGGCCATATTTTCCTATGTTCACAATACTTTTATATGGTTTTGATGCACTTTATGTGATTTATTTATAACTAACCCGGACTGGCGTTGTTTTCAGCAGAATTATAGTGGTGTTGTTTTTGTGTAGAAAATAAAAGTTCTCGGAATCGCCCGAAACCTTTTTTCTAATTTTTTTTGGAACCACGGGAGGGGAGCCAACTGTGGGCCACAAGCCAATAGGGAACGCCATGTTAGCTTGTGGGGTCACATGGCTCCAATTGACGTGATTCCAACGCTAAAAAACCCTATGAATCCAGAAACCCCCGAAAGTTAACCGAGAACTTCCGCTCAACCGCTGCAACTCTTTGTATAAAGAAAAACCCATATGGAGCCTTCCTGTTACCCTGCCGGAGGGGGAAATGATCACCGGTGGCCATCTTCATCATCCCGGCGGAGGCCGTGACGAGGAGGGAGTAGTTCAACCTTGGGGCTGAGGGTATGTACCAGTAGCTATGTGTTTAATCACCCTCTCTCTCTCTCTTGTGATCTTGAGATGGCATGATCTTGGTGTATCATGGGCTTTGTTAATATAGTTGGATCATATGGTTTTCTTCCCTTGATATCTTGTTGTGATGAATTGAATCTTTCCCTTTGAAATTTTGATATGTCAGATGGAATATTGGATTTAATATCACTTCATGTATGTCTTGGTACTCAACTTGCGGATTCCCGTGGTGACAGTGGGGTAAACTATGCATAGGGGTCGATACACGTTCTTGTCCTCCTTTCTCTGATAGATATCTTGGGGTACTCTTTCAAGTTCTTTATGTTGGATTGAATATGATGAATCTGAAATTGTTTGATGCATGTGGAATAATTAACCCATGGATATTTGTGGTGACATTGGAATATCTAGGTGACATTAGGGTTGATTGACATGTATCATTGGTGTTATTTTAGTACGAACTCTAGAGCTGCTTGTGACACCTATAGGAGTAGCTTAATAGATTCATCGGAAAGGGTAACTTTTAGGTGGTTCTACTACCTACAACAATTTCAGCGCATGTTCTCCGCTAGATATGTACTTTGGCGTGATTCATTGTTGCGTGTTGAGGGATGATCATACAATTCTATTATGTTAGCATGGTTGAGAGATTGCACTAGCAAAAGTATGAACCCTAGGCCTTATTTTGAAGCATATATACAATGTTTTGCTTTCTATTTGCCACTTGCTTCTATGCTATTTTATATTTCCAGATTCCAAAAACCTATATCTACTGTCCATATTGCACTTGTAGCACCATCTCTTTGCCGAACTAGTGCACCTATATAGTTTGCCATTGTATTGGGTGTGTAGGGTACACAAGAGATTTCTTGTATTTGATTGCGGGGTTGATCGAGAGAGACCATCTTCATCCTACACCTCCAAAAGACTGATAAACATTAGGTCATCCACCTGAGGGACATTTGTTGATGTCCTACAAAACTCTTCACTTGGAGGCCCAACAACGTCTACAAGAATAAAGTTGCGTAGTAGATATCAACATTGTGATTGTTGACACCAATGAAGAACTTTACTCTCTTCAGAAGTGCCAGTCAAGCAAACCCTCTTGAGCATTCCTAAACATTCCCAGTCTCTCTCTCTCTTGCAATCTATTATTGCATTAGGAGTGATTCCACTATTACATGTTTGGGTAGTTGATTCCATTCCTTTTGCATGACCTATCTTTGTCAAAGTAGATAGTTGAAACCTCTTAGCATTAGTAATAATTGCTTGAACCATGTTGTGACTACTCATCCATGTTGGCTTTCTGTGTGTAGAGTCGTGTCCGATGTAATCCATCTGGGTGATGAATTGGAATGGTTGTGTTCATGTGAGAGCTAAGTGTGTGAACCCGATTTGGTAAAGGTAGCGATGAGAGGCCATGTAGGAGTACATGGTGTGTTGTCTTGTTGACGTCCTCCTTAAGAACCGAGTTTTGTGTATGTTATCGAAGAGGAGATACTACCAAACATTGGGTTCCGGTAACTCGATCCCTCTCGGCTTATTAATATCCTTGATCTCTGTCCAAGATTTGCAACTAGTTTCTGGTGTTTGTAGGATGTGTTGGGGGAAATGTTTAGCAAAGCCCTACATGATGGGTTCATTGCGGTAGATGAACCTGTCGCCCGGTGTACCAAGTATCATCTAGATGGTGGACTTGGGAACCATACAGAAATCATTTTGGAAGTCATTGCATGCTCCGGTATTATAGTGCCCCGTATGTGGCATAAACTATTTTAGGGATCTAAATTTTCAATTGTGTAGGGGAGTCAACCTAGTGGTTTAGGTCCAATACAATTAAATTACTAGGTGAGAGGCTCTCACATGCATGCAAACCCAACTACATTGTCATGCACATGTTGTTTAACATTCACGGTTTGAAAGTATATTTTTTACATGAGGATATTATTTTTCCTACACAAGTATCTTTACATTCAGTTGATATTATTATTAGGAAAAGATAAAAAGCAAACCTTTTTATCCTAAACTTTATTCCTTATACCGATAGACTTTTATTGAAGCTGATGGAAGTCGTGGTCAGCACGGTCAACACGTAACAATTATAAGCGGCAAACTATAAAACTATCTTTAAGTTTCAGTCATTGCATTGGACGTATTAGGGATTGTGCTGCTCAGGTCTCCTGTTCAAATCTCCTTCACTAGTGATCCTTATCTCTAGTTTGGTTTATAAAATAAAACTACTATGCCTCAATTGCTTCGTCGTTTTAATGTCTTTCGTGAAAATGATCGTTCGGAAAATTGTGCTAAGTTGTTAGAGGAAGAATTTATAAAAATGCCTAATGTGAGATCCTTGAATGATGAGCATGATAGCAATATTGTTAGTATGAATTCTATGAATATCCATGATGCTAATGATATGCAAAGCCACAAGCTTCGGGATGCTATGTCTGGTGAAGATGATATTTCTAGTCCCTCAAGTTTTGACGAGCAAATTTATTATGATGAAGGCATGCCTCCTATCTATGATGATTATGGTGATGACATGTATGCTATAGAGAGTGATAGTAACCATAAAACTTTCCATCATGATTTTAATATTCAGTGTGGTTATGTCAATCAAGTGGCTCATGGTAGTTATTTTGTTAAGTTTTCTCCCACTGCTATGAATGAGAAAAAATTGCTTATGTGGAGAGTAATGAAAATTTTATGATTGTGCATCATGAAAATAATGTTTTATGTGATATTTATATGGTTCAATTCCTTCATGATGCTACTGAAAATTATTATCAGGGAGGAACATATGCTTGTAGGTATTGTAGTAATATCAAGTTTCCTCCCTATGTGTTGAAAGTTTTGAAGTCATGCTTGTTTTATCTTCCTATGCAAGTTGATTCTTGCTACAATAAATTCTTTGCTTGCAAAATCCCCATGCATAGGAAGTGGGTTAGACTTAAATGTGCCTGTCATGTGATTCATGATTCTCTCTTTTGCATGTTTCAAATACTATTCCTATGTGAGCGTCATTGAAATCATCATGCCTAGCTAAAAGGCTTTAAAGAAAAACGCTTGTTAGGAGACAAAAAAACTCTTATACTTTCTGTTTTTGTATGTTCATATGATTAAGGTACTGTAGTAATCATGTTTTGAGTGTTTTATTTCAATAATGTGCCAAGTAAAGCCTTTTGGATAGTGTGGATACTTGTTAGTTTGATTATGTGCAAAAATAGAAATTTTTACATTTAGTGCAAAACTTCTTTGATTTTACTGGATTCAAAAAATTCTAATTTTTTACATGGTTTTCTATGCAAATTTTCTTCATTTTTATAACTTTTCAGAATTTTGAGAGATAGGAAATTTTTTATTCCATTCAGATCTTCACAAACTGTACTGTTTTTTGACAAATTCTGTTTTGCATGCATAGTTTGCTTATTTTAGTGTTTATGTAGCTTATATTTAGAGGTATAAATTATGGGAATTATAGAACACAGTAGGTATTATGTTAGAACAATTATGAATCTTGTCTTGATAGTACCTAAGTGAATGATTTATCTTACACTAACCCATCTCACGTAGTTCCGTTAAGTTTGGTGTGATTGAAGTTTTCAAGTTTTGGGTGAGATGCCGATATGAGGGTAATAAGGAGTGACAAGACACTAAGCTTGGGGATGCCCAATGTAATATCCAAGCAAGACTCAAGCATCTAATCTTAGGGATGCCCCGGAAGGCATCACCTCTTTCGTGTTCAACCATATCAGTATACCTCACTTGGAGTTATATATTTATTCGTCACATAATGTGCATTTTGCTTGGATCGTCATTTTATTTTTCTTTTGTCTGTTAGATATTATTTATAATCTTGATTTTAATGAAAAAAACAAGAATTTCCTTTTAGGATGCTTGAATTGCATGTTTGATGTCTGCTGTGTAAAAACATAAACTTTTGTTGTAGTGTTTGAATTTTCATATTTTTTTGAACGTGGAATAATTTTGAAATTCTTACACAATATTTTAATATAAATTTTTTATCAGGTCCTAAATTTTCAAAAATATTGGAGATACATAAGTACACTTTTAAATTAATTTCTACACACTATTATGTTTGGATTGATTGCTCACATAATTTTGCTATCTACTTATATTACAACTTTAATGCTTTTAATTGGTATATATAAATTGTTGAAATGATATTATACAGTACCTAATATTTTAAAATTATTATGCAACTTGTCTTGACAGTACATGAAGTGTTGATTTATTCTTATGTGTACTAACCTATCTCACGAGGTCCTTTTGAGTTTTTTGTTGATGAAGTTTCTGAGACCTAGGTGAAACCGGGATATGAGAGGAATTAAAGAGAAACAAAAGTTCAAGAATTGGGATGCCCAAGGCACCCCAAGACAATATTAGAAGAATTATCAAGAATCTAAGCTTGGGGATGTTACGCATCATGCCTTTCTTCGTCAAGAATTATCAGTTAGCCTATGTTGAACCTAAGTTTTTATTCATTCACATGATTTGTGCTAATCTTAGAGTGTATTATTTTTAGTTTGTTGTTTAAAATAAATCTCGGATCTGAAAATTGAGAGAGATAACTCACATAGCTACTTGATTGTTTGACTACTCATTGTTCTTCACTTATATTTTTTAAGAGCAGTTTGATGTTTACTCTTGTGCTTCACTTATATCCTAAGAGTAAATTGTGAATGAATGAAATATAATAAATATGAAATTATTGATGTGATTTATGTTTGGTAGTAGTTTATGATTTTTTTAGAAAGTAAAATCTATTTAAGTTTGACAATCATAGTATTGGTCATATAAGCAATTCATGAATAACTACTATACTTTCACATACAAATGTATTATCTTGGACATCTTTTATGATTGTGAATACCATTTAATTATTTTAACCTTGCTCAAATTGCTGAAGTTGGACGAGGAAGACAACATAATGGTTATGTTGTTGGAAATATGCCCTAGAGGCAATAAATAAAGTGTTTATTATTATATTTCCTTGTTCATGATAAAAGTTTATTATCCATGCTATAATTGTATTGATTGGAAACACATTGCATGTGTGGATAAATAGACAACACTTTGTCCCTCGTATGCCTCTAGAAAACTAGCTCGTTGATCAAAGATGGTCAAGGTTTCCTAGCCATTGACATGAGATGTCATTTGATAACGGGATCACATCAGTAGGAGAATGATGGGATGGACAAGACCCAAACTATAAACGTAGCATATGATCGTGTCAGTTTATTGCTATAGTTTTCTGCATGTCAAGTATATGTTCCTATGACCATGAGATCATGCAACTCACGGACACTGGAGGAGTGCCTTGTGTTTATCAAACATCGCAACAAAATTGGGTGACTATAAATGTGCTCTACACGTATCTCTGAGGGTGTCTGTTGGGTTGAAATGGATCAAGACTGGGATTTGTTACTCCGTGTGATGGAGAGGTATCTTAGGGCCCACTCGGTAATACAACATCAAAATAAGACTTGCAAGCAATGTGACTAAGTGTTAATCACGGGATCTTGCATTACGGAACGAGTAAAGAGACTTGCCGCTAACGAGGTTTAACTAGGTATGGAGATACCGACGATCGAATCTCGGGCAAGGAACATACCGAAGAACAAAGGGAACATCATACGGGATTAACTAAATCCTTGACATAGAGGTTCGACTGATAAAGATATTCGTAGAATATGTAGGAACCAATATGGGCATCTAGGTCCCGCTATTGGTTATTGACCGTAGAGGTGTCTCGGTCATGTCTACATAGTTCTCGAACCCGCAGGGTCCACACACTTAAGGTTCGGTGACGTTTCGGTAGTATAGAGTTATGTATGGTGGTGACCGAAGGTTGTTCGGAGTCCCGGATGAGATCCTGGACGTCACGAGGAGCTCTGGAATGGTCCGGAGGTAAAGATTGATATATAGGAAGTCCTATTTTGGTTGCCGAAAAAGTTCCGGGCTCATCGGTAGTGTACCGGAAGTGCCGGGAGGGTACCGGGTGACCATCGGGAGGTGTATTTCGACCCAAGAGGCTACATGGGCTGTGGGAGGATAAATACCAGCCCTTAGTGGGCTGTAAAAAGTCCCACACAAGGCCCATGCGGCTGGGAAGAAATTCCAAAGTGGAAAAGGTGGGAAAAGGCAAAAAGGTGGAAATAAGGAAGGAGTCCTAATCCTACTAGGATTGGAGGAGGAGGACTCGTCCTCTCCACTTCGGGCGGACCAAATAGGGGTTGTCCCTTGCGCCAAACCTCCTCCTCCTCTCCTTCTATATATACTAGAGGTTTTAGGGTTTTTGCACTAGATTTTCAGCCACGTGCAACCCTACCCTCTAGTCCGTAGTTTCTCCTCTAGATCGGTTTCAGGTGTGCTTAGGCGAAGCCCTGCTGAGATTACTCCACCACCATCTCCGCAGCGCCGTCACGCTGCCGGAGAACTCATCTACCTCTCCGTTCCCTCTTGTTGGATCAAGAAGGCAGAGATCGTCATCAAGCCGTACGTGTGCTGAACGCGGAGGTGCCGTCCATTCGGTGCTAGATCGGGACGGACCGTGATTGGATCGCGGGACGCTCGGCTATTTGGATCGCGAAGACGTTGGACTAATCAACCGCATTTCTTAATGCTTCCCTCTTAGCGATCTACAAGGGTACGTAGATCCACTCTCCCTCTCATAGATGCTCATCACCATGGATAGATCTTGCGTGTGCGTAGGAAATTTTTTGTTTCCCATGCAACGTTCCCCAATAGTGGCATCATGAGCTAGGTCTATGTGTAGATGAGATCTCGAGTAGAACACAAAGAGTTTATGGGCGTTGATTCTTAGATTGCTTCCTCCCTTGTTCATGTTTTGGTTCAGCAGTATTGTGGGATGAAGCAGCCCGGACCAACCTTACTCATACGCTTACGAGAGACCGGTTCCATCGACTGACATGTAACTTCGTTGCACAAACATGGTTGGCAGGTGTCTGTTTCTCCTACTTTAGTTCGATCGGATTCGACTAAGGCGGTCCTTGAGAAGGTTGAAAAGCAACTTATGTATCACCGTTGTGGTCTATGCGTAGGTGAGAATTGTTCTTGCTAGATACCCGTAGCAGCCACGTAAAACATGCAACAACAATAAGAGGACGTCTAACCTGTTTTTGCAGGGTATGTTGTGATGTGGTACGGCCAATTACATGATGAGATATATGTGATGTATGAGATGATCATGTGTTGTATAGAATATCATGACTTGCATGTCGATGAGTACGACAACCGACAGGAGCCATAGGGTTGTCTTTAATTATTGTATGACATGCGTGTCAATCTTTAAGCGCTATGTAATGCTTTACTTTATCGCTAAATGGTAGCAATAGTAGTAGAAGCATGGTGGGCGCGACAACCCCGATGGAGAAACGTTGATGGAGATCAAGATGATGGAGATCATGGTGTCATGCCGGTGACGATGGAGATCATGCCGGTGCTTTCAAGATGGAGATCAAAAGCACAAGTTCATGGCCATATCATGTCACTTATGATTTGCATGTGATTTAAATCCTTTTATACACCTTGCTTTGCTTAGGACAATGGTAGCATTATAAGGTGATCCATCACTTAAATTTCAAGATGAATTGTGTTCTCCCCGAGTGTGCACCGTTGCGAAAGTTCGTCGTGTCGAGACACCACGTGATGATCGGGTGTGATAGACTCTATGTTCACATACAACGGGTGCAAGCCAGTGTTGCACATGCAGAACACTCGGGTTAAACTTGATGAGCCTAGAATGTACAGATATGGCCTCGGAACACAAGAGACCGAAAGGTCGAACATGAGTCATATAGTAGATATGATCAACATGATGATGTTCACCATTGAAACCACCTCAACTCACGTGATGATCGGACTTGAGTTGGTGAATTTGGATCATGGGACACTCAGATGACCTGAGGGATGCCAATTTGAGTGGGAGCTTTAGTAATTTGATTAACTAAACTCATTATCTTGAACAATAGTCTAAGTAACCTTTGCATATTTATGTTGTAGATCAATGGCTCGCGCAGTAGCACCCCTGAATTTTAATGTGTTCCTAGAGAAAGCTAAGTTGAAAGATGATGGAAGTAACTTTGTTGACTAGGCCCGTAATCTGAGGATTATCCTCATGGCTTCCCAAAAATCATATGTCCTTGATGCACCGCTTGGTGACCAACCCGAAGACATGTCATCCGAAGATGTTAAGAACGCTTGGGAGGCACGTTCTGGAGATTACTCAATAGTTCGGTGTGCAATATTGTATGGCTTAGAACCGGGACTTCAAAGACGTTTTGAACGTCATGGAGCATATGAGATGTTCTAGGATCGAGAGGTATGAGACCTCCGATAAGTTATATGCTTGAAAAATGGAGGAGAATGGGTCTATCAGTGAACATATACTCAGTATGTCTGGGTATTCGACTCATCTGGCGGAGCTGGGAATTGCCCTTCCGCCAAAGGCGATCACTGATAGAGTTCTTCAATCACTGCCACCTAGCTACAAGATCTTTGTGATGAACTATAACATGCACGGGATGAACAAGTCAGTCGTTGAGCTGTTTGCGATGCTGAAAGTTGCTAAGTCTGAAATCCAGAAAGAACATCAAGTGTTGATGGTCAATTGACAGGGTTATTACCCCTAGTTAGGCCAAAGCAATGGGGTCTTCCCCCTTTACGCTTCGAAGAAAAACTACATGGCCGGTTGGACGAGGCCGGCTAGAGGATGTCTGGCTCGAGCTGGAACCGGCTAGCGCCCCGGACGACCGGTCAGGGAGCCGACCCGACCCTCGACCGGCTGGCTGCGGCCGGCTGCTCCTAGGCCGCCTCTTCCGTTGACCTTGGGACGAACAGGTGACGTCCCATCCCTCTGCGCGCGGGCATGGCGACGTGAAGCGACCGACACGACGGGCGGGCCTGTGGCTATAGTGGTCGCTCACGCACTGCAGAGCGTGGATACATTCCGGCCGTCCACGCTGCTGACCTCGACGAGCGCGACCGGGTGAGGGAATAGTGTCGGCACGCCCTCGCCCACTTGATTACCTGTCCCGGCGTGGCTACAGTGTAGCCGGCCGTACCAGAGAATTCAGTCGGCTGGCGCTAGGCGGTGCCAACCCGGCGGCCCGTGCCCCGGCAGGTGGGCGAGGGCCAATCACCGGGCTGGCTGGCGGGACCCAGCAGGAGATGGGACCGCTCAGCCGGTGGCCCCTACAAGTGACGAGACGATGCGAATGGCGGGACTCCCTGGCCAGACAGAGAGGCTGCCAGCCGGGTCCCCCCACCCTTGTACTTAGAATATACTATAAGAGCAGGGGGTTGGCCTATAAAACCCCTCGAGCCCCCCATGCAACGGGGACGGATGATCGCCCCCACCCACACAGACACAGAGCTCTCACACCCCCTGTGGCAGTGGAGGAAGACGAGTCGGCTGCTCCTTCTTCCTCCTCCAAACACAGCTCCAGGAGCACCCTTGTATACATACTCATCCCTCCAACTAAACCAAGCAAGACTAGGGGTGTTACCTCCCTCGAAGGGCCCTGAACCTGGGTACATCGCGTGTCATCACCGCTTGGGCCCATATCGCACCCGGAGCCTGTCGGCATCCTCCAGCCCCAACACCCATGATAAGCCACCCTATGGCATCTTTCATGAGAAAAAGACCACAGTTGGTGCCCACCGTGGGGCCGTACACGGCGCCAACCAGATTCATGCTCCGAGCGGGACCCCTTGCCATTCCCTGCCGTCGCCGCACGTCCAGGCAAAACCGCGGGCTCGTGGGGCTTGCTCTGGCACGCCCTGTGAGCAATTCCATCGGCCTCACAGCTGACATCGACACGCTCACCGAGCGCTTCGAAAGGATCAGCCTCGCCGAGACTCCATCCACTGACGAGTACCCCGCGCAGGTGTTCGTGTGTGCCGGCCCGCCCACGGCCGTGGGCGCACTCACTGTGACTCTGTCCAGCAGCTCTCACGGTCACGTGGGAGTAATGGCCACCACTTCCGGACGAGCGCGGGTCGCGGCTAACGCTGCTGCTGCCCGCGTCAGCATGTCCGACCCACTCGGCGCGGCCCTCCGGGGCTTAAGCACGCCGATCGCCCCGACGACAAACACCGACACCGCCGTGGCCGATCTCGAGGCGGCTCGTCGCGTCCTATTCGAGGATGCCACCGCCCTCACGGCCACGCGGCGCCGCATGGAGACGGCACAGCGTGAGTACGCTTCCACCTATGGACTCACCCCGACTGGCACCGAGCCCAGTCGGCGTGGGGCTGTGCGCGACCGCGGTCATGTGGTCGCCGAAATCCTCGGCGGCAAGATGCCCATCTACGACAGCCCCGTAGCCAACCTGCGGGCTCTCAAGGTGGCCTACGAGGAATTGGCCACCTTGGAGGGCAAAGAGCGTACCGCCCACGAGCGCCACATCAAGGAGCTCATCGATGCTGCTAATGCCCAGCAGCATCTGCTCGCGACGGGCGGCGCTGCCACTAAAGGCCCCCCATCCCGAGCACAAGGGCATGGGAACTTCCGTCCGCCAGGCGGCCCAGTACTCCTACTCCCCTCGCGTCTCCGGTCGCCGGGACGAGATGAACTACCCCCGGCCCTCTCAGCCGCCGGGGAGCGAGCAGTCGGCTGTTAACAGCCGGCGCACAAACAACCCGCCTCGAAGCGGCCGCCATCACAAAGTGTCGGCATCCGGCAGCCAGCACAGCCGCGGGCACATGCCGCCCCCGCGGCGCGAGTCGGGACAATCAGTTCCACCTACCGTCCGCCCCGAGCTCTCGGCTCGGCTCGCACCACACGTCCCCCGCAGCGAGAATGACGCCCGCAACCGCATCGACAAACTCACGCAATCCGCCCTCCTTGAGGAGGAGGGCTCGATTGTTCCGGCTTGCTTCGACCCCCGGATCCGCATCGAGCCTTTTCCAACCGGCTTTACGCTCCCTCGGGACACCCCGAAATATAACGGGGCAGCCAAGCCCGAGGACTGGCTGATCGACTACACCACCACGGTTGGCATCACCAGGGGGAACAAGCACATAGCCATTCGCTATGCCCCCTCATGTTGATCGGCTTCGCTTGCACCTGGCTCAACAGCCTGGCGGCCGGTAGCATCAACACTTGGAAGGATTTCAAGGAGGCCTTCGTCCGCAAGTTCACCAGTACTTACAAGCCGCCTGGCCGTCCCCGTGAACTCGCTATGTGCGTTCAGGGGCCGGACGAATCCCTCCGCGACTACCTAACTCGGTGGACCGAGCTCCGCAACTCCTGCGAGGGGGTGCACGAAGTACAAACCGTGCAGTACTTCATTGAAGGCTGCCGAGACGGCACCCCCTCAAGCACAAGCTTCTGTGCTCCGAGCTCATGACCAAGGCAGACAAGTACGCCACGGCTGATTTGGCCATCCGGGTCAAGATGACCCCGCCTGCTAAGGCAAGGACAACACCGGCCATGACCCGGGCAACAGCCGACAACCGGCAGTCGTGAAACAACAAGAGCAAGAACGACCAGCCGGATCCCCGCTATGGGAGCCAGCAGGTCAACACCATCGACTAGCAGGAGCCGGCTGCCCAGCCTTCCGGCTAGTTACAAGAACCACTCAGGGGCCAAACCCTCTACGCACACGCTCCGACGGTGTAGATTCTCACAGCGATTGGCCCGGGGGACGGCCTTCCGGCTCCTCCCGTGCCGCCAGCCCATGCGCTAGCCCCGGCCCAAGCTGCTGCCCCGGCGCCGACTCTGACTCCGGCTTAGAACGACGGTCGTTTGATCGACCAGTTCCCCAACCAAGGTGACTGTTATGTTGTCTTCACCAGTGAAGAGATGGGCAAACATGCCCAACGCCAGCTCCGACGTGAGGTGAACGCCATCATGCCAGCAACTCCCCAGTTCATGCACTGGTCGGAGAAGCTGGTCACCTGGAGCCAGGCCGATCACCATGCTGTGATGCCGAATCCCGGCAGCTATGCATTGGTCCTCGACCCCACCATCACCACCAAGGAGCAAACTTGCCGCTTCTCGTGGGTGCTGATAGATGGTGGCAGCAGCATCAACATCCTCTACCTCGACACTATGCACAAGTTGGGGCTGAAGATAGAAGACATGCGAGCGAGCCAGGCGAGCCAGGCGATTTTCCATGGCATCATGCCTGGAAAGTCCTACTCCCCTATCGGCAAGATCACACTTGACGTCCTCTTCGGCGGACCTGGCCACTTCCGCCGCGAGCCGGCACTATTCGAGGTCGTGGACCTCACGAGCCCCTACCACGAGATGTTGGGCCAACCGGCTCTTGTCAGCTTCATGGCGGTCCCCCAATATGCCTACCTCAAGCACAAGATGTCGGGCCGCAAGGGAATCATCACCATCAAGGGTGACTACAAGATGTCGCTCGAGTGCGCTCGAGACGGCAGCCGGCTGGCCGAGGCCCTGGAGATCGCCGAGGAGAAACGGCAACTCGACTGGCTCGTGGCCCTTGCTGCCAGCCAACCGGCCGTGACGGATCCTCCCTTGCAATCTGTTGGCGAGGCCTCCTTCCATCCGTCCAAAGACACCAAGCAAATCCTGCTCGACCCGGCCAACCCGGCTCAGTGCGTCACCATCGGCTCCTGCCTCAACAGCAAATAGGAAGGCGAGCTTGTCGACTTCCTCCGTGAGAATCGGGACATCTTTGCATGGTCCCCCAAGGACATGCCGGGTGTTCCGAGGAAGTTTGCTGAGCACAAACTCCACGTCCGACCGAACGTCAAGCCGGTCAAGCAACCCCTGTGCCGCTTCTCCGAGGAGAAGCGGTGTACTATAGGAGAAGAGATCGTCCGACTGCTCGCAGCTGGGTTCATCATGGAAGTGTTCCACCCGGACTGGCTGGCCAACCCTGTCCTGGTGCTGAAGAAGAACAAGACCTAGCGCATGTGCATCGACTACTCTAGCCTGAACAAGGTGTGTCCCAAGGACCCGTTCGCTGTGCCATGGATCGATCAAGTCATCGACTCCACGGTCGGCTACGACTTGGTGTCTTTCCTGGACGCCTACTCCGGCTACCACCAGATCAAGCTGGACCCGGAAGACCGGCTCAAGACCTCCTTCATCACGCCCTTTGAGGCCTACTGCTACATCACCATGTCCTTCGGCCTAAAGAACGCAGGCGCCACCTTCCAACGGTGCATGCAGAAATGCCTCCTGCCTCAGATAGGCAGGAATGTCCACGTCTATGTCGATGACATCGTCATCAAAATGAAGAAGCATTTCAGCCTCCTTGATGACCTCTGGGAGACCTTCACGAACTTTTGCGAGTACAAGATCAAGCTCAACCCAGAGAAGTGTGTATTCGGCGTCCCGACCGGTCAACTCTTGGGTTTCTTCGTGTCCTCCCGCGATATCGAAGCTAACCCCGAGAAGATCAGCACGATCGAGTGCATGCCCAAGCCGACCAGGCTCCGCGACGTCCAGAAGTTCACCAGCTGCCTTGCCTCGCTCAACCGATTCATCAGCCGGCTAGGGGGAAAAGGCCTTGCCCCTCTACGGGATCCTTCGCAAGACGGCTCTGATCGAGCCGGGCCAAACCAAGCCGGGAATTTTCGACTGGCCCGACAAGGCGATGAGGCTTTTCGTGGCCTCAAGAAGGCTCTCACCCACGCGCCCATCCTAGCTGCGCCAGCTAAGAAGGAACCCCTGCTCGTCTACATCACGGCAACCACCCGCGTCATCAGCGTCGTCCTGGTGGTCGAGCGGCCGGAGGAGGGCAAGTCCCTGCCGGTCCAGCGACCCGTCTACTACCTCAACGAGGTCCTCTCCACGTCTAAGCAGAACTACCCCCACTACCAAAAGATGTGCTATAGCATATACTTCGCCGCCAAGAAGGTAAAGCAGTACTTCCAAGAACATGCCATCACTGTGGCGAGCACGTCCCCGCTCGGCGAAATCATGAGCGACCGGGACTCCACCAATCGGATCGCCAAATGGGTCATCGCCCTCGCCGATCAAGAGATTCAGTACGAGCCAAGAACCGCCATCAAGTCACAGGCGTTGGCTGACTTCCTCGTCGACTGGGCGGAGACAGAGTTCGTGCTGCCTCCCCTAGATTCCACGCATTGGCGCATGCATTTCGATGGCTCGAAAATGAGGACCGGCCTAGGTGCCGGCATAGTCCTCTCCTCCCTGAAGGGCGACCAGCTCAAATATGCTCTCCAGATCCACTTCACCGCCTCCAACAACGTGGCCGAGTATGAGGCCATCATCCATGGCCTCCGGCTCGCCAAGGACATCGGCATCAGGCGCATCCTCTGCTTTGGCGACTCCGACCTCATGCTGCAGCAAGTCTCTAGTGAATGGGACACCAGGGATGCCAACATGGCCAGCTACCGCTTCCTCGTCCAACAGCTCACCAGCTCCTTCGAGGGATGTGAGTTTCATCACGTCCCACAGGTGGACAACGAGGCAGCGGATGCGCTAGCGAAGATCGGCTCCACCCGGCAAGCCATCCCGCCGGCGTCTCCCTCGAACGGCTACTCAAGCCATCGATCAAGCCATCCCCAGAATCAGAGGCAATCTTCGTGCCGGCGGGTGTCGCCGGCCCATCGACGGCCCCGGCCGCCTCTCCGGCACCTTCACCACCAGCTCCCGAACCGTCAGCCGCCCAACCGGCTCCAATCGAGCCGGCAGCGTCCGAGGCGGCCGCCTCCAACGACGCGATCGTCATGATGACCATCGACCAGCCAGCCCCGAGGGCTGGCGAACTGCCCGAGGACTGATCATCTAGTCCCAGGGGCGCCCGAGCCAGTCCCGGGGGCTGACGTGCCGGTCCCGGGGGTTGGTCAACCGGCTCCGGGGGCTCCCGAGCCGGCCCCCGTCACGGCCCCCTCATGGGCCCAACCCATCCTAGCATTTCTTCTACAGGGCGAGCTGCCCCGGATGAGGCTTTGGGAAGGTAAATCCAACGCTGGGCCACGGCCTACGGCATCATCAACAACGACCTCGTCCACTGCAGCACCACCGGCATCTTCCAGCGATGCGTCAAGCCGGAAAAGGGTCTGGAGATCCTCCTCGACATCCACCAGGGTGAGTGCGGGCACCATGCCGCCTCCAGGATCCTGGTGGCCAAGGCTTTCCGCCACAGTTTCTTCTAGCTGACTGCTCTCGAGGAGGCCAAGAAATTGCTCGATGAATGCGAGGGAGTTGGACATGGTGGGCCCATTCAAGACCGCTCGAGGCGACAACAGCCCTCCAAACCATCCCCCTCTCGTGGCCCTTCACCGGCAACAACCCTCCAAACCATCCTCCTCTCGTGGCCCTTCGCCGTTTGGGGGTTGGACATGGTGGGCCCATTCAAGACCGCTCGAGGCGGCATGACGCACTTGCTGGTGGCTGTCAACAAAGTCACCAAGTGGATCGACGCGCAGCCAGTCAAGAAGCCGGGCGGCCATCCGGTTCATCGACGACATCACGGTGCGCTACGGCGTCCCCCACAGCGTCATCATCGACAACGGCACGAACTTCGCCAAGGGCGCACTCACGTGTTTTTGCTCCAAGCAAGGAATCCGGCTCGACCTGGCCTTCGTCGCTCATCCGCAGTCGAATGGCCAGGTGGAGAGGGCGAAGGGCCTCATCTTGTCCGGCATCAAGCCGCGTCTCGTGACGCCGCTGGTGAGGTCGGCCGACTGCTGGATCGACAAGCTGTCGGCCGTCCTTTGGAGTCTCAGGACCACCCCAAACCTTTCAACCGGCTACACTCCCTTCTTCCTTGTGTATGGGTTCGAGGCGATCATCCTGTTGGGGAACGCAACAGAAAACAAAAAATTTCCGACCTACGCACCAGCCCAGGACCACTATGAAGACTGCATACAAGGTTTGATCTTTTCGTTACCGACTCGTAGCGCAGCGGAAGTAGAGTCGATGATGAACGGCGGTGCAGATCCCCGCAGCTAGGATTTTACAACCTCCCAACCGCGAGGATGTATACCCTCATCTGCCCTGCGGACAGCCCTCCGGGAGGCGGTCGCATAGCCCCCCGGACGGTGTCGCGGACAGCCCTTCGGGAGGACCTCCGAAACTCGGACTGTCACTCGGACAGCCCTTCGGGAGGACCTCCAAAACTTGGACGGTCACACAGACAGCCCTTCGGGAGGCACTCTCGAACTAAGACCGAAACTACGATCTCTCTACAGAGTTGCACACATACGGTGTCATCTATCCGGCAGGGCTTCGCCGTCCAGAACTAGTTCCTGCCGGAACCCAGACAGCCTTTCGACTCTACGAAACTATTTCGCTGGGAGGGAGAGAGAGAGCTTGCAAAGCAAAGCATGTGTATGAGAGCACAAGGATGAAGAAATGGCAGCCCACATCTCCTCTATTTATAGGAAAACCAAGGGGTAGGGTGGTTTTACAATAAAACCCAAAATGCACATGAATGAAGTCCTTCCACAAGGGCATAAAAGTGAAACCAAGGAACAAGAGGGACTCCATGAAGGAGTCCACCATGTGGCCGGCCACACCCTCATGTGGGGCCCCAAAAATGGCTCCAATCCATCCATGTCATCCCCAAGATCTTTTGGAGCAAAGCCCCAAAAGGTGGCTTTCCATAAAGTAGTCCAAAAAGCACTTTCACTATTCACGGCGACATTTTTCAGCGTCCGTTCGAACTAAAAATATTTATGTGGGCTTAGAACATTTCTAGCACCCACTAAAATAATTTTCAATACGATCCGGAACAATTCCGGAATAGTGATTTTCATCTGCGAAAAGCATCTGAAGCGGTTCCGGCAGCTCCGGAACATTTCCGGTTATTCTTCCGGAAAATTCCCAGAAGTTTCCAGAATGATTCTGGCACCCTCCAAGAATTATCAGGCATGTGCCAAAACCAATTTGACTTTATGGTATCCTCTGAAACAACTTTTCAGTTTCACCGAAACTGTTCCGGTGACCTGTCTACGGAACTTTTCCACTGTCCGAAACTTTTCCGGTGTCCGAAACTTTTCGGTAATTTTCTCTCAGACTCCCTGTCTAGTATTCAACAGATAGATGACCCTTAAGCGTGTGACCCTATAGGTTCGGTGAAGCATAGACATGACCCGGAACCCCTTCCGATCAATGATCAACATCGGAGCCGTGGACACCCATATCGATCCCTATACCCACACGAATAAATATTCGAGTGAACCTCCAGTTGACGTGTGCTATTCCTGTTGCTTCGCGATATGTTACAAATACCCGAGGTGAGACATGTTGGCATCCTCGTGGATCAACAACTTGTCCACTATGCTAGTTACCTCGTTAACGGTATTGTTCTCTTTTCTCGTTCCCGTGTTCCGGCATCCCCGTGATCAAATCACAAAGTGTCTGGCCAGACGATGATGGATACCGTAACACCGAGAGGGCCCAGAGATATCTCTCCATCGTCGGAGGAGCAAATCCCAATCTTGAGCTATCAAGTTACTTCACATACTTTTCCATGAACCCGTAAGCCGCCGTAATAGCCACCCATTTACGGATGACGTTTAACAAACCCCAAAGTTCATGAAGCAAGCATGAAGAAACTCGATACTCTCATGGTCTAAGGAATTATGCAAACATTAACTTCTCTGTGTTATTAACCATTAACTTATGATGAATGTATCTCATAGCATAACAATAATTTGGGTCGATTCAACACAAATGTTCTTCTAACATTGTGCCCTCAAAATTGCAGGCATAGCCATGCCCATGATCAGGAAAACAGGATCATCATGCAATACTTGAGCCAGTCTTAGAGGCCAGACTAGGAATACATTTTACCATTTATTATCCCACACGTGCACATGAGTTTCCCTCCAAGCCTCGTTTTATTTGTAGACTCGAGAATCATTGCAGTTATAGCATGGAACATAAACATAATTATGAACAGGGAGATAATCAATAACATTTATTATTGCCTCTAGGGCATATCTCCTACAGACTCCCACTTGCACTAGAGTCAATAATCTAGTCAATGCTAATGCACTTTACACCTATGGCATACTGGTGTAAAATATGCTTCGCTTGTGGTATAGCCTGATGTCCAACGGATCTGACAACTTCAGCTCCGTGTGTAACTATGCATATCCTCGCGTTTTCACGCTATCACAAAATTCGTATTTTTTTGTGAACTTGGCTTTTCATATGTGTGAATCATTGGTCGAAACCCGATTCCTCAGACTGAGCTATGGAGCAACTATCTGCAATAGTGTCTCATAGACCAAAACCATCTTGGAACCATACTAAGTTCATGAATGAACTATATGATTCAACAACTTCTTTGTCGCTTCCAAAGCGTCAACATACTTAGCCTTTGTTATAGAATTCGCCACAGTATCTTGTTTGGAACAATTTCCAACTACCGTGCCACCATATTGTGTATTACACAAAACCCTTAACTTAAATCAAAAATCGCATGGAGCATTGATTGAGACTGTATCGATGTAATTTCTAACAACGAGCACTTCATAATCTCTGCTTGCGAGAAACATGTCATCAGCACTACTCTAGTACTTAATGACATCTTTCACTATTGTCCCATGATCAGTGCTTTGATCACTTTGGTATCTATACTCGCAACAACTTGGGAGTATTTGACATATCTGGTTGCTTTACATACCATGGAATACATGATTAATCCAAACACAAGAGTGTGTGGAATCTCCATCATGTATTTCACTCATCAGTGTTTTGGGACACTGAGTCTTGCAAAAACTCTTTCCATGTGACTTCGGCAAGAATCACTCCTTGGCATTTTAAATGCTAAAAGGTTTTAGCACCTTGTCAATATGTATTCATTGCTTAGCCCCATTAGGTAAATCTATCTCCATAGATCATCATGCCTAATATTGAGGCTATTTAGCCTAAGCACTTCATGGAAAAAACTATTTTCAAATGAAGTCCTAATTCGTGTCAAGAAATTTATTTCCAATTAACAATGTGTCAATTACACAAGGTTTTTAGAAATAGTATTATGCTCTCACTTACTTTCTTGAATCACAAGCATCTTCGATACCCATTTGATGAAGTCAAACCCCTTTGACCATTCCATCAAAAACGAAGATTCCAACTCCACTTTGCTCTCTTCTGTCCATCGCTGGAACTCTAAAGTTTGCATACTTACTAGCATCCTATGGATCGACAAATTACTTTGGACTGTATCACATACAAGTCCTAGGTTTCATTTACATCAGATGGAAATCCTTTTGTCATCCATGTTTCATATCTCATGATTGATATATGTATTAATTGCTAGTTCAACCCGAACCGACCTTAAGCATCGCTACGATGAAACAACCTCATCGTAGCCAACTCCTTGAACTTGTTATTTCAACAAGTCGAGCTTTATGGATAAAACATTTTTATCCGTATCAGTTTTTAGTTCCATAAATATTCGTTAGACTCTAAGCCCTCTGAAAGGTGTATCAAGGTTTTAATCTTGAATCACATATATGGAAACTATCTCAGATTGTATTGGCATTTAGCCAATCCCGGAGTCAGGGCCCATCAATGCTTCCTTGTGTATTGTAGGTATACTGTTGTCCAACAACAATATCTCCTTTGCGCACCTGATAGGTTTGCACGAGCTTTGCCTACGTGGTTCAGCTGCACGTTCGACCGAAGTCCGTACATTTTATTGTAGAGACTTACGTATCAGTCGTAGTAGGAAACAACGGAATCACTTCCAGGGTTTCTTTGCTTTGAACTGATGACGAAGATACTGGTTATCTCATCGAGTTGCACTGTCCTCCCACTCACCTTTTGTAAGAACTATTCTCTTTAAAAGCATACCGTTTTGTGGCAAAACCCTTTGCCTCGGTATAGTGGTGGGGAATACCCAATGACTTGGGATAACCATACAAAGTAGCACTTGTCTGATTTGGAATAGGTTTGTAACCTTTTACACAAGCCCCATATTCCAAATGTTAAGAAAAGATATAACATGGTTGGGCGTACCATACCATGGCGTCATTTCAACAGACCCAATGGATCTCTTTTCAGTGTAAAAGCCGCAGTCTCTAAAGCATCACTCTATAAAAGGGATAATGGCAAATCTATTTATGTCATCTTTGATCTTACCATGTCATAAATGGTTCGATTACATCTTCACGGACTTTCCACTTTGGAGTAGTGTTCCGGGAGGTGCAAGTTATGAAACTCTTTTCACAACTCATCAGACATTCGCTAAACTTGTAACTCAAATATTCCTTTCCGCAATCAAATTGCAGAAACATAATTTTCTTGGTACAATAACTTCTACTTCAATTTTTAAAACCTTTCGAATGATTTCAAAAGATCCAGACTTACGTCTCATCAAGTAAATATCCATATATCTACTTGAGTCATTTTTGAAGGTAGACAAATCCACTGTTTGCAACAACATTTATCGGACTACATACATCAAATGTATGATCACTGATAAGTTCTTTGCTCGTTCCTTATTGCCTGTGAATGGTATTTCAGTCACTTCACCGTTTGGAGGAAAGTTGCAAGTGTCATATGATTCAAAATCAAACGACTTCAAAATCCATCATAATGGAATTTTCCATGCAGGTTTCTCCAATGTGACCAAATGCAGTGCCACACATATGTGGTATTCTTTTAGTCTTGCGACATTTAGCGTCAGTGTTATGGATATATCATATTTCCATCAGTATTCATAACATACATCCCATTAGGATGGAAGCATGGCCCTTCATGTTATTCATAATACTGAACAACAATTGTTGTTTTTATGAACAAATCTTTTGCAACAAACATTGTGCAATGGGCTAGAGTGTATGCAACTCTAAAATGAACTATGAAAATAAACCCAGAGGTAATGTATTATTATCAATATTCATCACATACGTCTCATTCATAATGAAAATATGGCCCTTATGTTATTCATAACACCGAACATGAAAAGTTCTCTTATGAACAACCTTCTTGCAAGATACCTTATGCAAAGGGCTAGAGTGTGAATCTCTAAAATGAATTATGAAACTTAATACATAGGGAATACACCGATGGAAGGCATAGTAACATTTACTATGTTCCCTGCGTGTATCTAAGCCTCATATTTCTGGCTAGTCTTTCAGGCCATAGTAGTTCTTACATCGAGTTGCAACAGAATGCAATCGAGCGGGTATCTTTGTGACCAACTCACAGTACCCAAGAATTAATGATTAACATGTTTAACCATAATTCCCAAGAACTATATCTTTGACCAGCCTTCTATACATCAAAAACTTGTATGACATTCATACATGAGTTGGATATTCCATTCTTCTTTCCTTCTGCCATTATACTTCTAATAGTTTAACTTTCAGTATTTCTCCTACTCTCAGAAGAAGCACCCAACTTAAGAGTGGCATTAGCCCCAGACTTCCTAGGCGTGAAAGTCTCACTGACACCCTTCGGACACTTCCTTTCTCTTTAAGTTGTTGTTTTATTCACCTTTCATCATATGACAGGCGTTCTCCTGGATCCCTCTCTTATCAGTCTAATGCATAGTAAACTCCTTTACTAATAGTTTGCAAACAAACATTGCTTTGGATATCTTATATCTTTTTAGACTTTGTCTGTCTCTGAAAATGATTTTCAGATTCCATGAATATCACATAACTATCCAAACTTTCGAAGTTCGGGTCTCATGGAAGCAAACATATTTCACTTGACCGAAATGGAATTTTAGCTTTTGGATCGAAGGACGGGAGTCATATCATCCATAGCATTAGTGGGAGAATATCGAAAGCATGCGATAGGACAAGTCTTTCTCGGCACTCTTGAGGACAATCCTCACATTACGTTACCAACCGTAAAGTTTTAACCAGATATTTAACAGCTTATTCAATTTTAATAGGGAAGGTGGAAACGCGAGCCATTATCCTACAACTATTATGCAAATCACACTTAGACATTGTTCAAAATTAATTGCACTGAGAATTAAAACAAGTTAATTCTACAGTGAGCTCCCACTCAAATCAATATCTCTCATAATTGATTGTGAGTGATTCAAGATCCAAATTACAATTCAACGCCAAGGATGTATCCATCTCAAGTGACGAGAATTGCAATCGGTAGGCCAACTTGCCAATCACATCTCTATGTGACTCTTGTTCATCTTTCGATGCATGTGTTCCGAGCTCATGACTTTCATGCCTGAACGTCAAGACAACCAAGTGATCTCGCTGCGAGGTCTCAAGTCACCCGCCTCACACTTCTCTAATTGTTCGTACCCATGTAACCATGTGATACCCCGAAGAGATAGGTTCCGTGACGGTGCTACACTTGGGAGAACACTAACTACTTGATATTTTGTGAGAGATCACCCTAATAAAAAGCGACTACCGCGCAATCAAGAAGGGTGCATCAAGAGGGATAAACATCTCAGGCAATTCATAATAGCATGATATGGTATAGCCCTTTCTGACGGAAGTCTTTCATTCCTTCGTCTTCGGCATTCGCGTCGGTGTTCACCTTTGCGAAGATTGCCACCACCTTGTTGATGCACCAAATAATATTGCTATCTCTATAGCTTAATAAAATAAGTGCATTACATAAGGTTGACACGCAGGTCATTAAAGTGCAATCATATGGCTCCAACCATCAGGCCGAATCATGACACATAGGTCATGTTAATCAATTTACATCATATAGTCATCTCATACATAATCAAATTATTATGAACACTGCTATACCACATCACATGCACATGCAAACCATCCAGCAAAACCAAGTTAGACGCCTCTAATCGGTCCATGCAAAAACTTGTTTTACGTGGCTTCTAAGGTTTCTAAACAAACCGAATCTAACAACGTCCATCATCAAGTATGATAATTCAAGTTGCTAGATTAACTTTCCAGGGTGTATGAAACACGAGATAATAAAATCTCGAGCCCCATACTAAACTTCGTCATACGCGTGACCCCCGTGCAGATCACATCTGCATTGCCCTTTCGTCTACGAAACATCCATATTTCTTTTGACTATGGTGGAACCCAAAGAACTGTTAGCACTTCGTTGATCTGTCAATCAGCATACTCAGGAGCAGCATGAAAGGATCGCGGATTGTCAGAACTTTGTAAGATTCCACCATTCCGTCAAGATATGGACTACACAAATTCACGGGAAGCAATAGGAACATCGGGTAACAGATTTCATCTGCTACCCGCACAAATAATTTTCAACAATAGATCTCATCTACTACAAAATTATACTATGCAATACCCATACATCTCATGTATTCTAGATCATAACATGCATCTACTCATAGCCTGGCTCTTGATGCCACTGTTGGGGAACGCGACAGAAAACAAAAAATTTCCGACCTACGCACCAGCCCAGGACCACTATGAAGACTGCATACAAGGTTTGATCTTTTCGTTACCGACTCGTAGCGCAGCGGAAGTAGAGTCGATGACGAACGGCGGTGCAGATCCCCGCAGCTAGGATTTTACAACCTCCCAACCGCGAGGATGTATACCCTCATCTGCCCTGCGGACAGCCCTCCGGGAGGCGGTCGCATAGCCCCCCGGACGGTGTCGCGGACAGCCCTTCGGGAGGACCTCCGAAACTCGGACTGTCACTCGGACAGCCCTTCGGGAGGACCTCCAAAACTTGGACGGTCACACAGACAGCCCTTCGGGAGGCACTCTCGAACTAAGACCAAAACTATGATCTCTCTACAGAGTTGCACACATACGGTGTCATCTATCCGGCAGGGCTTCGCCGTCCAGAACTAGTTCCTGCCGGAACCCAGACAGCCTTTCGACTCTACGAAACTATTTCGCTGGGAGGGAGAGAGAGAGCTTGCAAAGCAAAGCATGTGTATGAGAGCACAAGGATGAAGAAATTGCAGCCCACATCTCCTCTATTTATAGGAAAACCAAGGGGTAGGGTGGTTTTACAATAAAACCCAAAATGCACATGAATGAAGTCCTTCCACAAGGGCATAAAAGTGAAACCAAGGAACAAGAGGGACTCCATGAAGGAGTCCACCATGTGGCCGGCCACACCCTCATGTGGGGCCCCAAAAATGGCTCCAATCCATCCATGTCATCCCCAAGATCTTTTGGAGCAAAGCCCCAAAAGGTGGCTTTCCATAAAGTAGTCCAAAAAGCACTTTCACTATTCACGGCGACATTTTTCAGCGTCCGTTCGAACTAAAAATATTTATGTGGGCTTAGAACATTTCTAGCACCCACTAAAATAATTTTCAATACGATCCGGAACAATTCCGGAATAGTGATTTTCATCTGCGAAAAGCATCTGAAGCGGTTCCGGCAGCTCCGGAACATTTCCGGTTATTCTTCCGGAAAATTCCCAGAAGTTTCCAGAATGATTCTGGCACCCTCCAAGAATTATCAGGCATGTGCCAAAACCAATTTGACTTTATGGTATCCTCTGAAACAACTTTTCAGTTTCACCGAAACTGTTCCGGTGACCTGTCTACGGAACTTTTCCACTGTCCGAAACTTTTCCGGTGTCCGAAACTTTTCGGTAATTTTCTCTCAGACTCCCTGTCTAGTATTCAACAGATAGATGACCCTTAAGCGTGTGACCCTATAGGTTCGGTGAAGCATAGACATGACCCGGAACCCCTTCCGATCAATGATCAACATCGGAGCCATGGACACCCATATCGATCCCTATACCCACACGAATAAATATTCGAGTGAACCTCCAGTTGACGTGTGCTATTCCTGTTGCTTCGCGATATGTTACAAATACCCGAGGTGAGACATGTTGGCATCCTCGTGGATCAACAACTTGTCCACTATGCTAGTTACCTCGTTAACGGTATTGTTCTCTTTTCTCGTTCCCGTGTTCCGGCATCCCCGTGATCAAATCACAAAGTGTCTGGCCAGACGATGATGGATACCGTAACACCGAGAGGGCCCAGAGATATCTCTCCATCGTCGGAGGAGCAAATCCCAATCTTGAGCTATCAAGTTACTTCACATACTTTTCCATGAACCCGTAAGCCGCCGTAATAGCCACCCATTTACGGATGACGTTTAACAAACCCCAAAGTTCATGAAGCAAGCATGAAGAAACTCGATACTCTCATGGTCTAAGGAATTATGCAAACATTAACTTCTCTGTGTTATTAACCATTAACTTATGATGAATGTATCTCATAGCATAACAATAATTTGGGTCGATTCAACACAAATGTTCTTCTAACATTGTGCCCTCAAAATTGCAGGCATAGCCATGCCCATGATCAGGAAAACAGGATCATCATGCAATACTTGAGCCAGTCTTAGAGGCCAGACTAGGAATACATTTTACCATTTATTATCCCACACGTGCACATGAGTTTCCCTCCAAGCCTCGTTTTATTTGTAGACTCGAGAATCATTGCAGTTATAGCATGGAACATAAACATAATTATGAACAGGGAGATAATCAATAACATTTATTATTGCCTCTAGGGCATATCTCCTACACATCCCCACCGACATCGAGTTCGATTTGCCTCGGGTCGCCCTATACATGGAGAAGGATGCAAAGGAGGCAAGAGAAGACGGCATCGACCTACTCGAGGAAGCTCGCGAATTGGCCTTAAGCCGGACGGCAATCTACTAGCAGAAGCTCCGACACTACCATAGCAAGCGGATCCGGCCACTCTCCTTTCGCGAAGGGGACCTGGCACTCAGGCAGATCCAGCGGACAGCCGCACAACACAAGCTGTCCTCCCCATGGGAGGGCCCGTTCATTGTCAGCAAGGCACTGTACAACAATGCGTACTACCTAATAGACGCCCAGAAGCCGCAGAAGCACAAGAGAGATGCCTCCGGTGAGGAGACGGAACGCCCGCGGAACGCAGCACTCCTACGCCCGTTTTACGGCTGAGAAAAACCAATGTATGTATGTATCCCCACCCTTTTGGGCCTATGAATGCAATGGGCACCCCACGCCGGCACTTAGGGCACGCCCCGTTTCATTTCCCTCAAAGTTTCCTCACTCACCGGCTCCACGACCCGACTCCCGGGCCCGGGGGCTAACCGATTGGACCTAGAATGCTTCTCCAGCAATTGGCTAAGTAATGTGAGCCGGCCAAACCTCCCCGCCCTTACCAGCTATAGAACCGGCTCTCGGCTGTCCGACTAATGGGGCCTCAGGGCGGCAAGGTTTGGCTCACACGAAAGGTCAAACAAAGGGAGACCCCGGCTAGGCCCAGCCAGACCATTGCCGCGTCTCTACCACTCTACTTATCTCGAAAAGCCCTCGTGATTCCTAAGTTCTGATCCAGCTCCCCTGAGGCGGACGCCCCAACCCAGCCACAGACCGGCTCCCGGTTGTCGGGCTGGCGGGGCCAAAACCAAAGGGGAAAAGGAGAAGGACCGAAGAAAGTAAAGCGGGCAAGAAAGGATAAGAACGAGTCGATATGAGCAACACGGCAAAACACGCCAAATATTCATAGCATAAATGTTAAGACAAAAGAGGCTCACGGCCAGCATAGTTCATTACATCAAACAGCCCCAGTGGGTGGGTTCGAGCCTAATTTGCAGGGAGAAAAAAAGAGAAAGATAAAAAACGCCCGGGGGCTCAGGCCACCAGCACGTCGCCAACCGACGTGCCCCCAGCCGGCGCGTCGCTGGGCGGCTCGCCTCTCGCCTCGGAGGTGGTCGCGGCCTTCGGGTCGGTCTCCTTGGCCTTCGAGGCGGGCTCCTCGGTTTCAACCGTCTCGCCGCTCAAGTCGGTGCTCTCGTCGGCAACCTCATCATCCGCTGGGCCTTGGGGGATGCCGAAGGAGTCCTCGGGCAGAGGCTCGTCGTCCTCGCCAAGGGCCGGCAGGAACTCGTTCGCGTCGACATACGACGCGAGCTCGTTGGCCCGGTGGATAAGGGCCGGCTCACGAGACTCCCGCTCCGCGGCCGGCATGTCCCACATGGTCGCCAGCCGGTCCAGATCCACGCCGCGATACCACGACGTTACAAACTAGAGCGCCATCTGCGCCCCGGCTCGGGCGGCTGACGCCTTCCAGGCTTCGAGGCGGGGGACGGCGTGCTCTAGCCACTGGGCCACGTGTTTGTCGGAGCTCCCCCGTGACCCGGCCACAGAGCAGCAATAACCTCTTTGCCGGTTGTCTTCAGCCGGTCCACGCTCCGCTCAAGATGGGTCATCCACATCTCGATGGCAAGCCCGATCTCGTCCACGTCCCACGGGGCCTCCTGCTTGATGGAGCAACCATGTTCCCGAAGGTACTCCCGGTGCTCCTCAACGGCGCACGCAGCGCGACGCTGAGTTTCCGGGAAACGCCCTAAGGGAAAGAAGAAGAAGAAGAAGAAGGAAAGGCGAATCAAAACACAAGAATCAGCAAAGGGAAAAGCAACCATCTAGGAAAGAGAGGGAAAAGGGCTTACCCTCAATAGCATCGTCCACCCCAAGGGCGAAGTTGAGCGCCACCGTCCGCTCCGCCTCCACAGCTGCCCTCGACGTGGCAAGGGAGCCCCGGACCTCCTCGAGCATCCTATCGAGGCGGGTCACTTCGTCTTGGAGGGCGGCGGTCCGCCGGATGGCATCAGCCGCCTCCTTGATGACCATCTCCCGGGCTGCCACCTCCTTCGCTTCCTCGGCTTTGAGCCGGTCCCGGACCGCCTACCCGTCCACCAGCAGCACGGCGAGTCGGTCGTTCTCCTACGTGGCCTCCTAGACGTCTTGTACCAGCCGGTCCCGCTCGGATACGAGCCCAGCCTTCTCCTCCCGAAGGGTGGCCAGGTCACCTACAAGGCATGACATGCGTCAGCCGGCTCTTGGGGGCTACATACCCCTCCTACGAAGTTCAACTGACCTTGCACGCGCGCCAACTCCTCCTCCAGACGGTAGAAGCCGTAATTCCCGTGATCATGGATGGCGACCGCCTCCTCGAATAGCTTCTGCCGCAGGGAGGTTCCCTCCTATTGAAAGGAGCCAAAAGATCAAGACGCGCTCAAAAGAGATCCGGCCCGGCTGCCCGTCAGCCGGCCAGCTAGCCCGCATCTCAGGGGCTACACCCAGTGGGTGCGCTTGCGTGCCCCCACTTAAAACTCTAAGACAAAGCTAGTGGGCTTACCTCTGCACGCTGCAGCGTGGCGTCTGTTGCCTCCGCCAACCGGGCCAGCTCCTGCCAGCACCGGTCCAAGACGCTCCCCAAGTCCCCGAAGGAGGGGACCGGGCCGCCCGCATGCGCCAATGCCTCCCAGTCTCGGAGCACCTCCTGCATTGATCGTAGGGTCCTCCGGGCCTGGCCGCCGCTGCCGCCCGGGATTGTTGTGGCGCCAGCCGCAGGGGGCGGGTTGATGATGGCAAGGGGTCGGGAGTCGCTTCCAGCCGGCCCCCCGCCCAGCACCGTTGCCGCCTCCGCTTCCTGCCGCTCCAACGCGTCGATCGTGATGGAGGGCACCGCCACCTTCATAGCCACCACCTCTGGCATCGCCTCTAGGGCCACCGGGGCCTCCGGCACCTCGACCCGGGTTGGCTCGGCCGCAGGTGGGGTCACCTCCGGCACTTCAGGCCGAGCCACCTCGGGAGATGGCTCCGCCGTCATCGCCCCCACTTGGGCCGCCTCCTGCATGGACGGGCGCACTGGCGGATCCATGGCCGCTCCTCGTGGCTCGCTTGACGGAGGCCTTGACACGCAGGTCAACTCCGCCGGAGAGTCCAACGCTCACGGGGGATCCGCCGACCTCCTCCGCCTCCGGCTGCTCGAGGTCCCGGAGTGCGAGGCCCCTCCTCGCATCCTGACTTGGAGGCTCGCAGCTCCTCTTCTCTTCCCGTTGGGTGGCCGCATGCTCGCGGGCCAGCCAGCTGGCGGCATCCGTCGGCTCCTCCACCGGCTCCTCCTCGTGGAGCTCGATGGGGTCACTTCAGCACCAAAGGATTGGTCATTTACCGGCTGGCGACCCGGAAGAAAACTCACATAACGAAAAAAATTACCCGATGACAAGGGGCAAGTCCCGCTTGGCGCGTGGCGGCGGCTTCGCGCGACCACCTTCACCCGCTTTGGGCCGGGCAGCGGGGCCGCCGACCCCCCTGAGCCGGCCTCTTCCCCCGACCGGCCGCTCCGGCCGCCGGGGCTTGAGCCGTCCGCTCCTCGCTCCTCCGACCCTGACGCGCTGAGGGAGGAGGCTCGTTCAGAATCATTAATTCATCATCATCATCGTCGTCGTTCGGCTAGTCCCTGATCATGGGGACAAGAGGTAACTCACCCGCTCCGCTAGGATCCCCGGCCACGCCGGACCCTCCGGCTCCATTGGGAGCGCCGGTTCGCGGGTCTGCCGGCTCGTCGACTCCACCCGAGGAGTCCACCCCCTCCTCCAGGGGGCCTCCCGTCTCGTAGTCTTCGGAGTCGGTGTTTTCGTGCTCTGCCTCAAAGATCTCAGGGTGCGGGCCGTCTGGCATTTTCTGTCGCAATAGCAGTTGCGGTCAGCACATCAAAGTAAGTTCTCCAGCCGGCTGTCGGCTAGGGAAAATCAAACAAAAAGAAACTGCCTCACCGAAAAACTTACCAGGGGAGGCCGGTTGATGCGGTCATACGGCTCCATGCTGAAGGACCACGAGGTGGGCTTCATCTTGAATGTCGTAAGGGCGTTCACCCGTTTCGCCACCTGAGTTGGCGTCAGCTCGACGGTGGACAGCCGGCAGGGGTCGCGCCAGCCGTACTTGTCGCAGATCCGGTGCGGCCTCATCTAGAGGGGCGACTGTTGGGGAACATTGCATGGGAAACAAAAAATTTCCTACGCACACGCAGATCTATCCATGGTGATGAGCATCTACGAGAGGGAGAGTGGATCCACATACCCTTGTAGATCGCTAAGCGGGAAGCATTAAGAAACATGATTGGTGTAGTCGAACGTCTTCGCGATCCAAATCGCCGTGCGTCGCGCGATCCAATCACGATCCGTCCTGCGATCCGATCATGATACGTCCCACAAACTTGAACATGATCCGTACCACGAACTTGATCACGATCCTTCCGATCTAGCACCGAACGGACGGCGCCTCCGCGTTCAGCACACGTACAGCTTGATGACGATCTCCACCGTCTTGATCTAGCAAGAAGGAGTGGAGAGGCATCCTTGGCCTCCAAGCCTTGGAGGCTTTGGCCGAAGTGGGAGGTGGAGGAGGACTCTCCTCCTCCAATCCTAGTAGGACTAGGATTGCTCCTTTTTGCCTTTTTTCCACCTTTTCTTATTGGGTTTTTTCCTCCAGCTACATGGGCCTTGTGTGGGAGTTTCCACCAGCCCACTAAGGGCTGATATTAACTCTCCCACAGCCCATGAAGCCTCTTGGTTCGAAATACCCCTCCCGGAGGCCTCCCGGTACACTACCGGCACTCCCGGTACACTACCGATGAGCCCAAAACTTTTCCGGCGACCAAAACGGGCCTTCCTATATATGAATCTTTACCTCCGGACCATTCCAGAGCTCCTCGTGATGTCCGGGATCTCATCTGGGACTCCGAACAAACTTTGGTCACCACCATACATAACTCTATACTACGGAAACGTCACCAAACCTTAAGTGTGCAGACACTGCGGGTTTGAGAACTATGTAGACATGACCGAGACACCTCTACGGTCAATAACCAATGGTGGGACCTAGATATCCACATTGGTTCCTACATATTCTATGAAGATCTTTATCGATCAAACCTCTGTGTCAAGGATTCAGTTAATCCCGTATGATGTTCCCTTTGTTCTTCGGTATGTTACTTGCCCGAGATTCGATCATCGGTATCTCCATACCTAGTTCAACCTCGTTACTGGAAAGTCTCTTTACTCGTTCCGTAATACAAGATCCCGTAACTAAGACTTAGTCACATTGCTTGCAAGGCTTATTGTGATGTTGTATTACCGAGTGGGCCCTGAGATACCTCTCCGTCACACGGAGTAACAAATCCCAGTCTTGATCCATGCCAACTCAACAGACACCCTCGGAGACACCTGTAGAGCACCTTTATAGTCACCCAGTTACGTTGCGACGTTTGATACACACAAGGTACTCCTCCGATATCTGTGAGTTGCATGATCTCATGGTCATAGGAACATATACTTGACATGCAGAAAACAGTAGCAATAAACTGACACGATCATAAGCTACGTTTTGTAGTTTGGGTCCTGTCCATCACATCATTCTCCTAATGATGTGATCCCATTATCAAATGATATCTCATGTCCATGGCTAGGAAACCTTAACCATCTTTCGATCAACGAGCTAGTTCACTAGAGGTATACTAGGGACATTGTGTTTGTCTATGTATCCACACATGTATCCATGTTTCCAATTAATACAATTATAGCATGGATAACAAACGATTATCATGAACATGGAAATACAATAATAAACACTTTATTTATTACCTCTAGGGCATATTTCGAACAGCGACACCCCGCGTGAGATAAAGGCCGCCACCAGGTCGGCGGCGACCAGCCCCTCAGAGCTCTTCAGCTGCGTGAGCCAGCCAAGCTCCTCCAGGGCCATGCCGCGCGGGGCAGCCCCCAGCCAGTTCAACTGGGTGGACTGCCTATCGTTAAATGGCGGCAGCCAGATGTAGTCCGTCTTTGGGTCGGCATTCTTCACATAGAAGAACATTCGGTGCCACCCCTTGACGGACTCAATAAGAGAGAGGGGGGAAGCGAGCGACACCGTGATAGCACACCACCGTGCCCCCGCAAGCGTCGCTATTCAAAGGCTTGATGTAGAAAAGGGCGTTGAAGAGTTCGATGAAGGGAAGAATGCCGAGGTACCCCTCGCACAGTGTCACGAAGGCGGAGACATATAGAATCGAGTTCGGGCCAAGGTTATGCGGCTGGAGGTCAAAAGTATCAAGAAAGAGGCGGAAAAAGAGACTCACCGGGAGCCCGAAGCCCCCGGAGAAGTGCCAGAGGAACACGACATGTCCCCTGGTTGTGGCGCCGGTGCCATCTCGTCGCCCGGCGCGCGTGCAACCACCCGCTCCTCCGGCGGCAGCATGCGCGCGCGGTGGAGCTCGGTGATGTCCGCCTCAACCACAAAGGAGCCAGCCTAGCTCCCGCCGCGTCCATCGGCCATCGCAGTGGCGGTGCGGCATGCGAGCTCGGTTGCGCGTTCAGGCGCGGTGTCGTGTGGGGAAGGCAAGGAAGCAACGAGGACGAGCAGCAAGGGGGCAAGTGAGATGCGGGTATCTCCACCCCCTGCCCTTCCTCTCCTTATATAGGGGAGGCCACGACCGGGGGACGTGGGATTAACTACGCCCACTCCCTCAAAAACTCTGCGCGCGCGTGGGTGGCCCCAGGTCGTAACGGCCGCTTCGGGGCACAGAGGATCCCAGCCTACGCTCTGAGGCCTAATGGGCTACGCCTAGGGTCCTAGCGGGCTAGGCCCAGGCAACATCCCGTCTCCCCATGTGCCTGGGACCTGCGGCATCTTCACCCTCCGCGTGGCGTGCTGCGTGCCGGCGCAGGTCCCCGGGCGGCATGTTGGTATCCGAGGCGTCGGGTCCAATGGCCAACCCGACTGCCCTTCCAGCTTCGAGTCGGAGGCGGGCTTAGCTGGGGAAGCCGCCGGCTCCCCTCCGTCTGCCGGACGCAGGCCCCCGCCGGCTTCGAGGACTACTGACGGGGTTATTACCCCTGGGTAGGCCAAAGCAACGGGGTCTTCCCCCTTTACGCTTCAAAAGAAAAACTACACGGCCAGTTGGACGAGGCTGGCTGGAGGACGTCTTGCTCGAGCTGGCGCCGGCTGCCACCCCGGAAGGCCGGTCAGGGAGCCGGCCCGACCCTCGATCGACTAGGCACGGTCGGCTTCTCCTGGGCTGCCTCTTCCGTTGACCTTGGGATGGACAGGTGACGTCACATCCCTCTGCGCGCGGGTACGGCGACGCGACGCGACCGGCACGACGGGCGGCCCTGTGGCTACAGTGGTCGCTGACGCACTGCAGAGCGTGGCTATAGTCCGGCCGTCCAAGCCGCTGACCTCGACAAGCGTGACCGGGCGAGGGAATAGTGTCGGCACGCCCTCTCCCACTCGATTACCTGTCCCGGCGTGGCTACAATGCAGCCGGCCATACCAGAGACTTCGGCCGGCTGGAGCTAGGCGACGCCAACCCGGCGGCCCGTGCCGCGGTAGGTGGGCGAGGGCCAATCACCGGGTCGGCTGGCGGGCCCCAGCAGGAGATGGGACCGCTCAGCCGGTGACCCCTACAAGTGACGAGACGACGCGAATGGCGGGAACCCCTGGCCAGCCGGAGAGGCTGCCAGCCGGGTCCCCCCGCCCTTGTACTTAGAATATATTATAAGAGCAGGGGGTTGGCCTATAAAAAACCCCGAGCCCCTCATGCAACGGGGACAGATGATCGCCCCCACCCACACACACGTAGAGCTCTCACACCCCCTCTAGCAGTGGAGGAAGACGAGCCGGCTGCTCCTTCTTCCTCCTCCAAACACAGCTCTAGGAGCACCCTTGTATACATACTCATCCCTCCAACTAAACCAAGCAGGACTAGTGGTGTTACCTCCCTCGGAGGGCCCCGAACCTGGGTACATCACGTGTCATCATCGCTTATGCCCAATCTCGCACCTGGAGCCCGTCGGCGTCCTCCGGCCCCAACACCCACGATAAGCCACCCTATGGCATCTGTCGTGAGAAAACGACGACATCAATAAAACCACTAGTTTCAAGAAGAATGGCAAGGGCAAGGGCAAGAAGGGTAAATCCAAGAAGGATGGCAAAGCAGTTGCTCCTCCTGTAAAGAAGCCCAAGGCTGGACCCAAGCCAGAAACTGAGTGCTTTCATTGCAAGTGAACTGGTCACTTGAAGCGGAATTTCCCCAAGTACCTGGCTGACAAGAAGGCAGCCAACAACAAACAAGGTATATATGATATACATGTTATTGATGTGTACCTTACTAGCTCTCGTTGTAGTGCCTGGGTATTTGATACCGGTTCGGTTGCTCGCATTTGCAACTCAAAGTAGGACCTACGGAATAGACAGAGGCTGGCTAAGGACAAAGTGACGATGCGCGTGGGAAATGGTTCCAAGATTGATGTGATTTCCATCGGCATGCTCTCTCTTTGATTACCATCGGGATTAGTGATGAACCTGAATAATTGTTATTTAGTGCCTGCGTTAAGCATGAACATTATATCTGGATCTTGGTTATTGCGAGACGGTTACTCATTTAAATCAGAAAATAATGGTTGCTCTATTTATATGAGTAATATCTTTTATGGTCATGCACCCAATGTGAGGGGTTTATTCATATTGAATCTTGATAGTGATGATACACATGTTCATAGCATTGATGCCAAAAGATGTAGAGTTAATAATGATAGTACCACTTTCTTGTGGCACTGCCGTTTGGGTCATACTGGTGTAAAACGCATGAGGAAGCTCCGTGCTGATGGACTTTTGGAGTCACTTGATTTTGAATCACTTGACACATGTGAACCATGCCTCATGGGAAAGATGACTAAAATGTCATTCTCTAGAACAATGGAATGGGCAAGTGACTTGTTGGAAATCATACATACTGATGTGTGCGGTCCAATGAATGTTGCAGCGCGCGGTGGATATTTTTATTTTCTCACCTTCACTGATGACTTAAGTAGATATGGGTATATTTACTTAATGAAACATAAGTCTGAAACCTTTGAAAAGTTCAAGCAATTTCAGAGTGAAGTTGAGAATCATTGTAACAAGAAGATCAAATTCCTACGATCTGATCGAGGAGGTGAATATATGAGTTATGAGTTTGGCAGTCACTTAAGACAGTGTGGAATTGTTTCACAGTTGACACCGCTTGGAACACCATAGCATAATGGTGTGTCCGAACGTTGTAATCGAACCTTATTAGATATGGTGCGTTCTATGATGTCTCTTGCCGATTTGCCACTATCGTTTTGGGGTTATGCATTAGAGACAGATGCATTCACTTTAAATAGGGCACCATCGAAATCCGTTGAGACGACGCCATATGAACTGTGGTTTGGCAAGAGGCCAAAGTTGTCATTTCTTAAAGTTTGGGGATGTGATGCTTATGTCAAAAAGCTTCAGCCTGAAAAGCTGGAACCCAAAGCGGAGAATGCGTCTTCATAGGATACCCGAAAGAGATAGTTGGGTATACCTTCTATCTCAGATCTGAAGGCAAAGTGTTTGTCGCTAAGAACGGAACATTTCTTGAGAAATAATTTCTCTCAAAAGAATTGAGTGGAAGGAAAATAGAGCTTCATGAGGTTGTTGAACCTTTACTTCCACCAGAAAGTAGCGCAACGCAGAAAGATGTTTCTATGGAGCCTACAACAGTTGAAAAGGAAGTTAATGATGATGATCATGAAGCTTCGGATCAAGTTACTATTGAACCTCATAGGTCGACAAGGGCGCGTACTGCTCCTGAGTGGTATGGCAACCCTGTCTTGAAGGTCATGTTGTTGGACAACAATGAACCTACAAGCTATGGAGGAGCGATGATGGGCCTGGATTCCGAGATATGGTTAGAGGCCATGAAATCCGAGATGGGATCCATTCATGAAAACAAAGTATGGACTTTGGAAGTATTACCTGAAGGGCGAAAGGCCATTCAGAACAAATGGATCTTTAATAAGAAGACGGACGCGGACGGTAATGTCACCATCTATAAAGATCGACTTGTGGCAAAGGGTTTTTCACAAGTTCAAGGAGTTGACTACGAGGAGACCTTCTCACCCGTAGCGATGCTTAAGTCCGTCAGAATCATGTTAGCAATAGCTGCATATTTCGACTATGAAATTTGGCAGATGGATGTCAAAACAGCGTTCCTCAACGGTTTCCTTGAGGAAGAGTTGTATATGATGCACCAGAAGGTTTTGTCGATCCAGAGAATGTTGACAAAGTTTGCAAACTCCAGCGATCCATTTATGGACTGGTGCAAGCATCTAGGAGTTGGAATAAGCGTTTTGATGAGGTGATCAAAGCGTTTGGGTTTATAAAAGTTTATGGAGAAGCTTGTATTTACAAGAAAGTGAGTGGGAGCTCTATAGCGTTTCTAATATTATATGTGGATGACATATTGCTAATTGGAAACAATATAGAAATGCTAGAAAGCATGAAGGAATATTTGAACAAGAGTTTTTCAATGAAGGACCTAGGAGAAGCTGCTTTCATATTAGGCATTAAGATCTATAGAGATAGATCAAGACGCTTGATAGCACTTTCACAAAGCACATACCTTGATAAAGTTTTGAAGAAGTTCAGAATGGATCGGTCCAAGAAGGGGTTCTTGCCTGTGTTACAAGGTGTGAAGTTGAGTAAGACTCAATGCCCAGTGACTGCAGAAGATAGAGAGAAGATGAGTGTCATCCCCTATGCTTCAGCCATAGGCTCTATCATGTATGCAATTCTGTGCACAAGACCAGATGCCAGCCTTGCCATAAGTATGGCTGGAAGGTTTCAAAGTGATCCTAGAATGGAGCACTGGACGGCGGTCAAGAATATCCTTAAGTACCTGAAAATGACTAAGGAAATCTTTCTTGTTTATGGAGGTGATGAAGAGCTCGTCGTAATGGGTTACGTCGATGCAAGATTTGACACTGATCCGGATGACTCTAAGTCGCAAACCGGATACGTATTTATTCTCAGCGGGGGAGCGGTAAGCTGGTGCAGTTCCAAGCAAAGCATGGTAGCTGATTCTACATGCAAAGCGGAGTACATCGCAGCTCGGAGGTGGCGAAGGAAGGTATCTGGATGAAGCAGTTCATGACAGATCTCGGAGTAGTGCCTAGTGCACTGAATACAATGACTCTGTTCTGTGACAACACTGGTGCCATTGCTTTGGCCAAGGAACCAAGGTTTCACAATAGGACCAGACACATAAAGCGACGCTTCAATTCCATCCGCGATTACATCGAGGAGAAGGACATAAATATTTGCAAAGTGCACATGGATCTGAATGTTGCAGACCCGTTGACTAAACCTCTTCCAAGGGCTAAACATGATCAACACCAGAACTGCATGGGTGTTCGATTCATTACAATGTAAATCACATAGTGATGTGAACTAGATTATTGACTCTAGTGCAAGTGGGAGACTATTGGAAATATGCCCTCGAGGCAATAAATAAAGTGTTTATTATTATATTTCCTTGTTCATGATAAACATTTATTATCCATGCTATAATTGTATTGATTGGAAACACATTGCATGTGTGGATAAATAGACAACACTTTGTCCCTAGTATGCCTCTAGTAAACTAGCTCTTTGAACAAAGATGGTCAAGGTTTCCTAGCCATTGAGATGATATGTCATTTGATAATGGGATCACATCATTAGGAGAATGATGGGATGGACAAGACCCAAACTATAAACGTAGCATATGATCGTGTCAGTTTATTGCTACAGTTTTCTGCATGTCAAGTATATGCTCCTATGACCATGAGATCATGCAACTCACGGACACCGGAGGAGTGCCTTGTGTGTATCAAACGTCACAACATAATTGGGTGACTATAAAGGTACTCTATAGGTATCTCTGAGGGTGTGTGTTGGGTTGGCATGGATCAAGACTGGGATTTGTTACTCCGTGTGACAGAGAGGTATCTCAGGGCCCACTCGGTAATACAACATCACAATAATCCTTGCAAGCAATGTGACTAAGTGTTAATCATGGGATCTTGTATTACGGAACGAGTAAAGAGACTTGCTGATAACAAGGTTTAACTAGGCATGAAGATACCGACGATCGAATCTCGGGCAAGTAACATACCGAAGAACAAAGGGAACATCATACGGGATTAACTGAATCCTTGACATAGAGGTTCGACCGATAAAGATCTTCGTAGAATATGTAGGAACCAATATGGGCATCCAGGTCTCGCTATTGGTTATTGACCGTAGAGGTGTCTCGGTCATGTCTACATAGTTCTCAGACCAGCAGGGCCTACACACTTAAGGTTTGGTGACGTTTCGGTAGTATAGAGTTATGTATGGTGGTGAACAAAGGTTGTTCGGAGTCTCGTATGAGATCCCGGATGTCATGAGGAGCTCCGGAATAGTCTAGAGGTAAATATTGATATATAGGAAGTCCCGTTTTGGTCACCGGAAAAGTTCCGGGCTCATCGGTAGTGTACCGGGAGTGCCGGGAGGGTACCGGGTGACCATCGGGAGGTGTATTTCGACCCAAGAGGCTACATGGGATGTGGGAGCATAAATACCAGCCTTTAGTGGGCTGGCCAAAGTCCCACACAAGGCCCATGCGTCTGGGAAGAAATTCCGAAGTGGAAAAGGTGGAAAAAGGCAAAAAGGTGTAAATAAGGAAGGAGTCCTAATCCTACTAGGAGTGGAGGAGGAGGACTCCTCCTCTCCACTTCGGCCGAACCAAAGAGGGGCTGGCCCTTGCACCAAGCCTCCTCCTCCTCTCCTCCTATATATACTAGAGGTTTTAGGGGTTTTGCACTAGATTTTAAGCCACATGCAACCCTACCCTCTAGACCGTAGTTTCTCCTCTAGATCAGTTTTAGTTGTGCTTAGGCGAAGCCCTGCTGAGGTTACTCTACCACCTTCGCCGCAGCATCATCACACTGCCGGAGAACTCGTCTACCTCTCCGCTCCCTCTTGTTGGATCAAGAAGGCGGAGATCGTCATCAAGCCGTACGTGTGCTGAACGTGGAGGTGTCGTCCGTTCGGTGCTAGATCGGGACGGATCGTGATTGGATCGCGGGACGCTCGGCGATTTGGATCGTGGAGACGTTCGACTACATCAATCGTTTTTCTTAACGCTTCCCGCTTAGCGATCTACAAGGGTACGTAGATCCACTGTCCCTCTCGTAGATGATCATCACCATGGATAGATCTTGCGTGTGCGTCAGAAATTTTTTGTTTCCCATGCAACATTCCCCAACATATGTTTGGGTATATTTGCATAGAAGTTATAGTTTTAGGGATCCTCCAACATGGGGTGCTTGTTTAGAACCTTTTGCTAGCCAAAACTTTGTACTAAGTGGAGATACTACTTGTACATCCAAATCCTGGATCCAAGTTTCTTACATGAGAGCCACCATACCTACCTATATATGGTATTTCACTTCCATTACAAGTAAATTTTCACGTGCCACCTCTAAACATTCAAATAAACATACGTTTTGTGTGCTCATACCGCTCATGGAGCGACGAGGCAGTTATTATCTTCCATGCTAAGCGCATTATTTCCAAGAAGAGTGTTTATTCACTTGTCATTGCACGAGAGAGGCTCATAAAAAGGATGCCCAGTCTGCATAATACAAAAATAAGTAAACAATAACTCCCCCAATAAAGTTGATTATTTGGATGGAACCTATGGATTCGGTCATCCATGGAAAGTGTTTGAACGGTGGAGGGGAGTCAAATTTCAATTGTGTTTGGGAACCGCAAATAATGTGTTAGCATGGACAATATTGTAAATTCTGTTGGGGCGTTGACAGGAAAAGTATACCACTCAAAATTATATTCATCTCTGTTTTAAGCAATGAGCTGTGGTACCTCGGCAAATCCCTGCTTTCCTCTGTGAATGGACAATCTATTTACTTTTATGTTATTTAGTTTTCATGTTGACTCAACTTCTTATTACAACCACAATTTATTAGTTCGCAAGCATCATGTGGAGGGGAAAGATCCGAACACATATATCCAGTCAAATATATTTGATCGTGATTCATTATTGTAGACAATTATCTTTATGATAAGTGCGTCGGGTGGCAAAACATTAAGCCCCTATCTTTCTCTGCATTCTATGGATACTGGTTGTTCTAAAAATATTCTTTGAGTATTAGCAATCATAGAAGACTATATGATAATTGAGTATGTGGAGCTCTTACTTAGATTTGATGATGCATTCATATTGTTTGATGACTAAGAAAACCCGTTGTTAAGTTTCAAGATAATGCATTGTTTGAACCATGACATGTGAATTGATTGCTACTCCATCATAATGAATTTCATGAGAAAAAGTTGCTAGTTATGATGCTAGAAAAGTGACTAAAATTATCATTGATCAAACTTATATAATATGCTACCATTCACACTTCATAAATTATCATTGTTTGAACCATGTCGGAGGGGGAAATCATCACCGGTGACCATCTTCATCATCCCGGCAGAGTCTACGACGAGGAGGGAGTATTTCACCCTCAGGGCTGAGGGTATGTACCAATAGCTATGTGTTTAATCTCTCTCTCTCTCTCTCTCTCTCTCTCGTGTTCTTGAGATGGCACGATCTTGGTGTATCGTGAGCTTTCTTAATATAGTTGGATCATATGGTGTTCTTCCCTTGATATCTTGTTGTGATGAATTGAATCTTTCCCTTTGAGATTTTGTTATGTTAGGTTGAATATTGGATTTAAGATCACTTGATGCATGTCCTGGTACTCAACTTGCGGATTATGGTGGTGACAATGGGGTAAACTATGCATAGGGGTTGATACATGTTCTTGTCCTGCTTTCTCCGATAGAAATCTTGGGGTACTCTTTGAAGTTCTTTATGTTGGATTAAATATGATGAATCTAAAATTGTTTGATGCATGTCGAATAATTAACCCATGGATATTTGTGGTGACATTGGAATATCTAGGTGACATTAGGGTTGATTGACATGTATCATTAGTGTTATTTTAGTACGAACTCTAGAGCTGCTTGTGACACCTATAGGAGTAGCTTAATAGATTCATCGGAAAGGGTAACTTTTAGGTGGTTCTACTACCTACAACAATTTCAGCGCATGTTCTCCGCTAGATATGTACTTTGGTGTGATTCATTGTTGCATGTTGAGGGATGATCATATGATTCTATTATGTTAGCATTGTTGAGAGATTGCACTAGCGAAAGTATGAACCCTAGGCCTTATTTCCAAGCATTTATACAAAATTTTGCTCGCGGTTTACCACTTGCTTCCTTTCTATTTTTATATTTTTGGTTTACAAAAACCTATATCTACTGTCCATATTGCACTTGTATCACCATCTCATCGCCGAACTAGTGCACCTATATAGTTTGTCGTTGTATAGGGTGTGTAGGGTACACAAGAGATTTCTTGTATTTGATTGCAGGGTTGTTCGAGAGAGACCATCTTCATCCTACACCTCCCACATATTGATAAACATTAGGTCACCCACTTGAGGGAAATTTGTTGATGTCCTAAAAAACTCTGCATTTGGAGGCCCAACAACGTCTACAAGAATAAAGTTGCATAGTAGACATCAACGTTGTGATTGCTGACACCGATGAAGAGCTTTACTATCTTCAAAAGTGCCAGCCAAGAAACCCTCTTGAGCATTCCTATACATTCCCACTCTCTCGCTCTTGCTATCTATTATTGCATTAGGACAACAATGATTCAACTATTACATGTTTGGGTAGTTGATTCCATTCCTTTTGCATGACCTATGTTTGTCACAATAGATAGTTGAAATCTCTTAGCATTAGTAATAGTTGCTTGAATAATGTTGTGACTACTCATCCATGTTGTCTTGCTATGCGTAGTGTCGTGTCCAGTGTGATCCATCTGGGCGATGAATTGAAATGGTTGTGTTCATGTGAGAGCTAAGTGTGTGAACCCTATTTTGTAAAGGTTACATGGTGGGTTGTCTTTTTTGATGTCGTGCTTAAGAACTGAGTTTTATGTGTGCTATCCAAGATGAGATACTACCAGACATTGGGTTCCGATAACTCGGTCCCTTTCGGCTTATTAATCTCCTTGATCTCTGTTCTAGAGTTGCAACTAGTTTCTGATGTTTGTAGGATGTGTTGGGGGGCATGTTTAGCGCTACCCTACATGATGGGATTCATTGCGGTAGATGCACCTGTGGCCCGGTGTACCAAGTATCACCTAGATGGTGGACTTGGGAACCCTGCACATATCGTTTCAGAAGTCGTTGCACGCTCCAGTCTTATAGTGCCACGTATGTGGCACAAACTATTTTAGGGATCGAAATTTTCACTTGTCTAGGGGAGTCAACCTAGTGATTTAGGTCCAATACAAGTAAATTACTAGGAGAGAGGCTCTCACATGCATGCAAACCAGGTACATGGTCATGCACATGTTGTTTAACATTCACGATTTGGAATTATGATTTTTGCATGAGGATATTATTTTTCCTATACAAGTATCTTTACATTCAGTTCATATTATTATTAGGCAAAGATAACAAGCAAACCTTTTTATCCTAAACTTTATTCCTTATACCGGTAGACTCTTATTGAAGCTGATGGAAGTCTTGGTCAACACGGTTAACACATAACAATTATTAGCAGCAAATTGTAAAAATATCTTTAAGTTTCGGTCATTGCATTGGACGTATTAGGGATTGTGCTTCTCAGGTCTCCTGTTCAAATCTCCTTCACTAGTGAGCCTTATCAGCGATGCCGTACTACTCGCATCTCCCCTCTGTGTCGATAATGATGTTTTCTAAACAACATAATAGGCTTTTCTGCACTAGTTGTAGTTGGAGTCTCGGGTCTTATCCAACGGGTGGGACCATCCATGATTAAAAACTCGCTTTGCCGCTCCCTTGGAGCACACAAACAGATTGAAGCGTACAACTTCTCAAAGACCATTCCCCTGCTGCACCTTCTCCTTTCTTATGGTGATGCCATGGTATTTCGCATATGTGTTCTAGAACTAGTACACCTCCGCTTGAGAACCAAACGTCATGGCCTTTATCTTCCAATACCTATCCGGTGCTTCTTGACGATGTTCACCATGCCCAGTGTCCATCTGTGATTCCCCATGACCATCATGCTCACCACATACATTAAGAGAAACCACGTCCACCTAGATAATTTGATTGTCATACAAAATATTCAGCGTACTTGAATCATGTTATCAACATAAGATACCTCGAGATGGTTCTGCTCATTATGACCACAAACGTACATCTATAAAGTTTTACAATAAACACATGAAAGTTCTCATGCAGTAGCTTGCCATAGTAAAAGTAGTCAAGATACATGTCACTCGGGTTATCATTGTGGGCTCCAGCCCCAACAAGATGGATGTCCTTGGGATGTATACTTTTATAGGATAACCATGATCCATCCTCTCTACTAGATTCATCACCGAAATATTCGACTTCGTGCTCCATCCAACTTGTGTTCCTTGAACACTACAAAACATCGGTGGTAACATATTCAGAATTCGGTTCAACTGCAAAACGAAGGACAATACTCAAAAAACATCTAATTCATGTAAAACATGTTTCACAAGGTAAACACTACATATTATGTATTTGTCCCAGTGAAAACAAGTATTGACAACTAGAGACCTAATTACTTCGAAGTAATCATTCGAGTTTGTAATACAACCATAGAGTCATAGTCATGATCATGTGACACCAATCGTACATTTGAACCAAAACACCATTTAATCCCACCATGTTGTTGATAACAAGTTTGACAAATAGAGACAACTGGCGCCACCCCATGTATGTGCCCTGATGGAAAGCTGGAGTATCCAGCTTATGGTACCCAGATAGTCCGGCCACGTACTTGGAAAGGGACATGGGAGAGGCGTTTTGGCTCTCGGGAGCATTTGCTTCCGGGTGAACAGTAACGCAAAAATGTTTCAATTTTTTTTCAAAGAAACCTGAATTTTTTTGTGGGTGTTCTTGTTAGCGTCACAAGCATGCCTGTCAAATTTCGTGCAAAATGGAACAGTAGTCTTTTGTTAGTGAAAAAACAAATTTGGAGTTACATTTTGGGGTAACATTTGGTGTTTCATTTTTTTTGCACCGCCCAAAATATTTGACTTTTTTGCCAAACTTTTTCAGGTAGCATTTGAATGTGACTAAGAACACATAAAATTTTTGCTATGATTTTTTTGACATTTCAAAAATTATTTTCCATAGACAGGAACACGTGCTCCCGGAAGCCGAATTGCATTTCCGTGATATATACCTAATAAAGCAACATAGGAAGCTAGACTGATGGTCCCATTGATGAAGAATAATAAGCAGGGATTGGGACATGACGATGACTTGACGCAGTACAATGAAGAGGGCGAGCCGTTGACGTGGCCGCTGTAGCGGGCATCATGATGCGCCAACAATGAGTGGAGATGACTGCCACTAACGTGGCCGCCGCAGCTGGGAATGTGTGGTGCCAACGAGGAGTGGGAATAGTTATAGCTGACGTGGCAATCGCAAAGGAGATCATGAGGTGCCGGCATGGAGTGAAGATGGCCATCACTGACATGGGCGACGCAACGGGGACCGTGAGGTGCCAGTAAGTATGCAGACGGCCACCGCAACAGGATTATGAGGTACCTGTGAGGAGTAGAATTGGCCGGTGCAGCATGGATCACGAGGTGCTAGTGTCGAGTGGATCGGGAGGGACTAGCGGTTGGGATAGATTAGACTATACACCTATACATACATGGGTGTACGGTATGGCGGACCAACCTGATTTAAGTAGAACCCCGATAAATACGTAACGATAAATACGTAACGTTTGGCACGAGCACATGACAAGTTTGAGTATTTTGTTGGCAACTTTAGCGTCGTAAGCATGACAACTTTAATTGACAAGCATGAAAACTTTCGTTCTTTAGTTTATTTTCGATAAAAACTTGTTTATGTCACTGAAATTTACTATCCATACATGACTGGAATTGTCGTCGAAAAACGTCAGGACGAACGCACCTTACGTGTCTTACGCGTGACACTTATCATTAATGTTTAATTAAAACACCAGATTGCCCTTGGCTTCTCAATTCCTGCAGGAGAGTGCGCTTGTGTGCCCAGAGATCCACCAAAGCGTCGAGTATCGTTGTTTACCAATCTGCAATGAAAAATGTCTCCATGTTGTAGCTGCATGAATGCTCTGTGTTGCCAAGCCATTGTTGACCCAACTCCATAAGTTGGGATACGATTGGTCAAATCATAGACCCGACGAGTTACTAACATTTGCCGAGACGATGTGATAATAATGTAATTAGACATTTTTTTAGGAATAATGTAGTAAGACCTAAGAATCGACAAGTTTAGTCGGTGTTGCTGACTTGCTGTCATTCTGGTGCCGAACTGATGGGGGTTGAAAGTTCCAATCCTGAATTCCTGCTTGTACAAATAAGCATATATTGTGATGCTCTGACGCGACACGCCGTCTAACTCTCACTCCATATGTGTGCAGCACTGTCTATGGAAATGTTTGTAGGTGACACAGACTGATAGAGGATGCAACTTGGTGCTCATCACTTTCTACTGTGTGCCCAAAAACGATGTGCTGATGCTTCCTGTTTAGTACTAAGAATGTTGACTAATCAACCAATGAATGAGGCCATGGTTAACTTGCCTCGACGTTGAAGGTCTCTGCAATTTTCATTTAGAAAAGGAGGGAGACCTCGGCCTCTGCATCTAGACGATGCATGCAGTTATTTTATTTATTATTCACCAAAGACCTTACAAAGCAATACAACAGTAAGTCTCAAGTTACCGTCTGTCTCTACTCATGTCCAGTTGATGAAGGGATGCGGATAGTCTGGACCTAATACCAAACAGGCCTTGCAGCCAAGCCTAACATCTAAGACATGAGGCCCCAACCAAGGCACTTGCCGAGTATGGGGCACCCACCGGTCTGGCGCACCCACAGAGGTTGTCGCCGTCACCTGCCACCAATCCATCTTCAGAACTGTACTGATGCATCAACCTTGTCCGGTCTAGCTCAACGTCATCACGACACCAGACAACGCCATCATCATGCGCTCGTCCATCAACACACGCCCAACAGTGAGACCCCGGTGCTCCATGCCGTTGAGACCCACCGTTGTCGACGTGTCAGATGCAACACCGCTCCTCCTTCGGGAACACCACCTGCGGCCACTGGTCCCATCCCCTCCACCTGCAGATCCTCTCTACTCCCAACCGAGCTCCAAGGCCCCTGACGACACCTCCATGAAGGTCACGATACGAACAACATCGTTGCCGCCAAATCCGAAGCGGATTGAAGGTTTTCACCCGACGGGAGATCGGGGTGGCTAAATTGGGCCCTCAAATGTGCCTTCACAAAGAAAAGCGGCACCCATGGGCGCCAGGCCGGCCACACCGGCCAAGGTTTCCCCCGGACCCAAGGTACACCACCAAGGCTCACCATCACCGGAACCTACAGCCACGAACCACCGGGACGACGAGAGAGGCAGCAGGAGAAAGGAGACCTCCAGATCTGACGCCTCGGCCGACCCGGGTCAGTCCGCTGTCACGGCTGCCATTGGGTCACCGACCGACCGCCACGTCGTCGTGCTCCAGATGGAGGCCGCCGTGGGCCAGATTGGCGTCGCCGCCATCGATTAGGGCCTCATCCTCGAGAACGGATCCCGCGCATCCTGATCCCGAGTGAGACGGCGATGCCTCCACCACCGCCGTCGCACGCGCGGGCTTAGCCCCGCGCCGACCACCAGCGGCGGCGGAGGGGAGCGGGAAGGAGGAGGGGCCCGGCGGCGGAGAGTTGGGTCCACTCGTCCGCGCGGTGGGTGACGGAGGGGAGGGGAGGGGAGTAGGCGGTGGTCGTTTGGTCTCCGGGGCAAAGTCTGCAATTTTTTAACACATTTTAAACAATTGTTTTACGATATATTTTTCATTAATTAAATAAAATATGGTTCCTATATTGCCCACATGTGTGGGCGTTAAGGGAGTCTTGTCATCCCTGTATGGTGTGTAAGAGAAATAGTCTGCACGCCTACGTGTGTGCAAAACAGCTAACACCTACACGTCCGGCCTCTTGCCTTATGGCCCGGACATCCGGCGTGCCACTTCGCGGTCTCGCGTGCCCTCGCGTGACAATTGTCATGGTTGTTGAACTGTGGCAACTGTTTGTTTAACTGCAGTTTCCATGTCTGGACAACTACAATTGACATGGTTGCTCAACTGCAGTCGCCATGACTGAACAACCGCATTGCCATGTAACACTAGAAAGACATGACAACTGACAGGCGTGTGGGCACGCGACGGCAGTTCCACCCAATTGACATGTAACACTGAAAAAGACAAGGCAACTAACAGACGTGTGGGCGCGCGACAGCAGTTCCACTCAGTTGCCATGTAACACTGGAAAGACATGGCAACTGACAGGCATGCGGGCGTGTGGGCACGACGCCAGTTCCACCACACCTTGGGTTCCCAGCGGCGAGGTCTGCGTGTGTGAAACAGGCATGTGGACGAATTCATAAACGCCCACACACCAGCCCCTTTCTACGTGGCATAAAAAATCTGCCAAAAATTGCCATGATCTGTGTAAACACGCATGAACGACGATCCACACGTGTGGGCGAGTTGCAAAACGTCCACGCCGTGTAGGCATTATCTTTTTCTTAAAATATTCACATACTAAAATACATGCGGAAGATAGTCTTCGACTAGCCAACACCGGTACTACGAGTTCAGTGGTATAATTTATGCTCTTACCGCGATCGGTCTTGTTGGTTAAATGTATGATCAAACTTAAATCTCGTGAAACGCGGATACACTACATTATAAAATGAAGAAAGTATTTTCTAACATGAAAATAAAGCTTAGAAAGAGCTTAACCAAGGGATTCTCTGTTCCTTCCTGTTGTTGACGGTCTCAACCAATGAATCAGTTGTTGGGGAACAGACTAGCCTTTCGAACAGTGCAAGAATTAGAATCCTTCAAAAAGTGAAAACACTCATCACGGAATTTGAATCGAATCCTTCTTGCTGCATCCCTGTCGGTTCTCTGCTTTTTCCCTCGAGAACAAACACTGCTTAAGATCCGCGGTTACTGTCACCAGCTACTACTGTTTGCAAGTGAAATGATAGCTAAGTAGCAGTACAAGTATAAAAGCCCCAGATTTATCTTTTTTCTACGGTTCTCCTTTCAATATATTTTTTATAATTTACACACGCGTATGTTATGCCCACACTTATTTATATATATTTTCAGAATTTTTTGAAATAATAAAAATATGAATTTTCGTAAATTTAAATTTTGCTTTTGGAGGTCTTTATGAAGCTTGGCCTCTAAAAGCAATTTCCGAAGGTAATGCTGCAAACCTGAGCAACAGCCAACATGCGACTAGTTATTTGGCAACAGTAGGATTGCTCACTGATTAGCTGCACTGTTACAGTTGGGAGGCACAAAGCCAAGAGAACTGTACCTCATACATTCATAAGGAATATTGTACATGTCCATTATGATCGTGTGCTATTGACTTCTTTTTCAGGAAGCTTCGATAACTATTGCAATCTGACAGAAGACAAACAGACTACTCCTACTTTCTCCATTTGGGTTTAAAAGGCTCGTTCAAAAAAAAAATTGCTCGTTCAATTTTTTTTATATAGATTGTTCAAAAGAAAAGGCTCGTTTAAAAATAATAATAATAAATTTGCTTGTTCAAAGCTGGTCTAAGAGCATGGTTAATAATGTAGTCACTTCACTTAAAGCCTTCATAAAAAAAACTCATATAATAGGTTAACCCTTAGATTGGCTCTAAGCATTTTAAATGAACGGTGTATATGATTGGAGAAGAGTTGCACGCATACTACTTTTTCTTAATCTATATGGTATAGGAATAATAGTCTGCTTCACTCTCTCCCCTCTTTTGTCACTCCTGCAAGTAGGATTTTAATAACATGACAAGTATTATAGCCTGCTGACTAGGTCTTATTAAACTTGCTCTAATATCTTTAAATCTCAACGTTAATTGCAAGCCAATGCATGCAAGCATTACATTTAATATCATGCATATGCAAGAACCAGTGGATGCAACATCACGATAGCCTAATTAACAAGAGGGTAACACTATGTTAATACATAGGACTATTCATGAACAATAATGATACTTGAACGTTGATATCCTATTTGATACCATCTCAATTTTAAAATGAACCCTCTATATTCGAATGGAGGTAGCAAAAGTATCCTTCCGCTCCCGAGCTCAAATGAGCTCCGTAAATAGTAAAATGGAAACCAAATAAATAAATAAAACACAATCTGATTTTTTAATGACAAATATTGATAAAGTTTTAAGTGCTTGCAGAAATTTGTTATGGAATCACATTCCTGTAAGGCATGGCAAATGAAACATGCTTCAAAATGCTTTTGAAAGTATCATTTTTTATAGTATCGATTTTGTTTTGTTTTTGCCATGCCTTCTAGGAATTTGATTCCATGAAGAATTTTTGCAGGCACTTCAATTTTTTGTCACAAAAAAATCATACTTTTAAAATTTATTTTTAATTTTTTACAATTTTACTGTTTATCCGAGCTCATTTGAGCTCCGGTGCAAAAACTCTAGGCCCTGGAAGGAGTGAGCATTATACATATTTTCTAAATACTGGAGTTGTATCTATATCTATAGCACTATATAGTGTATGGTTAAATTTGAATAACAACTGGTGGATTAAGTCGATTTGATGGTAGAGAGGTAGCAAATCCGAGTGTTCTGGCCATTGGATCTCCTCGACACTACATTTTGCCACATGTACTATCTAGAAGATTTTACGGTTGGGCTGAAGTCCTATATATGGACCTTTTGCACAAAACTTTAAACACACTTCTACTTTGTCTTAGACTCTCCTAGCCTCTTATTTTTTTCTACCAAAACTATGATTCATTTTTTACTTGGTGATACGTCTCTTTGTGTTCAAGGCTATGATGTACCTTTATAAATAATTTTATCTTTGCAGATAGAGCAATATAGTTGTTGTTATTTTCCATTCAAATTTCAATATGAGATACCAAAAAGACACATAGTCAAAACACGCACATATATTTTACCCCACTTAGATACAAAAAATACCTAAACAAAACACACTCATATATTTTACCCGACTTTTCCATCTTATACTTCACGTGTTCGCCTCAAAATTTTATTTCACCTATTAAAGTAGAGTAACGTTATGTCGATCTTTGGTTCTAGTTTGATAATCTCTAATCGGACGCAGTCATTCCCCCCTCCCCCCATGCCGCCTCCTCAGAGGAGACTCGGGGGCAACTCTAGGGCTGCCACCATGCGCCCCTGATGAAGGTGGAGGTGGGGATCTAGCGCCTCCTCCCTAGATGGAGGGTTGCGTCCCCGGGGTGGCGGCCCCAGCCGGTGGCTCACGACATGGCCTTGGCGGCGCCCGGCGCCAGCGGGTACTGGTGGACGTGTTTCACGGTTGTGCGGACAGCGTGGTGGTCACGGACGACAGTCCAGTGGTGGCGCCTCGCAGTCTGTCATGCCTCCATGGAGAAGCTTTGTTACCGTCCCATCCGTTCTGGTTTATGCCGATACGGGTTCCTGGCAATTGCAGTTGCCGTCACCTCGTGCTTGTGGCCGGATCTAGCGTCAAGGTTCCCGGGGAAACCCATGGTTGGCATGGCGACCCACCAAAGTCGTTGCCTTTGGCGCCTATCCCCTGCCTGGAGGCTTTGGGGTGGTCCCTCTCCCTCCGGCCTCCCTCCTAAGCTCCAGTGAAAGCCGATACTCCCCTGATTTGAGCGTTGACGACACCTCGGTGGCGTGCTCCTTCTTGGAGGAGGCGACTGGGAATTGCTCTTGGTGGTGGAGCCGTTGATGTCCTGGTTTTGAAGCATGACGGCCTGGACTTCCTACTACATCTTGCTCGGCTTGTCCCTGTGCATAGTGATGTCCTCTTCGGTCTTCTCCATGGACGTGCGCCTTTGTTTGACAGCGTGCTTTTTGGTGCTTCATGTTGCCACTGTCGGCTATGGTTCTTGTCTGGTTGGTCTCCTGTGGTCTGCGGGTCAGCTCCGTTCGCTTCTCCTATGGCAGCTTTGACACCTTGAGTTGAGCTATGTGGTAGCCACTCTGCGGGTCGCCGGTGCGGTACCCATCGAGCCTAGGTGAAAGGCTAGTGGCCCTTTGCGATGGCGGAGACAACTCAAGTGTTTCCCATGTTTGGCCTATGGATGCAGACGGCGCTCGATGTTTGCTCGGTGTGACCTTCCTTCCGTGTACTTAGTTGGCTAGTCGGTGTAGGCGTAGTGTTGGTTGTCGGCATAAGCGCTCCTGCTGTTGCCTTTGTGTTGTTCTGCCTATTGCCTTGTATCCTCATTACTGATTGCTTTGCACCTCCGTTGTAATGTGATGCCCTTATAATCCTGTCTGGTTGATGGCTTTGTTAATTCAAAGTCGGGCTAGGTTCGAGCTTTTCTCGAGCTCGATCGACGCCTTTTCTCTAAAGAAATAGATTATCTCAGATCTTGCAAATCACTTTCTAGGATGAAATAGTGCTGGATTAATGTTATTTTCCTAGGTATCACCTACTATGGCAGCAACCCTGAAAATCATCTTGATACCTACTTCCTTGGCAACTAACACTAATTATGGTACCAATGATTGGCTTTAAGGGTTCATCAATTTGTTTTTTCTTCTCTTAATTTTGTTTCTCTAGGACGTGTGTGCTTGTTTCGGTGTTAACATCCCACATTTGTCACATAATATTCAATCATATGCAGCCTCTCAATACCATTTGACTGAAAATGTAGATGATAGCAGAACCATAATGATCATGGTACAACGAAAAGGTTATCTCAAACACTCTGTATTTAGTTATTTGTAGCAACGTGGTGAGCACTTTTGTCCATTCAAACTCAATTTAGCCCATGGATTCTCAAAGTATTAAATTATCTATTCTATTATTTGAGTGGCTACGATTAAATTGATGATCCACGTATACTTAGAAATTATAGAATATTACCACATTAATCAGCAAAAGAAAATAAAACATCTATCCTATCATGTCTGTTGATTAAAACACTATATCGCATACCTATGATTGTTATAGTTGTGATGTGATAGGGACACTACACTGTATACTATTTTTTTCGATAAAGGTTGCATTTATCAACTCAAATATATCATCAATCAAATATAAAGTACGATGAGTGACACCCAGCCTTCACATTTAGCTAAGATGCATACAGTAGACAAACTACATACAAGCAAAGAGAACAACATATGTGCTATTTGGGACCAACACTACGCATATATGAAAAGAGGTGATGGACGGATCCAAAGATTATGTTGTCATCCTTGTCAGACAAAACCTTCGTATCCACAAACTCCAACTGCATATACATCACCTTAAATTAATGGTGATTGGTACTTCATACGGTGTAACGTGCATCATGTACAAGGTCAATTGGCAGGATGCTATATAACTTGCATAGGAGAATAGACTTTTTATTTTTTTTAAACAATATCATTTATAGATTATATTATTTTTTACATAGCCAAAGCCACTATTGGTTTCCGTCAACCAGCGATATATATATTAGCAACATTTATAGACAGACATAAATTGGACGATATTTGAATGACTGGCTACTAGAACGTGTAGACTTGCATTAAAAGAAGAGTTGTTTGATTTTCTTATCATAAATACAAAAACTACACTTCTTATTGCTGCGATGAATAAGATTGTCTTTAGTTAGCACAAATCCCCTCCAAGGACACCACATGAAAATCCTCAGTAGATTAGGTGTTTCAGAAATTAAATTAGGTGTACTGTGTTTATTTGATTTTATTTGGTGTTAATATTTTTTTCTATAAACTTGGATCATTAGTGTTTCAGAAATTCAACAGGAAATCTTAGAGAGTTCCTGATGGATTAAATTCTGGCTACAGCCTATTCAACTGGATAACGCTAAGGAGTTATTATATCCAACTTTAAAGCTGTTGAAATTTTCCATACAATATATACACGTTACCGCGACCATATCCACCTCAACTGTTAAAAGAAAAACCAATGTATACATAACTGATTCAGATAGGCAACTTTGAACATGTTTCACCAATCTGAAACATACAATCTTATCAAATAGGAGATCGAAATACACCTAAATTGCAACCCACCGAATCGACATTAACAACATTACGGGAGAACTATATGCCATCACTGAAACTAAAGCGAGCCCTGTCAATCCGGGAAGGTCCCAAAATTTCCACAATGCATTGCAATCAGTGCTGAATACAGATATCTTTCCAATTTCACCATCGCCTTTCGCCAGATCAAGCAGGTTCACGACCCGAGGCGATACATGCCGTCAGCCATGAACTGACCGTCCATGTAGAGGGCAGCGGCATTCTGTGGGTGGAATCCTTCCATCATGACAAACGGCATGTCCTCAGACGGTTTCCAATGCCGTTTCCTCTGGTTAATGAACCAGTTGTTGATCTGTTTCTGGTCTAGCCCTGTCGATTCCGCAAGCGCGATCTTTTCTGTCTCCTACTCACCACATTAACCAAACGGCACAAGCTTTAGTAAGAATACATAACGCATCTTTAATTTTGATCGAAATTACGAGCAGCTTCAAAATGAGTGGAATAGAAGAAAAAACCGTAAATTTTAAGGGATGGAAGCTGGTATCATACTGATGGGTAAGGCCACTTGTAGTGCAGCTCCCACCAGTGAAGTAGCTTCTGCCTGGCCTCCTTTGGGAGCTTCCCTTTCTTCTTCTTCTTGGAAAACTCTTGCCGGAGGCTGCTCAGGTAGCCACTGTACTTCTTCAGAAGCTGGTGCTTGAGCTCCTTGTCCTCGGCACGTGGGTCGATCTCTGGCGGCTCATTTTCGCGCCCGCTAGCGTCCATGTCATCCTCGGAAGAGCCAACGCCTTCACATTTGCCATCTGAAGGTAAAAAATTGGTAATGGTAAGACACACCTGTTTTGTCGAGATCAGAATGGTATCACGGCCAGACCTGGTTTCAGGTTTTCAGTCTCGACCATGTCGGACAGCAATGGGGTAGTTTCAGTACTCAGAAAGCCCATCGCTTGTCTATAAACAAATCTATCATTTTAGGAATGCATGCAAGATTCGAGTGTAACAGTGAATCTTGGACGTCTAGTAGTGTGGCTACAGTAACAATTAGCTGGAGTTTGCAATGAGCTGATTAAGACCGAATCGGACCGAAATGGCCCTGGGGTTGTCAGTTGAAACTGATAGCAATCTGATCATTGCATGATAGACCAGTTCCGAAGTGCACTTATTTGAAAGTATCACAAAACAGAGAAAGCCAGCAAAACAACTATAGCTATAATCTTGTAAGCTGTAATTGATTCAATGTTTGTAAAGTGATATTTGTTTCGACATAGTAACAATGATCTTTCCAAATGATAAGTGCCACAATGGCACGAATCACTCCAGCCCTAACGTTTTTCTACAACTAAAGTTGCCACCCAAAAAGAAAAGAAAAAATAAAAAAAATGTGAAACTTGCCGTCCGAAAAGGAAGTTGTCATGCTTGACAACTAAAGTTGACATCCTCGCGACAATAAACTTGGCATAAAAATGTTTGGAGTTGCGATGTGTTCGTGCCACATGTGTGGTACTTATCTGGGTCCATGACCCATGATTTTATATATGCTCTGGGAGTCGGGGTAAAAAAAGAACAAATGCTCTGTAATATAATTTTTTTGGGCAGCATGATGAATATTGGAAGAAAACATATTAAAAAATTAATAGTTTTCCAATAAATTTGCCAAACTATATATACCCTAAATGAAAATGAGCAAATGAAAGGAAAGAGACAAAATGTGCATCCTACCATCAGAAGAACCCAATTGCTTATATTAAACATTATCTAGAGATACTATAATTGAATATAATGAAGATCGCCTTAAGAATAAACAAATATCGTTTGACCATAACTTCAATCCAGATGTACAAGAATAATAGTGGATCTGCAGATAAGAATAAGAATATTTTGTTGAATGAGTTGAATGGAATCCCAAGATATGTCTACAATATTCCCTCAAAAAGTTTTTCTAAAATCCCCTCAAACAAAATGTCTACAATATGTTACCCCAATTTTAATTTGTTTAATCTGTGCAATCTTAAATGTGTGTGCATGCACCTTAAACAGACCACTAATGACATATGGAGGGGCGCTCATGCACCGGGCCATCATCCTTTAAACCTCACTTGTTTGATCTCTTAATGGACAAATGGTTAGCTCAGGTGATATTAGAGTTACGAGAAGAATAGGAGGACAAAACTAGTTCACAGTCTCTCTGCATGCACCATATATTGTTCTCATTCAACATACAGACAATTGAAACTGTAACTAAATCAAATAAATAGTACATATAGTAGCTAAATAAACAATATCTCGAGGTTCTACAAATTTGTTGAGATTCTAACGTCCCATGTTTTCTTTCAGAAATAATACCTGTGTTTATGCTGATTAAAAGAACTGTCTCCAGAATTAATTTTTCCTTAATGCTGCCACTCTACACATGTATAGTTCTCCCTTCATCTACGATGAGAGCAGGGTGGGTCTGATAGTTCACACTTCCTAAGATGTGAAACATTTAGTCCAAGTTGCAGTTATTAAAACTAAAATTAATGTGCTCATATTTGACCTATAATGTTGATTTGTAAATAACTATATACTTGGTTATGGTCCAAGTTGCAGTTTATGCTTTTTGTAAGAGCATGCAAATTAACAGTCAAAGTTAGATATCCGAGACTCTAAGAGCATCTACAACCGGACCCCTCAAACCCGTCTCAAACGTCCGGACAGCTCATCCGGTCACTAACCGGTCACAAAAATTCGACCCACACGGGCTTCTTCTTAAACAGGCCTCAAATGCCTGGGCTGACCGGCACCCCCTCATATCCAGCCCAAATATTAGGCGGATATGAGGGCGCCCGGGCACGCCCGCCACGTCGGACCCGACAGCCCGTCCCTATCTCAAATTGCAACAAATCCTCCAAACCCTCCCTCCTCCTTCCGCCGCCCTCCAACATTTCCCGTGCCCGAACCCTCGTCGTCCGCCACTTTTGCTCCCCATCGTCACCACCGGTCCCGATCCGACACCGTGATGTCTTCCAGCCCGTCCCCGACCGTCACGACGGAGACGCAGTCTGGTCAATGGTCCGACAAGCATCCCTTCTCGCTCAGACATTGATTTCATTTTGGCATGTCCGGTTTGTTGAATTTTTTTTGATTTACTTTGTCTCGAACTGTTGAATTCGAACAATTTGTATCGGATGATCGACGTGCATGGATTGCATGGATTTGAGGTTTCATTTGAGGTATGTGGATGTGCGACGCAACATATGTGAGGCCGGCGGGCGCTGTCCGCCAGCGTGTCTGGACGCGCCTGCGGGCATCTAGGGGTCAGATTTGTCAAGTCCGGCTGCAGATGTTCTAATGTGCCTTAATTACATGGCCTGCAATAAGTAAAGTCCATTATTTCTACCAATAACATACACCATTCGAACAAACAATTAACTAGGTCATATATGGGACAAATGTTTCCTACCATCATAGTTACCACCGCTTGAGTTTTGTATGTTTTATGTAGTATCTATCAAATCGGAGATTATATACGCGTAGTAAGTAGTATATATACTATTTTTTGATAGTATGTATCGAATTTTAAGTATGCTCTTTTTTACGTACAAATATACACGTATTTCACAAATATAATAAAAACAATAAGCCAACTTGCAATTTTTTCACGAAACTCACTTTGAAATATCTTATATATAGTATATCAACATACTTATAATGATAAATTAGTATATATATACTATCACATGATAGTATATGTGACATATGGGATAACTACCCCTAGATGGTGGGATGTATATATGAAGGCTCTTGAAAACAAAGGAAATATTCTCTGAACACACACATATATATACATACATATATATAGCACCTTATCTGTTGATCTCCTTGGAATGCATGCATACCACAACCATGGAGATAGGAAGAACACAGTAGTCGTCCCCTGGCAACAGTGCATCAGATATCCCCATTATTCTGCTAAAATCTACCTACACACTGTATATAGGTACCGTCGTACATGTCCTACCCACAAGCAGAATAGTGCCCCTTGAATACCCCCGGAAGACACGAGCGCCAGCACATCCGTGCTGCACCCTGCACTGCACCCAAGCTGTAGGGCTAGAAGAACAAGAAAGTGCAAAAAATATACGGACTACAGTCCTTGGAACAGTGCCGGAACACTTCTTTTTGCGAGACTGGCAGACTGGGGATCTAGCTAGCTAGCCATAATGGAATTTTCCCATGGCTTCTATGATGATCTCTAAGAAAATTAACCAAGTATGTTTTCAATGCTAGTAGCTGGTGCAAGAAAAGAAGAGATGATTTGAAGCTTCATGCATGGAGATCGATGACTCTCCTGCAAGCTAGCAGCCTTGGAACCCTAGCACAAAGGATCCTAGTGTCTTGTCGTGTAGTGAAACGGAAAAAAAAGGAGAGAAAGAAGGATTATAAATTTAAAAAAGAATTAGTTGTTGAAAAGCTAGCTTGTGTAGTGTGCTCAATTAGGCATATGCAATATGATAATCCTAAACGAGAGGAGGAGAACCATGAGACATGGCTTCTCAGTGTGCCCTCCATGCCAACCAAAGCTAGCTTCACATTATTAGTTAATTAACTAATCAGTCACTACTTAATTAAGTTTAACTTGTGGTAATAATTTATCAGTACATACAAAGCAAAGGTCTTTTCAAACCCTCCCATCATAAACTAATACACAGATTAACTAAGAACAGGCTAACCAATGGTTATGATCCAAGGGAACCACCTCAATCATCCGGGGCAACCGTTTCCCAATGCGGAAGGCCTTCCTCCCAGACCCACATGGATGCAGCCAGAGATACATATATAAAACGAACAAGCATGTACTAGTAGATGGGATGGGTCATGGGAGGGACGGTTTACCCGCAAGGGAGAGGGGCGCGGAGCCGTGGCCACCGCCGGTGATGGAGTCGAGCTGCGCCTCCACTCGCTTGAGGAACTCCATGGCCTCCTCGATTGGCCGCGTCAGTTCCTCCCTGTACTTTGCCAGCATGTTGCAGTACGCCTCCTACACGCGGGCGGAATTTCATTAGCACAAGGAGTTAGTTGGTTCTTGGTACTAGCTGAATCCGCGGATGAAGAATTAAACGGCCATGCTGCTTGGAATCGGGGAAGAAGAAGACTTACCATGAACTGGTCGAGCTCCGGGTCGCGAGCCTCGTGCAGCCGGCCGGGCGGGTGGGCGTCAAGCTTCGCTGCCATGGCCGTCAGCCTCTCCAACACGTCCGGCGGCGCACCGACCTGCGAATCACGCAAAAGAAAAACGCGTGTATATCATGCTTGCTGATACAGTGGCGCCGTTGGATTAATGAAATTTGCAATTTGTATGAGCGTATATATGTACTTTCTGGCAGTCGAGGTAGGCGACGAGGAGGGCGGTGTACTGGGGATGCGCCATGATCTTGGTCTTAATGGCCTCAGCCTCCGCCTGCGAGATCTCCCCGCCGCTGCTCTTGTGGTGGTGAAACTGGTACTGAGACTGCGACGACCCGGCGGCTGCGGATGCCTGGTGCAACGCGAGCGGCGTGCCATAGTACGTTCCGCCCATCGGCCCTGGCCCCGCAGCCACCGTCGTTGTCGACAGTGGCTGGAGCTGCAGGAAGGATGGAGAAGACTTGGAGCTGCTGCTGCCCCCTCCTCCAGCTCCGAGATTTCCAAAGCTGCTCCGGTCCATGAGCAAATTAACAAACCCTAGCTCGTAAGAAGAGAGAGAGAGAGAAAAAAAGCTCAACCGATAGAGATCTCTTCTCTATGTGTCGCTGCTCCGTGTACGGCGGTAATGGCGGCTTGGAAGAGGGAGGGAGGTGGATATTAATGGGCCGGAGAGGGAGATGGAGGCGGAGTGGAAGGGAAGGGAAAGGTGGGGGAGCTAGCTAGCCGGGCTGTGCGTGTGAGTGGCTGGTGGCGATCCTCTTTCTCACGTCAAATCACGGCGGAGGGGGAGATGTATATGTACACCCGCAGACCTGCTTCCTTCCTGCAGCGGCCGCATGGAATACTAGCAGCCTGTTCGGAACTGGAGCTTGTTTTTCCCATGCTTTTAAATAACCGCCTATGCGAAAGAGCGGCACCCTGCTCAAATAGCTCTGCTACAATTTTTTTTTACTTTACCAGATAATTTTACATTAATACTTCGTTAACGCTCTTATTTTTTACAGAGGGTACAATTTAATGGCACATGCTCAAACTGTTGTAGCCGGCTATTTTAAATTTTGATTTTATGTTACTCTATCTATATATATATATGACCGTAAGAGGGATGAATTAGTAAACACTTTTTTTACTCAAATAACTGTTGATCATTAGCACGCAAACACACTTGTTTAACAAAACTGCAGCAGAAACAAAATAATTTCGACATCACATCATGTACTAACTAAAAATCATTGCTTAATACTTCCTCCGTCCTAAAATAATTGTCTTAAATTTAGTATAACTTTTTACTAAAACTAGTATAAAGTTAAGACACTTATTTTGAGACAGAAAAAGTACTAAAGAAAACATATGCATCAACATATATAGAGGTAAAATTAGTTACTCACGAGACAAGATGTTGCTCACACGATCGTGTGATAACATAAGTAACAATTTGAACAACAAGGAGCAACACACGCACGCACGCGTGCGTGTAGGAAACGCCAACTTAGGGAGAAAATCACGGGCCGAAGCCACCCGAATCCTTTTTTACCGTTATAAAATGTGGGTCACAATAAGATTTTCTCTAGATAGCACTAGAGGATCTCATACATCAAGATTTCTGAATCTTGGATAAATATGATAAGATTTGGGACATAAGGCCTAGGGATCAGAACAATCTCATCAAAGATGGTGAAACCATAACTTGAAGGAAAAAGGTAGTGGATCTGGTCTTTCTCTATTTCTCTTTCTTTCTTGGTTTTCTCTCTTCTTCTTTAATGGAGGTTGAACTGATTTTCATCGCACTTATTTGTCACCGTTGGACAGAGGGTAAAGCATCCAGATGAGTCCAAAATAACCCTAAGTCATAACCCTAATGGGTAGTGAGCTTTTGCGCCTCTTTGGGCTGCCTAAAAGGCTTCAGATGATCATCTCCTCATAGCCCACATGAGGAGGATATCCCAACAAATCTCGCCCTCCGACTCATGAGGGGGGAACCGCCATGCCGCTACCTTGCAACATGCTTGTATATTCTCATTTGGCAATATCTTGGTCATCATATACAAACCATTATAGTCGGTATGCATCTTCTCATGTTTTAGCAACTTGGAATTCACAACATCTCGGATCTAATGATGCCTCACATCAATGTGCTTGGTTCGGGAGTGATAGCTTGCATTCTTGGTAAGATGGATATCACTTTGACTGTCGCAAAATAGAACATACTTATCTTGCTTCATGTTGAGCTCTTGCAAGAAGTTCTTCATACACAAAACTTCCTTGCCAACTCAACGGTTGCTATGTACTCAACTTATGTAGTTGATGCAAAAATACATTTCTACAATCTTGATTGCTGTGACACTACTCCCCCTGCATAAGTGATCAAGTATCCAAAGGAGGACTTCATACGATCCTTGTCACCAAGATAATTTGTATCTATATATCCTTGCAATATAGAATCACCGCTTCGAAAGCCTAAAGAAGATGTAGAAGTTCCATTGAGATACCCGAGAATCCACTTTCACTGCTTTCCAGTGAGCTTTACCTTGATTTGTCATGAAGCGTCTAGAAACTCCAACTGCATATGCAATATCAGGCCAAGTGCATACCATGGCATACATCAAATTTCCCACAACAAATTGGTATAGTAATTTTATCATTGCTTCTTTCTCCTTCTTGCTTGTAGGGCATTGTTTGAATTTAGTTTGCGATGGCCTGCAAGCGGAGAGATAACAAATTTTACATCTTTCATATGGAACCTCTCAAGTACCTTCTCAATGTATCTTTCATGTGACAGTTGCTCACACACCACCTCCTAGCCAATAAAGAGTACGATGCGTGGCATCATGTAAATGGACAATAGAATGCCCACGGTTTATAAATAATGCAACCGTTTGTGTGGTAACGTGACAATTCTCTATTCCAAAAAGCTTTGTTGTCTATTAATGTGTGTGCCTTTTCACAAAGTGCACACGAAAAATACCACAACCTATTTGTGCTATATCATGACGACATGCCCAATTTCTTGAATTTTGTGTGAGTTTTAGATTTACTATAGTATAAACCAATATTCTCAATGTTGGCTCTAGAATAAAAACAATTGAAAAACATGTCTCAAATATGAAAACAAAATCCTATGATGCCTTTCCGTGCCATGTCATGACACCATGCCAAGTTTCATGAATTTCTGACGAGTTTTTGACTTACATGAATTTAAAACTCAAGTTTCTCAATGTTTGTGGCCGGGCCAAAAACCCGAGATACTTGAAATTAATTTCCATTTCTGTGCATGGGACCTAAATATGCAACCGTGCACACTTATATGTTTTGTTAACCCATTTGGATGCACCAGACCTTGTGATTGTATTTCAAATTTGACTTATGCATATTAAATGCTACGAAACTCAATTAATGTATAGAAAGGGCCAAACGAACCCCAGATAATTTCATATTTTAGTACGACACTCCTACTGGTCTATGTTACCTCTAGAAAAAGTTCAACACGGATGTTGACGTGTTCCATATAAGAATCACAAAGCTTCCCGTGAGAAGCTCCAATTTGTAAAGGCTTGTGCGAAAACTTGTTCGAAATTGCTCAATTTTTCTATCACGACACATATGTGCCATGTAATGACATCATGCCAAGTTTCATGATTTTTTGACGAATTTTTGATTTACATGAATTTAAAACCAGAGTTTCTCAATATTTGTGTGGCTGAGCCAAGACCCCGAGATGTTTGAATTACATTCCCATTTCTTGCAAGGGAACTAGAGATGCAACCATGTACAATTATATGATTTTAACCCATTTTGATGCATTGGACCTTGTGATTGTAGTTGAATTTTGAATTGTGCTTCTTAAATGCATATAAGATTCAATAATGTATTAAAAAGGTCAAACGAACATTGTATAATTCCATATTTTAGCATGACACTCCTGTTGGCCTATATATGTTCCCTCTAGAAATAGTTCAAGGCAAGAAGAGTCAGCAGATGTCGTTTTTCCAACGTAAGGTGATGCGTTCCATACCATAACCACAAAGAGCTTCCCATGAGAAGCTCCTGTTTGTAAGGGTCTTGTGCCAAACTTCTCCCAGATTGGACATTTTTGTACCATGCGCACATATGAGCCATGTCATGACACCATGCCAAGTTTCATGAATTTTTGACGAGTTCTTCATTTACATGAATTTAAAACATAAGTTTCTCATTTCTTGCATGGGGCCTAGAGATGCAGTCATGGACACTTATATGATTTTTTAACCAATTTTGATGCACAAGACCTTGTGATTGTATTTCAAATTTGAATTATGCACATTAAATGCCTAGAAAACTCAATTAATGTATAAAAATGCAAAACAAACCGTGAATAATTCCATATTTTAGCAAGATACTCGATGGCCTATGTTGCCTCTAGAAAAAGTTCAAGGAGAGAAGATGAGCGGATGTCATTTCGCCCACATAATTAAGGTGACGTGTTCCCTATCGGAATCACAAAGCTTCCCATGAGTAGCTTTGGTTTGTAAGGGGCTTGGGCCAAAACATGTCCCAAATTGGGCAATTTTTTTACCACGGCACATATGTGCCATGTCATGACAACATGCCAAGTTTCATGAATTTCCGACTTGTTTTGGATTTATAGTAAATTAAAAACCAAATTTCTCATTGTTTGTGGCTGGGCCAAGATCCCGAGATGTTTGAAATTCATTTCCATTTCTTGCTTGTGACATAAAAGTGAAGCCATAGACATTTATATGATTTTTCAACCCATTATGATGCACTGGACCTTGTGACTGTAGTTCAAAATTGAGTTATACACATTAAATATCTAGAAAACTTAATTAATGTATAAAAATGACAAACAAGCCCTGAATAATTTCATATTCTATTATGACACCACTATTGTTCTGTGTTCACTGCAGATAAATCTTGCTAAAATCCAAGCGCCGTCCTTTGCCAAAGTAACCTCATTTTTTGTTTTAAAAACAATATGAGAATCAAGTATATTGCAAACGGTCCATGAGCATGAATCGTGTGTGATGCAGTATAAAATATCATGGGCAATCCTCATACATGGCTTAGGTAGGAAACTTCGTCAGCTACAGTCCACCGTCGGCACCCACGATGTGGAGGCCTCGACCTCTTCCAAGCCCATCATTATCGATATCTCCGATGACAAGGAATAAATTGTTTTTTAGCTTAATTACTAATGACCTATGTACAAGTAACTACGCCTCTTAAGCATGTTTTATTTACCTGTTGCATGTGCTGCTCCTGCCTTTCCTTAAGAAATTCTAGTAAAATATCCAGTGTAATTCTATGATGCAATCTGACCTTCTAGTTTGTTTGATTGTTCAATCCGATGCTCTGTTAACTATTTGTTTTATTTGTTTTGGTGATCATCTACAATGTGATTTTTGATTGTTGTTGGTATAATTTTGTATTGTTATGCATTTGAGAAGTAAATCAAATTTGGATATACTAAATACATGTGAAACATACAATTTATATATTTCATTGTTTTCTATTAATGTGTGTGCCTTTTCACAAAGTGAATACAAAAAATATCACAACATATTTGTGCTATACCATGACGCCATGTCCAATTTCTTGAATTTTGTGTGAGTTTAAGATTTACTATAGTTTAAACCAATATTCGCAATGTTTTATCTAGAAGAAAAAATATATTCAAAACGAGTCTCAAATAGGAAAACAAAATCCTATTATGCCGTTATGTACCATGTCATGACACCATGCCAAGTTTCATGAATTTCAGATGAGTTTTTGATTTACATGAATTTAAAACCAAACTTTCTCAATGTTTGTAACCGGGCGAAAAACCTGAGATATTGTAAATTCATTTCCATTTATTTGCATGGGACCTTAAGATGCAACTAGGGATGGCAATGGGTCGGGTTTGGAGCGTGTGGAGCTGGTCCAAATCCAACCCATGACACATCTTCCTACCCTATGCCCATCCACCAAAGCATCCATGGGCACAAAATGTGTCCATGCCCAAACCCATTGGATATCCAGATACCCATGGAGCTCCATGGGCATAGAAAAATCAGCATGAATCCTTCCCAAAGATCAAATTAACTCATCATCGTTCGTTAACTATGATTATGTCTAATAATTATGTTAGTGGAGTTGTGGGTGATTAGGTAACATGGGTTGGAATTTGACCTTCTCTAAGTGTGAGTGACTTGCGGTTGGACATTTGCTTAGTTTAGTGTCAGTGCCATAGGGGGCCATGTGTCATACATGTATCCACTGGATATCGATGGAGCAAAAAATACAACTATGCCCAACCCAACTGTTCGTGGGTATCCAAAACCACAGATCCATGGGCAGAAACACGCTCCATACCCTTGCCCAACCGGGTTGGGTATCTGTGGGTATCCAGATCCATGGATAAAATTGCCATCCCTAGATGCAGCCGTGTACACTTATATGATTTGTTAACCCATTTTGATGCACTAGACCTTGGGATTGTAGTTCAAATTTGAATTATGCACATTTAATGCCTATGAAACTCAACTAATGTATAAAAACGGCCAAACGAATCCTGGATAATTTCATATTTTAGCACGACACTCCTACTAGTCTATGTTACCACTAGAAAAAGTTCAAGGCGGATGTTGACGTGTTCCATATCAGAATCACAAAACTTCATGTGAAAAGCTCCGTCTTGTAAAGGCTTGTGCCAAAACTTGTCCGAAATTGCTCAATTTTTTTACCACGACATAGACATTTCATGACATCATGCCAAGTTTCATGAATTTTTGATGAGTTTTTGATAGACATGAATTTAAAACCAGAGTTTCTCAATGTTTGTGTGGCCTAGCCAAGACCCCAAGATGTTTGGAATACATTCCCATTTCTTGTAAGGGAACTAAAGATGCAACCATGTACACTTATATGATTTTTAACCCAGTTTGATGCATTGGACCTTGTGATTGTAGTTGAAAGTTGAATTATGCACATTAAATGCATATAAAACACTAGTAGAAAACATGCCTTCCATTTCTACCTTTAGTCCCAGTTTGGCTTTGGACCGAGACTAATGTGTCCATTAGTCCCGGTTCCAATGGCTAGGAGCTGTCAGGGGGTACGAGCCCCATTAGTCCTGGTTCACTTGGGACCTATAGTCCCGGTTTGTATCTCAAACCAGGACTAAAGGGGTGGTGGCAGGCTGGTGACAGCCTGGGGCCCCCACGAGCCCTTTTAGTCCCGGTTTGTGATACTCACAAACCGGGACTATAGATGGACCTTTAGTCCCGGTTTGTTTAACCAACCGGGACTAAAGCTTTCCCTATATAAACCCTTGGTCCATCCTGAATCCATTTCTCTGTTCTCTATTTGAACCCCCCTCTATGTTCTTCCCCTAGCCTGAGATCATCCCTCCATTTTTGCCAAGATTTGTCAAGATCCGAGGCACCGAATCCATCCAAGTGTTCATAGAAACGTTGTCCTTTCATCTCTTATTGCTAGATCAGCTCATGTAGTGCTTTATTAAGTATAGTGATTTGTGGGTTTTAGTTTGGGTGAGATTACGTCATAGTCTTTTTGATTTATATGCAATTTGAGCTCAAATTAACTCCTTAGCTTGCATATGTGTAGGTGTGATTTACTTAGTGTGCCTTCCCGTCCCCGTCCTAACCACCGTCGATCGCCCGCACCGTCCTGTCGCCAGCACCACCTTGGTGAGCATCTTCTTGTGTTCTTATCCTTTTTATAATAAAAATCGTATTTTTATGATTTAGATAGTTAATTGCGTAGTTTTATTACTTGTATGATTGTTGTTATACATAGTGCCATGGTTATAATATCCGTGCCCGTCGGCCCTCATCCGGTTTACGATTCGAATGTGATATATTCTCTTTTATAACTATTTGTTGCATTTCATGTTAATGACAATTATGCCCATCAAGTTGACATAGATATTTTTATCTAGGAGGTAGTTGAACCGGAAATGCCCAGCGACCCTATTATCTAGAAGTTAAATTTAGTTGAAAGAGAAAATGAGGATAAGATGAAATTGGAGTTGTACATTGCTGATGTCGTCAATGATCACAAGATCAAGATGGATGCAATGCGCTTGAAGATTAGAAAGATTAGAAAATATGCCATTAATAATGAGGCTTGGTATCATTATGCGATTGGATCAATTTTTACCTTAGTTGCGATTTTGATCGCATTTGTTATTGCATTTAAAATGTTTTAGCTAGGTTTTATGTTGTTTTATGAGAATAAGTGTGTATGAACTTTATGTATGAACTTGTACTAATTTGGTCTTTTCGGTGTTGTGTAACGAAGATGAATCGGCAATGGATGTACGTTGACCGACGCTCTCCCCACTTCATTAATGGCATGCATAGTTTTTTGCGTGTAGCTGAGGCAAACAAGTGGGATGGTTTTATGTGTTGTCCATGTGGTGTGTGTAAGAATGATAAGACTTACTCTAGCTCAAAATAGATTCACGTCCACCTGTTTACGTCCGGTTTCATGTCCGACTATACTTGTTGGACCAAGCACGGAGAAAGAGGGGTTCTAATGGAAGAGAATGAAGAAGAAGAGGATGACGACAACTATCTTGGGTGTCTTGAATATGATGGTACTACAATGGGGGAAGAGAATGAAGAAGAAGAAGCTGAGGCATCAGATGAGCCCGCTGATTATCTTGGTCAGGGCATTGCTGATGCAAAGAGAAACTGGGAAAATGAAAAGGAGAAGTTGAAGTTGCAGCGCATGTTAGAGGATCACAAAAAAGGGTTGTACCCAAATTGTGAAGATGACAACACAAAGCTCGATGTCACACTCGAATTGCTGCAATGGAAGGCAAGGAATGGTGTATCTGACATGGGATTTGAAAAGTTCCTGAAAATAATGAAGAAGAAGCTTCCAAAGGACAATGAATTGCCAAACAGTACATACGAAGCAAAGAAGGTTGTCTACCCTCTAGGATTGGAGGTGCAGAAGATACATGCATGCCTTAATGACTACATCCTCTACCGCGGTGAGTACAAGAATTTGAATGCATGCCCGGTATGAAATGCATTGCGATGTAAGATCGGTTGTGATGACCTTGGTGATGATGTTCAGGGCGAGCGCCCCGGGAAGAGGATTCCTACAAGGTGATGTGGTATGCTCCTATAATACCACGGTTGAAATGTTTGTTCGAAAACAAAGAGCATGCCAAGTCATTGCGATGGCACAAAGAAGACCGTAAGAAAGACGTGAAGTTGAGAGTACTCGCTGATGGGTCGCAGTGGAGAAAAATAGAGAGAGTGGTCAGACTTTGTAGATGACATAACGAACTTACGGTTTGGTTTAAGTGTAGATGGAATTAATCCATTTGGAGAGCAGAACAACAAGAATAGCACATGGAGTGTGACTCTGTATATATAACCTTCCTCCTTGGTTGTGCATGAAACGGAATTTCATTATGATGCTAGTGCTCATCCAAGGCCCTAAGCAACCTGACAACGCCATTAATGTGTACCTAAGGCCATTAGTTGATGAACTTTTACAATTGTTGAATAAAAAATGTGTACATGTGTGGTATGAGCACAAACAACAAAAATTTGACCTGCGAGCATTGCTATTTGTAACCATCAATGATTGGCCTGCTCTTAGTATCCTTTTAGGATAGACAAACAAGGTATACCATGCATGCACGCACTGCTTAGATGATACCCAAAGTATATATTTGAACAAATGCAAGAAGAATGTGTACCTGGGACATCGTCGATTTCTTCTAGCCAAGCATGCCTTAGGAAAGAAAGGCAAGCATTTCGAAGGTGAGGCAGATCACTGGAAGAAGCCTGTCCTCCGTACTGGTGATGACATACTTGATATGATCAAGGATTTACAAGTAATATTTGGAAAGGGTCCACGCGGACAATATGTTCCAACTGACGCTGAGGGACGCACACCCATGTTAAAGAAGAAATCTATATTTTGGGAGCTAGAATATTGGAAGTCTTAGAGGTCCGTTCTGCAATCGACGTGATGCACGTGACGAAGAATCTTTGCATGAACCTTCTAGGTTTCCTGGGCACGCATGGGAAGACAAAAGATACACCGGAGGCATGGGAGGACCAGCAACGTGTGCACGAAAACGATGACATGCATCCAAAGCAGTATCAAGGTCTTGCCAGCTACGCTCTTACCGAAGCAGAGAAGGAAATCTTCTTTGAATGCCTCCTCAGTATGAAGGTCCCGTATGGCTTCTCATCGAATATAAAGGGAATAATAAATATGACAGAGAAAAAAATTCCAGAACATAAAGACTCATGACTGCCACGTGATCATGATGCAATTGCTTCCAGTTGCGTTGAGGGGGCTTCTACCAGAAAATGTTCGATTAGCCATTGTGAAGCTATGTTCATTCCTCAATGTAATTTCTCAGAAGGTATTCAATCCGGAAATTGTGCCAAGCTTATAGAATGATTTGGTCCAATGTCTTGTCAGTTTCGAGTTGGTGTTCCCATCATCCTTCTTCAATATTATGACGCACGTCCTAGTTCAACTAGTTGAAGAGATTATCATTCCGGGTCCTGTATTTCTACACAAAATATTCCCATTTGAGAGGTTCATGGGAGTCTTAAAGATATATGTTCATAACCATGCGAGGCCAGAAGGAAGCATCACCAAGGGCCATGAAACAGAGGAGGTTATTAAGTTTTGTGTTGACTTTATTCCTGACATTAAGCTGATTGATGTTCCTCAATCGCAGCATGAGGGGTGACTGCGTGGAAAAGGCATGCTTGGACCAAAATCAATAATATGTACGGACGGGCATTCTTGGGCGCAAGCACACTACACAATTCTACAGAATTCTATCTTGGTCACCCCGTATATCGAGAAACACATGGATATTATACGCTCGAAGAACCCGGAGAAGTCTGGCCCCTGGATTCAACGTACACACATTGAGGCTTTAGGCGGTTGGTTGCGAACACATCTCATGAATGACGACAATGTTGAAGATGACTTGTACTTGTTGGCCAAGAGATCATCTTGGACTATATTGACTTTCCAAGGGTACGAGATAAATGGGAATACATTTTACATGATCACCCAATATAAAAAGAGCACCAACCATAACAATGTTGTCCGGTTTGATGATGCGGCAAACACCAAGGAAAAGGACACATATTATGGTTACATAGAGGAGATATGGGAACTTTACAATGGAGGTGATTTGAAGGTCCCTTTGTTCCGGTGCAAATGGGACAATCTGACTGGAGGAGGGGTAATGGTAGACCAACATAACGGAATGATAACAGTGGATCTCAACAAACTTGGGCACACAGACGAACCATTCGTTCTAGCCAATGATGTGGCGCAAGTTTTCTATCTGAAGGACATGTTGATACGTCTCCATCATATCTATTTTTTTATTGTTTCATGCAAATATTCTACAACTTTCATATACTTTTGGCAACTTTTTATACTATTTTTGGGACTAACATATTGATCTAGTGCCTAGTGCCGGTTACTGTTTGTTGCATGTTTTTTGTTTCGCAGAAAATCTATATCAAACGAATTCCAAATGCGATAAAAAATTATGGAATTTTTTTTGGAATATATGTGATTTTTGGGAAAAAGAATCAATGCAAGATGATGCCCATGGTGACCACAAGACAGGGGGCGCAACCTACCCCCTGGTTGCGTCATGGGCCCTTGTGGTCACCTCGTAAGGCGGTTGGTTCCCCTCTTTCGCTGCAAGAAAGCTAATATCCGAATAAAAATCCCCTCAAAATTTCAGCCCGATCGAAGTTACTGATCTCTGGATATTTAAGAAACGGTGAAAGGCCAGAATTTGGGAGCGCAGAAACAAAAGGAAATAGAGAGAGAGATCCAATCTCAGAGGGTCTCTCGCCCCTCTTCCGCCATGGAGGCCATGGACCAGAGGGGAAACCCTTCTCCCATCTAGGGGGAAGGTCAAGGAAGAAGAAGAAGGAGGGGGGCTCCCCCTCTCTCCCGATGGCACCGGAACACCGCCGGGGCCATCATCATGACGACGACCTACTCCAACAACTCCATCATCTTCACCAACACCTCCATCACCTTCCCCCATCTATCTATAGTGGTACACTCTCCCGCAACCCGCTGCAACCTCTACTTGAACGTGGTGCTTTATGCTTCATATTATTATCCAATGATGTGTTGCCATCCTATGATGTCTGAGTAGATTTTTGTTGTCCTATGGGTTGATTGATGATCATGATTGGTTTGAGTTGCATGTTTTATTATCGGTTCTGTCCTATGGTGCTCTCCGTGTCGCACAAGCATGAGGAATCCTCGCTGTAGGGTGTAGCAATGTGTTCATGATTTTCCTATGGTGGGTTGCGTGAGTGACAGAAGCATAAACCCGAGTAGGTGGGTTGTTGCATATGGGAGTAAAGAGGACTTGATACCTTATAATGCTATGGTTGGCTTTTATCTTAATGATCTTTAGTAGTTGCAGATGCTTGCTAGAGTTCCAATCATAAGTGCATATGATCCAAGTAGAGAAAGTATGTTAGCTTACGCCTCTCCCTCATATAAAATTGCAATAATGATGATCGGTCTAGTTATCGATTGCCTAGGGACAATTCCACAACTCCTACCACCACTTTTCCACATTCGCTAAACTAACTTAGTTGTTTCTTTATCTTAGCAGCCCCTAGTTTCTATTTACATGCAATTTATTATCTTGCAAACCTATCCTATTACACCTACAAAGTACTTCTAGTTTCATACTTGCTCTAGGTAAAGAAAACGTTAAGTGTGCATAGAGTTGTATCGGTGGTCGATAGAACTTGAGGGAATAATTTTTCTACCTTTAGCTCCTCATTGGGTTCGACACTCTTACTTATCAAGAAAAGCTACAATTGATCCCCTATACTTATGGATTATCAAGACCTTTTTTTGGCGCCGTTGCCGGGGAGCAATAGCGTGGGGTGAATATTCTCGTGTGTGCTTGTTTGCTTTATCACTAAGTATATTTTATTTGCTGTTCTAAGTTGTTCTCTATCTTTAGTTATGGATATGGAATAGGAAATACCAAAAAAGGTGTACTTGCTACTCATGGAGATGGGGAAGCTCCTAAAACCCTCAATGCTCGTTATGTGAAAGATATTATGCACTAGTTTAATAAACCTGAGAAAACCCCATTCAATTGTATAATGGGATACACGTTCAATACTTTAGGGATTATCGCTTGACTCAAAAAGGGAAACTGTTATGGGATCAAATTTATATGTTGAAATGGTATGCTTGGAATCTATACTTGAGATATGATAATACTTGTTGCTCTAGGATGAAGGCTAAACACCTTCCCTTTTCATGTAAATTTAATGATAATTAAACCTTGGCTTCTTATGCTAATGGTATATATGATTACTATGATGTGGAACGAATAGAAGAGTTTGTTGCTTTTAAGGGTGCTTATGAAATTGAAGCTTTGTTTGAAAAGTACGAAGATTATGATGATGTTGTTTTACCGATCCCAAAATTTGGCTATGCTTCATTATTGTTATGCCAATTGTGAATATAATGCCCATATTGATCAATTTATTGAGAAAGTCTCCGCTATGCAAGAAGAGACTAATATTTTGCAGGAATCTATGGAAGAGGAAATTGATGACACTGTGAGCTCATGGGATGAAAAAGATGAGGAGGAGAGCGAAGAACAAAAGGAGGAACAATAGACTAGCTACCCGTGCCCACCTTCCAAGGAGAGTAACTCTTCAACTCATACATTGTTTAATCCCCCTTCGCACATACCGAAGGGTAAATGCTATAATGATTCCTATGATCCCTTGGATTCGTTTGAAATATCCACTTTTGATGAACTTGATGCTTGCTATTCTTGTGGCCATGATGCCAATATGAATGATGCTTATGGAGATGAACTTCCTATAGTTCCTTATGTTAAACATGAAATTGTTGCTATTGCACCCACACATGATAGTCCTATTATCTTTTTGAATTCTCCCAACTATATTATATCGGAGAAGTTTGCACTTATTAAGGATTATATAGATGGGTTGCCTTCTACTATTGCACATGATAATTTTGATAAATATAATATGCATGTGCTTTCTACTCCTACTTTCAATTATTATGAGATAGGAACTACATCTCCACCCCTCTATGTTTCCAATACGATAAAAATAGCAAGAAACTATTTATACTATGCATTGGCCTTTAATTTGTGTGCGTGAATTGTTCTTTTATCACATGCCAATGCATAGGAAGAGAGTTAGAATTTGTTGTTGCATGATATATGTTACTTTGTGCTCACTACTAAATTACAAATCATTGTTAATTAAAATTGGCTTTGATATACCTTGGGATCTGGGTGGATCTATTACTTGAGCACTATAGCCTAGCTTAATGGCTTTAAAGAAAGCACTGCAAGGGAGACAACCCGAAAGTTTTGGATTTTCATCTTATTATGTTGTTTGCTTTTATATAGTTTAAAAACAAAAAATAAAGTGGGGAACTTAAAACCTTTTCAAAAACAAAAGTGAAAGTGAGAAAGATGAGCAACGTTGAAGTCGGGGCTAGCCTTGAACTTCGTTCATGCCCATGGAAACTTTGTGAATATTAAGTATAGAAAATTTTAAACAAAAATAATTATCCCCTTGTACAAATCCATTGTATTATAAAAATAATGTGCCAAGATTTTCCTTTAGGATGATTAGATTGTTTGATGGTGTGTGCAGTGCAAAAACAGAAACTTTTGCTGTAGTGTGTGAATTTATATTTTTTTAATAGAATGTCAAAAGTTTCTGAATTTTTTACATATTACTGATATGCAAATTTTTTATTTTATATTAATGTTTAAGAATTTTTAGAGTTACATAAGTATGTTGAATGTTCAGATTGCTACAAACTATCCTGTTTAAGATAGATTCTATTTTTGATGCATTGTTTTGCTAAGTTTCGATGAAACTATCGATTTTATCGGTGGTATAAGCCATAAAGAAGTTATAATACAGTAGATACAATGAAAAAACAAAATATGAATGGTTTTGCAACAGTACTTAAAGTGGTAATTTGCTTTATTATACTAATAGATCTCACGAGGGTTTTGTTAAGTTTTGTGTGATTGAAGTTTTCAAGTTTGGGTGAGATTGCGATGGATGAAGGAATAAGGAGTGGAAATATACTAAGATTGGGGATGGTCGAGGAACCCCAAGGGAATATTCAAGGAGTCCCAAGAAACTAAGCTTGGGGATGCCCTGGAAGGCATCCCCTCTTTCTTCTAACAACCATCGGTAATTTTACTTGGAGATAGGTTTTTTTAGTCACATGATATGCGTAAATCTTGGAGCGTCATGTGCTTTTTATTTTTATTTTAATAATGCACCATGCTGGTATAAGAAAGTCCTTGGTTTATTTATAGAAGGCTCTTTGCACATCACTTATATCTTTTGAGTATGGCTTTATAGAATGCTTCATGTGATTCACTTATATCATTTGAAGTTTGTATTGCCTGTTTCTGTACACATGGACAACCACCATTTGTAGAATGCTCTTTTGCTTCACTTATATTTGTTAGAGCGTGGGAATATATTTTTTAGAAAGAATTAAACTCACATGCTTCACTTATGTCTATTTAGAGAGTTAACAGGAGTTGGTCATTCACATGGTTAGTCATAAAATCCTACATAAAACTTGTAGATCACTCAATATGATGTGTTTGACTCCTTGCAATAGTTTTGTGATATAAAGACGGTTTTATTAGATTCATGCTATTGAGTAATTGTGGATTGGTATAAATACTTGTGTAAAGGTCTGTGATTACCATAACATGCACGTATGGTGAACCGTTATGTAAGGAAGTCGGAGCATGCTTTGTTTATTGATTGTCAACCTTTGTGTGAGGGTCGGGAGCGTGCAATGGTTAACTCCTACCAACCTCTCCCCTAGGAGCATGGGTCTAATACTTTGCTTCGATGACTAATAGAATTTTTCAATAAGTATGTGAGTTCTTTATGACTAATGTGAGTCAATGGATTATACGCACTCTCACCCTTCCACCTTTGCTAGCCTTTCTAGTACCACACAACTTTCACCGGTGCATTAAACCCACCGTATATCGTCCCTCAAAACAGCCACTATACCTACCTATTATGGCATTTCCATAGCCATTCCGAGCCATTCAACTTCCAACGTTCCATTTATTATGACACGCACCATCATTTTCATATTGCTTTGCATGATCGTAAGATAGCTAGCATGATGTTTTCATGGCTTGTCCATTTTTTGATGTCATTTTCTATGCTAGATCATTACATATCCCGGTACACCACCGGAGGCATTCATATAGAGTCATATTTTGTTCTAGATATTGAGTTGTAATTCTTGAGTTGTAAGTAAATAAAAGTGTGATGACCATCATTATTAGACCATTGTACCATGTGAGGAAAGGATGATGGAAGCTATGATTCCCTCACAAGTTGGGATGAGACTCCAGACTTTATGAAAAATAAAAGAGGCCAATGAAGCCCAACTTAAAAAAGAGAGGCCATAGATGCCCACTAAAAAAATAAAACAAAATAAAAAAAGAGAGAAAAGAGAGAAGGGACAATGCTACTATCCTTTTTCCAAACTTGTGCTTCAAAGTAGCACCATGATCTTCATGATAGAGAGTCTCCTATTTTGTCACTTTCATATAATAGTGGGAATTTTTCATTATAGAACTTGGCTTGTATATTCCAATGATGGGCTTCCTCAAATTGCCCTAGGTCTTCGTGAGCAAGCAAGTTGGATGCACAACCACTTAGTTTTCAGTTTGAGCTTTCATACACTTGTAGCTCTAGTGCATCCGTTGCATGGAAATCCCTACTCACTCACATTAATATCTATTAATGGGCATCTCCATAGCCTGTTGATACGCCTAGTTGATGTGAGACTATCTTCTCCTTTTTCTTCACAACCTCCACCATATTCTATTCCACCTATAGTGCTATATCCATGGCTCACGCTCATTTATTGCATGAGAGTTTAAAATGTTTGAGAAAATAAAAGGTGTGAAACAATTGCTTGACTTGTCATCAGGGTTGTGCATGATATAAATACTTTATGTGGGGAAGATGGAGCATAGCCAGACTATATGATTTGTAGGGATAACTTTCTTTTGTCATTATATTTTGAAGAGATACAATTGCTATATTAGTATGCTTGAAGTATTATTGTCTTAATGTCAAATGATAGACTAGTGCTTTGAATCATTCGTGTCTTAATATTCATGCCGTGATTAGATTATATGGACAAGATTATGCTAGGTAGCATTCCACATAAAAAATATCTTTTTATCATTTACCTACTCGAGGACGAGCAGGAATTAAGCTTGGGGATGATGATACGTCTCCGTCGTATCTATAATTTTTTATTGTTTCATGCCAATATTCTACAACTTTCATATACTTTTGGCAACTTTTTATACTATTTTTGGGATCAACATATTGATCCAGTGCCCAGTACCAGTTCTTGTTTGTTGCATGTTTTTTGTTTCATAGAAAAGCCATATCAAACGAAGTCCAAACACGATAAAAACTTACGGAGATTTTTTTGGAATATATGTTATTGAAAAAATCTAAGTGAGATGATGCCCGAGGTGACCACAAGCCAGGGGTCATGACCTACCCCTGGTCGCGCCCTGGCCCCTAGTGGTCTCCTCGTAAGGCAGTTGGTGCCCTTCCTTCACCACAAGAAAGCTAATATCCGGATAAAAATACCCTCCAAATTTCAGCCCAATCGGAGTTACGGATCTCTGGATATTTAAGAAACGTTGAAAGTCCAGAATTTGGGAGCGCAAAAACAGAAGGAAACACACACACAGAGAGAGAGAGATCCAATCTCGGAGGGTCTCTCGCCCCTCCGCTGCCATAGAACAGAGGGGAAACCCTTCTCCCATCTAGGGGGAAGGTCAAGGAAGAAGAAGAAGCAGGGGGGATCTCTCCCCCTCTCTCCTGGTGGTGCCGGAATACCACCGGGGCCATCATCATGACATCGATCTACTCCAACAACTCCTTCATCTTCACCAACAACTCCATCACCTTCCCCCATATATCTCTGTGTCACGCAAGCATGAGGGATCCTCGCTGTAGGGTCTAGCGATGTGTTCATGATTTGGCTATGGTGGGTTGCATGAGTGACAGAAGCATAAACCTGAGTAGGTGGGTTGTTGCATATGGGAGTAAAGAGTACTAGATACCTTATAATGCTATGGTTGGGTTTTACCTTAATGATCTTTAGTACTTGCGGATTCTTGCTAGAGTTCCAATCATAAGTGCGTATGATCCAACTAGAGAAAGTATGTTAGCTTATGCCTCTCCCTCATATAAAATTGCAATAATTATAACCGGTCTAGTTATCGATTGCCTAGAGACAATTTCGCAACTCCTACCACCACTTTTCCACACTCGCTAAACCAACTTAGTTGTTTCTTTATCTTAGCAGCCCCTAGTTTTTATTTACATGCTCTTTATTATCTTGCAAACCTATCCCGTTACACCTACAAAGTACTTCTAGTTTCATACTTGTTCTAGATAAAGCGAACTTTAAGCATGCGTAGAGTTGTATCGGTGGTCGATAGAACTTCAGGGAATATTTGTTCTACATTTAGTTCCTTGTTGGGTTCGACACTCTTACTTATTGAGAAAAAGGCTAAAATTGATCCCCTATACTTGTGGGTTATCACATGTCTACCAAACTGAGAAAAAGGAAAGATAAGAAAGCGGATACATCATACGATGAGCCAAAGCGCCACATAGTTCTTTATGGGAACAAACATTGTGGGAGTGGAGGACAAGATAGACATGTCAAAATATTATGAAAAGGTTGATGAAATTCCTCCCTTCGTAGTGAAGACTAGCCCAACCATCCTGTTAAATGATGAAAATTGTCCATGGTTATGGTGCAATAATCAAGGGACACACGCGAAGAAAAAGTTTTATACCCCAAGATCCCACTCTGGGATGTGATTGGCTGCACCGTCATAACTTTTCTTCTCTAGTGAGTAGCCGAGATGGTCCAGTTTTGTACACAAAGGGCATCCAGTTTTTGTTGTAACCCTCTCAATTTTTTACCACTTGCCAAGTTTCAACCTTTTCAGAGTTCATTTGTGGTGCTTTTTAATTTCAGGGTCATTCAGCTCAAAACAATTCATTAAATGCATGAAAAATAGCAAATGAAGTTAGAAAGGGTTGAATTTGAGGATGTGGCTTAGAATGGTTTATTTTGAATGCACAAAAAGTCTGGAGTTGAAATAAGATAAAAAAATTGAAATGCCTTTGTAACATATGAGTTTTCGTCCGAAACCCTCATACTTCGAAGGAGATGGTCCAGTTTGTACATGAAGTGCATCCAATTTTTGCCGTAACCCTCTCAACTTTTTACCACTTTCTATGTGGGTGAAATTATGATACCATGCCAAGTTTCAACCTTTTAAGAGTTCATTTTTGGTGCTTTTTAATTTCAAGGTCATTTAGCTCAAAACAATTCATTAAATGGATGGAAAATAGACAATGAAGTTAGAAAGATTGAAATTTGAGGATGTGGCTTAGAATGGTTCATATTGAATGTACAAAAAGTCTCGAGTTGAAATATGTTTAAAAAATTGAAATCCCGTTGTAACACATGAGTTTTCGTCCGAAACCCTCATATATCGAAGGAGATGGTCCAGTTTGTACACGAAGTGCATCCAGTTTTTGCCGTAACCCTGTCAACTTTTTACCACTTGCTATGTGGGTGAAATGATCATACCATGCCAAGTTTCAACCTTTTAAGAGTTCATTAATAGTGATTTTGATTAAAACAAATTAAGGTATAAAACTAAAAAGAGTTAAACATAATCTGGTTTTGATTAAAATACCTATTTAAAATATCCGAAATTTTCCAAAATTTAACATAATGATAAAACATACTAATATTAAACAACAGAAAAACAATCACTCAAAAATCTATTTTTAAAATAAAGTTATTCACAAACTAGTGATTCAAAAAAATTCAAAAGAATTCAAATTTAAACTATTTAAATTTGAAAATTACTGGCACTAACAGAAAGTTTGTAATTGTTTTGACCTAAACCAAAAAGATTCATTAAAAAGGCATAAATATTCTAACAATTATAGCAAATCTAAAAACAATTATTGCAAATATATATATAAAAGAGAAAATAGACCTTTAGTACCGGTTGGTATAACCAACCGGGACTAAAGGTGCCTTCCCGCGCAAATTTGGGTCGCCGAAAAGGCCTCTTTAGGCCCGGTTGGTATAACAAACCGGGACTAAAGGGAGGCCTTTAGTCCCGGTTGGTGATACCAACCGGGACTAAAGGGTCTTTAGGAACAAAGGTCGTTCCTATATTACAACGTCTTCTTCCTCCCCCAAATCACTTTGTCTTCTTCCGCTTCGACGCTGCCACCAGGATGCCCCGCCCGTGCCCTCGATTGACGTCGCCATCCGGCCGCTCTAGCCATGCGCCGCTACCGCTCTCCTCCTCCACATGCTGCCACCGCTCTCCTCCTCCACGCGTCGCCACCGCTCCTCCACATGCTGACATCATTCCTCCATGCACCGCCACGGCCGCCCAAGCCCACGCGCCACCGCCGATCCTCCCCACACGCTGTTGCCATTCCCCCACGCATCGCTGCGGCCGCCCGAGCCCATGTCGGCGCCACTCCTCCCCTCATCCGGCATGCTCCTCCCTCTCCGACACTGCTCCTTTGTCTCTAGCATCCTCATCCGTGTTCGGCGCCGCTCCTTCGTCTCTGGCATCCTCATCCATGTCCAGCGCTGCTCCTCCGTCTCCGGCATCCTCCTTGCCTCCGTCCGCCCCGACGATCCCGACCAGTGAGCTCTCCTCCTCTCCCTTATAATTATTTGTGTTCATTTTTTCATTTTAAATGCTTAGTATGTAGATGCTTAGTTAATTTAGTTGCTTAGTATTTAGTCAATTTAGATGCTTAGTATGTAGATGCTTACTATGTATAGATGCTATGTATGTAGATGCTTAGTATGTAGATGGCACACGACTTTGTTTAGTTAATTTAGATGTTTTAATTTTTTTAGTTGTTTTTAGTTGTTTTTATTGTTTAAGTGTCTAGACATTTAAATGTTTAGTTGCATAGCATAGCCGTTGAGTCGATGATGCCCGACAAGCATCCTTGTCGTCGACTCGATGGCAACACCCTTCTTGAGAGGTGCCATGTCCGGGACTGGGCTCCATCGGGCTGGCACTGGGAGTTGCTGCCTTCTGGGGCGCCCAGCTTGATAGGAATCAGGGTCCTGTCATCGACCCGAAGGTTCTTTGGTGGCGGTTGCGTGGACCACTGTCGGTGCAGAGGGAGCCAGCCCCATGAAGGTGGTAGTTTGCCATGTTAGGGAGGAGGACGAGCACGTCCGACGCTGCATGGCCGTGTTGGACACCAAGTTCTCCAATACCTGGCAGGTTCTTCAGGGGTCTCACCCGATCTATGATCCTGTCATAGTTCCTTCTCTTTGGTTGTCCACCGTCTGCACCGCGAGTTGTCAACTATATCTGTATTAGTGATAATATTCGATGATATATTAGTGATATTATTCGATGTTGTATTCATGATACTATTCGATGATGTATTAGTGATACTATTATTCGATGATGTATTAGTGATATTATATGATCATATTTTTGCATTGCCTTGTATTGATTTACATATCTCTGCTTTTGCTTATTGAATGCATTCTAATTGTTTTATATTTGTTCTGGATTAGTTAAGCTATGGACGGTAGAGATAGAGATCGTGGTCAAGAGAATGCCATGTACGACCTGATACGGTCCGGAAACGAAGAGAATGAAGTAGATGATGTCTCACAATACGTTAACCCATCCGGTGAGGGGATTGAAGAAGAACAACCAAGAGACGAAGGCAAACCAGCTGACAATGACGATGATGAAGAATTTTTGGTCCATTTAACAGAGACCGGCAAGGTATTAATTTGCCCTCTGGCACGATGATCATCAGATGTATTGATTGATTTGTATATATTAACGAATCTTTCTTCCTTTTAGCCCTCTGGATCGAGCAAATCTTCTACAAGGGTTAAACGTGGCCCGACAAAAAAGTTTAAATAAGGCATAAAGTATAACATCGATCAAATCAGAGAAGATGGCGAACCGATTGCTCCTGAAGAGAATACAAACAAATTTATATGTCAATGCGGAGTTATCATTAGGGACCAAATCCCGATCACCACTCAACAATGGAATCAACCAAAATATCGCGAAGTTCCTTTTGTCAGCCAAAGAGCAAAAGATCTGCTTTCGCAGGAGCTCATGAAACATTTCACCCTACAAGACGGTCTCAAAGATCTCCAACGGGAGATAGTCAAGAAGTGTGCTCTTAAGAAGATGGCCACATAATTTCAGTCTTGGAAGAAAAGATTATGGACCATTTACTTGGAAGTAGAAAAGAAGACTCCAGAATTCAAAGGAGAATATGTAAAGTTAGGAGATGAACGGGACGAATTTGTGAAGTTCAAGGAATCAGAAGAATCTAAGAAACTATCGAGAATAAAGAAGAAAAATGCCAACAAAAAAAATGGCATCATCGTCTGGGGCTAGGCGGCTACAAGTCTGGGTTTCCTAAGTGGGATGAATCTGAGAGAAACATGAAGGATGCAGGGGTCACTGCAGTAACAGAGACTTGTCCCGAGAGGTGCAGGACTTGGTTTTATGCACATGGGGAAAAGTTGGACCCAAAGACATGGCAGGTGTTGGGGATATAACCTCATGGCGAGACCCGCCCAGGAGGGGCCCAGTCACGCCTGGCGACTCATAATCAAGACCCTTAAACTCGGCTTGAGGATTGTAGACAAGACTACATGGCGACTTACCGGATGGGCTAAGATGGAGACCCAAAGACTGAAGATGGCGCGAGACCCGGGCGTGTAAGCCGCCCGGGAGATGGCTTGCCTAGGAAGGCAAGTCGGCTTAGAGATACGATTGGACACCTTGTCTAAGATGGTCCAGACTCTTGTCACCCCAGGGCCTCGACCTACCTATATAAAGACGAGTCCCTAGGGCGCCTTAGTACAGAAAACAATTGATCGATAGCTAGGTCAAGCGAATTCGATCCCTTGTAATCGATACCCAATCAATACAACACAAAGCAGGACATAGGCTTTTACCTTTTCTTGAGGGGCCAAACCTAGGTAAACTCATGTCTCTCCTTCCGATCAACCCTTTTGAGTCCACCGCCTTAGCGATGGCCTCCAACCTAAGTCCTAGTACATCTGCCCTGACAAAACCACGACAGTTGGTGCCCACCATGGGGCAAGCACGTGGTGGTGTGGAGTTCTCGAAGGGCTCTCTCCCAAGGATAAAGGGATACGCCATCGGCATGATGACTAAGAGTGTCGTGGTTTTATCACGGCAGATGTCCAGGTGAACAGACTTGGGTTTGAGGCCATTGCTAAAGTGATGGACTCAAAGGGGTTGATTGGACGAAGGATACGAGTTTACCCAGGTTTGGCCCCTCAAGTCGAGGTAACAGCGTACGTCCTGCTTGTGTTTGTATTGATTGATGTATCAATTACAAGGGAGCTATTGCTTGACCTAGTTCTCGATAGCCTAATCTCTAAGTCGCCCCGGGTCTCACCTTTATACAGGAGGTCAAGACCACGGGTCATACAAGTTGTAGCCAACTCTCATTACATGTCCGAGTCTATCTCTATCTTATCTTGCCTTCCTGACCAAGTTGTCTACGGGCAGCTTACATGCCCGGGTCTTCTCTATCCGGGCCGCGCTACGGCCCATCCAGTCATGCCGCCAAACGTCTTGGGCTTCAGTCTTTGCAGCCCACTCTTGGATTAACGTACGAGACGCCTAGTGTGACCCGGCGCCTGTAGGGCGGGTCTCACTGTGGGGTTATATCCCCAACATTAGGCCCCAGGTTGATTTGAGCTTGCTCACTTCAGCCTCCTTCTTAACTATCGGCGAGTTACCCTAAAAATAATGACCCGCCGTGACGTCATGTCAGATCTGACAGAAAGATTCTCTAACGCACGCAATAGATCTTCCCTTATTAAATGGATTGTCCATGAATCGAGGCGTCCGCCTCGGTCAAATGACAACCGACGCCTGGATTTTCGCGCCTGTTTCCGCCTTTTCCTATTAAATAGGACTGCAAGGGGCAACATTTGCCTTCCTCCCGCTCACTCTTCATCTTCTTCCTTCTGCCGCCTCTGCTCCAGCTCATCTCGCTCCGGTGCCATTTCCTCATCGTCGTCAACAAAGGCCACTGCATCAACCTGTTTCGTTCCAGAGCTCTCTTCGCGTCCACCGCGCCGTCTTTGGTGAGTCCTTCTTCCCCTAGATCCATAGCTATCTCGGTAGGGTTTCATGGAGCTCCTCCCATTGCGTTGAACACGAGCCTCCTTCAATGCCGTCCATGATTAGCCCATAAACACTTGACGATAGCTTGTCTCCGAGCCGGAGTTATGTAGGAGATCGATAGTACTATTGTGCAGATTTGCAACAGCTTTGCCTGCCATTTTTAAACTTTCTCCGCTTTCGTCAGTTCGTATCTAGGTCTGAAATAGGAACATTTTCTTTGTTTTGTAGATCCACAATCTTAGCGATACCTTGCAAAACCTGTTTTCTGGAATTAGCCATATTTTCGCCTTGTCTTTTCATAACCTTGACCCGCCATGTGTTCTAGGTCTCACCAATCGGGCTCTGGCGGCTCAACCTTAAGGTCTTAAGCTTTTAGCCACCCATAGATATCTACCAATCCTTGACTCGCCATATATGGTTACTTTGCATAGTTTTAATCTGCCGCCATGTCTCACGCATCCAACTCCTGCAACTGGGTCGTCTCTTGCATCACCGAAGAGTTCCTTATGGATTTTGTGCACGCGGGCACCCTTCCTGCCAAGGATGTAATCCATTGCCGGGTTTCGGGCGATGAACTGAAGCCCATTCCTCGGGAGGGCGAAGTAGTGATGTTTTCAGATCACATCGAGCGTGGGTTTGTACCCCCGGCTCAAAATTCTTCTGGGATGTCCTTCACCTTTACAAGTTGCACCCTCAAGACCTCGCCCCCAATTCTGTCTCCAACATCTGCAATTTCCAAGTGCTCAGCGAAGTTTATCTGCAAGCCGAGCCGTCTGTTGATCTCTTCCGAGGGTTCTTTTATGCAAATCGCCAGACCGAGGTGAAGGCCAGCCCAATCTTAGAGCTCAGCAGAATTTCAATACAGAGGCGCCGGGACATAACCTTTTCGGCTGTTCAGATGCCGAATCACCCAAAGGATTGGAATAAGACCTGGTTTTATTGCAAAGATACTTCTCCATAAGGTGAACGTCCGCTGCCAGGTTACCACCCGTCCCGGCTCAAGACGACCTCCGAGCTTCCCGGCCGACTGTCCACTGCTGAACGGGCGAGGCACGAGCCTGGTCATGCCAAGATTAAGGCCCTCATGGCCAATGGGCTGACTGGGTTAGACTTGATCCGCTGCTGGATCTCTTGGAGTATTATGCCCTTGAGCCGGAGAAATCACCTTATGTGCGAGTATCCGGGTCAGTACGATGATTCCCTCTGCTTCAGCTGGACGACATTAACAGAGGATGATATTCCAACTGTCATCCGGAGCCTTGTCCACGAGACTTCCGGTGCTTGTAGTGCTATTGGGCTGGCACCTTTCTGTGCTATTAACCGACCCCAGAAGTAAGGCGTCTCTCCATAGTCTCTCCTGTTTATTTAGTTATGACTTTGGCACTTACTTACTACATGCTGGTTTGCCTTTTCAGGCCGACTCTGACTTCTAGAAGAAGAAATATGTCCCTCCTCTCAAGAAGGCCAAGAAGAAGGCCCCGACCAAGAAGACAAAGAAGACCACTTCTCAAGAATAATGGTTTGAACTGCCGGAATCAGACAGCTCAGAGGTATAACTTGACTATTTTTTGCTGCTTTTTACCCACTTTACTGACAACAGCCATTCACAGGACGAGGCAGAGACGAGCCACGCCAACGCTCCTGAGGTAACTTATATTTCGTCCGACTTAGAATATTTTGTGCCCCAGAAGATACGGTGGGTCATTTGAAAAGTTCCCCTTTCTCATCCTCTTGCTTATTTGGATCCTCAATTTCTCTTGAAAAAGCAACAACAAGCCAACCGATGCCAGACTCGGAGTGCCGGCTCTACTGATCTCATGTCAGGGTTACCGAACTCCCCGGCTCAGAAGAAACGCTCCGCAGAGGTATATGTTCTTTCTCTGTTTGATTTTACTAGCTCTTCCTTTGTAATTCCAATAGTACCTTACATCATCTGAACTGCCTTTCAGGGGTCTTCGCCTTCATCTAGCGACTCTACGACCACCGCTCTGCCGCCTCCAAAGATTAACCCGCTGTATGTGTTTTTTCACACCTTGCATTTGACTCTTTGGCGGTTGTAAACTTCCGGCTCTAATTTTATGCTTTTCTAGGGCTCAAGCCAAACGAAGGAAAACCAACAAGTCCTCCCCTAGCCGTGCCGCTCAAGAACCGGAGCTTGCCAAGCCGCACGCTCCTATGCCGGACGCAAACCGCCCAATGGCTTCTGCAGAGCCGACCGCGGATGACACTACTCCAGAGAGCCCGCAGAGGAACCATTCCAAGCCGTCGAGCCCTGCCAAGGCTTCTGATGACACCAATGCTCCAGCCGTCTTGATTATCGGCGCCGGCTTTCGCTCTCCTTCTCCTCACGTGTTGACAAAGCATGCTGAGACGACTGAAGCCTCCAGGAAGCTGGAGTTTTAGCTCCCCGCCCTCGAGAAGATGACAACCGATGAACTTCATGCTGGCTATATGAGTCGGCTGTCTACAAGCTGGGATCTGGAGCTCAAACTTGTCAACTTAATGAAGATGAAATATGAGGTATTCTTCTTACTCTTTATACCCTTACTCAGCCCCCAAGAACTGGGTTAACATTGGCTGATGATAATCCGGTTCTTCCATCTTGGTAGAAGTAGAAATACTTAGCACATAGGTCTCATCTTACTTAGAAGTAACCCCAAATCATCGTTGTCAGCCCCCAAGGGCTGGCTCAAAGTTGGTAACATCAAGTCGGAGTTTTATGGAATATAGATAATAGAACCAACTGTAGCCCCCAAGGGCCGGCTCAATCTTGTGAAAGTTGAGGTGGGACTTCATTGAGCATGGGTAATAGAACCAACTGTAGCCCCCAAGGTCCAGCTCAATCTTTGTCAAAGTTGAGCTGGGACTTCCATTCTTAACAACTTTGAGAAACCAATATGTAGCCCCCAAGTTCCGGGTTAACTTGATAAAGATGATCCGGAACTGTCTTGAAAATAGACATTAGCCCCCAAGTGTTATGCATATTGCTTGCAATCTGTTTGAGACTTGCTATTATCTTTGAAATTTCTCCCCCTGTCGGTTTATTCCATGCTTTTATATGTCACACGAAGCTTTAATCGAAGCCGGGTCAGAATTGGCCGGTTTAAAAAGCAATCTAGCTGCTCAGCAATCCGCCCGGAGTGTAGCTGATGAGAAATGTCGGCTCCTTTTTGAAGAGCTGGCAAAAATCAAGGCCGACTTCACCACTTTCAAGGAATCCGCTAACGCTGAACAAGCCGCATCGACCAAACGGGCGGATGATGCTGATCAGCGGCTTATGATTGTATCCGACGAACTGCATTCCTTGAAGCGCCATATCACGAAGATGACAGTCGCCCTCTTTGGTAAGTATTTGACGACTTAACTCAATTCCTGTATTGTACTTGCGCTGGCGACTCACAACGAAGGATCCGTCTTATGAAGGTCCTAGGAGCCGTCAACTTGATTTCGACAGTTTGCTGCCCCTCAAAGCCATATACACTTTGACGGAACAACTCTACTGTGGCGATGTATGCACAATCAAAGTTGTGTAGTATAAGGAAAATATCCCTTCAACTCTCAAAGGGGTCTTAGAGCTTCTGTAGACAATGCCGAAACAGATTGTGGAGTTGAAGAAATCAGCCGCCCGCCAGGGGGCGATCGCGGCCATAAGCCGTGCGTTGGCTTTCACTCCGGAGCTAACTCCGGCTGATATGATGGACGGATTTCCCTCCAAGAAGGATGATGGCTCCGAATTCACAGACGCTGACTATGCCGGGTGTGTGAAGGATTCCAAAGTCCTAGCCTCCGTCTTAGCAGAAGAGGTCAATCTGGCGACTTACCAGGGGGCTTACAATGCAGATCAGAAAAGGATCCGTGGCCCTCTCTTTTAATGCCAGGATCTGACACCCGCCCGTAGTAAGAACCTTTTTGCCTCTGAACTTGACCCATCCCCCTTCTTTGAAGAAGGAACCTTTGCGGCTTTAACCAACTGCAACTGGGACTTGGGAAATCTCCAGATCAAAGCAGCCGAAGACCCGCAGCAGGGTGACTCGCTAGCCAGCTGATCGCGCAGTTGATACCTGTTGATAGTGGGCTCTTTATGACCCGCCATGGGCGGTGTAAAAAACTTGATGATATTTTTGGGCTCCACAAAGAGCGTCTGTAATAGACTAGTAGTAACTTTTGCCTTTCTCTGAATTGTGCCAACACGCACATATGAAAAGTCCGGCTTAACACACACACACACACACACACATATATATATATATGTCATCCTCCTTGTTCTTCTCATTGTATGCCTTACAGGCTCTTAGCAGCTTAATTTCCTACAAGAATAGATGTACCGTTAGGAGGGCGGCTTAAAAGTATGACCCAAAGATGTTGTGTCTTCCTAACGCGTTTGACGGAGTCAATTGCTTGGCTTAGGAGCCGACCGATAGGGTTTGATGAGCTACACCCGTAGGGCAGGAAGCCCCCTATACGGCTATGTTGACTTGTCAACATTTTTGGCATGAAAGCCGGTTGTTAGGGATAGATAAGCTATACCCGGAGGTGGGAAGCCCCCTTCGACAACCAAAGTTGACTTGTCAATTTTTTTTGGCATAAAGCCAACTGTTAGGGTTAGATAAGCTATAGCAGAAGGTAGGAAGCCCCCTTCGACAGCCAATGTTGACTTGTCAACATTTTGGCATGAAAGCCGGTTGTTAGGGATAGATAAGCTACACCCGGAGGTGGGAAGCCCCCTTCGACAACCAAAGTTGACTTGTCAACTTTTTTGGCATAAAGCTGACTGTTAGGGTTAGATAAGGTATACCCGAAGGTAGGAAGCCCCCTTTGACAGCCAATGTTGACTTGTCAATATTTTTGGCATGAAAGCCGGTTGTTAGGGATAGATAAGCTACACCCGGAGGTGGGAAGCCCCCTTCGACAACCAAAGTTGACTTGCCAACTTTTTTGGCATAAAGCCGACTGTTAGGGTTAGATAAGCTGTACCCGAAGGTAGGAAGCCCCCTTCGATAGCCAATGTTGACTTGTCAACATTTTTGGCATGAAAGCCGGTTGTTAGGGATAGATAAGCTACACCCGGAGGTGGGAAGCCCCCTCGACAACCAAAGTTGACTTGTCAACTTTTTTGGCATAAAGCCGGCTGTTAGGGTTAGATAAGCTATACCCAAAGGTAGGAAGCCCCCTTCGACAGCCAATGTTTTGGATTTTCCTTGCATCGGTGAATATACGCGAAATGGCAAAGGCCCCGGCTTGCAGGGATGCTACTTTATTCATATATAAATATGATATGTACAATGATAGTGTATAGTGGTGATTCTCAACAATCTCAGGTGTAATAAGGCCATAGATGTGCTATGTTCCACGGCCGGCGGGTCTCCTGACTCAAAGTATCTGAGTCATCCCGGATGTCAATGAGGTAATACGACCCGTTGTTGAGATTTCTGCTGACCATGAAAGGTCCTTCCCATGGAGGAGATAACTTATGCATATGTGTCTGGTCTTGAATTAGCCGCAACACTAAGTCGCCCTCTTGAAACGTCCGGGTCTTGATCCTGCGGCTATGATAGCGGTGCAAGTCTTGCTGATAGATCACCGAACGGGTAGCCACCAGCTCTCGTTCCTCCTCCAAAGCATCCAATGCGTCTTGACGCGCCGTCTCATTGTCCGTCTCAACGTAAGCCACCACTCATGGCGAGTCATGCCGGATGTCACTTGGCAACACGACCTCTACACTGTAAACCATGAAGAAAGTTGTATACCCCGTGGATCTGTTAGGAGTAGTTCTGATGCTCCATAAGATGGACGACAACTCTTCCACCCAACAACCTGGTGTCCGCTGTAAAGGGACCATAAGTCGTGGCTTGATACCTCTCAAGGTTTCTTGATTAGCTAGTTCCGCCTGACCGTTGGACTGTGGATGATCAACCGCCGAAACATCAAGCCGGACGTGCTCCTCATCGTAGAATTTTTTCATAGCCCCCTTGGACAAATTTGTGCCATTGTCCGTGATGATGCTGTAAGGGTAACCAAAATGGTAGATCAGCTTTTTAATAATCTAAACCGCCGTAGCCGCGTCACACTTGCTGACCGGCTCAGCTTCTATCCACTTGGTGAACTTATCAACCGCCACCAAGAGGTGCGTTTTCTTATCCTTGGATCTCTTGAAAGGCCCGACCATATCAAGCCCCCAGACTGCAAACGGACAAGTAATTGGTGTCATGCGCAATTCTTGAGCCGGAACATGAGCACGCCATCAATAAGTACCTTATTCACCATATATCCTCCCACTTGGGTTGCAACAACCAAGGCCAGCCGCCCCGGGTCATCAACACGCGGAGGGTGATCCTCCCGGCTCCACGTTATGTCATATTCAGACCACTTCAAGTACTACGACAGAGCCGACGCAACTGCATTAACCGCCCGCTTACGCAACTTTTGATCCCGCTTGTTAAGGCTGGTTGTGAAAACATGGTACTGGTCCGAGCTGAGCTACTTTGGATTGCTCTAATACCCAGACTGGTTATGCTGCTGTTGATTGTTGTTACCAGGGTTCTAAGGATGTCCTCCTTGATTGTCCTGACCATGATGACTGGATCCTGAGCCGCCGGATCCAAATCTGGCTCCTGACCCGCCTGGTCCTAAGCCGCCGGGCAGGCCACCGCCATGGTTGTTGTGTTGCTACATGTGGTAATTCTTGAACTTCTGCATGATATGGCAATCACCCCATGTGTGCGCTGAAGGCTTACCGGGCTTGCTATGTTCCGGACAGGGCTTTTTAAGAAATTCCTCCAAATCGAAAGGAGTCCTGTTCTTATTAAAAGGCGGCCTGAACTTCCCATTGCCTTTAGGAGGATTCTGACCGGTGCTTGTATTGGCCACCAGTTCTGACCCGCCATTCGAGTTTTTCCGCTTACTCTGGCTACCATTGTTTGCCGCACCCTTGCCCAGGTTGTTCCTCTTACCTTGGCCGGCCTTCTCCTCATCAGAGCCTGGATCCTTCATGTTATTAGAGTCAGCGTACTTTGTAAGAGCTGTCATGGGTTCTCCCATTTCTCGACAAGTACGCTTGAGCCGGCCAAGCTTCTATTTCAAGGGGATGAAGTGACAGTTCTTCTCTAAGATCAGCACTGCTTGAGCCGCCGTGATCTGTTCAGATGAGTGGATGATGGTCGACACCCGTCGGACCCAATGATGAGCCGACTCACTCTCCTGTTGAACGCAATGATCGAGATCTACGACGGTCATAGGTTGTTTGCAAGCCCCTTGAAAGTTTTTGATGAACCTTGCCCTTAACTCAGCCCACGAATTGATGGTATTGGGTGGCAACCCTTTTAACCATGTGCGAGCCGGACCTTCAAGCATCATGATGAAGTACTTAGCACACACCGCCTCACCGACATCTAGCATCTCCATAGCTAGCTCATAACTTTCGACCCAGGCCTCCGAAGGTAAATCAGCAGTGTAATTCGGAACTTTGCGAGGTCCTTTGAAATCCTTCGGCAACAGTTCACTTCGCAGAGCCGGTGATAAGCATGGCACTCCCACGGCCTTGGTGGTTACTCCCGCTCCTACTGATACAGAGGGCGTGGGCTCTTGGTGAGTCGCCGTGGCCAAAGCTACCGCCTCTTGCTGATTTCTCACCCGGTTTACGAGAGCTTGCGCATGGAGAGCCGCCTGATCGTCCCCTGGAGGTCCTCTGTGCCGATCGCTACTGGAAACCGCTGGCGACTCATAGCGCCGGCTAAAGCTTCGGCTGGTGAGGGGGGTTGAATGAACGCGGCTCCAGCTGTGAGCATACTTCTCCTGCTGGGCCATCACCGTCTGAAGGTATCGAATGGCATTCCGTACCTCTTCCGCAAAAGGCGCTTCATCTGGAATAGGGATCATTTCAAGCCGGGTGGCTGCGACCACCATGTTCTCAGCTGGGATAGAATAATGACCCACCGGTGTTGGAAAGACCACTGGTGAGACCTGGTTTCGCCGGGCCGGGTGTGGCGTCGGTTGAACCACCAGCCGGCTTCCAGGTGCATCCGCTGCCCGTCCCGTTCCTGGCGTGTTGAAGAGATTCCTAGCCTCATAACGTTCTGGTAAGCGGGATTGATGCCTCATCCGATGCACCGCAACCGCCGAGTGCTGTTCCAGCCCAAGGCGGAAGGCATCCATCTTAATACGTTCTGCCTTTTCCTCCATCTAAGCCTTTAGCTCAGCTATCCTCTATTGCTCCTCCGCCATCCGGTCCTTGAGCCTCACAATCTCTAAGTTCCGAGCGGCTTGGTTATCTGGTGTAACTTCAGTGGCCATCAGGGCCGTGAGCTCGTTCATTAGATCCATAAGAACTTGAGCCGGTGGCGGCGAGTCAGGCCCCGAGGTTGCTGCTCTAGCGGTTGTGCTGCTCGCACCCGGGGCCGACCCTGCCATGAACACTGCCGCATGAACTGGCGTCCCAAGATCGTCCGACTCAGAGCGAGCCCACTCAGGGTAAAGCTCGTCGTAGCCCCTGAGCCCACCGTTGTGAAGCTGGTAGATCGACTCTATTTACCTGCTCGAAGATTCGTCCTCTAAACAGACAAGAGTCTCCTGTGATGTAGAAGCTTCAAGATCCATACCTTGAGTGAAGCCCACAAAGACGTGCTTTCGACCTGGGTTAACATGGGCGGGTTGCACAGCATGGGCGGGTTGCCCGCGCCGAGCCGGCTCGACGATGTTGGTGCAGACGTCCGGCCTGGGCGTAGATCCGTCAATCCTGCTGATGAAGACATGGATCCCTTCAAAAGGAACCCGAAATCCATATTCCACAGAACCGGCTTCAAGCCCCCAGCCGGCGTCGTCGATGTAGAGCCGGCCACGATGACTCCTATTCATCCTTCCGACCACGTATCCCTCGAGTCTTGGGAGAGAACCCTTCGAGAACTCAACACCACCGAGCACAGGCCCCACGGTGGGCACCAACTGTCGTGGTTTTATCACGACAGATGTCCGGGTGAATGGACTTGGGTTCGAGGCCATTTCTAAAGTGATAGACTCAAAGGGGTTATTTGGCATGAAGGATACGAGTTTACCCAGGTTCGGCCCCTCAAGTTGAGGTAACAGCCTACATCCTGGTTGTGTTTGTATTGATTGATGTATCGATTACAAGGGACCTATTGCTTGACCTAGTTCTCGATAGCCTAATCTCTAAGTCGCCTCGGGTCTCAACTTTATACAGGAGGTTAAGACCACGGGTCATACAAGTTGTATCCGACTATCATTACATGTCTGAGTCTATCTCTATCTTATCTTGCCTTCCTGAACAAGTTGTCTCCGTGTGGCTTAGACGCTCGGGTCTTCTCTATCCGGGCTGCGCTCCGGCCCATCCCGTCAAGCTACCAAACGTCTTGGGCTTCAGTCTTTGCAGCCCACTCTTGGATTAACGTACGAGCCGCCTAGTGTGACCCGACGCCTGTAGGGCGGGTCTCACCATGGGGTTATATCACCAACAAAGAGTCTCGGCGGCAAGCTCTACATCGACGATGCTGGATGGGGGCCGGAGGCCGACTCCATCGAGTACAGGTACCGGGTCCCCTTCGGTGGGATTCACGTGTTCATTGGTAAGATCGGCGGATCTATGCCCGGGCCGGACATCTGCGCCGACCTCGTCGAGCCAGTCCGACGTGCGCGACCCTCCCGTGTTCAACCTGGGTGGAGGAGCATCTTCGTAGGCTTCACGCAAGGCAGGGAAGACTCTGTGTTAGGGGGGAACTTTTGTCCTCTTAGACGAAGGATCCTCCAATGCAGATGCGAAATCAATCTACCAGCTTCACGACGGCGGGATTGGGGGCTATGCTAATGGCAACAGTATTCCGGAGCCCTATGACCCTCCGAGCCGAGCCGCCGTCTTCATGGCAGGCTCGACGTCAGCTTTCAACAACACAATGTCGAGTGACGGTGTCAAAACTGGCGGATCTCGGGTAGGGGGTCCCGAACTAGGAGACTAGGATCAATGGTAACAGGAGACGAAGGGGACACAAATTTACCCAGGTTTGAGACCTCCTATGGAGGTACTACCCTATGTCCTGCTTGGATGTATTGATGATATGGGGGTTACAAAGTTGATTTACCTCGAGATTGAATAGCTAACCCTAGATGAGTTGTTCTATTTCTACACCCTAAAACCCTGCGGCTTATATAGACGCTGATGATGCCTAGGGTTTACACATGGTCGGTTACATGCCGAGGAGATAAACATGCCTATTCACTACATCAAATGTGGAGCACAAGCCATGCTCCCTGAAGCCTCCCTCTTGGAGACTGGGCCTTCAAATATTCCCGTGTTCAGTAAGTGGCCCGTATAGTCCGGCCCATAGAAATAGGTCCGCCTCCCGAGGACCCCTTAATCCAAGACTCCCTCAATAGCCCCCAAACTTGCCTCCAACGCCAAGGTTCCCAGCTTCAATTGCTTTACTTGATCAGAGTCTTCAGCTTGCGAGGTGAGTTCTTCCCGCCGAACATAGTTCGGCCTTCGATGATAAGTAGTTTTCCGCATAGTAGCACGTCTGAACACTGCAAATTGGCAGGCCCTAAAGGACAAACGTCAAGGGGTAAATAATATTCCTCTGACGACCTCTCTCACGAAAGGTCACGGCCCACCACGACCCCTAGGCTAGTTACACAAACTCGATACACGGTTCGAGGCTATTTTAATCATCACGATCTATCAACACATCGATCGTGTCCCGTTTTATATGAGATATGTTTAATCACGTGCACGCAACGGCTCGTACGTCTCGGGAAGCGGAGGGATTCACGACGCAACAAGGGGAGACCAAATCGATAAGACTCATAAAAGGGGAAGAAAACCCTGAAGCCTATCCATGTTTCCCATTCACTTTCCCTGCCTTTCATTCCTCTACGCCTCCAAAGCACAGATCTAGGTCTTCCGCCCCCACCTCCGAGCTCATCAATGGCGGGATCCAACAGCCAGTGGGAGGTCTCCACAGTGATAGACCGAGACATTCTCGACCTCAAGAAGGCCGGCTACCTCTCCACTGACATTCCTCATGGCGCACCGGAGGAGGGACAAGTGATTCCCATCCCCCGGCCAGGCAAAAGGGTGGTCTTCCTCCCCCATTTCATCAGGGGGCTGAGATTCCCGCTTCACCCCTTCGTCAGGGGGTTGATGTTCTTCTACGGTCTTGACTTCCACGACCTCCCGCCGAATTCCTTTGTGCATATATCGGCTTTCATCCTCGTTTGTGAGGCGTTTCTTCGGGTCGAGGCACACTTCGGGCTCTGGCTCAAAGTATTCAACGTCAAGCCGAAGTGCATCGGCGGGAAGCACGCGGACTACGACGGGGCTGTCATCAGAAAGCTCACCCGTGTCATGTGGCCATCAGACACCTTCTCGACACCATCAAGGCGTGGCAGAAGGAGTGGTTCTATATCACAGAACCATGAGAAGAAGGTCAGATCCCTCCTGCCGAATTTAGATCCGGTCCCCCCACCAGACTAGCTTCATGGCTCAAAAAGGGCCTTACCTAGGGACTGAACAAGGAGGTGAGCAACCCTCAGAAGCGCATCGGCTCCTTGGTTGAGGAGGACATCAAGCTGACCAACATGGTCTAGGAGATGCTCCGGAGGCGCATCCTCCCCTTCCAGCACCAGGACACTCCCTTGTGGGCACAACAACTTGACAATGCGCCCACAATCCAGTACCTCTTCTGTACTACGCGAAAGAAGCTATGGAAGGCGTTCTTCAAGTCGCAGGAGAGATGGCCATCCGAGGAGGAAGACAGAGGCCTGCAAGCTTCCAAACCCGCCACCGAGGTACGGGTCACTTCCGCTTGATCGGCTTTTTACTTTTCCCAAGAAGGTTCATAATGTTTTCTTCTGATCATTCTTTTGCAAAAATGGCTAAAGAAAGCTATTAACATTAGCAGTCCTGCACCTCAGCCCGAGGACGCTAGGTCCGGCCTGTTGGCTGAAATGCTCATGGAGAAGCCTTACGAGGCCCCCATGAAGAAGGAGAAGAAGAAGAAACCAGGCCAAAGTGGCCTTCATATCCGGGACTAGTCAGAGACTGTGTCCGAGAAAACCCATGCCTCCTTGAATCAAGAGGAGCATGAGGAGGAGCAGGAGGAAGAGGAGGAGGACGAAGCTGGGGGGAGGCAATTCCCTCCTTACAAGAAAGAGGGCGGCATCATCGGACGCCCCAGAGGAGGTTCCCCCTCCTGCCCCGAAGAGGACGCGTCGGGCACAGGTGATCCTGTCCGACGACAGCTAGGACTCAGATACTGAGTCCGATAACCTTGAGGTGGTTCCACGAAGGAACCTCGGGGTCAAGCCCCCGGCTCAAAGGTTAGGATCCGAGGACCTCTTGTTTGTTCTTTTAACAAGTGTAGAGTTTACTAACACGCAAGCGCTTATGGATTTTGTAGCCCCCGCGCATGCTCCCCACCAATCAAATATCAGATGGGGAGACCCCGCCCGCCGAGCTAGCGGAGAGCAGGAATGCCTCGTATCCCACCACTTCGGGCACCGCAAAGGACACCGCAGAGGTGTCATCCCAACATGCTCCAATGAAGCCGGGCACTGGCAGCGGGGGAGACGACATAATGGCCGAGGCTAACACCTTGGTTACCGAAGACCGGGGAGGTACCCCACCTGAACACTAAGGAGGCCGGACCAGCGGCCCCTTAGTACCCTCGAAGGACATCTCCAGAGTGTACCACGCCTCCGGAGGTTCTGGTTCAAACCGGTTGGTGATCGGGTTATCCGATCACCTCCAGCGCCACCGACCAATGGGTGGCCGGTCATGGAGGAGCCTCTATTGAGCACCTTTGTCTCCGAGGAGCATCGCACCCTCATGGGTGCGGTATTAAAGAGCATATAGTCTGTTGACAACGGACTGAAGGAGGCCTTTAAAGGTCTCCTAACAGGTTTTCAAGTAAGTCAGCTGATACTCTTATTTGCAAAGATTTTATTTATTTATATTATATACATGGAAGCCCCCGAGCCCTAGGTGAGTTTGAAAAAACTTACCTAGGGGTCGATCATGTATCCGATACCACACTAGATACAATTTATGTGCCCAACATGTTAGGGTAGGTCCTAATAAGGTCCAACATTATCATATTGATTATAATGCGGCAGTTGAAAACCCATGTAACATGTCCACTGTATGTGTACTATAGGCGTCATCATCGGCGGCGGCAATAAATGGCGCCGAGCTGGACGAGCTGAATCGGAAGCTTAAATGCTCCGAGGATGAAGTTGAAGCCCTCAACCGAAGATTTGATGAGGCACAAGGTAGGTCAAAACAAAATCCGAATACCTTTGCCCGAACTCCTTTGTCCGAACACCTTTACCCGAACACTATCCATGCAGTTTTTCATAATGTCTTAATGTGTAAACAGCTTCGGCAAAGGAGGTGAGAGGCGCAAGGACGAACTCTAACAAGCAAAAGACAATGGGGTCGTCGAGAGAGCGGCAGCCAAAAAAGCATTGACCGCCCTCTCTACCCTATGAGCCACCAGCCAGAAACACAAGGCTCGTGTGGCGGAGGTTCAACAGGAGCTCAAGGATGCCAGCCGGAAGTGCGAGGTCCTTGAGCAGAAGGGCAAGGAGAGTACGACCGAACTTTCCACCCTGAAGAACGATCTTCAGAAGGAGCGGGTGGACAGGCGATTTTATGAGGGCCAGGTCCTCCAAGGGAAGGACATAATGGATGGTAAGCCATGCTTACTATAGTGCATCTTCGGGGATAGCAAATTCAAATTGCTTACCCAGGTGTGGCGTTCTTCAGGCGCATCCTCCGATCCTTAGAAGAGCGTGCCGGACGCCAATATGTTCTTCGTCTCGAGGGAAGAAGGAGACGAAGCTCGACTGTTCTAGGCACAGTTCGGAGCCCCCGAGTGCTCGCCTCTTCTCGTGGAGCAGCTAAAACAACTGATGGGGATGCACCAGATGGTAGAGCCAGCCATGAAGGACCTCTACATCCGCTTATGGCCCGGCGAGCCACTGCCAAGCAGCTACTTTGGCCTGGTGCAGAAGGTGATCTCCGCCACGCCCCGCTTTGCAAGATAATAAAGAGCACGTAAATAAAAACTAGGGGCTGCTTAGATAAAGTAACAATTAAGTTAGTTTAACGAGTGTGGAAAATTGGTGGTAGGAGTTGCGGAATTCTCCCTAGGCAATCGATAACTAGACCGGTAATCATTATTGCAATTTTATATGAGGGAGAGACATAAGCTAGCATACTTTCTCTACTTGGATCATATGCACTTATGATTGGAACTCTAGCAAGCATCCATAGCTACTAAAGATCATTAAGGTAAAACCCAATTATAGCATTATAAGGTATCAAGTCCTCTTTACTCACATATGCAACAACCCACCTACTTGGGTTTATGCTTCTGTCACTCAAGCAATCCACCATAGGCGAACCATGAACACATTGCAACAACCTATAGAGAGGATCCCTCATGCTCGCGCGACACAGAGAGCACAATATGATAGCACCAATAATAAAACATGCAACTCAAACCAATCATGATCATCAATCAACCCATAGGACAACAAAAATCTACTCACACATCATAGGATGGCAACACATCATTGGATAATAATATGAAGCATAAAGCACCATGTTCGAGTAGGTGAGTATAGCGGGGTGCGGGAGAGTGGACTGCTAAAAGGAGATGAGGATGGTGATGAAGAAGGTGATGTTGATGAAGACGACCACTGCGGCTATGGTTCCCCCGATGGCACTCCGGCACCACTAGGAGAGAGGGGGAGAGATTCTCCCCCTTGTGCTTCCTCCTCCATGGCCTCCCCCTCTGTGGGGAGAGGTTCTCCCTCTGGTCCTTGGCCTCCATGGTGTTGATGGCCCCTCCGGGACGATGAAGATGGCCTCCGGTGATGGTTACCCCCTCTGACAGGGTGCTGGAGAGGGCCAAGTTTGGTTTTTCGTAGCTCTGGAGGTGTGCGGCGGCAAAACTCCCAATCTAGGTTTCTTTTCAGAGGTTTCTGGATTTATAGGAATTTTTGGCGTCGATCTCACAACAAAGGGGGGCCACGAAGGAGTTACAAGCCTGCTAGGCGTGACCACCCCCTAGCCACGCCTGGTAGGCTTGTCACCTCCTCGTGGATCTTCTGGCCCAGGTCCAATGCTTCGGGGGTCTCTTTTGCTCCACAAAAAAGCATACTAAATTTCCAGCCCATTCCGAGAACTTTTATTTCTGTAGAAAAAACGACACCATGGTAGCTCTGCTGAAAACAACGTTAGTCCGGGTTAGTTCTAATAAAATCATACCAAGATCATATAGAATTATTGTAAACATGGCATGAATACTTCATAAATTATAGATATGTTGGAGACGTATCAGTCTGCATGCCCCAGTCCTGCACATTTCCCTGCCACCGTATTGTACGACTGGCCAAGGTCGGAACTACAGGGCGAGGCCCCAACACCCTCGATGCTGACCAGATCACCAAGGATGGCATCGAGGGTGCTGAGTGGCTATATGACCGGTAAGTCTCCTGAGGTGCGTTGCTCAGGAACCCCCTTTGACGCTCAAGCAACTCTATGTCGGCAGGTCCCAGTCCCGCACATTTCCATACCATCATAGTGTACGACCGGGTCACCGAGAAGGCAACTACGAGGTGAGGCCCTGACACCTTCGATGTCGACCAGATCACCAAGGACGACATCAAGGGTTCCGAGTGGCTATATGACCGGTAAGGCTCCTAAGGCACGCTGCTCAAGAGCCCCCTTAGACGCTCAAGCGGCTCCCAAAGAAAATTTTTGTTTCCTGCCCCGGGAGGGGTGGGCCTCCCGAGGCTCCGAGATGACATGTTGGACCTTGAATGGAGCCCTTGAGAGGGTATGAAGCACCACGCGCCTGCTAACTCGTCCGGGAGTACCACGCGAGGATCCGGGCGCCAAGGCCTTGGCGAGGTGCGAGCACTGTGCCCCGAGCCCCCGCTCGCGGGGTGTGAGGGGGAGGGGAGCAGGCGAGTGCCCGTCCAAAAGAGAGAAAACCCAAGATGGGAAATGACGATGAACACAAATCCCTGACTCGTTTCTTGAAATCATGGTTTGGAAAAAAAGCCCCGAGTTTTGTTATAGAAAAGTTGGCAAATTCAAACACGAGAAGAGCAAATAAAAGCCGCGTCCGGTGCTACTTCTCGAGCATGCATTGGTTTCCGTGATGAGGAACGGGTGATGCAACAAAGTAGATACGTATTTCCCTCAGTCGTTGAGAACCAAGGTATCAATCCAGTAGGAGGTACAAGCAAGTCCCCAATAGGTGTACCTACACAAGGAATAACATTCTTGCACCCAACGCTATAAAGGGTTGTCAATTCCTTTAAGGTTACTTGCAAGGATGAGATCTGATAGAGATAGATTGCTTGAACAGAAAGTAAAACAAAAGGTAAAAATAATGCAGCAAAGTATTTTTGGTTTTAGATCTGAAAGTGTAAGATGGAAAATAGACCCGGGGCCATAGGTTTCACTAGAGGCTTCTCTCATGGTAGCAAGTATTACGGTGGGTGAACAAATTACTATCGAGCAATTGATAGAAAAGTGAATAATTATGAAGATATTCAAGGCAATGATTATATATATAGGCATCACGTCCGTGTCAAGTAGACTGAAACAATTCTGCATCTACTAATATTACTCCACACATCGACCGACTCCTTCCTGCATCTAGGGTATTAAGTTCATGAAGAACAGAGTAACACATTAGGTAAGATGACATGATGTAGAGGGATAAACTCAAGAAATATAATGAAAACCCCATCTTGTTATCCTTGATGGCAACAATACAATACGTGCGTCGCTACCACTACTTTGTCACTGGGTGAGGACACCGTAAGATTGAACCCAAAACTAAGCACCTCTCCTATTGCAAGAATTAGCAATCTAGTTGGCCAAACCAAACCAATAACTCGAAGAGACTTGCAAAGATATGAAATCATGCACATACGAATTCAGGAAAGACTCAAATAATATTCATGGATAATCTGAACATAAAACCCACAATTCATCAGATCTCCACAAACACACCGCAAAAGAGTATTACATCAGATAGATCTCCATGAAGATCATGAAGAACAGGCTATTGAAGAGCAAAGAGAGAGAAGAAGCCATCTAGCTACTAGCTATGGACCCAAAGGTCTATGGTGAACTACTCATGCATCATCGGAGGAGCAATGGAGTTGATGTAGATGCCCTCCGTGATCGAATCCCCCTTCGGCAGATTACCGGAAAAGGCTCCAAGATTGGATCACTCGGGAATGGAGGCTTCTGGTGGGGGAAAAGTGTTTTCGTGGATCCCTCTGATAATGATGGAATATTTGGGAATTTATAGGATGAAGATTAGGGTTGGGAGAGCTGCCTTGGGCCCACAAGCTTGCTCGACGCGCCCTACCCCTAGGCACGCCCCTAGGGCTTGTGGCCCCACGGTGGCTCTCCTGCCTTGGTTCTGAAGTCTCCTGGTTTCCTTTCGTTCTAGAAAAAATCATTTCGAAGGTTTTATTCCTTTTGGACTCCGTTTAATATTCCTTATCTGCAATTCTCAAAAACAAGGAAAAAACAGAAAATGGCACTAGGCTCTAGATTAATAGGTTAGTCCCAAAAATAATATAAAATAGCATATTAATGCATATAAAACATCCAAAACAGATAATATAATAGCATGGAACAATCAAAAATTACAGATACGTTGGAGACGTATCATCCGGCACTTGGGCTAGTCTTCATCTTCCCCTAGTGCTGAGTGTAGGGCATCCACGTTGCATGGGCATAGCCATTGATGGACACTGTTGACTTCTCTGCCAACGCAGAGCTGTGGCTGCAAAATTGCATGGGAGGAACCCCTCCGCCTCCTTGAGGGGCTCCGGGCATATACAACCCTCTCATTATTACGTGAGAGTGTCATGGGTAGAACCTCCGTAGGCGCTGGATGTTCGAGGCATTCTGGATGGGGACCCCATCCTAAGTCTCCAGGCGCATGGCGCCAGGCCTAGAGACATGAGCGACTATAAACGGGCTCTCCCACATGGACGAGAGCTTGTGCAAGCCCTCCTTGGAGAGAACCCGCCTCAGGACGAGGTCTCCGACTTCGAGGGTCCTGGAGCGAATATTATAGCAGTGGTAGCGCCGTAGCGCTTGCTGATACCTTGTAGCTCAGAGCATGGCTTGGCAAAAAGTTTCCTCCCAAAGCACGAGTTCGGTTCCCCATAAGGTGTCTTGACGTCCTCGTTGAATGCCAAGACCCACGGGGAGCGCTGCTTGACCTCGTGGGAGAGGACGGCTTCGGCTCCGTAGACGAGGAAGAATGGGGTCTCACCGGTGGGCTTAGTCACAGTGGTGCGGATGGACAACAACACGGGCTGGAGCTCATCGACCTAGCCCCTACTACAAGCCTCTAGTTTCTTCTTGAAGCTCCTTGTCTTGAGGTCTCACAGGACTTCTGCATTGGCACGCTCCGCCTGGCCATTGCTCCTAGGGTGGGCTACCGAGGCATAGCAAATTTGCGTTCCAAGGTTAGCGCAATAAATCTTGAAAAGGCTACTTGTGAACTGCGAACCATTGTCGGTGATGATGAAGTTGGGGACACCAAACCGCTCACGATGCCCTTGATGAACTTGACGGCCGATCCAGCTGGGATGGTACGCACTAGTTCCACCTCCACCCACTTGGTGAACTTGTCGATGGCGATGTAGAGGTAGCGGTACTCGCCCGCTACTCGCGGGAAGGGCCCCTAGTATGTCTAGCCACCAGACAACAAAGGGCCAGGAGAGAGGTATGGTCTGGAGGCCCTAGGCAGGCTGGTGAATTTGCTTGGCCTGGAACTGGTAGGCTTCACAAGACTAGACCAACTCGATGGCGTCGTTAAGCGCCGAGGGCTAGTAGAAGCCCGATCAGAACGCCTTTCCTGCAAGGGTGCGCGACGAGGAGTGGTGCCCGCAGTCCCCTCCGTGGATGTCTGCGAGCAGCTCGCACCCTTGCTCCTTGGAGATGCATCGCGCGACGTCGTTCGGGCGCCTGCGGTACAAGTCGTCGTCTTGCAAGCAGTAGGCCGTGGCCTGCCGCACCACGCGCTCCGTGTCTTCCTCCTTTTTTGGTAGCACATCGTGGAGCAGGTATGCCCTAAGCTCCTGCATCCGGTCACCGTCCTGAGGCTCTAGTGCCAGGAGAAGTCGGGCTCCTAAGGCCTGGTCATAGTTCGGAGCCCCCAAGGCTTGTGGTGGTGGAAGCTCCTCACTTCGTGGCACCGGGTCCCAAGAGGGTGGTGCCGCGGCCGGTTTGAAGAGGCGCTCCTCAAAGACGCCTGGCTCCTGAGGCTCGCGTCGCGACGCCCTCTTGGTGATGTCATCGTTCTCCTTGTTCGCGCCACGCGGGATGTGCTGCATTTCCAAGCCCTGAAAACATTTTTTCATCTTACGTACCTCATCCAAGTACACCTCCATATGCTCATCCTTGGGTGTATAATCTTTGTTGGAGAAGTTAACAAGGAGCTAGGAGTCACCCATGACGGTGAGGCATCGAACCCCCAAGGCCGCCGCTGCCTTGAGGCCTGCGACGAGGCCCTAGTACTCCATGATGTTGTTGGAGACCTTCTCTCCATGCTGAAAACAGAGCTGCACGGTGTGCCTAATCTTGTCTCACGCTGGGGAAGTGAGCATGACCCCATCCCCTGCTCCCATGTGCGTGAAGTCTCCGTCGAAATGCATGACCCATCCCTCAGGCATCTCATCGCCGGGGGTGAGGGACTGGCTTCTGTCCAGCCCCTGACCAGGGGCGTCCGTCCACTCCGCCATGAAGTCCGCCAGGGCTGCCCCTTTGATGACCCTGGTCATGCTAAACTCTATGTTGAAAGCTTGCATCTCGATGTTCCATTCGTCGACTCTTCCCACCGCGTTGGGGTTGTGCAGGACCTTCTCTAGGGGGTACGCAGAGACGATCTTGACGTGATGCCCCTGGAAGTAGTGGCACAGTTTCCTTGAAGCGATAAGAAGCCACAGGAGGAGCTTCTGTTGCATAGGGTAACGTGAGCATGTGTCCCGTAGCACCGTGCTCATGTAGTAGACCGGGTGCTCGACGAGGGTGAGGTCTCCTATAGTGTCCGGTCCCTTGATGGGCTTAGGAGGCTTCGGAGCCTCGGGAGCCACTGAAGCAGTCGGGGCCTCATGAGGATCGAGCGCCTCAGGAGTTGTCGGGGAACGGGATCCTCGACACGTTGCGAGCCCCTTGCTCTAGGTCACGGGGCCCGCCTGCCTTTGTCGGTGAGGTGCACGTGTTGGCACACTCCTCCCTAACCGCCACCAGTGTAGCACTGGCGGAGTGGGGGGTGGCAGCTAGGTATAGCAGCAGGGGCTCCCAAGGGCGCGACGCCACCATCACCGATGGGCTCATGAGGTACTGCTTGAGTTCCTCGAAGGCTACGTCTACCTCCGGGGTCCATTTGTAGGGCCCCTTCCTTTTCATGATCTTGAAGAACGATAGGGCCTGCTCACCAAGCTTGGAGATGAAGCGCCCCAAGGAGGTCACGCAACCTGCCAACTTCTGCATTTCCTTGAGGGTCCGGGGCGCACTCATCTTGATTATGGCCTTGACCTTCTCCGGGTTTGCCTCGATTCCTCGTTGCGACACCAGGAAACCGAGCAGCTTGCCCGAGGGGACCTCGAAGATGCACTTCTTAGGGTTGAGCATCAGGTTTACTTCCGTCAGGCTGGCGAATGTCTCCTCCAGGTCCTGGATCTAGGTCTTGGCCACCCTGGACTTGACCATGATGTCATCGACATAGGCTTCCGCATTCCTCCCGAGTAGCGGCCACAAGGCGATGTGCATCAGCCTCTGGAAGGTTTCCCTGGCGTTCTGCAACCCAAAAGGCATGCATGTGTAGCAAAACACCCCACACGAGGTGATGAAGGCCGTTTTATCGACGTCCTCCACCGCCATTTTGATTTGATGGTAGCCCAAGAAAGCGTCCAGGAAGCACAGGAGGTCACACTCCATAGTGGAGTCCACAATCTAGTCGATGCGCGGCAGCAGGAATGGGTCTTGTGGGTAGGCTTTGTTAAGGCTCGTGAAATCGACGCACATACGCTCCATTCCGCACTTCTTCGGGACGACCACCGAGTTGGCAAGCCACTCCGGGTAGTGCACCTCCCGGATAACCGCAGCCTCCTTCAGCTTGTCGACCTCGTGAGCAATGAACGCCTGTTTACCCTGAGCTTGCCTTCTTGCCTTTTTCTTGACAGGCCACGCGTTCGGGCACACCATGAGGTGGTGCTCGATCATGTCCCTCGGGACTCCCACTAGGTCGGAGGCGCTTCACACGAACATGTCCCTGTTCGCATGGAGGAAACCCACAAGTGCCTCCTCTTGGTCCTAGGGCTTGTCGGCGCCGATGGTGAAGGTAGGACAAGGGTTCCCTTCGTCCACAAGCACCTGCTTCGTCTCCGCCCGACTCTAGGAGAACAGCTGCCTTTCTTTACCGGCGCGACATCGAGGATGCCCCCGGAGTCCTCTATGGCCTGTGTGGCGTCCCCGGTACTAGGACGCGCTGCGGCCACCGCCTTGTAGGTGAGCTTGAGCACGTGGGACACGTCCTTGACATTTCCCATGACAATGAGGATGCCTCCGCTCCCGGGCATCTTGACGATGTTGTAGCCCGGGTGCGTTGTCGCCATGAACTGAGCGAGTGCGGGGTAGACGAGTGTTGCATTGTACGGTAGGTGGATGTGGACAAAGTCAAAGTGGACCTGCTCGGTGCGGAAGTTGAAGCAGGTGCCGAAGGTGACGGGTAGGTGCACCCGCCCCACGGGGATGACAGATCCCTCGGCCACCCCGGAGACAGGCCTTGAAGGTGTGAGTCGGTCGCGGGGTAGCTGCAGCGCGTCTAAGGCCTCCACGGCGATGACGTTGAGGCCGGCGCCACCGTCTATGAGGGTCCTGAAGACAGCCATACCGCTTATGGTGGGCGTGCACAATATGGGGAGCGCCGCGGCGGCTGTCGTCATCTTGGGGTGGTCGTCGGGGCCGAAGGTGATGTCAATCTCTGGCCACGCGCGGGGTGGCGTGAGCCCGGGCTGCGGCCGAACTGCTCCTACATGGCGGAGGAACTGCTTGACCTGGCGGCTGGAGGAGGGTGCCTGCGACCCGCCGAGCATACAGGCGACCGCGGAGCTGGCCCCACGTGCCCCAGCGCCACCGTGCGCCGAGGGCCAGTTGGCATCGAGGATCTTGCCCGTCATTGGGTCGCCGAACCAGGGCTTGACTGTCGCCACGAGAGGGGAGGCTTCGACATGCCCCCTACCTCGCGCACCAAATGTCGGGTTTCGGGCTCCGCAAAACCCTCAAGGTTCGAACACATGGCCGTGTGCAAAGATCCCCCACAGCCTCGCCCTACCTAGCTCGCTACTACATTAATACTATGGCAAACTCGCATGATTACGGGGAAGAAGATGAACACGATAGTTTACCCAGCTTCGGGCCATTGTGAAGCGTAATACCCTACTTCTACATTGGTGGATTGCCTCTCGGGGAGGTGTGGTGGATGAACTAGTACAGTGGGCTGTCCTCGCGAGGGTTCTCAAGTGGTGTTCTTGGTTCTCTCCTTGTCTCGTGGTTTGTGTGGCCAAGTCGAGGATCGGTTCCCCCCTACGGTGTGGCCTATCCTCCATATATTGCGGTGGCCCGGGCCCTCTTCCCTTATCACAATGGCGGGAAGGTATCCCACAATAGCCAAATTTAAAGGGGGACAGGAGTACATCCGCGCCCTGTCCAAAGGTGGTCTTCGGCTGCAAAGCGGCTGTCGATGATGCAGTGGTGGGCTCGGTGATGACATCCGCCCTGCGGGGCTCGCGGTCGTGGTCTTGTTGCACTGGAATGGAAATCTTTGGGTGGCTCTTTGGGAACCCGCGTACATCCTTGCTCCCTTTGCATCAAAGGGGAAACTACACCGCCTGACGCGCTGGCACCCACCTGTCCTTCCCTGCCTCATCTTTTACTCCTGTTGGTGGGTTCTGCATAGAGATCTCTGCTGCTCCAGAGGGGGCCTGAGGAGGCCCATCCTTGCTGGTCTTGGTGTCGTTCTTCCTCGCGAGCGTGTGGGCCTCGCGAGGGCCTTGTCTTGAGCGGGGCCGCGCCAGGCCGCGTCTGGTTGACGAAGTGGGCCACGTCCTGGGCCGCAGACAGGCAGGGCTGGGTACCCCCGTTCCAAGAACGCTGACACACTCTATCACAAACGACGTTATGTAGAAAATTGAGTGTGATGTACAATACGAACGGAAACATATCTTTGGGATTCCCTGTGTGGGATGCTAAGCATATCTCACATGACTTCTGCATTATGTCTGTTTGTGATGACGCATCCAATCGCACAATCTCTATTTTAGCATGGCATGTGTGACCAGACAGAGGCATCACCAATGATTTATCTATGTCGTGTGGGATAGCCCACCTCCCCTATCACCCACACAAGCAAGGTTATGGTTTAAAACTACGTCGAGGAATGGGGGTAAAAACCGTTAGATAGGAGCTTCCTGCATTAGTAACGCCATGTGGAGCACATACTTTAGCAGCGTGCAAATAGCCGACACGCTGCTATTACAATTGCCTTGAATTGAAAAATAGTGCACGACGTACGTGTTCCAATTATCACACATGAATACTTGTATTTTTCAGTTGGCTTCATAAAGAAAAATTAAATGGACACCAACAAATTAAAGGCATTTAATTGAGAACACAAAAATCACTAATTGTGATTGTTAACTCAAAACCTTAAGTACAAACTAGCAGCCTGCGCGATTTTGCTTGGATGCTGCTAGTGTTACTAGCAGCGTTCTCTATAGTGCACACACCGCTAAGTTGAAAAATATGGATTTCATACAAAATAGCTAAGCAACCTTATATAAATCCTAGATTTGGATATGCAACTAGGAATGGTGTACATTATATGCATATAAATTTCTTATGTCACAAAAATAATAACATCACCACGTCTAGATCCAAGCAGACACTTTTCGCCTGCCCCTTCGAAAGCAATGCGTATCAGAACTTTTGTTTGATACTTCAGAAATGTTACAGATTCACGTTGTCATATATTGACACCGTGCATGGTTTCTATTTTCTCCAACATTGATTCAATTTTTATAATCTAAAAACATTCCAAATAAATTAAGTTTTCTAATTCTCTAATGCAAATGTTCAGATTTTTTCATTGACTTCATCTAACAAAAGTAAATGGACACCGACATATGTCCTAGCATTTAGTTGGGACAAAAAAAACACTAATTATGCTTGTCAACCTAAGACCCTAAGTACGTAGTGGCATCATGCGCCGACTAGCCTAGACAGTGCTCGTGTTTTGACTAGCAACATTCTTTGTACCAAACACACTGCTAAGATGAAAAAATGAATTTCCAACAAAACAGATTAAAAAACTTTATATAAATCCTATAATTGGATATAAGTAAGTAGGAATGTTGTACATTATACATGCATACAAATTTGTTATGTCAAAAAATAACATCACCACCGTGTTGATCTCAAACCCAAAACTTGTCGGTACCCATCAAAAATATGTATTTTGCCTCTTGATATCCTATAGAGTTGAAAGGAATGTGTATCAAAAAATTCATTAACACTTAGAAATTTCATCCACAACTACGAGTTGTCATGTATTGACACTATGCAAGGTTTTAATTCCTTTCGACAACCTTTCTATTTTTTATAAATTAAAAAACATTTCTTAATAAACCATGGGTTTCAATTTTCACACATGAATGTTTGGATTATACGATCGACTTCGTCAATCAAAACTAAATGGACACCAACTAATTTGCTAGCATTTAAGTGGAAATCGGAAAAATTACTAATTGTGCTTGTTGCCCTAAAACCTTAAATATGTATTAATAGCGTTCTCCTGATTACATGGACACTTCTACTATGCTTACTAGAAGCGTTAACTCAATAACACACGCTGCTAACATGAAAAAACATCTATTTCCAACAAAATAGCTTAAGAACATTATATAAATCCAAGCACTGGATGTAACTACAAATGGTGTATATAACATGCATATAAATTGGTTATGTCACAAAAATAACAACACCACCATGTTGATCTCACACGAGAAAAATATCTGGCCCACTAAGAAATACATATCTTGCGACTCGCTCTCCTATACGTCCGTTCTCAATCCCACAATTGGTATCCGAGCTTTGATCCCCATAGCTTTGGTTTTATCCCCATTGGAGGAAGATGGATGTGCTCAGTTTGGGGAGTCTTAGTTTTAGAGTGTCTATTCTCCATGGGGAGTACTATAGTCAATGGAAAGACAAGTTGCTTGATCTATTCGATGAATTCCATTTGAGAAAGTATGTTAAGAGCCCTTATGTGCCTCCCATTGATCCCTTACATCCTTCTCATGAAGAAGAAATTGACATACTCCATAATCTTAGAACTGTTAATCTTATCATTGGAGGATGGCCAAGAATTGTGTTTGATCAAATGAGAATTTTTCACTGTGTGTATACTTTGTGGAAAGATTTAGAGGAAAGATATCCAAGCTACTCTTTGAAAAACGTTGATGTGATTATTCATAACACTATTACCTTTGGGAGGATGAAACCTCGTGATCATGAATTTGATGATTATCTCTTCGAGCTTAGAGACATCATGTGTGCTAAAGGACATGTCATAACCATCAAGAACGTCATTGTGGAAGTCGTTTGAACTCATAATCTTGCACATTGTCATGATCAAAATTATAGCAAATCTCTTGATTTTTGTGACGAGGATATTCAACTTGATTATGACAATGTGGAACATGGCTACTATGATGAAGATGAGAAGTTTGACATTGAATATGAGAAGACTATGAAGACCTAAGTCTCATGGCGAACTTCAAAGACTACATGTCCAGAGGAAAAGAGTGGATCTTGATAGTGGATGTAGCGATCACATGACCAAAGATAGAGAAATGTTTCAAGAGATCACACCAAACCATGGGCCATGGATGTATTTACATTTGGAAATAACTCCAAGGGTAATATGCTTGTCCTTGGTAAGGTGGTCATGTCTTATGGTAGTTCCTTTCAAAATGTCATGCTTGTTGAATCCCTTGCTACAATCTAGACTAGCCAATTTCGGTTTTGATGTGCTATTTACAAAACTTGATTGCCACATGTTTCATCAAGAGAATCACAACATGGTCTTTACCGGTTTCCGTTGAGGTGATCTATACATTGTTGATTTCACTAGGAGATCCAAACCTCGTACTTATCTTATTGCAAAATCTTCTAAAGGTTGGCCATGTCATAGAATGCCAGGACATGTTGGTATGCATAATCTAGACAAGCTTATCAAGGGTGATCATATACTTGGTGTTAAAGATGTTATCTTTGAAAAAGATAGACTTTGTAGTGCTTGGAAGTCATCTCGTAAAGAACATAATGACTACTAGGAGACCACTCGAGTTCCTTCATATGGATCTTTTTAGGGCCAATGCTTACAAGAGCCTTGGTGGAAATTTATTTGGTATAGGTATAGTTGATGATTTTTCCAGATTTATGTGGGTATTCTTTCTTGATGACAAGTCACATGTGCAAAAGATCTTCAAGAACTTTGCTCACAAGGCCCAAAATCATTGAACTGAAGATCAAGAAAGTTTGGAGCAACAACGGATCGGAGTTCAAGAACAAGAATGTGGATACCTTTATTGACAATGAATGCATCTCACATGTGTTCTCGGCTATGTACACACCTCAACAAAATGGAGTTGCTGAGATGAAGAACCGGACTCTCATAGAGATGGCTGGAACGATGATCGATGAATACAAGAAACCAAGACACTTTTGGGCAGAAGTCGTGGAAAGAACTTTTCATGCTACAAACCGACCCTACATACACAAGCTTCTAGGTAAAATGGCATACGAGTTGCTCACCGCTAACAAACCCCCAATTGGATAGTTTCTAGTATTTGGCTCAAAGTGCTACATTGTTGATAAGCATTGTCCTTCTAAATTTGCTCCTAAATCTCATGAAGGTTTCCTACTCGGTTGTAGATTAAACTCTCACACTTACCGTGTCTACAACAACTTCACTCGAAAGTTTGAGGAGACGGTAGATGTGAAGTTTGATGAGACTAATGGCTTGTTGGTCGAACAATTGCCAAATGATGTAGGTGATAAGGAATCTTCAATAGCCTTTCAAGATTTGTCCATCAGCAAGATACATCTCATGGAGGTGAAGGAAATCACTTCATCAACACAAGTGGAAGCTCCTACTTCACGTCAAGACGAACCAAAAAATGACAAGGAGGCATCCACAAGCGGTACATGACAAGATGAAGAGGAGGAAGAAGTACATCATGATGATCCACCTCAACCTCCTTGACCACCCCCTCAAGGGAACAACACCGTAAACAACAACAAAGAGGTAGGTGATGACAAGGAAGCTCCACCATCCAACAAGCAAAAGCTACACCGAGTTCGAGTAGGAGTGAACAATAATCATACGTTAGAGCACATATTCGGCTTCATACAAACACGGAGAATCACTCGCTCTAAAAATCATTTAGCTAACTTTTTTGAGCATTACACATTTATCTCTAGTATTGCGCCTATGAAGGTAGAAGAAGCACTTGAAGACCCAGATTGGGTGAATGCCATGCACGAAGAGCTACACAAATTTGAGAGGAATGAAGTGTGGACACTAATGGAGAAACCCAAGAATGAGCAAAACATCATTGGAACAAAATGGGTGTTTCGGAACAACCAAGATGAAGAAGGTCAAGTGGTACGCAACAAGGCACGTCTTGCAGCTCAAGGTTACACTCAAGTCGAAGGTATGGACTACGGCGAGACTTATGCCCCCGTTGCTAGACTTGAATCCATTGGTATACTTCTTGCTTATGCCAATTACCATGATATTACTCTTTACCCAATGGATATTAAAAGCGCTTTTCTAAATAGTGAAATTGAGGAGGAAGTTTATGTTGAACAACCTCGTGGCTTTGTGAACCCTAAGAAACCTAATCATGTTTATAAACTTCGTAAAGCTCTCTATGGTCTTAAACAAGCCCAACGAGCTTGGTACAAATGCGTAACAAAGTTTCTTATTGAAAAGGGTTTTGAAATTGGTAAAATGACGTAGCATTGTTCACAAAGGAGTTAACAATGAATTATTTGTGTGCCAAATTTATGTGGATGATATTATCTTTGGATCTACTAACCCACATTTAATGAGAAATTTACAAGGTTGATGTCCGAGAAATATGAGATGTTTATGATGTGGGAGCTTAAATTTTTCCTTGGTTTGCAAACCAAGCAAACAAGAGAAGGAACATTTATCTCTCAAACCAAGTACACCAAGGACTAGAGCAAGAAGTTCCACATGCAAGAGTGTAAAGTTATGAAAACTCCTATGCCTACTAGTGAACATGTTGACCTCCAAGGAGGACAAACCGTTTACTACGTTTATCGATCAATGATCGGTTCATTTCTATATCTATGTGCCTCATGTCCCAATATCATGCTTAGTGTATACATGTGTGCTCGATATCAAGCTTCTCCTAAAGAGTGTCATATTCATGTCGTGAAAATAATTGTGAGATACTTGATACATACACCAAACTTTGGAATTTTGTATCCAAAGGGATCTTCATTTAAGCTTGTTGACTATTCTAACTAGGACTGTGCCGGAGATAAGGTTGATAGAAAATCCGCCTCGGGTACTTGTCAATTTCTTGGGGGATCTATTATGTCTTGGTCATCCAAGAAACAAAAACTTTGTATCTCTATCTACAGTCGAAGCGGAATACATTGCCATTGGATCATGTGGTGTGCAATTGCTATGGATAACTCAAACTCTTAAGGATTATGGAATACATGTGAGACATGTTCCATTATTGTGTGACAATGGAAGTGATATTAATATTCCTCTTAATTCTGTGCAACATTACTCAACTAAACATATTGTTGTTCATCATCATTTCATTCGGGATCATGTTGCCAAAGGGGACATTAATCTCAAACATGTTTGCACCAACAGGGAATTGGCCGTTATCTTTACTAAGCCAGCTGATGAGAATATTTTTTAACTTGAGGAGTGAGTTTAACATCATTGATGCTTCAAACTTGAGCTAGAATCACTCAGATGCATGCAAGGGCATGAGCTTAATTGACTATTCCTTGTTACTATTGATATGACACTATCTTATACCTTGGAAAACTATGCTCCCTTTTATTGCATTTAACCTTTTGTAGGTACTTGGAAGAACTACATTCCACAAGTTTCCCAACAACTACTATCGAAAGCAATCTTGTCTTGGCCAAGTATCAACAATCCTACTTTGCGATAGAGGAAGAAGACAACATAAACTATATCCTTGACATACATATGATAAAAAACTCACTCTTGTCATTTGGATATATCTTTTTCTTCCTTGCATGGCTAACCCTTGTACGAGGACCTACAAAGAAAAGAAGGATTACCCCAAACTCCAACTCTTGGGAATCCACAACAAGTCCACCTACACGTCATGTCATCTACATCACTCAAAGATATATACTCATATCCTTGAATGAGCTTTACTCAAAGTCATGATTCAAAGCAATTATAAGTGATACGAAAACATCAAAATGCTTAAATGAAAAATGGTAAACCCATTTTGAGCTTAACAATGAGTATGACGTATGATCAAGTGTTCTTGCATGACTCCTAACTCAATATACTCTAATATAGGTGACCTAGTTGACGAGGTCTCCTACCATAGGTAGGGTCACATACCAGACATCTAAGGCCTAGCTGGGGCCCCACATTATCATTAAAGTCCCTGGATTGAAGATGCATTTGTATGCACATGAAGATACACTCGGATCTCTCGAGTCACTCGGACGACATTTCCTCAGTCGGATAAGCATCAACACCTGGACGTGTGGAAGCTTGGACGACGCAAGAGATACAAGTTCGAGGGACTGAATGACTCACATGAATTGTTGTGAGGACCGGCGTTAGCTGTAACACCCCTAGTTAAAGCAACAGTCTCTGTAAAGCCTACAGTTACTGGTATTAAATGCCCCTGTAATGATGGTTGGTCCCTGGTGGTGCACTCTATATAAGACACCTCGGGCTCGGGAGCAGTGGTTTCACACTCTATGTAATCAGACACCCCCATAAGCAACAGTAAACCTCATGGCTCGAGACGTAGGGTCTTTAGAACACCTGAGTGGGGCCTGAACCCGTACATCCAAGTGTTACACATGTGTCGTACCTGGGCTACGCCCCTCATTCGTACCCCCTAGTACTAATGTTAGGCTCATTCCCTAAATAGTTTGCGCCCACTATGGGGCCGCGCGTCTAGCGACTTCCGGTGCAGGTGGAGATTCATCTTTTTTGGTTATCATGATGACATTCGACGGTGAGATCCTTTTCGGTTCCCTTAGCTTCACTGTCGATGAATCGGCATGACTGTAGAATGCGCCGCTAGACACTAATGCGCCGCCCGCCCGCGGCGTGACGCATTTTAGTGCGGTGATGCACAGAGTTCTCATCCGGCAGCCGTCGATGTTGTATTGTTAGGCAGCTCCTCGTCCCGGTGCGGTTCCTGGCCAACGTTCCGCACGCCCACGACTGCATTGCTAGATTAAGCATGTCATGGCCATGCTCGACTGTGACGAGCCCATCATCAACCTTTTTCCTTCTTCGGGCAATGAGTCTATGGACGAGTCCGAATGTGAGAACCGCGGAAACTTTATAGAGATTTTTATGGCCGACATGACCAAGCGTGCACCTCCTGGGTATTCTGCGGGCATGCCGACGCATGTGACGATGTCAACACTAACACCTACTTCCCCTAACCACTCAGTCGGGAGCAGTGGGAAGAGATCAGGCATAGGAACAATCCGCTTTGGCTCACAAACATCATCGGGACTACCCCGAAGGAGATAGCCTTGGAGGCCACGCGTCAAGCTACATTGGCTAAGCGCGGACGGCTCAAGCGACTCCAGCGGTCACTCGATGACTGCAACACAAGGGATCAACTTAGCTCTAGCCGCAATCGTCGCCGATTGTTTCCGGACGATCGGTCATATAATATCCCAGTGATGCGCACTCAGATGCTGAACTTGGCCACATCCACTCAAATTATTGACTCAGTTCAGCTGCCTGACTCAGCCGCTGGAGAAGGCATTCTGCAGAACCAAACTCTGTTGAAGATTGCCCTACAATAGAACTCCGGGGTATCACAATCGCACCAGGGCATACGCAGCAAGTCCGCCCGAGCAGATATGGTACAGTCTGTTCGTAGACCATGTGCACCGAGAAGAAACCAGCGATATCCTCCTCTTCCAAGAGGCTAGCATGGAGGGCGCTGGCGTGACGACCGCGACGTCATTCGGACACCCTTTTCGAGGGGTGGTTCATACGACCGACATCCCTAAGACGGAGGACAACCTCATGAAGAGGACCGTAGGCGGAGTCCCACTCAGCACGGGGGCTACAGAGAAGACGGCAAACAACCACCCGGTCCCAATGCCAGATCCATCATGACCCAAAACATGGTCGACATGAACAAGCAGATAAAAGACCAAATGAGCGGTTGGGAAACTTTTGGTATCGAATGGTTCAGTAGCTATATCCATGAGGATGAAATTCACCTGAACTACAAGTTGGTGACGGGAATTAGAAAGTTTAACGGCGAGTAAAAGCCCGAAACTTGGCTCGAAGATTACCGAGTGGTCGTCCAGATATGTGGCGGTGATGACTGATACATCTCCAACGTATCTATAATTTTTGATTGCTCCATGCAGATATATTATCATTCTTGGATAATTTTTGGGCATTTCTTTAACAATTTATAATATTTTTGAACACTAACCTATTGACCCAGTTCCCAATGCCACTTGCTATTTTCTACATGTTTTTCACATATCAGGTTTACAGTACCAAACAAAGTCCAATTTCCACGAAACTTTTTGATAATTTTTTGTGGACCAAAAGAAGACGTGGAAGCTTCGGGAGGTGGCCGGGAGGGTCCCCACCACAAATCAGGGCGGGCCCAGGGGGCGCGCCCTAATATGTGGTGGCCCCCTCACGCATCTCCCGACGTCCTCTCTAGCCTATAAATTCTCTAAAAATCCAAAAACCCTAAGGGAACTCCCGAAACACTTTTTACGCCACCGCAAGTCTCTCTTTCTACGGGGCCCATCTAGAGCTTCGTGTCGGCACCCTGCCAAAGGGGGGATCGATCACGGAGGGCCTCTTCATCAACCCTGTTGCCCTCATGATGATGTGTGAGTAGTTCACCACATACCTATGGGTCGGTAGGTAGTACCTATATGGCAATCTCTCTCTCTCTTGATCTTTAATACAATGTTCATCACATATTTGCCTTGTTACATTCGATGTAATCCCTTTGTATGGTGCATTTGTTGGGATCCGATGAATTGTGAGTTTATGTTCAGATTATTGATGAAAAGTATTTGAGTCAAACCTGAATACTATGATTCTTGTTTGCATGATCATTATAGCTCGTAATGCTCTCCGATCTATTGATATAGTTTGGCCAACTAGATTGATATTTCTTCTATGGGAGTGGTGCGTTGTGGTAGGTTCAACCTGATGAGTTTCTATAACACAGTGAAGGGGACAAGTTACTTCTTTGTGTTGCTTCTACTAAGGATAAAATGATGGGGTTAACACATATTTATTAAGTTTACTTTGTCTACATCATGGCATTGTTCTCCAACCATTACTATGTTTTACTTAATATTCTAGATGCGTCCTTGACAGCGGTCGATGGGTGGAGTAATAGTAATAGGCAGAGGAAGGAGTCGACCTATTTTCTAATGGATGTGATGCCTATATACACATGATCATTGCTCTGAAAATTGCATAACTATTCTCTTTTCTATCAATTGCCCAACAATAATTTTTTTACCCACCATACGATATTTCTATGAGAGATGCCACTAGAGAACACTACGGGCTCCGGGTCTATTCACTTATATATTTACAAATGCTAATATTACCTTGCCGATATTTATTTGCTTTTATTTTATTTTGCAATTTACAATTATCTACACAACTCACTTGCTTGCAAATAACGAGATCAAGGGGATTGACAACCCTGTTGCCGGCGTTGGATGCAAGTTGTTTGTTCTTTTTTGTGCAACCACTGAAGACGGTTGATGATTGGTATTCCTATTGGTTCGATAAACCTTGGTTTCTTAACTGAGAGAAATACTTACCCACATTGTGCTAGGATTACCCATTCCTGTTCACGGAAAACCCAACACAGATCACAAGTATCAGGAAGGATTCCTGGCATTGTTGCCGGGGAATACCATCACCAACTATGAAGTAACTTGGCACAAATTTTCATTCACCTATTCTTCTTTTTTATTTATTTTTCTCATAAAAATCAAAAATAGAAAAATATTTATCTTTTCTTTCTACTAGTTTTCTTGTTTGAAGTCATGGCTAGTTCTTCTTTTGTTCGCGTTACTCCCAAGAATGATGTTGTCAACTTTAAACAAAGGGGAGGAGAAAGCTTGAAAGATGCATGGTATAGGATTTTCCACACTCAAAAGAAACCAACTAATAAGTTATCCATGACCACTTTGCTTCATAATTTTTATGTTGGTGTGACAACTTGGTATAGGTTTGTCCTTGACACCATCACTAGTGGAAATTTATTAATGTGTCACAACTTGGATGTTTATAATGGAATTGAAAATCTTGTTGGAACACCACCGTTTATTGTTAATGAAACTAATTTAGCCTTGGAACATGTTATTAAAAGGCTTGATGCTATTTAAAATAAAATCATCACTAGTGAACCAATTGAGGAGTTAGATAAAAAACTTCATAATCATATCACTCAATTTGGTTCATGAGTAGGAACAACTTTGAAAACTTTAAAAGAAAAGGACACTATTATTGATAAAAGGGTAGAACAAGGTTTTAGTAGAATTGATAAAATGGAGGAGGTCATTCACAAACTGGGTTCTGCTTTCACACCATCTAAGACTAATGCTAGTACCTCACGAGACAAAATTCCCAAGTTCGTATACATTCCTAAGAGCATTAGTACACCTCCTTCCAAAAGAAACGAAGACCTAAAATTGATTATTGTTCATCCCAATTTTTTAAACTTGGTAAAAGGTCCAATTTTGAAGACTTCTATTATTCCTATTAATCATAGTTGTTTTATTATGGAGCTTGATGTCAAGGATGACAACACGTGAAACTATGCATTATGCCTAGCTAGGAGCATTGAACAATAGCGCTTGTTGGGAGGCAACCCAATATTTATCTTAAATTTTGTTTTTATATTGATTTATTTTGTGATAAATTATTATTATATCTGTAATTAATATGATTTTATGTTTTAATTAGCGTTTATGCCAAGTAAAGCCTTTGGGATAACTCACAAGATGAGTAGAAACGATGCTGAAACAAAACAGAAACATTTGACTCCAGTACAAGAATTTTCATTTTTTTGATAGAGCGTGATAATGATCTGAAATTTTTACATAGTATTTCTATACAAATTATCCATGTTTTCCTATTTTTTTAGAATTTTAGAGTTACAGAAGTATGGGATCTTTACAGATTGCTACGGACTATTTTTTTAAAGTGACCCTGTTTTGCATGCATAGTTTGCTTGGTTTGATTATGCTATGGATTGTATCGGGGGATATAATCCATGGAGAAGTTAGAATAAAGTACCTATTTTGCAAAAATGAAATAAGAATAAATTTATAACAGTAACAAAAGTATTCAATATTTTCCTTATACTAATGGATCACACCAAGTTTTGTTGAGTTTTGTGTGATTGAAATTTTCAAATTTTGTGTGTGATCATGATGGACCCCGGAATAAGGAGTAGCAAGAGCTTAAGCTTGGGGATGCGCAACACACCCAAAGGTAATAAAGTAAGACTCAAGCGTATAAGCTTGGGAATGCCCCGGAAGGCATCCCCTCTTTCGTCTCAATCCATCAGTATGTCACTTGGAGCTATATTTTTATTCATCACATGATATGTGTTTTAATTGGAGAGTCGTTTGCTTTTGTTTGCTTTTAATTTAAGTTTGTCACAATCATTGTTTGCTATATACACATATTTTAGAGAGACACACCTTCATCCTCATTTGTTAGAATACTCTATGTGCTTCACTTATATTCTTTGAGCTTGGCAGTTGCTCCAGTACTTCACTTATTTCTTTTTTAGCACGATGGCGTGTAGATTTTATAGAAATATTATGCTTTCATTATTCACTTATATTTTTTGGAGAGTTAATAAATAGTGGCGGTAATTTGCATGAGTCATAAGACTAGTCCAAAGATAATATGTATTCAATGAGTGATAATCAAAACCATCATGTAGCACATATAGAGAAATTTTGGATTAATTACATTAATGTGGTAATATGAAAAAGGCGTGAGTTCACAAATATTGATTTGTATAAGTGTTGATATTAAAAGGTGTTAAATTGTTATTCATCTAAAAATTAAAGAGTCATTGTGATATTGTGTGAGCATTTCCATTCCTTGTTAAAATCCTCATGTTGTTTCGAGTCGGGGGCGTGCGATGGTTAACTCCTCCCAACCTCCTCCCTCGGGGCATGCAAGTAGTACTTTGATTTATGATAAAACTAAATTTTTTTTGCAATAAGTATATGAGTTTTTTATGACTAATGTGATACCATGGACATATGCATATTCACCTTCTCATATTTGCTAGCCTCTTTGGTACCGTGCATAGCCCATTCTCACCTCGAGGATTGGTGCAATTTTCACCGGTGCATCCAAAACCTGTGTCATGATACGCTCTCTTGCACATAAGCCTCATTATATCTTCCCCAAAACAGCCACCATACCTACCTATGATGGAATTTGCATATCGATTCTGAGATATATTGGCATGAAAATTCCATCGTTACTTCACATGACTAGTTCATTCATCATCATATTGCTTTGCATGATCATATAGAGCTGACATAGTATTTGCGGCAAAGCCATCACTCATCATTGTTTTGATACATGTCACGCTAGATCTTGCACATCCTGGTATACTACTAGAGGCATTCATATAGAGTCATATCGTTCTATCAGTTCTTCATATTGAGTTGTAAGTAAATAAAAGTATGATGATCTTCCTTATTAGAGCATTGTCCTAGTGATGAAAGAATAATGTAGACTATGATTCCCCCACAAGTAGGGATGAGACTCTGGACAATGTTTCTAGATGGCGGAGGCCAAATGAGCCCACTATATAAAGAAAATATGAATGGGGGAGGCAAAAGGAAAAAGAGGGAGAAAAGCCCAGCATGAAAAAAGTGAGAGAAAAATAGAGAAGGGACTTTGCTACTATCCTTTACCACGTTTGTGCCTCAAAGTGGCACCATGTTCTTCATATATAGAGTCTCCTATTTTGTCACTTACAAGTGCTAGTGGGAATCACCTCTTTATTATAATCTTGGCTTATATATTCCGATGACGGGATTCCTCAAATGCCCAGGGTCATCATGAGCAAGCAAGTTGGATCCACACTCACTTAGATTCAGTTGAGCTTTCATACACTTATAGCTCTAGTGAATCATTTGCATGGAATCCCTACTCCTTGCATTGACATCTATCAATGAGCATCTCCATAGCTTGTTGGTACGCCTAGTTGATGTAAGACTATCTTCTCCACTTTTACCCCTTTGGTATCTACCATCATATTATATTCCACCTATATGCTATGTCCAATGGTTCACGCTCATGTATTGCGTGAAGAATGAAAAGTTGATGCGTACTAATAAAGTACGATCCAATTGCCTGACTTGGACATCGTGGTGCTTAACATTTGTATTGACGTGGTGAAGACGGAATCATGCCTTGCTAATATAATAAGATGAATGGGGGTAAATATTCTTTTAGGATCGTATACTTTGAAAAATCAATGAGTTTGTTTCTTATACTTATAAATATTGGTATACTAATGTTTGTTAATTCACCATTTCTCAATGTGCCTAAATACAAAATATTACATAATGGATAACATGTGAAAGCAAAAATTCTGTTTTTTATTTACCTACTCGAGGACGAGCAGGTATTAAAATTGGGGGTGCTGATACGTCTCCAACGTATCTATAATTTTTGATTATTCCATGTTGATATATTATCGTTCTAGGACACTTTTTGGTCATTTACTGACCAATTTATAATATTTTTGAGCACTAACCTATTGACCCAGTGCCCAGTGTCAGTTTTTGTTTTCTGCATGTTTTTCACTTTCTAAGTTTATAATACCAAATGAAGTCCAATTGCCACGAAACTTTTTGAGGATTTTTTCTAGACCAAAAGAAGACATCGAAGCTTCGGGAGGAGGCCGGGAGGCACACGAGGCCCCACCAGACATCAGGGCGCGCCCTGATATGTGGTGGCACCCTCGTGCGTCTCCCGACATCCCTCTATGGCCTATAAATTCTCTAATAACCTAAAAACCCTAAGTGTGCTTCCAAAACACTATTCACGCCACCACAAGTCTCTGTTCTGACAAAAGCGCATCTAGAGCTCCATTCCGGCACCCTGCTAGAGGGGGGGTCAATCACGGAGGGCCTCCTCATGAACCTTGCTGCCCACATGACGATGTGTAAGTAGTTCACCATAGACCTACGGGTCCGTAGGTAGTACCTAGATGGCAATCTCTCTCTCTTACTCTCTCTCTTGATCTTCAATACAATGTTTATCGCATATTTGCCTTGATCTGTCCGATGCAATCCCTTCATATTGTGCGTTTGTTGGGATCTGATGAACTGCGAGTCTATGTTCAGATTATTCATGAAAATTATTTCAGTCAAACCTGAATACTATGATTCTTATTTGCATGATATTATAGCTTTGTAATGCTCTCCGATCTATTGAGATAGTTTGGCCAACTAGATTGATATTTCTTCGGAGGGAATGATGCATTTTTCTAGGTTCAACCTGACGAGTTTCTATATCCTAGTGAAAAAGTAGGGGACACGATACTTCTTTGTGTTGCTGCTACTAAGGATAACTCGGTGGGATTAATTCATATTGATTGAGTTTACTTTGTCTACAACATGTCATCGTTCTCCAAGCATTACTCTCTTTTACTTAATACTCTAGATGCATGTTGGATAGCGGTCGATGGGTGGAGTAATAGTAATAGGTGCAGGCAGGAGTCGGTCTATTTGCTTATGGACGTGATGCCTATATACACATGATCATTGCCGTGAAAATTGCATAACTATTTACTTTTCAATCAATTGCCCAACAGTAATTTGTTTACCCACCATATGCTATTCCTATGAGAGATGCCACTAGAGAACACTACAACTAACGGGTCTATTCACTTATATATTTACAAACGCTACTATTATCTTGCTGCCATTTATTTGCTATATATTTAAAAACGAGATCAAGGGGATTGACAACCCTCTTGCGGGCGTTGGGTGCAAGTTGTTTGTTTTTTTGTGTGCAACCACTGAATACGGTTGAGTATTGGTATTCCTATTGGTTCGATAAACCTTGGTTTCATAACTAAGGGAAATACTTACATACATTGTGCTACGATAACCCGTTCCTCTTCATGAAAACCCAACGCAGATCATGAGTATCAATGACTTTGTCACGATGAAGCATCTTCCTCTCATGTTGGAGGGATCCTCATGAGCCTGGTTGAACCAACTACCCGCTAGTTGCATATACTGCTGGGAGGACATGGCCGAGTGTTCATTAAAACATTTGACGAAACGTACAAGCGCCTGGGTGGTTTGACGGACTTGCCGCACTACATCGAGAAAAGCAATGAGACACTTTGGGACTACATTCAACGATGGACCACGCTGCACAACACCATGGAGAATGTGTTTGAGCACCAAGCCGTCTGCGCCTTCATGGCAGGCACACGGTACCAAGAGCTCATCCTAAAAGTCAGCCGAGCTAGGGACATGTCCCTTAGTCAGGCCATGGAGATTGCCAACAAGTATGCGAATGGTGAGGAAGAAGACCGCCTCTGTAGTGACAAATATCGATCCAATGACGCTTCTCAATCGGGGCAACACTTGTGAGAAGCAAAAATGGAAGACCAACAACTCTAGCAAGACAGAAATTGCGGCTATTCCCGGACTAGGACAAGCAAGCCCAAGAAGAATAAAAGGAAGAAAGAGTGGACCCGCAAGAAGAAGTCCAAATCTAAGGTTGACGTTCTGGATCAGCCCTACAGAATTCATACCAAGAAGGATGAAGAAGTGTACCCGAAGCACCACTCGGGAGTGTCGCGTGCTCTGTCGGGAGATGGGTGGAGAGCCCTCAGGGGAAAAGTAAAATGACGAGGAAGCCAAAGACACTTCCGAGTACCTAATATCCAAAAGGTCCTTATGATCTTTGCTGACATGGAAAGCAAGAGCCGATTAAAGGTCATCAATCGCGAGGTCAATATATCAGTTCCGACTGTCACCAAATACCTCAACTCACCCAAGACACCCGTTACGTTTGACCAATCGGATCATCCGGCCCACATAGCCACCCCCGGGAGGCAGGTGCTGGTCGTCGATCTAGCTGTGAACGGGGTTCGACTGTGGAAGGTCCTGACGGACGGAGGGAGCAGGCTCAACATAATCTACGCTGACACGCTCAAGGCAATGGGCATCCCGATGTCCCGATTGAGCAGGGGAAACATGCATTTCCAATGGGTCATCCCTAGGAACAAGGCAGAGTCACTCGGCCAAATCGCTCTGGACATTGTGTTTTGAGGCGAGAAAAAATTCCGGAAGGAGCGACTTACCTTTGAAGTGGTCGATTTCCACAGTGCCTATCACACCATCCTGGGTAGGATTGCCTACTCGCATTTCATGTCCCGTCCATGTTACGTGTATCTTAAACTCAAGATGCCAGGACCAAAGGGTCTGATCACGGTGACCGACGATCGGAAGGTCGACAAGGAGTGCCTCTAGTAGGGCTCCAAAATCGCCAATGAAAATGTGCTTGCTATCGAACTCGATGGATACAAGAAGATGATGGACACCACTAACTTGCTCAAGTAAAAGCGGCTGACTACGGAATCATGTTTCCAGTTGGCCAGCGAGACCAAGCAGATCCACCTTCACTCATATGATCTGAGTGCCTCCGTGATTAACATCTCCACATCCCTAGTCGACAAATAGGAAGCTGAGCTCATCCAGTTCCTTCGTGACAACTGGACATCTTCACATGGAAGGCGCCTGAAATGCCAGGTGTTTCCAGGGAGCTGGTTGAGCACTGACTCCGAGCCGACCCCAAGGTCAAGCCGGTCAAGGAGCATTTGCATCAAACTTCCGCCGAGAAGCGCAAGGCAATTGGCGAGGAGATCGCTCGGCTCCTAGCTGCTGATTTTAATTGCGAGGTATACCACTCCGAGTGTCTTGCAAACGTCGTCATAGTGTCCAAGAAGAACAATTCACTCCGCATGTGTATTGAATTCAAGCACCTCAATCAGGCTACCCGAAGGACCACTTTCCACTGCCCTGCATAGACCAGATAGTAGATTCCACTGCCAGATGCGAACGCATATCGTTCCTGGATGAGTACTCTGGGTACCACCAGATCCGAACGTATGTGCCTGATGAAATAAAAACGGCCTCCATCACCCCATTCGGGCGCTTTTGCTATATCACTATACCATTCGGTCTAAAAACACCGTGGTTACTTTCGAACGCATGATCTAGAAATGCTTGCAAAAGCAGATCAGTCGGGATGTTGAAGCATACATGGATGACATCATGGTTAAGTCTAGGAAAGGTTCTGATCTTCTGACTGACCTCGGCGAGACCTTCGCAATCCTACGACGCTTCGTCATAAAGCTGAATCCGGTCAAGTGCACTTTCAGAGTGCTAGCCGACAAGTTGCTTGGTTTCCTCATTTCCAATCATAGGATTGATGCCAACCCCGACAAGATAGGCACTATAGTCCGAATGAAACAACCAGAGCATTTTCACGACATAAAAAGGCTCACAGGTTGCGTTTTCAAGAATCAGGGAGAAAATGCTGCCTCTCTACCAATTGATGAAGAAATTTGATAAGTTTGACGAATAACTCGAGGCCTTGATTTCCACCCAGCGGGTCTTAGGTGCTTCGGGGAGCCGAGAGCCTTTGATCATGTACATCGCGGCTACATGCCAAGTGGTTAGTACCGTCCTCATTGTGGAATGCAAGGAGCTAAGGAAAGCATTCGTACTCCAAAGACCCATCCATTACATCTTAGAAGTTTTGACCCCCTCCAAGAAAGGGTACCCACACTATCAAAGCCTGGTCTATGGTATTTACATGACAGTAAAAAAGGTGGTTCATTACTTCCAAGAGCACTCGGTCACGGTTATCAATGATGCTCCCATGTCTAAAATCCCGCATAACAGAGATGCCACCATCCGAGTGGCAACATGAGCAATTGAGATTCTCCCGTTGGAGATCAAGTTTTAAGCCAAGAAGGCAATCAATTCCGAGGCATTGGTGAATTTCTTATCTGAGTGGACGGAACAAGAGAATCCAGCCCCAAGCGTCCCTGAGGACTAGACTATGTTCTTCGATGGATCCAAGATGCTCCATGGCTCTGGAGCTGGTGTAGTTCTCATCTCCCCTAGAGGAGACCAATGATCTACGTTCTCTAGATCCACTTCGATTCATCCAACAATGAGGCCGAATACAAGGCTCTACTGTATGGGCTATGTATGGCCTTCTCACTCGGCATCCGCCATGTGATGGTCTACAGTTACTTAGATCTTGTTGTCAACCAGGTGATAAAGGAATGTGACATTGAGAGTCCAGCTATGACTGGGTACTGCAACGCTGTTAGAAAGGTAGAGAAGAACTTTGAGGGCTTGGAATTGCACCACATACCTTGGGCAAAGAATCAAGCAACAAACGACCTAGCCAAGATTTGATCCACTCGGCAGGCCGTTCTGAAGGACATATTCCTTGAACATCTGCGTGCCGCTACAATTAAAGCATACCCTTTCACAGAGGAGCCCCCACAAGTAGTCAGCCCATCAAATCTGACTGAGGTTAATGTTCCAGCAGTGGTTGAGTTGGTACACGAAATGTTGGTGATCACTCCTGATTGGACCCAACCTTATTTGGCCCACTTGCTCTAGTATGAACTCCTTGAAGATGAAGAAGAAGCTCGCAGAATCATCCGATGAACTAAGGCCTTTGAGGTGATGGGGGATGAGCTATACAAGGAAAGCACTACAAGAGTCACTCAGAGATGCATCTCCCCAGAGGAAGGGTTGTAGATTCTACATGAAATTTACTCATGGACTTGTGGCCACCACATGTCCCCTCGGACGTGGGTCGCCAAAGCCTTCCGAGTAGGTTTTTATTGACTCCAAGCCAATGAGGCAATAAGAGACTTGGTCGAACTGTGTGTTGGATGCCACTTCTAGAAGAATTAGTCACACAAGCCTGCATCCACACTGAAGACAATCCCGCTCACCTGGAAATTCGCCGTTTGGGGTCTCGACATGGTCAACCCTCTTCGGAATGTGTTGAGTGGGTTTACCCACCTGCTAGTGGCAGTGGACAAGTTCACCAAGTGGGTCAAAGCAAAGTCCATAAAAAAGTTGGACTGAATGACTGCCATCAACTTCATTCGGCAGATTATCTTCAGATTTGGAATCCCGCACGATATTATCACTAACAATGGGTCTAAGTTTGACTCGGACGAATTTCACGAGTTTTTATACTCCCAAGGTACTCGGGTTAACTATGCCTCTATGGCTCACCTGCACTCAAATGGACAAGCAGAGCGATCGAATGGAAAGATATTACAAGGATTGAAGCCCCGACTGATGAGGGACCTTGAGTACGCCGCAGGAGCCTGGGTCGAAGAGCTGCTGTCCGTCCTACGGGGCATGCGAACGACCCCGAATCACTCCACCAAGCACACTCCTTTCCTCGTGGTGTATGGGTCTGAAGTCATACTGTCAAGTGACCTCCGTCACAACCTCCGTCACAATTCCCCCGAGTGGAACTATACAATGAAGTTGAGGCTGAAGCAACACGTCAAGAGGGTTTAGATCTCCTATAACAGGAAATAGAGTTAGCTCTCATCAGATCAATGCTTTACCAACAAGATTTGATGCATTATCACGACAAACAGGCCAGGGGGCGTGCTTTCCAGGAAGGCAACCTTGTCCTCCGACTGGACCAACAAAAGCCCCACAAGCTAGCGCCTTCGTGGCAAGCACCTTTTCCAATCTCCAAAGTCCTGCACAATAGAGCTTATCTGCTCTACAACTTCAAAACAGGGGCAAAAGAGCTCCGAACATGGAATGTGGATATGCTTCACAAGTTCTATACCTAAAAATAGAGAATAATCTGTCATTCCTGTAATGAACTTCCTAGTGGCTTTGATGAATACAAGTCTTTACTTTTTCCGTACATTATAAAAACAATTCTCAATATTTTAAGCCTTTCCACCCGATGATTCCTATTTAAGCGCTTGCCCCCAGTGGGTGTAATGGTTTAGCTGCGAACCTGATTTTGCCTAAGTTAAAATTTACTCCTAGTGAGGATGATATCCACACTTGGAGGGCTTAGTTGCGAACCTAATTTCGCCTAAGTTAAAATCTACTCCGATTGAGCATGATATCCACACTTGGGGGGTTAGCTGCAAACCTAATTTCGCCTATGTTAAAATCCACTTCGAATGAGGACGATATCGACACTAGGTGGCTTAGCTGCGAACCTGATTTCACCTAAGTTAATATCTACTCTGATTGAGGACGATATGCACACTCGGGGAGCTTAGCTGCAAACCTTATTTTGCCTAAGTTAACATCTACTCCGAGTGAGGATGATATCCACGCTCGGGGTGCTTATCTATGATCCTAATTTCGCCTAAGTTAAAATCTACTCCAAGTGAGGACGATATTCACACTCGGAGGCTTAGCTGCGAACCTAATTTCGCCTAAGTTAAAATCTACTCCGATTGAGGATGATATCCACACTCGAGGGCTTAGCTACGGACCTGATTTCGCCCAAGTTAAAATCTACTCCGAGTGAGGATGATATCCACACTCGGGGGCTTAGCTACGAACCCGATTTCGCCAAAGTTAAAATCTACTCCGGGTGAGGATGATATCCACGCTCGGGGGCATAGTTGCGAACTTGATTTCGCCTAAGTTAGAAAACTACTTCGAGTGAGGATGTTATCCGTGCTCGGGGGCTTAGCTTCGAGCCTGATTTTGCCTAAGTTAGAAAAACTACTCCGAGTGAGGGTCATATCCACGCTCGGGGGCTTAGCTGCGAACCTGATTCCGCCTAAGTTAGAACCGTAACCGACCATGTGTAAACCCTAGGCATCCTCGGCGTCTATATAAGCCGGAGGATTTTAGGGTATAGAGATAGAACAACTAAGCTAGGGTTAGCTATTCAGATCTCGAGGTAGATCAACTCTATAACCCCCCACATCATTAATACAACCAAGCAGGACATAGTGTATTACCTCCATAGGAGGGCCCGAACCTAGGTAAATCTGTGTCCCCTTTGTCTCCTATTACCGTCGACTCCAGTCTCACAGTTCGGGACCCCCTACCCGAGATCCGCCGGTTTTGACACCGACATTGGTGCTTTCATTGAGAGTTCCTCTATGAGCAAGATGGAATCGACGTCTCGCCTTGTCATCAACGAAGAGATCCGCAACATGGACACTTTTGTCCTAAGACAGATCTTCGCCTTCGGCAACGTTGTGCTGCACGCTGATCCCACTGGCCATCTGGGCCATGTCGAGGGCTTCACCCTGATTGAGAGGTCAGATTTGGAAACTTAGAGTTCTCCATAGACTCTCGGGGTGACTTGTCTTTAACCGGGATCGCAGCTTTGCCTGTAGACCTCGAGGACTCTGAGGCTTTAACCTCGAGCCCCTTCTTCGTACATGCCCATGGGGTCACCCATGGCGATGATCCGATCTCCTATCCTGGTCTATCCATTGAGCAAGATGACTGGACACATGTTCTTGCCGAACACTCCCCATGTCCAGACGCCATGAAGGGTAACTCCGCAAGTTCCGAACAACTGGATCCGATCGGGCCCTCATCGGTTGACGAGGCCCTAGATCGGATCTCTTTAATGAAGATCACCGACGATCTAGCCTCGATCTATGCTCAGTTAGGTTATGGTGCAGGTTGGGACGAATTTTTTGACCGACCCACCCCCCATTTGATAGCCACTATGGAAGATTTAACCGACATGCTGGACTATGCCTCTGAGGAGGGAGAATACATGGATGAAGAGGACCGTGCACCCACCCCCGTTAACACCGGGAGGTGGGCCGCCACTTCCACATACGATATCTACATGGTAGATACTCCCGCTACTAACGGCGACAACACGCCTAACAACTATGGTGACAAGTCGGGCGATGCGCCATCAAGGCGCCGGAAGCTGCATAAGCGGTCCAAAGGCAAAAAGGGAAGGAAAGCTATTATCAGCAACGGGGACAGTAATACCCCCGCGACCATGGCAATCCCAATATCCCCGAACACCCATTAGAGGGTCCGGAAGGGCTTGAGGACCAGAACAACCGCGATAACATCAACGACTCCGAAGACAATAATTACCTTCCCCCCGTTGAGGAGGAAGATATACCGGAAGCCGATGACTTGTACATCTTTGATAACCTCGAAGATCAGGAAGAAATCAGGCAGCGACTTATAGCAATGGCTCGCAGCTTGAAAGCTAAAGAATGACAACTCAAAGCTGAAAAGGATAACCTTAATGATCGATGGACGAAAGTCCTCTCAGCCGAGGAAGCATACGTCACCGGTCTATTGAACCAGCCTAAAAGCTACCCACGGAGAAGGCTGTTGCCAGTGTTCGATGACGAACTCACTAACATTGCACCTCTGAACTGTACTCCATATGACAAGCCGGACCGCCCCCCTCGTGGTTGGGACAGGACGGCCGACGACACCGGTTATATACCGGCAAAGCCCCGAAGACGGGGTAAGGAGCCATTAGAGCCCAATAAAATGTCCGACTTGCGAGATGACCTGGATCACAGAGCAGGCCGTACAAGATCCATCTACGGATCTAGAGAGTACTCGCCTGACAGACGGGGTGGGTACAAACCATGGTTTGACCAAAACAACAGAGTCTGTGAAAGCATTCGGGCCCACACATACGCCGAATACAGGCGCGACATAGCACGGGTCAGAGGCGCTGCTCACCCACTGTGCTTTAGAGATGAGGTCAGGCAGCATCAGTTCCCCGAGGGGTTTAAACCTGTGAATATAGAACAGTATGATGGGACTACTGACACAACTATATGGATTGAGGACTTCCTCCTCCATATCCACATGGCGCAAGGAGACAATCTCCATGCCATCAAATATCAATCTCTTAAGCTTAAGGGGCCATCTCGGCACTAGTTAAACAGCCTCCCCGAGAACTCCATTCGATGCTGGGAAGACCTGGAAGATGTGTTCTGCTCTAATTTCTAGGGAACCTATGTCCACGTGCCGGACTGTTTTGATCTCAGCCACGTCGTCCAGAAGCACGATGAGTCTGCTTGGCAATTCTGGAATCGGTTCTTCACTAAGAAGAACCAAATTGTCGACTTCCCGGATCCTGACGCCATAGCCTCCTTCCGACATAATATTCGACAAGAATGGCTGCCCGCCAGCTCGCCTAGGATGAACCTCAGACCATATCTGCCCTTACGTACCTCATGACTCGCTTTTGCGCGGGCAAAGACAATTGGTTGGCAAGACGCATCCACAATTCCGAAGATCCCGTTGCCTCTAAATCCCGGGATGGCAACGGAAAACCAAAGCGCAATAAGAAAAGTGTCGGCATAATAATAGCGATGCCGATTACACGGCTGTAAACGTCGGGTTTCGCAACTCCCGACCGGGGCTGGGGAAGAAGCCTCCTAAAGGCAATTGCGATGGACCCGCCTAACTAGAGAAGATCATGGAAAGGCCTTTCCAAATCCATGAGACTCCGGAGAAGCCCGCCAACCACACACATCGCAATTGCTGGGTGTTTAAACAGGCTGGCAAGTTTCCACCTGAGGACCAAGGCAAAAGCTCTCGCAGCGAGGACGAGGATGAGACTCAGGGTCCAATTGGTGGCGGACAAAAGAAATTTCCTCCCGAAGTCAAAACGGTGAATATGATATATGCCACCCATATACCCAAGAAGGAGAGGAAGTGCGCCCTTCGGGAGGTCTACGCTGTGGAACTCGGACCCCCGAAGTATAACCCATGGTCGACATACCCGATCACCTTTGATTAGTGCGATCACCCAACCAACATCCGTCATGAAGGTTCGGCGGCCCTCGTCCTAGACCCCATTATAGATGGGTATCACCTCACAAAAGTCCTAATGGATGGAGGAAGTAGCCTTAACCTTATTTACTCAGATACGGTGAAAAAGATGGGCATAGATCCGTCAAGGATCAAACCTAGTAGCACTACCATCAAAGGAGTGATCCCAAGCGTTGAGGCACGATGTATGGGTTCCGTAACCTTGGAAGTTGTGTTCAGCTTGCTTGATAACTTTTGCAGTGAAGACTTGATCTTCGACATTGTGCCCTTCCCCAGCGGCTATCACACGCTGCTTGGTCGGACAACGTTTGCTCATTTCAACGCAGTCCCACACTACGCATACCTCAAGCTCAAGATGTCGGGCCCCAAGGGGGTCATTACTGTTAAAGGCAATACAAAGCGCTCCCTTAGAACCGAGGAACATGCACTAGCCCTGGCGGTCGAATTCAGCTACAAAGAAGATCGACAAGTTCCGACATCCGCCGTAAAGGCACACAAGGTTGGGAACCGAGTTCGGCTTCAGACCGAAAACTCAGATCCTTCCTCCTCCCTTCAACAGGGACTCACCCCCACCGCAAAACCCTAAGACCCACAAAGTACGTGCCAAGGAGGCACAACTTCGCACTTAAAATTCCATGGGTAGCAGTGTGGAAATAAAGTTGGGTGTTCGGCTAGCCCGAGCCTGTACCATCAACACGTCTTCTAACAAAACGCAGGTGCTCCTAAAGAACTTACGTATGGCGTAAAGCTCACCTACAATTCGGCGGCCTCTCAAGACTTTGTTTGCAAGATCCGTCTGCCAAACACTAACACCCATCAAGGTGCATCTAAGAGCAGGAGTCAACTTGCAATGGGGCATATCGAGGACGTCAGGTTATCAATCGAAGACCCATGGTACAACAACTCTTGTATATTTTTTCTTTCACATACCTGTAAACAGTTGATTCAGCAATCCGAGCTATATGAGTTGCTGAGAAAAATGGAAATTGCATGGCACAAGCTTGCCTCATCTATCATTTTTTGGTGCATATTTTTTCCTCTCTCCCTCTTCTCATGGACCTGTTCGGTATGATGCGAGGCAATCGGATAATAGACCGGGGGCTCGACTTTAAAAATAAATCACCTTATGTACATTCTATCATGCGTTTGGCATCTTGGTGTTCGCTTTATATGCATCGGTTCCGAACTATGTCTTGGGTCAATAGTTGGGTTGCCCAGCTCCTGTACTTGCCCCTTTATGTTCCGCTAGTTCGGCTAAAAGGGCAAAGGGAGAACCCCTGCGATTGTGCTTCCGGATAGTCTGGTCTACCACCTCAGGGGAGAAAGCCGAAAACAGACTGTCATAGTATGCGACATCCGATCTGTGAACCCGAGATGGAAGTATTATAGTTCAATCCTCGTAAGCGTTTATTCTGTGTTATATGAGGAACTTGCCCTTTGTGCAAACATTGTGATAACAACTTTGGCCACGGTTCGTCCGAACATCACAACACTCCTGTGGCTAATCATATGCTTCATGTAGTCCTTTTCACGCCCCTACGGCTAAGTGAAAGAAATAAAGCATTATAGTCTGATTGCCTAGTCTACCACACTGTACCACCTTCGGATTCCGATAATTCGGCTAAGGGATATACTGCATTGGCATAGACACCCCATGTAGTATCTACATGGGGGCTGAAGCCGACGACTCGTATCTTTCAGTATTAAAGAACCACATAGGAGTTATAAAGGAATGCAAAACCATATGAGGACAAATACTAATGTCATCAAAAGTTTGAACAATTCGTCGGACGAGTTACAGTTCTTTCAAATAAATGATCGCATGGACACTGGGACGCTATCACCCGAGCACTCTCCATCATTCCATCAAAGTATATCTCGGGGTGTCTATGCTCTTTCCTGGGAGGCGGCGGGGCGGTGGCTACTTTCATCGGATCCAACACCTGCCAGTGCACCTTCGCTCTTGCAAGGGCCATCCGGACTCCCTTGATGGAGGAGGAGCGCTTGACGGTGTCGAGGCGGCGCAAAGCAGCAATCAACCTCTGTACCAGGCCAAAGTAGCTGCCTGGCAGCAGCTCACCGGGCCATAAGCGGATACAGAGGTCCTTCATGGCCAGTTCCAAGATCTGGTGCAGATCCATCAGCTGTTTTAGCTGCTCCACTAGAAGAGGAGGACGCTCGGGGGCTTGGAACTGTGCCCAGAACAGCCGAGCTTCATCTCCTTCTCCCCACGAGGCGAACAACTGATTGGCGTCCACCACACTCTTTTGGAGACCGGAGGATGTGCTTGAGGATCGCCACACCCGGGTAAGCAAAGCGAATTTGCTATCACCGAATACACAATTTAGTGAGTATATCTTACCATCTGTTATTTCCTTAGCTTGGCACACTTGCTCCTCATAGAACCGTCTGTCCACCCGCTCCTTCTGGAGTTCAGTTGTTAAAGTGGACAGTTCGGCAAGCTCGCCTTATTCTTCTGCTTCAAGGCCTCGCATCTTTCACTAGCGTCCTTGAGCTCCTGCTGGACCTCTGCCACGTGAGCCTCATGCTTGCCATTGGTGGCTCACATGGCGGAGAGGGGGACAGATGTTTCTTTAGTAGTCGCCCTCTCGGCAGCCGCTTCGTCCTTCACGCGTTGGAGCTCAGCCTACAGCCTCTCCATCTCTTTTGCCGAAGCTGCGTGTACAGCGCACAATGTGAAAAAGCTGCATTGACAGTATTCGGATGATGGAGTTCAGAGAAAGGTATTTGGATTTTGTTTTGGCATACCTTGGGCCTCGTAGAATCTTCGGTTAAGGACCTCAACTTCGTCTTCGAAGCTATTAAGCTTCCGATTTAACTCGTCTAGCTCGGCGCCGTTTATTGCCGCCGCCAATGACGAAGCCTGCATTACGCGTACAGTTGGTATATTACATGGGTTCCCAATTCCGGAATTATAGTCAATCCGATCATATGTTGGATCTTATTAGGCGTTATCCTAACATGCCGGACACTTAAAGTGTATCTACTCCGATAACGGAAACAAGAGTGACCCCTAGGTGAGTTTTTTCACCTCACCTAGGGCTCGGGGGCTGCCATGTATATAATACAAATAAATAAAACTTTGCTAATAAGAGTATCAGGTGACTTAGTTGAAAACCTATAAGGAGTCCTTTGAAGGCCTCCTTCAGTCTGCTGTCAATGGACTGGATGCTCTGCAATACCGCACCCATAAGGGTGCTGTGATCCTCGGGGATGGAGGCGCTTGATAGAGACTCCTCCATGACCGACCACCTATTGGTCGGTGGTGCCGGTGATGATCGGATACCCTGATCACCTACCAGGGATTGAACCGGTGCCTCCGGAGGCATAGTGCACTCCGCAGATGTTCTCGGAGGGGACACAACACCCGCTTGTCCGACCTCCTTGGTATCTGGGAGGGGTGTTGCCCCCCGGTCTTCAGTGGCCCAGGCATTAGCCTCGGCCATGACACGGTCTCCCTCGCCACCGGTGTCTGCCTCAATAGGAGTGTGCTGGGACGACACCTCCACGACATCCCTAGTGGCGCATGGAGTGGTGGGATGCGAGGCATCCCTGCTCTTCGTTAGTTTGGTGGGCAGGGTTTCCCCGTCCGATATCACATCGATGGGATGACACGCGGGGGGTTGCAAAGCCAATAACCTGCACGTTAGTAAACTCTAAATCTATTCATGAGGAATAGGAGGGTTTTCAGATCCTAATCTTTTTGGAAGGGGCTTGACCCATAGGCTCCTTTGCAAACCTCCTTGGGGTCTTCAGACACGGTGTCTGAGTCCGAACTATCGTCGGTAAGAATCACCTGCGCCCGACGCGCCCTCTTCTTGATAAGAGGAGGAACCTGCTCCAGAGTGTCCGAAGACGCCGCTCTCTTCCTGGCATGGGGGGAATTACCTTTCCCCCTCATCGTCGACCTCGGCCTCCTCCTCCTCCTCTTCTTATTCTTCTTCCTCCTCTTCGGCCTCCTCCTGATTTGATGTGGGGACCCCGACTCATAAGTCGTGATCATCGAATGCACCTTTATAGTGATCCCAGAGTTCAATGCTCACTAAACACACAGAAGCTGAATAACAAGAGTCTTACATCCACATTTAGTGTCTTACACAAATAAAGACCATGAAGGTTAGTCTTACATAGATAGGGCCACAAGGGCCAAACACTTAAATAGAACAAGCAGTGGAAATCTTGATCAAAAGCGTGAACCCATTGCCTTCTGCCTTAACATACAGGCATTCTAACTGGGAAGCATCCTAGTTCACATGTTCGTCACCAACGAACTCTTCAATGTACTACTGTTCTTCCATGCCTGGCCAATTAAATAACCAGTGGCAAGCCAATGAGTACTTTGAATGTACTCGTAAGCAACCCAAGTCATGGAACAAGTAATAATGATGCATGATATAGCACTAAGTAGGTAAATTGCGGAAAGCCAATTTTGAATGCAATGAGATGATCAAGTAACTAGGCAAGCATGCGTCAACTGTTGGCAGATATCCATATGAACAAGTTACAAATATCATCATAAGCAGGGGTTGAACATATCATGTTCATTCATTATGCTAAGTCAACGAACTTAGTTAATCATCATGCTAAGTCATCAGACTTATCTCAAGTACCATCTTGGTCACCAACACACGCACACACATCAGTTGTGAAAACATTTGGATGTACCACAAGAGCGGTCATCCAACTTTCCTTGACCGTGGACACGGATATTCGAATAGTTTTACACTTTGCAGATGTTGCACACTTTACCCACAAGACTCGGGGAATGTCCGTGTCATCCACGACTCGCGGTACATCACATACCCGAGGTAAGCACCCAAACAATGCCTTTCCCATGGTGATACTAAACAAAGAGTCCATTCATTGGTGCCATCCCTCATGGTATACATCACACGTATCATGCATGAGGGCACACAATGGTGTGCCCGGTGCCTGTAAAGATAGCGCATGGACTTCCACTTCCGGGATGACCCCATCTCAAGAGTGACCACTTCACTCTCGCTACTAGTAATGGGGTCTCCCTGCTAGCACCATCCATAAAGGGTATCGTGGTCGTACATGTAAGGTTGGAATAATAGTCACAACTTACACCAATCCATTTTCGAAAACCACACACACTCACTTGCTCTGGTACACCACTTCTTTCTCAAGTGGTCACCCAACTCATCATCATCTCCCTCGGGCATTAGTGGCACCCGACGGGGTTTTCGAAAAGTCTTTGAAATCATTTCTTCCTTTCCATCACTATGCATAAATCCCAACCCACTTGCGTAGCACCTATTAGCATCCTATCTACACCCACCCGCATAACCCTCATAAGGTGGTAGGGTCATGCACAATGCAAGTGTCAATGGTAAAAGTATCGGAGGCAACCCACCGAAGGGGTCACTACTCCACATGATCAAGTATAACAAAAGTAAAGTGCTATATGACATGCAATGAAAATGGTTTCTTAATATGGTCATAGGGCTACTTGCCTGGCTCAAAAAAGTCTTCGGGGTCTTCAAAGTCTTCGGGTCCAACTCCCTCGTCAATAGCACAATCTATCGTCGCGATAAATATCGATAAAAATAAGCATCACACAGAAACAGAGCACACAAAGCTAATATTAAAAATGCTACCCTACTCTGATAAATACTAAAGACTATATTAAAAATATTTCTTTAAGATTTTGTTATGAAAAACTTTTTTGAAACTATTTAACACAGGCAAAAAGATACCTGATTTGGGTTTTAAAATAAAACAGTGCATGAAAGATTTTCAAATATTTTTAGAAATGGCACTAATAAATTCTATGGAATATTTCAAGATTTTACGTGGAAAATATATTGTCAATGGATTTGTTTTCTGGCCTGTGGTATTTTTGGAAGCAGGGGAGAAAAAGAAAAGGTAAAGTGGCACTGTGCCCTCTCGGGCCAAAAGCACACAGCCGAGCAGGCCCAAAAGGGGAACCGGCCCAGCGCGAGACACCGCATGCAGCAGGTTTATTTTTAATCCTGCCCACGGGCCCATCCTGGCAACGAGAGAGGGGGAGGGTGAGGGCATGACAGGTGGGCCCCACCTATGATCCCTCACCTTGTGACAGGGAGCAGATGAGGCTCACTGGCGGGGGCTCTGGCCACAGAGGCTCAAGCGGAAGGCACCGACGCGCTTAGGGGCTTCCCGCACTTTGATGAGTGGTCGAGGCGGCCGCCGGGGCTAGGGGAATCGCCGGCGAGGGGCAAACCCGCACGGCGGTGAGAGTTTGGCTCGGGCTTGAGCTCCTGACCACGGAGACGAGGGGCCTGGGCACGAGAGAGCGACTAAGGGAAGGAGGGGGCGAGAGGAGAGCATCGGGTGCTCGGGGGAGGGCTTTTAAAGGCGGGCGCCGGTGCACCGATGGCGTGGCGCGCCGGTGAGGGGTGCTCCGGGCCGTGTCCTGAGAGTTCCTGGGCGCGGTCTTGGCACGCAGGAGGGGAGAGAAGGAGCGGTCGTTGCGCCAGGGCGTTGCGCATGTGAGGTCGCCCATTGGGGATCTCGGGCGGCCAACGCGCGTGCGAGAGAGGGGCCAGAGGGGGAAGAGAGAGGAGGGGGACAAGGGCGGCGTATTACGGATGCCGAGGCCGACCATCTGGCGAGAGGGGGGGCGCTCGAGGTGGTCGGGGTCATGCATAGGGCGGCGGCTACAGTGCGGTCGGGCACGGTAGCGCGCTCTGGAGCACGACTATTGCATGCCAGGGCATTGCCTTTGGCATCTTCTGCATGGCCACCTGTGCCTAGGGCATCTAGAAGAGCCTAGACTAGGGGAAACTGGCATTGGATGCTCTGGAAGTGGACTAGGATGAGATGGAGGTGGAGAGAGAGGTGAAATCTTGTTGTCTAGTCGGGGTAAATGGTTTTTTTACCACATCAATAGTTGAGCAATGGCCATGCAAACTTTACTAGGGGTGTAGGGTAACTACAAGGGGTTGTGACAAAAATTGGGGGTGAAGGAGAACTCATATGGTGCTCCAATCATTGATCACAAAATTGATGCAGAAGGTGTTTGATGGTGATTTGGCCCAGTAGATGAATTCTAAATGCCTTTATAATTAACAGGAGCAAAGGGTGGTCAAAAGTAGGGTTTATCACCAAGTTTGAGATTATCTGAAGAAAGTTGCCAATGTAAACTTGGTAAACCCTAGAAATGCACAGAAATAGGTCTCTATAGATCTGGTCATGCTAAGCTATTACCCTTGATGCACCACTTAGTGTAGCATCATTATTTGCTGATTAGAGCATGTCCACCAAGTTTGGGGTCAAGAAGAGATACTTCACAATGTAAAGTAGTTCAAATTTGAATCTGGACATGAAGGGGTTTGGAACAGTTTGATGAACCAAATCAACTTGGATTGAGATGAAACTTTTCAATATCATCACCTACGATAGTGTTGACTTGCTAGAATTTTCCTGGAATTTACTGAGAATATTTCTTATAGAAATATTTCAAAAGCTTGATTTGGACAAAAAGGGTTTAGAGGGTTTTTTCCCATGATTTGAACATGACCATGTGTTGAAACTCATACATATATGGAAAATATATATCCATTGAGTCTCCCTAAATTTTCTCAAATATTTTGAAAGCATTTAAATATTTTTCCCCTATGAAAAACCATTTCTGGTCTTAAGAAAAACCTTTAAATAAAATATAAAAATAATCTTTAAAATTAATATTTGGTGGTTTTGGGTAGTCATAAATATGGTAGGTTTGAAATAAAGCCTTTGGGGAAGAAGGATCCACCCATTTTGAGGACTTGCAGTGCAAACCTCAACTCAAGGGTTTCTGAAAACCTAATTTGAATAAATTATTTTTGGTCAAAACAAAATTTGATAAAAAATTGTTTTGGGCACTATTCACCTGGCATGATCATTGGGCAAGAAGTTTGGGTTAAGGAAGATGAGTATGAAGAGGGATAGAATTCAAGAGTGCCATACAGAACGATCAACAAGCAAGCAAGCAACAATTCAAATAAGCACAAGCACTGAAAAAGTTTTAATTGGCTCCAAATTCTATAAATCCAAACATAACAACGTGATACAAACACAGGGTGTGATTGAACTACCCCCCTTACAAGAATCTCGTCCCCAAGATTCCTAGGCTAAGCGCTAAAAAGATAAGGGAACTCCGATCTAAGATGGTCTTCATGCTCCCAGGTTGCTTCAGCTTCAGTGTGGTTGCTCCATTGGACCTTGAAGTACTTGGTGGTGCGGCTTCGGGTGCAACATTCTACCTCATCCAGAATGCGAACTAGCCTCTGGCAATAAGTGAGGTCTGGCTGAAGATCGATGGCTTGGTGGTCGATGTCCTTGTAGAGGTCGGGGCGGTTGGGAACTTGGAGACACTTCCGGAGTTGTGACACATGATAGACGTTGTGCACATCCAACAGCTCGGAAGGTAGTTCTAGCTGATAGGCAACTTCTCCTCGCCTGTTAGTGATCTTGAAGGGGCCAATGAACCTTGGTGCAAGTTTTCCTTTGACGTGGAATCACTTGGTTCCCTTGAGAGGCATGACACGGAGGTAAACATGGTCTCCAACACGGAAGCTCATGTCCCGACGGTGAGAGTCGGTGTAGCTCTTTTGTCTTGTCTTGGCAGTCTCAAGGCGCTCTCGAACGAGTTGAGCTTGCTCTTCTGCCTCGCGGAGGATATCTAGTCCGAAAACTAATCCTCCTCCGGTCTCTGACCAGTTGAGGGGAGTACAACACTTGCGCCCATACAACACCTCAAGTGGTGCCATTTGAAGACTCGACTCATAGATGTTGTTGTAGGAGAACTCGGCGAACAGTAGGCAATCTTCCCACTTGGCTCCATATGCCAAAACACAAGCGTGGAGCATATCTTCGAGTATCTGATTTACTCGTTCTATTTGCCCACCGGTCTGGGGGTGAAAAGCAGTGCTGAAGGATAGATTAGTTCCCATAGCTTCTTGGAACCTATTCCAGAACCTTGAGGTGAACTGGGTGCCTCGTTCCGATACGATCTCCTTAGGAACCCCGTGGAGGCTCACAATACGGTTGATGTAGAGGTTGGCCAATTGCTTCCCATTGTAGGTTGTCTTTATGGGAATGAAGTGGGCTACTTTGGTCAGGTGGTCGACAATGACCCAAATAGAGTCATGTCCCTTCCTTGACCTTGGTAATCCGGTGATGAAATCCATCCCGACTTTGTCCCACTTCCATTCAGGCACTTTGAAAAGTTGCAACAGCCCAGTGGGTCGCTGGTGTTTAGCTTTGACTCTCTGGCATATATCACACTTGGCGACAAAGGTGCCTATCTCCCCTTTCATGCCATGCCACCAGAATCTTGCCTTGAGATCTTGATACATCTTGGTTCCTCCAGGATGGATGGATTATGCAGTGTCATGAGCTTCTTGCAAGATCAAGTTCGTGAGCTCCTCTTTGTTGGGTACGCAGATGCGATTCCCAAACCATACAACTCCTTGTTCATCCATTGAGAATCCTGGGGCCTTGCCTGCCTTGATCTTCCTCTTGATGCCTTCAATGCTCTCTTGTCCCTTCTGAGCTTCCTTGATATCATCCATCAAAGTAGGCTTTGCTTCGAGGTTGGTGAGGAACCCGGGTGAACTAGTTCCACGCCAAAGCTTTCAAGCTATTCATACAGGGCGGGTAGCCTTTCCTTAATCATAGCATTCAAGGAACAAGCCTTTCTGCTTAAGGCATCTGCTACCACGTTGGCCTTTCTAGGGTGGTATTGAACACTAAGGTCATAATCCTTGATCAACTCCAACCATCTTCATTGCCTCATGTTCAATTCTCTTTGGGTGAAAATATACTTCAAACTCTTGTGGTCTGTGTATATCTCACATCGCTTCCCCAGAAGGTAGTGTCGCCATGTCTTCAAGGCGTGAACCATGGTTGCCAACTCGAGATCATGAGTTCTATAGTTCTCTTCATGAGGTCGTAGTTGTCGGGATAGATATGCTACAACTCTGCCTCCTTGCATCAGAACACCTCAAAGCCTGGTTCTCGATGCATCACAATATATCACAAACTCCTTGTGAATATCGGGGGTGGCCAAAACAGGGGTTGTGGTCAATCTCTTCTTGAGCTCCTGGAAGCTCTCCTCGCACTTAGTGGTCCATTTGAACTTCTTGTCCTTCTTTAAAAGTGGGTCATGGGTCGTGCAATGCTTGAGAACCCTTCCCCAAACTTGCGGTAATATCCCGCGAGTCCGAGGAAGCTCCTGACTTCCTTCACGGTGGTTGGGCATTGCCATTCAGTCACGGCTTCAATCTTGGATGGATCCATTGACAATACTCCTGAAGTCAGCACATGACCCAAGAATCCAACTTCATGCAGCCAGAATTCGCATTTGCTGAACTTGGCATAAAGCTGGTGCTCTCGAAGCTTCTCTAGGACAAATCTCAAGTGTTCCTCATGCTTCTTCTTGGAGAAGACGAGTATGTCATCAATGAAGACGCCAATGAACTTCTCCAAGTACTCCATGAAGACTTTATTCATGAGGTACATGAAGTAGGCAGGGGCATTAGTTAACCCAAATGACTGGACCGTGTATTCATACAGGCCATACCGGGTTACAAATGTCGTCTTTGGAATGTCTTGGGGTCTGATCTTCAGCTGATAGTACCCAGACCTGAGGTCGTTCTTGGAGAACACCTTGGCTCCATTCAACTGATCAAACAGGTCTTCAATCTTTGGGAGTGGGTACTTGTTCTTTATTGTGACTTCATTGAGAGAATGGCAATCGACACAGAGTCTGATAGTTCTGTCCCTCTTTGACACAAATAGAACAGGTGATCCCCACGGAGAGGCACTAGGGCGAATGAATCCTTTTCTGAGCTGCTTTGCCAGTTGCTTCTTCAATTCAGCCAAATCTTTGGATCCCATCTTGTAGGCCTTCTTATAGATGGGCCTTGATCCGGGCATAAGCTCAATGATGAACTCAATGTCGCGGTTAGGAGGCATTCTGGGCAGCTCATCAGGAAACACGTCCGGGTATTCACATACCACTGGCACTTGATCCAACTCGGTTCTCGATAGATAGTTAGCCTAAGGGGCTTGAGTGGAGTTAGGGTTGGGAACATACTTGACTTTCACTCCTTGGCTATTGGTCATGGTAACGATCCTCTTGGCATAGTCTAACATGCCTTGGTGCTTGGTTAACCAATTCATGCCAAGGATGACATTCAAACCTGGTGAATCCAGAACTATAAGGTCTACTAGGAAGTCTACCCCGTTGATGTCAATCTTCACTCCTTTACACCCTATCCCAGACTTCATAACTGAACCAGGCGTTTGTATCATCATACGACTACCTAGGGGTGTAGGTTTCGTGCCACTCTCTAATGCAAACTTTTGGGTGATAAAAGAATGCGAAGATCCACAATCAAATAGTACTATTGCTGGGGCTGAGTTGACGAGGAATGTAACTTTGCATGGGAAACAAATTTTTTCCTATGCACACGCAAGATCAATCCATGGTGATGAGCATCTACGAGAGGGAGAGTGGATCTATATACCCTTGTAGATCGCTAAGCGGGAAGCGCTAAGAAACATGGTTCATGTAGTCTAACGTCTTCACAATCCAAATCGTCGAGCGTCCTGCGATCCCATCGCGATTCGTCCCGCGATCTGATCATGATCCGTCCCGCGATCTCATCACGATCCGTCTCGCGATCCCATCATGAATCGTCTCACGTCTTGATCACGGTCCTTCCGATCTAGCACCAAATGGATGGCACCTCCGCATTTAGCACACGTACAACTCGATGACGATCTTTGCCTTCTGGATCTAGCAAGAGGGAGCGGAGAGGAAGACAAGTTCTCCAGCAGCGCGACGACATTGCAGTGATGGTGGTGGAGAAATTCCAACAAGGCTTTGCCTAAGTACTGCTGAAACCGATCTAGAGGAGAAACTACAAACTAGAGTTGAGGCAACACGTGGCTTAGGGTTTCTTGATGTGTTCCAAGTGCTAGCCCCGTCCCTTTATTTATATGCTGAGCCTTGCGGTCGAAACTTGGAGAAAAACTCTCCTCAAGGTCGGTTTTCCCACAAGGCAAGAGTCCTCCTCGGACTCCAGGACCAGACGCCAAGGTCCTCGGCATCTGGCCCTAGACGCTAGGGTCCCTGGCGTCTGGCCCTTGGCCTCCGCAAAACACCTTTTGCACCTTCCTAAAGCCTCATGGGCTTTACCCATTGGCCCAAATAAATTGTTCTTGTACCCCGGACATTTCGAGAAACATCCGAACTATTCCAGTGAATTCCGGAACCCTTTCGGAGACCAAACACTATTATCACGTATATCAATCTTTACCTCCAAACCATTCCGGACCTCCTCGTGACATCCGAGATCTCATCCGGGACTCCGAACAACCTTCGGTCACCACCATACATAAATCTATACTACCGAAACGTCACCGTACCTTAAGTGTGTAGACCCTACGGGTTCGAGAACTATGTAGACATGAACGAGACACCTCTACGGTCAATAACCAATAGTGGGAGCTGGATGCCCATATTGGTTCCTACATATTCGACGAAGATCTTTATCGGTCGAACCTCTATGTCAAGGATTTAGTTAATCCCGTATGTTGTTCCCTTTGTTCTTCGGTATGTTACTTGCCCGAGATTCGATTGTCGGTATCTGTATACCTAGTTCAACCTCATTACCAGCAAGTCTCTTTACTCATTCTGTAATACAAGATCCCGTGGCTCCCACTTTAGTCACATTTCTTGCAAGGCTTGTTGTGATGTTGTATTACCGAGTGGGTCCTTAGATACCTCTCCGTCACACGGAGTAACAAATGCCAGTCTTGATCCATGCGAATCCAACAGACACCCTCGGAGATAGCTGTAGAGCACCTTTATAGTCACCCAGTTACGTTGCGATGTTTGATACACACAAGGTACTCCTCCAGTGTTAGTGAGTTGCATGATCTCATGGTCATAGGAACAGATACTTGACATGCAGAAAACTGTAGCAATAAACTAACACGATCATATGCTACGTTTATAGTTTGGGTCTTGTCCATCACATCGTTCTCCTAATGATGTGATCCCGTTATCAAATGACATCTCATGTCAATGGATTGGAAACCTTGAACATCTTTGATCAACGAGCTAGTTTACTAGAGGCATACTAGGGACACAATGTTGTCTATATACCCACACATGTATTTAGTTTCCAATCAATACAATTATAGCATGGATAATAAACGATTATCATGAACAAGGAAATATGATAATATCTAATTTATTATTGCCTCTAGGACATATTTCCAACAGTCTCCCACTTGCACTAGAGTCAATAATCTAGTTCACATCACCATGTGATTCGCATTGTTATGAATCTAACACGCAATGAGTTCTGGGGATCGATCATGCTTTGCATGTGAGAGAGGTCTTTTAGACAATGGGTCTCCGTCATACTATAGACACTGCTACCACACTCCACTTGGAGCTATTCCAAATGGCTGGTCCACTATACGTATCCGGATTGCTACTAAGAGTCATCTGGATTGGTGTTAAATCTTGCATCGACATAACTCTTTACGACAAACTCCTTATCACCTCCATAATCAAGAAACATTTCCTTAGTCCTTTAGTTACTAAGGATAATCTTGACCGTTGTCTAGTGATGCACTCCTGGATCACTATCGTACCCCTTGACGGACTCATGGCAAGGCACACACAGGTGTAGTACACATCGTGGCATACTATATAGAGCCTATGGCTAAAGCATAGGGACAACCTTCTTCCTTTCTCTTTCTTATGCCGTGGTCGAGCTTTGAGTTTTACTCAACTTCACACCTTACAAATCAGGCAAGAACACTTTCTCTGACTGATCCATTTTGAACTCTTTCAAAATCTTGTCAAGGTATGTACTCATTGAAAGTCTCATCAAGCATCTTGATCTATCTCCATAGATCTTGATGCTCAACAATTAGGTAGCTTTATCCAGGTCTTCCTTTGAAATACTCTTTTCAAACAAGCCTTTATGCCTTCCAGAAATTCTACATCATTTCCGATCAACAATATGTCATCCACATATGCTTATCAGAAACTCTATAGTTCTCCCACTCACTTCATGGTAAATACAAGTTTCTCGTAAACTTTGTATAAACTCAAAAACTTTTATCACCTCATCAAATCATATATTCCAACTCCGAGATGCTTGCTCCAGCCCTTAGATGGATTGCTAGAGCTTGCATACTTTTTAACATCCTTAGGAGTGACAAAACCTTCTGGTTGTATCACATACAACCTTTCCTCACGAAAACCGTTAAGGAAAACTATGTTTTGACATCCATCTGCCAGATTTCATAATTGAAAAATGCAGCAACTTCTAACATAATTCCAACAGACTTTAGCATCGCTATGAGTGATAAAGTCTCATCGCTGTCAACTCCTTGAACTTGGTGGAAACTTCTTTGCGATAAGTCGAGCTTTACAAATAGTGATATTCACCATCAGCGTCTGTCTTCATCTTAAAGGTCCATTTGTACTCAACGACCCGTCGTTCAACGGGCAAGTCTACCAAAGTGCTTACTTGGTTTTCATACATGGATCCTTTCTCGGATTTCAGGGCTCCTAGCCATTTGTCAGAATTCGGGCCCATCATCGCTTCTCCATAGCTCGTAGGCTCATCGTTGTCCAACAACATGACCTCTAAGACAGGGTTGCTGTACCACTCAGGAGCAGTATGCGTCCTTGTCGACCTATGAGGTTCGATAGTAACTTGATCCGAAGCTTCATGATCGTCATCATTAACTTCCTCTTCAACTAACGTTGGCTCCACAAACAACTTTCTGCGCTGCGCTACTCTAAGGTTGAAACAAAGGTTCAACAACCTCATCAAGTTCTATCTTCCTCCCACTCAATTCTTTCGAGTGAAAGTCTTTCTCGAGAAAGGACCCGTTTTAGCAACAAACACTTTATGCTTGAGAAGGGTTTACCCAACTGTTCTTAGGGTGTTCTATGAAGATGCATTTGTCCGCTTTGGGTTTGAGCTCATCAGGTGAAAACCTTTTTCACATAAGCGTCGCAACCCCAAACATTAAGAAATGACAGCTTAGGTTTCTATCAAACCATAATTCACACGGTGTCATCTCACCGTATTTAGATGGTGCCCTATTTAAAGTGAATGTAGTTGTCTCTAATGCATAACCCCAAAACGATAGTGGCAAAACGATAAGAGACATCATAGTTCGCACCATATCCAATAGAGCACGACTAAAACATTCGAAAACACCATCACACCATGGTTTTCTAGGTGGCATGAGTTGTGAAACAACTTTCACATTTGTCTAAAGTTGTATGCCAAACTTGTAACTCAGATATTCACCTCCACGATCATATCGCAGACATTTTATCTTCTTGTCAAGATGATCTTAAACTTCACTCTGAATTTTCTTGAACTTTTCAAACGATTCAGACATGTGTTTCATTAAGTAAATATACACTATTATCTACTCAAATGATCAGTGAAGGTAAGAAAATAACCATATCCACCGCACGCCACAAGACTCATTGGACCGTATACATCAACATGTATCATTTCCAATAAGTCACTTGCCCGTTCTATCCAGCCGGAAAACGGGGTTTTAGTCATCTTGCCCAAGGGGCTTGGTCTGCATGTCTCAATCGATTCAAAATCGAATGAGTCCAAACAACCATCAGCATGGAGTTTCTTCATCCGCTTTACACCAATATGACATTTAGCGGCGGTACCACAAGTATGTGGTAAAATCATTATTAACTTTTGTCACACCCAAGATGCGCGCCTATCCATATTAAGGCACGGTGGCCTCGACAAGGGATAGAGGCACATCTCGACATTAGCAAGTATAACATCATTACATCATACGTTTAAGAAGAGAGGAGTATATGAGTTGGCTTACACTCGCCACATGCTAAATTACAATTCCACACAAGAGTTCAAACATCAATATGAAGACAGGGTCCGACTACGGACGAAAACAAACGATAAAAAGCAGATGCAATGATACTATCTTTCTAGTCCCGAAGATCACGACCACAACACTCTACTCATCTGGATACGTCATGTACATCCTGCCGTGTTCCTCGTCATACTCCCATTGGAGCTGCGTCATGTCGTCTGTCACGAGCTCATCTGTACCTGTACCTGGATTGTTGTAGTAATCTGTGAGCCATAGGGACTCAACAATCTCGCGCCCGGGTATCGAGACTATTCAAGCTTTTAGGTTGGGATGGGGTATGTGTTTAGTTTGCAGCAACACTAAGCATTTATGGTAGCTAACATACGAAACATGAAAATAAATATGTGGCCTACAATAAATGATCGAATCTAGAATGACCTCTATGAGATGCTGAACACTTACTTACGTCAGTCATAACCCCACCGTGTTCTCTCTCGGATCATGTTCACGAGTAGAGATGATCACGGGTACTCACACAGTTGATGAATTTTATTAGAGTTTACTTCAAGTTAAGTATGACTGGGTGTTAAACAAATATCCAAGTTGCCACATAACCGTGGGCATGGCTTTCCGAAAGATTTGACCCTGCAGGGGTGCTCCAACTAGTCCATCATAAATTAACCACACTCCACGGGAATAGCCTCGACCATGGATCTCATGATCATCCTAGGCAACTCCAAAGGAATTCCAACACCTCGAGATAGCCTGAAGAAAGTCAGAGCCCCACACGCAAGACACTCCACAAAGGTAAAACAAGTCCAGCAAGACCACCCGGCAGGCCAGATCCCAATAGGAGCCGCGCGTATCTCTGTCTTAGGGCACTACCATATGGGACTAGCTACATGGAAAACTAATCCACAAGTTGCCTCGAGGCGGCCCCGCAGGCAGCCGTTTTGGACCAACACTCATGAGGAGCACTAGCCCGGGTTGTTGATTAATTATCCATGCGGTTGCTAAGCCCTATGCAATTTTATTAAGTTGTTAAGCAAATGTAGTACCAATTTTGGGTCTTGTTAGACAAGTTTTAATCTTAACCGAATAAACAAGGGGGTCCCCATAACAACCCCGAGCATGTTAGGAGCGCAAAGTATGGAAACATAACACCGATAACGAGAAACTATGGCGGTAACAGCGGAACGAAATACCTAGCAAAAGGCCAAGCCTTCCACCAATACCAAGATATATATGTGCATTAAATGAAATAACAGATAATATTGTGATATGCCAAATCCATGTTATCACATGGATACAACCTGCACCTGCAACTAAGAACGCTATAAGAGGGGCTGTGCAGTGATAACTTAGCCAATCAAAGGTTTGCTCGGATGTGGAGGGTTAGAGGCTACCATGGCAATTAGGAGGCTGACATTCATGTGGTAGGTAGCGCAAAAGTAACGATAAGAGCGAGACAACTAGCAAGCGAAAATAGTACCGGGATCCGGGTACGATCATCTTGCCTGTTGGTTCTTCCGTGGAATAAGTAGCGGGATCCTCGTACTGGTACTCTCCTGGATCTTCGTTCTCAGGTTCAACATTCGCGTCTACCCAAAAGAAACAGCAAGAATAAACAAGCAACCAAGGTGCAATGCTCAAGCAAGAATGATGCATGCTTATGTGAAGAGTTTTAGCATCGCAATCCTAACTAGTCATGTTTCACATGTAAAGGATTGGTTATTAATGAATCTGGACAGAACCTTATGTTAAGCTATTTAGACATGCATGAACATGGAAAATATTAATGCATGACACAAAAATGAAACAAATGCATATGTAGAACGCAAGAAACGGAGTTACGGTTCTCACGCTACGCTCACGGCAAGATACGAAGGCAAACCACAAGACAAGAAGGCCCTCAGCTATTCCTTGACATTCCAAGGTAGCCACTGGTTAGGAAATGAAAAACCAACCACAATAGATCCAAATATGAAGCAATTGCATGGATTATAGCTCCCACAAGCCACAAAACACTAAAACAAATAATCTGCCACAAAACCGCAACATACCAACTTACACAGCCAACAACTTGAGCTACATGAAGTCTCTAGCCACAAACAAGGTATTGACAGAAACTATATAACATGCTTATCAAATTATCCAACTACACAATCTGGAATGGAGGCACACATCAATAAGAATGAAGCTCACAAGTTGGGATGATGAACCAGAATTCTGAAAATAACTGTTTTCTAGAATCTGAATTAGTCTGATAGCAAGTTGACAACAGAAACTAATGGTGATAGAGACCACCTCATTGCATGAAATTAACAAGATGGTAGAAGACAACATATACTTCAAATCACTAGCACAGAGCTTGAGCTGATTCTCAACATATCACAAGATAGCAACCACTCTTCATGGCATAAAAATATTATCAGATTTCCAGACAGAAATATTTAGCATGGTTGAAAATAGCAACATTTTAGTGGCTACTTTAGAGCATGGTTCCCGCTCATTTGTAAGTTTATCATGACAAGGATAAATACCATGGCATTCTACACATCAAAGACTACCATATTCATGTTGGCACAAACATCATAGCTTGCATGGAATAAATATAACAAAAATGACAAAATGGCACTTTGAGATAAAATGACATTTTGTCAAACTTTCTCAAAATACCAAACCAATACCACCAATGGATTCCTGAGATTTTTCTACCCCAAATTCATGTATCATACTCATATCTTCACATGGAGCATCATGACAAAAACCACATAGTAAAATGACATGCATCCCTATAAGTGAAAACTTACCTAATATGCACATATCCAAATATGCTCATACCAGTTTTAGTAATATTACCAGAAATGGAAGAAACCATTTGATTCACACAAAAAAATAACAAAAAAATAAAACAAAGAAAAAAACAAAGGAGGGGTCCATCTGGCATGACACCAAGGCCCCTCATGTGATGACAAGTGGGCCAAGGCCCATTGTCATACCCACCACCTAATACACACACACACACACTAGCACAAACAACGCTCACACGGGATCTGCTGCCATAGCAGATCCACCACAGCCACACACACAACACGCACACACCACCAAACACACACATCCTCACCTGATCCGGGGCGTGCCACATGGGATCCCACCGGCGGCCACCCACACAACACCAAAAAACGAATAAAAGGTGCGGGGGGGAATCGAACTCTTGCCCTTCTAATCTCTCCCGAGTCGAACCACCACTGCGCTACTCACAGTTTACTAATCAAGAGGGGAAGCTGTGCTTCCTAAACATAACACCCGCACCTACACTGATGAAACTGAAACTGAACAAGACACCAACGACAGCGAGCGGCAGCAGCGATCTTCGGCGACTATGGCCTCTCCAGCGAGGGGAAAGCTGCTTTGGGGGCTACGGAGACTACGGGGAGTCCATTCCCCCAATCGCCCCGTGATGAGGGGGACGGTGGCGAGCCCTCAAGGCCGCACCTTGCTGCCGGCAGCGACACGACTATAGCGGCGATGCTACCTACACGGGGAAGAAAGGATGCGACATGGGCTACTCACCAAGGGGAGGGCGATGACGAATGGGACGTTGCGAAGAGGAAGGAGAGGCGGAGACGACGACGGCGATGAAGCGGAAGAAGTCGGGGACAATGTGGCGGCTAGGAGGAAGAAGGACGACGCCCTGGAGCCTCCTAGCACCGGGAATGGATCGAGGACGATGGCGCCATGCTCCACGCCATCTCCGCCTGCGATGAGGGCCACCGGAGGCGCGAAGACGACGACGAGGACGAACAGTGCACTCCCTGAACTTACCTGACGAAACTCTGAACCTCACCGAGGGGGAAGAAGAAGGGGAGGAGGAGAAGGATAGAGAGGGAGATGGGAGCGGCGGCGGAGGAGAGGAACCCTAGGACGAACGGGCACACACGTCGAGGGGGTTTAAATACCCTGGAGCTTACTGTGACGGACGGCGGAAGGAACGGCAAGCATGCTCTCTCCTCTGAAGACATTGACGGAGACGACAGTAGGGGCAGGTTGTCGTCCGTGTGTGGCTGGGCCGCGCGGGAGTCCCTTGGGCCGCGCAGGAGCCCACTTCTCTCCCTCTCTCTTAGAAACAAAACAACATGGGTTTTTTCTTTTAAAATAAACAACCATCTTATGAAAATCCCGCGGAAATAGATAAAAGGGTTTTTGACAAAACAAAAACACTTTTACATACAAATAAATAAGACCTTTTTAACAAAATTATCATGTTGATTTTTAGAGCAACTAATTTAAATAGTGTTATAAAACATCAACCCCTTGTTATTTAATGCCCCAATACCATAAGGCTCAAAACATCAAAAGATCCACACACATAGACTCAAATTAATATTGGCTACCTTATGAACTTTTTTAGCAATTTTAAAACAGAAAATAATTCTATTGATAAATGCAATGGAATAAAAGAGTAAAGGTTGGGTTGTTTGAAAAAGAAGAAGAGAGGGGGGGAGAAGATGACCCACTCAAACCACACATCCAAAGAACACACACATCACATGAAATCTCACAAGGTCACAAGCACCAACATAATATGCAAGTCATGATGATGAATCATATGATTCATGATGCAAGAATGCATGAGACCAAGACATACCAAAAGAGCAACTCATTACAATCATCACATGACAACATGGGTCCACTTAGGTTACAATGCCACAAAAGGAAGTGACAACACTTGGGCTGTCACAACTCTCCCACACTACAAGAGGATCTCGACCCAAGATCTAGGAAGGAAAGAATTCTAGAAATTCGGAACGGAGAAGGTCCTCCCGTTCCCAAGTAGCTTCTTTGTCAGAATGATGAGACCACTTCACCTTGAGAAACTTGATAGACTTGTTGCGAGTCTTACGCTCAGTTTCTTTGAGAATAGCCACTAGATGCTCACGATAAGAGAGGTCTTCTTGGAGATCAATGTCTTGGAGGTCAATGGTACACTCGGGAGTCTTGAAGCACCTCCGGAGCTGAGAGACATGGAAGACATCATGCACATTTGCGAAGTTTGGAGGAATCTCTAGTTGATATGCAAGTCCACCTCTCTTGCCAACAACTTTGAAAGGACGAACAAATTGAGGAGATAGCTTCCCCTTAATTCCAAACCGCTGAGTGCCCTTCCTGGGAGAGACTCCGAGATAGACTAGATCATCAACTTGAAAGGAAACATCCTGATGTTTGTTATCATAATAACTCTTTTGTCAGGATTGAGCTGCTTTGAGGTTCTCACGAATGACATGACACATCTCTTCTGCTTCGATGATCATGTCATTGCCCAAAATCTGACGCTCACTGGTTTCACACTAGTTAAGCGGGGTACGACACTTCCTGCCATAGAGAATCTCGAAAGGGGCCTTGCCTGAGCTAGCTTGAAAGCTATTGTTGTATGAGAATTCAGCATATGGAAGGCAGTCTTCCCATTTCATGCCGAACGAAATCACACATACTCTGAGCATATCTTCAAGGATCTGGTTGACTCTCTCAACTTGACCACTTGTCTGCGGATGGAACGTAGTGCTGAAGCGGATATTGGTACCCATAGCAGTTTGGAAGGACTCCCAAAACTTGGAAGTAAAGAGGCTTCGACAGTCAGATGAGATGAGATGAGGAATACCATGCAAAGAAACTATCCTTGATGTATACAACTCTGCAAGCTGAGCTGCCGAAATAGATTCTTTGACTGGAAGGAAATGAACAACTTTGGTCAGCTTGTCGATAAACACAAAGATGGCATCATTGCCTCTCTTGTCGATAACCCAGTGACGAAATCCATCTCAACATGATCGAATTTCCACTCTGGGATAGGCAAAGACTGAAGAAGACCTGTTGGACATTGATGTTCCGCCTTCACTCCGCGACAAACATCACACTCGTTCACGAACTGAGTAATTTCACGTTTCATGCGAGTCCACCAGAAGGTTTGCTTGAGATCCTGATACATCTTGGAACTGCCTGGATGAATGGATAGAAGAGAATTGTGTACTTTGTCCATGATAACCTTTCTGAGGTCACCTTTTGGAACCACCAGACGGCTCTCAAAGAACAAGGTATCTTTGTCATGAACTCAAAAGCACTTATACGTCGGAATGCCCTTGGCCACACCTTTCTTCACTTTCTTCACCATAGCGTCAAGAAGTTGCGCTTGGTGAACCTGATCTTCTAGAGTCGGAGAGACTTGAAGATTGGCAAGAAATCCTTACGAAATCCTTTGAAGGTTGAGCTTGCGGAAGGCTTCACAAAGCTCGGGTGGAAGAGGCTTCAAGATGAGACTGTTGTAGTACGCTTTACGGCTGAGCGTGTCTACAATGACATTTGCTTTTCCAGGAGTATACTTAATGCTTGGATTGAAGTCCTCAAGCATTTCCACCCAACGAGACTGCCGAAGATTAAGATTCGGTTGAGTGAAAATGTACTTCAAGCTCCTGTGATCGGTGTATACCTCAATTGGTCTACCCAACAACAAATGCCTCCAAGTCATTAGAGCATGCACAACTCCCGCCAACTCGAGATCATGAGTGGGGTAGCTCTTCTCGGCAGGCTTCAACTAACACGAGGTATAAGCAACAATCTTCTTATCTTGCATGAGAACACCACCAAGACCTTGGAGAGAAGCATCACAGAATACTTGGAAAGGCTTTGACTGCTCAGGAGGAACAAGAACTGGAGTTGAAGTCAGTCTCTGCTTGAGCGTATTGAACGCCACATCACACTCAGGAGACCAAAGATACTTGACACTCTTCCGGAGGAGATTGGGCAGAGGCTTAGAAATTTGAGAGAAGTTCTCCATGAATCTTCTACAATAACTAGCAAGCCCGAGGAAACTCCGAAGTTGCTTCACATTCTGAGGAGGCTCCCACTTCAAGATTACCCCAACTTTCTCAGGGTGTACTTTAATGCCCTCGGCAGAGATCACATGCCCAAGGTACACCACTTCGTTGAGCCAAAACTCACATTTGGAAAACTTGGCATAGAATCGATGCTCTCTTAACTTGTCAAGCACAAGGAGGAGATGCTCTGCATGCTCTTCTTCTGTCTCCGAGAACACAAGGATATCATCCACATAGATCAAGACGAACTCATTCTTGAATGGAGAGAAAATGAAGTTCATCATTCTTGAGAAGGTTGGAGGAGCATTTGCAAGACCAAATGACATGACGGTGTACTCATAAGAGCCAAAACTCGTCCTGAAAGCAGTCTTAGGAATGTCTTCTTCGCGAATGCGAATCTGATGATAACCCATGCAAAGATCAAGCTTCGAGAAAACCTTGGCACCTTTCAGTTGCTCAAACAACTCATTGATGTTGGGAAGTGGGTACTTGTTTCTGATTATCTTCTTGTGCAATGGACGATAGTCAACACAAAGCCGGTTTGTGCCATCCTTCTTCTTGACAAACAAAACACCACAACCCCATGGAGAAGAACTTGGTCTGATCAGACCCGGACGTTCTTGTTCATCTAGCTGCTTCTTCAACTCTTTCAGCTCTTCGGGGCCATGTTTATAAGGGCGCTTGCAAACTGGTTCAATTCCGGGCTCGAGGTCAATCACAAACTTGACTGGCCGATGTGGAGGCATTCCTAGCAATTCCTTTGGAAAGACATCTTCATACTCACAAACCACCAAAATTTGAGAAATCGCCGAGATTTCACCCTTCTCATTAAGACCAAAGAGATGGATTGTGTCATCGTGAGCCGTGAAAATAATCACATCTTTTGAAGGATGAGTCATCTTGACTTCTTTTGCTTGGCAATCAACGTAGGCCTTATTCATAGCCAGGAAGTCCATGCCCAAAATGAGATCAATGTCGGAATTACCGAGAACAATTGGAGAAGCCAGAAAAGAATAATTGCCCATCTTGATGGACGCATCCCGAACCACCATTTTTGAGCTGAGACGCTTCCCGGGGGACACAACTTGCAATGCATTTGGCAAAAACTCCGTGGTAAAACCATGTTTTGCTGCAAAAGGATATGACATGAAACAATGCGATGCACCAATATCAAACAAAACTTTTGCAGGGAAAGAATTAACTGAGAGATTACCCATAATCACATAATGAGACTACTCTCCTTCAGCTGCATGCACCATGTTCACCCTTGCTGACTTGGGATTATGCTTAACCATTGCATTTCCTGGAGGCTTGACTGGAGGAGGAGGCAGAAGACGCCGCTGGTTGTACTTGTTGGAGTAGTGACCCTTCTGGCCACACTTGTGACAAGTAACCTCAGATAGCGAACGAAAGTTGCCTGGAGGAGGAACAAAACCCGCCTTGGACGCCTGGGGTCTCTACTGATATCCTGGGTTGGGTGGGTGGGAAGAACCACAGCCACCGAACTTCTTCTGCTGCTGACGAGGACGAAATGGAGGAGGATTTGGCACTCAATACTTCTGTTGCTTAGGAACCATCTGAGAGCTGGAAGAAGACGAAAATGAATCCCTTGAACGTTTCCTTGAGTTCTCCAACTTAAGTTTAGTTGCCTCGACCTTCAAAGCCATGTTGTAGAATTGATCAAACTCATGAGGCTCTTGAAGGACTAGACCTGGCAGAAGCTCATCCTTGAGACCACCTCTGAACTGATAGATCATAGCCTTGTCATCTGGAACATCTTGCTTAGCATAGCGGGCCAAATTCTGGAACTCGATGTTGTACTAATAGACAGGCTTGCTTCCCTGCTTCAGGTGCCTGAACTTCTCATGCATTTCCTCGACAAAGCTTGTCGGAATGTAATGGGCCCTGAAGTCACGACGGAAATCGTCCCAAGTAACAACACGATCGCCCCTAGAATCCTTGTACTGCTACCATCAATCAGCTGCCTGAGCCTTGAGTTGGAATGATGCAAATCTAACAAAGTCCTCTGGCCTGGCATTGCTACACTCAAAATGCTTACTCATATCACGTAGCCAATCATCAGCATCAAAAGGCTTCTCACAACAGGTGAAAGACTTGGGCTGGTTGGAAAGGAACTATTTGAGCGTCGCAAACTGAGGTTGATTCTAAAAATTCCCTTGAAAGCCTTGCTGACTCTGATCTCTTTCTTGCAACAGCCTGAGCAACATCTGAGTGTTCGCATTTGTTGTGCCCATCACAGCTTGCCAAGCTTCTGTAGGAGGAGGTGGTGGCGGGGGTGGTGGAACATCAGCCTGCTCCTCACCACGACCCGGATTCCCACGAGTTGGTGGAGCCATCCTGGAGATGGACAAAACATCAGCACCTCATTGATAAGATGAATTCAATAGTTGAATCAAATGCTTGAAAGAAATTGAACAATAACATCACAACCTTCCTACTGAAAAATGAGTAAGAATGCTTTCTTCGCTTTGTGATAACATCATCAGATATTAGAAGCCACAAAAGTATTGAGCTAACTACTCGGAACAAATGTATATGCCCACATACATTTGAAGAAGATGATCCTAGACAACTACAAGAGTTCCCACCTAAGAACTTCCAAAAACTTTCTGGTTATGCAATGCTGTGTAGGGGATACAAGGAGGAAATATCTCACACATCTAGCAATCCTACACCCCAACTGTATCCATCCTTCAACACATAACCAGAGGCTTCCGCAAATTCATCTAACTCGAATCCTCGAAAGCACAACGATACTAAACCATGGTGGTACCCTGGACGCCTCCCCAGTACTGGGTGACTCCGACCTTATCTCACCACGACAAGTATTGAAGTAATTCCGAACACTCTCCGTCCCGAGATATCAAGGAAGCGGAATGATAATGATGTGCCAACATTCCCTGGAGCTCGACTCCTCGGAAGAAATCAAGTCAGACAGGATGCACCAAGACAGAACCCTGTCACATCGGTATCATATAGACTCCAAAATACCCGCTTGATCCTAATTTTTTTGAGCGAGAATAGGAGTAGAATCAAAATTCGTAAGTCGAATACCTCACTAGAGCATAGAAGAGGAGTAAAAAGAATCCTACTCTCCGATATAACTAGACTCAAAATAGTTTTACTAGACTCAACTCGGCCAAGTTCAATCAAGCAAAGAGCTCCTATGGTCGTATAGCTCTGAATACCAACTTGTCACGCCCAATATGCGCGCCTATCCATATTAAGGCACGGGGGCCTCGACAAGGGATAGAGGGGGCCTCAACATCAGACATTTAAGAAGAGAGGAGTATATGAGTTGGCTTACACTCGCCACATCCTAAATTACAATTCCACACAAGAGTTCAAACATCAATATGAAGAAAGGGTCCGGCTACGGACGAAAACAAACGATAAAAAGCAGATGTAATGATACTATCTTGCTAGTCCCGAAGATCACGACCACGGCCCTGTAGTCATCTGGATACGTCACGTACATCCTGCCAAGTTCCTCATCGTACTCCCACTGGAGCTGCGTCATTTTGTCTGTCACGAGCTCATCTGTAGTTGTACCTGGATTGTTGTAGCAATCTGTGAGCCACAAGGACTCAGCAATCTCGTGCCCGGGTACCGAGACTATTCAAGATTTTAGGTTCGGATGGGGTCTGTGTTTAGTTTGCAACAGCACTAAGCATTTATGGTGGCTAACATACGAAACATGAAAATAAATATGTGGCCTACAATAAATGATTGAATCTAGAATGACCTCTATGAGATCCTAAGCACTTACTTACGTCACTCATAACCCCACCATTTTCTCTCTCAGATCATGTTCATGAGCAGAGACGATCATGGTTACTCACACAATTGATGCATTTTATTAGAGTTTACTTCACTACAACCGGGTGTTAAACAAATATCCAAGTTGCCACATAACCGTGGGCACGGCTTTCCGAAAGATTTGACCCTGCAGGGGTGCTCCAACTAGTCCATCATAAATTAATCACACTCCACAGGAATAGCCTCAACCACGGATCTCGTGATCATCATAGGCAACTCCAAAGGCATTCCAACACCTCGAGATAGCCCGACGAAAGTCAGATCCCCACACGCAAGACACTCGACAAAGGTAAAACAAGTCTAGCAAGACCACCCGCCAGGCTAGACCCCAATAGGAGCCGCGTGTATCTCTGTCTTAGGGCACTACCAGATGGGACTAGCTACATGGAAAACCAATCCTCAAGTTGCCTCGAGGCAGAACCGTAGGCAGCCCGTTTTGGACCAACACTCATGAGGAGCATTGGACCGGGTTGTTGGTTAATTATCCACGGGGTAGCTAAGCCCTATACAGTTTTATTAAGTTGTTAAGCAAATGTAGTACCAATGTTGGGTCTTGCCAGACAAGTTTTAATCTTAACTGAATAAACAAGGGGGTCCCCATAACAACCCCGAGACTGTTAGGAGCGCAAAGTATGGAAACATAACACCGATAACGAGAAACTGTGGCGGTAATAGCGGAACAAAACACCTAGCAAAAGGCCAAGCCTTCCACCAATAATGTCAGGGATATACCCCGTGGTATGACCCAGTCTGGCGACTCATAGGAGACCCAGTGAAGGCATGACATTTTATTGGTGATCCGGCAGGCGGTCGCGGGACGACCAGGCCCAAGACCCGGTGACGGGGATATACCCCATGGTATGACCCGGCCTGGCGACTCACAGGAGACCCGGCCAAGGACATGGCATCTTATTAATGACCTGGCCAGGCAACTCATAGGATGACCAAGCCCAGGACCCGGCGGGTGAGCCGACGCCAGGCGGCTCACAAGAGAAGGCCCACAGGAGAAGGCCCACAAGAGAGAAGGATTCCCTTAAAGGAAATAATACCCGGAGTAGGATTCATGAGAGACTAGTCCTAATCCTACTCCTAGTAGGACTCTATTTGTAAACCTACCCTCTCCACTTATATAAGGAGGGGGAGCACCCCTAGAGGGACAAGTTCTCAAGAGACACAAGTCTACAAGTTTAGACAACATACGAGATTAGAGGCACAAGAGATTAGAGGTAGCAATTAGCACCCTTGTAACCGAGAGATCTTCATCATCATCAATACCAGACGAGCAGGACGTAGGCTTTTACCTCCATCGGAGGAGCCGAACCTGGGTAAAACTCCGTGTCTTCTCGATTGCGATCAACCCCTTCAAGCCGCCACGTAGTTGTGTCTCGCCCCGAACCTAAGTCCGTTCACTCGGACATCTGCCGTGAAAAATCGACGACAGTTGGCGCCCACCGTGGGGCCAAAAGCACAGTGGTGTTGTTCTTGGAGGGAGCTCTTTCAGGGATCAATAAAAGTGGCAATTTGCGAGATGATGAAGAACCGGCGCGGAAGGTCTACATCGAATCTGAGTCCATCAGTTGACATAGCCCATGGATCTGTGACCCGTGCAGAGAAGATACCCCCCCCCCCCAAAAAAGCAGATCGGTTGGAGAACGAAGTCAAACGCCACACATCCAAGTCGCCAGCTCTGCCTCCATCGTGTCTTGCGCGCGACTATTCTAGGCCGTGCCGGCCGGCTATCATGGCCTCACGTGCTGGCTGTACGAGCCGCCCGGCCGCCATGAGCTGCCGCCTCCTCTGCCCGCCGAGAGCCACTGCTCGGAGCCGCCGCTGTGGACTCTTTCCGCCGGCGTGGTTCCGCCTGGCCGTCGCGCCTCCATGAGCTGCCCGGGCTCTATCTCCGGCTCCGCCTTCACCGCACCTCTATGGTTGCGCTCTTACGACTCCGACCCGAACTCGCCACGCACCTCAACTCCGCCGAGGACTCGTTGAGCCGGCACCGGGTTGCGTTTTAGCCCCGCGTGCGAGCTCGACTCATAGCCGGGTCAAGCTCCTCGCCGGCTCACCTCTGTCAGCAGCCGCCGGCTCTGCTGCGCTACCCCCGTTCTCACCGGTTCAGCACGCCGGTCGTCCACTGCTTCCGCCTCGCCGCTTCTTCTTCTCGCATGCGCCATCACTGGGTCGTTGTCGTGTCTTGCGCGCGCCATCGCCGGGCCATGCCCTCTGTTGTGGTTGCGCCAGCCATCGCCGCTTCTGGCTCTCCCATGCCCTGCATCTCTGCCGGATCTCGCCGCTGTGGCTCAACCTCGCCTCGGCCACCACGGCTCCGCTCCGTGCGTCTGAGCCGCCGACTCTGCCTCACGCTTGGCACGCACTTGCGCCTGCTCTCTCTCGCCACTGCGGTTCTACCCCGCCAGCCGCCGAGCCAGCCGGCTGTTACCGCAACTCGCCGCCGGGTCTCGCCACTTCTTGGATCGGGGCCTCTGCTGCGAGTCGCCGGCGAGCACCTGTTCAAGGTCATCGGCCGCTCCAAGGTCATGGGCGGACCTAAGCAGATATCTGGCTAATCTTCTAGACAAAGGCCTCAAGGTAGACCTAACCGTCAAGATCGGCTAGTTCAAGAGATTCAAGGTGCACGCGTGCGTGCTCGTCGCGCGATCGCTTGTCTTTTGAGCCCAGCTGTGCGGCTCCATGATGGAGAGCAGAGAAAGCAGTATCCGCGTCGAGGACGTGGATGCCAAGGTTTTCGAGATCCTTCTGCATTACATGTATATTGATAGTCTGCCAGAGTCTATGGACAAGGCAAGGGAAGAGACCACAAACATGGCGCAACATTTGCTCATCGCGGCTGGTCGTTACGCAATGGAAAGGCTAAAGTTGATTTGCGAGAGCAGGCTGAGCAATGCGTTGGAGGTCAACACAACGGGTTTTACTTTGGATATTGTAGAGCAATACCGCAGCAGCAGCTCAAGGATTGTTGTCTCAGATTTATGACAAGAGACGCTGGGAGATTAAGAGATATCATAAACATCGAGGGGTTTGCTCAACTAAAGCAAAACCAGCCACACGTCGCATTCGATATTCTTGGACAAGTTATTGCCTTATTGTCGGCAGCTTAGTCATGGCCTATTGACATAAATCAAGTGATACGTACGTCGGAGCAGAAGCAGATACTAGCTTGATCTCTATGTATTCAATGGCGTGTCATGAATTTGGTTATGCAATTGGGATGTGTCCTTAACGCACTAAAAAAAGAGAACCCCGCACGTACGTGACGATGACGTTTACGGGCTCGTCTGCGGCGAGACGTGCACATGTGTGACGACGACCATGGTGGCCGCGGCTGGGCTCCGCCAGAGAGATGGCCGAGAGCTCATGACAGCGTCGACTGCCCCGCCCCGCGCTCACTATGGACAGCTTCCTGTTGTTTTTCTCTGAAGCTCAGCACCGGTGTTTTTTATTTCGTCCAACAGAAGGAATCAGGTGATATTTTTCTAACTATTATTTAGTATAATTGAATGTCATTGAGAGGTTTTACCTTCGAGATACATGTATGCAGGTCGATTAGCTCATGGCCAGAATATGGTGTGGTCCTCACGTGCCTTCATCGGAGGCCGCGTCCACATATACACAATGACAAAGCTACCGGACGGATGCATACAAGCCGTCGTTCATACGGTCAGGTCTACATCAAAATAGCGGCTTACAACGCCGTGGCGTCTTTCACAACATAACCACCAGTTTACAATGCCATGGCCGTCTATCGCTGCTGCGCCGGCTTACAACGCCGTGGCTGTCTCTCGCCACAGTGCCGACTTATAACGCCGTGGCCATCTCTTGCCCCAGTGCCGGCTTACAACGTCCTGGCCGTCTCTTGCCACCGCTCCGGCTTACACAAGTCGCCACCACTACAGTTTGGTTCACTTCAATAACCACCCAGAATGAACCATCGACCGGATCATTGAAGCAATTCATACGGGATCATTTATAACCCGCCATGGCTAACCTCAAAATTCCAGTGAAGATTCTTAAGCCGCCTCTTCGAGTCAACTTAAGACTTGGGGGCTACAGACATGGCGAGACACATTTGGTCGTTTTCAACAAGAACCCCGGGCCTTTGCAAAGAGAAAAACCCAATCCTAGGGGCTACTACATTATTGGCACATGATTAAAGTTGCCCAAGAGGACGGACCGCCGTGATGCACCATTCAAACATGGGTGCCCGGGTCATTAGGTCATCATAAAGACATTTGGAGCTTCTGTCGTTTTTCATACAAGATGGTGACTTACAAGATTGATGTTGCTCCGCTATGTGACCCGCACGCCTTACCGGTTAATCTCGGCTAGAGACCCTGAGCCGGTTCAAAGAATTGACGGCCAATCTCGATAGAGACCCTGTACCGGCTAAGATTGAGGTGACCTGCTGAACTCTTACCAGTCAATCTCGCCTAGAGACCCTGAGCCGGTTCAAGAAATTGATGGCCAATCTCGCCTAGAGACCCTAAGCCGGTTCAAGAAATTGACGGCCAATCTCGCCTAGAGACCCTGAGCCGGTTCAAGAAATTGACGGCCAATCTCGCCTAGAGACCCTGAACTGGTGTGAATTCAAGCATCGAATCCTAGTTTGGTTACATTAAGCGCTGTTGTTGATGGAGGCTTCTTACCTTTGGTATAGCTTACATGACCCTAAGACAATAACGTGTACACCAAATTCCAGTTGCTTATCAACTGCGGCCATCGAAGGGGGCTTCTTACCGATGGGTATCGCTTATCTCACCCTAATGGCCGGCTTTATGCCACTTCCGGTTACTTATTAACCGCAGCTGTCGAAGGGGCTTCTTACCGACGGGTTCGCTTATCTCTCCCTAACAACCGGCGTTCTACGCCAAAACTCAGTTGCTTATCAACTGTAGCTGTTGAAAGAGGCTTCTTGCCTTCGGGTATAGTGTACATCTCCTTTCAAACAGCCGGCTTTATCAGTAAGCCGTGGTTGTCGATGGAGGCTTCTTGCCTTCGGGTATAGCTTACATTACCCATTGACAACCAGTTCTCGATAAGGTTCATCTTACAAAGAGCCGGAGTCATACTACTCCGGTTGACAAGTTTCAAAGTGCTCGGCCGGCTCTAAATTACTGGAGAAGGCGCGACATCTTCAAAGACAAGCGTCGGCTCTAAAAGTTCAAGATGGATTTATACAAAGGGGGCTTCCCACCTCCAGATGACGTGCCGGCTTATCAAGCTAGGTCAGAGCAAGGTTATGAGAAAAGGAGCAATGTTATGAAAGGTATACATCTCCGGGTTGAGCTTCTTTAAAGCCGCCCTCACAACAATGCAGAATATATTCTGTCTTGTTCATTTTTGCAGGTTTTATCTCTTAAGATGAGCTGTCGTTAAAGTATTCTGCAAAAACAAATGGATTTTTAATAGACAACATGGCTGGATCTTCATGGTTTATCATAACCAGTAATAAATGATTGGGATTTTTTCAAACTAGCTCGGAGAAATTATTATCTTTCAAGAGCCGCCCTATCAGATATAATGTTGTGTCATCTAATTCGCCGGTTCTCGGATTTCTTTAATTGTGCTCTGTAGTAATCTATAACACTCACGGATTTCTCAAACTTATATTTTCCGGGTTACACCGTAACCACGAGCAGGAATTTCATGTCAAAGACAAAGGAATTATTCCAGGATATTCATTCCAGGTTATATTACGAATACGGTCAAAGATTCATTCAACAAATTATGGTGAGACGTATTATTCTCACATAGTCCCGAGTCTCCATAGGCAGACAACCCGACACTTAGGGGCTACATTAGCCCAGTCCAAGTTTATATCAATTATGCAAGTCCCATGTCACTGCAAGCATGCACCACGGCACTTGGGGGCTAATGCAAGGTGGTTTTCAAACCATTACATTGTCAGCAAGACCATATTATCTCAAGGAGATGAGCCGGCCCTTCTATATTTTTCTAAAAGTCCCAGCCAGTAATTCTTACTGACCCGACACTTGGGGGCTACAGTATTCAGCTGTTCCAACAGATTAAGAGATTCAAATTGAAGACCCGGCGCATCACATTCTGATGAGCCGGCCCTTGGGGGCTACACCCGCCGAAGCTTTCTAATGAGCCAGCCCTTGGGGGCTACACCCGCCGAAGCATTATAAAATATAAGGCAATTATAAGTCACAGCTTGCTGCAGGCAGGACAACCCGACACTTGGGGGCTACACAGTCCAAAATATTATTGCAAAGCACCAAGTTATCATGGATAATCTCGGAGCTTGGGGTCTACAGGTAATATGGACATATAAAAAACTTTGAGGAGAATTTTCAAAGATGTTAAAAATGCAGTTCAGATTGTTAGACCCGGCGTCACCAACACTTATGACCCGGTGTTATCAAAAGATCATAACCTGCCAGATTTTATATAAGCCGCCCTGCTTCACAACAATGGAAGTCCGGCTTTACATCAGATGGATTTTCATTCCAATATTTTTATCAAAGTCAGTTGGATTCTAGTTATTTAACTCGGATTCACCAACGATAATGACCCGACATCATCAATGATTATGACCCGGCAGAGATGACCCGCCAAGAGTATTGGAAGCCGACTCAATAGCATATGGGTGTTCTATTCTCAATATTTTTCACAAGACATTGACAAGCAAAATGATTATCAAGACGACTCATTCATATGGAGGAAAGACCCGGATTTCTGAGAAGCCACTTTATAAAGCCGGCCAAAGGAGCAGGCCAGCCACTTAACATATTTGTTACTCTTATTTCAGGAGCTTACCATGAATAAATTCAAGCTAACCTGGGGGCTAATGACGGGGATATACCCCATGGTATGACCCGGCCTGACAACTTACAGGAGACCCGGCCGAGGACATGGCATCTTATTAATGACCCGGCCAGGCAACTCACAGGATGACCAAGCCCAAGACCCGGCAGGTGAGCCGGCGCCAGGCGGCTCACAAGAGAAGGCCCATAGGAGAAGGCCCACAAGAGAGAAGGATTCCCTTAAAGGAAATAAGATCCGGAGTAGGATTCGTGAGAGACTAGTCCTACTCCTACTCCTAGTAGGACTCTATTTGTAAACCTACCCTCTCCACTTATATAAGGAGGGGTAGAGCACCCCTAGAGGGACAAGTTCTCAAGAGACACAAGTCTACAAGTTTAGACAACACAAGACATTAGAGGCACAAGAGATTAGAGGTAGCAATTAGCACCCTTGTAACCGAGAGATCTTCATCATCATCAATACCAGACGAGCAGGACATAGGCTTTGACCTCCATCGGAGGGGCCGAACCTGGGTAAATCTCCGTGTCTTCTCGATTCCGATCAACCCCTTCAAGCCGCCACGTAGTTGCGTCTCGCCCCGAACCTAAGTCCGTTCACTCGAACATCTGCCGTGACAAGTCCACGACACCCGGCGTGTGAGCTAGCGTCAGGAGGCTCACAAGAGAAGGCCTAAAGGAGAAAGGATTTCCTTACAAGAGAAACAAGACCCGGAATAGGATTCTAAAGAGACTAGTCGTAATCCTACTCCTTGTAGGATTCTATTTGTAAACCTACCCTCTCCACTTATATAAGGAGGGGTAGAGCACCCCTAGAAAGACAAGTTCACAAGTTCACGAGTCCACAAGTTTAGACGGACATATTAGAGGCTCTCATGATTAGAGGTAGCAATAAAGCACCCTTGTAACCGAGAGATCTTTTTCATCATCAAAACCAGACAAACAGGACGTAGGCTTTTACCTCCATCGCAGGGGCCGAACCTGGGTAAACTCCGTGTCTGTCGATTCCAACCAACCCCTTCAAGCCGCCACATAGTGGCACTTCTATCCCGAAACTAAGTCCGTTCACCCAGACATCTGCCTTGACAAATTCACGGTAGTTGGCGCCCATCGTGGGGCCGCTCGCATGATGATATTGTGTTCTTGAAGGAAAAAATTTAGGGATCAAGAAGTTCGCGACTAATCGGATGAAGAAGAGCCGACAAGGAAGAAATTGCACTGGGTAATCTGACATGGGACAACGGAATTCTGAAAGTCATTGATCAATTTTAAAATTCTGCCCGCACTAGCAAAAAGCCGTGGATGGTTAGTATGTAGAAAAACTACTGCGCCACATAAAGGCTACTAGGAAAAGGATCAAGTGAAGTTGCCATGTGAACAGAAAAAAGGGAACCACAAACTGGAAGGAAACATGGAGATGGGTTCGGCCACGATCTGGGAACACACATGACCATGGACTTGGTTTTTGCTGTTTGCGCCGCCGCGGTGGCCGGTTTCACTCCGCCTGCCGCGAGCCGTGACGGCTCCGCTCGTGGCGTATTGCCTGCACTGATCCGCATGCATCGGTTTGCTTCCCTGGACTCGAGCCGCCACCATGGATTCGCCTTCGCACGCCTTGTGCAGCTTCCGCTTGTGAGCCGCCTCCATGAGATGTACGACCATCAATGGTCAAGGCATCAAGCCAGCCTAGCATCTGTGGATGTGCGGCCATGTTTGGTAACATTGGCCCATAAAAAAGAGAAAGAAAGAGAAGAGAAGGGCCACGACCTGGAGGAAGACAAGGAGGTGGATTTGTCAAAATAGCCTCAACCGGGAGATAGACATGAACGCGGACACGGATTCAGCCACTACCACCCACGTCATCGGCTCATATCTGCAGCCCTGGCCGGCCCCGTCGGTCTCCTCTAGCTGGCCCGCCTCCACCATCGTGTCTCGTCAAGCTGGTCCGGCTCCACCGCCAAGTTCTCGCAGAGCCGGCCTCACGTCGCCGGAGCGTCTCCGCCTTGAACCGGCCCGACGAGCCGCCCCGGCAAGCCACCCCGGCCCCGCTGCTCCAAGCCGACCCAATGAAGAAACTGCCGAGGACGCCTCTACTTTGAGACGTTGCCACAACCTCCTTGAGCCGGCCATACTTCAATCCGCCCTCGTGGCCGTTTGAGCCTCCTCTGCCATGCGCCCAGAAGCCACTTGGCTCGACCCGCTGCATCAGCCACTGGTGCCTCTCTGAATCCGGGGCGGACTCAGCCGCCACCCCAATCCGGCGCCTCTCCAAGTCATGAGCCATCGTGGCCATGTCTCTACTCCTCCGCCGCGAGCCGCCGACGCGGAGCCGACCTTGCCTCGCGTCCAAAGTCTCCCTGCCTCGCCTACCGGCACGCCACACCTGCCTTGCCCGCTCACCGCTCGAGCCACGGAACACGAGCCACGCCACCTCGCTCCACCACGCCGCGCTTACTCGCGTCCCCGCTGAGCTGTCTCGGGAGCGGCGCTTCCCGATGACGTCGTTGCTCCCGACCTCGAGCCGCCGCCCCTACTGTGCTTTTGCGCCCGTTGGCCTGCCGCTCTTCCTCGCGCTGCGAGTTGCTGCCCTTGTTGCGCCATGTGTGGCCTCGCCTAAGCCGCCACGTTGAGGTGTCGTCTGACTCGCCGCTCCGCTCGTGTCGCGTTAAGCCGCCGGCCGCCTTACCTTCGCGCCCCACGTTGAGCCGCCCTCCAACTCACCGCTCCGCTTGTGTCGCATTGCTCCACTGGCCGCCTTACTTTCCCTCGCCGCCTGAGTCGCCATCAAACCATCGCGGGTGGACCCTGCTGCGAGCCGCCATCGAACCATCACGGGTTAGCCCTGCTGCGTGCCGCCGCCGCTCCACCGCACTTGCAGGCTGTTGCCGTGCTTCGCCGATGTGCCTCTGCATGCCGGCCGCCGGCTCTCAGTAGCGTGCGCGCCTCACTTCACCACCGCCGGCCATCGCCGCCACTTCTTCGAGAGGAACTGAGCTTACTCCATGCACTGCATGGGATTCACGCATATCGTCAGTACGCTGGTTCAACCGTGGTCCTCACTACTTGTGCATGTTGAGAGCTGCTCGTGCATGCATGCTGCCGGTGGCTGTTGGATGCTCGTGCAGCGTCCCGTGTGGTGGAGGCAGCTCGCGTGCGTACGTATGGGACAAAGTACAAAAAAGAAAAATGTGAGCCGGCTAGAGAAGTGGCGTATCCATTCTGTTCGTTGGCTAAAAAATACAGTATAGTACAACAGCAAGTCTCAGACATTTCGGTAAAAGCACACATGGGTCTTCTGTCATCCTGAATTAGGTGGTATTTACCTCTTTTCTGTTTTCAATACATATTAAATCGTCAAAGAACAATTACTTTGTTTCTTGCAATATTTTTACGTAGGAAATATATTTACATGGCATTTTACCGCGGAGGTGGAGCGCGCGCTTTGTACTGGTGTTTTGTCTGGGTCGTATGGAGGCACGTGGGTCGCTCCTGTTGCGGCCCGGTCTACATCAACACGCTAGTACCATGCGCACTCACCCGCCAGTATGAGACCCCGAGGGACGTGGCAAGCCGCCACATTCGTGATATGGTTTTCACCAACAAACGCCATGGCCGACTCGCCATCCGTGCCGGCTTACAATGCCGTGGCCATCTCTCACAGTTGCACCGGCTTATAACGTCACGGCCGTATCTTGCGACTGCACCGGCTTACAATGCCACGGACGACTCGTGCGTCAACACCAATCTCCGATACCACTGTCAACCCACTGACCGCACCGGCCTACAACGCTGTGGTTGTCTCTCACAGTCGCGCCGGCTTACACGCCACAGCCGTCTCTCGCGACTGCACCGGCTTACAATGCCACGGTCGTCTCTCGCGGCTGCGCCGGCTTACAGTGATGTGGCCGTCTCTCGCGACCACATCGTGGCTGACTTCTATGTCTACATCAACACGCTAGGGGGAGCATACACTAGTACAAGCCGCCCAACGGACGGTTCTGAATCGCCACCCTGCGGTCCAATCTACATCAACATATCGGTGCAGTGCTCGTCGATACGAGCCGCCCGACGGATAGACGCACAAAGTCTCTGCCGCTACAATTTGGTTACCTTCAACAAGCAGCCGGGACGAACCATCGACCGCGTCATCAAAACAAATCATACAGGATCATCCATAACCCGCCAATATCAACATCACCGTTCAGTGGAGATTCTCAAGCCGCCTCTTCGAGTCAACTTAAGAATCGGGGGCTACAGACATGGCGAGACTCGTTTGGTCATTTTGAATGAGAACCCCGGGTCATTGCAGACAAAACGCAATCCTAGGGGCTATTACATTATTGGCGGAAGAATTAAAAAGTTGCCCAAGAGGACGAACCTCCGAGATACACCGTTCAAACACGGGTGCCCAGATTAATTTGGATCATCATAAAGACATGATGTTTTATTGGTGATCCAGCAGGAGGGGTATATCACGTGGTATATAAGACATGACATTCACGGGGTATATTCGCGGGGTCTTTACCAGGCGGCTCACAAGAGAAGGCCTAAGGGAGAAAGGATTTCCTTACAAGAGAAACAAGACCCGGAATAGGATTCTAAAGAGATTAGTCCTAATCCTACTCCAAGTAGGACTCTATTTGCAAACCTACCCTCTCCACTTATATAAGTAGAGGTAGAGCACCCCTAGAAAGACAAGTTCACAAGTCCACAAGTTTAGACAGGCACAAGAGATTAGAGACGGACAGATTAGAGGGTCTCATGATTAGAGGTAGCAAAACAACACCCTTGTAACCGAGAGATCTTCTTCATCATCACTACCAGACAAGCAGGACGTAGGCTTTTGCCTCCATCAGAGGGGCCAAACCTGGGTAAACTTCGTGTCTCTCGATTCCAACCCACCCCTTCAAGCCGCCACATAGTTGCGCTTCTGCCCCGAACCTATGTCCGTTCACCCGGACATCTACCATGACAAATCCACGACAAATACCAAGATATATATGTGCATTAAATTAAATAACAGATAATATTGTGATATGCCAAATCCATGTTATCACATGGATACAAGCTACACCTGCAACTAAGAACGCTATAAGAGGGGCTGAGTAGCGATAACTTAGTCAATCAAAGGTTTGCTAGGATGTGAAGGGTTAGAGGCTATCATGGCAATTACGAGGCTGACATTCATGTGGTAGGTAGCACAAAAGTAATGATAAGAGCGAAGCAACTAGCAAGTGAAAATAGTATTGGGATTCGGGTACGGTCATCTTGCCTGTTGGTTCTTTAGTGGAATAAGTAGCGGGATCCTCGTACTGGTACTCTCCTGGATCTTCGTTCTCAGGTTCAACGTTCGCATCTACCCAAAAGAAACAGCAAGAATAAACAAGCAACCAAGGTGCAATGCACACGCAAGAATGATGCATGCTTATGTGAAGAGTTTTAGCATGGAAATCCTAACTAGTCATGTTTCACATGCAAAGGATTGGTTATTAATGAATCTAGACAGAACCTTATGTTAAGATATTTATACATGCATTAACATGGCAAATATGGATGCATGATGCAAAAACGATACAAATGCATATGTAGAATGCAAGAAACGAGTTACGGTTCTCATGCTACGCTCACAACAAGATACAAAGGCAAAACAAAAGACAAGAAGGCCCTGGGATATTCCTTGACATTCCAAGGTAACCACTGGTTAGGCAATGAAAAACCAACAACAATAGACCCAAACATCAAGCAATTCCATGGATTATAGCTCCCACAAGCCACAAAACACTAAAACAAATAACCTGCCACAAAATAGCAACGTACCAACTTACACAGCCAACAACTTGAGCTACAGGAAGTCTCTAGCCACAAACAAGGTATTGACAAAAACTACATGACATGGTTATCAAATTATCCAACTACACAATCTAGAATGGTGGCACACATCAATAAGCATGAAGCTCACAAGTTGGCATGATGAACCAGAATTCTGGGGTTTAGTGAAAATAACAGTTTTCTGGAATCTGAGTTAATTTGATAGCAAGTTGACAGCAGAAACTAATGGTTATAGACACCACCTCATGGCATGAAAATTAACAGGATGGTAGAAGACAATATATACTTCAAATCACTAGCACTGAGCTTGAGCTAATTCTCAACATATCACAAGATAACAACCACTCTTCATGGCATAAAATTATTATCAGATTTCCAGACTTAGAAATATTGAGCATGGTTGAAAATAGCAACATTTTAGTGGCTACTTTAGAGCATGGTTCCCACTCATTTGCAGGTTTATCATGACAATGATAAATACCATGGCATTCTACACATCAAAGACTACCATATTCATGTTAGCACAAACATCATAGCATGCATGGAATAAATAGAACAAAAATAACAAAATGGCACTTTGAGATAAAATGACATTTTGTAAAACTTTCTCAAAAGACCAAACCAATACCAACAATGGATTCTTGAGATTTTCTACCCCAAATTCATGTATCATACTCATATCTTCACATGGAGCATCATGACAAAAACCACATAGCAAAATGGCATGCATCCCTATAAGTGAAAACTTACCTAATATGCACATATCCAAAAATGCTCATACCAGTTTTAGTAATATTCCCAGAAATGGAAGACACCATTTATTTCACAATAATACAATAACAAAAAAATAAAACAAAGAAAAAAACAAAGGAGGGGTCCACCTGGCATGACACCAGGGCCCCTCGTATGATGACAAGTGTGCCAGGGCCCACTGTCATACCCACCACCTAATACACACACACACTAGCACACACATCGCTCACACGGGATCTGCTGCCACAGCAGATCCACCACAGCCACACACACAACACGTACACACCACCAAACACACACAGCCTCACCTGATCCGGGCCATGGGCACACGGGATCCCACCAGTGGCCACCCACACAACACAGAAAACGAATAAAAGGCATGGGGGGGGGGGGGAATCGAACCCGCGCCCTTCTGCTATCTCCTGAATCGAACCACCACTGTGCTACTCACGGTTTACTGAACAAGAGGGGAAGCTGCGCTTCCTTAACACAACACCCGCACCTACACTGACGAAACTAAAACCGCACAAGACACCAGCGACAGCGAGCGGCGGCGGCAATCTCCGGCGACTACGGCCTCTCTGGCTTGGGGAAAGCTGCTGCGGGGGCTACGGATACTACGGGGAGTCCATTCCCCCGATCGCCTCGCGACAAGGGGGGCGGTGGCGAGCCCTCAAGGCCGCACCTTGCTGTCGACGGTGACACGACTACAGCGGCGACGCTACCTACACGGGGAGGAATGGATGCGGCGTCGGCTGCTCACCGAGGGGAGGGCGACGTTGACCGGGACGCGGCAAAGAGGAAGGATATGCGGAGATGACGACGACGACAAAGAGGAAGAAGCCGGTGATGATGCGGCAGTGAGGAGGAAGAAGGACGACGCCCTGGAGCCTCCTAGCACCGGGAATGGATCGAGGATGACGGCGTCGTGCTCCACGCCATCTCCACTGGTGATGAGGGCCACCAAAGGCGCGAATACGATGGCAAGGACGAACGGCGCACTCCCTGAACTTACCTGACGAAACTCTGAACCTCATCGAGGGGGAAGAAGAAGGGGAGGAGGAGAAGGCTGGAGAGGGAGATGGGATCGGCGATGGCTGGGAGGAGGAGAGGAACCCTAGGCGAACGGGCACGCATGTCGAGGGGGTTTATATACCCCGGAGATGACGGCGACAGACGATGGAAGGAATGGCGAGTGCGCTCTCACCTCTGAAGACACTGACGGAGACGACGGCAGGGGCAGGTAGTCGTTCGCGTGCTGCTGGGCCGCGCGGGAGTCCCCTGGGCCGCACAATAGCCCACTTATCTCGCTCTCTATCATAAACAAAACAACATGTGTTTTTCTTTTCAAATAAACAGCCATCTTATGAAAACCCCACAGAAATAAATAAACGGGTTTTTGACAAAACAAAAACACTTTTACATACAAAGAAATTAGACCTTTTTAACAAAATTATAATGTTGATTTTAGAGCAACTAATTTAAATAGTGTTATAAAACATTAGCCCCTTGTTATTTAAAGCCCCAATATCATAAGGCTCAAAACATCAAAATACCCACACACATAGACTCAAATTAATATTGGCTACCTTATGAACTTCTTTAGCAAATTTAAAATGGCAAATAATTTTGTTGATAAATGCAATGGAATAAAAGAGTAAAGGTTGGGTTGTTTGAAAAAGAAGAAGAGAGGGGGGGGGGAGAAGATGACCCACTCAAACCACACATCCACAGAACACACACATCACATGAAACCTCACAAGGTCACAAGGAGCACACCAACATAATATGCAAGTCATGATGATGAATGGTATGATGCATGATGCAAGAATGCATGAGACCAAGACATGGCAAAAGAGCAACTCATTACAATCATCACATGACAACATGGGCCACTTAGGTTACAATGCCACAAAAGGAAGAGGCATCACTTGGGTTGTCACAACTTTGTATCTTTTGGCATCAATGTTATTAACATGTGTATTACTACGATCAAGATTCAACAAACCATTCTCATTGGGTGCATGACCATTGAAGGTATTATTCATGTAAATAGAATAACCATTATTCTCTAACTTAAATGAATAACCGTATTGCAATAAACATGATCCAATCATGTTCATGCTAAATGCAAACACCAAATAACATTTATTTAGGATTGTCACTAATCCCGAAGGTAGAGAGAGCGTTTGATGTTGATCACATCATCCTTGGAAACATTTACAACACACATCGTCACCTCACACTTAGCTAGTCTCCTTTTATTCCGTAGCTTTTATTTCGAGTTACTAACATTTAGCAACCGAACCGGTATCCTATACCCAGGTGCTACTAGGAGTACTAGCAAGGTACACATCAATAACACGTATATCAACATATACTTCTGTCGAAGTTGCCAGCCTTCTTATCTACCAAGTATCTAGGGTTGTTCCGCTTCAGCGGCCGCTCTCCTCATAATAGAAGCACTTAGTCTCGGGTTTGGGTTCAAAGTTAGGTTTTATTCATTAGAGCAGCAAATGTCTTGCCATCCATGAAGTTTCCCTCTTAGCCATTGCCCTTCTCGAAACTAGTGGTTTCACTAACCATCAACACTTGATGTTCCTTCTTGATTTCTACCTTCGCGGTGTCAAACATCACGAACAGCTCAGGAATCATTATTTCCATCCCTGGCATTTTATAGTTCATCACCAAGTTCTAGTAGCTTAGTGACAGTGACTTGGAGAACTATATCAATCACTATCTTATTTGGAAGATCAACTCCCACTCGATTCAAGCAATTGTAGCACCCAGACAATCTGAGCACATGCTCAACGATTGAGCTATTCTCCTCCATCTTGCAGGCAAAGAATCTTGTTGGAGATATCATATCTCACAACACGGGGCACGATCCTGAGATCCCAATTTCAGCTCTTAGAACATCTCATATGTTCCATGACGTTCAAAACGTTTTGGAGACTCAATTCTAAGCCGTAATGCATGACGCACTAAACTATCAAGTAGTCATCGGAACGTGCCTGTCAGATGTTCACAACATCTACAGACAACGCTAGAGGTGGTAGCGCACCGAGCGATGCATTAAGGACATAAGCCTTCTATACCGCAATGAGGGCAATCCTCAGATGACGGATCCAGTCTGCAATATTGCTACCATCATCTTTCAACTCTATTTATCTAGGAACATATAAAAAATCAAGGGAGCTACAACGTGAGCTAGTAAACTACAACATAATTGCAAAGACACTGCTGACTATCTTCATGATAATGAGTTCAATTAATCATATTACTTAAGAACTCACACTCAAATTGACATCCCTCTGGCCATTAGAGTGATACATGATCCAAATTCACCAACTCAAGTCCGATCATCACATGAGTTGAAGTGGTTTCAATGGTGAACATCATCATGTTGATCATATCTACTATATGACTCATGTTCGACCTTTCGGTCTCCTGTGTTCCGAGGCCATGTCTGTACATGCTAGGCTCGTCAAGTTTAACCCGAGTGTTCTGCATGTGCAACACTGGCTTGCACCCATTGTATGTGAACATAGAGTCTATCACACCTAATCATCACATGGTGTCTCGACACGACAAACTTTCACAACAGTGCACACTCGGGGAGAACACAATTTATCTTGAAATTAAGCGAGGGATCACCTTATAATGCTACCGCCGTCCTAAGCAAAACAAGGTGCATAAAAGGATTAACATCACATGCAAATCATAAGTGACATTATATGGCCATGAACTTGTGCTTTTGATCTCCATCTTGAAAGCACCGACATGATCTCCATCGTCACCGGCATGACACCATAATCTCCATCATCTTGATCTCCATCAACATGTCGCCATCGGGGTTGTCACGCCCACCATGCTTCTACTACTATTGCTACCGTTTAGCGATAAAGTAAAGCATTACATAGCGCTTAATGATTGACACGCAGGTCATACAATAATTAAAGACAACCCTATGGGTACTGCTGGTTGCCGTGCTCATCGACATGCAAGTCATGATATTCTATTCAAAACATGATCATCTCATACATCATATATATCTCATCAGGTAATTGGCCATATCACATCACAACATACCCTGCAAAAACAAGTTAGACGTCCTCTAATTGTTGTTGCATGTTTTACGTGGCTGCTACGGGTATCTAGCAAGAACAATTCTCACCTATGCAAAACCACAACGGTGATACATAAGTTGATTTTCAACCTTCTCAAGGACCGCCTTTGTCGAATCCAATCCAACTAAAGTCGGAGAAATAGACACCCGCCAGCCATCTTTGTGCAACGAAGTTACACATTAGTTGATGGAACCAGTCTCTCGTAAGCGTATGAGTAAGGTTGGTCCAGGCCGCTTCATCCCACAATACCGCTGAACCAAAACACAACCAAGGGAGAAAGCAATCTAAGCATCAAAGCCCAGAAATTCTTTGTGTTCTACTCGAGATCTCATCTACACATAGACCTAGCTCATGATGCCACTATTGGGGAACGTTGCATGGGAAACAAAAAAATTCGTACGCACATGCAAGATCTATGCATAGTGACGAGCATCTACAAGAGGGAGAGTTGATCTACATACCCTTGTAGATTGCTAAGCGAGAAGAGTTAAGAAACGCGGTTGATGTAGTCAAACGTGTTCGCGATCCAAATCGCCGAGCGTCCCGCAATCCCATCACGATCCATCCCGCGATCCGATCATGATCCGTCCTGCGGTCTCATCATGATCCGTCCTGCGATCCAATCACGAATCATCTCGCGATCTTGATCATGGTCCTTCCGATCTAGCACCAAACGGATGGCACCTCCGCATTCAGCACACGTACAACTCGATGACGATCTCCACCTTCTTGATCCAGCAAGAGGGAGAGGAGAGGTAGACAATTTCTTCGGCAGTGCGACGGCATTGCGGTGATGGTGGTGGAGCAATTCCAGCAGGGCTTCGCCTAAGCACCACTGAAACCGATCTAGAGGAGAAACTACGAACTAGAGGAGAGGCAGCACGTGGCTTAGGGTTTCTTGATGTGTTCCAAGTGCTAGCCCCGCCCCTTTATTTATATGTTGAGCCTTGGAGTCGAAACTTGGAGAAAAATCCTCCTCAAGGTCGGTTCGCCCGCAAGGCAAGAGTCCTCCTCGGACTCCAGGACCAGACGCCAAGGTCCTCGGAGTCTGGCCCCAGACACCAGGGTCCCTGGCGTCTGGCCACTGGCCACCGCAAAACACCGTTTGCACCTCCCTAAAGCCTCATGGCATTTACCCCTTGGCCCAAATAAATTGTTCTTGTCGCCTGGACATTTCGGGAAACATCCGAAACTATTTCGGTGAATTCCGGAACCCTTTCGGAGACCAAACACTATTATCCCATATAATTATCTTTACCTCTGGACCATTCTGGAGCTCCTCGCGACGTGCGGGATCTCATCCGGGACTCCGAACAACCTTCGGTCACCACCATACATAACTCTATACTACCAAAACGTCACCGTACCATAAGTGTGCAGACCCTGCGGGTTCGAGAACTATGTAGACACGACCGAGACACCTCTACGGTCAATAACCAATAGCGGGACTTGGATGCCCATATTGGTTCCTACATATTCTATGAAGATCTTTATCGGTTCAACCGCTATGTCAAGGATTCAGTTAATCCCGTATGTTGTTCCCTTTTTTCTTCGGTATGTTACTTGCCCGAGATTCGATCGTCGGTATCTGTATACCTAGTTCAACCTCATTACTGGCAAGTCTATTTACTCGTTCCGTAATACAAGATCCCATGGATAACACTTTAGTCACATTGCTTGCAAGGCTTGTTGTGATGTTGTATTACCGAGTGGGCCCTGAGATACCTCTCCGTCACACGGAGTAACAAATCCCAGTCTTGGTCCATGCGAATCCAACGGACACCTTCGGAGATACCTGTAGAGCACCTTTATAGTCACCCAGTTACGTTGCGACATTTGATACACACAAGGTACTCCTCCGGTGTTAGTGAGTTGCATGATCTCATGGTCATAGGGACAGATACTTGACATGCAAAAAACTGTAGCAATAAACTGACATGATCATATGCTACATTTATAGTTTGGGTCTTGTCCATCACATCATTCTTCTAATGATGTGATCCTGTTATCAAATGACATCTCATGTCAATGGCTAGGAAACCTTGACCATCTTTGATCAACGAGCTAGTTTACTAGAGGCATACTAGGGACACATTGTTGTCTATATACCCACACATGTATTTAGTTTCCAATCAATACAGTTATAGCATGGATAGTAAACTATTATCATGAACAAGGAAATATGATAATATCTAATTTATTATTGCCTCTAAGGCATATTTCCAATAGTATGACGTCTGGGTCTTCCTGGGCTTCCTCTGCGGTGACGTGATTCACACGACCCTTGCCATTATTGGGCTAGTTGTGGGGAGTGGGGTTCCTTGGTGGTGCTCCACGATCTTGACCTTGAGTTGGCGCATTGGGGCGTGGTGCATCTGGATTCTTCTTGGGGCAAAGCTTAGAGATGTGTCCATACTGACCACATCCAAAGCAAGTGACTTGCCCAGGGTTGGTGTTGTAGTTTCTGCCATCGTTGTTGTTATTGGGGTTGTTGTAAGCTGGCCTAGGATTGGCATACTGCTAAGGCTGGTAGCTCGGACGAGGCGCAGGAGGTCTAACATACTGTGGCTGATAGGTCGCCTTGGTGGGGGCTGGCTGCCATGGGTGAGGCTTCTGGTTGCTGGAGCTAACCTTTCTGATCATCTTGTGATTGCGAGTGTCGTCTATGGCATGACGCTTGTCTTCCAGCATAAGGGCTTTGTTCACCAGGTCAAAGAAGGTACGACAGTCACAGACGATGAGGTGATACTACAGGGTCTATTGAAGTCCTTCCATGAAGCATTCCTTTTTGGCAGCCTTCGTGTTGACATCTTCACGTGCATACCTTGACAGCAGGTTGAACTTCTGCAGGTACTCCTTGACAGAGCCACTTCCTTGCTTCAGCGCTCAGAATTCTCTCTTCTTGATAGCCATGATCCCAGAAGGAATACGGGTAGTGCGGAATCCTTCCTTGAAGTCATTCCAAGTGATCACACGCTCACCTTGCATGACCTTGAACTCATCCCACCAAGCTCGAGCAGTACCTCCGAGGCAGTGAGAGGCATAAAGCACCTTCTAATGGTCCTCATTGGAATTGACCAGTGTAAGGAGGTCCTCGATGGTGCGGATCCAGTCGTCAGCATCCAGAGATTCGGCAGTCTCGGTGAAGATTGGGGGAGAATTCCTCATGAACTCAGACAGTGTGGAGCGGCCATTGCCGTTCCCGCCTTCCTGCTGGTTGTTCACAAGGGCCTGAGCCATTTTCTTAATAGCAGCATTGTTGGCTTGGCATTCCTCCCAGAGAACTTGGAGAAACTGAGCAGTGGTCATGTTCTCCGGTGGAGGTGGTGGCGGGGGTATATCGCCTTATGGCTGCTCCTGTGTCCTCCAACGTGAGTAGCCCCACCAACTCCCTTTTGCTGGCTTGAGTTGTCGGCTTTAGGGTTGGCGAAGGATCTGTTGCGGGTAGCAGTCACCATCCTGTTTGGAGCAGCCAAGTCAAACAACTGGGACAGACGAGAGGAAAAGCAACAATAGAAAAGCGCGCCTAAGGGGGTTGGTCGAGTGCAAGTGTGGTAAAACAAAGGTTGAAAGACCAACATATATTAAGATAAGATAGACGATGGAGTCGCTTACATGTTGCCTAAGACAAAAGCACGACTTGCATCGGAACACAAACAACAAGCACACATGGTTTCATATGAACCATTACACGGACTCGACTTCGCATGAGGGGTACATGACTGATCCTACCCTAGGGGTTCTCGTACTCAGGTGGTGGAGTGCTCGGTCTCGTAGTCACACTCCTCTGGGTCTTCCTCCTGTTCATCCTCTGAACGGGCATCATTCCTGGTCGAAGGGGTCGGGGAACGAGGAGGTCCATCCCGATGACTCTTTGTTGGCGGGTCGGTGAAGAGCTCACGGTACTCCTTCACACTCATGCGGTGACGACGTGTGGGTGCATCTCTAGCTGGGGGTACTCCTCCTCGATAAGCGACAGTTGGTCGTCCCTCGGGGGCTCCATCCTTCTTGATCTTGTCTGGCTTCATCTTGGCTTGCCCAAGTAACTCTCGGGTGTGGTGAAGTTCCTCGTGGAGCTTCACAGACTCCTTAATCAAGTGGTGAACCGGACTATCAACAGAGAGGCTGAAGTAGGTACGGAACCTGAGTGGTGTGTTGTCCTCCTGGGTTGGGACCAGTGTCCAACTCTCGCCAAGATCATCCTTCCTAAAGGGAAGGTAGCAAGTAGTCGGCTCGTCAGCCATCTCTGGAATGATGTCTCGAAGGTGTAGGAGTGCCTTGCGCGCAGCTGACTCAAATGTGAGTATCATGGTCTCCATCTGTGGTCCTTCAAAGAACCTACTGGTCGGGGAGTCGTTTGCCTTCACGACCACATCCACGTGGTACTCCCTCATGACGACATCGACGCAGTGCTCGTGGTAGAGGAAAACAGGTGGTTGACGAAACTGGCACTTCTCCAGACTATCCCCAAGGAGTAAGGGAAAGCCGTATGTTAGGAAGTCTTCGGGTACGACGGCCATCTACAAAGGTTTGAAGGGAGGAGAGTCAGCACAGTGTTGTGTGAAGAATAGAAGACGTAAATAGTACAGAATTCCTAAGTATAGGTGCTAGGTGTAATTTTGAAAAACAGTTTTTCCTAACTAACGTCCATGCTAACTAAGGGCTTCCTACAGTCAGGATGGCTCTGATACCAGCTCTGCGGGGACACCGACTCATAAGTCGTGATCACCGAATGCACGTGTATAGTGATCCCAGAGATCAATGCTCACTGAACACATAGAAGCTGAATAACAAGAGTCTTACATCCACATTTAGAGTCTTACACAAATAAAGACCATGAAGGTTGAATGATTCACATTCCTGTAGCCTTCTCATAATTCCAGATATGATTTGGCACATCATCCGAAAAATTTCATCACAAGTTATGCCCTTTTCAGATTCAAACTCAATTCTTGACACTTAGGAACCCCATTGAAAAAATCCTAGAGCCTTCAAATTAACTCCAAATGGGGTGATTCAAGTTCCTGGGTGTATCTAAATTAATTCACTAAGTGGTGAGCATTTTTCCTTACACTTATTTTGCTATGTCAATTATTGGGCCATTTATTCATATGGGACCCACTTTGAAAATTCATAGGAAAATCATGCCAACTCCAAATCCAGTGAAACCACTTTCCACATGTTTCTAAAATCATGCCCTATTTGTTGGGTCCATCCACTCCTTTTTACAAAAATATTTTCTGTAGACTTCAAGTAGGATCATCATTTCATCTATTTCCACCATTCAAAAAGCCCCCTTGACCCTCATACACCAAAACCTCCTTGGTTATTTTTCTTATGACCAAAGGCATCCTAGAAAAATAAAACTCCTATTTATAGAGCACTTTTATTTTCTGCTTGTTGTGTTGCTTATTGTGGTTGTTTACCGACGATAGTTGAGGAAGTAGATGAAGTGCTGGGAGTGGACGAGAAGCTTGTGAAGACCTTGAAGACTTTGCGAAGCTAGGCAAGCAACCCTTTGACCATGTTAAGAAACCATTTTTATTGCATGTCATATAGCACTTTACTTCCGTTATATTTGATCATGTGGAATATTGACCACTTCGGTAGGTTGCTTCCGATATTTTTACCATTGACACTTGCATCATACATGACCCTACCTCCTTATGACGGTTATGCGGGTGGGTGTAGCTAGGTTGCTTGTTAGATGCTACACAAATGGGATCGGGATTATGCACGGTGATGGAAACAAAGGGATGATTTCAACGTCTTTTCGAAAACCCAGTCAAGTGTCAATAATTCCCGAGGGAGAGAATTTTGAGTTGGGTAACCACTTGATAAATAAGTGGTGTACCGTAGCAAGTAAGTGTGTCTGGTTTTCAAAAACGGATTGGTGTAAGTTGCGACTGTTACTCCAACCTTACATGCGCAACCACAATACCCCGTATGGGACGGGCCTCTGTTGATTACTTTGGTGGGTACTGGCAAGGAGCCCGCATTACTAGTGGCGGGATTGGCGTGATCACTCTCGATACGGGGTCGTACTGGTATGGACGATCATGCGCTGTCTTCAAAGGCACCAGGCACACCGTTGGTCCCTGCATGGATGCTATGAGTGATGTAGACCATGTGGGCTGGGTACCAATCGAGTGGACTCTTTGTTTAGTATCGCTAGGGGAAAGGCATTGCTCGGGTGCTTACCTCGGGTATGTTATATACCGCGAGTCGTGGATGACACGGAAGTTCCCCGAGTCTTGTGGGTAAAGTGTGCAACCTCTGCAGAGTGTAAAACTATTTGAATAGCTGTGTCCACGGTCAAGCACAGTTGGATGACCGCTCTTGTGCTATGTCCAAATGTTTACTTAACTTGGTGTGTGTGTGCGGGCGGATGACACAAAGATGATAACTGAGATAAGCCAGATGATTTGATGTGATGACTGAATGTGATATGTTCAACCCCACCTGATTATGATGATATCTGTAACTTGTTCATATGGATATATGCCAACTGTTGATGCATGCTTACATAGTTACTTGATCATGTCATTGCATTCAAAATTAGCTTTCCGCAAAATACCTACTGAGTGCTATTTCATGCATTGTTATTGCCTTGTTCCAAACATGGGTTGCTTGTGAGTACATTCAAAGTACTCATTGGCTTGCCATTGGTTATTTTATTGGCCACGCATGAAAGATTAGGTTATGATGAAGATTACCTTGCTAACGGACATGCGAGATAGGATGCTTCCCAGTCACAATGACTGTAGGGTTAATGCAAATGGCATGGGTTCGCGCTATCGTTGAAGATTTCCGTTGCAATCATATGAAGGCTTGGCCATAAAGGTCATGTTTGAATAATCTGCTACGTAATGGATGTAAGACTCTTGTTATTTAGTTTCCGTGTGTTCTGTGAGCATTGATCTCTAGGATCACAGTGCACGTACATTCAGTGATCACGACTTATGAGTCAGGGTCCCCAGTAGGTCAGTGCACTTAGTGCCACGGACTTCGCCATTTTGCGTCATGCATTATGTAATGATCACACTTTGAGATTAGGAGCTATTGATGAAGATGATTTATTTCATAAGATTTGTTACAGTTTAGTATTTAGTGTGGTAACCCTTAATGTTATCACGTTGCCTCCACCTGCCTTGTTTGATTCTATTGCCAGGAATGGATACAAAATTATGTCACATGATATCATCGCCTACCGGAATAACCAGGCTGCAGCAGAGGAGGAGACCCAGGAGTGGGATGCTTAGGTACCTCGACCACCTTCCTTCAACATGGGACCGGGCAGCTACTACGAATGGTGATTACCAAGGTAGGCCAAAATCCTAAGCTTGGGGGAGTATATATTCCCACCAACATTACATTCATGTTCACATATTTCATTTCGGTTGTCGGTGTTCACACTCTTTCATTGTATTTTCGGTTGTATTATCCATTTCGGTTGTATTATCCATTCTAGATTTATTTTTCTCGTTTTCTTATTGTGTGTTTGAAAAACTATGAGAAAATCCAAAAATCCAAAAAAAACAATGAGAAACTAACATTTACAACCGTGTCTTCGGCGTCACCATTGTTGCTACGACGTTTGTTCTTGTTGCACTGTGATTTCCCGTTTCCATCCAGAACTTCGGAGGTGCCTGGATCTTCGGGGTTGTGGTCACGACAAGCTAGCCAATTGTCCTTGCCCCTGCAAAAGAGGGTCATGAGTGAAGTAAGGATGCACATTATTCTCGGCCTATCTCGGGCAAGCTGACGAGCTAGCCATTCGTCCCCGATGTTATATCTAAAAGAGGATATTGCCTCGGCATCTGGACAATCAACAATTTGGTTCTTCTTAGTCGGGAACCGATTCCAAAATTGTCTGGCCGATTCACTGCCTTTTTGGACGACATTGCTCAAATCAGAGGAGTCCGGGGGGCGGACATAAGCTCCATGGAAATTAGATTGGAAGGCGTCCTAAAGATCTTCCCAGCTACCAATGGATTTTTTAGGAGACTTTTTAATCAGTGCCAAGATGGTCCTTTAATATTTATCGGTAAGTACTTGATGGCATGGAGATCGTCTCCCAAGGATATACAATTGTGGAGGAGGAAGTCTTCAATCCACACACCAGAGTATGTTGTCCCATCATATTGTTCTATATTTATGGGTTTAAACCTTTTGGGGAATTAATGCTGCATAACCTCATTTGTGAAGCACAGTGGGTGGGTAGCGCCTCTAACCCAGGCTACGTTATGCCTAAAATCGGTTACTGTTTGGGCCCGGTATGGCTCCTGATCTCTGTTGTTGTAGTTAAGCCAAGGTTGGTGTCCGTCCCATCTAGCACGGGCGGTACCCCCTAGATATCTAGACGGATCAAGTGTGACATGCTCTTTGATCCAGGTCCTGTCGTAAGTCATGACGATCCTTAGACTATGCCAGTTCCTTTCCTCTCCTGACGGGTAACGCAGGTTTGTACTCGGCCTCTACAACTGTTCTGTCCTATCCTCGAGGGGGGTCTGTCTAGTCGTACCGAGTGCGCTTGGGAGATACAGGCTCCAAGGCCTCGTCATCGAATTGCGAAAACAAACACCGACGTGGGTAGCTTTGATTTTGATCCGGTCGCTTAGTGTCATACCCTTCTTCGGCTTCCAGGACCTTTGTCCATCTAACATTGAGGGTATCCTGTTCGGCTCTAAGCTGCTGATCCTTTGGTTTTAGGCTTCGGGCGGTAGCTATGAGTTGTCGCCTGAACCGTTCCTGATTCTAAGGGTCTTTGGGGATGGTGAAGTCTTCGTCTTCGAGGCTGTCATCCTCATCGACTCGGGGAGGTGGTTCTCATCTTTATAATCGTTGAGGTCCTCGAGGTCCCGCTGAAACTAGGACATCTCCGGGTCCTCCTGTGGTTGCTCGAGGCCTTTGAGGTCATTGAGGTATTCAAGGGTGTCATTTTCCCCGGTGCCCACGATGGCTCCCCTTCCCTTGTTCACCTTGGATTGCTTCCGTTGCTTCCGGCATTTTGACGCCTCCTCACAAGATTTGTCGGTGTTATTCTTAGGGGTGTGGTCGTTCTTGACGTCAGTGGTTTCCACCATATAGACGTCAAAGGGGGAGGTGGCTGTCCACCACCCAGTATTGTCAGGGGTTGGGGTGCCGACCTCTTCATCCACATCCTCTGCCCCCTGGGAGGTGTAGTCCGGCATATTGGTTAAGTCTTCGAAAGTGGCTACCAAGTGGGTGGTGGGTGGGTTGTAAAATTCCTCTTGACATGCCTTCAGGCCGATTTGAACATATGTCGAGTTTAGGTCGTCCACGATTTTCATTGACTTGGTTTGGTCGAGTGCCTCATTTAATAGTGAGAGGCTGACGAGATCAATCTTCTGAGGGCTTTCGGAGCTGACATCCGGAGTACCCAGGCAGGGTGTGTATTCGGCAAGAGCCGAACCCTGGTGCTCGGGCGCTATAACTAGATCTGAGCATAAGGCCGGGTCTACGGTGGGGTTGGACCTAATAGCGGGGCTGAGCAGGGGACCCGAAGTTAAAGCTTCGGGACTTCTGGGATCATTGGATGGAACCGAGAGCCCAGTAAGGAACAGATCGCCCCGAGAGTCGGTGGAGAATTCTTGATTCCCGAACTTGAAATCTTGACCGGGGGCGAAGCTTCCGATTGGGCCAAGATAGTCGATCGAATGAGCATGCAATATAATGCTGCCGAATGCGAAAATCTTCCCGGGATGAAGGTATCCCCGTTACGGAATTGATCGCTGATGATTAAGCAAGACATCAACCCTCTAGTGATCTCACAGCAGAACTCACAATGAAAGCACCAATGTCAGTGTTAAAACCGGCGGATCTCACGTAGGGGGACTCGAGTTGTGGATCTGGGATCGATGGGTAACACGGGACAAAGGAAATGATGTTTACCCAGGTCGGCCCCTCTTGAGGAGGTAAAACCCTATGTCCTGCCTGATTGTATTGATGTGAATGATGATTACAATGTTGATCTACCTCAAGATCGATTAAGCTAAAACCCTAGATGAGTCAATTGCCTATGCGAACTATACCTGCTGGTTTATATAGACACCAGGGGTACCTAGGGTTACAAATGACCAACTTCCAACCAAGGTTAGATATTTTGATCTTATTTTCAAAACTTGGAAGACACGCCAAGTCTTTCGAGCTTTCCTTCTTGAACACGGGGTCGCCACATAGTCCGGCCTTCCAATAATAGCCACAGAGTGGCTCACCAACCGTCCCATAAGAGATGAGCCGATGCCCCGACGACCCCTTAGGCAAACTCCAACGTGCGACCCCATCATGTCTGCCCGAGTCCATTTGTGGGTAAAGGACACAGCAGGCCTCCCAACGCGCGGCCGCAAATGGATGTCGGTCCATTTTATTTCCTCTTTCAACCCATTCCCGACCCAAGTTTGAGCCAAGTTTTCGGCCAAACGGATAGCACGCGGACGGTCGGGACGCACGCCCTTGCCCTCCCCTGGCCCGCCCGCCGGTGGCACAGCCGGCCACTTTCCCTCCTTTTCCTCCAAAACCTTCTCGCGTCCACCCTCCAGTCTCCCGTTCCCTGGCCTTCCCCCTCCCTCCACCATGGCCGACGACATGAATCCCGATGACGCACCACCTGCCATCGGTCCCATGATGAAGCCTGCAAAGAAGAAGCCTATGATGAGGAAGTCTCCCGAGGATCTCATGTCGGCAGAGGCCGCCAAGCTTGCCAAGGAATCAACGAAGAGGAGGGGACGGTGAGCTATAGAAAAGGAGAAGAAGGTCGCCGCGTAGTATGCTTCTGAGTGTGCCCTGCGGCATGCGATGCAACACCATGTCGACATCCACGACAAGGAGTCCATCGTCTCCAAGGTGCACGCCCTCCTCATGATGGGTTTATCCCACCCCCCACCGACCGCGGCCAGCATAGGCTTGTCGGCCCATCGACCACCAGAGCACCGTTCCCTGAGCCCGTCCATGTCACACGGCATGCCGGATTTTCGTGCTCCACCGCCGCACGACCATGAGCAGACATGATTCTGTACATCGTTGGACTACATGGTGGTCGATCCGACCATGCCTGCGGGCGCAATCAATGTCAGCATCACGTTGGGGTAAAGTGACGCTAGCCATTGTGAAGATGGCGGGCAAAGGAAGCACATCCGGTCGTTCGAGTCGGCTAACATTGTCGGCACCCGCAAGCTGTTCGGTGATATGCCACCTCCTACGCAGATGTCCATGGTCGACGACCCTTACTACTCCTCGTTCATGAAGAACGTCATCTTCAAGGACTGTGGTGATGCGTTTCGCGTCGACGACCAAGAGCAACCTTTTGATGCCAACGAGCCCCAAAGCCAGGATAGTAATCCTCCCTATGAGGACTCTCAGTTCGGCCATGATGTTGATGATGATGAGGAAGACCATGGCAACTCGTGGCATGAAGATGATGACTTGTATTGTGAAGATGATTAAGAAGAAGAGGTAAACATTTCCGTGGAGCCATTGTGTTTCATCGACAAGCTCAGCCAAAAGGCCGACGCATGAAAGAGGAGGAAGATCATTTGCACAACATCATATAGCCGAGCTGAGGACACATTGATTTGCGAGAGTTGGAAGGAAATCGGCCAAGATGCAATCAAAGGTGCCGAGCAAAAAGGAGTGGTCATCTGAACAAGAGTTCACAAGAACTTTCATGAGCAAAGAAAGTTTGCCCCCTACAAATTCATATGCACTCGCGACATCAATTCCATCGAAAAAAGTCGGGGATTCATCCAACAAGAATACAACAAATATTGTATCATGCTTGAGAGTGTCAAAGCCCGTCCCCTGAGCGACCTAGGCCTTGGTGACTTGGTATGAATCGCTCTCTCTTTTCTATCATGCGTCCATTCATGTTGGAATGCCATTTAAGTTTCATGCATTCTATGTCCTTTGATGTTACAATTGTGGATGCATGTTTGATTATGTAGGGATTCCAATCTTTGGAAGCCTTCAAGGTTCGACAGGAAGACAAGCCATTCACTCTCACACATTGTTGGGTGGTCATGAAATGTTTCCCCAAGTTCAAGGACCAATACCATGCTCCTAGGAACAAGAGAGGAGAGAAGGAGGCGGTCGAGGCCTATCCTTTTGATGTGCTCAAGTGTCGGGACCCCGATCCTAAGTCATATGAATCCAGACTGTAACATATCACATCACTTTGCGGCCTCACGCATGGTCAGCTCCACAGCTGCAGCCTTACCTTAGCCGGGACTGTTTGCGTCTTTTGGCTCACGTATGTGAACATGTCGCTGGCAATCAAACGACAGAGAACCCGGGCCAACATGACTAGTCATAGAACCCAAGTGGCACATCCGTATGGAAACTGGCATACGTAACCCAGCAATGCAAGTGTCGGCCTCAAGCGTGTGTAGACAAGTCATACCAAGCTACAAGGACTCCATTACGCCGTGAGACATAAATGCCATCACTGCACGTAGACGAGTCGTAGCAGGCTACAGGGACTCCATTACACTGCGAGACATTTCCCCGAAGGGACAGACACAGCAGCAAACAAGGATACATGTCGGTCAATCAATGTGTCCGGAGCAGTAGAAAGCTACCATGGCTCGATGGGAACACAAAGAGGCAGTTTCCCGTAAAGAGTACTACTAAAGGCACATAACTAGGTGTCGGATCCCATACATACTGTTGCACGTCACACGTACGCACGACATGCCCGATATGCATAGATACAACCATGGCATCACAACATAACCATACAACAACATGACTTTTATTTAAGAGGCTCAGATGAGCCTTGTATAATATGTTCTTACAGATAGGGGTCACATGACCCGACACTCAAGTCATACAGATATGTTCATACAAACCAAGCAGAAGCATAAAGCTGTCTGAGTACAGACAAATGAAAATGGTAAAAAGGCACATGGCCTGACTATCTACAGCCCGCCACAGGGCAAAGGTCGTAGCTGGGACACCAGTTATTCGGCATCATCAACATCTAGAAAGAACCCACCCGAAGGGTCCTGGGTCTCATCTGCAACATTTATGAAGCAAACATGAGTACAAATATACTCGGGAAGTCTTTAAAACAGACCTAGTCTATTCATGCTCATGTATCACCAAAGGGAGTGGTGGAGTTATGCAGCAATGTCAGCTTTGACTCATGGCTAACCTACACTACTCAGTTTTAACCCTTAGTTACAATTTTAGATATCGCACACGAGTCCACTAACTCCATAGAAATACACCACCATAGATTCACTTCCCTCTCCTGGGAGAGTGCCATCTACGGTACTCACACTTGTCTTGATATTTTTATGAGTATCCATTTGATTATGTATGAACAACATAAGTTCTCCAAGTGGTCCATATCTGAAGACACGGCTATTCGAATAGTTTCATACCCTGCAGGGGTGTACTTCTTCACACACGCTCTCACCACTTATCGCTTAGTGCTCATAAAACCATGCACCTCGGCAACCTTCAAGCGGAAGCCCAGCGAGGGAGTCGGCCACGACCGTCAACCACATGAGACCTCTAGTCCAGGTTATCGCCTATTTGAGACTGAACCCGCACGGAAGTCCGGCCGAAGTTTCTGCTATGGCACCAAACGATGTGCGTAGGGTTCCCAAGCCCACCATTCGGGTGACCCTTGGTACACCGTGCCATTGCCTACCGTGTCGTAACTCACCCCTAGGGTCGGCGCTACGCATGACCTGCAGCATGCTATAAACGCCAGAAACTAGTTGCAACTCCTGGACTAAGGACTAAGCTAATGATAAGTCGAGAGGGGTCGAGTTACCGGAACTCAATGTGTGGTAGTAACTAGTCTTGGATCACAAACACGGAACTCAGTTCCGAAGAACAGTCCCATTGAGACAACCTGCTATGTACTCCTACATAGCCTCTCATCGCTACCTTTACCAAATCGAGTTCATCATAACATCATCACATCGGGCAACATTGTTTCACTCAGTTCATCACCTAGATGAATCTGACCTGACACAACTCTAAGCATAGCAAGCATAGCAGGCAAAGTAAGCTAAGCACATCATGGCACAAGCATCTACCAGGTATGCTAGGTTGCAAGGTTTAGCTATTTACAGTGACAATGTCAGGTTATGCAACAAAATAGTATCATCTACCGTGTATGACTGACATGTGATCGGTTGTCCCAGTGCAATAAACAAGAGCAGGAGCGAGAGAGTAGGATGTTATCGGACTGATCAAAGGGGTTGCTTGCCTTGCTGGGAAACGGAAAGGTTCTCTCCTTCGTCAGGATACTCGGGGTATCCCCAGGAGCAGGGCCTACCACAGTGCAGATAAGAAACAATCAACACACGCAAGTGCAACAATAGGATGCATGATCATGGCATGATAGCATGTATGGATGAGCTAATGCAATTATTATTCAAGTTAATTTGAAATGAGTTTGAATATAGGTTCAAAATCGTTCTTTATTTCAAATTCCATATTCTAATCTATTAGTAAATGTCAATGTTCACCTATTTAGATTTCTCTAACATGCATGACAATCGCACCATTGGATTCATTGGATTTTTCTGATAAATTTTCATATATAAATTTTTTTCATCTGATTTACAGTTTAATTTATATGAATTTTTTAAGTTTTAAATAATTTCTGGAATTATTTTTAAACTAGAAATTGCTTTCATTGCATCAGCATGACATCATTATGGCGTTAGCTGGTCAGCTGACCGGGCCAGAGTCAAACCTGACATGTGGGGGCCACATGTTAGTGACTCAGACACTTAACTAACTAATTAAAACTAAATTCCTAATTAATTAACAGAAACTGGGCCCACTATCAGTGACTAATTAGGTTAATTAAATTAATTAATTAAATTCTTAATTAACTTTGACTTGACAGGGCCTTGCCCCACGTGCCAGTCACTCAAGGGGTCAAACCCCGTGGTCAACTCTGGCAAGACCCACCGGCGTTGAGCCGTCGGTGGCTCCAGAGATGGCGGAGGGATTTGGGATCCCTCCTCCGACGACCAAAAGGACGATGGAGGGCACCAAACGATTCAGCACAAACGCGCACGTCCATTCCGACCCCTCCCAGGAGCTGAGATGGTCGGGATCGACACCGGCGGTGAGCTGGGCGGCGGTCGGAGCTCGGGCAAGCACGGGCTCATCGAACTAGGGCACAACATGAGCTCTACTTGGCACCTACTGACTCTACACAACCTCACGAACACGACGAAGGCCTCAGACGGACCAGCTGGTCAACAGAACATGGCCGGCGTCGAGCTCGAGTGTAGCGACCCGACCTGAAAGGTCGAATCTCCGGTGTTTCCGTACCATCCCAAGATCATGCTGGTACACACACGGTACATCAATTTATATATCAAAGGGAAATCACACAGCGTTATATTAATCGAAAATCTCATATCGAGTCCTTTATTACAATAAAGATTACAATAAAGTGGTTGAAGGGCAACTCATGAGAATAACTAAGTCTTGCGCAAGCGTCGAAGGTAGATGAGTCCATCTGACTCCAAGGGCATCTCACCGAGCGTAGAACGTGTCCTCACTCCTGGTCGGAAAAGTACTCTGCAACATGATACGTTCCAGCCGTGTAGGTCGGCATATGGAATATGCCGGCAAAGTCATAAGAGAGGGGTGAAAATATAATCATCTAATCTATATGCATATATGGAATATGCCGGCCGATCTCATCGATGATCGCGAACCCAATTCGGATTTACGTTTCATGGTTAACCCCGATGGCGGATACCGACTGGTAGGGGTAGGTTTTGTCACGACCTCAACGATTCCGATTGACAGAAAACATAGCCTCAATCTACCCTGATGTGAAGTTGATCTCATCAACCGTGCACATAGCCGATCGCATGAACGATGAGGGATCTCATCCGCCGCCTCCACATATCAAAGATGCATCCGATCTGAATCCAAATCCTATAACAGAGGCTCCGATACCACTGTTGGGTTCTGCTGTAGGTGCATCGCATGCAAATTACAATTTTCCTATGCACAGAACATCCAAGAACATGCTATGGAGATGGATCAAAGATTGTTACCACTAGACGCGTAGTGCCGTGTAGTGGAAGTAGAGTTGGGGTAGCATGTTTGTGTGGTCCATATCCTCCTCGTCCGATCTCCCTCGAACAGCCGTTCCGATCTCCCTCAAACAGCCGGTAGCCAGATCCCACGTACAGGTTCGCCAGAGAGGCGCAAGTACACTACCTCTAACGGTATCTGCACGTGCAGGAGGAACACGTGTGCGGAGGGCTGCTAGGTCCGATTACACGGTCGATGACTGTGAGTGGAGGTGGCTATTCGCAACACATGCAAACCCGAATGACGGTGCCGAAGCGATCAACCGGATGGGTGTGCTCCACCTCCACTATATATTGGCATCCTACGCGGGCTCAACTCTTGGGCCTCGCACAGATCCTAAAGCCCAAGTGTTCCTTCCCTTAAGCACGCGACCCTTTAGGTTCTCGTCCACTTGGTTAGATGACATCCAACTCGACCGGTCGGTAGTGGCCTCTAGCAAGACGTGCCTACTCCAAGTGTCCGATGAAGTTGGTTAGGCGAACCTCTACTTCACACTACGGTTCTCTTTGCCGCACAATATATGTTGTCGTGCACAAGGCGATATGGTCATCCTTGTTGCAGCACGACCTCTTTCTCGTTCCGGTGAATCCGACCAACACATCGGATTATCTCATAATCCTCATCACATGGCCATGCTTATCCAGGTCGGATCACCCGAGGGCCCCAGAGTATATCTCTCCTGATCGGAGGGGCAAATCCCATCTTGCTCGACCATGCCTCGCCGCATGGGTCGTGACAAGCCCGAAACCTACCTTTGTAACTACCCAGTCATGGTGTAGCGTTTGGTCGGCACAAAGCAAGTCTTTCACCATCCTGAGTACATGCGCCAGCTCAGGTCTTAGGACATAGAACGTATGTTGTACTAGAGACTCACAGATGACCTATCGCTGCGTCTCATAGTTGGGTCTATCCAACTCAGACCTTATCTCGACTCGGATCCGACTATGTCGAATCCGACCAGACCTTTCTGAGTCCATATTATCCGGCTAGCATCCAATGCTACATGGTCAGTGAGACTGGACCATCCACCGTGTCATATGCTAGTCTAACTAGTTGTGCGTCCACACAACCCTTTCAACTAGGGACCATTTAGGACAATCATCATACAATGCATAGTCTCACAAACAAGTCACATACTTGTTAATACACATCAATGATAATGTCCAAGGACTATCTTTATTCATAAACACATAGGAAATATCATCATACATGATTGCCTCTAGGTCATATCTCCAACACACTTCCGATGCATGGCATGGCGCGTCTACTGGTAATGATCTATGATCCATCTCCGTAGCATTTTCTTGGATGTTCTGCGTGTAGGAAAATTTTAATTCGCATACGATGCGCCTACGGTAGAACCCATCAGTGGTATCAGAGCCTATGCTATAGGTTTTGGTTTTAGATCGGTAGCATATGTGATATGTGTAGGCGACAAATGAGATATGTTCACGTTCATGAGATCGGTTATGTGCACGATTGATGAGATCAACCGGACATCGAGGTTGCTGAGGCTATGCTTTCTATCAATCGAAATCGAAGAGGTCATGAGACAACCTACCCCTACCACCAGTTTCCGCCATCGGGGTTAACTGTGAAACTTAAATCCGAATCTGGTTCGCGATGATCGATGAGATCAGTTAGATCAGAACATTTGGCGTGATCGGAATACAAATTCGATATGTGATTTTCCGAAATCTTGTGTGTAGCGCCTTGTATTTCATACATGATCACACAAACTGGTAGAATGCAATTCTATGCACAACTTTGTTTTGCAGGTTTGATGTGACTAGTATGGCTCATGTGTATGTGATGCATGTGTGTAACTTAACATGACCTGCATGTCATGATTGTCAGCCGGGAGGAGCCAAAGTGCTATCATCATATTCCAGAATGACCTGCACGTCGACTTGCGATTCTCTATAAATTCACTCCTAGTTGTAGTAGTTGGAGGATATAGGTCAACCTTAAGGTTTTGGCATCCCGGTGTGATGAACAAGATGGAATTCTGCCTTGGTCATCGGAGTAGGAGACGGCCATGGAAGGACGCTCATGAAGGAGACATACTATTTCACATATTTATGTTTATATGTGATTTATGTTACTTCTTGTTTCTATGCATGTTAGTATGGTATAAATATCCCTCATTAATATAGCACATATTTCCATTCCGGGTGTTGCTCCTTCGCACGTCATGTACATCTAGTAGTGGGCTCATGAAATTGAGGTGCTACTAGGTGTCCTTGAACTAGAGGGTTCGTGTCGGACACGGACATGCAGTGCATCAGGTTAACTTGACAAGGCTATCAAAACCGTTTTGGGCCTTGTGGAAAATAAGGTTGGGATCCGGGGTATAAGATACCTACCCGATCGACAAGAGTCATATAGAGATACGATTAGCAAGGAGTTCCTTACATGATAGGAAAGCTGGCTAGCAGTGATGCTAAAGCTCACTAGTTACTTGTGCTAGTCGGATCCTAAATCACTCAGAGTTTGCGGAGGGATGCCGACTTCAATGGGAGTAGTTCTGTTTAAGGATTTAATTACTCTATATAAACACATTGCTTAGTGATTGCATATTTTCTGCTGTAGATCAATGGCCCCACCTACTCAGCCCAACTTTGCATTGAAATCAATTATGGAAAAGGATAAACTAAATGGAACAAACTTTACCACCTGGTATAGATATTTGAGAATTGTTCTCAAGCAGGATAAAAAGGAACATGTTCTGGAGGAACCTGCCAAGAATGCTAGTTCCACAACCAAGAATGCCCACCAGAAACTCGTTGATCAATAAAACAAGAGCAGTTGCCTCATGCTGGCTTGTATGGAACCCGATTTGCAACGATATTTTGAAAACATTCAGGCTTTCGATATGATCGAGAGTACAAGAGCATGTTGCAGGTGCAGGCTAGGACCGAAAGGTTCAATGTCCTGCAATCCTTGACGGATTGTAAGGTGAAAGAGGGTGATCCACTGAGCCCGCATGTGATGAATATGATCAGGTATGTGCAAGCTTTTTATTGGTTAGCCTTACCACTTGGGGACGAGCTGTCCACAAATGCAATTTTGGGTTCTCTTCCACCTAGCTATCGGGCGTTCGTCTAGAACTATCATATGCACGACATGGATAAGAAGCTCACTGGATTGCATAGGATGCTCAAGGTGGCAGAGCAAGATATTAAGAAATACATGCATCAAGTGTTGATGGTGCAGAACTTGGCTAAATTCAAGAAGAGTTGGTCGAAGAAAAAGGGTAAGGCAAAAAGCACGGAGAAAGTTTTCTCCGCTGCTGAGCCGAAGTCCGGATTGAACTGAAAGACCATTTGGTTTCATTGCAAGGAAGCTGGTGACTGGAAGAGGAACTGTAGCAAGTGGCTTGTTGCGCATGGCAAGAAGGCCAGAGATGCTTCTTTAGGATAAGATACACTTGTTACATATGTTATAGACATTTACCTTGCTGACATACCTAGTAGTTCTTGGTTATTTGATACCGGATCAATTGTTCATATTTGCAACTCGATGCAGGGGCTAGTAAGAACTAGGCATGTGGCACAAGGGGAGATTGACATCAGGGCCAGAAACAAAGCAAGAGTTGCTGCATTGGAGGTCGGCACGATGCAGCTCCTGCTTCCTTATGGATTTATTTTCGAATTTAATAATTGTTATTACATTCCTGCACTTAGTCGGAACATTATTTCTGCCTCATGCTTGATGAGTCAAGGTTATGAATTAAATTTATAGGACAATGGTTGTCGATTTTATTTGAATGGAATGTTCCATGGCTATGCACCCATTGTAGTTGTGCTATTTATTTTGAATCTGGAAATGAAACTGGTCTATAACTTATATGTTTAGAGGCATAAGCCTAATAAAATAAACCCGACATACTTCTGGTATTGCCAGCTTGGACACAATAGTCTGAAACGCATGAAGAAGCTCCATGATGATGGACTCCTAACTTCGTCTGACTTTGGGTCGTTCGAGACATGAGAATCTTGCTTGGTAGGCAAGATGACTAAGTCTCTTTTTGAAAAGAGTTACGAGAGGGCGTGCGAGCTGTTGGAACTTATACACAGCGATGTGTGTGGTCTAATGAGCAGCACGACCAAAGGTGGGTATCAGTACTTCGAGAATTTTACCGATTACATGAGTAGGTATGGATATATCTATTTGATGAGGCACAAGTCAGTAACTTTTGAAAAGTTCAAAGAATTTTAGAATGAGGTTGAAAATCAGCTCGACAAGACGATAAAACTTATACGATCAGATCATGGAGGTGAGTATATGACCTAGGAGATTGCTAATCATCTGAAAAGCCGAGGTATAGTACCTCAGCTCACACCTTCGGGTACGTCATAGAGAAACGGTGTGTCAGAACAGAGAAATCGATCCTTGTTGGACATGGTCCGATTGATGATGAGCAAATTAGATTTACCCTTATCATTTTGCGGATACGTTCTAGATAGTAAAACTTTCACACTTAAGAGGGTACCTTCAAAATCCATAGACAAGACACCACATGAGATGTGGACTGGGAAGAGTCCTAGTTTGTCTTTTCTAATCATTTGGGGTTGTGAAGCATTTTCCAAGTGACTCATGTCAAACAAGCTTACACCCAAGTCGTATAAATGCATATTCGTGTAATATCCAAGGGAAACCTTGGGATATAGCTTCTACAACAGAGATGAGAACAAAGTGTTTGTTTCTCGGCACTGGGTTTTCTTAGAGAAAGATTTTCTCAGCCGAGAGGCCAGTTGGAGAATGGTGCAACTTGAAGAAATTCGAGATCCACCCAGGGACGACTTGGCTGGTGATGAAATTATACCGGAGTCGGTCAATGAACCCGTAGTGGAGTCGGCACTGGAGCCACGAAGGTCGGAAAGATTGCGGAAAGCATGCAATGTGTTGTTTCTAGAAAGCGACGAGCTAGCCACGTATGTAGAAGTGCTGGTGATCCCAGATTCAGAGGCATGCTAGAGGCCATGATATCCCAGTGAAAGTCCATGGATGACAATCAAATCTGGGACTTGGTTGATCCGCCATCTGACATAGTTCCCATTGGTTGCAAATGGGTCTTTAAGAAGAAAACCGATGTGGATGGAAATGTTCAGATCCACAAAGCTTGGCTTGTCGCTAAAGGTTATGAACAAGTTCAAGGAGTTTTCTACGATGAGACCTACTCGCCGGTAGTGATGCGAAAATCGGTAAGGATCATACTAGATACAGTTGCGTATTTTGATTATGAGATATGGCAGATGGATGTCAAAACGGCTTTCCTTCATGGAAATTTAAAAGAGGATGTATACATCATACAGCCCAAAGGTTTTTTCAATCCAACTAATGCTCGTAAAATACGGAAGCTCAAGACATCCATTTCTGGATTAAAGCAAGCAGCTCAGAGTCGATAATGGTTTCATCAAGAATGAAGAGGACAATTGTTTATACAAGAAGTCTAGTGGGAGCTCGGTAGTATTTTTGATCTTGTATGTGGATGTCATACCACTGATCAAAAATGATGTTACGATGTTGAACTCAGTCAAGGAATCATTGAATTGTAGGTTTTCGATGAAAGACCTTGGTGAGGCAGCGTACATTTTAGGCATCAAGATCTATAGAGATAGATCGATGAGGCTACTTGGATTGAGCCAGAGCACATACATAGACAAAGTGTTGAAGAGGTTCAACATGAGTGAGGCCAAGAAGGGGTTGTTGCCCATCTCACATGGTATAAGGATAAGCAAGACTCAGAGTCCTACGACTTTTGATGAGCGGAACCGGATGAGTAGGATTCCATATGCCTCGGCAATAGGATCCATCATGTATGCCATGCTATGTACATGACCTAATGTTGCCTATGCAATAAGCTTAACAAGTAGGTACTAGGCTGACCCAACTGAGAGTCACTGGGTAGCGGTGAAAACTATCTTGAAGTACATGAAAAGGACAAAACATATGTTCCTAGTTTATGCAGGTGAGGAATAGCTATGCGTAAAGGGTTACGCTGATGCTAGTTTCAAAACTGACAGGGATGATTGTCAATCGCAAGCTGGATTCGTGTATGTGATGAATGGAGGAGCAGTGAGTTGGACGAGTTCCAAGCAAGATACGGTGGCCGACTCTACAATGGGGGCCGAATACATTGCAGGTTTTGAAGCCGCGAAGGAAGGTGTTTGGATTCGAAAGTTCCTGGAGGATCTTGGTGTGTTCTCGGGCTGTTCAAAACCGTTGGACCTTTATTGCAATAATTCAGGAGCGATCGCACATACCAAGGAGCCGAGACAACACCACAAGATAAGGCACATAGACCAAAAATATCACTTGATACGAAAGCTCGTAGATAAGGGTGATACTAATTTATGCAAGATTCACACGTATCCAAATATTGCGGACCCATTAACTAAGCTGCTTCCACAACCCAGGCATGAGGGGCACGATAGAGCTATGGGCTTTGATGTTTATTTGATTAAATCTAGTGCAAGTGGGATAGGTCATCTATGAGTCTCTTTTACAACATGCGTTCTATGTGCTAAGACCTGAGCTGGCACATGTACTCGGGATGGTGACATACTTGCTTTGGGCCGACAAAACTTTACTCCATGACTGGGTAGTTACAAAGGTAGGTTTCCAGCTTGTCCAGACCCATGCCCCAAGACATGGTCGAGCAAGATGGGATTTTCCCTCTGATTAGGAGGGATATACTTTGGGCCCCTTGGGTGATCCAACCTGGATAAGCATGGCCATGTGATCAAGACTATGAGATAATCCGAAGTGTTTGTCGGATTCACGGGAACGAGAAACAAGTCGTGCTGCAACAAGGATGACCATGACGCCTTGACCACGACAACATATATCGATGGGAAAGGGTATAGAAGTGTGAAGTACAGGTTTGCCTCACCAACTTGATCGGACACTTGGAGTCAGCATGCTTTGCTAGAGGCCGCTATAGACTGGTCAAGCCGAATGTGATCTGATTAGTGACCAAGTGAATGAGGACCTAAGGGGTCACGCGCTTAAGGGAAGGAACTCGTGGGCTTTAGGATTCATGCTAGGACCAAGAGTTGAGAGCGCGTCGGATGCCTATGTATAGTGGAGGTGCGGCACACCCATCTGGTTGATTGCTTCGGCGCCATCATTAGGGCTTTGCATGTGTTGCAACTAGCCACCTCGACTCGTTGCCGGCTATGTGATCCAGACCGAGCAGTCCAGCGCATAGTGTTCCTCCTACATGTGAGGATACCATTAGAGGTGGTGCACCTGTGCCGCTCCGGCAGACCTGTACGTGGAATCCGACGACCGACTATTGGAGGGAGATCGGACCGGCCGTTCGAGGGAGATCGAACGAGGAGGAGACACACCACGCGAACACACTGCTCCAACTCTACTTCCACTGCACAGCATGGACATCTGGTGGTAACGATCTGTCATCCATCTTCATAGCATGTTCTTGGATGTTCTATGTGTAGGAAAATTTTAATTCGCATGCGATGCACCTACTGTAGAACCCATCAATTCTCTCTTCATCTAGTTGAAAATTCATTGCAAATATTCTGGAAAAATCATTACACATCTTCTTGAAAATTCATTTCACATCTTCTTGAAAATTCATTGCAAATCTTCTTGAAAATTCATTGCACATATTCTTGAAATTCATTCCAAATCTTCTTGAAAATTCATTGCAAATTTTCATGAAAACTCATTGCAAATATTCTTGAAAATCCATTGCATATCTTTTAGAATCTATTGAGACTTTCTAAAAATAATTTTGTCAAGAAATGGTCAAGAATGCCTTCGCCAAGTTTCTGTTTGCAATTCGGACCCTCCAAAATGGGAAAATAGGTTTCAGCGACATAGCAGATATACTGCCAAGAACATCTTCAGTTGTATTGGTTTTACCAAGAATCCTCTAAAAAGGATTGCACACATTTAGGGGGAGCTTGTTTTTTTCACGTGTCTCTCAAAGATTTCATATACTTTTGCATATCTTATTAGGAATCTTTGATTGTATGTTATCATCAATTACCAAAAAGGGAGAGATTGAAAGCACATATGCTCCCTTAGAGGATTTGCTAATTCATGACAACATACAATGTGTCTTGGACTAATAACTTTTAGTCATCTTTCCTAGCATAGTGCATAAGTTTTTTCAATGATAATTTCAATCATCTTTCCTAGCATCATTACGTATATCAGAAATAGTAGCTCGTTTCTCATAAAACTTCTCATGATAAAGTAGCAAGCTATTGACATGTTAAGGTATAGACCATAAACTTTCAGAAAAGACAACAACCTATGTTTTAAGTCATCAAACAATTATAATTCATCTTATTTTTAGGAAGGGTGTGTGTAAGAGCTTTGATTTAGCAAATTCCATATAGTCAACTATCATTTAGTCTTCCATGATTGCTGACACTAAAAGCATTTTTTTAGAACAAACCGTTTAAGTAAAGCACATAGGAACACAGGGGCTTAATGTGTCGTCTGCCAACTTATTTATCCCAGGGATAGTGTCAACAATAACAACCCATGATTACCCATATTCAACTGGATATGTGTGCCTGGATCATTCCCTGCCACATGATGCCTTCCAAGTGGAGAATAATTAAGGTTGAAAAAAATAATAAATACTAATGACTCTTGAATAAAACAAAAAAAAGTAAAAGATATGCCCTTCGTAGATGGAAGCAGAGGTTATCATTAAACCTGGGCATGGGAAGCGATCTAGCCTGAAAAACCCGGGCTGGGTTGAGTCCGGCTTGGTCTTTGGGCCGTGCTCGAGCGAGAAGTTGGAGCCCATTCCATATGTCGGGTCGGGCTCGGGCCTAGAAAATTCGGTATTTTACATGGAGGCCCGGCTCGGACCGGCCCGAAATTGCTTCATTTTGTCCATTCGGGCGGGCTCAGGCTTATATATGTCTTTTTCAGCCAGGTAGGCCAGGCTCGCGCATAGACTTTTCAAGTCGGGCTTTGACAGGCCCGGTCCGAAACCCGTCCCGGCCCAGAGAATGCCCATGTTTAGTTGTCATGCACTTACTATTTTTGGATGTGCAATCTCTTAATGCAAAGGAACAACACTTTATGTCGCCCCTTGTGATAGCAACCTTTATTATGCAGTCTGACGCTTTTATTTCTTTACCATCCCAAGTTCATACAAAGTTTATTTTCCCTTGTAATAAAAGATCATACATTTTTGGGAGAAACTCTTATTGCTTTTTTCACTGACGACAAGTTACTTGAAGGATCTTGTTCAATCCATAGGTAGATATGGTGGACATTCATGGTTGGAAGCTGGGCTTAAGGGTTCTTGGATGTACAAGTAGCATCTCTACTTAGTATGAAATTTTGGCTAGCAAAATATTATGAGCAAGCACCACATGTTAGAGGATCCATGACAATATAACTTCTATGTGAATACAAAATAACATAACCCATTACGTTGTCTTCCTTGTCCAATATCAACTACTTGACTGACGGGGTTATTACGCCTGGGTAGGCTAAAGCAACGGGGTCCTCTCCCCCGCTTCAAGATAAATAACATTGTAGGCGGCCTCACGGCCGACTGGCGCACAGACGGCAGGCTCGTTGCCGGTTGGCTTGCGTGAAGCTCTCCGAGGAGTCGGCTCGGCCTTGGCCGACTGGGCCACGACCGGTTGCCTCTAGACCGTCTCTCCCATTGACTCTCGGGCGAGCAAGCTTCTGTCCCATCCCACTGCACACGGGTACGGCGACAAGACAAGACCCCCGGAACAGGCCCCAACGTGGCCACAGTGACCGTTGACACACGAGCGTGCATGGTTATAGTCTAGCCGGTCGTACCGCTGACCTTGGCTGACCGTGACCGGGTGAGGCAACAGTGCCGACACGCTTCCACGCACTCCATTACCTTCCCCCGCATGGCTACAGTGCTACCGGCCATAGCAGGTAAGCGTGGGACAATCGCAGAGCCGGCTGGCGGGCCCCAGCGGGCGATAAGACCGCGCACCCAGTGGACCCTACAGACAACGAGACGGCTCGACTGACAGGCCCCCTGGCCAGCCGGAGAGGCTGGCAGCCGAGTCCCCCCACTCGGTACTTTAGGGATATTGTGAGCCGAGGGGCTGGCCTACAAAGCCCCTCGACCCCCATGGAAAGGGAGACAGATTCATGCACACACACTCGAAGGAACACTTCACCCCATATTCACCAACCTAGCAGGGGAAGAGGATTCGGCTGCTCCCTCTTCCACCTCCAGATACAGGTCCAGGAGCACCATTGTAACCTTCCCTCGTCTATCAACCTACACAAAGCAGGACTAGGTGTATTACCTCCCACGAAGGGCCCTGAACCTGGGTACATCGTGCGTCCCTCGCCGCTTGTGCCTAATCCCGCACCCGGAGCCCGTCAGCGTCCTCCGGCCCCAACCACCTTTGATAAGCCTACACATGGCATATGTCGTGAGAAAACGACGACAGTTGGTGCCCACCGTGGGGACGTACACGGTGCCAGCCGGAGTCACGCTCCGAGCGGGACCCTTCACGACCTCCTCCGGCCGCTCCGCGTCCAGATGGAACCGCAGGCACGTGGGGCTTGCTCTGGTAGGCCCTGCGGGCAACGACGTCTGTTTCCCCGAAAAACACTAGCGCCACCACATCGACGCGCTCATCAAGTGCTTTAGCAAGCTAAGCCTCACCGACGCACCAGTGGTCGACAAGTACCCTAGCCTAGTGCTCGACTACACCGAACCACCCACGACCGTGGGTGCACTCATGGCGACCAAGTCCAACGGATCCCACGTTGGGGTGATGGCTATTATCTCCGCCACCTCTTGTGGTCGGGCGCGAACCGAGGCCGGCGCCGCTACGCCCCGCATCGGCACCTCTGACCTGCTTGGCGCGGCCCTCTGAGGCCTGAGCACCCCCATCGCTCCAGCGACGAACTCCGACGTCGCCACAGGCGAGATGGAGGCGGCTCACCGCCTGCTGTTCGAGGATGCCAGTGCCCTCGTGACCGCATGGTGCCGCATGGAGGCCGCTCAGCGGGAGTATGTCTCTGCCTACGGTCTCACCCCGGCTAGCACCGAGCCCAGTCGGCGTGGGGCTGTGCGCGACCGCGACCGCGTGGTTGCAGAATCCTCAGCAGCAACATGCCCATCTACGTAACCCCCGGGGCCAACCTGCGTGCCGTGAAGGTAGCCTAGGAGGATCTAGCTACCTTGGAGGGAAAAGAGCATGATGCTCATGAGCATCACATCAAGGACCTCATCGACGCCACCGACCCACAGCAACACCTGCTCGCCCCCGGCGGGGCCACCTCCGAAGGTCCCTGGCCTGAGGGCGAGGGTGCTAGGATTTCCGGCCGTTAGCCGGCTTAGTACTCCTGCTCCCCTCGTGCCTCCGGCCAGCGGGCTGAGGCAAGCAACCCCTGGCGCTCCCAGCTGCCGGGGAACGAGCAGCCGGCCATGAATGGCCGGAATATCAACAACCCGGCTCACAGCAACTGCCGCAACAAGGCGCTGGCTATAGGTAGCCGGCGCTGTCGCAGACACACGCCACCTCTTCGGCACGACCCAGCGTGGTCTATCCCGCCCGCTATCCATTCTGATCTCACGGCCCTGCTTGGGCCGCGGGTCCCCCACAGTAAAAATGACGCCCGCCTCCGCATAAACTAGATCGCGCAGTCGACCCTCCTTGAGGAGGAGGGCTCGATCGACCCGGCGTGTTTGGGCCCTCAGATCCACAATGAGACGTTCTCGCCCGGCTTCACTCTCCCGTGGGACACCCCGAAGTACAACAGGGCCTCCAAGCCCGAGGACTGGCTGATCAACTACACCACCATGGTCGGCATCACCCGGGGGAACAAGCGCGTAGCCGTCTGCTATGCCACCCTCATGTTGATCGGTTCGGCCAGCACCTGGCTGAACAACCTAGCAGCCGACAGCATCAACACCTGGATGGAATTCGAAGAAGCAGTTGTTCAAAACTTCACTGGCACCTACAAGCAGCCCGGCCGTCCCCGTGAACTGGCCATGTGCATCCAGTGGACGGACGACGCCCTACGCGACTCAATCACCCGATGGACCGAACTACGCAACTCCTGTGAAGGGGTGCGTGAGGTGCATGCCATTCAGTACTTCATCGAAGGATATCGCAAAGGCACCCACCTCAAGCACAAGCTCCTTTGCTCTGAGGTGGCCACGCTAGCAGAACTCATAAGCAAGGCGTGGAAGTACGCCACGGCCGACTCCGTGATTCGGGTCAAGACGATCCCGCCCGCCAAGGCAACGCCAACACCGGCTGCGTCGTGACCGGATGCCGATAACCGGCAGCCGCAGAACAACTAGCACAAGAACAACCAGCCAAACTCCCGCTACGGGAGCCGGCAGGTCGCCATCGTTGCAGAAGAAGAGCCGTCTGCCCAGCCTATCGGCCAGCGTTAGGTCACCAGCAAGGCTGCCTGGAAGCCCAAGCTCACGTTTGAGCAAATGCTCGACCTCCCTGCGAGAACCACTCTGGATCCAAGCCCTCAACACACATGCTACGGAAGTGCAGCTTCTCGCAGCAACTGGCCTGGGGGGACGGCCTTCCAACTCTGCCCGTGCCGCCGGCCCATGCGCCGGCTTTGGCGTCGGCGCCGGCCCGGAATGAAGGTCTCCTGGTCGACTAGTTCCCCAACCAAGACGGTTGCTACATCGTCTTCCCTAGTGAAGAGACAGATAAGCATCCTCCGTGCTGGCTCCATCGTGAGGTGAACGCCACCGTGCCCGCGACTCCCCAGTACATGTATTGGTCGGAGAAGCCAGTCACTTGCAGTCGGGCTGACCACCTAGCCGTGATGCCAAATCCTGGCAGCTACGATCTAGTCCTTGACCCCACCATCGCCCCCGAGAGGCACACCTGCCGCTTTTTGCAGGTGTTGATCGATGGCGGCAATAGCATCAACATCCTCTACCTCGACACGATGCGAAAGCTGGGGCTCAAAGCAGTAGACGTGCAGGCAAGCCAAGCGGTTTTCCATGGCATCATGCCGGGAAAGTCCTGCTCCCCCATTGGCCAGATCAATCTCGACGTCCACTTCGGCGGTCCCGGCCACTTCTTGGCAGGCAGTTAAGAATGACGAGGGTGCGGGAACCGGCTCCCGGTTGTCCCGCGTTTGGCGCCATCACCGCGCTCCTCCTCCTGCTGGCTCGGCACGTTGATCGCGGAGGCCGGCACCTCCGTCTCCATGGCCGGTGCCTTCGGGGCTGCCTCCGGAGCCACCGGGGCCTCTGGCACATCATCCTGGGCCGGCTCGGCAATGGGCGGCGCCACTATCGTTTTCGCCGGCTGGGTCTCCTCGCGGGCCGGCTCCAAAACCGCCGCCCCTAGTCGGGCCGTTCCCTCCATAGACGGAGGCGTGGCCGCCTCCATAGCGGGCCTTCGCGGCTCGCCTAACCGAGGTCTCGACATGCGAGTCGACTCTGCTACTGAGTTCGACGCTTGTACGGGTCTGCCGACCTCCTCCGTCTCCCGCCGATCAAAGCCCCAAAGCGAGAGGGTCTGCCCTGGGCTCCTGACTTTTGGGCTCCTAGTTCCACGAGGCTCCTCTTCTCCTCATGTAGTGTGGCTGCGTGCTCCTGCGCCAGCTGGCTGGCTGTCTCCACTGGGCCGGCTGCCGACTCCACATCGTGGAGCTCGATGGGGTCCCTGGACAAGGCAAACACTCAGACACCTGACGACACACGACTCACCAAGAGAATCCCACACTACAAATGAGACACTCACCCGGCGACGACTGGCAGCGTACGCTTGGCACGCGTCGGCAGATTTGACACGACCACCTTCTCTCACTTACGAGCCGGTGGCTGAGCCACCGCCTCCTTCTGAGCCAGCTTCTTCCCCAACTAGAGGTCCTGGCCGCCGGGGAGTGCGTCAGCTGCTCCTCGTCCCGCCTACGCGAGCCCTGTTGAAATGTGGGGGAGGTGTGTTCAGGATTTGGAAGTCGTCATCATCGTCGTCGTCATCATCGATCCAATCTTTCATCGAGGGGCCAGAGGGGAACTCGCCAACCGCTTTGGACCCACCGGCTCCTAGGTCGCCCGCCACCTCGACCTCCGCCGAGGAGTCGAGCCCCTCTCCGGGTCCTCCTCCCAGCACGTAGTCCTCGGAGTCGGACAGGGCGCACTCCGCCTTGAATATCTAGGGGTGCGTATTGTCCGGCGTGTTCTGTCGAACAAATAGCTGCAGTCAGCACGACAAGGAAGATCGAGAGCCGGCTGGAAAGATTCAGAGTAGAAAGACAAGTCACCTCAATAGGGTGTACAAGGGGTGCCGGGTTGTGCTGGTCGTATGGCTCCTTGCCGAAGGACCAAGTTCTCGGTGCCAACCAGAAGGTTGTGATGGCTTTCACCCGCACCACCACTCAAGCCGGCGTCAGCTCGATGGTCGACAGCCGGCAGGGGTCCCGGTGGCCGGACATATCACAGACCTAGTGCGGCCTCAGCTGGAGAGGCAGCACCTGGCGTGCGATGAAGGCGGCCACCAGGTCAGAGGCGACTAGCCCTTCCCCGCTGCTCATCGCCATGAGCCGGGCCAGCTATTCAAGCCTTGCCCCGCGTGGAGCAGTCCCCGACCAGTTCACTCCGGTGGAAAGGGCATTGACGAACACTTGTAGCCGGATATAGTCCCGCTGTGGGTCAGCGTTCTTCATGTAGAACAACGTTCGGTGCCAACCCTTGACGGAATCGATGAGACTGAAGTCCGGGAAATCTACAGCGCGGGAGCACACAACTGTGCCCCCGCAGGCGTACGTCTCTTGGGCATTCTTCAACGCCTTGAGGTAAAAGAGCTTCTTGAAGAGCTCCACGTAGGGGAGCATCCCAAGATAACCCTCGCACAGGGTCACGAAACCCGTGATGTAGAGGATAGCGTTGGGAGGAGGTGATGCAAGAGGTTTACTGGTAGCCCGAACCCACGCGAGAAGTGGCAGGAGAAGATGACGTGCTCCCCCTCCTGCGGCTCGGGCACCACTTCGCCAACTGGCGCATGGGAGATCACGCGCTCCTTCGAGGGCAACATGCGAGCATGGCGGAGATCCGCGATGGTGGCCTCCATGACAACGGAGCCAGCCTAGCTCCCCGAGCGACCTTCGCCCATCGCGACGGCGGGGCGACGCGAGAAGGCGAGCGGGCGAAGTAGCGAGCGAAACAGGCCTCGGCTCGAGGAAGAGCAGAGAAGGCAAGGAAAAGGAAGACAACAGGGGCAAGGGGAGCACGATTGCCTCCGCCTCCCTCCCTTCCCCTATAAATAAGGGGACGGCTCCGGGGGAGGTAGGGATTAACTGCGCCCACAATCCTCGGAATTCCCCGCACGAACATGGGCGCCTCGGGCTGCAACCGCCCCGTCTGAGCACATAAGATCTCGGCTTGCGGCCCGAGGCCTACTAGGCTACGCCTGCGGCCTAGCGGGCTAGGCCCAGGGCGATGTCCTGTCTGCCTACGAGCGCAGGCCCCACGACATTATTAAACTCCGCGTGGCATGCTGCGGGCAGGCCTGGGACCCGGAGCAACGCGACAGAACCCGTGGCGTCGGGGGCAGCCGCTGACTCGATCGACTGTTCGACTTGGAGCCGGAGGCGGGCGTCGGATGAGGGAAGCCACCGGCTCCCCCTCGCCCGGCAGATGCAGGACCCCGCCAGTTTCGGGGACTACTGATGGGGTTATTACCCCTGGGTAAGCTAAAGCAACGGGGTCCTCTCCCGTGATTAAGAAAAATCACATTATCGGCTGCCTCACAACCGGCTGGCGCACGGCCGGCAGGCTCGTTGCCGGCTGGCTCGCGACCTGCTCTCCGAGGAGCCGGCTCGGCCCTGGCTGGCTGGGCCACGATCGGTTGCATCCAGACCGGCTCTCCTGTTGACCCTCGGGCTAGAAAGCTTCCTTCCCATCCCACTGCCTGCGGGTACGGCGACAAGACAAGACCCTCACGACGGGCCCCAACGTGGCTACAGTGACAGCTGACATGGGGGCGCGCATGGCTATAGTCCAGCTGGTCATACCGTTGACCTTGCCTGACCACGACTGGGCGAGGCAACAGTGCCAGCACGCCTCCACCCACTCCATTACCTTCCCCCGCATGGGTACAGTGTTGCCGACCATACCGGAGACTTCGGTCGGCTGGCGCAATGCGACACTACTAGGGCGACCCGTGCCGTAGGAGGTAAGCATGGTCCAATCGCGGAGCTGGCTAGCGGGCCCCTGCGGGCGACGGTACCGGGCAGCCAGTGGACCCTACATATGACAAGACGGCTCGACTGGCGGGTCCGCTGACCAGCCGGAGAGGCTGCCAGCCGAGTCCCCCCATTCGGTACTTTAGGGATATTATAAGCCGGGGGGTTGGCCTATAAACCCCCCCCCCCAATCCCCCCCATGCATAGGGAGATAGATTCATGCACACACACTCAAAGGAACACTTCACCCCGTATTCACCCACGTATTAAGGGAAGAGGAGCCGGTTGCTCCCTCTTCCACCTCCAGATACTTCTCCAGGAACACCATTGTAACCTTCCCTTGTCTATCAACCTAGATCAAGCAGGACTAGGGGTATTACCTACCACGGAGGGCCCTGAACCTGGGTACATCATGCGTCCCTCGCCGCTTGTTCCTAATCCCACAGCAGGAGCCGGTCGACATCCTCCAGCCCCAACCACCCTCGATAAGCCTACCCATGGCATCTGTCATGAGAAAACGACTACATTAACCAAGCTTGAAAATAATAATGAGGGCTCACAATCATAGAATATGTCTAAGATAGTATATTTATATTTGGCATCTCTCTTTCTTCCATATTCTTTCATGAATTGTTCACGTGACCAATGCTATGTTTGCTAACTTCCAATAAATTTTACCACTTGAACATCTTATATGTGAAGTAATTACTCCCCATGGGACAATCATCTGAAGAACATATAATTTGAACTTTACCATTTATTTCATTCAACAAATTACTCTTAGGATATAAGTGAAGAACACGAGTAAACATCAAACTACTCTCAAAAGATATAAGTGAAGATCAATGATTAGTCAAACAATTAGTAAGCTATGTGGAGACTCTCCCTCAATAAATACTTTAAAATCTGAGATTTATTACAAATAGGAAAGAAAACAAAGGACACTCCAAGAATAGCACATATCAAGTGAACAAATAGAAACTTAGTATCAACATCGGCCAACCGATAGTTGTTGACGAAGAAGGTGGAATACGTAGCATCCCTGGGCTTAGATGCTTGAGAATTCTTGCAATATTAACTTGGGGATCCTTGGGAATCCATGATGTTGAGATTTTGTGTCTTGTTAATTCCTCTCATATCCCGGTTTCACCTAAGTCTCAAAATATTCATCCACACAAAACTTGAAAAGAATTCGTGGGATAGGTTAGTACACATAAGAATAAATCAACACTTCATGTACTGCCAAGATATGTTGCATAATAATTTTCAAACATTAGGTATTGTATACAATCATTTTCACAATTTATAGGTACCAATATAAGACATGAAAATTTTAGGACAAGTATATATCAAAACCATGACAACCATCTATCCAAACAGAACAGTCTCTAGCAATCAATTTTAAAAGTGTAAATCTATATACCTAAAAATTATGGAAATTTACGACATGATAAAGAATTTATATGAAAGTACTATGTAATTTTTTAGAAACTTCCCATGATTCAGTAAAATAAATAAATTCAACAAATCCAGAAAAAGTTTCTGTTTTTGTACATCAAACATCCAACATGCAATTCAAGCATCGTAATGGCAGTACTTGGTACTTTTCATTAAAAACATGATTATAGATAATATAAAGTAAAGTTCACCAAAATGAAATGATGCTCCAAGCAAAAAACATATTATTTGACGAATACAAATATTTCTCCAAGTAAGATATACCGATCGTATTGAAGACAAAAGGGGGAATGTGTTCCGAGGCATCCCCAAGCTTAGACACTTGAGTCCTCCTTGGATATTATTTTGGGGATGCCTTCGGAAATCCCAAGATTAGGGTATTTCCACTCCTTATTATCCTCATATCGGTATCTCACCCAAAACTTGAAAACTTGAATCACACAAAACTTAACGGAACTCATGAGATGGGTTAGTGTAATAAAGATAGATCATTCAGTTAGATATTTTCAATACAAGATTCATAATTTCTCACATAATTCCTACTATATTCTATCATTCCCATAATTTATATCACTAAATATAAGCTATCGAAACACTCAAACAAGCAAAGTATGCATGCAAAATAGAATATGTCAAAAAACAAAACAGTATGTAAACATCTGAAGTAAAACCATACTAACCTATCTCCAAAAATTCTGAATATTACGATAACATAGGAAATTCGAATATAAATACTGTGGATTTCACAATATTTTGATGCTCCAGTAAAATGTGAGAATTTTTAAACTGGACACAGAAGTTCTGTTTTTGCACATAATCAAACTGAAAAGTATCCACACTATCCCAAAGGCTTTACTTGGCATATTATTGGAATAAAAGAAACGAATCATGATTACTACAATAGCTTAATCATGTGAGCACACAAAAACTATAGGTATAAGTATTGGGTTGTCTCCTCACAAGCATCTTTCTTTAATGCCTTTTAGCTAGGCATTGATATTTTAATGATACTCACTTAAAGGTAAATCTTGGCGCATTATTTTTATGGCACAATGGTATATATAATGGGATAATTATTTTTATGACAAAATTCCATGTTTTTTTAAATTGCTTCCATGAGCATGAACAAGAGTCAAGGCCGATCCTCACTTATTCAATGCAAAACTTTCCAACCGCTTCTCCTTTTGAAACAAATTTAGGTTCCCCTATTTATTTTTATTTTTTATATGTTATTAAATAATTAAATGACAAACAGAATAAAGTTTATATTACACAAAATGATAAAAACACTATAAAACTTAGGGGTTGTATGAGCACTTTCTTTTAAGCTAGGCAAACAAGGCAAGTATTTTGTTTGTATCTAACATTTTTGTTTTATTTTTTTGGTTCACCCACAACTAAAGAAAGAAAAAAATTAAAAACAAAATATACTTAGTTAAGAAAGAAACAAAGCATAGACAAACATATTAACCCCACACTATTGCTCCCCGGCAATGGTGCCAGAAAAGAGCTTGATAATCCCCAAGTGCAAGGAATCATCATAGCACTTTCCAAAGATGGAACTGGTAAGTATGGAGTGTCGAACCCACAAGGATATAAAGGTAAGATCAGTATTATCTCAAGTCCCATCTTCCACTCATAATACTCTATGCACAACGAGTGTTTGCTTTTGTCTAGAAACAAGAAATAAAACTATGTTGTGGGTACAAAGATGATATCTTTGCATGATATCGAAGAACTAAAATATGAAAATAGTTGCTGCCTGAATATAGTGAGAATATATTACAATATATTACAAATAAAGAGTGTGGAATAATGATGGTATGGTGTGCGGAATTTTCCTAGGCAATTGGTAATAAGATTGGTAATCATTATTGCAATTTTATATGAGGGAGAGGCATGAGCTACCATACTTTTCGTACTTCAATCGTATGAACTTATGATCGGAACTCTAAGCAAGCATCTGTCACTACTAGAAATCCTTAAGGTATACGCAACTATCGAGGCAGTGATCCTGGTAATGAGTCCGATTTGCACTTGATGTCCGAGATCTTCATACGGATTTTACTCCATAGCAATATGTGGAAACCCTTGGCTGAACTCGCACCACATCCCCTTTCTCTCCTTGATTTATCATCTGCCACTCCACCACACGCTGTTGTGCCATCCACCTCGCAATCCACCTCCCAGTCCCGCTTCTCTCAGAAGTGATGGTGAAGGAACCGATCGTGAAGCTCGAGAGGGCGAAGAAAGAGACGAGGGGTCATCATTGAGCATCAGTGGCTCGACGTGCCGACTCTAGGATGGCTGGACCCCGTTGTGATCTAGGCGGACACGATTGATGCCGGTGGAGAACCAGGGCCTACTGGCCACCAGGAGTTGGAGGTTGTCAGAGGCGGGCAAGCTGGAGCCGTCGTGGTGAGAGGACAGGTGTGTGCTCCTTGTGATGCACGTCGAGAGAGGTTTTTCCTTGCTTCTTCACCCTTTTTCCGTGTGTTCCTAGATTTCTTCGTGGCTCGACTCCACCAACTCCCTCCCAATGTCATTTCCTATCTAACTGCCTTTGTGTCTCTCTATGAAAACTTCATAGGCTGTCATCCCCATTAGAGGATGTTCAAGTATTTGTTCACATGTCAATCGATGACCGTGACGAAGGCCTCCCTGAGAGGGGAGAAGATAAATGTGAACCAGATGTATGGCAGTCTAGGAATTCAACTTAGGAGGAAGGGCAGTTTCCCTGCCATGTCCTTTCCCAACTCAGTGAAGGGGTGGCAGGACAATTAGTTTTATTGGAAAGATATTCCACTCACCAGCGGTGAGTCAGGTATCCCGCCGTACTCGGTAGAGCGGGTGAGATCTCCTCCGTCCTTGGTTGTGTCCAAGGAGGATAAGTTGCATGTAGAGATCATGGTGATGGCGCTTGTGGCGTTAGTCATAAAGGGCCTCAGCGGGATGGACCTATTGGAGGTCTGCATCTAGCGGAGGATCCAACCTCATTTGGTGAGGGGCCATCCCATGTGGGAGTATGAGGGCCCGAGTGACTCCACTCAGGTCCATCCGAAGGAGTTCACGAAGAAGATGCTTGTCGGTGTACTAAACAACGGGGCCCTTAGTACCCGGACTTGTGCACAAGACGACCGCGGTGTCCGAACTGGCAAGACCTTGGCGAGTAAACGCCAACCTCCAAGCTACATCAAGCGAAGACCCAAAGGAACCAGCAAGCATGCCTGCTAGGTGACTCGGCTGCCAACGCATCCACCAAGATCTCCACCCGCCAAGCCATCACTCCGTGTCGATCAAGTTGATTGTCTACATCGACTAGGTGTCGAGTGGGCAGCCGGTTAGGAAGAGTTGGTCGGGGCATGTGGCAGCTCGGTGGACTTACATCAGCTTTAATGACACATGTACCATGACATGGCAAAGGAGTAAGAGGTAGCTAGGCGAATGACACAGAAGGAGGGACGATCCTTGCCGGAAGACATAGCTAGCGCGACACCTCATGGCGCATTAAATGCACCTGTCCTAGTCCGCCAGAGTTAGTTTTTTCCTACTATAGTTCTTGTTTGTAAGTTTGCCAGGTAGACTATACATTGTTTTGTCTGTGTAATGACCATGCTAGCCACTTTGATATCCCCTTAGCCTATAAAATGAGGCCCATGGCTACATTTACAAGGGTCGACACTCCATTCATTTGCACGTGTAGCGATACTCCCTGAGCATTCCTTGATGAGCTATAGCGCTCCTGTACGGTGAACTCAAATAATCCACTAAAAATGCAGGATGTAGGGTTTTACGCTCCAGCGGTCCAAACTTGTCAACCCCACGAGTACGCTTAGATCAGTGATGCTCTTTGTGTCTAAGGATCTCCATAGCCGAACCACGAAAGGGACCTTGCTGGTCCCATAGTTTGTCGTACGCCGAGATTCTATGACATGCCGGGTAGGGGGATCCCTTGAATGAACCTTCGTCGATTTCTACGTGTCATCGTCAACAACTTGATTGATGTCCATGCCTCCCAAGAAACCAAGGGTGCGGGGACGCCCGCCCCATCCACGTCCAGGCTGCCTTTGCATGTTGTCACGAGCGACGCCAATGGAGGCGCCCCCACATCCATCGCATCAGTGAACACCTTCATGGAGACATGGAATGCCCCGGGAGCGATCGGGGTCGAAGTCCCGGAAACGGCGAGCATGGTAGCGGCAGTGTCGGTGTCAAAACCGGCGGATCTCGGGTAGGGGGTCCCGAGCTGTGAGACTAGAATCAATGGTAACATGAGACAAGGGAGACGATATTTACCAAGGTTTGGGCCCTCCTATGGAGGTGATACCCTACGTCCTGCTTGATTGTATTGATGATGTATAGGTTACAGAGTCGATCTACCTCGAGATCATATTGTTAAACCCTAGATGAGTTGTTCTGCCTACAACCTACAACCCTCAGGCTTAAATAGACGACGAGGATACCTAGGCTTTACACATGGTTGCTTACATGTCAAAGGGATAAACATGGCTATTCGCTACATCAAACGTGGAGCACAAGCCACGATCCCCGAAGCTTCCTTCCTGGAGGCAGGGCCTTCAATCGATCCAATGCTCGGCAAGCGGCCCATACAGTCCGGCCCATTAGAAATAGGTCGGCCTCCCAAGGACCCCTTAATCCAGGACTCGCTCAGTAGTCCCCGAACTTGCCTCCAACACCAAAGGTCTCAGCTCAGGTCGCTTCGTGTAATCAGACTCTTCAGCTTGCGAGGTGAGTTCCTACCTCCGACTTTAGTTTGGCCTCCAATGACGTGTAATTTTCCAATTAGAGGCCCATCCAAAAACCATGAATAAGCCGGCCCTGAAGGCCAAACGTCAAGGGGTAAAGCAATGTCCCTCGACGACCATTCTGACAAAAGGTCATGGTCTACCACGACCGCCGAACGAGTTGCAAAACCTCGATTCGCGGTTTGAGGCCGTTTCCATCAGCACAATCCGTCAATGCACAGATCGTGTCCTGTTTTACACAGGATATGTTTAATCATGTGCGCGCAACGGCATGCATTTCTCGAGAAGAGGAAGGATTCACGACGTAGAGAGGGGAGGCCATACAGCGATAAGCCTCATAAAAGGGAAGGAAACCCCCAAGGCTTAACCACGCTCCCCATTCGCATCCTCTGCTGCCCCGTCCTTCTAAGCTTCCGTGGTGCAGATCTGGATTTTCCACTACACCTCCTCCGAGCTGATCCATGGCAGGTTCCAGCTTCAACGGCATGTGGGAGGCTTCCACGGTCACTCACCGGGACATCTGGGACCTCAAAGCCGCCGGCTACCTCCCTGGCAACATTGGCCATCGTGCGCTAGAGAAGGGCCAGGTGATCCCTACCCCCAAGCCCGACGAGAGGGTGGTCTTCATCCCCCACTTCATTCAGGGGTTGAGCTTCCACTACTACAAAATAGGCTGTTAGTGGTGCACCCGTTTTTGCTATTAATGGCGCACTATGGGTGCGCCACTATTAACACGCCACTAGTAACAAATAGTAATGGTGCACCTCTGGTGCGCCATTAGTATCCCAGCTAATAGTGGGGCACCACAGAGTGCGCCATTACTTCGTCCAACAGTGCGCCATTACTATGCCTCCTAGGGGGTCATATTTGCCTCCACCTATACCCCCGGGTGCGCCATTACTATGCCCCATAATGCGCCACTGGTATTTGGCCCTGGTGCGCCACTAATGCTCAATATGGTGCACCACTACTATGAATATTAGGAATTGTTATTTTTTGCTTTTCTGGTATTTGCACAGGTCACAAAATACGTTACAGCACAGAATATAAACATCACACAATAGAATTCATCTTATTATGCTCCAAATTCGAAATAGCGAACAAAGTTCAAACATTAGCCAAGTTTAGGTCTCGAGACATTAGCAAAGTTCATCATATTAGCTGAGTTTATCGTCACATTTCAAAGTCGATATCGATCATCTAAACTACCATCACATAGAAGAGAATTGCGGTCACGATGAGCATCATTACGATGAAACTGGTCTTCATCCGGTTCCTCCTCCGCTCCCTCCTCTCTCCCGCTAGATAGCACACGTATCTAGGTTCCGCCTCCGCCCTAGTGGTGTACCCTTTGTAATTGTTGCCGCTAAGATGGCGAACCTGTCTCCGACACTCCTCCTAGTCGTCGTAGACTCAGGGAACCTTACCCTTGTACATGACATAGGACGGCATCTCTATGCACTAGACAAACAAAATGTTAGGAGCAATTCACAGATAATATATAAGCAATATATTAGTATGCAACAAAAGGATCGGAAGAGAACAGCAACACATTAATATCACGATTCATGGTCCTACTAATAAATAGCATCGATTACATATAAGTTGAACGACTGTCCAAACTAAAGAGACATACAAGTTCATTAAAGTTTAATTACAACATGAGCTAAACTCTTCTTCCAGAACTACATAGCATCAATACTTTTGATTCGGCTTAGGGACCGGAGCGTGGATGAAGCCGCCGTCTTTCGTGATGGTCATGAATGTGCGGTCGTTGTCAGCCTGCATTTGTGGCGTTGTTTCTAGTTCACTGTCGGACGGTTGATATTTGAGGTAGAACTGCCCCGAGGTACGAAGGACATCTTGATAGATGATTTCCGCAATATCCAACTGGATGCGAAAGAATTCTTGTCTGATGTTCGCGTCCTGGATTTCCGACAAGCGTGCAGCCCAATCTTTGAGATTACTTGGTAGCATAAGGTGATGAAGGTCCCACACGATTGCCCGCATGTGATGGAGGGCGTAGTAGGCATCCTTCTGACTGCCAGGCGGCTGCTTGACGCAGGGGAACGTCGTTACGTGGGTGAACACATGCTTGCCATACCAAGAAATTGGCTTCCTGAAGGTGCCTCCAGATTTGGCGTAGCCGGGGAGAGCATCATCAAGAACTTTCTTGATATTTGGGTAGTCTTTGTTCGACTGACGGACCGAGTCGAAATATGTGGCCATGGAATATTTCGGGCTTAAGAGGATGAGTGTGCAATGTGTGTCACTGCACAAAACACGGAATGTTAGAAAAACAAAGAACGATTGAAATCTAAGAAATCATATGTTCACTACTGCAAAATAGGCTGTAGTGGCACACCCGTTTTTTCTATTAATGGCGCACTATGGGTGCACCACTATTAACACACCACTAGTAACAAATAGTAATGGCACACCTCTTGTGCGCCATTAGTATCCCAGATAATAGTGGCGCACCACAGAGTGCGCCATTACTATGTCCAACAGTGTGCCATTACTATGCCTCCTAGGGGGCCGTATTTCCCTCCACCTATGCCCCCAGGTGCGCCATTACTATGCCCCATAATGCGCCACTTGTATTTGGCCCTAGTGTGCCACTAATGCTCAATATGGTGCGCCACTACTATGAATATTAGGAATTATTGTTTTTTGCTTTTCTGGTATTTGCACAGGTGACAAAATACGTTACAACACAGAATATAAACAAAGTTCAAACATTAGCCAAGTTTAGGTCTCAAGACATTAGCAAAGTTCATTGTATTAGCCGAGTTTATCATCACATTACAAAGTCGATATCGATCATGTAAACTACCATCACATAGAAGAGAGCTACGGTCACGATAAGCATCATCGTGATGAAACTGGTCTTCATCCGGTTCCTCCTCCGCTCCCTCCTCTCTCCCGCTAGATAGCACGCATATCTAGCTTCCGCCTCCGCCCTAGTGGTGTACCCTTTGTAACTGTTACTGCTGAAACAGTGAACCTGTCTCTGACACTCCTCCCAGTCGTCGTAGACTCCGGGAACCTTACCCTTGTACACGACATACGGCGGCATCTCTATGCACTAGACAAACAAAACATTAGTAGCAATTCACAGATAATATATAAGCAATATATAAGTATGCAACAAAAGGATCGGAAGAGAAAAGCAACATATTGACAGCACGATTCATGGTCCTACTAATAAATAGCATCGATTACATATAAGTTGAACGACTGTCCAAACAAAAGAGACATACAAGTTCATTAAAGTTTAATTACAACCTGAGCTAAACTCTTCTTCCAGAACTACATAGCATCAATACTTTCGACTCGGCTCAGGGACCGGAGCATGGATGAAGCCGCCGTCTTTCGTGATGGTCATGAATGTGCGGTCGTTGTCAGCCTGCATTTGTCGCGTTGTTTCTATTTCACTGTTGGACGGTTGATATTTGAGGTAGAACTGCCCTGTGGTACAAAGGACATCTTGATAGATGATTTCTGCAATATCCGACTAGATGCGAAAGAATTCTTGTCTAATGTCCGCATCTTGGATTTCCGACAAGCATGCAGCCCAATCTTTGAGATTACTTGGTAGCATAAGGTGATGAAGGTCCCGTACGATCGCCCGCATGTGATGGAGGGCATAGTAGGCATCCTTCTGACTGCCAGGCGGCTGCTTGACGCAGGGGAACGTTGTTACGTGGGTGAACATGTGCTTGCCATACCTAGAAATTGGCCTCCTGAAGGTGCCTCCAGATTTGGCGTAGCCAGGGAGAGCATCATCAAGAACTTTCTTGATATTTTTGTAGTCTTTATTCGACTGACGGTCCGAGTCGAAATACGTGGCCATGGAATACTTCAGGCTTAAGAGGATGAGTGTGCAATGTGTGTCACTGCACAAAACACGGAATGTTAGAAAAAAAGAACGATCAAAATCTAGGAAATCATATGTTACAGGGCGGTGAGGGGATGACTTACTCGGGAAAGTAAGGCACGAGGAAGTTATCCTTATCTGGGTTCGCCAGAATGACGCCTTCGAGGTATGAACTCACGACTTGCCGGTCCCCAGCGCTGCCCAAGATCTTGGCACGCATATAGAAGGGGTTGACTATCACGATGTCCAGGTTCTTGTCTCTAATGATCCGCATCTCCATACCGAGCGAAAATAGCCGAACGAATGTGTAGTGCAGCGGATAAAAGTTAAACATAGCAAAGATGTCATCAAACCATAGGACGATCATACACCCGACGGTGCTCTCGACAAAGCCCTTGCCCTTTGGCACCTTGGCCACGAAAACCGGGTATGCCACATCATTCTCGGTGAGACGCCACTTCTCCATAGTAAGAACACCGTCATGCAGACTCCGCATAGCACCGGTTGCAGCATTGAGCAGATTAGTCGGTAGCATCATCCTACCCGCCACATGCACCCTCCTTGAGATATCCTTAGGTATTGGTGGCCCGTCCTAAGCACGGATCGTACTCGGTGCCGGCTGGGTCGCACCTTCCGTGCCTTCATCTTCTTCTGCTGTAATGGGATCGAGTTCTGCTCAGAGACCACCTTCTTGAGTGTGTTGGGGCTGATAATATTTCCCACCTCGGCTGTTTGAGTCTCGCTGAAGGCGGCCGCTGGAGGCGTCTCCTGAGAACCGAACAGACGACGCCTGTTGCAATTGGGTTTCTCCGCGGTACCAGCTAGATCCCGGTCGTCTTTTGCAGGGTTGGGTTCTTGAGAAAGAGGCCCCAAGAATTCGTCACCATTCCCATCTTTGTTGATATACTTATCGACGTTGGAAAATGTACCGTCATCGTTCGGATCCTGTGCCATATGCATGTCTGGATCAGCTGACGGCGGTAGCGTTGCGGCGGTCTTGCCATGGCTTGGTGCCGGCACGACTCGCGGTGTTGTCTTCGGGGTGGTGTCCCCCGCCCCCAAACGAATCTGGCTCTTCGGCCAAAGCATGGACCAGTTTAAGTAGGCATCGAGGGTCATCACATCATCTCCGTCCGCCCTAGGGGGTCGATACGTAGGTAACAAGTCGTCGCAGCCCCCCAGCACCCGAACCAGTTGAACCCTATACACGGTGGGTGGAATTGGATTACCGTGGAACACGTGGTTGCCTGGTTCAACGATTTTGGCCTTGGCGACATCGATCAACTCGCCGTCCATGAAGTGTAGGAGAGTGCATGGAATGTTGGCGGCGCCCTGTGAAAAGATGTAGGGCGTTAGGGATGCCCAGTCAAAGGCAAGGAGATGAAGTAGTCATCGGTCGAGGCTTAGTTATCGTGATGGCGTCGAGCTCGGCTAATGTCGAAGCACCGCCAATGGCGGGCATGCAAGTGACGGAGGGGCCGCTTGCTACCGAGGTGCCGGCCGGCGTATTCTTCCCACACCTGGGTACATTAACGTCCAATACAGGCGCCGACACCGGAGACACCATTGCCGCCTCCTCCGGAGACACCATTGCCGGCGCGTTGTGCGAGTTGCTGCCCGTGAAGCTGGGAATCAGGGGCGGCCCCTGTTGGCCGCCCGCAATCCACCCCCGCAGCCCCTCAAGCAAGGAAGGCATAATGGCGGTGATTGTCGCTCCCATTTGGTCTCACACTTGCTCTTGGACTATCTCTAGAATCCGTGCCACTTGTGCCTTGAGTTATTTAACCTCGCGCTCTTGGCTTTCCAAGCTGGCCTTTCTCTCCTTTCGCCCAGCCTTATAGTATTCCGACCATTTCATGGACAAGCCTTCACCGGCCACATGACCAGTTGACGACGGCTTACTGTACTTATCCTTTTGTTTCAGAACGTTCAACGCCCTATTTAAAGACGTGTCCCAACGGGTAGCAGGCGGGGAGCTCTGAGACCCCGCAGTTTCCTGCGGAAGGAACGTGAACCATTTAGAAATTTTGCTTCATTAATTAGAATGCAACCATATGGAGCTAATTACGCGGGGGTGTATTCCTTACCAGAACATGCTCAAGCTCCTTCACCTTCGGATCCGTGGTAAGCTCCCCTGTTACCGGGTCCACCTTGTATCGGGCCCTGACATAGTTCCTAGTCTGCTTTCCATGGTATTTATCGAAGAGGGGCGATAGGCCTTGCGCGGCACGCTCCGCGTCCTCCTTGTCCCATTTAGATTCCGCCACTCTATAACCGCCGGGACCGAGTTTATGGCCCCTAAGTTCAAGTCCCGCATATCTTTCCCCCCACTGACTTGATTCCGCGGATGCGTTGCTCTCGCACTTGATCTTGAACTCCAGGTAGTCCTCTTCGCTGATCGAAGGATTTGTCGCCTTGATCTTCTCATAACTATCACCACTTAGAATCCTTCTCTTCACCGCGGCTCTCCAAGTAGCCAGGGCCGTGCTCATCTTCATGAGGGTGGCACTGTTCACTTTATTCCGTGAGAGGCGTGTGCTTGCGAAGTCACCGGGGAACTTGTATCGTTCATGCAGCTTCGTGAAGAGGAGTTTGTGCAAATTCCCTTGGTCGGGATGCCTTAGGTTCTCGGTGTTGATCGAGACGGTGCTCCGTAGAATGCACCCGAGTTGTCCCGCGTACCCAGGGACTAATTCTTTGGGCGCCGTTGGATGCCCACTGGAGGACACTTCAGTAAATTCCTCCTTGACGGTGTCGAGCACGTTCGGGCGCCGGTCCTTCCGTTGCCTCTTCGGTTGGCTACCATCTGTGCGTTCGCTGCCATCATCAGTGGTGGCATCCCCGGCGGCACCATCAGTGGTGTCATCCCCGACGCCACTAGGGGTTGTGTAGTCGGGATCGGTGTCTTCTGCGGCGTCCTCATTGTGCTGAGGTTCTTCCTCCATCTCCTGGGACAGCTCCCAGAATGGCTTGCCCGAACCGCCGGCCTCGTCGTTGTTGGCCATGTTCGCTCTAAATAGGAAAAAAGGCTACTAGAGTTACTGGATGAGATCAGGGTAGTATCTATTCTTCTCAGATTTAGAGGAAAACTGAGAATAAAGCATTGTCTCTAAATGTTGATTAATTTTTGTTTCGGTTGAGAATCGGGCACCTTCTAGGTCAAGAAAATTGGGCACGACCTTTGCAAATTTTTGTGACCTAGGAGTGCCCCGTTCTCAACCGAAACGGAAATTAATCAACATTTCAGGAGAAAGGGGTAACTATTTGTCTTGGCGTCAACATTCCAGGACACACGAGTGCTTAGCAATTTAAAACCAACGGTCACTTTCAATCGGCCAAACTTAGAGGAATAAGATAGTCCTAATGAGGAGATGCGCACGCCAGCGCGCGTGTGTCAAAACAAAAGGACATAGTGGTAATCAGGCTATGATGAAAGGAAGTTGTCAGCAAAACTACCAACGATTTTTGTCTTTCATAAATGTATACGCTAAACACTTATATTTTTTTAAGGAGGGAGTACTTCCTATTTGTTTTTCCGAGGGGACGCAAGTGGATATACACAACAAATGACCGTGGTATATAGATATTTTGCAAGCAATCACAGTTATGAAACAATATGACAACTTAAAAGAATTAAATCTGACAACTACATGTTATAACCAACTGAACACTTTTTTGCTTGACGTGCGTTCTTTATTCAGCTTGAACAACAAATATTGGATTTCTCTCATGATCTGAGGGCCATTGGTGTTGCTCCAGATGAAAAGCTAGCCCTTTTTGCTGACAACTCATGTCGGTGGCTAGTTGCAGATCAAGGTAATTTGCCTGTCTTTTTTTTCAAGATGTTTAACATGTAGTATACTGAAGAAATGAATAGTTCAAATCACCAGAATGCTAGAGTTGTCATATTTAAGCTTGCAGTTTCTACACGAGTGCCACTCTTACTTCCCTAGCATAGAGAAAATGATGGAAGCAACCAAATAATAACGGCTTTGCTATGCGTTAGGCTATTTAAAAGAAGATACTGAACTACATATGTCGACTTTTTTGCTTAACTGAATAAATGTTAGCTTGTTGAATGATGTGCTTACCATTTGTTTTGTTAGCTATCTAGGGGAGTTCATGTAACTGTCTTCAAATGGATTACCATATATGTTCATCAGTAATCATACCACTGACACATGCAATCCAGGTATCATGGCTACTGGTGCTATCAATGTTGTTAGAGGAACAAAATCTTCCGACGAAGAACAGTTCCAAATATACACTCACTTAGAAAGGTTAGTGTCAAGTCCTTTTGAAATCTGAATTTGAAATTCTTCTATTTTGCTTGTAATGATTTATTATATGGTCTATGAGCCGGTATAAATCTAAGTCACGCACAACATTCCTTTCAGATTATGCATGTACAATACATAGATCTTCAAGGTCTCCATAGCCTCTTGACGCCGTATTGTTGATATTCTGTAGTATTGTGAAGCATAATAAAGCCGTCTATTATTGAGAAAAATAATAATAGGAATGCATAGATGTAGTTGCTAATAAGAGTTCTCTTTATTTTGTTACTACAGTAGTACAAAATTAACTTCCGTTGGAGCAATGGCTCAAGGGCTGATTCAGCTTTGGAATGAGTGGGCAACCCAAATCCTCATACTGCTCAGCTTTGCACTATAGATTTTTTTCCTCTTTCTCTTCGCTAGGACCCGTCGGCGTGGCCCCTCCACCATGCTGAAGATCCTCCTCTGGTGGCATACCTCATGGTTGATTCAACCGCTTTCCATCAATGGCTCGTTGCGGGAGCATGGGCTAGTGGTGTTTTGGGGGGAAGAGCACGCTAGAAGGGGGGAGGGAGCAGGTAAAGAGGCGCTTACCGCAGGGAGGAGGGAGCAGGTAGGTAGGCGGCGAGGCGGGCTCCGGTGGGCGGCGGCGGGGGATCCGGCGACGGAGACGCAGTCGATGGCGGCGAGGGCGGGGGTGGGAGGCGACGGCGGAGTGGGGGAGGGAGGGACGGTTGTGAAAGAGTGATAGGAAGGGGAGGGAGGGAGGGAAAAGGCCGTAGTGGGAGGAGGGTTAGCAATGGCACACCTTTCAGGGGTGTGCCATAAAAATACTGATAGCAATGGCGCACCTCCTCCTGGTGCGCCATTACTAACATTTTTTATTGGTATATTAATGGCGCACCTTTTAGGGGTGCGCCATAGAAATAGTGATAGCAATGGCGCACCTTCTCCTGGTGCGCAATTACTAACTTTTTTTATTTTTTTGGATTTTAGTTTAGAATTGTATGACATGGTACGATACAAAGTGTGTATGTTGGTGGTTGTTGTGTAGTTGGTTCACTATGATACAAAGTTATCTATTGCGTAGGAACCACATGTAGAATCCTTATGGTCAGGTGCTACTTAGTTAAAAAGAGTAGGGTTTTTTGCACACATGCAAAAGCATTGTGATTCAATCTTCGTCATATTTTCAGAATCTTCTTTCCCTTCTTTCTCGCGGTTGAATAATTTAGCCCCGGAACCCCTTGAGTTCTTCTCTTGAACGGACGTCCTTTAGGTAGCGTGGTCCTGCTTCTTCTCGTGGTGTATGGTACTTCATCATCGTCATCATCTTCCATCTTCGGGTCGCCGTACTTGTCAAAGTCTTGCTCATTGGCGACTCCATCCATTCTGATGATGTTCCTTTTGCCTCTCCTCACGAGAACATGACTAGGCTTTGACGGCGGTAATGAAGAAGCATTGGTCCACTTGGCAAGCTAGTACCCATGGCCCATTTTTCGCGGTGACGTTTGCGCCCGTGGTCTTGGATTTGGCTTCGGTATAACCATGATGGTGAAATACCGGTCTTCTTTTAGGATGCTCTTGGCCCATCTAAGACGGAACATAGGGACCTTCTCTCTAGCGTAGCTCAGCTCCCAGATCTCCTCGATCCTTCCGTAGTATCTGTCCTTATCGTTACCGGTGTAGGATTCCATCGTTACCCCGGAGTTCTGATAATCGCTCTTCATGTCCTTTTCCTTGGTGTAGAATGTGTAGTCGTTGATATCGTACGCCTCATAGGTCATCAGGTTATGCTCGGCGCCCTGTGACAAGGCGAATATGAGTTTTTCTTCCGCGGAAGAATCCTCATGTAAAGGGTACGGCAGAAGCCTGTCCTTGAACCAATGCGTGAAACATGAGTTCTGCTCTTTGATTATATCTCCGTCCGTCCTCTGTTGGCCTTCGTCATTGTACGTCTTCTCAATAAAGGTTTTGTCCTCTACCACCCAAGGATCGACCACGTCTATGTGTTGTAGTGCGACTAGGTTTGCTCTTTCAAAGTCGGCGAGTTGACCCTTGAAGTCGACATGCATTTCGCGGCGACCCTCGTAGTGACCCCATCCAGCGAGCCTGCCAAGGTGCCTGTTGACGGGCAGACCAACGGGGTTCTGGATGCCTAGATAATTCGTGCAGAAGGAGATGCGCTCTTCGGTCAGAAAGCCCTTGGCTATGCTTCCATCTAGACGTGCCCTATTGCGAACATATCCTTTAATGACACCATTCATCCTTTCGAACGGCATCATGCTGTGCAGGAATGTTGGCCCGAGTTGGATGATATCCTCCACGATATGGACCAGCAGACGCACCATAACGTCGAAGAATGCGGGCGGGAAGTACATCTCAAGTTCGCATAGTATCACCATGATCACTTCCTGTAGCCTTCTGAGTTGCTTCACGTCCGAGAGATGACGTCGAAAAAGTTGCATAGGCCAAATAGCGTTTCACGGACGTGCGTGTCCATGATCCCACGGATTGCAACTGGAAGTATCTGCGTCATCAGCACGTGACAGTCGTGAGACTTCATCCCGCTGAACTTCTGCTTCGCTGAGTCTAGGTATCTTCTTATCTTCTCCGTGTAACCATAAGGAAGTTTTACTCCTACGAGGCAGGTGAAAAACTGCTCGATCTCCTTCTGACTTAGAGTGAAGCACGCGGGAGGGCATTCATATTCGATCTTCTTGGCCTTTTTGCCTTTGTTGAGATGACTTTTCGTGTCCTTCGCCTCATCATCATCATCATCATCATTAGGGCGTTTTGCATGAAGCTCCTCCCTGATGCCAATTAATTGCAAGTCTGCCCTTGCTTTCGGCCCATCTTTGGTCCTCTCTGGCATGTTGAGCAACGTACCAAACAGACTCTCGCACACGTTCTTCGTGGTATGCATGACATCAAGGCTGTGAGGCACATGGAGGATCTTCCAATACGGCAAGTCCCAGAAAACAGACCTCGTTTTCCATACCTTCAGCAGCGGCTCTGGCGCCTTTCGCTTTTTTCCCGGCGGTGGGCACTCTTTCCAATTTTTCAACAACTCGTCTATTTCCTCGCCGCTCCTCGTACGTGGGGGGTCTTTGGGGTTCGGTTTCACCATCGAACAAATCCTTGCATTTTCTCCATGCGTCATCGTCGCGAAGCCACCTTCGATGTCTCATGAACATGGTTTTCGAAGACCCGGGATCTTTATCTAGCTGGTGATACGTTGTGTCATCCATGCACCTGACGCATGCACTAAATCCGTGGAGCACCTGCCCCGCGACATATCTATAACCGAGAAAGTCGTGCACCGTCGTGAGCAGTGCGGCTCGCATAGGGAAATATTGTTTCGGTGTGGTGTCCCACGTATTGGCTGGCATTTTCCACAGCGTGTCTAGCTCCTCCTTCAGCAGCACCAGATACAGATTGATGTCGTTCCCTGGTTGTTTTGTCCCTTCAATAAGCATACTCATGTGAATGTACTTCCTCTTCATGCACATCCAGGGGGAAGGTTGTACATCCACACAAACACAGGCCAGGTGCTATGTGTGCTTCTCTGGCTGCCAAACGGATTGACTCCATCGGTGCTCACGCCCAGCACGATGTTCCTTGGATCGTCCCCAAATTCTGGGTGTTCAAAGTTCAACGCCTGCCACTGGCTCACATCCTTAGGGTGACTCAACATCTTGTCTTTTTTATTTATCTCTGGATCATTTCTGTCATCTTGTCGATTCTTCTCCTCCCTATCCGCGTGCCAACGCAGGAGCTTTGCTAGCTTAGGGTCCGCGAAATACCACTGCAGACGAGGAGTGATCGGAAAGTACCACACCACTTTTCGAGGAGCTTTCTTCCTCTTCTTGTATCGAGTGACGCCGCACACCGGACATATGGTAGCCTCCGCGTGCTCGTCCCGATAAATCGTGCAATCGTTCATGCACACATGGTATTTCACGTGTGGTAAATCCAGAGGACACACGATTTTCTTTGCCTCCTCCAAACTGGTCGGGCCCTTGTTCCCCTTGGGAAGACGTTCGTGCCAGAATGACATGTTCTCGCCGAAGCATGCGTCGGTCATTTTGTGTTTTACCTTCATCTCCAGAGCCATGAGCATTACTTTCAGGCGGGTATCCTCGGGCCTGCATCCTTCATACAATGGAGTAACCACGTCTATCTCCAGTTGATCCAGCTTGGCTTTCTCTCTGGCGGCAGCTCTTGCGTTACCCGTCTGCTTGAGAAGCAGCTCTTTAATATGAGGGTCCTGCACCCAGCCCATCGATGGTCCATCGTTGTTTGCTCCGGCATCTTCATCTTCATGATCATTCCCTTCATCTTGATCTTCCTCATCCTCATGCCCGGCATCTTCTACATGATGAATGTGTCCTGCATCTACTTCGTGATCATGTCCTGGAGATTCTTCGTCTTCTCGCCCACCCTCGCCGCTATTGTCTTGCTGCCCTTCCTTATTACTTGCCCGCCCCCCATGGACGACTTCATAATCATCTTCATCACCTTGCCACCGATAGCCATCCATGAAACCATGCACGAGCAGGTGGTCCCGCACCTGTCTGGAATCCGGGTCCATAAGGCTCTTCAGCTTGCATCTTCGACACGGACATCTTATCTCCGTCTCGTTCTTTTGAAGCATCTCGGCCTTCACGGAGCTCAAAAACCTATTCACGATGCCTTCGGTCATCATGCGGACCATGGTCGCCTGCGAGGTAGAGCAAAATGATATGTTAGCACCAAAAAATAAATTTGGCATGACTTTGCCTAAAAATAGGACCAAAAAGAATGCATACTGCCAAATTCTCGCCGAAACGGAAATGAATCAACATTTCGGCAAAATATTGGCAACATTTAGGGGAGGGTCATCACCACAAACAATGGCGCACCACAAACATACGTAGATCTAGCCCATAAAAAGTGTGTACGTTGGAGGGAGAAAAAAAGTAGATCTAGAACATAAAGAAAGCTTTCCCCTTACTTACCTATCAAAAAAGGAAATTTAACCACTTAATTTGGGTGAATCTATGGTGCAAATGAGGTGAGGAGGAGGAGGCAGCAGAGACTAAGCTTGGTAGCTAGAGGTGGAGAGAATGAAGTGGGGAAAGTGAGTGTGGTAGGTGGCTGTAAAAAATTAAATATCTAGCTGCTCTCAGGTTACCAATGGCGCACATCCTAAGAATGTGCCATTGGCAACCAGGGTTACTAATGGCGCACCTGGTGCATGGTGCGCCATTACTAGTTTTGAAAAAAAAATGAAAACAAATTTGTTAGTAGTGGCGCACCGTATGTGTGGTGCGCCATTAATAGTTAAAACTAGTAATGGCGCACTTCCACCTGGTGCGCCACTGCTAAGTCTGGGGAGGGGTGTGGGGCCAGGACACAACTAGTAATGGCGTACCACACACCAGGTGCGTCATTAGTAATATGGCCATTAATGGCACACCAGATATCGATGTGCCACTGCTATATAGCAGTGGCTCACCACATACATAGTGCGCCACTAATGTCTATATTAGCTATAGCCCTTTTCCTAGTAGTGTTCCTGCTTCACCCCTTCGTCAGGGGGTTAATCTTCTTCTGTGACCTCAACTTCCATGACCTCCCGCTCTCGTGGGAACGAGCCTGACAGTAGAAGGTATTGGTACGAAAGGAGAGGGCAGACTCCTAGCTACGGCGAGGATGTACACATGGATGTATGAGTTCAGGCCCCTCTCATGGACGTAACAGCCCTATGTCTCAGTGCTCTGGAGCTTTGTCGTGTGGATAATGAGTATTACAAAGGTTGCCAACCCTTGTGCCAGAGGGGAGGGGCGGCTTATATAGAGTTCGCTGGCCCTCATAATTGCGAGGCATCCAAGGGTACGATCATGGGTATAAAGACTAGTGTTACTGGTAACGTACAACATAATTGCTATTAATGACGACTGGCCTAACGCCTGCCCGTTGGCCTCTCAGGGGCGGCTTCTGGTCTTCTCGCATAGACAGGAAATGAGGTGTTTCGAGTGACAGGTGACTGTTGAGTGGAGGAAGGAGCCATCGAATGGATTGACTATCGAGTGACTTGAGCGCCGTGGTGAATCCAGTCGGAATCTTTCTTGTGGTCCTTAAGCCTTTCAATGTAGTGTCCTTAGGTAGGGTATATAGGTCAGGCCTAGGACCCTACCCTAGGAGCATATCCTCATCATTAGCCCCCGACTGGATCAGGGTTCGAGTGGTGAAGGGGGGTATCAATGCCAGTTCAAAACAGGGCACCAAATATTCCGAATGATTTTCGAGGCTTCAACAAAACTTGCGTCGACTGAATTCTTCATCATTTGCCCAGATCGATTCTATCTTGAAAGTGTCCGAGTGAATGTTCAATGCCAATTTAGTTCCGAGTGGCCTGAAGGGATCTTTGGATGTGACGGGTCCCTCTATGAGGTGCGTATCTTGTGCGATACGAAAATTTGGGAAGCGTGCAGGTCCACGATGATGACACCACGATCGGGGCAAGTGGGAGCACGATGCCTCGATTTGTACGCTGCTCATTTCGCCACATACAGGGCATCGTCTGTGGTTGGGATATGTAGGTATCTTGCAGGCCCACATGTCAGTGAGGCACTTGGCAGTGTATAAATGTCGTAGTGCCATAGTTCACACATTGCTTTTCCCCCAAATATCCTCTCTTCCTCCACCTCTCTTGTCTCCAGCACCCCACTCTGCTCTGCTCCAGCAAAGGCTCCACCGCCGCGAAGACAAAGGGAGCAACAAAGAAGCTGGAGCACGCTAAGAAGGGAGCCGCGAAGGGCAAGGCCAAGAAGACCTCGACCACCCGGTTCACCGCGTCGGCGTGGTGGATCCAAGGGGACTTTCTCCCATCGACACTCACCACCACGGACATTAACAACCTTGTCGTCGACGGGCTCGTGGCGAACGGTGCTTGGAGGCCCTCGGATGGGGAGCGTGAGCCGGAGCCGCGCGAGGGGGAGCGGGTTCTTCTCCTCTCCCATGACGAAAGAGGTTTCTCCATGTCTCTGTTGGAAATATGCCCTAGAGGCAATAAATAAAGTGTTTATTATTATATTTCCTTGTTCATGATAATCGTTTATTATCCATGCTATAATTGTATTAATTGGAAACACATTACATGTGTGGGTAAATGGACAAAACTATGTCCCTAGTATGCCTCTAGTGAAATAGCTCGTTGATCAAAGATGGTCAAGGTTTCCTAGCCATTTACATGTGATGTCATTTGATAATGGGATCACATCATTAGGAGAATGATGTGATGGACAAGACCCAAACTACAAACATAGCATATGATCGTGTCAGTTTATTGCTACTGTTTTCTGCATGTCAAGTATATGTTCCTATGACCATGAGATCATGCAACTCACGGATACCGGAGGAGTGCCTTGTGTGTATCAAACATCGCAACGTATCTGGGTGACTATAAAGGTGCTCTACAGGTATCTCCGAGGGTGTCCGTTGAGTTGGCATGGATCAAGACTGGGATTTGTTACTCCGTGTGATGGAGAGGTATCTCAGGGCCCACTCGGTAATACAACATCACAATAAGCCTTGCAAGCAATGTGACTAAGTGTTAGTCGCGGGATCTTGTATTACGGAACGAGTAAAGATACTTGCCAGTAACGAGGTTGAACTAGGTATGGAGATACCGATGATCGAACCTCGGGCAAGTGACATACCGAAGAACAAAGGGAACATCATACGGGATTAACTGAATCCTTGACATAGAGGTTCGACCGATAAAGATCTTTGTAGAATATGTAGGAACCAATATGGGTATCCAGGTCCCACTATTGGTTATTGACCGTAGAGGTGTCTTGGTCAAGTCTACGTAGTTCTCGAACCCGCGGGGTCTGCACACTTAAGGTTCGGTGACGTTTCGGTAGTATAGAGTTTTGTATGGTGGTGAAAAAAGGTTGTTCGGAGTCCCAGATGAGATCCTGGACGTCATGAGGAGCTCCGGAATGGTCCGGAGGTAAAGATTGATATATAGGAAGTCCTATTTTGGTCGCCGGAAAAGTTTCGGGCTAATCGGTAATGTACCGGGAGTGCCGGTAGTGTACCGGGAGACCACTGGGAGGGGTATTTCGACCCAAGAGGCTTCATGGGCTATGGGAGAATAATTGCCAGCCTTTTGTGGGATGGTGGAAGTCCCACACAAAGCGCATGCAGCTAGGGAAAGAAAGCCCAACGAGAAAAGGTGGAAAAAGGCAAAAATAGGATGAATCCTAGTCCTACTAGGATTGGAGGTGGATTCCACCTCTCCCACTTGGTTCGGCCTCCTCCTCTCTTCCTCCTATATATACTGGTGGTTTTAGAGTTTTTGCACAGATTTTTTAGCCATGTGCTGCCCGTTCCTCCAGTGCATAGTTTCTCCTCTAGATCGGATTTCTGTAGTGCTTAGGCGAAGCCCTGCCGGAATAACTCCACCACCATCTCCGGAGCACCATCACGCTGCCGGAGAACTGTTCTTCCTCTTTGCTCCCTCTTTCTGGATCAAGACGGCGGAGATCGTCATCGAGCCGTACATGTGCTGAACGTGGAGGTGTCGCCGTTCGGCGCTAGATCGGAAGGTCCGTGATCAAGTTCGCGAGACGGATCGTGATAAAGTTCTCGGGATGGATTGGGATTGGATCGCGGGACAGATCGTGATTGGATTGTGGGACGCTCGGCAATTTGCATCGTGAAGACGTTCGACTACACCAACCGCGTTTCTTAACGCTTCCCGCTTAGTGATCTACAAGGGTATGTAGATCCACTCCCCCTTCTCGTAGATGCTCATCACCACGGATAGGTCTTGCGTGAACGTAGGAAATTTTTTGTTTCCCATGCGACGTTCCCCATAAGTCTCCCCATCCATTCTGTAGAGGATTTTTGAACTTCTTAGGAGCTTAGCTCCATCACTTTCCTCCAAATGCAATTTCCTACTCGTCTGTCTTCATCACTCTGTGTGAGTGTTTCTTGGGCTGCTCTCCCCACGGGGGACTGTTCAAGCACATTTTCACCATCAGATCTCAGACGGTAAAAAGTCCCACCCTGAGGATGGAAAGACTCATGTTGTCCAGTTGTGTGGGGGTTTAGGAATCCAAAAGAGAGCTCGTAGTTCATTTCCTTACATAACTTTTCCCTAATCGCTTATAGGTTGGCAGTCGACATGGTTTTATTGCAAGGACGTAGCTTCTCCCAATATGTTGACTGTCCTTTCTCCCTTTAGATTGTCATTCCATACCCAAATATTTGAAGGTGTTGGAGGAAAAAAAAAGTCCAGGTTGGGATCCTGGTCGATGATGTAGGGGCCCTTATCCGTGGTGGACTCACTGGTATGGACCTCTTGGAGACATTCCTCAGTCGACGGATCCAGCCTCTCCAAGCAAGGGATCACACTATGTGGCATTACGCCTGTCCTGAAGACTCGACCAGGACCCACCCAGAGGAGGTTTCACAAAAAACTGTCGAGCAGTGGCTTCGCAGTATCACCGGAGCTTGTGACAACCCCCTGGGTGCAAAGAGGATCCAACCCTACTCTGCTGTGAATCCAGCAAAGAATCTGGTACATTTTGTCTTGTCGATTGTCGTTCTATTATGTCGAGTGATTGATTGATCTGTTGACTGACTTCACTGTTCGAATCTTGCAGGAGTGGACGCACATGCACTCGCCAGTACCCAACGGGAGCCAGCCTGAAGACGGTGGGCAAACGAGGGTCGCAGCATGGACGTCGACTGTGTTTATGACAGTGAAGATGAATATGAGGACTTGGGCGAGAACAAGGAAGAAGTAGAGTCTCCACCATGCGCCAAACATCGATCCAAGTCACGTCAGGACCCTGCCACTGCTGCGGACAAGGCCCCGGTTCTGAGTGAAAGGAACCCAAAGCAGGACCGACCCTCGACCATCGAGTCGAGTGAATGATCAGTGAAGCAGCCCAAGCCCAACACAGGAAAACCTCGCAAAGCTTTGCCCCGCATGAAGATGGCTGTGCCTGTCATCTCAAGGTAAGTGTTTGCTTTCATATTTCGCTGACGATTGTAACTTCTAATTCTTGTTGACCGAGTGGAATTTGATTTACCGGTGATGCGACCTCAATGATGTTGCCTCCTCGGGACGGAGAGGAGCAAATTGATGTGGATACTGCGGATGCAGCCACTTCCTAGAGAGGTACAAATCCTTACTCAGCTCTATTTCTCGAATGAAATTCGTCGATTGCAAGAGTCAATATTGCCAATTGGTATTTGCGGAAATCATTCAACTAGAGGATGATAAAGATCAACCTCGGGGTACAGGGGGTGAAGGTGAGACCTTAGGCGTCCCGCGTGTACGCGCCCGAAGAACTCCGTCGGGACAGACGCTTCAGCAGTCGACTGCTGGATCTTCCCAGGGGATAAGTGACTCGACACGGGTCAAAACCGATCTCGCGGTACTGCTGTCAAGTACTCCACCAGCTATTTCAACCATCGTGACGTCGACTCCAACCGAACCACCTCAGACTACCTCGACTGTCCTAACCACAACGTCGATCCCGCCGGTGGCTGCCTTTCCTCTACACCGCTTTCCAGAAGATCAGACCAAAGTCACAAAGGAGGTCATGATCTAGGCGGAACAGATGATGCTGCGCACCAAGGAGGCATATGAGGCCAGCAAGCTGGCTTACGATGCCAACACAGCGCTTCGCACCAATGTCCGAGTAAGCTCGATCGTAAGTGTATTTCCGATTGAATTCCTGTCTTCTTTGATTTTTGATTGAATTCCTATCTTCTTTGATTGTACACCTACTGGGTGTTTTCCACTTGTGGCGGGTCACTCGACAGATCGAGTGTTAACAGGTCTAGTGGGGGCACTATGAGTGCACCCACTGGATGTAGTCCCCAAGACCGTTGTCGAGTGCTTGCACTGGAAGGGGTCTTAGAAGAGACGATATTCATATGCTTGCGCATGTTCTTTTTCTGCCACTCGGCAGATCGAGAGTTAGTAGATCCAGTGGGGGCATGCTGAGGCACCCACTGGGTGTAGTCCCCGAGACTGTCGTCTGATAGAGATCGTCAAAAGCTCAGACATGGCAGACCTTGTCGAGTGTTTTAGGAACCAGTGGGGGCACGCTGAGTGCACCCACTATGTGTATCTGATAGAGACTGTCGAATGCTTGGACAGGCCAGACCTTGTCGAGTGTTTTAGGAACCACTGGGGGCACGCTGAGTGCACCCATTGGGTGTAGTCCCCGAGGCTACTGTTGATCGTAGACGATGAGCAGTAGTCTTAAAAACTTGAACTCAGGACTTTTGTCGTACGCGGAGTACGATTACCATTCGACATGTCGAGCGGACTTTTTTTTTCTTAGTCTTCCCACACCGAAGCTAACTTTTAGGTTTCATGTACATCATTTCATCAACCATGATATGACGCTACTTCAAAGGTGCAGAGTGGGGTGGCGGGTCACTCGACAGATCGAGTGTTAACAGTTCCAGTGGGGGCACTCTGAGTACACCCACTGGGTGTAGTCCCCAAGACCGTCGTCGAGTGCTTGCACTGGTGGGGGTGTGATAGAGACCATCTTGAACACAGGGTTGTTTACGGTACGCGGAGTACACATGCCACTCGACATGTCGGGTAGACTTTTTGCTTGAATTCTTCCTCTCCTGAATGTAGGTTTGATGGATATTATTTTCATCAGCCATGATATGACGCTAGTTCAGGGTAGTGGGGTGGGGTGGGGTCCGCCATCCAGTCACCATTTTTGACCTTTTGCACTCGGGAGTGGAGGTGTTTCCTGTCGACTGAGTTGTTTCTTTGTTGATTTCAGAGTGCTTGCGAACTTGGCGTGCAGTACAAGGACCTCGAAGAGGAAAGGAACCAGCTGCGAGTGGACTTGGAGGTCTCCAACAACAGTTTCGAGCGAGTGCGGACTGAACTGAAAACTTTGGGAGGTAACTTCTGCCGACCCAATGCATACTTATCCTCACTTTCCATACTTTGAACCGAATGCTTTCGCTCGAACAGACGTACGCGATGAAAATCGTCGACTCCAAGCGCGACTCAACAATGCTATTTCTTAGATACCATGAAGAAGGCGCTAGAGGACAAAGACAAGGTGCTTGCTGATGCCCAACGGGTGGCGAGGGAGAAGACTGAAGCTGCTGAGCAGAAACTGGCTGCCGCCAAGAAGATGGAGGTGGAAAACTCCAAGATGAAGCTGGAATGGGTCGAACTCATCAAGAAGACCGAGCAGATGACCAAGAGGAGCAATGGCTTGGAGAAGCACTTCGGGGAGTTCGCGAGAAAGATGTACATCATGCTCTGCGGTAACCATCAGTGTTAACTGAAGTTCATAAAATTCTTGACGACTGTATTTCATTAAACCTCCTACCATTCCTTCTTCCCAACAGAATTCTTCCAAGACTTTGAAAAGGAAACCGAAGAAATCGAGCCCAATTTGGATCCCACCAAGTCACCTGTTGGTGATGGATTGGCCATGAACATATTCTGACTCAACGTCAGACTCCAGGGTTTTCAAGCATATATCCTCCGACTAAAAGTTGTGATGGAGAAGATCGACAAAGAACTATGGCCCGAAGACACCCTTCAGCTTGATCTTACATCCATGATGGCACACCTTAATGATCTTCCTAGTCGAGTGCGGGCTTGGAAGAAGTTAGCCGCCCGCTGCGTAGCCGACGTGGCGCTCTCCCTCATAAGAGTCCATTCCAAGGAGGGAAGGGAGGACAAGTTGAAGGAGCTCCGAGTAATGAATACAAAGAAGTTTTAGTTTGAAGATTTCATGGATACCTTCATTGACGCAACCACGAGGATCGCAGATGGGATCGACGTGGACACATTTGCCGAGCCAGCAAGCCCGTCGGGTGTTTGAAAAACTTGATTTATGGGAAAACTTTACTTGCCTCGGTATGCCGAGTGGAAATGTATCGACCTGAAAACTCCATTCAAGCCTTAAACCTGAACACGTTTGATTGTGCGCGAAACATTTATCCGCAATGAAACCTTTGAATTTATCCGCATTTGACTTTCAATCATTTGTTCGACTGAATTTGTTTCTTGGTTAGGCGAAAGCTAGTTCGTAGCTAAGCCCCTGTGTGTGAGGATTACTCAACACTCGGAAAAGTTTTGATCTTGAGCGAAAAACTGGTTCACATCTAAGTTTCCGAGTGAGTATAGAGTAAACCACTCGAAATTTATTTTTTTCTTTAGACGAAAGCCGGTTTGCAGATAAGTCCCCTGAGCATGAGGATTGCTCAACACTAGGATAAGTTTTGAACTTAGGCGAAGACTGGTTCGCAGCTAAGACGTCGAGTGAATGGACTGCTATCCACTCGGCCAGGTTTTTAACTGAGGTGAAGGTATGTTCGCAGCTAAGCCCTCGAGTGTGAGGATTGCTCAACACCTGGAAAAGTTTTGAACTTAGGCGAAGACTGGTTCGTAGCTAAGTTGTCGAGTGAATGGACTGCTATCCACTCGGCAAGGTTTTTAATTTAGGCGAAGGCATGTTCGCAGCTAAGCCCCCGAGTGTGAGGATTGCTCAACACTCGGGGTAGTTTTGAACTTAGGCGAAGACTAATTCGTAGCTAAGTCGTTGAGAGAATGGACTGCCACCCACTCGACAGGGTTTTTGACTTAGGCGAAGGCATGCTCGCCTCTAAGCCCCTGAGTGTGAGGATTGCTCAACAGTTGGAGTAGTTTTGAACTTAGGCGAAGACTGATTCGCGGCTAAGTCATCGAGTGAATGGGCTGTTATCCACTCGGCAGAGTTTTTGACTTAGGCGAAGGCATGTTCGCAGCTAAGCCCCTTAGTGTGAGGATTTCTCAACACTCGGAGTAGTTTTGAACTTAGGCGAAGACTGATTCGCAGCTAAATCATTAACTTAGGCGAAGGGATGTTCGCACCTAAGCCCCCGAGTGTGAGGATTGGTCAACACTCGGAGTGGTCCCAAGCAAGAAATTACTTGATCAGAATCGACGAAAAGACTGCGGAAGTCAAACTTGCATATATGACATGTTCTGAAATATTTTTATTACATCAAAACCACTCTGTTCCTATGTATAGAAATGCCGGAGCAAATCTGCGTTCGAGGCTCGCGGCTCGTCAATCTGCTTCTTGAGGTTGTACAGGTGATAAGATCCGTTGTTCAACACCCTGGTGACGACAAAGGGACCCACCCACGCAGGAGCAAGCTTGTGGGGTCATTGTTGATCCCCTCGGAGCACCAAATCTCCCTCATGAAACGACCGACTCTTAACATTTTTTGCATGGAAGCGTGAAAGATCTTGCTGATAAGTTGTGGTCCAGATCAGAGCCATCTCTCGCTCTTCCTCTAGGAGGTCGACGCCATCCTGTCTTGCTTGTTCAGCTTCAGCTTCAGAGTAAAGTTCCACTCAGGGAGAGTTGTGAAACAAATCACTCGACAGGACAGCTTCTAATCCATAGACCAGGAAAAAAGGAGTTCGTCCAGTCGACCGATTAGGCGTTGTTCTTAGGCCCCATAAAATAGATGGCAATTCCGACACCCAAGCTCCGGCAGCATGATCCAAGTCGCGCATGAGACGAGGTTTCAGACCTTCCAGGATGAGGCCATTGGCTTGCTCAACTTGACCATTGGTTGGGGTTGTGCAACGGATGCATAATCCACTCGAGTTCCTTGGGAAGTGGAGAAGTGTCTGAATTCTTCCGAGTCAAAATAATTTTCCAGCATTATCCGTGATGATGCTGGAAAATTATTTCCCTCATGAATGTGACCGTCGTACGAGAGTTCAATTTCTTTATTGGCTTGGCCTCAATCCACTTTGTAAATTTGTCGACTACAACGAGCAAATGAGTGAATCCGCCTTTTCCAGTCCGAAAGGGACCAACCATGTCTAGACCCAAGACAGCAAATGCCCAGGCAAGGGGGATTGTCTTTAGAGCAGACGCCGGCTTGTGAGATAAGTTTGCATAGAACTGGCACCCTTCACAATGATCGACAATGTCTTTGGCCATCTTAATGGCCCGTGGCCAGAAGAAACCAGCTCGGTACGCTTTAGCGACGATTGTCTGTGAGGATGCATGATGGCTGCAAGTTCCCAAGTGGATTTCATCCAGGATCACTGAACCTTCTTCATGGGAAATGCATTGCTACGTCACGCTGGTCGCTCTTTCTCTGAACAGCTGATCCCTGATCACAGTAAAAGCTTTTGACCTACGCACGATCTATCGTGCTTCTGTCTTGTCTTTAGGTGTTCTTGTCTAAGGATATATGCAATATAGGGCACCGTCCAATCGGGGATGACGACTAGAACCTCCATGACTAAATCAATAACTACAAGGACATCGACTTTAGTCGGATCCGTGGAGCTCATAGCTTGCGGGGGCTCTTCGGTGAAAGGATCTTCTTGTACCGAAGGAGTGTGGAGGTGTTCTAAAAACACATTGCTAGGGACAGGTCATCGAGTGGATCCAATCTTTGCCAGCTCATCAGCCGCTTGATTCTTCACTCGGGGAACATGATGAAGTTCCAGACCTTCAAATTTCTTCTCGAGCTTTCTAACAGCACTGCAGTATCCAGCTATAGCGGGGTTTCGGACATCCCACTCTTTCATCACTTGATTGACCACCAAATCTGAGTCGCCATAAACCATCAGACGTGTGACGCCGAGTGAGATAGCCATGCACAACCCATATAAAAGTGCTTCATATTCTGCTTCATTATTGGAGGAATCGAAGTGGATTTGCAAGACATAACTGAGTTTGTCGCCTTTCGGAGATACTAAGACAACGCCAGCATAGGACCCATTTAACATTTTAGAGCCATCGAAGAACATGGTCTAGTGTGTCGAGTGAACCTGGATTGGCTGTTGATGTTCAATCCACTTAGCCATAAAATCTGCAAGTGTGTGAGACTTGATCACTTTCTTGGCTTCAAACATGATGTCAAAGTATAGGAGCTCGATTGCCCACTTAGCCACTCGACCGGTTGCGTCCCAATTGTTGATAATCTCGTATAACGGAGCATCACTGATGACTAAAATCGAGTGGTCCTGAAAATAGTGTGCCACCTTGTTTGCTGACAGATAAATACCATAAACCAACTTCTGGTAGTGAGGATATCTTTGCGTCGAAGGAGTCAATACTTCAAAACTTTAATAGACTAGACGTTGGACTTTATATGCCTTGCCCTCCTCTTCCCGCTCGACAGTTAACACTATACTGACGACCTAATTAGTGGCCGCGATGTACAGGAGCAAGGTCTCTTTGCTGCGAGGAGCAGCAAGCGCCAGCTGGGTGGAGAGCAGGGCTTTGAGCTCAACAAACGCTGCTTCAGCCTGTGGAGTCCACTCGAACGTGTATGACTTCTTCATCAGTCAGTACAAAGGCAATGCCTTGTCACCGATACGAGAAATGAATCGACTCAATGCGACCAAGCAACCTGTGAGCTTCTGAACATCGTGCACTCGCACGAGAGTCTTCATTCAGGTAATGGCACTGATTTTGTCAGGGTTGATGTCGATACCTCGTTCAAAAACGAGAAAGCTGAGTAACTTGCCGCTAGGGACACCAAAAGTACACTTAGCCGGATTCAGCTTTATATCGTATCTCCTTAGATTGGCAAAAGTTTCGGCCAAGTCAACCAGCAGGTCGAAACCTTTGCGGGACTTGAGAACTATATTGTCCATGTACGCTTCGACATTCCGAGGGATCTGGTCGAGTAAACACTTTTGAATCATGCGCATGAAAGTAGGGTCGGCATTCTTCAAACCAAATGGCATGGTGATGAAGAAAAAACACCCAAATGGGGTGATGAAGGCCATTTTTATTTAATCCAGGCCAAATAGACGGATCTAATGGTACCCGGAGTGAGCATCTAGAAACGATAAATGCTCGCATCCTGCAGTCGAGTCAACAATCTGATCTATGTGGGGGAGCGGAAAATGATCTTTCGGGAAGGCCCGATTGATATGCTTGAAGTCAATACACATGCATAGTGACTTGTCCTTCTGAGGAACCATGACAACATTCGAGAGCCACTCGGAGTGGTAAATCTCCCGAATGAACTTGGCTTGCAAGAGACGAGCCACCTCTTCACTGATTGCTTTACTCTTCTCTGCCGCTGATCGATGCAAATGCTCCTTAACGGTCTTGGCCTTTGGGTCAACTCTTAGTCGGTGCTCAGCGAGCTCCCTGGGAACCCTCGGCATGTCACCAAGCTTCCATTCGAAGATATCCCAGTTCTCACGGAGGAACTGGATGAGCTCGGTTTCCTATTTATTGTCGAGTGTTGACGATATATTGGTCGGCGCGGTAGTTGAATCTGTCGGGTGGATGTGTACTTTCTTCACTTCCCTTGCCGACTTGAATGCTGACTCGGAAGCAGGCTTCTTAGCACGTAGCAAATTAGCAGGGTCAGCACTCTTCTTGTATTCTTCTAGCTCAACCATAGCCATCTGTTGACCGGTGATTTTGGAGCCTTGCTGGAGGCACTCCACGACCTGCTGTCGATTGTCGGTGACCGTGATCACACCTTTGGGCCCTGGCATCTTGAAATTGAGATACACGTAACATGGACGGGCCATGAAACGAGCATACGCGGGCCGACCCAGAATGGCATGATAAGCGCTCTGGAAATCCACGACTTCAAACGTCAACATTTCCTTTCAAAAATTTCTATCTGTTTCGAATGTCACATCCAATGCAATCTGGCCGAGTGACTTTCCTTCTTCCCTAGGATGACTCCGTGGAAATGCATATTGCTCTCACTGAGTTGGGACATTGGAATGCCCATCCCTTTAAGGGTATCTGCTACTGAGTTGTGGAGTCGAGTGCCCCCCCACAATCGGATCAACTACCAAAGCCTGTCAACCGGGAGTGGCCATGTGAGCAGGATGATCCGACAGATCAAATGTGATGGCAGTCTGAGACCACTTGAGGAAGGTGAGGGTTGTAGGTACGGCCATATTGACCTCCCTATTGATGACCTTCAATCGACTCTTGCTTTCAACATCAGCAAAAATCATCAGTGTAGCGGTGACATCAGGGAATGTTCATTTGTCTTATTCATCCTTCTCAGGAGTTTCCTCACAAGACGGAGTCTCTTTGAACTTCTAAATGAGGAGTCGACACTGCCGAGTGGTATGCTTGGGCAATATCAAGTTGCCTTCTTCGTCTTTCCTCGTGTGGATTGCACACGATAGATCCATCACATCAGTAGCTGACTGATTCATTACTTTCTTGGGGTTAAATTGTCCCTTGGACTTCCCCTTGTTCTTTCCTTGGGCCGCCGGAGCCGTTGCCTCTGCCTGGACAGGGCCACCAGCCATCTGCTTCTACTTCCAACTGGAATTGCCACCGGCATCGTTGTCGACTGCTTTTCCTTTGCCGCTGCAGAGGCGGTCTTCTTCTTCGCCATTGGCATACCGAGTGGTGATTTCCATCATTTTACTCAGCGAGATGTCACCCGTATGCCGAAACTTCAGATAGAGCTCTTGGTATTTCACTCCAGCCTGATGCTCCAAAACATTTTCCACTGTCTGATGTAGAGTGGACCAGCGCTAAATGTAATCTCTCAAAGTTTCGTTGGGCTTCTAAACACAATGTTCTAAATCAATCAGCCTGGCGGGACGCTTGCAAGTGCCTTCAAACGTTCAGATGAACACTCGGGCAAGATCCTCCCTGTAATGAATGCTAGAAGGGGCTAAACAATTCAGCCATGCACGAGCCGAGCCATCTAACATCAAAGACAGATGCTGCATTGCAATGTTATCGTTACCACCACCAATTTGAACTGCCACTCGGTAATCATCTAACCATGTTTCTGGCTTGACTCGCCAGAAAACTTGCCGATCCCGACCGCCAACCTGAAGTTGGGGGGAATTTCTGCGAAACGAATAACCTTGCTAAAGCACTTTGGACCAGAAATAACAGCAGTGCTTCCACTCGGAATATCTCTGTCATGCCATCCCTATGGGCCCTGCTTCTGTTGACCCACCTCTGAGTGAGGAGGTCTCGAGCATCAAACCCTGCGTTCCGCTCATCACTGAACAAGCGCCTTTCGTCCTAGTGCCGGGGCATGAAAGGACCACCCTGCAGAGGAGTGGGCACTCGACTATGGTCATCACGGTGAAACTAATCTCTATGCTAATCTTCACGAAACCCCCCGCCTCTTCGGCGCAAGGGCGATCTAGGACTATGTGCTGACTGAACAGTCTCTGCTCTTGGGGAATTACTGTGAATCCTATTGCACGACTGCGAGACAACGGAATTTTGATGTTGTGTTGCATCTAGCAATGCTCTAATATGCATCAACCCTCTACCAGCCTCTGACCGCGACGGTTGAATGGAATCTGCTATCCTAGCTGCAGCGACAACGTTTAACATAGAAGTTCGGTATACCTCAACATTGTTATGCGATCCAGTCGGAAACAACTACCGCTGACGTCGACTGGAAACTGGTGAGCGCTGGTGGGCGCGCTCGTTGAGTTCTCTCTCCAGCTCTTCAGGCCGAATGCGTGTGGCCTCCAAGGCCTAGGCCTCAGTAGTCGCTCCAACGATGGGTGTATGAAGGACCTCCTCATCGCGGCGCGGCTGTTCACTCGACGGTCGGCCAGCTTCCCGCTTGCCGCGGCTGAATCCCGGTGACTGGCTTTGATGGTAACCAGCCATAAGGACCTCCTCTGTAGGATCACACTGAGAAGGAACATCAGACTAATCAGAGTCCGACTCAAACACATCATGAAGAGACTCGGCGGGATCGATCGCCGCAATCTGCGTAGATGAAATTTGGCAGGCCACTGCATGCTTGACCCAGCGCTGGAGTCGTGAGCGACCGGATCACTTGTGATGATGAACAACAGGGAAAGCGGATGAGTATGGAGTCGATGACTTTCGTAGAAGACCGCCGCAAGAACTCATGCAAAAGTGTGCAGCCCCGCGACCAAGGAGCGCCTCGACGTCGAGAGGCGCTTCTTGGAGCCATGTTGAATCGTCGGCGATGAAAGTGAGTGCTCCAAAATGGATCTCGTGGCCCAGAGCGAAAACACCGCCGGTAGACATGATGAAAGGAGAAAAATGCAACCTCGTCGGAAGTTGCTTAGGCGCTTGCCCCATGATGGGAGCCAACTGTCGTGGGAATGAGCCTGACACTAGAAGGTAGGGGTACAAAAGGAGAGGGCAGAGTCCTAGCTATGGCGAGGATGTACACAAGGATGTATGATTTCAGGCCCCTCTCATGAAGGTAACAGCCCTACGTCTCAGTGCTCTGGAGATTTGTTGTGTGGAGAATGGGTATTACAAAGGTTGCAAACCTTAGTGGCAAAGGGTAGGGGTGACTTATATAGAGTTCGCTGCCCCTCATAATTGCGAGGCATCCAAGGGTCTGATCATGGGTATAAAGACTAGCATTACTGGTAACGTACAACATAATTGCTATTAATGACGACTGGCCTAATGCCTACCCATTGGCCTCTCAGGGGCGGCTTCTGATCTTCTGCTATCGACTGGAAATGAGGTCTTCCGAGTGACAGGTGACTGTTGAGTACAGGAAGGAGCCATCGAATGGATTGACTGTCGAGTGACTTGAGCGCCGTGGTGAATCCAGTCGAAATCTTTCTTGTGGTACTTAAGCCTTTCAATGTAGTGTCCTTAGGTAGGGTATATAGGTCAGTCCTGGGACCCTACCCTAGGAGCATATCCTCGTCAGCCACCGAGCTCCTTCATGCACATATCGGCCTTCATCATCATCTGTGAGGCCTTCTTGCGAGTCGAGCCACACTTCAGACTTTGGCTCAAGATATTTAATATCAAGCCGAAGTGTGTCATAGGCGAACACGCAGACTGCGACGGGGCTGTCATCGGCAAACTCTCCCATGTCGGATGGCCATCCGGCACCTTCATCGACACCATCAAACTATGGCACTAAGAGTGGTTCTACATCACCGAGCCAAGCTAGGAAGGCCAAGCTGCTTCGGTCGAATTCAGATCCAGTCCCCCCGTCAGACTGACTTCATGGCTCTGGAAGGGTCTCGATTGGGGATCGGACAAGGAGGTGGACAATTTGCAGAAACGCATTGCCTCCATGATCAGAAATGACATCGCACTGGCCAATGTGGTCCAGGTTATGTTTTGGCGGCGTATCCTCCCCTGCCAGCGCCGGAGTTCTCCCATGTGGGCTTGTCATCTCAATGATGGGCCTACTATTCATTAGCTCTTCCGAACTACTCAGGAGAAGCTATGGAAGGCAATGTTCAAGGCACAGAAGGACTAGCCAGCCGAGGAGGAGGATCAGGGTCTACACACCGATAAGCCTCCTACCGAGGTATAACATAGTTTTCTCTGATCTGCTTTATTTTCCCCAATGAAAATCTAAACATCCTTCCGATCATTCTTGTAGAAATGGATGATCAAGGCCACGGGCATCGATTGTATGACGCCTCGGCCTGAAGACATCAGATCCAGACTATTGTTGGAAATGCTTGTCGAGGCGCCTTACGAGGCGCCCACAAAGAAGGAGAAGAAGAAACCAGGCCAAGAAGGCCTCCATATATGGGACCTCCCGGACACTGTGTCCGCGGAAACCCTAGCTTTCTCCAACCAGGAGGAAGAGCTTGACGAGAAGGGGGAAGGAGATTCCCCCTTGCAAGAAAGAGGGCGACGTCATTGGACGACACAGAGGAGGTACCCCCTCGTTCCCCAAAGAAAGCGCGTCGAACACAGGTAATCCTGTCCGATGACAGTTCAAACTTGGATACCAAGTCTGATGACTTAGAGAGGGTTCCATGAAGGAATCTAAGGGTCAAGCCCCCAGCTCGAAGGTAAGGGTCCAAAGACTTCACTGATCATTAATGATAAGCTTGAAAGGTTATTAACATGTCAGCGCTTATTGACTTCGCAGCCCACCTCGCGTTCTCCCCATCGAATAGGTTTTGGATGGGGAGACACTGCCCGCCGAACTAGCGGAGAGTGGGACTGCGTCGCATCCCATACCTCCGGGCACTATGAAGGAATATACAGAGGTGTCATCTCAACAAACTCCTGCGAAGCCGGGCACCAGTGGTGGGGGTGAGAACGTCATGGTCGAGTCTAACACCTCGGCCATCGAAGACCAGGGGGAGAGCCCCACCCGAACACCGACGTAACCGGACAAGGGGACATTCAATCCCCTCCGAGGACATCTCCGGAGCATGTCACGCCTCCGGAGGCACCGGTCCAGTCCCCGGTTGGTGATCGGGTTATCCGATCACCACCGGCACCACCGACCAACGGTTGGCCGGTTATAGGGGAGGCTCTATCGAGCACCTCCATCTCCGAGGAGCACCGCACCCTTATGAGTATTCGGTCTGTTGACAACAGACTGAAGGAGGCCTTCAATGGTCTCCTGTCACAACCCTAGTAAGTGTCCTAGGCTAGCAATGTGTTTGCATCATCATTATCATCATTGCATCAATGTGAAATGGGGAGAAAGAAAAGAAACCCCAAGCACTTAATGAATTAAAGAAATTCAAGATAAATGAAATTTTAGAAAATCCAAAATGCCCATAAAAAATGTTCCCTATGTCTGATAATTGAGGACATGGATATACCAGGGATCATTCTAATTATTTGAACAATTTCAATAATTAAAATTAATGACCTAAGACTCTAAAATTGATAAATAAATCATTGTCATTATTTTTGTTTTGATAATAATCTGAAACTTTTATTACAAGTCTGAAATATTCAGACTTCTTTTTAGAAAATACTTGGATCTTTTTGAAAAGCTATTTGGACTTGCAAAGAAAATAAAACAGATGTCAGAAAATATAAACAGAAAGAAAAAAAGAGAGAGAGAAAGACTTACCTGTGGTCCAGCACTGTAGCAGGCCCGGCCCAGGACGAACCGTTTCCAGTCTTCATCCTCCTCGCACCAGAAGGACGCCGGGCGCGTGGTCGCCGCGCGCCGGCCACCTCCTCCCTGCCTGGCTCCCGGCTGGAGGGCTGGGAGTGCGCCAGCGTGAAGCACCTCGCCGCCGTGCTCCTTCTCCTCTCTCCCTCCCGCGAGCTCTCTCCCTCTCTCGCGCATTCTCCCCCTCGTACCCGCCATGGCCGCGCAGCTCCTCGCCGTCGTGCCGACGTTCTAGCCACCCCCGAGCCCGTCTGAGCCAGCCAAAAGCTCCGCACGGACCACCTCTTCCTCCTAGCCGAGCTACGCATCACCGGAAGCCTCCTGTCGCCGTCGAGCCATCGTCTTCTTCCTCGGGTCGCCGGAGAAGGAACCGAAGATTGCCGCCATTCTAGGCCCACCCCGAGCCAGCTGTCGACGCCCCTGCGACCGTTGTGAGCTCCTGCTCCTTCTCCCCTCTATTCCCCCTTCGATAGAGCTCTGTAGCGCAGGATTTCCCCGAGCCCGAAAGCTCCCCGCTGCCGGTGAGGTCGTGGGCGCCATTGTGGTGACCCAAGCTTGCTTCTGAGCACGCGGTCGTGCTCAGGAGGCTCCCAGGTAGCCTTTGGAGGCCTTAGCAGCCCCGTTCGAGCTCCCGCTCGATGAGCCCGTGCTCGCTCGAGCTCCGGCCACCGCTGCCCTCAACGCCGGCGCCGTTTCCGGCCACCCCAACCTCGGGGGTGTGCCCAGATGGATGGGCGTGCACGTGGGCGTCATTTTGAGCCCATCCGCCGACCATTTGGTCATCGAAGAGGGGATTCCAATCCCCTCCGCCGTGTCTGGTGCCGCCGGCGGCTAAACGCCGGTGGGCACAACCGTTTGACCACGGGGTTTGACCCCCTAGGTCAAAGACAGGTGGGCCCAGCCTCTGACTAATCACAGAATAGTAATAAGTTAATTAATTTGATTAATTAAGTTAATTAGTCACTAACATGTGGGCCAAATCTGTTAATTAATCAGAATTAGTTTTAATTAGTTAACTAAGTTAACCAGACAATGACATGTGGACCCCACATGTCAGGTTTGACTCTGGCCCGGTCAGCTGACCAGCTGATGTCATCATGACATCATGCTGATGCAACAAAACAATTCCTAGTTTAAAAATAATTCCAGAAATTATTTAAAACTATGAAAAATCATATAAAATTTATATATGAAAATTTATCAGAAAAATCCAATGAATCCAATGGTGCTATTCTCATGCATGTTAGAGCAACCTAAGTAGGTGAACATGGACATTTTACATTAGGTTAATATATGGAAATTTCAAATGAGAACAACTTTGAACCTTTATTCAAATCTATTTCAAATTGACATGATCACTAGTTACACTAGCTCACCCATGAATATTACTATGCCATGATCATGCATCATATTGTTGCATTTGCTTGTATTGAATGCTCTTATCTGCGTTGCGGTAGGCCCTAATCCGGAAGACACTACCCTGTATCCCCACGAAGGAGAGAAGCCCTCCGCTTCTCAGCAAGGCAAGCAACCCCATTGATCATTCCGATAACATCCCACTCTCTCGCTCCTGCTCTCGTTATTGAATTAGGACAAACCATCACATGTCAATCATACACGATAGATGATCCTATCATTATGCATGACCTGATCTTGTCACAGTAAATAGCTAAACCTTGCAACCTAGCATACCTAGTAGATGTTTGTGCCATGATGTGCTTAGCTTACTTTGCCTGCTATGCTTGCTATGCTTAGAGTATGTCAGGTCTGATTCATCTGGGTGATGAACCGGAGTGAAACAGTGTTGTCCGATGTGATGAGCTCATAATGAATACGATCTGGTAAAGGTAGGGATGAGAGGCTATGTAGGAGTACATAGTGGGTTGTCTCATTGGGACCGCTCTTAGGAACTGGGTTCCGTGTTTGTGATCCAAGACTAGATACTAGCACATGTTGGGATACTTAACTGACCCTCTCGACTTATCAGTCGCTTGGTCCTTAGTCTAGGAATTGCAAGTAGTTTCTGGTGTTTATAGCATGCTGGAGGCCGTGCGTAGCGCTAACCCTTGGGGTGGGTTACGACGCGGTAGGCAGTGGCACGGTGCACCAAGGGTCACCCGAATGGTGGGCTTGGGAACCCTGCGCACATCGTTTGGGACCGCAGCGGAAACTTCGGCCGGACTTCCGTGCGGGTTCAGTCTCAAATAGGTGGTAGCCAGGACTACTGGTCTAGGTGATTGATGGTCGTGGCCGACTCCCGCGCTGGGCATGTGCTTGAAGGTTGCCGAGGTGCATGGTTTATGGCACCCAACGATAAGTGGCGAGAGCATGTGTGAAGACGTACACCCCTGCAGGGTATGAAACTATTCGAATAGCCATGTTCTTGGATATGGAATACTTGGAGAACTTATGCTATTCATAGATAATCAAATGGATACTCCTAAAAATATCAAGACAAGTGTGAGTACTGTGGATGGCACTCTTCCGGAAGGGGAAGGTGAATCCATGGTGGTGTATTGTGATGGAGATAGTGGACTCGTGTGCGATAACTAAAATTGTAACAAAGAGTTTAAAATTGAGTAGTGTAGGTTAGCCATGAGTCAAAGCTGGCATTCCTGCATGAACTCCACCACCCCCTTTATTGATACATGAGCATAAATAGACAAGGTCTGTTTTAAGGACTTGTTGAGTACGATTGTACTCATCCTTGCTTAATTAATGCTGCAGAAGAGAACCAGGACCCATCAGGTGGGTTCTATCTAGACGTTGATGATGCCGAGTAGCTGGTGTCCCAGCTACGATCTTGCCCGTGTGGTGGGCTGTAGATTGTCAGGCCGTGTGCCTCTTTTCTATTTTCGCCGTCTGTACTCAGACAGCTTAAGTTTCCGCTGGCTTGTATGACTTTGTTTGTATGACTTGAGTGTCGGGTCATGTGACCCCTATCTGTAAGAACATATTATGCAAGGCTCGTCTGAGCCTCTTAAATAAAAGTCATGTTGTTGTATGGTTATGTTGTGATGCCATAGTTGTATCTATGCATATCGGGCATGTCGTGAGTACGTGTGACGTGCAACGGTATGTATGGGATCCGACACCTAGTCATGTGCCTTCAGTAGTAGTCTTTACAGGAAACCACCTCTTTGTGCTTCCATCGAGCCATGGTAGCTTGCTACTGCTCCGGACACATTGATTGACCAGCATGTATCCTTCCTTGCTACTGTGTCTGTCCCTTCGGGGAAATGTCTCGCAGTGTAATGGAGTCCCTGTAGCCTGCTACGACTCGTCTACGTGCAGTGATGACATTCGTGTCTCGCAACGTAATGGAGTCCTTGTGGCTTGCTATGACTCGTCTACACACGCTTGAGGCCAACACCTGGATTGCTGGGTTATGTATGCCTGTTTCCGTACGGATGTGCCACTTGGGTTCTATGACTAGTCATGTCGGCCCGGGTTCTTTGTTTCGTGTTTGCTAGCGACATGTTCACATACGTGAGCCAAAAGACGCAAACGGTCCTGGCCAAGGTAAGGCTACAGCCGAGGAGTTTACCATGCGTGAGGCCGCAAAGTGATGTGACTTGTTACAATGTGGAATCATATGACTTAGGATCGGGGTCCCAACAGCATTGTTATCAGAGCCTGACTGACTGTAGGACTATCAAGACAAACCGGTCGAAGTTGAGTCTAGAAAAACTATAGATAAGTAGGGGAATTGATTGTGGAACGGAACGTAAGGCTCTTTTTACTTCTCTTCCCAAGTTATTCTATGCTGGGTCATTCTCATCTCTTCTACGAGGATAGGAACTAGGATTCTCATCTATTGCTTAGGATGACGAGTTACTAGCCATGGACCAATAGCTAGCTTGTTTGTAAGTGAGTGCTGTTATTCAAGTATTGTTGGTGTGACAAACAGATGGAGAAGAGATTTGAGTCTAGATAGTCGAGTGGTTATGCCTTTCCAATCTTTTCAATTGTCTCAAAAAATTTCTTGAGCAATTACAGCCGTTATGCTGTCCAATCTCTGCTAGGATCTCTAATGTCTTTGCATCATTCTCTGTTTTAGATGCCCTCTAGTCCTTCCCATCAGGTGGTCTGTTTGACCAGGTGTATCGATGTACCGGGTCACGCGGCCATGTTGGTTAGAGTTATGATGCAGGCTGGATATCGCTGGTACCCAGAGTACACAGTGGAGGAGCAGTATCGAGATTTCAACCAGAGTTAGTATCTGTGTACCGTTAGAATATATCCTTCATATCCTGGAGCTGCAGAGCCGCTTCATTGGACTCATGGATTGGGAGTTACCATAGATATGGCAGTTCAGGAAGCCGCATACACCATGCTGACTACCATGAGGTTTCACCATGGTCTGCTACAGAACACGGAGTTCTGCTATGTTCCTGCTTCCATGGGAGGAGAGGATGGATATCTTAGTGCAGCCTACTATGATTATTCTCATGAGGACCCTAGGCTGCAGGTGACTGCTCAGATGTTGGAGAACAGGGATCGTGATGCACGTGCTCTTCGCATGGAGCTTTAAGCTACCCGCCCGTCTTTAGACAGGCTTGACGCAGTTGGCACCTGTCGTGCAGACAGGCTATGAAGATTTGGAGATGCTGACCCCATCGCGGACTCATTTGCCAGCACACGTAGACTGGCCTGATGTTGGAGGCATCACCCCTCTTTGAGGACCGTTGTTGCCGCCGACAAGGAGACCAAGGCCACATCCGTGTCCTTTTGGTTTCCAGGGATCCCAGGCTAGAGTGTTTCCAGATCCTCAGGTTCAGCTCCCAGGTCACGGGGGTAACCTGTACGAGGCATTCTACGGTGATGTTTGAGTGCGTGGATGTTAGTCCTAGTATGGTAGTAGTCGTATCGCCACAGTCCTGCGTGTCTTGTGGGATATGACTAAGGTCGAGAGTTGAGTTCCGGAGGTGTAGATAGATAATGTATAGGAAGCTTGTAATGCCTCCGATGAGTTGTGTCATCTCTTCGTAGTTGTTTTCAGCTTGGGCTTGTACTGAACTAAGTCATGGTGTGTATGTAACCTAATGTTCATATGGTAGTTGCTTTACCATGTTGATTGGTGTTTATCCTACATGCCATGTTGACCAGTACATTCCTAACTCATGTCTTAGAGCTGATGTTCTCTATGTCTAAGTTGTGGATTGTTTTCCCCACGATGGTGGCAACTAGGAACAACCCCGTGCCTGCTCCTGAGCAGGGCGAGGGAAGCCAGCCAAGGCAAGAGGTGCTGCCACATGCACCATCCCTGGCAGAGGTGATGCTAGAGGCTGAAAGGAATAAGAGGGAGACCAATAGGCTGTTGGAAAGAATTGAGCAAAACACAGCTCGTGCTCCCCGCAATGATCACCACGAAGGAGTATCACATGGTGACTTTAACAGGCTGTGTCCGGCCAAGTACCATCATTCGATCGACCCCCTCGATGCGGATGATTGGCTGACTAGTATGTCACGCAAGATCCGAGCTGCAAATGTTTCAGAGTCCAATAAGGTGACCTTTGCGACATACTTTCTGGAAGGACCTGCCAACCTGTGGTGGGAAAGCGATGAGGCTATGCGTCCCCAGGGACCTACACCAAACTGGGCAGAGTTCAGCACCGCATTCCGTATTCATCACATCCCGGAAGGGCTGATGGATCGCAAAAGAGAGGAATTTTGTGCCTTCACCCAGGGCAGATTGTCAGTGGATGCATACAATCGTGAGTTTGGTAATCTTGCTCGCTATGCTCCAGAGGAAGTCTCAACTGATGCTAAGAAGCAGGCTATGTTCCGTAAGGGACTTAATGCTGAGCTTCGCCGAGATCTTCGCTTGCACAAGTGCACCACCTTCCAGGCTCTCATCAATAAGGCCATCAATGCGGAGTTAGGACAAACTGACTACGAGGCTATGAGGAAGCATAACCGTGACTTCAATCCTGCATCGGGTTCAGGCCCTAACAAACGCCGAGTGTGGGTGCCCAATGCAACTTTGCCGCCAAGATACACCGCGAGGCCATCCTTCCAGGCACCTCGTCCAGTTCAGTCCAACCCTCCACCCAGACCATTTGGAGGACCGCCTACAAATGTTGCACCTCGTGCTACAGTGATATGCTACAAATGTGGAGAACCGGGACACTATTCTCGTGAGTGTCCCCAGAACAATTCTAAGCCTGCTGGACGTGGAAAACCAGGAAAAGCTTTCTATGTGAAGCCAGCCCCTGTCCGTGGGCGAGTGAATTATGTGTCTGCTGAAGAAGCCCTTGAAGATCCTGATGTCATTCTAGGTACGCTTCTTGTTAATAGCCATCCAGCATCTGTTCTATTTGATACTGGGGCATCTCATTCATTCATCTCAGAAAGTTATGCACAGTTGCATAACACGTCGTTCTGTGACATGCCCACTCCCTTAGTAGTTCAGACTCCTGGTTCAAAATGGCAAACTTCTAGAGTAAGTCATGACAATGAAATTCTCGTGGATAGACTAGTATTCCTAGCATCCTTGATAGCTCTTAAGTCTTCAGACATCAATATCATTCTAGGTATGGATTGGATGAAAGCTCACTATGCCAAGATTGATACTCATTCTAGGAATGTTCAACTTAGACATCCCTTAGGTGAGATAGTTAATGTCTCTACTCGAACAGCCAAGCGCCAACTCTATTCGCTCAATGCTATCCCTCGTCCAAAGTAAGAAGATATTCCGGTAGTCCGTGATTTTCTGGATGTCTTTCCAGAAGAACTGCCAGGTATTCCACCTGTCAGAGATGTTGAGTTTGTGATAGAGCTTATTCCAGGGACAGTCCCAATAGCCAGAAGACCCTATAAGATGGCACCCTTAGAACTAGCCGAGCTAAAAACCCAACTCGACGAAGCTTTGAAGAAAGGTTTCATTCATCCTAGCTCTTCTCCTTGGGCTTGCCCCGTCCTCTTCGTTAAGAAGAAGGATGGATCGGATCGGATGGTTGTGGATTACCGACCAGTGAATTTGGTCACTATCAAGAACAAGTATTCGCTCCCCAGGATCAACGATTTGTATGATCAACTCGCTGGATCCTCTATCTTTTCCAAAATGGATTTGAGGTTGGGATACCATCAAATCAGAATTAGAAACGGGGACATTCCAAAAACGGCTTTTGTTACTCGTTATGGTCAATACGAGTACACCGTCATGTCCTTCGGTTTAACCAATGCTCCAGCCACCTTCTCTCGTCTGATGAATTCGATCTTCATGGAGTATTTGGATAAATTCGTCGTGGTTTACCTCGACGACATACTCATCTACTCGAAGAACGAACAAGAACATGCCGAGCATCTAAGGCTAGTATTGATGAAACTTCGACAACACCGCTTGTATGCCAAATTCTCCAAGTGTGAATTCTGGTTGCCAAAAGTGACCTATCTGGGCCATGTGATCCCTGGCAAAGGTATTGCTGTCAATCCCAAGAGAGTTCAGGCCGTCCTTGATTGGACTCAACCTGAATCGGTTAAGAAAGTTCGGAGTTTCCTTGGCTTAGCGAGCTATTGTCGCCGCTTTGTTGAGAACTTCTCCAAGGTTGCGAAACCTCTGACTGAACTCCTCAAGAAAGATAAAAAGTTCGAGTGGACCCCACAATGCGAGCATAGTTTTCAGGAGTTGAAAAGATGGTTGACCTTTGCTCCCGTTCTGGTGCCACCAGATTTCTCTAAGGACTTTATTATCTACTGCGACGCCTCGCGACATGGATTAGGTTGCATTCTCATGCAAGATCGTCATGTGATTGCATACGCATCTCGAAAGTTGCATCCACATGAGGATAACTATCCAACACATGATCTTGAGCTTGCAGCTGTAGTCCATGCACTAAAAACATGGCAACATTACCTTCTGGGTAATCGTTGGGAGATATACACTGATCACCAAAGTCTGAAATATATTTTCACCCAGCCGGATTTGAATCTCAGGCAAAGACGGTGGGTAGAGTTGATTACAGATTATGACTTAGGGATAACTTACACCCCGGGGAAAGCCAATGTCATGGCTGATGCACTAAGTCGTAAGTCTTATTGTAACAATCTGATGTTACAACAAGGTCAACCACTTCTCTATGAGGAATTCCGGAAGTTAAACCTTCACCTTGTTCCTCAAGGATTCCTATCCAACTTGGTGGCGAAACCTACCCTTAGGGATCAAATAGTAGCTGTCCAGAGGTATGACAAAGGTATATCTCGGATTAAGGGGAATATTGCTAGCGGAAACGCTAAGGATTTCTCTAAGGATGACGAAGGTGTGGTGTTCTTTCAGAATCGGTTGGTGGTTCCCAAGAGCACCCGTCTAGGACAGCTGATTCTTAAGGAGGCTCATGACTCTCCTCTCACAATTCATCTGGGTAGTACCAAAATGTATCAGGACCTACGCCAGATGTTATGGTGGACTAGGATGAAGAGAGCAATTGCTCGGTATGTTGCTAACTGCGACGTTTGTTGTCGTGTGAAAGCAGAACATCAAAGGCCTGCTGGCACCCTTCAACCTTTAGCTATTCCTGAATGGAAATGGGATAAGGTCGGTATGGATTTCATCACGGGTTTTTCAGGACCAAGAGAGGGAACAATGCTATATTTGTAGTCATTGATCGCCTCTCCAAAGTGGCTCATTTGCTTCCTATTCGTGAAAGCATTACTACTAGCCAGCTAGCGGAGTTATATGTTTCTCGAATAGTTTCTCTTCATGGTGTTCCTTTGGAGACTAACTCAGACCGTGGAAGTATCTTTACTTCTCGATATTGGGAAAGTTTTCAAACCGCTATGGGGACTCGTCTATCCTTTAGCACTGCCTTCCACCCTCAATCAAGTGGTCAAGTAGAGTGAGTCAATAAAATTCTTGAAGACATGCTCCGAGCTTGTGTTATATCTTTCGGTATGAATTGGGAGAACTGCCTCCGTTTGCTGAATTTTCATATAACAACAGTTATCAATCAAGCTTGGGCAAAGCCCCTTTTGAAGTTCTCTATGGATGAAAATGTCGAACACCTCTTAACTGGTCAGAAACCGGAGAGAGGCAACTCTTTGGTCCGGACATGATCCAGGATGCAGAGGAGCAAGTTCGGGTTATTCGTGAAAAGTTGAAAACAGCCCAATCCCGTCAAAAGAGTTAATATGACCGTCATCATAATTCTATGACCTATGAGGTTGACGAGAAGGCTTACCTTCGGGTTACACCTCTGAAGGGTACCCATCGATTCGGTATCAAAGGCAAGTTGGCTCCTCGTTACATTGGACCTTTTCGCATTCTTGCTAAACCAGGAGAGGTTACCTACCAATTGGAACTTCCGTCGCATCTTTCCAAGGTTCATGATGTCTTCCACGTCTCGCAACTCAGGCGTTGTTTTTCGGACCCTGTCCGAGAAGTGGACCACGAAGCGCTTGATCTCCAAGATAACCTTACATATCGAGAATACCCTGTTCGTATTCTTGACCAAGCCGAGCATACCACTCGGTGTCGAAACATCAAGTTTCTTAAGGTTCAGTGGTCGCATCATTCTGAAAAGGAGGCGACATGGGAAAGAGAAGATCGTCATCGACTAGAGTACCCCGCGCTCTTTCCGACGACTTCAAAATCTCGGGACGAGATTCTTTTGAGTGGGGGTGAGTTGTCACAACCCTAGTAAGTGTCCTAGGCTAGCAATGTGTTTGCATCATCATCATCATCATTGCATCAATGTGAAATGGGGAGAAAGAAAAGAAACCCCAAGTAAAGAAATTCAAGATAAATGAAATTTCAACAAATCCAAAATGCCCATCAAAAATGTTCCCTATGTATGATAATTGAGGACATGGATATACCAGGGATCATTCTAATTATTTGAAAATTTTAAATAATTAAAATTAATGACCTAAGCCTCTGAAATTGATAAAAAAATCATTATCATTATTATTGTTTTGATAATAATCTGAAACTTTTATTACAAGTCTGAAATATTCAGACTTCTTTTTTAGAAAATACTTGGATCTTTTTGAAAATCTATTTGGACCTGCAAAGAAAATCAAACAGATGTCAGAAAATATAAACAGAAAGAAAAAAAGAGAGAGAGAAAGACTTACCTGTGGCCCAGCACTGTAGCAGGCCCGACCCAGGATGAACCGTTGCCAGTCGTCGTCCTCCTCGCGCTAGAAGGACGCCGGGCGCGTGGTCGCCGCGCGCCGGCCACCTCCTCCCTGCCTGGCTCCCTGCTGGAGGGCTGGGAGTGCACCAGGCGAAGCACCTCGCCGCCGTGCTCCTTCTCCTCTCTCCCTCCCGCGAGCTCTCTCCCTCTCTCGCCCATTCTCCCCCTCGGACCCGCCATGGCCGCGCAACTCCTCGCCGTCGTGCCGATGTTCTAGCCACCCCCGAGCCCGTTTGAGCTAGCCAAAAGCTCCGCCCGGACCTCCTCTTCCTCCTAGCCGAGCTACGCATCGCCGGAAGCCTCCTGTCGCCGTCGAGCCATCGTCTTCTTCCTCGGGTCGCCGGAGAAGGAACCCAAGCTTGCCGCCATTCCAAGCCCTCCCCGAGCCAGCTGTCGACGCCCCTGCGACTGTTGTGAGCTCCTGCTCCTTCTACCCTCATTTCCCCCTTCGATAGAGCTCTGTAGCGCCGGATTTCCCCAAGCCCGAAAGCTCCCCGCCGCCGGCGAGGTCGTGGGCGCCGTTGCGGCGACCCAAGCTTGCTTCTGAGCACGCGGTCGTGCTCAGGAGGCTCCCAGGTAGCCTTTGGAGGCCTCAGCTGCCCCGTTCGAGCTCTGGCTCGACGAGCCCCTGCTCGCCAGAGCTCCAGCCGCCGCTGCCCTCAACGTCGGTGCCGTTTCCGGCCACCCCAGCCTCAGGGGGTGCGCCCAGATGGATGGGCGTGCGCATGGGCGTCATTTTGAGCCCATCCGCCGACCGTTTGGTCATCGGAGAGGGGATTCCGATCCCCTCCGTCGTGTCTGGTGCTGCCGGCGGCTAAACGCCGGTGGGCACAGCCATTTGACCACGGGGGTTGACCCCCTGGGTCACAGACAGGTGGGCCCAGCCTCTGACTAATCACAGAATAGTAATAAGTTAATTAATTTGATTAATTAATTTAATTAGTCACTAACATGTGGGCCAAATCGGTTAATTAATCAGAATTAGTTTTAATTAGTTAATTAAGTTAACCAGACACTGACATGTGGACCCCACATGTCAGGATTGACTCTGGCCCGGTCAGCTAACCAGCTGATGTCATCATGACATCATGCTGATGCAATGAAACAATTCCTAGTTTAAAAATAATTCCAGAAATTATTTAAAACTTTGAAAAATCATATAAAATAATCTGTAAGTCAGATGAAAATAATTTATATATGAAAATTTATCAGAAAAATCCAATGAATCCAATGGTGCTATTCTCATGCATGTTAGAACAACCTAAGTAGGTGAACATGGACATTTTACATTAGGTTACTATATGGAAATTTGAAATGAGAACAACTTTGAACCTTTATTCAAATCTATTTCAAATTGACATGATCACTAGTTACACTAGCTCACCCATGCATATTACTATGCCATGATCATGCATCATATTGTTGCATTTGCTTGTATTGAATGCTCTTATCTGCGTTGCGGTAGGCCCTAATCCAGAAGACACTACCCCGTATCCCGACGAAGGAGAGAACCCCTCCGCTTCTCAGCAAGGCAAGCAACCCCATTGATAATTCCGATAACATCCCACTCTCTCGCTCCTGCTCTCGCTATTGCATTAGGACAAACCATCACATGTCAGTCATACACGATAGATGATCCTATCCTTATGCATGACCTGATCTTGTCACAGTAAATAGCTAAACCTTGCAACCTAGCATACCTGGTAGATGTTTGTGCCATGATGTGCTTAGCTTACTTTGCCTGCTATGCTTGCTGTGCTTAGAGTATGTCAGGTCTGATTCATCTCGGTGATGAACCAGAGTGAAACAGTGTTGTTCGATGTGATGAGCTCATAATGAATACGATCTGGTAAAGGTAGCGATGAGAGGCTATGTAGGAGTACACAGTGGGTTGTGTCATTGGGACCGTTCTTAGGAACTGGGTTCCGTGTTTGTGATCCAAGACTAGATACTACCACACGTTGGGATACTTAACTGACCATCTCGACTTATCAGTCGCTTGGTCCTTAGTCCAGGAGTTGCAAGTAGTTTCTGGTGTTTATAGCATGCTGGAGGCCGTGCGTAGCGCTCACCCTCGGGGTGGGTTACGACGCGGTAGGCAGTGGCACGGTGTACCAAGGGTCACCCGAATGGTGGGCTTGGGAACCCTGCGCACGTCGTTTGGGACCGTAGCGGAAACTTTGGCCGGACTTCCGTGCGGGTTCAGTCTCAAATAGGCGGTAGCCAGGACTACTGGTCTATGTGATTGATGGTCGTGGCCGACTCCCTCGCCGGGCATCCGCTTGAAGGTTGCCGAGGTGCATGGTTTATGGCACCCAGTGATAAGTGGCGAGAGCGTGTGTGAAAAAGTACACCCCTGCAGGGTATGAAACTATTGGAATTGCCGTGTCCTCGGATATGGACTACTTGGAGAACTTATGCTGTTCATAGATAATCAAATGGATACTCCTAAAAATATCAAGACAAGTGTGAGTACCGTGGATGCCACTCTTCCGGAAGGGGAAGGTGAATCCATGGTGGTGTATTGTGATGGAGATAGTGGACTCATGTGCGATAACTAAAATTGTAACAAAGAGTTTAAAATTGAGTAGTGTAGGTTAGCCATGAGTCAAAGCTGGCATTCCTGCATGAACTCCACCACCCCCTTTATTGATACATGAGCATAAATAGACAAGGTCTGTTTTAAGGACTTGCTGAGTACGATTGTACTCATCCTTGCTTAATTAATGTTGCAGAAGAGAACCAGGACCCATCAGGTGGGTTCTATCTAGACGTTGACGATGCCGAGTAGTTGGTGTCCCAGCTACGATCTTGCCCGTGTGGTGGGCTGTAGATAGTCAGGCTGTGTGCCTCTTTTCTATTTTCGCCGTCTGTACTCAGACAGCTTAAGTTTTCGCTGGCTTGTATGACTTGGTTTGTATGACTTGAGTGTCGGGTCATGTGACCCCTATCTGTAAGAACATATTATGCAAGGCTCGTCTGAGCCTTTTAAATAAAAGTCATGTTGTTGTATGGTTATGTTGTGATGCCATAGTTGTATCTATGCATATCGGGCATGTCGTGCGTACGTGTGACGTGCAACGGTATGTATGGGATCCGACACCTAGTCGTATGCCTGTAGTAGTACTCTTTACGGGAAACTGCCTCTTTGTGCTTCCACCAAGCCATGGTAGCTTGCTACTGCTCCGGACACATTGATTGACCGGCATGTATCCTTCCTTGCTGTTGTGTTTGTCCCTTCGGGGAAATGTCTCGCAGTGTAATGGAGTCCCTGTAGCCTGCTACGACTCGTCTACGTGCAGTGATGACATTCGTCTCGCGACGTAATGGAGTCCTTGTGGCTTGGTATGACTCGTCTACACACGCTTGAGGCCGACACCTGCATTGCTGGGTTATGTATGCCTGTTTCCGTACGGATGTGCCACTTGGGTTCTATGACTAGTCCTGTCGGCCCGGGTTCTTTGTTGCATGATTGCCAGCGACATGTTCATATACGTGAGCCAAAAGACGCAAACGGTCTCGGCCAAGGTAAGGCTACAGCCGAGGAGTTTACCGTGCGTGAGGCTGCAAAGTGATGTGACTTCTTACAGTATGGAATCATATGACTTAGGATCGGGGGCCCGACATCTCCTGACAGGTTTCAGGTGAGCCACGTAACGGTTTTATTTGCGAAATATTTGTTTGTGTTATCATTATGTACATGGCAGCCCCCAAACCCAGGTGAGTTTGAAAAAAACTCTCCTGGGGATCGATTGTAGAATATTATCCGAACTATGACTATATATGTTCGGAATGTCTTAGTAGCACGTAATAAAGGACTGGACATTGGATCGTTTGGACTATAGTTCGGAAGTTCTGAACCCATGTAACCTCATAGGGATTTGTTTTTCCTAGGCTTCATAGTCTATACGAGATAAATCGGTAGCTTAAAAGCTCCGAATACGAGATTGATGCTCTTAACAAGAGATTAGACGAGGTGCAAGGTAAGCCTTACTCAGTATCCGAAAAAATCATCATTGTACTATTAATGCAGTATTAATACTCTTGATGCTTACGCAACCTCGGCGAAGGAAATGGAGAAGCTCAAGGCCGAGCTACATAATGCGAAGCAGGAGGCTGTGGTCGAGAGGGCGGCGGCCGAACAACTGGCTACCACACTTTCAGCCTTAAGAGCCACCAGCAACAAGCATGAGGCTCGGGTGGAGGAGATCCAGCAGGAGCTCAAGGACGTCGGCCACAATTGTGAGGCCCTTGAGCAGAAAGGCAAAGAGCAGGCCGCCGAACTATCCACCCTTACAACCGAAATCCAAAAGGAGCACGTGGATAGGAGGTTCTTTGAGGAGCAAGTCCACCAGACGAAGATTATAATGGATGGTAAGTCGTACTTATTGCAGTGTGTCTTGCGGGATAGCAAGTTCGAATTGCTTCCCCAGGTGTGGCAATCCTTAGGCGCCTGATCTGGCCTCCAGAAGAGCGCAACAGTCGTGAATCATTTCTATGCTGCGCGTGGGGAAGGAGATGAAGCTCGTCTACTCTGGGCGCAATTTGAAGCCCCCGAGCGCTCTCCTCCCCTTGTTGAGCACCTGAAGCAGTTGATGGAGCTGCATCAGATGGCGGAGCCGGCCATGAAGGATCTTTGTGTCCGGCTATGGCCCAACGAGCCGCTGTCGGGCAGCTAATTCGGCCTAGTGCAGAAACCGAGCGATGCCTTGCCCCGGATCGACGCACTATGGTGTTCCTCCTGATTTGAGGGAGATCGGATGGCCTTCGCGAAGGCCAAGGTGCACTGGTCGGGGCTTGACCCGATGAAGATAGCCACCGCCCCGCCACCTCCTGGGAAGTAGCATAGGCGCGCCAAGCTATACTTCTTCAGAGTAATGGAGGGTGCTCGGGTGATAGAATCGCAATGTTCAAAATAGGACATATACGATTGAATACGTTGTAATATATCCGAAGACCTTTGAACGCTTGTATATTTGTTATGCATAGTTTATTAAGTTTTCAATGTTTTGCATTCCTTTATAACTCATGTGTGGTCGTTTAAATTAAAAGTTGTGAAGGCTTCGACCCCCATGTAGATACTACGTGGGGTGTCTCTAGTTACGCACTATAACCCTTAGCCGAACTATCGGTACCCGAAGGCGATAGTGTGCGGCATACCGGGCAATCAGACCATAGTGCTTTATATCTTTCACTTAGCCATAAGGGCGTTAAATGGACCGCGGGAGGCTGGTGACTAGCCCCCGGTGACTTGTGATGTTCAGATGAACTGCGGCGAAAGCCGATATCACATGGTTTGTACTAATACCAAACCCATCGTATGACACGGGATGACCTCTGACGAGGTTGTGAGTATAACACTTAGGCTCGGATTTGCAAACTGGTTCTCGCATACCCTGATAGTTAGTTTTCGGCTTTCTCATCTGAGGTGTTTGACCAGGCTATCTAGAAACACAATTGCAGAGGTTCTCCCTTTGCCCTTTTAGCCAAACTAGCGGAACATAAAGGGGCAAGCACAGCAGCTGGGCAACTCATCTATTGACCCATGACATAGTTCGGAACCAATGCATATAAAGCAAATTCCAAGATGCCGAATGCATAAAAATTGTGCATAAGGCAATTTTTTTAAATTCGAGCCCCCGGTCTATTAGGCGGTTGCGTCGCAATATACCAAATAGTTTCACAAGAAGAGGGATAAAATAGAATATGTGGCAGAAAAGGACAACGAGACCACCATGTATAATGATTTTTTATTGTTCTCAAGAACTCTTATTACTCTAATTGCCGAAGCAACTGTTTACAGGTATTTGAATAAAATATAATTTTACAGGAGTGGTTGTACCAGGGGTCTTTGATTGGTGACCTTACATCCTCGATGTGACTTGTTGCTTGTCTATTCTTGCACCTCCTGGGAAGTGGTGCACGTCAATGGGTAGGACTATTCGGCAAACGGATGTTGCAAACAAGGTCTTGAGAAGTCACCGAAGTGTGGATAAGCTTACACCTTTAGCAGGCCCTTGATGGTACCTACAGTCTGTCCGAAGACATTTGATGGTAGTAGTTCAGTTTAGCCGAACACTTACCCTTATTTACCGACCGCCGACCATAGAATTTTTAGCGTGAAGTTGTGTCTCCTTGGCACGTCCTTCACTGGTCCTAGGGTTGTGCGATGGGGACGAGTCCCTATTTACAGGGAGAAGAAGGTTCTGAGAGTTCGGGCTGAAGCCAAGCTTGCTTCCAAACATTTCGTGCCTTGACAGCAGGTCCCGGGGTTTGACGATCATCACTGTAATGGAATTCAGCCGCCAGGGCCAAGGCATGTTCCTCAGTATGTATGGAGCACTCTGTGTTGTCGTAGGGTGAAAATCTTGATGAAATTTTTGATAAAAGTGGGTTTGAAGAAGTCAACATTTTAACTAGTGATGTGCCCACTATCTTGGATTGCAAATATGTTAACTATGATAGTTGCTCTTTGAATTGAGTGTGTTTCTTTGCCGCAGTCCTTGTTGAATTCACCCCATGCTTAGGAACAAAATAAAGCTTTTACTAAACATATTGTTGATGCCATGATGAAATCTTTTGAAGAAAAGTTGGAGTTGGAGATTTCTATTCCTAGAAAATTGCATGATGAGTGGGAACCTACCATTAAGGTCAAGATTAAAAATTATGAATGATTTTGTTTGTGTGATTTGGGTGATAGTGTTTCCCCGATTCCAAAATCTCTATGTGACGTGCTTGGTCTTACCAACATTGAAGAATGCTCTCTTAATTTGCACTTGGCAGATTCTCCTATTAAAAAGCCTTTGTGAATAATTAATGATGTTCATATTCTTGCAAATAGGAATTATGTTCCCATTTATTTCATTTTCTTTATATTGATTGCAATCCATCTTGTCCCATTATACTTGATAGACCGTTTTTACGCACTATAGGTGTCGTGATTGATATGAAAGAAGGCAATATTAAGTTTCAATTTCCCTTGAGAAGGGGTATGGAACACTTACCTACAACTATAATTAGGCCACCATTTTAATCAATCATGAGGGCAACCTATGGATCCAAAACCAAAGATGACAATACTTGAATCTATGTCTTATGCCTAGCTAGGGGCGTTAAACGATAGCGCTTGTTGGGAGGCAACCCAGTGAATAAATAATTTTTTGCTTTTTTCCTTTATGTTTTTGTGTGTTGACACAATTATGACTCTGTTATGATTGTGTTTTATGGTTTATTTAGTGTTTTTGCCTACTAAAGCCTTTAGGATGATTCATAGGATGAGTAGAAGTGATGCCGAATCCGAAACAGAAACTTTGCGTCCAGTATATGAATTTTCATTTAATACTGGAACGTGATATTTAGCTTAAATTTTATCACAGTATTTCTATACAATTTCTTTAATTTGTCCTAAGTTTTCAGAATTTTTAGAGTTCCATAAGTACGGGTAGAGTACAGATTACTACAGACTATTCTGTTTAAGACAGATTCTGTTTTCGTTGCATTGTGCCCTCGTTTTGATGAAACTATGGTTTGTATTAGGGGGTATAAGCCATGTTAAAGTTAAAATACAATAGGTATAATGCAATAACAAAATATGAATGGGTTTTCAACAGTACCTAAAGTTGTGATTTGCTTTCTTATACTAACGGATCTCACAAGAATTTTGTTGAGTTTTGTCTGATTGAAGTTTTCAAGTTTTGGGTTAGATCACGATGGATGAAGGAATAAGGAGTATAAAAAGCCTAAGTTTGGGTATATTACTGCACGCCCAAGATATATCCAAAGAGAAACAAGCAACTAATCTTGGGGATGCCACCGAGTGGTATCTCCTCTTTCTTGTAACGACCATCGGTATTTTACTAGGAGCTATATTTTTATTTGTCACATATCATGTGTTTTGCTTGGAGCGTCTTGTATCTTTGATTTATTTGTTTGTTAGTTTTTACTTTTTATCCTGTCTATACACACCTATTTGAGAGAGCTAAAATTATGCTATCATTTGTTAGAATTGCTCTATGTGCTTCACTTAAACTTCTTGAGCTATAGAAATTCCTCTAGTGCTTCACTTATATCTTTTGAGCATAGTGTGCTTGGAAAATTTTGAAGAAATACTCTCATGATTCACTTAGATTAAGTTGAGAGTTAGTTAATTTATAATAAATCCTCTCAAGCTTCACTTATATCTTTTTGAGTTGAAATCTTTATGCTCATGTGCTTCACTTAAATTTGTTTGAGCTTGCCAAAAAGCAATGTCAATATATGAAACTAGTCCCAAAGTGATTGATATCCAAGGAAGATATAATAAAAACTTTCATGAAGATCATTGGACAAATTAAACTTGATTCTTTGTAATAGTTTTGGACCATGATGATAGTAATATGTGAGTCATGTTGATGAGTAATTATGCTTAGTACGAATATTGGTGATAAGGTTTGTGATTCCCTATGCATGCACGAAAGTCAATAGTTATTCAATGAAGCTACATCCTACTTGTGTTGGATTATTCGGTGTTAGTTATGTTCAATGCTCACTTATGTGAATTTTTGTTTCTTGGTTTGGTCGCTTCCCAATCTATTTGCTAGCCTTCACTTGTACTAAGTAGAAATATTAGTTGTGCATCCAAAATCTTAAACCAAGTTTTGCCTTATGAGTCCACCATACCTGCCTATACGCGGTATTTCCATGCCGTTCCAAGAAAATTTGTATGTACCATCTCTAAATTTTCAAAACAAATTTTCTCTTTTGTGTGCCCGTACCGCTCCTGAAATGGTGAGGAGTATCCAATATTTTTCATGCTAGACGTGTTATTCTCAAGATGAGTGTTTATTCACTTGTTATTGCACGAGAGTGCGACAGTAATAGGGATGCCCATTCCCGAAATGAAAAAGAAATAAAAAAATATTTACTTTATGTTGTCAAATAATAAATTCCTTGGAAAGTGTTGGTATGGAAGGCAACCGTGGATACGGCCTGCCATGGAAAGTGAAAGTTTGGTGGAAAAAGGAATAAACTTCATTTTCTATTTGGGAACTGCCTATGATATATCTAGCATGGAAAGTATTGTGAGCTACTTTGTCATTTTCGTTGGCAAGAAAAGCATGTCACCCAAAATATTTTCTCTCTCTCAATTTAAACACTTCATCTTTGACACCTCTACAAGTCCCTACTTCTCTCTATGAAGGGCCTATCTATTTACTTTATGCAATTTTCATTTTTGCTTTGAGTCTCCATCTTCTCTTATAAGCACCAACTAGGGGGCACTATGATCGTACTTGAGCATTGGGCATAGATAATATTTGTGTGTGTTTCATGAATGGATCAACGGTTGAGCATGATAGGCTAGGGATAACTTTTTTTAGTGTTGATATTTTGAAAAACATGGTTGTTTGTTGACATGTTTGAGTATTGAAGTCATTATTTTAAAACTAGACTATTGCTTTGAATCATTATAAGTCCAAATGTCTATGCTATGTAAAATAAAGGAATGTGATGAACATATTAGGAAGCATTCAACATTAAAAAATATGTTATTATCATTTATCTACTTGAGGACAAGTAGGAATTAAGCTTGGGGATGCTGATACATGTCCAACATATCTATAATTTTGCTTGTTCCATGCAGTTATATTATCATTCAATGATGTTTTACCATAATTTTATTACCACTTTATACCATTTTTTGGGACTAACCTATTGACATAGTGCCAAAGTGCGAGTTGATGTTTTTTCTTGTTTTTAACTTTGTAGAAAATCAATATCAAACGGATTCCAATTGCGATGAAACTTTTTGAAGGTTTTTCTAGACAAGAAGACACCCAATAGACCAAAGAAGTGCCAGGTAAGTGGGCCAAGGAGACCACAACCCACCAGGTCGTGCCAGGGGGGCCTGCCCGCACACTGGTGGGTTGTGCCCTCCTCGGAACCCCTCTTGACCAACTATGAGGCCTATAAATACCCAAATATTCCAAAATCCCTAGGGAAGTCGACGAAACACAATTCCGGCCGCCGCAAGTTCCATAACCTCGACATCTAATCTAGACACCATAATGGAGGAATTCATCTTCATCATAGGTTCCTCTATGATGATGCGTGAGTAGTCCACCATACTCCTACGGGTCCGTAGGTAGTAGCTAGATGGCTTCCTCTCTCTCTCTGTCTATCTCTCTCTCTTATGATTCTCAATACAATGGTCTCTTGGAGATCTATTTGATGTAAACTTTTGCGGTGTTTTTGCTAGGATCCGATGAATTTTGAGTTCATGATCAATTTCTATCCGTGAGTATTATTTGAATCTTCTTTGATATCTTATATGCATGATTGATTATAGCCTCGTATTTCTTCTTCGAATCTTTGGTTTAGTTAGGCCAACTAGATCGATTTTTCTTGCGATGGGAAGAGGTGCTTTGTGATGTGTTCGATCTTGCGGTATTCTTTCCTAGTGACAGAAGGGGTATCGTTGCTATTAAGGATAACAAGATGGGGTCTATTCCTACATGAATAGATCTTTCCTACATCATGTCATCGTTCTTATTGCATTACTTCATTTTTCCATGAACTTAATACACTAGATGCATCTGAATAGCAGTTGATGTGTGGAGTAATAGTGGTAGATGCAGGCAGGAGTCGGTCTACTTATCTTGGACGTGATGCATATATCATAATCATTGCCTTGGGATATTGTCATGACTATTCGATTTTCTATCAATTTCCCAACAGTAATTTGTTCACCCACCGTGCGCTATACGCATGAGAGAAGGCACTAGTGAATCCTACGATCTCCGGGTCTAATTTTCCATGATATTGCTTTTCGATCTATGTTTTTGCAATCTCTGTTTTCAGATCTACAAAATGACCAACCCAAAAATATATTGCTGCATATTTACTATTTTTATTTTGTGTTCTTGAGAGATCTATCTCTCCTACCTATCATTACTTACTCTATCTTATTACCGTAGAGAGCATGACAACCTCTCTTTCGCGTTGGGTTGCAAGTATTTGTTGTTCGTGTGCAGGTGTTGTTTACATTGGTACGTGATATTACTCTACGGATTGATAACTTGGTTTCATAACTGAGGGAAATACTTACCGTCGATGTGATGCATCATCCCTTCCTCTTTGGGGAGATACCAACGCAGTCTCAAGCCACGTAAGATGGCAATCTCTTTCGCTTGATCTTCAATACATTGGTCGTCGCATCTTTGCCTTGATCAATTTTGTATGGTGCATTTGTTGGGATCCGATGAATTTAAGTTTATTTTTAGAATATTCATGAAAAGTATTTGAGTCAAACCTGAATACTGATATTCTTATTTCCATGACCATTATAGCTTTGTAATGCTCCCTGATCTATAGAGATAGTTTGGCGAACTAGATTGATATTTCTTTGGTGGAAGTGCTTCGTGGTAGTAGGTTCAACCTGGTGAGTTTCTATATCCTAGTGATAGAAGGTGACAAGTTGCTCTTTTGTGTTTCTGCTATGTTTTATTCACATTGACTAAGTTTACTTTGTCTACATCATGTCATCGTTCTCCAAGCATTACTCTGTTTTACTTAATACTCTAGATGCATGCTGGACAACGGTCAATGGGTGGTGTAATAGTAATAGGTGCAGGTAGGAGTCGGACTATTTTCTTATGGACTTCATACCTATATACGCATCATAATTGCCGTGAAAATTGCATAACTATTCACTTTTCTATCAATTGCCCAATAGTAATTTGTCTACCCACCGTATGCTATTTCTATGAGAGATGCCACTAGAGAACTCTACGCCCCTAGGTCTATTCACTTATATATCCACGAACGTTACTACTACTTTTCTATTATTTATTTTATTTTATTTTATTTAGCAATTTACAATTATATATTCAACTCACTTGCTTGCAAATGATGAGATCAAGGGGATTGACAACCCACTTGCCAGCGTTGGGTGCAAGTTGTTTGTTCTGTTGTGTGCACCCACTGAAGATGGTTGAGAATTGGTATTCCTATTGGTTCGATAAACCTTGGTTTCATAACTCAGGGAAATACTTACCCACATTGTGTTGGGATAACCCGTTCCTCTTCATGGAAAACCCAACACAGATCACAAGTATCACGAAGGATTTCTAGCGCCATTGCTGGAGAATACCATCACACACTATCAAGTAACTTCGCACAAATTTTCATTCACTTGTTCTTCTTCTTTTTTCTGTTATATTTAGTTTTTCTCATAAAAATCAAAAATATAGAAATATTTATCTTTGCTAGTTACTAGTTTAGTTCTTTGCTTGCTTGAAATTGGATATCATGTCTGACTTTATCATTGAAAAGGATGATAAATGTGAATTCCCCAATGAGGAAATTCCCCTATAGTGAGATGTAAAGGTATTCATTGCGGGGAAGGGGAATATCATAGGGATAAGTGTTATCTATGAATTCTTCAATTGTTTGGGTCCTTTAACTTACAAGGATACACCAATCCTTAAAAGAACTAAAAGTTATGCCAATGCTATCATTGTTCTTGCTCTAAAACTTGCAAGAAGATTTATGCGTACTCATACTACCTTGCAAAGGCTTTTCTGTGAGTTGCCGGTCATAAAAGACCCTAGGGCTAAGAAGAAAGCCACTCTTAACCTCATGCAAGAATTTGACTATATAGTACGGGAAGGTAGGGAGATCTTTGAGCACTGTAATATGAGTTGTAAGCATGTTGTGATAGATGAAATTTTATATAATCAAGACTATATAATGATATATGTGTTCAAGTATAATCATACTTATGATGAAAACCAGATTAAAGAAGTTCCTCCTACCCATATTATTCAACAAGTTTTCAATAACATCAACAAACAATATTCTTGGATAGTAAGCAAGAATGTGGAAGGGTTTAAGGAGAGCACCATTAACAATTATAAAATATTACTTTATGATTTTTCCCTATTGTCTTTGAAAAATATTGTTCTCAAGGGGATGTCAAAGATGAGAACATTTGAAACTATACATTATGCCTAGCTAGGGGCATAAAACAATAGCGCTTGTTGGGAGGCAACCCAATATTTACCTTAAATTTTGTTTTAAAATTTCTGTTATTTTGTGGTAACATGATTATTGCCTCTGTAATGATTATGTTTTTATGTTTCAATTAGTGTTTGTGCCAAGTAAAGCCTTTGGGATAACTCACAAGATGAGTAAAAACGATGCTAAAACAAAACAGAAACTTTGACTCCAGTACAGGAATTGACATTTTTTATAGGAGCGTGATAATGATATGAATTTTTTACACAGTATTCGATGCAAATTCTACACGTGGTACTAATTGTTCAGATTTTTTAGAGGTACAGAAGTATGGGCTCATTACAAATTGCTATAGATTGTTCTATTTTAAACATATTCTGTTTTGCTTGCATACTTTGCTTTTTTTTGATTATTCTATGGATTGTATCAGGGGTAATAAGCCATGGAAAGTTAGAATAAGTCCTATTATGCAAAAATGAAGTAATAATCAATTTATAGCAATACCTAAAGTATTCAATATGTTTCTTATACTAATGGATCTCACGATGTTTTGTTGAGTTTGGTGTGATTGAAGTTTTCAAGTTTTGGGCGTGATCACGATGGACCACGCAATAGGAGTAGCAATAGCCTAAGCTTAGGGATGTCCAAGTCATCTCAACATAATATTCTAAGGAATACTCAAACATCTAAACTTGGGGATGCCCCGAAATGCATCCCCTCTTTCGTCTCAATCCATCGGTATGTCACTTGGGGCTACATTTATATTCATCACATGATATGTGTTTTTCTTGGAGCGTCGTTTGCTTTTGTTTGCTTTTAATTTTAGTTTGTCACAATCATTGTTTGGTGGACACACCTATCTAAGAGATACACACCTTCATCATAATTTGTTAGAATACTCTATGTGCTTCACTTATATCTTTTGAGCTTGGCAGTTGCTCTAGTACTTCACTTATATATTTTTGAGCACAGTGGCATGCAGATTTTATAGAAATAATATGCTCTCATTATTCACTTATATATGTTTGAGAGATGATAAATAGTGACGGTAATTTGCATGGCTCATAAGACTAGTACAAAAAATAGGTATTCAATGAGTGATAATCAAAACCATCATGTAGCACATATAGAGAAAATACTGGTTAATGACATTGATGTGGTAATATGAAAAATGTGTGAGTATATAATTATTGATTCATAGGAGTGTCAATATTAAGAGGTGTTAACTTATTATTCATATAAAAATTAAAGAGGCATGGTGATGATGTGTGAGCATTTCTATTCCTCGTTGAAATCCTAGTGTTGTTTTGAGTCGGGGGCGCACGATGCTTAACTCCTACCAACCTCCTCCCTCGGGGCACGCGAGTAGCACTTTGATTTATGATCAAACTAATAAAACTTTGCAATAACTATATCAGTTATTTATGACTAATATGACACCATGGACATACACATCTTCACCTTTTCATATTTGCTAGCCTCTTCGGTACCGTGCATAGCCCATTCTCATATAGAGATGTCATAGTATTTGTGGCAAAGCCACAATTCATCATATTTTTGATACATGTCACGCTAGATCTAGCACATCTTAGTATACTGCCAGAGGCATTCATATTGAGTCATATATTCCTATCAGTTTTTCATATTGATTTGTAAGTAAATAAAAGTGTGATGACCATCCTTATAAGAGCATTATCCCAGTGAGGAAAGGATGATAGAGACTATGATTTCCCCACAAGTCAGGATGAGACTCTGGGCGAAAAATAAAATAAAATGGGGGAGGCCAAATTATCCCACCATATGAAAAAATCTGAATGGGGGAGGAGAAAAAAGATAAAAGCCCACCATGAAAAAAAATTAAAAAATGAATGAGATAAAAAGAGAGAAGGGACTTTGCTACTATCCTTTACCACACTTGTGCCTTGATAACCCACAAGTTTAGGGGCATTTGTATACTTTTTCGATAAGTAAGAGTGTCGAACCCAACGAGTAGCTAAAGGTATAATTAATACTCTCTCAAGTTCTATCGACCACCGATACAATTCTACGCACGCTAACCCTAACTTTACCTAGAACAAGTATCAAACTATTTTGTGGGAAGTAAACTAGAAGTTCTTAGTACGTATAATAGATAGTTTTGCAAGATTAAGTATATGTAACGTGTAGGCACGTGGATCGGCGATGGATAATGATTTCGATGATATTGGTCAGATAGCATTTGCACACTAGGGCTACACAACACTAGCTCCAATTCATCAATGTAATGTAGGCAGGTATTTTGTATATAGTCATATGTGCTTTTGATAAGAACTTCCGTGCCATCTTTTTTCCTACCTTCTTGTGGCAGCATAGTTTTATTGCAAACTAAGGGATATTAAGGCATCCTTATAATAGAGAACTAGAACAAAGCATGAACTCCTAAAACTACGGCAATCACCGAAAAGAATCACAATTATTGTCACCTTGGGGTATGCGGATCATGACACGTAATAGGTGCATACAACTTGCAAGATGAGATCCAAATTACACTTATATTCATGAAAACATAATAGGTTCAGATCTGAAATCATGGCACTCGGGCCCTAGTGACAAGCATTAAGCACAGCAAAGTCATAGCAACATCAATCTCAGAACATAGTGGACACTAGGAATCAAGCCCTATCAAACTTAACTCAGTTATATGATTAATCTCATGCAATCCCACATAGTCCAGCAATCCTACGAAGGAATTACTCACTCCCGATGGTGAGGATCATGAAGGTGTTGATGGAGAACGGTTAGTGATGATGGCGACGAAGTTATTGGTGTAGAGCGTAGTCACGATGGATGTCCCGGCGGCGCTCCGGCACCACCGGGAAAGAGGGGGAGAGAGCCCCCCTCCTTCATATTCTTCCTTGACGTCCTCCCTCTGTGGGAGGAGTGTTTCCCTCTGTTCCATGGGCGCCATATCTCCCGGAGGGCAGGAGCCCCTCTGAGATTGCATATATCTCTATTTCTCTTCTGTTTTCGCGACTGTTTTTGGACCCCTTCCCTGTTTCTTAAATATCCGGAGATCTTAACTTCGACAGGGCTGAAATTTTGAGGGGATTTTTATCGGGAAAATGTCTTTCTTGCACCAGAAGGAGAGCCTCAACTGACATAAGGGGAACCACCAGCCATCCGGTCGTGCCTCCCCTTGGGCCACGACGTGTTGGCTTGTGCCTCCCTTGGGCACTGTCTTGCGTTGATTCCTACGCCCAAAATTCACATATATTCCAAAAAAATCTTCGTAAATTTTTATCTCATTTAGACTAAGTTTGATATGGAATTTAGTCAAAACAAAACACACACAAAAAATACGAACCGACACTGGGTGATGGGTAAGTAAGTTAGTCCCAATAATATTATAAAATGTTGCCAAAAGTATATAAAAGTTGTAGAATATTGGCATGAAGCAATAAAAAATTATAGATACGACGGAGATGTATTAGCTTCCTCAAGCTTAATTCCTTCTCTCCCTTGAGTAGGTAAATGATAAAAAGATAATGTTTAATGTGGAATTCTACCTAACATAATCTTGAACAGTTGTGTAATCATGGCATGAATATTGAGATACAAGTGATTCAAAGCAATAGTCTGATAAAAATACATCCATACTTAGGTTTACTAGTATCAATCATGTCTCTTCAAAATAATAATGCCAAAGAATGTTATCCCTACAAAATCATATAACATGTCATGCTTGGTCATCCTAGCATAAAGTATAAATAATGAGCACCCCGATGTAAAACCAAGCAATTGGATCGTACTTTTTCAATGTGCATAAACTTTTATTCTTCACACAATACAGGAGTGTGAACCATGGACATATCATAAGGGTGGAATAGAATATGGTGGTAGATATCAAAAGGGTTGAAAGTGGAGAAGAAAGTCTCGCATCAACTCGGTGTATCAATGTGCTATGGAGATGTCCATCAATAGATATCAATGTGAGGATTAGGGATTTTGACGAAACGGATGCAGTAGATATATAAGTATATGAAAGCTAGACTGATGCGAAGTGGGCGTGCATCCAACTTGCTTGCTCATGAAGACCTCGGGCATTTGAGGATGACCCTCATCGGAATATACAAGTGATGTTCTATAATGAAAAAATCCCAATAGCATATGGAAGTGACAAAGCAAGAGACTCTCCATATCATGTCACGGGGTGTGGTAAAGGATAGTAGCAAAGTCCCTTCTCTAGTTTTCTCTCATTTATTTGTTTATTTAAAAAATTATGGTGGATTTTTTTTCTTTTTTTCTTTTTTGCCTCCCCCATTTCTCCTTTTCTTTTGGTGGGCTCATTTGGCCTCCCCCATTATTTATTTTATTTTTCGTCTAGAGCCTCATCCTGACTTGTGGGTGAATCATAGTCTCCATCATCCTTTCCTCACTAGTACAATGATCTAAAAATTACGATCATCACACTTTTATTTACTTAAACTCGATACGAAAAACTGTTAGGATGATATGACTCTATATGAATGCCTCTGGCAGCGTACCAGGATGTGCAATGATGTAGCATAGCAAAATATATCGAAAAACGGACAAGCCATGTAAATATCATGCTAGCTATATTAGGATCATGCAAAGCAATATGACAATGGAAATACCAGTCATACAAAGTGACGATGGAAGTTGCATGGCAATATATCTCGGAATGCCTATGGAAATGCCATGATAGGTAGGTATGGTGGCTTTTTTGAGGAAGATATAAAGAGGATTATGTGCAACAGAGCATATCATGTCACAGGGTTTGTATGCACCAGCGAAAGTTGCACCGATCCTTAAGGTGAGAATGGGCAAGGCACGATACTTAAGAGGATAGCAAAATATGAATAGGTGAGATTGCATATGTCCATGCTTTTAAATTAGTCATAAAAAACTCATATACTTATTGTGAAGTTTTATTTTATCACAAATCAAAGTACTACTCGCATGCTCCTAGGGAGAAGGTTGGGAGGAGTTAACCAGCGAGCGCCCCCAATTCAATAGCACAAAAGATTTCAATCAAGGATAAATTATGCTCCAATATTCATCGCATAACTAGAGACTATATGTGCATGCTTCGGGAATAACAAACCTTAACATCAATATTCTATCAAATCCACAATCATTAACTAGTGCACCCACATATTACTATATTAATGTCACAAAACTATTGAAGGGAATCAAACATATCATATTCAATGATCTACAAGTTTTATGTAGGATTTTATGACTAACCATCTAAATGACCAATTCCTGTTAACTCTATAAAAAGATATAACTAAGGCATGAGAGTTTAATTCTTTCTACAAAAGACCTGTACATGCTCTAATAAATATAAGTGAAGCAAAAGAGCATCCTACAAATAACGGTTTTCTATATGTAGAGAAACAGGCATCCAAGTCCAAATGATATAAGTGAAGCACATGAACCATTCCATAAAGCCATAATAAAAATATATAAGTGAAGTGCATAAGAGCGTTCTATAAATCAACCATGGACTTCCCCAAACCAGTATGGTGCATTGCTGAAAGGATAATAAAAGTGACAGGATGCTCTAAGAATTTATGCATATCATGTGAACAAAACAAAAACCAAAACATACCGATAGTTGTTGAAGAAGAAAGCTGGGGTGCCTTCTGGGGCATCCCCAAGCTTAGACGCTTGAGTCTCCTTGAATATTTACTTGGAGTGCCTTGGTCATCACCAAGCTTGATCCCTTGTCTCCCCTTATTCTTCTCGTATCAATACCTCCTCGATCTTCGAACATTTCGTCCACACAAAACTTGACAAAACATTTATTAGAAACGTTAGTACATAATCATCGAATCTCGTCATGTCCTGCCATAGCATTATTGCATAATTATAATCTGACATTAACCACTGTATGCCATCACAATTCTATGGCTCCCATGTCATTGGGGCTCAACAAGAATTCAAATATAAGCACGCAAAGCAACTATAACAGCAATCTGTGAAAAATAGGTAAGTCTGTAAAGATGAAGATGGATACCATACTTTTGTAACTCAAAAAATTCTGAAAACTTAGGACGTGATAGAGAGTTTTTGTAGAGATACTGTGTAGAAATGTCAGATGCTTTTGACCTTCCAGTAAAATACGAAAAATCAAACACTAGAACCAAAGTTTTCTGATTTTACACAACACATATCAAACAAGCAATTTAAACATCCTAAAGGTAATTCTTGGCACATTAGTTTTATAATACAATGGATTTGTACAAGGGGCTAACTATTTTTGTTGAAAGTTTCTGTAGTCAAGATTCACAAAGTTTGCATGGGCATGAACAAAAGTTCAAGGACATCCCCCACATCAACGATGCTCATCTTTTTCCCTTTTACTTTTCTTTTTGAAAATGTTTTCGATTACCCACTTTATTTTTGTGGTTTTAATTATTTTAAAAGAACAAAATATAAATAAATGACTCTCTAAAACTTCCGGGCTATCTCCCTGGCAGCGCTTTTTTAAAGCCATTAAGCTAGGCATATAGTGCTCAAGTAATTGATCCACCTGGATCCCAAGGTATATCAAATTCAATTTTAATTAACAATGATTTTTAATTTAGTAGTGATCACAAAGTGATATATATCATGTGACAACGAAGTCTAACTCTCTTCCTATGCATTGGTATGTCATACAAGAAAAATTCATGCACATTAAGTAAAGGCCAATACATAGCATAAGTACTTTCTTGCAATTTTATAGTGTTGGAAACATAGAGAGGTGAAGATTTGGTTCCTCTCTGATAATAATTGCAAGTAGGATCAGCGGTAACATGTATTAGATCCATCAAAATCATCATGTGTAGTGGTAAAATGCAACCCATCAATATAATCCTTAATAAGTGCAAATTTCTCCAATATAGAGTAGTTGGGAGAATTAAAAATGATAATAGGACTATCATGTTTGGGTGCAATAGTAACAATTTCAAGGTCAAAATAAGGAAATATATCAAGTTCATCACCATAAGCATAATTCATATTGCCAGAAGCATGATAAGCATCAAGTTCATCAAAAAGGATATTTCAAATGAATCCAAGGGACCATAGTATTCATCATAACATTCCTAATAGCATTCATCCTTCGTATGTGCGAAGGGAAATTAAACAATGTATGATTTGACTAGTTACTCTCATTATAAGGTGGGCACAGGTAGCTATTCCGCTCTTCCTCCTTTTGTTCTTCGCTCACCTCCTAATCTTTTTCATCTAATGAGCTCAAAGTTTCAGTAATTTCTTATTTCATAGATTCCTACAAAATTTTATTCTCTGCCAAGGCAGCGGATATTCCCTAAATAAATTCAATAATATCAGCATAATATTCATAATTATCATAGAAATATTTAAGTATGGCAATATTTCTAGATTTGTAAGAAAGATCATCATAATTTTCAAGCAAGAAGCAATTTTATAAGCACCTTTAAAAGCAACAAATTCTTCTATCCGTTCAACATCATAGTAATCATATATGATAAGGTTCCATTATGATTATATAAACAATGAAAGGGGAGGTGTGGAGCCTCTATCCTAGAGCAACAACTATAATCACATTTCAAGCATGCATCCCAAGCAAACCAACGCAATATTGTAATTTGATCCCATAAGTGAAATCATTTTTGAGATAAGCGATAATTCCTAAAGTAATCATGTTGATCCCATGTGTCTCCCATTATGAAGTTCAATGGGGATTTCTCAGGATTATGAAAGGGGTCATTAACGTGTTTTACATAACAAGCATCAAGGGTTTTAGGAGGTTACCCATCTCCATGAGTAGCAAGTACCACCAATTTTTTTGGTCTTTCGTGTTCGATATCCATAACTAAAGATATAAAAAAACTAATAAAATAAAATAAAATTTACTTAGTGATAAAGGAAACAAGCACACATGAGAATATCAACTACTACGCTATTTCTCCCCGACAATGGCGCTAGAAAAAGGTCATGATAACCGACAAGTATGGGGGGTCATTTTTAGCCTTTTTCGACAAGTAAGAGTGTCGAACCCAACGAGGAGCTAAAGCTAGAATCAATAGTCTCTCAATATCTATCGACCATTGATACAACTCTACGCATGCTAACTCTTACTTTACCTAGAACAAGGTAGAAACTATTTTGCAAGAAGTAAACTAGAAGTACTTAGTAGGTATAATAGATAGTTTTGCAAGATTCAGTATATGTAACGTGTAGGCATGGATAGGTGATGGATAATGATTTGGATGATAACGGTCATATAATAGTTACACACTAGGGCGACGCAGAACTAGCTCCAATTCATCAATGCAATGTAGGCATGTATTCTGTATATAGTCATACGGGCTTGCGATAAGAACTTGCATGCCATCTTTTGTCCTACCCTCCTGTGGCAGCAGGGTCCTATTGGAAAGTAAGGGATATTAAGTCCTCCGGTTAATAGAGAACTAGAAAAAATCATTAAAACATGGTGAATAAATGAACTCCTCAAACTATGGTAATCACCGGAAAGAATCCCAAGTAGTTTCACCTTGGGTATGCGGATCATGACACGTAATAGGTGCATAAAACTTGGAAGATAGGATCCCAATCACTCTTAAATTCATGAAAACATAATAGGTTCAGATCTAAAATCATCGCACTTGGGCCCTAGTGACAAGCATTAAGCATAGCAAAGTCATAGCAACATCAATCTCAGAACATAGTGGACACTAGGGATCAAGCCCTATCAAACTTAAATTGATTATATGATCAATCTCATCCAATCCCACCATTGTCCAGCAAGCCTACAAAGGAATTTATCACTCCCGATGGTGAAGATCTTGGCAGTGTTGATGGATAAGGGTTGGTGATGACGGCGGTGAAGTTGTTGGTGTAGAGCACCATCACAATGGATGCCCCGGCGGCACTCTAGCGCCACCGGTATAGAGGGGGAGAGAGCCCCCTCCTTCTTATTCTTCCTTGAACTCCTCCCTAGGTGGGAGGAGGGGTTCCCCTCTGGTCCATGGTCACCATGGCTCCCGAAGGGAAGGATCCCCTCTGAGATTGGATCTCTCTCTCTCTCTGTTTCTCTTCTGTTTTCATGATTATTTTTGGACCCCTTCACCCTTTCTTAAATATCCAGAGATATGTAAGTCCGATCGCGCTAAAATTTTGAGGGTAATTTTATCACAACGATATCTTTCCTGCACCAGAAGGAGAGCCTCAACGGACTTAAGGGGAGACCACCAACCATCAGGTCACAACCCCTAGGGGCACGACTTGTTGGCTTGTGCCTCCCTCGGGCCCCATCTTGCATTGATTCCGATGCCCAAAATTTACATATATTACAAAAAAAATCTCTGTAATTTTTTACCGTGTTTGCACTTCGTTTGATATGGAATTTCTGTGAAACAGAAAACAAGAACTGGCACCAGGCAGTGGGTAAGTCAGTTAGTTACAATAATATTATAAAATATTGCCAAAGTATATAAAAGTTATAGAATATTCTCATGAAGCAATAAAAAATTATAGATACGATGAAGACGTATCATGCCTCAAATTGGCGTCATGTTCTTCATATAGAGAGTCTCCTATTTTGTCACTTCCATATGCTAGTGGGAATTACCTTTTCATTATAAACTTGGCTTTTATATTCCGATGACGGGCTCCCTCAAATGCCCGAGGTCTTCATGAGCAAGCAAATTGGATGCACACCCACTTAGCTTCAGTTGAGCTTTCATACACTTATAGATCTAGTGCATCATTTGCATGACAATCCCTACTCCTTGCATTGACATCTATCGATGAGCATCTCAAAATATAATTGGTACACCTAGTTTATTTGAGACTATCTTCTCCACATTTACCCCTTTGGTATCTACCATCATATTCTATTCGACCTATATGCTATGTCCAATGGTTCATGCTCATGTATTCCATGAAGAATACAAAGTTGATGCATATTGAAAAAGTACGATCCAATTGCCTGACTTGGACACCGTGGTGCTTAACATTTTTATTGATGTGGTGAAGACAGAGTCATGCCTTGCTAATATAATAAGATGAATAGGGGTAAAAAATTCTTTTAGGATCGTATAATTTGAAAATCAATGATTTTGTTTCTTCTACTTATAAATATTGCTATGTTTATGTTTGTTAATTCATCAATTATCAGTGAGCATACATACAAAAGATTACATAATGGGTAGCACGTCAAATCAATTTTTTTGTTTTTATCATTTACCTACTCGAGGACGAGCAGGAATTAAGCTTGGGGACGCTGATACGTCTCCAACATATCTATAATTTTTCATTGTACCATGCTGATATATTATCATTCCAGGATACTTTTTGGGCATTTGTTTACCAATTTATAATATTTTGGAGCACTAACTTATTGACCCAGTGCCTAGTGCCAGTTGTTGTTTTCTGCATGTTTTTGACTTTTCAGGTTTACAATACCAAACGAAGTCCAATTGCCACAAAACTTTATGATGATTTTTTCTGGACCAAAAGAAGACCTGGAAGCTTCGAGAGGAGGTCGGGATGCGCACTAGGTCCCCACCACACATCAGGGGGCACCCTGATATGTGGTGGCCCCCTCGGTCGTCCCCCGACATTCCTCTCTAGCCTATAAACTATGTGATATCCCAAAAACCCTAAGGGAGCTCCGGAAACACTTTTTCCACCGCCGCAAGTCTTTGTTCCGACAGAAGCCCATCTACAGCTCCATTTCAGCACCATGCCGGAGGCAAGATTGATCATGGAGGGCCTCTTCATCAACCTTATTGCCCTCATGATGATGTGTGATTAGCTCACCACAGACCTATGGGTCCATAGGTAGTACCTAGATGTCAATCTCTCTCTCTCTCCTGATCTTCAATACAATGTTGATCACATCTTTGCCTTGATCTATCCGATGTAATCCCTTTGTATGGTGCATTTTGTTGGGATCCGATGAATTGTGAGTTCAGGTTCAGATTATTTCATCAAAAATCTTTGAATCAAACTTGAATACTAAGATTCTTATTTGCATGATCATTATAGTTTCGTAATGCTCTCCAACTATTGAGATATTTTGGCCAACTAGATCGATATTTCTTCGGTGGGAGTGGTTCGTTGTAGTAGGTTCAACCTAGCGAGTTTCTATATCCCAATGACAGAAGGGGGCAAGATGCGTCTTTGTGTTGCTTCTAGTAAGGATAAAACGATGTGGTTTATCATATTGATTGAGTTTACTTTTTCTACATCATGTCGTCGTTCTCCAATCATTACTATGTTTTACTCAATACTCTATATGCATGCTGGATAGTGGTCGAGGAGCGGAGTAATAGTAATAGATTGAGGAAGGAGTCGGCCTATTTTCTTATGGACGTGATGCATATATACAGATGATCATTGCCATGAAAATCACATAACTATTCTCTTTTCTATCAATTTCCAAACAATAATTTGTCTACCCACCGTATGCTATTTCAATGAGAGATGGTACTAGAGAACTATACGGATCCCGAGTCTATTTACTTAGATGGGGGAAGGTGATGGGGGTGTTGGTGAAGATGACAGAGTTGTTGGAGTAGATAGTCGTCACGATGATGTCCCCGACGGCGTTCCGGTGCCACCGGGAGAGAGGGGGAGGAGCCCCCTCCTTCTTATTCTTCCTTGACCTTCCCCCTAGATGGGAGAATTTTTTTTTCCTCCTGTCCATGGCCTTTGTCGTGGTTTTATCACGGTAGATGTCCGGGTGAACGGACTTGGATTCGAAGCCATCGCTAACGGGGTGGACTCAAAGGGGTTAGTTGGGACGAAAGACACCGATTTACCCAGGTTCGACCCCTCAAGTCGAGGTAATAGCCTACGTCCTACTTGTGTTTGTATTGCTTGTGTATCGATTACAAGGAGCTAAAAGCTTGACCTAGTTCTCGATTACCTCCCCCTAAGTCGCCACGGGTCTGCCTTTATATAAGAGGTCAGGACCACTGGGTCGTTACAATTGCTAACCGAGTCTCTCTCTATCTTCTTGTCCAAGCTGTCTATGAGTCGGCTTGCACGCCCGTGTCTTCTCCGTCGGGGCTGTTTGTACGGACCACACCTTGAGCCGCCTATCTTCCTGGGCCACCAGTCTTACGGCTCACCTTTGGGCCGGCTCACGAGCCAGCAACATGACCCGGAGCCTCCAGGGCGGGTCATATCGTGGGGTCATATCCCCAACATTAGGCCCCAGGTTGAATTGAGCTTTCTCAATTCATCCTTCTCTTCCATTTTTGGCGAGTCGCCCGAAAATGACCCGGCGTGACGTCATGAGATCTGCTGACGTACCACCAAATCTTTCATTAACTGCCATCCCGAGAATCGAGGCATCCGCCTCGGTCAAACGGTGTCGTCGCCTGGATTTTCGCGCCTTCCTTAATCCCTTTTTAAATATGACCCGTGCGGGTCAGAGTTTTCCATTCTCCCACTCGTGCCTCTTCTTCATCTTCCTGTCGCCGCCGCCCCAGCGTCCTCGTCGTCCAGTGCCGTCTTCGCATCTGCACCGACCGGGCCGCTGCATCACCCTGATACGGACCAAATTTCTTCCGCCGCCACCACAACATCTCCGGTGAGTTCCCCTTTTTCTTTAGATCGCTCGCCGCCGTAGTAGGGTTCCGCCGTGGCAGGGTTCTGCCATAGTAGGGCTCCGCCGTAGTAGGGCTCCGGCACCATCACCACGAGTATGTCCTGACTCCGTTGTTACTTTTAGATCGCGCTCTCGTCCCGACGCCGCACGTGGGCCGGCCGCGCGTAATGCGTGGACCGCGATGGCCCCGCTCCGTTTTCTCTCTTTCTACTGTTCATCGCTAGGTCTGGATTTAAATCCTTTTTCGCCGCTTTTGTAGATCCATAGCCATGGTGATAGTTTGCGAAATCTGTTTTTAGGACTTAGCCTATTTTTTCAATCTTCCTTCCTTCTGTTGAGTCGCTAAGATTCTCCGGATCTCATCAACCGGGTCTTTCCACTTTATCTGTAGAGCCCTTAAACATTTAAGCCGTCAACAATATTTGCTTGCTCTTTTACTCATCGTGCCTTTTATCTTGCACAACACTTAAGCCGCCAATATGTCTCGTGCGTCCAACTCATGCAACTGGGTTGGTTCTTGCGTTACGGAGGAGTACTTAGTAGGCTACATTGAATCAGGTGCTCTTCCTCCCAAAGAGGTTCTCAATTGGCGGGTTCCGGGCAACGAGACCCCGCCTTCTCCCCAAAAAGGAGAAATAGTAGTCTTTGCTGATCACATCGAGCGAGGGTTCGTGCCGCCCGGCTCTAAGTTTTTCCGGGACGTCCTTCATTTTTATAAGCTGCATCCTCAAGACTTCGCACCCAACTCTATTTCCAACATCTGCAACTTCCAAGTTCTCTGCGAAGCTTATCTGCTAAGTAAGCCGTCTGTGGGGTTCTTTCGAGAATTCTTCTATGAAAACCGCCAAACTGAAATGAAGGGTGGCCCGAGTCTGGAGCTGGGCGGCATTTCTATTCAACGCCGCCGAGACATCATCTTTCCTGCTACTCCAATGCCGAGTCACCCCAAAGATTGGAATAAGACATGGTTCTATTGCCCAGAGACCTCTCCCGAAAAAGAACACTCGTTGGGGGGGTCACCGCCCCTCCCGGCTTAGGATAGATACAGAGCTTCCCGGCCGGCTCTCAACCTCGGAGCGTGCCAGATATGAGCCGTTCCATGCCAAGATCAAAGCGCTCCTGGCCAACGGCTTAATAGGATTGGATTTGATCCGCTGCTGCGAGTATGAAGGCAAATATGACAACTCATTGTGCTTCAGCGAATCAACACTGTCGGAGGACGATATTACCACTACCATCCGGAGCCTTGTCCACGAGGCCTCCGGCTCATGCAGTGCCATCGGCCTGGCGCCTTTCTGCGTCAATAATCCGGCTCCTGATGTAAGTTAATCTCTTCCTATCCGTCTCTTAGATGTTGTTTATACTTTGTTGGTTTGGTATTCACTCTCCGGGTCATTCCTATAGGCCGACTCAGACTTCTGGAAGAAGGAATATGTTGCCCCTCCAAAGAAATCTAGGAAGAAGGTCGTGACCAAGAGGGCTAAAAAAGATGCCCCGCAAGATAATTTGCTTGACCTGCCACCATCATCCAGCTCAGAGGTAAAATTTTAACTGCTTTGTTTGATCTTTTACCTTCCTGCTTTATTAATGCTTGTTTTACTTGCAGGATGAAGTGCAAACCAACCGTGCCAATGCTCCTGAGGTAAATTACGTTTCTTCCGTCTCAGAATGTTTTGTCCCTCGAAAGCCGCGGCGGGTTATCAGAAAAGTTCCTCTTTCTCACCCTCTTGCTTATCCGGCTCCTGATTTTCTCTTAAGAAAGCAACAGCAAGTCGAGCATCGACAGACTTGAAGCACCGGCTCTCCTGAGCTCATGTCCGGGCTACCGAACTCTCCGTCTCCAAAGAAACGCCCCGTCGAGGTTTAAGTCTCGTCTTTTCCTTTGACTTTCCTTTGTAGACTTGATACTTTCTTCACCTTTCTGTTTAATTCTTTCTAGAAATTTCCTTCCTCCGGCGACTCTTCAGCGTCAATTCTACCACTGCCCAAGATTAATCCGCTATAAGCATTCCTTACTATGATATCTGGTTATCTGGCTGTTAATATGATAGCAACATCTTCAACTGCTGATCCTTCTATTTTGCAGTGCTCTAGCTAAACGTCGCAAGACCAACAAGCCCTCCTCCGGCCCAGTTATTGAAGAGCCGGAGCTCGAACAACTGGAGGAGACTCAACTAGAAGAAAACCCGCCGGCTGCCTCAATGGAGCCGGCCGCTGAAGATGTAGTCATGGAGAGCCCCCCAAGGGCTCCTTGAAAGCCACCTACTCCTGCAAAAACTCCTGCAACACCGGAGGTCATTATCACCGGGTCATCTCAGCAGACGCCTCCGGCTCATGTGCTAACTAAACATACCAAATCGTCAGAGGCCTCGCGGAACTTAAACTTTAATTCTTCATACAAGAAGATGACAGCTGATGAGCTCGATGCCGGATATATGAACCGGCTAAATACCAGTCGTGACTTGGAGCTTCGGATAGTGACTTTGATGAAAACCAAATATGAGGTATCTTTCCTTCTTACCATTCCTTACTAAGCCCCCAAGAGCCGGTTTAATCTAGTTGATAGTTGAACCGGGTCTTTCTGTGACCTCTGTAGATATTGCTATGCCAAATTCCCTTAGAATTGCTTTAGCTTAGTATTGTAGATAAAGTGAACCGCCAATCGTATCCCCCAAGGGTCGTCTCAGATTATATTTGAGTCGGGTCATTAATGTAGACAGCTTGAAGATCTAATCGTAGCCCCCAAGGGCCGGCTCAAACTTGATCGACTTGAGTCGGTGCTTCCATTATTAGTACATTGAAGAGCCATAGTGTAGCCCCCAAGTTCTGGATTAACTTCGAAGGAGATGAACCGGAACCGCATTGCATACTGAAAGATCAAATATACATTAGCCCCCAAGGGTCAAATATATTGCTTGCAATCTGTTTGAGACTTGCATCAAATTTTTTTAACACTCGTCCTGTATTTTGGTGACTTATCCTGTATTTTGATGTATTATAGGAAGCTTTAAATGAAGTCGGGTCTCAATTGACGGATCTGAAGGCCAACCTAGTGGCTCAGCAAGAAGCCCGAAGCATTGCTGACGAAAAGTGTCGGCTTCTCTCTGAGGAGATGGCCAATGCCACTGCTGAGCTTACCTTTTTGAAAGAGACGGCGGAATCTGAAAAGGCCGCTCTGACCAAACGGGCGGACGATGCCGACCAGCAGCTTATAGCTGTGGTGGAGGAACTTCAAGGCCGGAAGCGGCACATAGCGAAGATGTCAGCCGCCCTATTTGGTAAGTTTCTATTTTACTTTGTATTTTAACATTGCTATTGAAAAACTGGCGACTCATTAGCTTTATCCGGCTTATCCAGGTCCCAGGAGCCGGTAGCTGGCTTCTGATAGCCTTCTGCCGCTGAAGGCCATCTACACCTTTGCGGAACAACTATATTGCAGCGCCATCTTCACGATCAAGAGTGTTCAATATAAGGAGAAGATCCCCACCGCTCTGAAAGGGGTCTTGGAACTCTTCTCCACAATGCCCAAGTAGATAGAAGAGCTGAAGAAGTTCGCCTTCCACCAAGGAGCCGTCGCTGGATTGAGCCGCGCTCTGGCCTTCACCCCCGAGCTAACGCCGGCTGAAATGATGGATGGTTACCCGTCCAAAAGAGATGACGACTCAAAATTCACCAAAGAAGATTACATCCGGTATGTCAAATAGTCGCGTTATCTGGCCTCTGTACTGGTGGATGAAGCTGACTTGAGCACTTATCCGGCGGCTTATGACGCAGAGGAGAAGCGGATCCGCGGGCCTCTCTACGAGTGGAAGGATCTGACACCAACCCGCAGTAAGGATCTCTTCCCTTGTGAGCTTGACGCGTCCCCTTTCCTTGAAGGGTCTTTCGCTGCTCTAGCTGACTGTAATTGGGAATTGGGAAATCTCCAGATAAAGCCAGTAGAAGACCCGGAGCAGGATGATCCGACCAATAATTGAACTTTGTTCTTTTAACCTTTTTGAGCACAAACTCATGTAATGACCCGCCGTGAGCGGTTGACAATGCCTTTTGCTCCTTCTGAGAGTAGTTTTTGTAATAGAGTAAGCATGACCCTGCCATTTGGCGGCTGTATATATTTTCACCTCTCTGTGTGCACTTTCCTTCTCTCTGTGTTTCAATTTAATGTGTTGCCGGCTCTCCATGGATATACCTTGAGCTTTTCTGATGAGAGGTGTCTGTTTTTGAAGACGCCATTCCTTCTCCAGAATATTAGAGCCGGATAATCTCTTTGAAAACTCAATTTTTGTCAACCGGAACAACATGGCTCCGATTCTTATCGGATGAATCCATTAAGGAGCCGATTGTCGTAGGATAATGTAAGCTATACCTGACGGTAAGAAGCCTCTATCGACAACTGCAGCTATTGATGAATCGGAAGCGGCTTAAAGCCGGTTGTATGAAGGGTAATGTAAGCTATACCTGATGGAAAGAAGCCTCCTTTTAACAGCAAATGTTGTATGTGCGAACGCCGGCTGTTGATGGGCGATGTAAGCTATACCTTAAGGCAAGAAGCCTCCATCGACAGTCGCGGCTAATAATTAGCCTGAGACGGCATAAAGCCGGCTGTTTGAAAGGAGATGTAAGTTATACCCAAAGGCAAGAAGCCTCTTTCAACAGCTACAGTTGATAAGCAACTGAGGTTTGGCGTAAAACGCCGGTTATTAGGGTGAGATAAGCGAACCCGTCGGTAAGAAGCCCCCTTCGACAACCGCGGTTAATAAGTAACCGGAAGTGGCATAAAGCCGGCCATTAGGGTGAGATAAGCGATACCCGTCGGTAAGAAGCCCCCTTCGATGGCCGCAGTTGATAAGCAACTGGAATTTGGTGTACACGCTGTTGTCTTAGGGTCATGTAAGCTATACCAAATGTAAGAAGCCTCCATCAACAACAGTGCTTAATGTAACCAAACTAGGCATAAAGCCAACTGTGCAAGGGAGATGTAAGCTATACCCGGAGGCAAGAAGCCTCCTTGCAATAGTTTAATAACAGCTAGTTGTGCAAAGGAGATGTAAGCTATACCCAAAGGCAAGAAGTCTCTTTGCAACAGTGCTTAATTGGTCATAACGCCGGCCGTGCAAGGGAGATGTAAGCTATACCCAAAGGCAAGAAGCCTCCTTGCAACAGCGTAAAAGCAGACTGTGCAGGGGAGAAGTAAGCTATACCCGAAGGCAAGAAGCCTCCTTGCAACAACGCTAGATAGGGCATAAAGCCGGATCAGCCGTTTTGACGGCGAATAAACCACTTTAACTCAAATTTTTGAGCCGGAAAAATTTCATCTTGATAGCACAAAGGTATACATAAGAGCGGAGGCCCCTGTCTTTGTGGGGATGCTAGCTTTTACTCATGTAAGCATGATATATACAATGATAGTGGCTTTCAATGCCTGCTAAGTAAAGTATGGTCACAAATGTGCGATATTCCATGGCCGCAACGTCTCTTGACCCGTGGTTTCCGATTCATCTCGGATATCAATGAGGTAATATGACCCATTCTTGAATCAGCCGGAGCACCAGGTCACCCTCCTGGAACGTCCGGGTCTTCACCCTGCGGCTATGATAGCGTCGCAGGTCTTGTTGATAAATTGCCGACCTGGCTGGTACTAACTCTCGTGCTTCATCCAAGGCATCCAACGCATCTTGGTGAGCTACCTCATTGTCTGTTTCAACATAAGCCGCCACCCTTGGAGAGTCGTGCCGGATATCGCTGGGTAGAACTACCTCAGCCCCATACACCATGAAGAAAGGCGTAAAACCTGTAGATCTGTTAGGTGTAGTTCTGATGCTCCATAAGACGGAAGGCAACTCCTCAACCCAACATCCGGGTGTCCGCTTCAAAGGAACCATGAGCCTTGGTTTGACTCCTCTTAAGATTTCCTGATTGGCTCGCTCCGCTTGACCATTAGACTATGGATGTGCCACGGCTGAAACATCAAGCCGGATATGCTCCTTCTCATAGAACGTTTTCATAGCTCCTTTGGATAGATTTGTTCCATTGTCCGTAATGATACTCTGCGGGTAACCAAAGCGATAAATCAGTTTCTTAATAAATTGAACCGCTGTAGCTGCGTCACATTTACCGACCGGCTCTGCCTCTACCCACTTAGTAAATTTATGAATTGCCACCAGAAGGTGTGTTTTCTTATCCTTGGATCTCTTTAAGGGTCTACCATATCAAGCCCCCAGACCGCAAATGGCCAAGTGATTGGTATCATCCTCAACTCTTGAGCCGGAACGTGAGCATGCCGGCCAAACTTCTGACAGTCGTCACACTTACGGACTAAGTCTTCTCCATCCTTGTGAGCCGTCAACCAGAAAAACCCATGTCAAAAAGCCTTGGCCACTAAAGATTTTGACCCGGCGTGATGTCCACAGTCGCTAGCATGAATTTCACTCAAGATCTACCGGCCCTCCTCCGGTGAGACGCAGCGCTGAAAGACACCCGTCACACTACACTTATGTAACTCACCATTGATAATCGTCATAGACTTAGAATGTCGGGTGATTTTCCTGGCCAGATCCTCCTCCTGAGGTAACTCGCCGCGTGTCAGATACGCCAAACAAGGAATAGTCCAGTCTGGGGTAACATGTAGAGCCGCCACTAATTCCGCTTTCAGGTCAGGAATAGCCAGATCCTCCTCAGAGGGTATCTTGACAGCTGGATGATGCAATACATCCAGAAAAACATTAGGTGGTACCGGCTTTCGTTGAGAGCCTAACCATGACAAAGCATCATCCGCCTCATTCCTATGATGATCAATGTGATCCACCTGGTACCCCTTGAAGTGACCGGCAATGATATCAACCGCCTGTCGATAAGCCGCCATCCGCGGATCCTTGGAGTCCCAAGTACCTGAAACTTGCTGAGCCACCAGATCTGAGTCGCCAAAACATCTGACCCAGCTTAAATTCAGCTCTTTAGCGACTCTGAGACCATGAAGCAGTGCCTCATACTCAGCTGCATTATTAGTACAAGGGAACATTAACCGGAGCACATAACAAAACTTGTCACCCTTCGGGGAGGTGAGAACAACTCCTGCACCAGAACCCTCTAGCTGCTTGGACCCATCAAAGTGTATAGTCCAATACGTGTTATCCGGCTTCTCTTCGGGGGCTTGACATTCGGTCCAATCATTTATGAAATCCACCAAAGCTTGAGACTTAATTGTTGTACGAGGAACATACTTGATGTTAAGAGGACCCAGCTCTAAGGCCCACTTGGCAATCCTCCCTGTAGCTTCTCTATTTTGAATGATATCTCCCAACGGGGCGGAACTGACCACTGTTATATGGTGCCCCAAAAAGTAGTGTTTTAACTTGCGGTTGGCCATGAAAACTCCATATACTAACTTCTGCCAATGCGGATACCTCAGCTTAGACTCTGCCAAAACTTCACTAATGTAATAAACCGGCATTTGCACAGGATACTCCTTCCCTGCCTCCTTGCGCTCAACCACAATTGCTACACTGACCGCTCTGTTGTTAGCCGCCACATAAAGGAGTAATGGCTCTTTCTCAACCGGAGTAGCTAACACTGGCAGCTCGGTCAACTGTTTTTTAAGAGCTTCAAGGGCTTTGGCCGCTGCTTCTGTTTCAATGGAACAAAATGATAGTTATTTTCTAAAATGAGCACCACTTGAGCCGCCGTGACCTGCTCTGAAGAGTGAATAATGGTCGACACCCGCCGGACCCAATGATGGGCCGACTCATTCTCCTGCTGAACACAATGGTCCAAGTCGACAATGGTCATAGGCTGCTTACAGGTCCCCTGGAAATTCTTAATAAACTTCGCTCTCAGCTCCACCCATGATCTTATCGTGTTGGGCGGCAGACCTTTCAACCATATACGAGCCGGACCCTCAAGCATCATGATGAAATATTTTGTGCATACCGCCTCACTGACATCCAGCATCTCCATGGCCAGCTCATAACTTTCAACCCACGCCTCAGGGGTAGACCCACTGTGTAATTTGGAACCTTTTGAGGCCCCTTGAATTCTTTCAGTAGCCGTTCACTTCTCAAAGCCGGAGTTAAACATGACACCCCTACGGCTCTGGTACTAACTACTCCCATTGAGACGGAAAGCGTCGGCTCTGGACGGGTTGCCGCTATCTCCGCCTCTCGCCTGTCTCTCGCCTGGTCCGCGAGGGCTTGTGCATCTAGAGCCGCCCGCTCGTCCTCCGGTGGTCCACGACGTGGATGACTGCTGGAACACGCCGGCGACTCGTAGTGCCGGCTAAAAATTCGATCGGGGAGGGGGGTGGAGTGAACCCGGCTCTGGCTATGAGCATACCTCTCTTGCTGGGCCATGGCCGTCTGCAAATATCCAATGGCATTTCGCACATCCTCCGCAAAGGGTGCTTCATCTGGGATGGGAATCGTCTCAAGCCGGGCCGGGTTAGAGTAATGACCCGTTGGTGTTGGGCAAGCCCTAGGTGAAATCTTGTTATGCTGGGGTGGATGAGTCGCCGGGCGTTCCATCGGGCGGCTTTCCGGCGCGCCCGTAACCTACCCCGCACGAGGGGTGTTAAAAAGGTTCCTCGCTTCGTAATGTTTTGGCAGACGGGATTGATGCCTCCTCCGGTGCACCGCGGCCGCTGACCTTTGCTCTAGCTCCAGACGAAAAGCATCGGCCTTGATACGCTCTGCTTCTTCCTCCATCCGGGTCTTCAGCTCGGCCATCCTTTGTCGTTCCTCTGCCATCCAGCTCTTGATCCGAATCACCTCTAGATTTCTGGTTGCTTGATTATCCGGTGTTACTTCTGTGGCCATGAGAGCTGTAAGTTTATCCATCGATTCCACTAGAAACTGAGCCGGCGGCGGCGGACTATCACCCGCTGCGGCGGCTCCAGCCATTGTGTCGCCGGCGGCTGAAGTCGATCCTGCCATGAACACCGCCGCATGAACCGGGGGTCTCAGATCATCCGACTCAAAGTCCTCTACCTCAGAATAGGTGTCGTAGTGGCCCCCAAGGCCACCGTTACTGAGCCGATACACTGATTCTGTCTCCCCACTGAAGGACTCATCTTCCGAGCAAACGAGAGTTCCCTGTGACCCGGACGCTTCCAGGTCCATGCCTTGAGTGAAGCCCATGAGAACATGCTTTTGACCTGGGTGGGCACGGGCAAGCCGCATAACACCCGTAGATCGGAGATGCCGAGCCGACTCGACGATGTTGGTGCAGATGTCCGGCCCGGGTGTAGATCCATCAACCTTTCCGATGAAAACCTGTATCCCGCTGAACGGAACCCGGAATCCATACTCCACAGAACCAGCATCCAGCCCCCAGCCGGCGTCGTCGATGTAGAGCCGGCCGCGGCGACTCTTTCTCATCCTTCCAACCACGTATCCTTCAAGCCCTGGGAGAGAGCCCTTTGAGGACTCAACACCACCAAGTGCGAGCCCCACGGTGGGCGCCAACTGTCGTGGTTTTATCATGACAGATATCTGGGTGAACGGACTTGGATTCGAGGCCATCGCTAACGGGGTGGACTCAAAGGGGTTAGTTGGGACGAAAGTCACGGATTTACCCAGGTTTGGCCCCTCAAGTCGAGGTAATAGCCTACGTCCTGCTTGTGTTTGTATTGCTTGTGTATCGATTACAAGGAGATAAAAGCTTGACCTAGTTCTCGATTACCTCCCCTAAGTCGCCCCGGGTCTGCCTTTATATAAGAGGTCAGGACCACCGGGTCGTTACAATTGCTAACCGACTGTCTCTCTATCTTCTTGTCCAAGCTATCTATGAGTCGGCTTGCACGCCCGGGTCTTCTCCGTCCGGGCCGTTTGTATGGCCCACACCTTGAGCCTCCTATCTTCCTGGGCCACCAGTCTTACGGCTCACCTTTGGGCCGGTTCACGAGCCAGCAACATGACCCGGAGCCTCCAGGGCGGGTCATATCGTGGGGTCATATTCCCAGTAGCCTCCATGGCGGCGGAGGGGCAAGAGCCCCTCCGAGATTGGATCTCTCTCTCTCTGTTTCCTTTTGTTTCTGCACTCTTAGATTCTGGCCTTTCACCGTTTCTTAAATATCTGGAGATCTGTAACTCCGATCAGGCTAAAATTTGAGGGGATCTTTATCCAAAAATTAGCTTTCTTGAGGCGAAAGGACAGATCCAACCGACCTAAGGGGTGGCCACAAGCCTGCCAGGAGCGGCCAGTGCGGTGGGCCGTGCCTAGCAGGCTTGCAACTTGCTTGAGCATCGTATCGCATTGATTCTGTTTCCCAAAAATCACTTGTATTCCAAAAAAATCTCTATAATTTTTTATCTCTTTTGGACTTCGTTTGGTATGGATATTGTGTGAAAGAAAGAGCATGCAACAAATAGGAACTGACACTTGGCACTGGATCAATATGTTTGTCCCAAAAATAGTATAAAAAGTTGCCAAAAGTATATGAAAGTTGTAGAATATTGGCATGAAACAATCAAAAATTATAGATATGACGGAGATGAATCATGGTATAATGCTGAATGTACTCGCGGCGAGTCTTGTTGCTGTTCTGCACACAGTGCTGGAGTTCGGTCAGTCCACCCGGACGCTTGTATGTCCCCTCAAATGTTTTGTCGAACAATCGAGCCAGGTCTTCCCAGTAGTAGGTGCTACCGGTAGGTAGTTGGTTGAGCCATGCTCTTGCGGACCCCTCCAACATCAAGGGTACGTGTTTCATCATGGCATAATCGTTCCGCCGCTGATATGGATGGCCACTCAATACTCTTCCCACCAAGTATCTGCTTGGACTCGCTGTTGAACATTGACATCCCTGTCACCAATGTGTAGTTGGAGGGGATGTCGGCATTTGGAATGAATTTGTTGAAGCACTCGAGCTCAAAGGCGACTGAGCCACTCAGCTTTTCTCTTTTGTACCAATCCCTGTCGACCAGGTCGTGGGCAAGGATGGACCTTGCATTCTGGAAGTCATTGTCATAGTCCCTCCGATGGTGCTCACTCGACGAGTGAGTGCAGCTGCTCCTCCGATCATCGTCATGTGGCCGCTTGCCATTGTAGGACTTTCATACGTGGCATCCCTCGAAGGGGGTGGCCAAGTGCGATGTCGATTATCACGGCATCATGAGGGAGTGATCTGATCACACCTCCTGTTCCCGTACAGATCTCTTGGCGGGGGAGATTGCTAGCGCCTTCTAGTCGTAGTCGGACTGTGAGACAACTTCATCCTCTCCTCTAGCACCGACCTGATGTGGATGAAGTTCTGGGACTGGGACATAGACATATTCTGAGCCAGGGTGTTCTTCAGGAGCGCCTAGATCTACTGAATGCCTTCTCCTGTCACGAAACCAGACTGCTGGTTCGATTGAGATATCTGCATTGTTGCGGCCAAGTTCTACAACAAAGTGTTCATCACTCGGTAATTTTGTGTGTGGTCGTTTGGGAACAACGGCCGACCGTTATGACTAGAGCTGGGTTGAAACCTAGATGCCCAGTCATCGAGTAACTTCTGCAGCCACTTGGGTCACTCAGGCTTGGCCAAAGTGGCCAGGCATGTGGCCTCTAGGGCCAATGCTTTGGGGTTCGTCCCCATCAGCCGGGTGAGCAGGGTTTGCTCATTTTGCTGCCTAAGTTCCTCCCGCTACTCCCAGTTGAGGGGTTGTGGATGTATGGTTTGACACCTGTGTTGAGGCCACCGGCCCGAACGTCCTCGCTTGCACGATAGAGTGGCCCCTAACATATCTAGTAGGGATGTTCGGCTGCTCGGTCCCTACCATCAGGACTTCTGTGGTAGACTAGATACTTTCGCTCTCGGACTCATCTGAGGAGTACTCGTGCGGTGAGGATAATAAATCGGGGGTGGACTCGTCAGAGTCGATCGTCACGGCACCGCACCTCATTCGTACCCTTGGTACTCATTGTCAGGATCGTCGCCTCAGCAGTTGGCACCCACCATTGTCAGGATCGTTACCTCGGCAGTTGGCACCCACCATGGGATCTTCATCTTCATCATCATGATCATCGACAGAGAAATCCAATTTGGCTCCTTGAGCTTTGTTACCGATGATTCGGCATGGCTTCAGGAAGCTTCGCTAGACGTGTAGTGTAACACTCGGATTTTACGGGTTCAGACCCCTTTTGGAGAGGTAACAACCCTACATCTCGTGCCTAGAGGCTTGTGTTTTCTCAAGGGGTTTGATTACAAGAGAATGTTGAACCCTTGTCCACGTGCTCGTGGTGGCTTATATAGAGTTCGTGTGGACCCATTGAGCATCATTAACAGGGTGAGTTAATGCTATTATGATGATAGTTTGTAGTAATAGCAACTTATAACTACATCAGTTAATGATAACTATAGCTATGACTACACTTCATGTATTTTTTAAGTCCTCCAGCCATTGCAGCTCCCACGTTGCCCATGTCCTATCTTTGTCCAAGTGTTGTGTCTGGCTGTATGACGGGGAGACGCCCCAGTGACTTAGTGGATCGAGCGTATCCTGATATATGCATCCACATGCATCTATCATTCTAGGACCTCAGTGATGGTGTGGGGTCCTAGGTGGGCCTTGAATGTAAGGTCCATGACCCTAAAACTCGAAGGTGACCCCATCACCAACCATAGCATTAAGTATCAAGTCCCCTTTACTCCCATACGCAAAACCCCCTTACTCGGGTGTAGGCTTCTGTCACTGTAGCCACCCACTATAAGTGAATTATGAACGTATTGCAAAACCATGCAGCGGGAATCCCTGGCGTGTGGGTGGCACAAAAGGCACCATAGAACAACACCAAAATAAAACATACAAATGAACCCAATCAAGATCATCAACCAACCCAAAGGACAAAAGAAATCTACTCAAACATCATAGGATGGCAACACATCATTGGATAATAATATGTTGCATAAAGCACGATGTTCAAGTAGGGGATTACAACAGGATGCGGGAAAGTGGACCGCTTAAAAGAGAGGAGGGAGGTGACGAAGATGTTGATGTTGATGAAGACGATCACCCTGGCGATGGTTCCCCCGGAGGCACTCCGACACCATCGAGAGAGAGGGAGGAGAGAGCCTCCACCTCGGGCTTCCTCCTCCATGGCCTCCCCATAGATGGGGAGAGGTTCTCTCCTATGGTCCTTGGCCTCCATGGCGCTTGGAGGGCAAGAGCCCCTCGCAGATTGGATCTCGCTCTCTCTATTTTCTTCTCTGGTTTTCGACTATTTTTGGGCCATTCACCATTTCTTATATCCCCGGAGATCTGTAAATCCAATTGGGCGGAAATTTTGAGGGGATTTTTATATAGAAATTATCTTTCTTGCAGCAAAAGAAGGGCTCCAACCTCCTTATGGGGTGCCCACAAGGCAACCTGGCGTGCCTAGGGTGTGGGTGTGGGTGTTCCTTGTTGCCTTGTGCTGCCATCTAGCATCGAGTTTCATTGATTCTTGTTCCTAAAAATCACATATATTCCAAAACAAATCTTCGTAAATTTTTACCATGTTTGGGCTTTTTTTGGTATGATTTTTCTGCAAAACAAAAAACATGTAGAAAAAATAAAAAGACATTCTGCACTAGATTAATAAGTTAGTCCACAAAAAGAATATAAAAGTGCACCATAACCATATAAAACTATTGTAAACTTGGCGCCAATATGTAGCGACCCGACTCAAAATGAGTCAAGCCTCTGTGTGTGCTGTGCCATCCCTGGATCAGTATGCTAGCACACACATTACATCAATGTATATATCAAAGTGCAATCACATGTAATTAACGTAAAGTTGATATATACCTTAAAATCTCAGCGGAAACAGTCAACGGGAGTGGAGTCCCAAATAACACCAACGGCAGGTTGAGTGTAGACCGTAACCCTGAATCGTATTCTTACTCGTCAAAGAAGAGTATCTACAACATGAGACGTTGCAGCCGTGTAGGTCAGTACATTGAATGTACCGGCAAGATCACAAAGTAGAGCAGAAGATAAAAAAACTATTCTATATGCAGTAAGGCTTTGGGGCTCTGTGTCTGAGTTTTTGCATAAAAGCTGATTTTATTTTATTTTCCTACAACAAAGGAATATCAGGAATTTTCACTACAAAGTTACCTAACATGACATGGTTCCACCAACCGATGTCTTAATGCCCACAAGTATCATAAGTTGCCCACAATTAATTATCAGTCCAGTGTTGAGAGTTCAGAGATAGATCCATGTCTAGAAGCTCAAATTGTCTGTAACCGGGGACACGGCTAATCGATTAGGTTTAACTCTGCAGAGTGGTGTGTACTTTACCCACAAGATTCGTTCCCTCCTGGTAAGTCCTCGCACTACCGGGTGTTTGAGAATAGGATGAACGAAACATGGTCTTTCAGAGTGTTTCCCTGACTACTGTCAGTGCCCATCCATTCCTAACATCGACTACATCTCGTAGCACTACCCAGCCAGAGTCACAACAAAGATCAACCAAGCCAAAGCCCATAATGACTTGTGGCTACACAGGTAAGCTTCCGAGCATGAATTATTCATCCTTCTCTTTGAGTCTGGGTGAAGCTTTCCGCAAGATGTCATGGCGCTTCTCCATGCATCCCGGCCATCCACTGGTTACTCCAGGGATGCCCAATCAACCATCCTTCACCCAGTAGAGTGTATTGAAAACTTGTTTCTCGAGTCTCGAAGTCTTGAGGTCTTGAAGATGCAGGACTTGAAGATGCCTTCATGGAGTTGTCGTCATGACGTAGAGTCCTCCTTCTCACACCGCTCACGAACACTCATACCAAACCCCGTCTACTTTAGCATAGCATAAAAATAACTAACGTTCCCAGGGCTTTAGTAACAAGTGGGGGGTTCCTACCTCATGCATTCTACTCAACTACAAGAATTTCAATAACACTATGGGAGGGATTTGTTGAATGATGTCACTACATGCAATAAAACATAGGTATGAACAAAATGGTTAAAGTGAACTTGCCTGTACTTTTGATGAAGATAATATCGCTCTCAGAAAATTACTTGATAGACTATTCGTCACTCTTCGGTGAAAATCTATATAATCAAACATTGCATTCATATAAGCAATCATACTAGCAATCAATTCTAACAATCAAAAAGTAACACAAAAACCAAAAGCAACAAGGTTGTGATGAAGGAAATACTTAAGACAAAACTCAAAACAACAAAACTTCATCAACACAACCAAGGGTTGGTTTTCTCTACAAATGATCCTATTTTCAAAGGTAACAAAACAAAATAAAGAAAAATATAGCAAAAGTATTTTAGTAAATATTTTACTAGTAAAAAGAATTACTTTTGAAAAACAACTAAGAACTAAGAAAACAACACACTAAACACCATAAGTTAAAAACAAGTAAAAACAATAAAAATTTAAAATAACAGAAAACAAAATATATAAAAACTAAGTTAACAGAAAGTAAAACTTATAAAACAATTTATGAAAATAATTTCAAATAGGAAATCCAACTAGCAAGGAAATCAATTTGCAAGTTATTATGAAACTAGAATTGATTTCATGCTATAAAATAATAAATGACATAAAAATAAAATTGGTTGAAATACTACTGCTAACTAACAGAAAACAAAGTAAAACCTGCCAACTAATGCAAAATAAAATAAAATAATACAATTTAAAACAAAAGAAAAAGGAATAAACCTAAAAAGAACCAATACAGAATCTGTTTTGCATGAAACCCTAATTTGAACTACTTTAAAAATTCTCAAATTATACCTACTGTTAACTAAAGTCACTAGTGACAAGTAGCAAAAAGAATCTACTCAAAATAAATTTTTAAACTCAAGATATTCAGAAAATAAATTTGAATCAAATATGTTTAAATTCAAATTTAAGTTATTCAAATATGGTCAAAGTTTATATCTGCAGAAACTAGATAAAATTTGTGACATGCTGCAAAAAGAATCAAATTAAAATAATTAAAAACATAAAAGATATGAAGAAAACAAAATCAGAAACTATTATGTTTTAAAACAAAAACAGAAAAAGGAAAAATTCTAACTAACGGATAGGGGTGACGTGGCAGGTTGTCATTGGTCTAGAGGTGTGCGCGAGCGAGTGTTTCGGGCGGACGGCTGCTACTTAATGGAAAAAACGGTTTGGTCTAACTACTAAATAGAAAACCGGCCGGTTCATTTAAAATAAACCGAAGGGGCACGGGGCTTCTAATCCGGGCCGTTCAACGAGATCGGGTGGAGGGAAAGAAGGGTAAGCTCACCGTGGCAGAGGTGGAGTCTGGCGAGAGCTCCGGTGATGTTCGAGGTGGCGAGGTCGATAGGGACGGCACTCCGGTGGTCCTTCGGTGATGGCGACGGCACCAGTCGACGCAGGCGAGGATGGCGACGAGGTAGGTGGCGTCAGTGAGGCTCGAGGATGATGGTGTCGACGACGGCGAGCTTCGAGGCGGCGATGGTGTTTGGTTGGTCAACGGGGAAGAGGCTCCGTTGGGTGCGGGTCTCCAACGAGGGCACTGGGAGATGCAGGAGAGCGAGTCGAACTTGGTGGTGGGCTCACGAGGGCTTGGGGTGGTCGGAGGTGAGTAGAGGGTCGGCAATGGCGTGGCGGCGGCCGGTGGCTCTGGCGAGTGATTGTGGTGAGGGCAACACATGGGAGTTGGGGGTTTGGAGGGGAATGTATGCGGGCATGGGCGGGGGTTTTATAGGTGGCCTCCGCGTCGTCTGAAAGGAAAGGGGAGAGGAGATTGCGCCTCCGGTGATTTCGCCGGCGAGGGAGAGAAAGAGGGAGGGAGATGACCGTGGGGTTAGTGGGATCGGACGGTGGGGTCCACCAGTCAGTGGGAGAGAGAGAGAGCGGCATCGGTGGCCGGTGGGGAGGGATTTCGGGAGAGAGTTAAGGGCAGGTGGGCCGGCCGGTTTTTATTAAAACATTAATTCCTTTCTTTTTCTAATTTCCAGCGAAATAAAAACTCATTTATGGTAATCAATACACTTCCAAAAAATCAAGTTTTATATACCAAAATTATCAGGTAATTAAACGCAATTTAATGAACATTTTTCCATGGCAAAATTAAATACTTTTAGAAAAATTATTTTCAGAAAATGCCTAAATGGCTTTTAATTCTTTTTGCAAATAATTTTCAAATAACCCCTGGGTTTTATGGTTCAAATACTTCACAAAAATAACCCTGGTGTGGAGTGACATATTACTCCTCTCAAGTTTCTTGTCAAGGGTATTTGATTTCTTTTCAAACTTTAAAATGGAACCAAATATGAAGTGAAGTCCATATCAGAAAATTTCAAATGCTTTCAAATTCACTCTTCAAATCTTTTTATATTGAAGAAGTCATGTCATCCTCTCTCACTGATTTGAAATGTAGGAATTTGAATTCCAAAAGCATATGGGAAAGTCATGTCATTCCCTCTCATTCAAAAGTTTTCAAAAAGTTTCAAATTTTCACTCCAATTTCAATCACTCAATCAAACAAACAATCATTCTAATATATATTATAACATTCAAAAATTTGGGATGTTACACAATACTTCATAAATTATAAATACATTGGAGACGTATCACTTACACAAATGCAAACTGCTATATGATGAGTATAGTTGACATTATCAATTTCCTTGTTATCTTGATGCTGCTTCTTGAACACTAGAGTGTGTCTTTTGTTGTAGTTTGTCGTGCTGTTCCTAGTGGTGTTGCAGTTTCTTCTTTGCGCATTGTAGTGTGCATATCCCCTCGCCTGGTGGTTCATGGCGGTTTTGGTTTTCCTCCACTATGAATTGTAGTCTTCGTCGCTCCTCTCCTGTTTGTTGATGGCGATGTTGCTTTTCTAGCACTCTGAAGTGCGTTCTTTCTTGCTCCTAGCCTATTTTTGGATGTGGTGTCGCTGTTGCTTGTTCCTGTACAGCCTTTCCCTCTATTTTATATCTTTTGTTTGCTGGTGTTGCTGGCATTGTTTCTTTAGGTTCTTCATCCTCTTTGCCCTCTTATTATTCTTCTTCCTCCTCCTCTTTGTCTCCTTCTTCATAGGTCACATCTTGTTTAGTTCCATCATTCTAGTTTTATCCATTTTAGTTTTCATTCTCTTCTAAATTTTGTATTTTTGTTCTTTCGGTACAAGTTCTTTAATTCTCACTCTCTCTCTCTCTCTCTCTCTCTCTCTCTCTCTCTTTGCAGATGCGGCAAAGTCACAGTTTCGGCTATTTTTTCGTGTTGGCGACAAAACCGGGCTGGCTATTATCTCCTATCTTGGTGCATCATCTCTTTTTTGTTATGCATCGCCAGGGCTAGGGTTTTCTTGATCATGTTTTTATATGTCCTAGAATTGTGGATGTTAATCGCATTACATGTTTTGCACCTTCTTATTCCAAGTGGCTAACCATCACTATCCAGCTCGGGTTGTGGCTTACTATTTGTTTCAACATTTTTCTCCTTCCATGCAACCTTTTTGGAGATGCATCACACCCTTTATTCCTCCATTTTGTGTTTGAAATAGTAGGTGGAAGAATAGTTTCCTCTTTTATTTGACAAGTAGCAGAGCATTCTACATCTTCCGTTTGATCAATATTGCTGTGAAGTAGAAAATTATTTTCTTGTTGAATTTTTTCCAATTCTTCTTATTGATTCAGCACATCAACCTCATCTACCAGTTCCCTCATACCACATCGCCATATGGTACCTAACCTTGGACTTTGTCCCTCTGTTTGCAAGGTCCACGACTGTTTTTGCTAGATTTTTCTATGATAGAATAGGGAAGTTCCATCTGGTGTTGTTTGTTCGATATCTCGATGGTCAAATTAGGATTTGATCTTGTGTTCTTGGTGTATCTTTTCAAGATGTACACTTCGGGAAGTTTTAGTCTAGCCTCAACAGATCTAGCATGCATATCACACGGACACAAAACAACACTGTACGCAACACATAATTGTTTGTTTGATGTCCTAATGGTCAAATGTAGGACTTTATCTTGTGTTCTTGGTGTATCTTTTCAAGATGTATACTTCGGGATTTTTTTCTAGCCTTAACAGATGTAGCATGCATATCACAGAGACACAAAACAACACTGTAGGCAACACATAATTCTTTGTTTTCGAAGTGAACTGCATGATATTAATAGACTATACTTATTTGTTATTTGTTATTTTTATGCAAGTGAGCTTTACTTACTTTGGAAGCTTTTTAGGCAAGTGGACTCCTGAAAATTTTATATGTGAACTTCATGAAATTAAGCTTAATGCAAGTAATCCTCACATGTATGTGTCCACAGTTTGCACTCGCATTCGTATACACCGTTCTTCTCATCGACAACACGTTAGAATTCATGCCTTGCTCAATTAAACAAATATGATCGGTTGTAGTGATGTACAAAGTACTTTGTTGGGTTTCCAGGGCATTGTTCTACTCAAAATGTTGTGTTGCGGTAATATGTATCTTTGAAATCTGCAAAAACTACCCTTGTGTATATTTTTGACAACTGGACTTCAAACACATATTGGGTGGTTGTCTTTATATCTGACATCATCAAAAAATTAGAGTTACACACATCACAAAACCAAACTATCATTTATTTTTGTAGTTATTACGAGTTGATGAACATTTTATTTACCTCATTCACAACTATCTTTGCTTGCTCGACGAATCTCCTGGTCTGAACGCACTTGTCCACTTGTTGCACAAACATATGGATATCATGCTTCTCTTTGACAAAAAGTTTCTTCAATATATGGTTCATATTCTTGCTTCTCTACGTGAAAATCATGCACGCACAACATACTTCCTTGTAGTAAGTTGATATCCACTCAAGTTTGTCACTCATGGCAAATTCATCACTTCGTCATGTTGCAAGTTATACTTCTGCGTAAGATCCTTTCATGCTCGTTCGAAATTCTGATGACATTAGTGGTTGGTTCAGAAACAAAGTGAGATCAGCTCTTAATGTGTCGTACGTCTTATACAACAAAGCGAGATACTATTTGTACTTATTCATGACTTGCTGACGGTACAACTTATGCAATGTATCCAGGAAGCTAGTTTTTAATGATGCCTTCATTGTGGAACATTGGCCTGAGAAGAACAAGTAGCATATTTTTATGAAGTTACTTATTTGCAAGAAAGGCGGAAGAAATAGAAGTGGACAAACAAATGTAATTATACATGTGTTGTATTTTACCTGTGAGCATGCTGATTGGCGGCTTGTTGTTCATGCACCTCAATAATGTTTTCAAAACCTATTCGAAAGGCGGGCTCATTTCATATCGCACAAGGACGACAACAAAGAACCTGCTTTGGAGATAACGGTTCACTCCAAAATATACTCCTAGCGGCATGTGGAACTTTCTCATTTTATATTTCCTATAGAATGTGATGCATCCCCAAAGTCTTCATATGATCCTTTGCAACTTGCGTTGGTAGCGAAGACTATTCTTACATGATTATCTGCATCCACATTGTAATCGTAGAAGAAAACTGGGTTATTCTTCTTCATCTTCCAAATAAATCAAGAAGTTTCTTGACGTCATCTTCAGACTCCTCTCTTGCAAACTGCTGTTTCCTACATTTCTAACACAACGCAAACATATCTTGTCAATAGGAAATAATTACTAAAAACATGCTCAAGTGAGATGTTTTGTGATGTGCTTACTTGTTCACCTAGTGTCGTGGGAACGAACACCTATGGGATCATGGGCACCCCTTTCAGTTTGGCGGGGGGAAGAATCACGCAAAGAGCCGGTCTGATGAACAACACGCGGGGATCTTTACCTAGGTTCGGGCCGCACGGATGCGTAAAACCATACTCCTGCTTCGTTGTATTGAGAGTGTTCTTAGGGTTATAGCTACAGGAGCGCTATGGGTAGCTGCCACGTACGGGAGCTAGAAAGTCCCAAAAGTCGAGAAGTCAAAAGTCCTCTACCGTATCGCCCTGGGCCTCCTTTTATACTCTGAAGGGGATCCCAGCATTGGCGTACAGTGTGTACATGGGGTGTACAAAGCTATAGTGCTATCGTACCTAACATTGACGGAGTAGGACATGCACATTTAATGCACCTCCAGGCATCTCTACCCCTCAATGGGACGGGACGGGAGCCTGTCCCATCGGCGCCGCTTAGCGCCCTCCAGCATCGACGCTGCGACACACGTCCAAGTGGATTGACACCTGCCATGTGCGCTGGTGGGGCCTTGCCGGGGCTTCGCCTTGCCGGGGCCTTGCCTTGCCGGGGCCTTACTTCACATGGGGGTTCAATAGCCCTCCCAGCAAAACCTTGCCGGTGATCTTGATTTTCCTGTGTTGGTATCTGGCAAGTCCCTGCTGGGCCTTGCTGCCAGGGTGTCTACTACTTCCCGTGCACGAGAAAGGGGCACTGGAGAACCCAAAACTCTAGTGCACCGACAGGAGCCTCCAGGCCTGGGCCACACACGTCGCAAGAAGTTGTTGGTCTAGGCCCAATCAGTGCACGGGCACGCGTGGCAGGGCCTTGCAGTTGTGATCATTGTGCTTGTTGCGCTTCCTATTGAATGCGGAACATGGGATACGTGCGCAGTGCAGCCTTCAAATTTTTAATTACCGTGTCAGGTCACTTCCGCCACACGCGCCGCATGGATTGCAGGGAGCCAGCAATGGGAGCTCGTGATTTAAAGTCCTTGGGAAAAGCAGTAACTGCAGCGCCATAGATTGGGGCAACGGGATGTTGTTGTTCGCCCCGTGATCGAGGGCGCCACTATTGGATAAGATGGGCGGCGTCCTTTGGAGTGGGGGAGAGCCGGCCTCGCGCTCCCCATACAAATCGAGGGGTAGCGAGGGCAGTGCTCATCCATCCTCCCTCCATCTTCTGAGTGCAAACCACCATAGTTCGCCCTTCCACATCTCCTTAATATTTAGGTAGCGCTCGCCTCTAACCATGAAAAGGGGGCATGGGCGACCACCTTCCTCCTCTCCGAGGAGGAGCTCTCATCGGGATCATGTTGCCGCTTCAGCCATGGAGGCGGAGGGTGGTTCAAGATCGCATGGTAGGAGAGGCGCGAAGGGTCATGGCCATCATGGGGGCCGAGGTCGGGGGAGGCGGAGCGCTGCTTCGCCTCCTCCTCTGGCGCCAGGCCTCACCCTTGAGAATACCCATGCCAAGGGGACGGCGCTGGATTTCGTCCTTGAGCTGACCGCCCCCCCCCCCCCGGAGCCATCTGCGCCTCCCCCATCTCTTCGCCAGGGCAATGGAAGACGACGAGTCGCTCGTCCTGTGGCTACGGGCGCACGATTATTGTAATAGTGTGATGTGGGTGGACATTGAATACCCAGAGAGTTGCAGCATGTTCCTCAGGCGTGGCTAGAAGACCTTCGCCCACGCCCACAACCTCCAGGAAGGGCATGTCCTTCGCTTTAAAAATGACGGAGGCTAATCTGCTCTCCGTCAAGATTTATGGGCGCTCGGGAGTCCATCTCAGTTGCTATGAAGAGAGCTCGAGCGGCACCAATAGCTCCCCCATGAGCAACAACGATGAAGAGGATGGTGTCGGTAAAAGCGACGACAAGTCTAGGCATCAAGCCGTCAAACCGGAATATGACAACCTGAGCTCTGACTGATCGGTGGCCGCATCGTCATCGCATCCTCGCGCCTCTCCTCCTCCCGGCAGGCCAGGCCTCCTAGGTTTCCCCTGGCCCTCTCCTCGGTGCAATGCTGGCCCAGGAGGGTCTGGGTCTTGCCTGCCCATCTGGCAGCCCTGCTCCTCCGCGCAGTTCTGGTCCAGAGGGGCCAGGACGGGCTTCTGCTGGGGGCCTCTCGCCATCTTTTTCTTATTGTAGATCGCCTCCCCTTTCCATCCCTTTCTTCTTGTAATCTCCCCTAGGGTAGAAATTCAAATAAAGATGTACTTAGGAAAAAGAAATATCTTATGTAAACTTCACCCCATTTTGAATGAATGTGTATTATCTTCCTTGTTCGACCTTTTTCTATATATGGAACTTTCCCTACGCTTTTTTGGAAAACAAATGTTGGCGTGCGTAGACCTACCGCAAGCGCTTTGAGGAATAGGTCCTTAGCAGCCTGCTGGCGGTGCTACTGCCAGCAAGATACCTCGGCGTCCTTGGTACAATCGTTCAAGGTGTGGGCCTTGCTTGAAACAGAATAAGGGTGTGAGCGCTGTCAGTTGAGTCGTTGAGCGGACTCGAAACGAAACAAGGAGCGCGGGCGCAGCCACTTAAGCCGTCGAGCGGTCCCGAACACGGTGAGGGCGCAACCAATTGCGGCAAGGTTCCCACACGTGCAAGTTTTCCATACAGAAGTCGAGGTCGCCCAAGGAAAATAACTTCACGGCAAGGATTCACTTGAGGTTTTTGCAACTTATCTTTTTGTTGCCGTGCTTCCTCCGGCAAGTTTTTTTGGGACATCGCTCATAGGTATCCGTACCACCACCACCCCGGCAAAGCTGCACGCGAGGTGTTCTTCTATCCTTTGAGAAAAATAAAGAAGATCAAATATGGTTATGGAACCTTAGAGGTCCGTTAGCCCTTGTCGGGATTAAATGCAATGCAACACTTCAGATAAACATGCACATAAGTAAACATGAGAATCAACAAGATTGAAGTACACGTATCTTTATTGTAACTACGCACAGGGTCTGAGCCTAGCTTTGTACCAAGGATTACATGCTTTAGCGGCAAGACTTGTACAAAAGGTGGTTGCCGGGAGGCCCGGCAACCGCGCCTTATGGGTAGAACTTGCAAAGGTGTTCGATATTCTAGGAGGTTCTCACTAGGATACCATCTTCGGTTTCCAGGCGGACTGCACCAGGCCTGGTGACTCGTACTACCCGATAAGGGCCTTCCCACTTTGGCGTCAACTTGTTGGAATTCTTGGCAGACTGAACTCGCTGAAGAACAAGGTCACCTTCCTCAAGACTTTTGGCATTAACTTTGCGGCTATGATAGTGAGGCAAAGCTTGCTGGTAGCATGCAGCTCTCACGGCAGCCTAAAGACAGTCTTCCTCAACGAGTGTCACGTCATCTTGCCGCAACTGCTCTTGCTCTAGCTCATCGTAAGCGAGCACTCGAGGCCACCCGTATATGAGTTCCATGTGGAGAACTGCATATGCCCCATAGACAAGGGAGAAGGGTGTCTGGCCGGTAGCTCAATTTGGTGTCATTCTGATTGACCAAAGAACCACTGGAAACTCATCAATCCAATTCCTTCTGCACTTGTGCAGCTTGTCAAAAGTTCTTGTCTTGAGGCCTCATAGAACTTCATCATTATCCCTCTCCGCTTGGCCGTTGCTCCTCAGGTGGGCAACAGAAGCAAAACAGATTTTGCTACCAAGGTCTTGGACATACTGCATGAAGGTGCGGCTCATGAACTGTGTGCTGTTGTAAGTGATGATCCTGTTTGGAACACCAAAGCGACAAACTAGTCCCTTGAAGAACTTGATGGTTGACTGTGTTGTCACCTTTCTCACTGCTTCCACTTCCGGCCACTTTGTGAACTTGTCGATTGCAATGTAAAAGTACTCCAAGCCCCTGACAGTGCGGGGAAAGGGGCCCAAGATGTCAAGCCCCCAGACCGAAAATGGCCAGGATAGAGGGATCGTTTGAAGTGCTTGAGCCGGTTGATGTAATCTCTTTAAATGAAACTGCCATGCTTCACACTTGGTTACTGATGCCATTGCATCCTAGAGGGCAGTTAGCCAACAGAAGCCTTGCCAGAATGCCTTTCCGGCAAGGGCTCTTGATCCTATGTGGGAGCCACATATGCATCCATGTATCTCTGCCAACAGCTCCAGTCCATCTTCCCGGGAAATGCACTTGAGTTTCACACCGTTTGACCTTTTTCTCTATAGGTTGTTGTCCACGAACTGGTACATACTAGACCGACGAGCTACTTTCTCTGCTTCCTCTTGTTCCCCGGGAAGTTCTCCTGTCTGAAGGAAATGGACGATGTGTTGTGCCCATGCTAGAGCCTGGGGCTCGACAGCATGGACTAAAGGCATATCCTCTGCCGGGGTAGCATTTGTCTCATTAGCAAAGGCCTGAGGGCCTGCTGGAGCATGTTGCACCCCGGCAAGCCTGGCGGGAGGGTGTGCTTCCACGGCAAGAGCTAGGGGCCCTGCCGGAGCATAGTTCTCACTAACAAGCTTGCCATTCTCTCTGGCCACCTTCTTGTCGGCGGCTTCCGGGAGCTCTGCCAGGAAATATTTGCCAGAACTTAACTTCTTTCTCTTCTCTTGCCCGGTTGATGGTGTCACAGAGGGTTGAGTCAGTTGGAGCACGAAAGTTCTTGGTTCCATAGGCAACTTAAGGGCAGCACACTTTGACAGGCCATCGGCAACGCTGTTCTCCGCACGTGGAACATGCTCCCTTTGCAGGCCGTCAAAACGCTCTTCCAACTTCCTCACTTCATCTACATAGGCTTCCATCAATGGGCTCTGGTAATCTTTGTTCACCTACTTGACGACAAGTTGAGAATCACCCCTAACAATAAGATTCTTGATCCCAAGGTCTGCTGCGATCCTGAGGCCGGCAAGCAGCCCTTCGTACTCAGCAGTATTATCCATTCCTCTCTCCCAGGGAAAGTGCATCTGGATCACATATTTGGGGTTCTCTCCAGTGGGTGCGACAATCAGCACTCCGGCAGCGTCGCCTTGCAGCGAGAAAGCTCCATCAAAATACATGATCCATTCTCGATCGGTTTCCTTGCCGAGGAGAGTTGACTCTGGAATCTCTTTATCAGATGTTGGGGTCCATTCTGGAATAAACTCCGCCAAGGCCCTACTCTGAATGGTCGAAGTGCTTACAAACTTAAGACCAAAGCTTGATAGTTCCAATGCCCACTCTACAATCCTGCGGAAAGCGAGTGACAACGATGATCTCATGTGCTTGGAAGTAGTGGTCCAGCTTCCTCGAGTCCATAAGAAGGCCGAAGAGCAACTTTTGCATGCCAGAATATCTTGACCTAGCCCCCTACAACAAGGAGCTTACAAAGTAGACTAGTCGTTGCACCACCTTCTTCTTCTGAATTGCCTCATTCAACTGCACATATCCTTCTTTGCCGGCACCAGACCCTACCGGGGAATGACCTGGCTCATCGCTTGGCGGCCCTGCCGTTGCCGCTTCTTCTTCATCAACTTCTCTTTCAGCCACTAGTGTAGCACTCACCACATGATTTGTTGCCTATAGATATAGCAGCAAAGGCTCTTGTGGTTTTGGCATGACTAGGACTGGCGGAGAGGAGAGGTACTTCTTCAAATCCTGCAGCGCTGCCTCTGCTTCCGGAGTCCATTTTATTGGACCTATCTTGTTCAAGGTTTTGAAAAAGGGTAGGGCGTGTTCAGAAGATTTTGAGATGAATCTACTCAAAGCAGCAACATAGCCGGCAGGATGTCGCACGTCTTTGACTCGTCTTGGTGCTTCAATTTGCTCAATTGCTTTGATCTTGTCGGTATTCGCTTCGATTCCTCATTGAGATACAAAGAACCCAAGAAGCTTGGCGAATGGTACGCGGAACACACACTTCTCAGGGTTGAGCTTCATGTTGATCTTGCGCAGGTTGGCAAATGTCTCTTATAGGTCTGATACGAGCGTAGCCTTGTCCTTGGTTTTGACCACTATGTCATCCATATAAGCCTCCAAATTTCTATGTAGCTAGGGCTCGAAACCAATCTGGACCTCTCTTGAAAAAGTAGAACCAACACTTTTCAACCCGACAGGCATACGCAAAAAGTAATACGTACCACATGGGGTGATAAATGAGGTCTTCTCCTCGTCTTCCTTGGCCATGAAGATCTGATGATAACCGGAATAGGCATCAAGGAAAGACAACAAGTCATAGCCAGTGGTGGTGTCCACAATTTGGTCGATGCACGGCAAGGGAAAAGGATCTTTGGGGCAGGCTTTGTTGATATCTGTGAAATCAATGCATAGCCTCCATTTCCCATTCGCCTTGCGCACTACGACTAGGTTGGCCAACCATGTCGGATGGAGTACTCCTCTGATCAAGCTAGCTGCCTCTAATTTCTTAATCTCTTCGGCAATAAGCTGTTACCACTCCAAAGCTTGCTGGGAACACCTCGGAACACCAGGGATATCAGATGGTTGCCATGCAAACACATAGATATTCGCCCGCAGGAAGCCGACAAGCGCGCTTTCCTATTTGTCGTCAAGGGTGGAACTTATGGTGAAAGTTCCCCCCGTGTCGTCCTCCTTGGCAGGCACCTTCTTGGTCTCTGGCGGAGCAGCCCTGGACTTTTTACTCTTGCCGGTGGAGCTCTCTGGCACATCGTCAATAGGAGCGCAACACTCCGAGGTGGTGCGCTTGCCGGAATGTGCGCCAGAGGCCTTGCCGGTCTTCTTCCCCCCGGGAGCTTCAGCGGCAGGAGCAAGTGCCTTGGCGGCAGGTGCTGCGACTGCACCCCGATAGAGTTGGTCGGCGCAGGCAAGTGCGCTTTTCTTGTCAGAGTTGATGGTGATGACGCTCATCAGCCCGGGCATCTTCAACACGTCGTAAGCGAAGTGGGTGGTTGCCATGAACTTGGCCAGCACTGGGCGACCAAGAATGCTGTTGTACGGCAACGAGATCTTGGCCACGTCAAAAACGATCTTCTCCATTCTGAAATTGATATCGCTGCCAAACGTCACTGAAAGTGTGACCTTGCCCTTCGGCTGAGTTCTTCCAGAATTGACCCCTTGGAAGGCGCCTGTCGGCTCGAGGTCTTGGTCAGGAATTTGCATCCAGTGGATGACATCAGGTGAGATCAGGTTCAGGTTGGCCCCACTGTCGACTAACATCTTCGTCACCTTGAGGTTGTGGAATGTTGGCAAAACCAACAATGACAAGCACCCGACTGCAGTTACGTGATTAGGGTGATCCTCGGTGTCAAATATGATAGGAGTGTTGGACCATTTCAGAGGTCTCTGTGCACCGATAGAGGGCTCTACCGCGTTAACCTCGCGTGCCCACTGTTTGAGTTGGCGGTGAGAGTAATACGACGAGGCACCTCCTTCTATGCACATCATCACTATAGCCTTCTGAAACTCATGCTCGCTAGACTCATCGTCCTCTTTGACGTCATTATCATCTCCCTCTTGCTTGTCGCGGCCATGGGTGGGCCGGTCTTTTTGTTGCTTGGGCTTGCCATGGTGACACCCTCGGCCGAAACGCTTCTTGTCGGACCCCTCTGCACCATCCTGTCCCTTCTCCTTGTCACACCTCTCATACTCGGCCTTCTACTTCTCGGCAAGCTGTTCAACTTGCCGGCAGTCTCGGAGATCGTGGCCTTTGGTGAGATGGATCTTGCAATACTGCTTGTCGGAGTCCTCTGGCTTGGTGGTAGCCACCAGGGCGTGGCAGGAGGTGCACCCGGCAACATCGTTGTCGGGGTCATCAACCTTGCCCTTCTTGGCGGTGCCGGGGTTGCCGGACCCTCAACTGCAAGTACGGTCTTGCCCTTGCGCTTCTTGTTCTGTCGCTGGCCCTTCTTTGCCGTGGTAGCGGTGTCTTCATCTTCAGCGTCGACCCCTCTGCCGGCATCTTCGCCGGGGAGTCTCCTCCCTTCTTCAGCCCGAGCACATTTGTGTGCCAAAGCATACAGCTTGGCGACGTCCCTAACTCTGTTCATCGCCAGCTCTTCCCGCATCCTGCGATTGAGCATGTTTTGATGGAACGCGCTAATAATAGCGGCATGATGAACGTCTGGGATGTTGCGATGCATGCGGCTAACCCTTTGGATGTACTTGCGTAAAGTTTCACCCTCCTTTTGAGGGATTATGTATAGATCACTCTCCTGGCTAGGAGCTTGATGACCTCCGATGAAGGTGCCAACAAACTCGTGACACAGGTCTACCCAGGAGGCGATGGACCCCTCTGGAAAGTGCATCAACCACGACCTGACGTTGGGCTTAAGCACCAACGGGAAGTAGTTGGCGAGTATCTTGTCGTCGCGACCCCCGGCATATGGCACCGCAATGTTGTACATGCTCAGGAACTCAAACGGATGAGTCTTGTCATCATACTTCTCCGGGACTTCTGGTTTGAATGTGCGGGAGTTGGGCCACTGGACTTGCCGTAGCTCACGGGTAAACGCTGGACAACCCACCTCATAACGTAGGCTGACAGGATACCCTGGTGCAGACCTGTGTATAGTGGGCCCTACACGCCTATCAGACTAGAGGCGTGCTTCCTTCCTCTGCTCGATTGCAGTTCGATCATCTTCTTTGCCACGTTCCCAAAGAACTTGACGCTGATCACGACGTGTCCGTGGGTCAGACGACGTCATCGAGTAGCCGTCGTAAGCGTCGGTCCATCGAGTCGGCGACCGGCGATGCTGCTATGGAGGAGAGTGCGCCGAAGTCGTGCCGGCGCCGGCCCTCTCAGCACTGGTATGTGTTCGCTTGGTGGACCGAAACTTATCTGTGAGGCTGAGGAGGCTCTGAATGATGGCTCTCCATTCATCGAGCTTCTCCGCAGCATGAGGGAAGTTTAGGAGTAGTTGCAGCTGCGTCATGCTTCCTACGACGTGCTTGGTAGTGAATGGCATGAGGAACGCGAGGTGCTCTAGCTCCTAACCATGTTAGAAGGAGCACCGCCACGGTCCCGCGTTGGCATGCCACTCCTGCTTGCATGCTGGTGAGCATGCTGGTCCCGCGCATCTTGGGAATGATGTGCCGGAGCTTTCCCGTGGGGACGTTGAGAATTGTGGGCGCCGTGGCGTGACTCTCCACGGGCCTCCTTAGAAGGTCGCGGCGTAGGCGCCAGCATGGGTGCCCTGGAAGATACCCTTCCGCTCTCGGGGCTCACCGTACCAACGAAGGCGGTACCGCTCCGTCCTGGAGCCCAGGGGGGCGGGGATTCCCTCCGTCCCCATGGGCGTCCCCGCGATGAGCGTCGCTGCTTTCTTGGCCTTGGTCACGAGAGCATCGTGGAAGTTCCGAACCTCCGCCTCCTCCTCCTCCACCCGCGTCTACGTCGTCGCCTGTCTGCACAGATACAGGGACGGCGGAAGCTGATGGGCCAACTATTGCCAGGCCCTTCTTCTTGGGGACCATTGCGATAATGAGTGCGAAGAAACCGGCGCGCTGATTACCAGAAGGGGTTCGCATGACCTATCCTTCCCCCTACCTAGCGCGCCAAAGATGTCGTGGGGATGAACACCTATGATATCATGGGGATCCCTTTCGGTTCGGCGGGGGGAAGGATCATGCAAAGAGCTGGTTGGATGAACAACACGCGGGGATCTTTACCCAGGTTCGGGCCAGACGGATGCGTAAAACCCTACTCCTGCTTCGTTGTATTGAGAGTGTTCTTAGGGTTCTAGCTACAGGAGCGCTATGGGAAGCTGCCATGTACGTGAGCTACAAAGTCCCAAAAGTCAAGAAATCAAAAGTCCTCTACCGTATCTCCCTGGGTCTCCTTTTATACTCTGAAGGGGATCCTAACAGTGGCGTATAGTGTGTACACAGGGTGTACAGAGCTACAGTGCTATCATACCTAACACTAACGGAGTAGGACGGGTGCATTTATTGCACCGTCAGGCATCTCTATCCGTCAGTGGGACGGGACAGGAGCCCGTCCCATTGGCGCCGCTTTGTGCCCTCCAGCATCGATGCCGCGACACGCGTCCAAGTGGATTGACACTAGCCCTGTGCACTGGCGGGGTCTTGCCGGGGCTTCGCCTTGCCGGGGCCTTGCTTTGTCGGGGCCTTACTTCGCCTGGGAGTTCAATAGCCCTCCCGGCAAGACCTTGCCGGTGATCTTGATTTTCCTGTGTTGGTATCTGGCAAGTCCCAGCTGGGCCTTGCTACCAGGGTGGCTACTAATGCCCGTGCACGAGTAAGGGGCACTGGAGATCCCAAAACTCTAGTGCACCGACACCTAGTCACAGCTAGCATGTCCCATGAAGTGCATACCACCGGACACACGTGATAGTGTTGACATCATATGCGTGTGTGTGTTGTTGTCTATCAGATGTCCTTCGCGAATTGGTCAATCAAATGATCTTCTCTATTGCATGAGAGCACGTGCAAAAGCAACGCCTCTATCACAAAGCTCCCATTTTTTATCTCTTTCACTCTAATTCTTGCTTCTCAATCAATACTTTTTGATGTCTTCCCATGCTTCCGCTCATAATATGTCACAATCTTCTTGTGCTTCCTGTTAGAGCATATATCTCCATTTGTGGTTTTTGTAATTGATGACAATCCCTATGGACTAATAGTTGCCTTGAGTTATATTTGAAGGATTCGTCCATAGGCATTACTTGAAGCCCATTTTTTGGTTTGAAGGAGTTTATGTGATGACCAAGGTGGTATTCACGGATTTATCGAACGATTGGTCATGTGAGAGTTGAGCTTATTGCAAGTATGTCTTGAAGAAGAAGATTGTGTGAACATTCATGTTTACCTTCAATACATCACCTTTAAAAAGAGAGAAGATAAGATACAAGGTTGATCAAGACTAAGGCAAAGAGAGATTCAAGTTGAACTTAGCACAAAGCGTAGAAGATGTACCAAGTGGGATCAAGTGATCTCATGGTATGGTAAGTATCGTCCATTACGCTTTGTTTACTAACCCATGATCTTTGTGTGTGTTCTTTGTGGGTTTAGGTATGTTTCTACGGGAATGCATCAAAAGGAAGATCTCATACAACCCATGGAGGATGACATCAAGTGGTGATCATCATCATGGTTGAAGAATGCAAGATCAAGTGAAATATCACAAAGAGATCACATGCTTGAAGCTTGCCATCCATTACGGTGATAATCGACATGTGAAGATGTGCTGAAGAGAGGCTCACCCATAGTGGAGTATGGGGGAGTAATCTACTATTCTTCATCGAGTCAGCGCAATCAAGAAAGGTGGTCCACTGACGTGACTTGAGACCGCGTCGGTATTTCCCTAAAGAGGAAGGGATGATGCAGCACATAGAAAATAAGTATTTCTCTCAGTTTATGAAACCAAGATATCAATCCGTAGAGGAAGATCATGCACCACGTAAGCAGCACCTGCACACAAACAACAAATACTTGCAAACCGACAGGAAAGAGAGGTTGTCACGCTCTCTACGATAATAAGATAGATTAGGTAGTGATAGTTTTGGCAAATAGATCTCTCAAGAACACAAAGTAAAATAAATAAACAAAAAGTGCAGCAAGGTGTTTTTGTTTTTCTTTGGAATAATAGATCTGGATTTTTTTGCAAATAGTAGATCGGAAAGCAATATGTTGGAAAAGTAGACCCGGGGGCTGTAGGTTTCACTAGTGGCTTCTCTCATGAGTATAGCGCACGGTTGGTGAACAAATTACTGTTCGGGAATTGATAGAAGATCAAATAATCATGAAGATATCCAGGAAATGATCATTATCTAGGCATCACGTCCAAGACAAGTAGACCGAAACAATTCTTCATCTACTTCTATTACACCACACATCGACCGCTATCTATCAGACATCTAGTTTATTAAGTTCATGGGAAAACGAAGTAACGCAATAAGAACGGTGACATGATGTAGACAAGATCTATTCATGTAGGAATAGACCCCATCTTGTTATCCTTAATGGCAGCGATACATGCATGTGTTGCTGCCCTTTCTGTCATTGGGAAAGAACACCGCAAGATTGAACCCATCACAAAGCACCTCTTCCCATGGCAAGAAAAATTGATCTAAGTGGCCTAACTAAACCAAAGACTCAAAGAATAAATACGAGGCTATAAGTAATCATGCAAATAAGTGATCAAAGATAACCAAATCATATTCATGGATAGAAACTGATCATGAACTCAAAATTCATCGGATCCCAACAAACACACCGCAAAAGTCATTACATCAAATAAATCTCCAAGATACCATTGTATTGAGGAAAATAGAGAGAGAGGAAGCCATCTAGCTACTGCTTAAGGACCTATAGCTCTATAGTGGACAACTCACACATCATTGTAGAGGCACCTATGAAGAAGATGAACCCCTCCGTGATGGTGTTATATTGGATCTCGAGATTCTGGAACTTGCGGCGGTTGGGATTGTGTTTCGTCGACTCCTCTTGGATTTTTGGATTTTTAGGGAGTTTATAGGCTCGGTAGTCGGTTGGGGGGAGGTGCCCACCCCCACCAGGCCATGGTAGGGGCCTCTGGCATGCTCTGGTAGAGAGTGGCCACCCTGGGCCCCCTCTTCTGGTGTTGTTTTGCCCATCTTTCTTCTTCTGGTCCATAAAAAATCCACAAAAATCCCCATAGCATTTGGGCTCCATTTGATAATTATTTTCTATGAAGTCAAAAAGAAGCAAAAACAGCAACTGACACTTTGGCACTATGTCAATAGGTTAGTCCCAAAAAATGATATGAAGTTTCTATAAAATGATTGTGAAACATCCAAGATTGATAATATAACAACATGGAACAACCAAAAAATATAGATACATTGGAGACGTGTCATCCATGTTGAGGAGGACAAGATCGTCATCATCTAGCTCAAGTGGACTATGTACAAGGCAAAGTTTGATCTTGATAGTTTTTTTGTTTTACTGGTCTCGTGGTGGTAGTTGGGAGACCGGGTTATAGATCGATAGTTGTACTATCAAGGGGGTGGTTATCGAGTGAGTAGCTTGATCATATCATACGTTGAGAGCTCAAACAATTGCATTCTTGGCATCACCATCTTTCTTGGTTCTAGTTTGGATATTCTCTTTGTGGGTCTTAGACCTTATAGTCATTTTCATGACAACCTCGAGTTCATCGAAAACGAAGTTCATATGCATCTTCTATGATGTTTTTTATGTCAGAGATTTTGCCGGTTCTTCATTCATAGAGGTTTCACATCTCTATATCATTGGTATTTTTATATTGTTTGTTCTTATTATAACCAGTTGTTGTCGGATAGCTCATGTCATCCTCTAACCAACAGGCTTGAGTTTGTCAATTCGGAGCTCGTATGCAAAAGTTATAGTAGTACAGGTTTTATTGTATTAATCTTTTTACTTTGGCATCTTTGTTGCATTCCCGCGATAGTACTTCTTTGGGAAAGCGGTAGTTCCTCTGTCCAGTACCGTTGGTACTACCGCTGCCTCTGGGGGTCTCAAATTTTCATCTCGGACTGTGCAGTAGTGGCACGCTAGTGCGAAGTGGTAGTACCACCCATAACCACCGCTCCACTTCTTTTTATAAGTGGTAGCATCACTAGGTCGAGCGGTAGTACCGCTCTCCAGAGCGGTAGTGCCTCCTGTGTGCGGGTTTAGGGGATAACGGTTGGATTTTTTCCCCACCTATAAAAGGGTGTATTCTTCCCCAACAGTTCTGATCCTTTGAGCTTGCATTCTCCCCCCCATTGTTGACCTTGTTCAAGCTTGCTAACCCTCAATCCCTCCAATGATTCTTTCTAGTTCTTGAGGGAAAAGACAGAGGAGATCTAGATCTACATCTCCACCAATCACTTTCTCCTCTATATGAGGGGAACCCCTTGGATCTTGATCTTGGAGTTCTTTGTTAACTCCTTGTACTTCCTCCCATATTTCTCCATAGCTTATGTTCTTATGGTGGGATTTGGGAGTGAAGGAGTTAACCACTTCGTGTGTTCTTGCCATTGCTTTAGTTGCATCGGTTTGATTTCTCCATGGTGATACGTGGAAGTGAAGTTTGAGAAGCTTATTACTCTTGGGTGTTAGGGCACCCTAGAGCTTGTGGATCTTGGGTGCTTTGGTGCCCTAGATGGTTAGTTGTGCCCGAGAGCTCAATCACTGTGGTGTAAATCTCTGGGCAAGTGTCGGGGGTCTCCAATTAGGTTGTCGAGATTGCCTCGAGCAATTTGTACGGATTCCGGTGACCGCCCCAAGGATTGCCAACGTGTACAGCTTCAGTGACTACCCCCAAGTGTTGCCATTTGTATGGGATCGATGACCGCCATCAAGGGTCCCTTAGTGGAATCACTTCATCTTGCATTGCGCGAGGGCATGAGGCGATTACGGTGTGTCTAGTGGATACTTACGGAGCATTGTGCATCTACACTGTTGTAGCATCCCAAATTTTGAAATGTTATATTAATTAATTGAATGATGGATTGTTCGAATGATTGTATGAAATTGAGTGAAATTTGAAACTTTTTCAAACTTTGAGTGAGAGGGAATAAAATGACTTTCCCCTTGTTTTTGAATTCAAATTTCAGCCAATACAAATCAATGGGAGAAGATGGCATGACTTCTTCAAATGATGGATTTGAACTTTTTGCTTTGCAAAAACTATTGAAATTTTTATGGTTGGAATCCATTTTAAGGTTTGAATGAATTTCAAATTCACTTGACCAAATTCAAAGATTTTGAGACGAGGAACAACACCCTCCAAACCAGGGGTAATTTTGTGAAATATTTGAACCATAAAACCCATGGGGTTATTCGAAAAATTTTTGCAAAAAGAAATAAAACCAAATTAGGAATTTTCCGAAAAAAAATTCTAAGTATTTATTTTGGTCTCAATCGCCTAGTCATGTCCACCATCATCGAGGACCACCGGAAGCCTCCTGCATCACCTTGTTGGTGTTTCGACGACCACCGAAGCTCCCCAAGGAAGCCTCGCTCGTCTCCGGCCTCCTCTCGCCTCGCCGCCGCCACCAACGTTGTTGGATGACCCCCGCAGTCGACTGGAACCATGCATCACCTCCGGCAGACCCTGTAGCCATCAAGCGCAACCACCCTGAGAAATCACCATCATCGGGACATCGTCGGAGCACACCACCCCGCTGTGAGCACCCCCTCTCTCTCTTGACACCGTTGGATCTGAGATCAATGCATACGTTTAGATCACTTAAGCCCCCCCTCCCCGAATCATTTTTTCTTTGTCAACATTCACTGATTAGCTAATGCGCACACGCCCGCATCCACTCGTAGTCCGCTACATGGCCATGTTTGCTAGTTAGGTTTTTTTGTTTTTGTTTTCTGAAAACAGAATAGAACCAGTTTTTGGTTTGTGTCTATCTCCTAGGTTATTTTGAGTTTTGAGTTGATTCTTTTTGCATCTTGTCACAAATATTATGTATTTGATGCCAGTAACTGTAGTTTTCAAATTTTGAACTCTTAAATTTGAATAATTTTGAATTTTCTCAAATCACTAGATTCTGAATATCTTGAGTTTAAAAATATATTTTTGAATGAAATTTTTTGCCACTTTTTTGAATTAGTTGTTTTTATCACCCTCTTCAATTTGAGAGTTTTTACAATATTTTAAATTAGTATTTCAAGAAGAACAGATTATGTTTTAGTTCTTTTAGGTTTATTTCTATTTCTTTTGTTTTAATTGTTTTTGATTCGTTTTCTTTGGTATTAGTTGACAAGTTTTACTATGTTTTCTATTAGTTAGCAGTAGTATTTCAAAAAAGATTATTTTTATTTTATTTACTATTATTTCATAGCATGAAATCAATTCTAGCTCTATAATCACTTGCAATTCCTATTTGAAAATATTTTCTATAATTTGTTTTATAGTTTTATTTTGTTGTTAACTTTAGTTTAGACCAAAAACAATTTGTATTAAAGTTGAAAATGTTTGTCATTTAATTGAAGGTTAATATCGTTTAGTCATAATATGAGTTTGATAAAAGATTCTTATTAGTTCTTTAGTTGTTCTTCAAAAGTAATTATTTTTTATAGTAAAACATTTGCTAGAACACTTTCGTTAGATTTTACTTTGGAGTTCTCTTGTTGCTATTGAAAATAGGATTATTTGTAGGAAAAAACTACTTTGGTTTTTTTGATGAAGTTTCGTTGTTTCGAGTTTTGTCTTAAGTATTTCCTTCATCAAAACACTACTGTGTTATTGTTTTTTGGTTTGTCTTTTTGATTGTTAGAATTGATTGGTAGTATGATTGCTTATATGAATGCAATGTTTGGTTATATAGATTTTCATCGGAGAGTGAAGAATAGTTCTATCAAGTTATTTGTGAGAGAAGGCAAGTTCAACAGTACAGGCAAGTTGTTAGTGCATCTAGTGCCCCTTAGTGATTTTGGTGTATTGAAGACTTATAGGTTAAGGCACTGATGTGTTTGTGAGTGTACACAGGCTCTACAAGTCGATGAGGAGTTTGATATATATGGAAATTATCGACCCCTAAAAATGTATGTCTTCAACTGAAGACTTTGCTGAAGATTTTGTGAAGACTTTGGTGAAGACTTTGTGAAGACTTTGAAATTGAACAAGTTGGTGTGACCTTGAAGATATGAACGAGGAATATGAAGCGTGAAGACTTTTGTTTTCGTAGTTTCATTTCCTTATTTGAGTCATAGGAAACACCGTACTATTAAAGGGGGCCGAGGTAATACTAAGGAAAATTTCCAACTGATGCTCAACTCCAACATCCTCAACCTATACAATCCTTCGAGTGAAGCCTTTGGAAATCTCTTACGGTTCAGACAAGTTCTTCAGTGACAGAGACGAAGTTCTTCTGGTCTCTGAGGAAATTGATCTGACTGAGGATTGCCTACAAGTGAGGAACATCATAAGCCTGAGGACTTTCATAGTTCACAAATCCGACTGTTGTTGTGCTTAGCGCCAGCTGTCCCCAATCACAAATATCCACATAAAGGTCATATCATTGGGGGCATTTATCATGTCAGGTTGCACCCTGGCTATAAATAGCCAACCCCCACAACCACTAGTTGGTTGGCTGCTCCGAGAGAGAACTGACACTTGTCATTTAAGAGCAACCCATCCTCCGAGGACTTCGAGTGAAAATCATCATTGAGGAAAAACCCACAACCAAACCACCAAACCCAAAGTGATTGAGCATCACTGAAGAAATTCCTATGTGGAACCGACGCTTGTTACCTTTGAGGACTCTGCATCCTCCAAACGGTTAGGCGTCATGGTCTAGTGCTCCTGCAGTCAATTGGGGATCACGAAGTGACCTTGGTCTGGAGCATCCAGCAGTAAACTGTGGATCGCCGGGTGACCAGTTTGTGAGGGTTTTGGAAGTCTACCCTGAAGACTTACCACGAGTGTTAGGCGAGGACTGTGTGACCTTAGCTCAAAGAGAATACGGTAAGGACTGTGTGTCCTGGGACTATGTGTCCTCTGGTTTAAATACCAGGACGCTCCAAACCAGACGTATGAATGTCACAGTAGTTGGAACTGGGTCATCAAATCATTGTCTTCATCAAGCTACCTGATTCTATTTCCTCAACCCTTCCATTCCCTCGTATAACTGTCGATGAAATAGAACTTTACTGTTTGAAGAATTTGACTGAAGACTTTCACAATTTCCTCACCTCAAATTCTTCAAGTTACCTTGTTCCTCACCTGCTTATCCTGTATCACGCTACTTGTAATCTGTGCATGTTTCATTTCATCATGATGACTATGTTGTCGCTATGTTCCTCATGCACTTGAGTACTTATTCCGCTGCTAGTTATTCATCACATTTCAAATTCCTCAAGTGATGAATTTGTAAAAATTGCCTATTCACCCCCCCCCCCCTCTAGTCAATATAACACACTTTCAATTGGTATGAAAGCAAGTACTCCCTTGCTCTGTGTGATTTTGGTTTGACCACCTGGAGTTCTAGCTATGTCGACTTCAGGTAAGATCAAGGATTTTGCGGGGTGTCTAACCTTCGATGGGATGGAATACCCCTTCTGGAAGAACAAGATGCGTATGCACCTTGAAGCAACTCGATTATCAAGCGAAGAACATCATCGGTGGCCATAAGAGCAAAGGTCAGTATGGCAGAGTGAGTGCTTTGGAGACTGCTAATCTTATCTGGGATAGGCTGTCCAAAGTCAACGAAGGTGTATCCACTCAACGTGACTCTCGTGTTGATGTTCTTCGCAATCTGTTCAATCGCTTCAAGAGACTTGACAATGAAAATGTTCAGCAAACTTTTGATCGTCTCACTGATATCTCCAATGAGCTTCCAGCACTGGGTGCCACCGATACCACTGACCATGAAGTAGTGAAGAAACTGCTAAGACCTCTTGACTCCTCATTTGATACTCTAGCGTTTATGATTCAAGAACGTGGAGACTACAAAGCACTTGATCCTGCTGACATTCTTGAGACACTCAATACTCATGAATTTCAACAAGCTGCGAAGAGAGACCTCTACGGGTCAAGCTATGGAAGATCTCGTGCTCTGAAGGCAAAAGAAATTTCCTCATCTAAATAAGAAGATTCTGACAGTAGTCTTAGTGATCCTGAAGAACTAAGTCAGGAACTAGCAATGCTTGTGAGGAAATTCCAGAAGTTCTCAAGGAGAGGTGGATTTGGAAAGTCATCAAAAAGTGGCTTGAGGAAATCAGATTCCTCAAAAGACTACAACAAAAGAACTTGCCATCGTTGTAAGAAGCCTGGTCACTTTATCTCTGACTGTCCTCTCTAGGAAAAAGATTCAAAGAAGAAGAAGAAATACAAGGATGATAGTTCTGATGACTCGAAGAAAAATAAGAAATCTTCAAAGTCCTCATCTGCAAAGTCCTCATCTTCAAAATCCTCAAAGCACAAGAAGAATGGTTCCAGAAAGGCATGAGCATTCATCGGTAAGGAAATGGATTCTGAGGAAGAATCTAAAGAAGAGGAAGAAGAGGAAGAATCTGAGGAGGAATCAGAATCTAGTGTCGCTAGCCTTGCTCTCGCTACTGCTTTTGTCATCAAGTTCATCTTCAACGATGAAGAATATGACTACTTCAACGACTCTGACGTTAGCAATGATGATTATGCTCCCACCTATTGCTTCATGGCAAAAGGCTCAAAGGTACACGAACATCATTCCTCATATGAATCAAGTGAAGGTGAATATGATGAATATGTGAAACCTAGCTATGCTAAACTTGTTAAAATTGCCACTAAGCAACAAAGTGCACTCGAAAAGCTTCAGAAAATGCTAGACAAAAGCGATGATCTATTGAACTATGAAGTGGATCGGACTCAAACTCTATCTGACGATCTCAAAAGTCTTCAGACAAAGTATGATAACCTTCAGAGTCATCATAACGACCTCTTAGCCAATCATGAGAAGCTTTCTTATGAATTCCTTCGAAAAAGCAAGATCTTGAGAAACTGAGGGTGTCACATGAGGATCTCCAAAGGGAAAATGATTCCTTACTGGCTCAATAGATCAGTACCGCTCAGGAAGAATTTGTTCCACCTTGTTTGAAATGCATGAAACTGCTAATTCTTCACCTCAATGTTTAAATACTTCTATTGCTACAAATTCTTCAACTATTCCTATGGTCTCAAATTCCTCATCCGAGGATACCACAAGTATCACTGATGACAATGCAGGGTTGAAGGAATTGTATGTGACAGGCATGGACAAAAGTCTCAAAGGGCATCAAACCCTTTGCGATGTCCTCAAAAAGAAGATTCTGAACAGGAACTCTAGGAAAGAGGGTATTGCCTTTGTGAGGAAAGTCAACGCTGATGGATCCTACTGGACACCTGAGCAGTACCCCAAGACCTCATGCGTTGCTATGAAAGGACCTCCTGTAGATCCATCCATTTTATCTGGATTTACGTGTGAAACTTCATATTCCTCTGATGAGTCACTTGACTCCAACTACAAATTCTTCAAAAATCATAAAGGTGAAGTATTTGCTAGATTTTTTGGAACTAACTGCAGGAACGGTTCTCCTATGAAGAAAATTTGGCTTCCCAAGAGCTACCTTCAAAATCTTCAAGTGAATGTCCTCACAACACCACTCATAAAGAATAGGAACCCCAGATCAAATTCCTCATATGGACCAAAGTCCTAACTTGGACCAAATTCCTCAAATGGTCAAAATTATCATTCTTGTACTAATGCCTATGTTTCGCAGGGAAAACCTAAGAGTTATGAATATGTGCATATTCTTCAAACCACTATGTTCATAAGTCCTCGAAGAATTTCTCTGCTTATTCATTTCAGTACTCTAACCCTCGCCCTGTGAAACAAAGCGCACATGCTTCTATGCCTCCCTTCTCATATGGTGCTCGTAGAATGATGAACTCTTTGCCACCCCTCCAGATGTGGGTGGTGAAGAAATTGAACTAACATCTTATGCAGGGTCAGGTCTCCAAATGAACATCTGATGAATTTGCTGGAGACCTGAGGAATTGCTTGAAAGGACGCAAGCTAACTATGCAGAAATGAATTCCTCATTTCTCTCGTCCTCACACTACTTGCTTACTATCTTGTCTGATGAAATTGATGTCATATTTTTCACTTTGAAGCACATGAGTTCGTAAGTTGTCCTAATTCATCTGTAGGATGATACTCCAAAAGCTACTGAGTGTGTCCTTGATAGTCGATGCACAAACCACATGACTGGTGACAAGAATCTACTGATGAATTTGCCACTCACTCCATCTCCTCTGAAGCATATCACCTACGCAGACAAAGGAAAAAAGCAAGGTATTGGGACTTGGTAACGTTGCTATCTCAAAGGACCGAACCGTGGATAAGGTGATGCTTGTTGAATCCCTTGGGTTCAACCTGATGGGTGTCTCAATACTTTGTGATTTTGATATGATCGTCGTATTTGGAAAATATCGTTGTGTTGTCATCAAGGAATCTGACAATTCTAAAGTCTTCGAAGGAGTTAGGAGAGGAGACTTGTATATTGTTGATTTCTCTACAGGTCCTCAATGACGGGGGGATGACCCCCGGGTAGCCTCAAACACCCCTTATGCTTCGGGCCCGCCCATAGGGCAAATGGGCGGGCCGCCTTCGAGGAGCCGGCCCGGCGACGCCCCGCCGGCTCCTACCCCCCGGCACGGGCGTGCCGGATGCTCCTTCACCAGCCGCGGTGTGCTGGCCGCCTGGGGCCTCGCCGCCCGGCTCCTTCACCGGCTGGCCATGCATCGGATGCCCCTGACAGGCCCTGCGTGGTGACAGTGGGCCCCGTCCCATCGGGGGTCGGTGCCCGCATGGCCACCATGGCCCCTATCCCGTCGGTGGTCAGCGCTCGCATGGCCACAGTGGCCTCTCGTCACTGTTGGACGGCGACCAGGCCTCCAAAAGTGGCAACCTGCCCCCAACCACTCCGCCATCTACTCTTGCATGGCTACAGGACAGCCGACCGGCCACTGACTTCGGCCGACCGCCTCAAGACGACGCCGCCCGTGGCACCCCATGCCATGGTGTGACCGGGCTCGGGGCCCGCCCATGACAAGACCGAAGCTGGTGGCCCCCGCAGTCGGCCGTAGAGGCTGCCGACTGGGTCCCCCCGCGACCATTATATTCATATTGTAAGCCGGGGGGTTGTTCTATAAACCCCCCGGGCCTCCCCCGTGCAGAGGGAGGGAGAAAGGGAGATAGAGAGAAAAACAGACGCCCCGGTGAAGGAGAACGACGATAACACCACCCACGTAGCGTCCCCCACGGGGAACCTCTCGAGCCGGGGCACTTAGCTCCCACCTCAGTTCATACAGCTCCAGGAGCACGATTGTAACCTTCACCATCATCTCAACGAGACCAAGCAGGAGTAGGGGTTTTACCTCCCTTGGAGGGCCCCGAACCTGGGTACATCGCGTGTCAGTCACCGCTTGTGCCTAACCCCGTTCCCGAAGTCCACCGGCGTCCTTTCGGCCCTCTCAATTAGCCTACCCATGGCATCTGCCGTGACAAATCCACGATAGTTGGCGCCCACCGTGGGGCAGTACGCGGCGCCGGCCGGAGTTATGCTCCGGGCGGGGCCCTTCACCACCTCCCCCGGCCGCCCCGCGTTCGGGCGGAACTGCATGCTCGTGGGGCTTGCTCCAGCAGGTCCTACGGGCGGTGCGGCCGGCCTCTCCGACGGATGCCCTGGCCGTGGCCTCACGCTCGACGACGACGCGCTCGCTGGGCTGTTCAGCAAACTCAGCCTCGCCGGCGAGGCGCCGGCCGACGAATACCCTAGCGGGGTGCTCGACTGCACCGATCCCCCCACGTCCGTAGGCGCTCTTGCCAACGGCAACGCGATCGGCTCCCACGCCCGCGCGGGAGTAATGGTCACCGCTTACTCCACCACTGCGGGCCGCGTGCGTGCGGCCGAGGCCGGCGCGGCTGCTGCCCGCGCCTGCACCTCCGACCCTCTCGCCGCCACCCTCCGGGGTCTCGGCACCCCCGTCACCATGACGGCGGACCCGGCCGGCGCCAGAGCCGAGCTGGAGGCGGCCCGCCGCTGGCTGTTCGAAGATGCCAGCGCCCTCGTTGCCGAACGACGCCGGATGGAGGCCGCTCAGTGGGAGTACCACTCCGCGTACGGCCTCACCCCGGCTGGCCCCGAGCCCAGTCGGCGCGGCGTCGTGCGGGAAAGCGGCCGCGTGGTCGCCGAGATCCTAGGCGGCCGCCTCCCCATCTATGACAACCCCGCCGCCGACCTGCGCGCTGCCAAGGTTGCCTACGAGGACCTGGCAACCTTGGAGGGCGAGGAGCGGGCCGCACGCGAGTGGCACATTAAGGACCTCATCGACACTGCCAACGCGCAGAAGGTCGCCCTCACTCCCGGAGGGGCCGTCTCCGAGTTCCCCCGTCCCGAGGGCGAGGGCTCTGGTGCTGTTGACCTTCGGCAAGCTCAGCATTCTAGCACCCCTCGTCCCTCCGGCCGGAATGCCCGGGGGAGCAACGCTCAGCGTCCCCCGTCGCGTGGGAACGAACAGCCAGCTGTGAATAGCCGCCGCAGCAATCGCCCGGCTGGCGGAAGCCGGCGCAGCCGCGAGCACACCCCGCCTCCACGACAGGAGCCGGCGCGGTCCATCCCGCCGGCCGTCCGACCCGAGCTCGCGGCCCGGCTCGGGCCGTGCGTTCCCCACAGAGACAACGACGCCCGGCTCCGCCTCGACCGGCTGGCGCAGTCGGCTCTCCTCGAGGAGGAGGGCTCGATTGGCCCGGCCTGCTTCAGCCCACGGATCCGCAACAAGCCATTTCCGCCCGGTTTCACGCTTCCCCGCGACACCCCGAAGTACACGGGGACCGCCAAGCCAGAGGACTGGCTGGTAGACTACACCACCGCCGTCGACATCGCCAGGGGGAACAAGCGCGTAGCCGTCCGCTATGTTCCCTATGCTGATCGGCTCTGCCCGCACCTGGCTGAACAGCTTGGCCGCCGGCAGCGTCAACACCTGGACGGACTTCAAGGAAGCCTTCGTCCGCAACTTCACCGACACCTACCAGCGACCCGCTCGCCCCCGCGAGCTCGCCATGTGCATCCAGGGCCCGGACGAGCCCCTCTGCGACTACCTCACGCGCTGGACCGAGCTCCGCAACTCCTGCGAGGGCGTGCACGAGGTGCAGGACATCCAGTACTTCATCGAGGGCTGTCGCGACGACACGCCCCTCAAGCACAAGCTCTTGTGCTCCGAGCCAACCTCCCTGGCGGACTTGATGTCCAAAGCAGACAAATACGCCACGGCCGACTCCTCCATGAGGATGAAGGCCAAGGCACCAACCAAGCCGACTCCGTCTCCGGCCAAGCCGGCCGCCAACAACCGGCAACAGCCCAACGGCAAGCGCAAGAACGACCAGCCCGATCTCCGATACAGGAGCCAGCTCGTCGCCTCCATCGAGGAGGAGCCGGCTGGCCAGGCCTCCGGCAAGCGCCAGCGCACCGGCAACGCTGCGTGGCAGCCCAAGCTGACTTTCGAGCAGCTGTTGGACCTCCCCTGCAGCTTGAGGAACACCCCTTTTCGGTTTCTCCAAGTCTCTTCCTACCATCTAAGGCCCGGGCCCGGCTCGTGGTCCCGGGGGCTCGCCCAGCTCCCCTCCGAGGCGGACGAATAAGTGTGAGCTAGCGGCCTTTCACCTCCCCCGCCCTAACCAGCCACAGATTGGCCCCCGGTTGTCCGGCTGAAGGGACCGCGGGGTACGAAAAAGCTTCTCACACAAAGGTCCGCCAACCCGCGGCAGCCGGGCTAGCCCAGCCATGCTACGTCACTCCCCATGGCCGACCTCTGCCGACTCGACCTAGTCCTAGTCGGGTGACTCTAAGAGCCTGCTACCTTTTCCCTAAGGGTGAAGCCCCGTCCCTGTCCCAGACCGGCTCCCGGCTGGCCAGCAGGCGGGGCAGAAGCCGGAAGGAATCCTAGCGCACACGAACAAGTCAACAGGCAAAAGGCGAAAGTAGAGCCGGCATGCACTCCTTTCTGCTTCTGATAAAACATCGATTAAACATGATAAAAGGCCCACGGCCGCAGGTTCATTAGAATACGTCTTAAATACACCCCCAGTGGGTGGAACTCCGGCACTAAAAATGAAATGCAGACGAAAATGTACAAGGAGGAGCGATCTTGAGCCGTCTCGCCTCCGGCGCCGGCACCTCCAGGGCCGGCTGCGTTCATGCCGACGGCGCTGGCGCCTTCGAGGCTGGCGCTCCCAGGGCGGCCGAGGTGGAGGTCCTCGCGTTATCAGCCGGCTCGGACGGAGCATAGTCGTCGGTGTCAGACCCATCATCGATCGTCTCGCACTCGCTCCCCTCCGGGTCGTCGAGGGCAAGGCCGTACGAGTCTTCCGGGATGGCCGCGCCGTCCGCACCACGCTCCGGGATGTACTCATCCCACGCGGCGAAGGACGCGAGCTCGCTCGCTCGCCTTTGTAGCTCGTCCACCACCGCCGACAGCTCCGCTTCGGTGCCGACACGCTGGGCCGTGAGCAACCCCAGGTCAAGCCCAGGATACCACGACCTGGCAATGCGGAGCGCCATCTCGGCGCCGGCTCGCGCCGCGGAGGCCCTCCAGGCGCTCACCCGCGCAGTCCCGTCTTCCAGCCACCGGGCAAGCCGGGTATAGGATCCCGGATCCACAACCCGGGGCCAGAGGGCCCGGACCAGCGCCATAACGGCCTTCTGAAACTGCGTCAGGGTGCGGATGACCATCTCCAGGCGCACCTCGGCGGCAACCCCCACATCTTCCAGCGTCCAGGGGGCGCCCGGCTCGACGACCTCTCCCCGGGCCCAACGGTCCTCACGATCGGACTCCACGGCCGCCTCGGCGCTCTCTTGGGTACCGGGGAAGAGCCTAAGAAAGGGTGAGGAAAAGGAGAAGGGGGCGCACAAAGAAATAAGGAAGAGGAAGGCCGGGAACATACGACGTAGCATCCGGTCAACCTTGTGGCCCTGCTCCACCAGGTTCGCCTCCCGGTCCGCCGCTTCCTGGCGGTAGTGCTCAGTCTCGTCCTGAGCCGCGAGTTTCTCCTTGAGCGCCGCCGTCAGCACGGCGTCCTGGGCCTCCAGCTTGTCGCGGAGCACCTTCTCCCGCTCCTCCGCCTCTCGGCGGAGCACCGCCTCCCGGTCCGCCAGTTCCCGGCTATGGGCCTCGTCGAGCTTCTTCCGGTCCGCCCTCAGCCCCTCTGCCCTCTCGCGGAACTTCCGGCACTCCGCCACCACGGTGTCCCGCTCCCCGAGGAGCCGGACCACCTGCCCCCGGAGGCCGACCGCCTCTTTGTGGGCGGCTGCATGGAGAGGATTTGATCAAGTTAGAAGGAAGGAATGACAAGGGAACCGGCCTGCCTCCAGGGCAGCCGGCTTGGCCCTCGGGGGCTCTCCCCACCAAGGACGCAGGGACGCGTACCTTGCAGGTCTGAAGTCGCGGCGGCAAGGCGGCTCTCCGCCCCCTGAACAACCCCAGCAGGGTGTTGTACTCCTCCGCCCGGCAGTCGTGGGCCGCCTGCAAAAAACAAAGACGAAGATAGCGATTAACGCTTGACCCACCTGCAGCCCAGCCGGCTCGAGCCTCGGGGGCTACACCTAGTGGGTGCGCTAGCGCGCCCCCACTGGAAGAGAAGAAAGAGAAAGGAGAGACAAGGCACTTACCGCAATCGCCCGCTCCAAGCTCACCAACGGCTCGCTGGCGGCCCGGGCGTCCTCCATCGCCTGGGCGCGGCAGGCCGCAAAGAACTCCGAGGCGGCGGCCACCGCGGTCCCAAGGGCGCTTGCCGACTCCCCGGAGGCTGGGCTCCCGGCCGTCGCCCACAGCCGCTGGGGCCGGCCCCGTCTGCGGGCCTTCCTTCGTGGGAGATGACGATGGTGCCGGTCCCCGTCGTCATCGTCGTTTCGGGGGTCGCCGACACGTGCTCGCCACGGCCGCCCCCTCGGTGGCCGTGGCCCCCGTCGCGGATCCTCCACCATCGGCGCCCCCTGGGCGGCTCGCGGCCGGTGCCGGCGTGTCAAGAGCCGGCACGCCAGAAGCCGGCGCCCCCGTGGCCGGCACCTCCGACGCCGGCGCCCCCGTGGCCGGCGCCTCCTACGTCGGCGCCTCCAAGTCCACCACCTCCGCGCCCGGCGGCATGACGCTCGCCTTTGGTGGCGCGTCGTCTGATGCCAACGGCGCGTCGTTCCCAGCCGGCTGGGAGGCTTGGCGTCTCTTCTCCGCCAAGTCCTCTGCGGCCTCCCTGCCGTCTCCCGCGGGCCGGCCGGCACCGTGGCGGCCCGGCGACGTCTCCTCCGGGCCGTGGGGGAATGCCTCCCACGTTTGGCTAGCGGTCTCCCCGTTGGCCACCCCCGCCTTTGCCGCCACCTCCTCCCACCGGCGGCGCTCTTTCTCACGCAGCTCCCGCTCGGCCCTATCGAGGTCGAGCCATGCCTGGCGCTCCATCTCCTCGGCCATCGACGGCGGCGCCGCTTTCGTCGTCCCGCCGCCTGGCTCTCCGCCCAGCGAGAGCGCCTCCCTGATGGTGGCGGGGCATTAGACGAGAAAGGGGGCAAAACCAGGATTCAAATCAACAAAAGATCAAGACTTACCCGACCATGACCGGCACCGCCCGCCTGGAGGGCCCGGTCGGGTTCCCCCTCTGCCTCTTGCTCCCTCCGGTGCGGCTACCGCCCGGCTGCGCGGCGGCCGCACGCTTGGGCGCCGGCTTGGGGGCAGCCGGCCCCTTCCCCTTGTCCACCTCGGCCAGGTCACTGATGCCCCGTGGCCGGCGCCCCCGCAGCGCCGTGACCTCCCCCTCCGAGAGCTTCGTCGGGTCTTCTGCAGCAAGGGTCGGGCTCCCGCTCAGCATTGTCGTCGGGCCAATCCCTTAACGGCGCCCGGAACGAAGACTCACCCGGTGGCTCAGCCTCGTCGTCCTCCTCCTCCTCTGCCTCGTCGTCGCCCGCCTCCACCTCGCCGGCTCGCTCGGTGGCGGCCGGCTCCACGTCGATGTCGTCCTCGACCTCTTCCGGGTCGAACTCCACCGAATCCGGCACCGGCCTCGCGTAGTCCTGCAAAAGCGCGAACTTCTGCAGGCAAACCGGACGGCGCTGTTGGACCGAAGGGGGGATTACGACCCGGCGGCCACAGGATGGGAGGCGGAGCCAGCTGTTCACTCACCCGCGATGCCGGATGACTCCGGCTGTAGGGGATCTTCCCCCACTAACATGGCGTTGACCTTCCTCGCCACGTGAATCGGCCTCAGCTCCTGGGTGGAGAGCCGGGAGGGGTCATGGCGCCCTCCCATCTGGCAAATAAGATGCGGCTGGTGCTGTAGCGGTAGCACCCGGCGCGCAATCATCGCCGCCAGCAAATCCATGGCCGTGAGCCCCTTCGTCCCGGTCAGCTCGCGGAGGCGGGCGCTGAGCCGGTCGGCCGTCTCAAGCGCCGAGGTCGGCGTTGCTCGCTAGTTCTGCATGGCAACCGGCGGGTGGTTGGCGAAGTCGGGGAGGTTGATGTAGTCCTCCTCCGGCTTCACGTTCTTCACATAGAAGAACCCCCGTTGCCATCGCTTCACCGACTCGTGCAGTGGGAGTTTGGGGAAGCCGGTCCCCTGACGAACCTGGACGGAGGCACCCCCGCAGGAGGTCATCACCATCCTCTAGGTCGCCGGGTCCTTCACCGTCTGCCGGTTGAAGTAGAAGAGCCGGCACCAGAAGTCGAGTCTGGGCTCGACTCCAAGATACCCCACGCAGAGGACGACGAACGCCGCCAACTGTAGGACGGAGTTGGGGGCGAGGTGGTGAGGCTGCAGGCCGAAGTGTGTCAGGAACCGCCAGAAGAAGGTGCTCGCCGGCAGCCCCAATCCACGGTGCAAATGGTCGGCGAAGACCACGACCTCGCCCGACCGCGGCGCTGGGGAGTTCTCCGCCCCCGGTGGGTGGGCCTCCAAGTTCTTCGCCGCCGGGAGCTTGCGGCGCGCGTGGATGTACTTGATGAAGGTGGCATGGACATCACTGCCGTCCCAGGCGCCCTTGGTTACCACCTCCATGGCGGCGACGACGGACGAAGGCGGCGCGGGGATCGACCGACGGGCTGTCCTCTTCGTGGCGGCGGGCGGCGGTGCAAGCTCGCTGTCCCTCTCGAACTCCCCTCTTCCCCTCTCTCTCTCTCTCGACGGGGGGGTGGGGGGAGGAGGGGAGAAGCGTCGGAGGCGAGGAGGGAAAACGGGCTCTTCCCCCTCACCTCCCCTCCTTACTTATACCCCGCGCGGGCGGCGGTAGTGGGGGCGCCCCTCGCGCACACGTCCCTCACGATCCCCAAGGCGCACGAGGCGGGCATCCTGGCGCCCCGAAATACCAAACGTCCTCCCACTACGTGCGGAATCTTCGCGGGCGGTTCAGGGCGATGGTCGTGGCGGGCCCCGCCTAGTCGCCAGGCCCGAACCGTCGCTCGGCCCACCAGGCTACTGCCCGCTCCGTCCTCCACGCAGCGCGGTTTCCCCGCCAGGTGGGGCAACACTGGCGGCACGGGTGGCCCCGGACGACTGCGGAGCCGGGCCGCCACGTGCCGGCACTGCCCGGCTCCCCAGGCGCTTCCAGTGCTCGAACATTCTTCAAGCCGGCATGGTCCGCCGCATCCCGTCGGTGGGCCCCCCCGGCATCGGGGACTATTGATGGGGGGATGACCCCCAGGTAGCCTCAAACACCCCTTATGCTTCGGGCCTGCCCATAGGGCAAATGGGCGGGCCGCCTTCGAGGAGCCGGCCCGGCGACGCCCCGCCGGCTCCTACCCCCCGGCACGGGCGCGCCGGCTGCTCCTTCACTAGCCGCGGTGTGCTGGCCGGCTGGCGCCTCGCCGCTCGGCTCCTTCACCAGCCGGCCGTGCATCGGATGCCCCTGACGGCCCCTGCGTGGTGACAGTGGGCCCCGTCCCATCGGGGGTCGGTGCCCGCATGGCCACAGTGGGCCCCTATCCCGTCGGTGGTCAGCGCTCGCATGGTCGCAGTGGCCTCTCGCCGCTGTTGGACGGCGACCAGGCCTCCAACAGTGGCAACCTGCCCCCAACCACTCTGCCATCTACTCCAGCATGGCTACAAGACAGCCGGCCGGCCACTGACTTCGGCCGACCGCCGCAAGACGACGCCGCCCGTGGCACCCCGTGCCGCGGCGTGACCGGGCTCGGGCCCCGCACACGACAAGACCGAAGCTGGTGGCCCCCACAGTCGACCGTAGAGGCTGCCGGCTGGGTCCCCCCGTGACCATTATATTCATATTGTAAGCCGGGGGTTTTTCTATAAAACCCCCCGGGCCTCCCCCGTGTAGAGGGAGGGAGGAAGGGAGAGAGAGAAAAACAGACGCCCCGGCGAAGGAGAACGACGATAACACCACCCACGTAGTGTCCCCCACGGGGAACCTCTCGAGCCGGGGCGCTTAGCTCCCACCTCAGTTCATACAGCTCCAGGAGCATGATTGTAACCTTCACCATCATCTCAACGAGACCAAGCAGGAGTAGGGGTTTTACCTCCCTCGGAGGGCCCCGAACCTGGGTACATCGCGTGTCAGTCACCGCTTGTGCCTAACCCCGTTCCCGGAGTCCACCGGTGTCCTTTCGGCCCTCTCAATTAGCCTACCCATGGCATCTGCCGTGACAAAACCACGACACTCAACCTACCACATGCTTACCTGCAAAGTCTTCAGAAGGCTGGCTGTGGCATCGACGACTTGGACATGCGGGCATGAGGAACGTGCACACGCTTGTGAAGAAAAAGCACGTCATTGGCATCGAGGGTGTCAAATTCCTCAAGGACCACCTCTGCGGTGCATGTGAATCTAGGAAGATGACCAGATCAAAGCATCCCTCGAAGACAATCATGACCAGGACTCGACCCTTTGAATTGCTTCACATGGATCTGTTTGGCCCCACTCATTAGTCCATACTAACAAACGCTTCAAGTTTGTATGGCTTTATCATTTATGATGATTACTCTCGTTACACTTGGGTGCATATTATTCTGTAAAAAACGAAGTGCAGGATGTCTTCAGACGATTTGCTTCAAGGGCCTCCACCAACTTCGCCGTCAAGATCAAGCATATTAGGAGTGATAATGGGACTGAATTCAAGAACACTAATCTTGATGAATATCTTGATGAACTTGGTATTACTCATGAGTTATCTGCCCCTTATACTCCTCAACAGAATGGCATCATGGAGCGGAAGAACAAGACTCTAGTTGAGATGGCTGGCACCATGCTTGATGAATACAAGACTCCTTGTCGCTTCTGGCCCGAGGCAATTGATACTACTTGCCACATCATCAACAGGGTATATCTTCACAAATTCTTCAAGAAGACTTCATATGAACTTATGACTGGCAAGAAACCCAATGTAAGTTATCTCAAAGTCTTGGATGCAAAATGTTAGATCAGAGATCCTCACCACAGTTCTAACTTTGCACCGAAAGCACATGAAGGTTTTATGCTTGGTCACGGAAAGGACTCGCACACCTACAAAGTCTTCAACACCTACCATCACAAGGTTGTTGAAACTGTAGATGTGCGGTTCGATGAAACTAACGGCTCACAAAGAGAGCAACTGCCTTCTGTGTTAGATGAATAGTCTCCCGAGGAATCAATCAAGCTGAAGGCAACTGAAGATATCATACCCACTGAGGAACTCATTCCAACGAATAAAGACTTTCATGTTGATACACCTGAAGAAAATGATGCTGAAGGAAGTCCTTAGCCACGTCAACCTGCTAAACCTAGAGTTGCAAATGAAGTACATATTGAAAAAATCATCAATGACATCAATGCACGAGGTCCCCTCACTCGCTCAAAAGCTTCACATTTAACTAACTTTTGTGGGCACTTTGCCTTTGTCTCTATCATAGAGCCCACCAAAGTTGATGAAGCATTCAAGGATACTGAGTCGATTCAAGCTATGCAAGAGGAATTGCATCAGTTCAAGCTCAACAACGTGTGGGAACTTGTCAAGCGGCCAGATCCTCGCAAACATAACATCATAGGTACCAAGTGGATGTACCACAACAAGCAAGATGAAAATGGCGTTGTGGTGAGGAATAAGGCTCGTCTTGTAGCTCAAGGCTACACAGAGGTTGAAGGAATTGACTTTGATGAAACGTTCACACCTGTTGCTAGACTTGAAGCTATTCGCATATTGCTTGCTTATGCTAACCATCATAATATCATCTTATACCAAATGGATGTGAAAAGTGCATTCCTCAATGGTAAGCTTGAGGAAGAAGTATATGTTGCTCAACCCCCAGGTTTTGAAGACCCTAAGCATCCTGACAAAGTCTTCAGACTCAACAAGGCCCTCTATGGCCTCAAGTAGGCCCCTCGGGCGTGGTATGACACTCTAAAGGAATTCCTCATGAAGAAAGGCTTCAAACCCGGTTCACTCGACACCACTCTTTTCACAAAATCCTATGACAATGAACTGTTCATATGCCAAATATACGTAGATGATATTATCTTTGGATGTACTAACAAACGTTACAGTGATGAATTTGCCTATATGATGAGTGAAGAATATCAAATGTCTATGATGGCAGAGTTGAAATTCTTCTTAGGTCTTCAAATTCGTCAACAAGACAATGGCATCTTCATCTCCCAGGAGAAGTACCTCAAGGATGTTTTGAGGAAATTCGACATGCAAGATTGCGAAGGCGTCAAAACTCCAATGCCTTCAAAAGGCCACCTCTACACTGATGAAAATGGTAAAGATTTTGATCAGAAGGTATACCGCTCCATGATTGGCTGATTATTGTATCCATGTGCATTTAGGCCTGATATTATGCTGAGTGTTTGCATGTGTGCCCGATTCCAGGCAACACTGACGGAATCACACCATAAGGCTGTGAAACATATTCTTCGATACTTAGCTCACACATGAACACTTGGATTATGGTATCCCAAGGGCTCAAATCTTCACCTCGTCGGATACTCTGATGTTGACTATGCTGGAGATCGTGTGGATCGTAAGTCAACCTCAGGCACATGTCATTTCCTCGGATGATCCTTAGTCTGCTGGTCCTTAAAGAAGCAGAACTGTGTGTCACTCTCTACTGCTGAAGCGGAGTACATCGTTGTTGGCTCATGTTGTGCTCAGATACTATGGATGAAGAAAACCCTCAAGGACTACGACATCAAGTTGAAGAATGTGCCTGTCTACTGCGACAACGAGAGTGCCATCAAGATTGCATACAACCCGGTTCAACACTCCAAGACCAAGCACATCTAGATTCGTCATCACTTTCTTTGAGATCCTGTACTCAAGGGCGACATCTCCATCGACCACATCCCCACTGAAGAACAACTGGCCGATATCTTCACCAAGCCCTTGGATGAAAGAGATTTTGCAAGTTGCGGTGTGAGCTATATATCTTAGAATCTTCGAATGTTCTTTGAAGAAGGACACACATCCTAACACTTATGCAAAATTGATGAATTTGATGTGCAACACACGAAGTAACGTTTTTCTTCAATCAATGAAGAATAACCCTCTAAGTGTGAAGAAATTAATGAAGAATTTGATTCTCAGAACCCTACGACAACTGTACGCGGTTTCTGAAATCATCATTCTTGTACGGTGGGTCACGCCACCAACCAAAGTTGAAATTCTTCAAAATTGAGTTTTTCGTTATTTTTGCAAATTCGACAAATTATCAAATTCCTCAAATTTGCAAATTCCTCAACTTTTCAAATTCCTCAACTTTTCAAATTCTTCAAACTTTGAAAATCATGTTCTTCATTGACTATATATATATATATATATATGAGTTTTCAATGTCCTCAACAACATTCACTTATTGCTAATTCTTCAAGTTGATTTTCATCTAAGTGAATGTGATCGGACCCTTTCCCCCTCTATGCTAAACTCAACCCAGTCTGTTCACAAATTCTTCATATGCATTCTACTTTGGAACTCGTTCAGAGTCTTCACTGTGTTCTTGACAGCTGAAGAATTTGCGAACGGGAACTTTGAAATTTTCACTATCAAAATTTTCAGCGGTTCCCGCTCAAACGGTTCCGATTCCCACGACTGGATAACCCACGATCCCCCATAATCTCCACTACTCAGAACGTGGGTGACACCTATCGCCTAGAGAGCAAGGGTCAGGGGCAATCTTGTCCAAAATCTTCGGGCAGACTAGTTTTCACTCCCTCTATAAATACCCCCTCCCCTTCAACTGTGCTCAGTTACTCCTCATCTCATCCCTCTCCCAAGCTCCAACCTAGCGCCACCGCTAAAGTCATCGTCACCGGTGATGAAGAGCTTCATTGCCTCAACCTCGTCATTGTCGTACTCGCATCGGCCACGAAAGTCCTCATCCCGCCGTCATTGTAGTTGTCTCCCTCTGCTAAGCTAGGGTGTGGGAGATCTGAACGGACGAACTTCCCAATCTCATCTCTTGTTCGTCGTGTTCTTCATCAGGGTAAATAAAATTTATTTTTACTTCCCTTGTTTGATCCTCAAATGCTCTTCATATTCCTCAAAAGGTGTTTATTCTTTATGAACTTTATTCTAAAAGCACCTTACATCTTCACATACTTGATGTTTCTTCCCTAAGTAATGATTTTCTTCAAGATTCCTCAATTGTGTGAATCCTCAAAATTTGCACAACTCTGGAACATGAGACAAAGAACACTTAGTGAAATTCCTCAAGACACCCATGGTCAAATTCCTCTCACCTGTTTTATTTAAAAAAAATTGAGAACGCATATGACCTCTTCAAATTCGTCACACCTATACTCTGTTCACAGGTACAACATGTCCGCTGATGAATCACTAGGTTCTCATCAACTTAACTCATTTGCAGCCCTCCTTGAGGAAAAACTATGTACTTCTTCAGAGTCCTCAAGAATTCATATTCCTCAAGTGAAGAAAATGGCTGACGGAAAGGAACCTCAGAAAGGTGGAAAGAACCCAGATGTGCACACTGCCTTTGAGATCCCAGATGACGTGTATGAGGAATACTGCACACCCGATGAAGAAACTCATGGCAAAGAAATGACCAAGCAGAGAAAAATTCGTCTGCAGAAAATTGAGAGGAGATGGGCAAGGGAATGGAAGGAGTATCGTTATGTAACTCCAAAATACATGATAAATTTGCAGTAAAACCTCCTTGCAGCAGGCCTCCCCTTGCTCCAAATCAAATTGCTGATCCCACTAGCATCAAGACTGGTGAGGACTTTCCTCACATGTGGGAGAAGCAGCAAGCCAAGGTGGCAAAGAAACCAAAGAGGCAGTGAAGAAATTCAATGAAGATTCTGCTGCTGCTGCCTCTACCGGAGCCTCTGCAAGTGCTCCGAAGAAAATCATGAGGAAGAAATCTGCATTGAAGACAAGTTCTTCAACCTCAAAACCTTCACAGCAGATCCCTCAAGGTCAAAGGCCTCGTCCTACAAAGTCTTCAGCTGCCGGAACGGTTGATGCGCTGTCTTCTGCAACATCTTCAACTAGCCCTTCTGCGTTGAAGCTGAAGAAAACTGGTGGACGAGGTCAAAGACCAAGTCCTCACTCAAGCAAGGTTGTGGTGACCATACCCTCAGGTTCTGAGGATGACGATGATGATGAAGCTGATGATGAGGAATTGGAAGAAATCATTAAGCAGAGTCAGCAAAAGGCTGCTATAGCAAAGGGCAGCTCTGTTCCTCTCATGCTGGATCCCAAGATGATCCTCAACTTCATCGATATATGGCATGAAGACCCAAGCACCCCACTTTCTTCACTATATCTGCCTCTTGGAGTGGATCATGTCCTCACCCACTTCATCTCTAAAGAAAAATGGAAGAGAGAGCAAGCTTTGAGAGCTAAGAGGAACAGGGTTCGGAAGGAAAAGTTTCTGAGAGACAATGTGATGAATTTGACCCCAAATCAACTCGTCACTGTTCAGTCTGAAATTCGCACACACTCTGAGGATCAAGAGATATATGATGCTGAATGGAAGGGCACCAATGTGAGCTTTGTCAGGGCTGCTCAAGCTGCAGTGAAGGATCACAACACTAGGGTTGCTGCTCGATCGCAACCACAAAATTCTCAGGCTGATGAAATTGCTCATCCTGATGAAACTGCTGATGGAAATGCTTCTCCACCAGAAGCAACTGCCAGTGCTGCCGAGTAAACTCAGACCACTGATCATCATGCCAGGACAACCACCACTTTTGTGCCTGAAGAAAGTGAAAGGCCAACTGAAGCTTTTGCTGCGCTTGAAGAAACTGAACACACCAGGGCGGCTACATCAGTCGTTCCTGAAGAAACTGACACTACTGAGGAAAAGACTCTCAAGAGAAAAGCATCAGATTCAGAAACCTCGGCCATGAAGAAGTTGAAGACTATGCCAAGTACTTCAACTGGACCTATTGATGCTACACCAATTTCCTTAGCACGTGCCTACGAAATTGTACCATTTGGGGTGGAATATGTCATCCCAGATGAAGATGAAGATCAGTCTGCTGCTTTGACAGAGCAGATTGATGAAGAAATTGAAGTTGAAGACATTGCTTCAACTCCAAAGGTATCATCGCCCCAGCCTCAGTTCACTGCTGAAGAGGCTGGAGTTGAAGAAATTGATGAGGACGTAGACATTGGAAATACAATGCCTGTCATCAATGATGAATACTGGGAATCAGCACACCCAAATTCACCAATGACTACTCCTCTGACACAGATTTCTCAGTCGCCTGCTCCAACTGATGAAATACATGAAGAATGTGCCAATCTGAACACCCAAGTCACTGAAGAAATTCCAGCTGCAACGGCTGATGATCTTGAGACTCCCGTCGCAACGAAGGAACCAGCTCTATAAATCGTTATGTCTGAAGGTGTTCCTCCCATACCAAAGGAGATTAAGGGGCGCTTCAAGCCAAATCTTCAACCGAAGCCAAGAATGCCATTCAAAGGCCCAGTACGCCCCAAGTTCCTCAAGAGAAATTTCTTCAATGAACGTATGTTCTTCACTGGTCCAAATCCCTATGACTTTGCAAGGGCCGGTCGCAACAGATTCTGGATGGCAACATAGCTCAACTACTATGAATCAGTACTTTTTGAGAAGAAGAAAGTCTTTGAGCACCACCAAATTCCTCAAGCTGACATGGAAACCCTTCCATCATTCACACCGGTGCTCCAGGTTCTTCATGATGTAGGCATTCTCCCATTCTGCATCGACATCTGCAACTGGAATGAAGAACTCATTCTTCAGTTCTATGCCACATTGCATATCAGCGGAAATGCTTCAGACATCAACTCCTGGATATTGGACTGGATGACAGGATCAACACACTTCACTGCTCAATCTTCTGAATTGCTTCAGTGTGTACCAGTTCTAGTTCCCTCAGATGAAGCTCGCAAACTGTTTGATGAGCCTGCACTTCCAAATCAGCTGATGCAAGTGTTGAGGAAGACATTGCCTCCTGGAAAGCCTCAACAAAAAACCTTCCTTGTGAAGGATCTATTATATATGCCTAGGACTATCTACCGTAGACTCACAAATACGCTATGTCCTCAGAAGGGCCACAATTCTGAAGAAGAAGAAGAAGTGGAAGGAGTCATGAAGAATATGCTCTTCAACATCATTCATGGGATTCCCATTGACTTGCACGACTTCTTCATGAGGACTTTGGCCAGTGCTGCTTTAGCTCCATTTGAACAGAAGCCCTATGTGCCTTGGATAATGAAATTCATCAGGGAAAAGTCCTTAGTTCCCTTCAAGGCTGATTTCCAGAACCACTTTGGCTTCCTGCCTCCAATTGAAGTCATCAAGAGCACAATTGCCTCAGTTAAAGGAAAAGGCAAGGCTGTCATTGATGAAGGCACTCGTCCATTGGATGGACAGTTTCGCAAATCCGCTTCCTTCTCCACCAATGATGACACTGCCACCCAAGACTTCGATGCAAAGGCGTCATCTCACAAACCTCAAGAGTCTGCCCCTCGAGTGATGACTAATCGCGAGCCTCTAATAAGTCTTCATCAGAAGGTCGATCGCAATCACAAGTAGGTGAAGCGTCAACTTGGATACATTGTGCAAAACATGACTGTGACGCATAACACCATGAAGAGGAATCACTACTATGTGCATGAAAACCTCAATCGCTCTTGGGCGGTACTGTCTCACCTCATGTCTTTTGAAGAACAGGATGAGCTGGATCTTGAGGAACATCCTGACTGGGCTCGTCGACCTCAGAAGAAATTCAAGAAAGTTCAAGTTCCTATGATGGTCACAAGTTCATTTTCTTCATCTTGAGAGCGCGATGACGATGAAGACATTGACAACACTGCGGCAGGCCCTGCATCAACAGACGACCCCAACAACGCTGGCGCTCCTTCCTCACCAACATGATGAAATTCTTCAAAGGGGCGTTAGTCCTCACTTTTTTGTCCCTTTTGGTATTCGATGACAAAGGGGGAGAAAATTTGAGTTAGTCTTCAAGTGGGTCTCTATATATGGGCTATTTTTGTTTAAGTTACAACTCTCACTCTTCTGAAGCTTTTGTTGATTGAGTTGTAAACTTAAGTCCGATGGTGGTCTGACACTTTTGAACTATTTCCCCGCCTGTTTATTTCCTCAAGTACCTAAATGCATACATGCTGAATTTCGTCAGTCACCATTTTCCTCACGCATTTCAAATTCTTCATATCATATGTTCAGATGCGTGTATGAATTACAAGATATAGGGGGAGTTCTCCATGTTTTAACCTGCCATGTGCATTTGCAGTCCAAAGCAAATTCCTCAAATATGCACATCTTCAGGGGGAGTTCTTCTATATCTTGCAATCAAATTCCTCAAAATCTATACTTTCACTTCATATGTTTATCCCCGTTGAAAACTTAACCTATTTGTCATCAATCACCAAAAAAGGGAGATTGTTAGTGCATCTAGTGCCCCTTAGTGATTTTGGTGTATTGAAGACTTATAGGTTAAGGCACTAATGTGTTTGTGAGTGTACGAAGGCTCTATAAGTTGATGAGGAGTTTGATATATCCAGAAATTATCGACCCTTAAAAATGTATGTCTTCAACTAAAGACTTTGCTGAAGACTTTGTGAAGACTTTGGTGAAGACTTTGTGAAGACTTTGAAAATGAAGAAGTTGGTGTGACCTTGAAGATATGAACGAGGAATATGAAGCGTGAAGACTTTTGTTTTCATAGTTTCATTTTCTTATTTGAGTCATAGGAAACACCGTACTATTAAAGGGGGCCGAGGTAATACTAAGGAAATTTCCAACTGATGCTCAACTCCAAAATCCTCAACCTATACAATCCTTCGAGTGAAGCCGTTGGAAATCTCTTACGGTTTAGACAAGTTCTTCAGTGGCAGAGACGAAGTTCTTCTGGTCTCTAAGGAAATTGATCTGACTGAGGAGTTAGGATTTCGCCAGTGCGAATTGCCTACAAGTGAGGAACATGATAAGTCTAAGGACTTTCATAGTTCGAAAATCCGACCATTGCTATGCTTAGCGCCAACTGTCCCCAATCACAAATATCCACATAACGGTGATATCATTGGGGGCATTTATGTCTTATCATGTCAGGTTGCACCCTGGCTATAAATAGCCACCCCCCACAACCACTAGGTTGTTGGTTGCTCCGAGAGGGAACTGACACTTGTCATTTGAGAGCAACCCATCCTTCGAGGACTTTGAGTGAAAATCATCAGTGAGGAAAAACCCACAACCAAACCACCAAAACCAAAGTGATTGAGCATCACTGAAGAAATTCCTGTGTGGAACCAACACTTGTTACCTTTGAGGACTGTGCATCCTCCAGACGGTTAGGCGTCATGGTCTAGTGCTCCTGCAGTCAATTGGAGATCATGAAGTGACCTTGGTCTAGAGCATCCAGCAGTAAATTGTGGATCGTTGGGTGACCAGTTTGTGAGGGTTATGGAAGTCCACCCTGAAGACTTACCACGAGTGTTGGTCGAGGACTGTGTGACCTTAGCTCAAGGAGAATACGGTAAGGACTGTGTGTCCTGGGACTGTGTGTCCTCTGGTTTAAATACCAGGACGCTCCAAACCAGACGTACGACTGTCACAGCAGTTGGAACTGGGTCAACAAATCATTGTCTTCATCAAGCTACCTGGTTCTATTGCCTCCACCCTTCCATTTCCTCGTATAACTGTTGATGAAATTGAACTTTACTGTTTGAAGAATTTGACTGAAGACTTTCACAATTTCCTCACCTCAGATTCTTCAAGTTACCTTGTTCCTCACCTGCTTATCCCGTATCACGCTACTTGTAATCTGTGCATGTTTCATTTCATCATGATGACTATGTTGTCACTATGTTCCTCATGCACTTGATTACTTATTCCGCTGCTAGTTATTCATCACATTTCAAATTCCTCAAAGTTGAAATTCCTCAAGTGATGAATTTGTAAAAATCGCCTATTCACCGCCCCTCTAGTCGATATAATGCACTTTCACAAGTTCACTTTGATCATCTTGCATTACCTTTGTTTTACTTGCATTAGAATCAATCTTTCCATCATACATCCAGTAGGATATTGAGCTTGAACTTGTGGTAGTATCATGAGGTAGGAGAAAACCAACATCCTGTTACCATTGCCTGGGAAAGGACGTTAGTAGATGGGGTTTGGTTGTGAGATTTAGGAGTGATGTGAGGCTAACTAATTATTTCAAGACCTGCATGATGATTAAGACTTCGTGACTTCAAAGACTCAATATACCTATGGGTGGATTTGACATGCATTTTGGCATCCTGATATCTATCATGGTTATGCCCGGGAATCATGGTATCTACCTATGATCATCTAGATGGAATGCCACCTAGGTTCAAAGAGTTGGATGGATACTTCAAGGCCGGAAAGCTTACATGTGCACTCGCAAGTCAATATGGGCTCTAGCTTGGTTGACCTTAGTGGTGACTACGGTAGGTTAGATTTCTACAAGATGTAGAAGAACAGTAGGATTGGATGGGTACTGAATGGAATGCCACCTAGGTTCAAAGAGTTGGATGGATACTTCAAGGCCGGAAAGCTTACATGTGCACCCGCAAGTCAATATGGGCTCTAGCTTGGTTGACCTTAGTGGTGACTACGGTAGGTTAGATTTCTACAAGATGTAGAAGAACGGTAGGATTGGATGGGCACTGAATTTCTACCAGAGGATTGCTTTGGAAGACCATGTTTCGATCATCTCGTTCTCAAACACCAGGCAGTGCGAGGACACAACAGGAGGGATTGAATCTTGTGGGTAAAGTGTACAAACCTCTACAGAGTTTCAAACTATTCGATTAGTCGTGTCCCCAGTTACGGACAACATGAGCTCCGGAGATGATACTATCAGCCAATCTCAACACAATTAATAAATTATGATGAGTGGGTCTATTAATTAATTTTGGGACATGAGAATTGGTTGTTGGAACCATCTCATTAACAACCAAATTTTGTAGTGATGTTCCTTTTGACTCCTTTGTTGTAGGGAAAATAAAACCAACTTTTCTGCAAAAACTCAAACATAGAGCCAGAAAGCCTTTTGCATATAGAATAGTCTTTATCATTTTATTCTATGGTGATCTTGCCGGTACATACAATGTACTGACCTACGCTGCTGCAATGTCTCATGTTGCAGGAATATTTCTACTACGAGTAAGTGTACGATTTAGGGTTACGGTCTACTCTCAACCTGTCGTTGGTGCTTATTGGGACTCCACTCCCGTTAACTGTTTCCACTAAGATTTAAGAGGCATATATCAGTTTTACGTTATTTATAGGTGATTGCACTTTGATATATACATTGATGTACTGTGTGTGCCAGCATATTGATCCAGGCTTGGCACTAACACACAGAGCCTTGACTCGTTTTGAGTCGGGACACTACAACCGCGACAAACGGAGATTAGCATTCGCAAGGGTGTGAACTTCGGTATACATCATCGTCTCCTCGTGCCTCAGTTATCTCTTACCCGAGACCTTTACTTACGCACTTTAATTTGTGATAGCCATATTGTTTCATGTTATATATCTTGCTATCACTTAGTTGTTTATCTGGCTTAGCATAAGTTTTGGTGCACATAGGTGAGCCTAGTTGTTTTAGGTTTTGTGCTTGACAAATTAAATGCTAGTTTTATTCTGCATTTGTTCAATCCTAAACTGTAATTATTTTAAAGCACCTATTCAGCCCCTCTCTAGGGGACATCCATGTCCTTTCACTTCCCTTCTCTGGAGCCGACAATGTAGTTGTTTGTCTTGAGAGGTGACCTTTTGTATGTGCCAAACACTAGTGCAGGCACCTCCTATACAAACAATTTTACCCTCTTTCTGCCACGTAGTTTTAAACTGCCCCCTTACATGCGTGTGCGGTCGGGGTGGTGGGGGTGGGCTATCACACAGGACACAGGTAAATCGTCAGTGCTGCCTCCTTTGGTCACCCACACGGGGCAAAAAGAGCTCGTGCATGATTGGGAGAGCCATCAAAAATAGATATATTGTAGAAGTCATGTGATAAGGTCAAAGCAACCCACAAATCACAAAGTTACGTTTTTGTTCATATGGTATGTCACACACAATTTTCTGTATAACATCATTTGTGATGGGGGTGGCCATCACGCACGATAGTTATTATTCTATCGTTTGTATTAGTCAATACATCACGCACGGTGGCTATAAGCAACTGTTTGACATATGGTTGTACATCACACACATTTAATATGTGGAAACGTTTGTGCAAGGCGTACTAACACATGCAATTATCAGTCGGAAGTCGTGTTTGATTGTTCATGGATCCAACACGCCAACTTTCTAGAAACTGTGTGGATTTGTTGAGGTCAATGCCCACAATGTTGTCCATGAAACCTTATGTAATAGAAAAACCCAATAAGAAGCCTAATTTTATATTATTTATAATCCATTTAGTAATAAAACTGTCATTTCATATCAAGCACACAATATATTTCATATTCGTATTATGTTAACCATGATTTCATAACTAAAATAGATTAGAGTACAACATCACTTCAGCACTAAGTTACACCATATAGGAATATACCTAGCTACCCAATTACACAAGAGGACCAAGTTTCATATGCAACATCTAAAACATTTGGAAAGTAGCATCATAGGCATTCAATAGACGTATGAATCTCGTCTAGAAAACTATTGAAGTGGAAGACAAAAGTTGAGCCTTCAATGATGTTGAAGGTCCTTGCATCTTAGCCCAGTGCCTATGGAGGTGTGGGAACGAAGTAGGTTTACCAGAGGGGGGTGAATGGGAATTTATTTTTTCTTTCAAAAAGTTTAAAACTCTCGGAACCCAGCAGCGGAACAGGAGGAAACTAAGCTACAATGAGTAATAACTATAATACGGAAAGAAACTAAAACTCATGCATCAAAGGAAATCACATGGTTGATAGTTTTCATAGAACACCGAGAGGAATGACAGAAGTGATAGACATCACTGGGGGTGCTCAATGGTAACAAGGAGTTTGATAGACTAGTTTTCCCTACTACAAAAGGACTACGTCTGGTTGGAGGGGTTGTGATTTAACACCGAAGATAAACCATCTTCACCCTATTTTCCTTGACAACTGGTTCGTCAACCAATGCTGATCACTCCTGGTCGATACTTGAGGTGATCTTCGAACCTTTACAAACTTTTTCGAGAACCACAATTATTCCTGGTTTCTAAAGATAATGACACCTAACCGCCTAGGGAGTTGGCAGTCTCAAGAGTAATAGGTAGAGCGTAGTAGACTTAGATTACAGTGATGCTAAACCATTATCTAATTTTTTGGATATGGTGTTTTCTCTCGGTATAATTTAAACTCAAATTTCTCACAAGATAGGGTTGCTCACAAACATCTCGGAATCAAATGGAGCAGCCACCGGACAAAGCTTGGACGGGGTGGCTATTTGTAGCCTCAGACTTCCCTGGTGGGAAATGACCATTTTGGACACGTGGTCCAGCCAATGGCCAATCGACACGTTCAAAACAATCGGATTTTAAGAGAAATGGTAACATTACTTGACGAACAAGTAATGCTCACTTCTCGGTCTAAGACAAATCTCTCTCAGCAAAGAAGAACATAGTCTCTTGCTAGCAAATATTTGCTCAAAGCACAAAAAGATTTTTCTCTCAACTCACATAGGATTGGTTTTAGCATTAGTGAATCAAATATTTAACACACTATAACAATCTTAGTAGTAACGTGTTTATGACTCCATGAAGAAGAAAAAGAACAATGAAACAAATACTGCACCTTCACTTCATCTTGAACTTCTTGGCTCTAGTTATATCCTTTAGACAGGCACCGAACCAGTTACTTAGCATCTCCAGTTTGTAGGGGTCATTCTTGCTAGCATAATCTTCATTAATAACTCTCACTACAACACAAGATATTATCTTTGGAGTTTGAGCCAAACTCCTTGAGACTCCAAGGACCTGTTAATCTATGTGCACTAGCAAACACATCAGTCCCTTACTGTTTATGTTAAGAAACTCCAAAACTCAAGGAGGCAAAGTATTCCACCAACAATCTCCCCTTTTTGGATGATTCTTGACACAACAGATTATCATCGTAGAATATATAGATAATTGAAATTATTCTAAACAAGAGTGAACTAGTGTTACTTTTCACGATGATCAAATAGACTCCCCCTAAATGTATGCATGTATGGAGAATTGAGTTAGTTTTCCAGCAAGTGTCTATGTATATAGAGGAAATTTCAATCAATCAAGATACTATATATTGCACTGATAAGATCAGTTACACTGAGAGCATAGTGCAACCATTCGTAAATTCCAATAATAATTCCACCTGCAATACAGATGCTCTGGTCGAAATGTAGTAGCAGCAGGAGGGGTTTATTAGTTACATCAAAGAAGTTACAGAAAGTTTTACAATGAGATACACAAACTTAGTAAGGTAGTTGCAAACTCAAGAGAAATCAAGTCCACATAAAACACCAAAAGGCTAATCTATCAAAAACTCGATGTAATTCTCCCCCTTTTTGTTAAAGAGTGTCAAAATGGTCAGGAATAACATGAGGCTTGAATTGTGTGATGTAGATCACTCTGAGGCATTCCCAGATGAACTGGCCGAGACACTTTTTCTTTAGATGTGACTAGAAGATGATATCTTCGTCATTGTCAGCAGTAGTAGATGTTCCTTCTAGATGAGCTTTAGGGTCAGCAGACAATCCAGGCACAAGAGGATTAGCAGCAGGAGGAACACAAATCAGAGCATTGCCTTTGGAAGGTTTCAATGTAGGGGACATGACCTCTAATTCTTTGAGCAGCTTGCAAATCTTGAGATGAAGAAGATTAGTGGTAGGATCATGAGCAGGTAGAGGAGGAACACTACGGTCATGGAAATTTTCAATAGTGAAGCTTTTGCCAATATAATAGTAGATCTCTTTGAGGTTCACATTCATGAGTTGCTTATCGGTGAAGAACTTCCAAAGAAATTTCCATAGCCTCTTCTAATTCTCGTCAGCGATCAAGTGCATGACGCGGGTGCGATTGTTGATGGAATTGAGCTCGGTAGCCAAGTGTTCTTTCTCCCGACGATCTTCCTCAATATCTCAAGTTGAGATGGAGGTAGAGGGTAAGTTATCCTTTTGTGTTGAGGTAGAAGAGGGCCATCAAATTTTCAATGATAATGTTGGATCGAGGTAGGAGATTTTCCTAAAGTAATATCTTCCATAACTTGAAGTGTATCAAGAACCGGAGTATTAAAACACTTGTCAGAGGCCTTCGCGAGACACATAATATTCATGGCGTGATCAATAACTTTTTTTTGACCAACGATCAATAACTTTTTGGATCCAGGGTGCAGTAATTTCCTCCTTCTTCTTCATGTCCTCAGCAACCAAGTGACTGGTATTATGCTCTGGAAGGTGTGGTCTCAGCTTCATCAATGCAAACATGGTGTCCTCATCTATATCTCTGGAGGTAGATCCCTTGTTCTTCTCAGAAGGTGGAATCTCTCTGGACAACCTCTTGGCCTTCTCAGTAGCTGCCTTCTTGGGTGCAGTCTTGGTGCTCTGGGATGCAGCTTGCTTTGGCATAGCATTAGCCAAAAGCTTCTTTTGCCAGCAGCCTTGGCAACTGGCTCTTCCTCCTCATCCTCAGCAACAGCACCAACAGTTTCTTCTAGGTCCTTATACATGCAGGTAGCCCTGCCAGTAACATAGAAAATCCTCTTTCTGGCTTTCTTCTCACCAGCCTTCTTAGGCATAGACTTCCTGGGAGGCTCAACAGTCATAGTGCCTCTAGAGCTCTCAGGTGCTCTCATAGTATCTGAAGGTGCATACTCTTTTCTGACAGTCTTCTTAGAGGTCTTCTTGACAGACTTGTCTTGCTTGGTCTTGGGAGGCACTTCATCAGGTATGAAGTCCTCATCTTTCTCATTAGTATACCTCCTTGCCCTACTAGCACCTCTGGGAAGATCAGGTGAGATGGAAATACCAACATCTGAACAGGATGAGCTATTGTCTGGACTAGTGGAAGAGCTCAAGTCAAAATTTTGCTCCTGCAAATTCTGACTATCTTTAGCATCTGACATATCTAACCCTGTGAATAGAGTGTATAAGAGTGGAAGGGGATGAGTCATCACAAAATGCAGATATTTTCAAAATTTTGAACTAAGATTTCTCAAATTTTGTATTCCGTCAAAATCTATATCGGTAGAACCGAAGCAAATTTTTTGGACCTACCGAGACAGACAATCTCCTTAACAAAAACTTGGCACCACTTTCGGTGAGACCTAAAATGGGCACTCGATTTCACCGAGACTGTTCTCAGTCAACCAGAAAAGCAAATCGGTGCTATTGATTCTTTTGCATCGGTTCTACCAAGATTCATGTGGCGGACGACAAAACCTAAGAAATCGTTCGTTAGCTAATCCACTTGACTTTCTCGTGGATGAATCACTCTCAACTTGTGGATAATCGATGGATAACCCCAAATGCACAAGAATTGGAGGTTCGAGGGCATCAGGGGGTGACATCGTACCCTAGCGTGGTGACAACTTTGCTATGATGGCGACGGGGGTGGAGATTCCTTCGACGACGGAGACTTCCAATGACGGAGGCACTCGGGAAGACCATGGCGATGACTAGGGGCCTTGACTCGGCATCTTAGGATTTTGGAGGGAGCGACGATTGAAGAAAAAATTCAAAGGTCGGGTCCACCTCTATATATACCCATAGCTATCGGTGACACCAATTCTAACTTTTCGGTGTCACCGAGTTCCTCAGCTGTCTGCTGTCAGGTAAACTCGGTGTAACCGAGAAGATGCAATCGGTGGTACCGAGATTGAAAGGCCGGATTAACCCTAAGCATTCGATGAGACCTAGATTTTGTTGTTGGTTGCACCGAGATGCACTTGGGAGGTTTTAATGGTCAGTCCTTTGTTGATTCGGAACTCTGAGTGCTCCTAACACAGAGAGATCGAAAAGTAAGTGTTCAAATTTTGTGATGCAGCAAGAATGGAATATTAGGTGAGAAAGCATAAATAGATAGAGAGTGGTCCTAGGCATTCTTGTCCATCCAATTTGAAAAAGGAAAATGAAAAGCCAAATAGCAACAATTGGATGTCCTCAAATGGATAAATAAATGCAGACCAACAAGCTCACACAATAAGATGTCAAATGAAATCATGGCAAACATGCACATACTTACTAGCATCTATCAAGTACTTTGGCGATGGTGGACTCATCTATATATGAGTATATTGACTTAGGACCCAAGTAAGAATACTTGATCATAGGTCATACTCATCGTTTAAGCAAAAGTGGGGTTACCACTTTTACATAAAGCACTTAATGTTGTCACATACTATCAGATTCTTTCACTCATGTCTTAGAGTAAAGCTCCCCCTTAATGTGACATCCCCCCATAGGTGGGATAAACTACCCTTGGGTTTTGTCGATGAAGACTTCATGTAGGTGAAGTAGTGGTGGAAGCTCAATGTTGATGAAGATCACCATGAGTTGGGAGCATCCTTGTTGTTTCCTTACTCTTCTCACCTACATGGGTTAGTCCCAACACACAAGAGACAAATACAAGGATATCTATGGACATGGAGTGCAAAGCATACATGATGATGTCCATTGATTTGTTGATTACCTTGTCCCTTGCTTACCTTCGAGGGAATGTGTGACTCCTTGAACTATTGCATGATGTTGATGTTGATTGCAGCTAGTTCTTGCCAATAATGAATATGGGTGAAGTTCATTGGCGGAGTCACCCCTCAAGAATTTCTCTAGTTCTCCTTCTTGGGGACCCACATCTAGTTGATGGGTATCCTTGGTGTTGAAGTGGCACTTGTAGAAGTTGAGCTTGTAGTAGCCTTGGCAACCCACTTCACCAAAGCTCGGGATTCATATTCATATGAGACAATTTCCTCTTGAAGCTTGTTCTTGCCATTGAGCTTGGGGTCTTGTGGTGGAAGCTCATCTTGAGCTTTTGTTCTTTCGGGGAGATTATTTTCATACTTCTCCTTTTGAGGAACAAACTTGGGCTTGGGGTATTGTCCTTCTTCCCATTCAACTCCATTAGCATTGAAGTAGCCAATGCCATGGTTCTTCTGGTATCCTCCGTGCGTTCGTACAATTTCCTCAAATTGTTTGCACCCGGCAAGACTCTTGTAGATACCTTTCTCTATAATCCCTTTCAGAAGTTCATTTTCTTGCTCAAGTGTAACATGGCTAAGAGAAGTGTTAGTAGGATCAATAGAACTACTAGAAGCAATATCATTGGATTTATCATTTTTATTACTACTAGTTGAAGAACCGTTCTTGCCTTTGTTACTAGTTTGCTTAGCCTTAACTTGTGGAATGAACGTAGACAAGAGAAGTCGTTTGGATAGATAAGAGGAAGTCTTCTTTTGAAGATCATCATTTATAGCTTTAAGGAACTCATGCTCTTGCTCTAAATTGAGCTTCTAGAAGCATAGCTTCTCATGTGTCCTTTGAAGCTCTCTATGATCTTGTAGAGTAGAGTCATGGCTAACTTAAGAGTGTTTAGTTCTTGAGTTAGTCGTTCTATTTCCAACTTATCGTCAACACACGACTTATCTTGACTAGAGTGATTACTGGCAAGTTCATCGTATCTAACATTACTAGATTTGTCACATAGCAAGTCAACTTCTATTAACAAGTCACCTTCATCACTATTGAAATCAAGATAATCGAGGTGTGATACCTTAGGGCCTTTAGCCATGAAGCAATGTCCACTTCCTTCATTTGGTGAATCAAATATGTCGTAGGAGTCGGTTGTCACTAGTGCAAGTCCGGCAACACCTTCATCTTGACTATAGTCGGAGTTGGAGTGATAGCTTGTCATGGAGTGGTTGTCAGATTCAGAGCCGGAAAACCATTCACCAACATGAGCTTGATGTCTTGTTCTTGAGTAGCTCTTGGTGTACTTGTCCTTCTTCTCCGAGTCCCTACTTCTCCTTGAGGGTCTTCATTCATAACGATCATCTCCACTCCTTCTCTCTCTTCAAGGCGACTCGACTCTTGAGCTTCGTCTTCTTGGTGACTCTTCTTTGCTTTTGTAAGGAGTCGTGCACACATTGGAGTAGTGTCTAGGCTTCCCACAATTGTAGCAGTTTCGGTCACAACTTGACGAATGCTTCTCTTCATATCTTGAGTTGGAGCTTCGATCTTTGCCTCTATTCTTGTAGAACTTGCTGAATTTCTTGACCATGAGTCTTGTCTCTTCATTTGTGACAAGGTTGCCGCTTGAAGTTGCGGGAGCATCACTTGTGGCTTTTTAATCACCACTAGACTTGTGGTGAAGCTCTTCCCTGTCCTTGAGTGTCATCTCATGAGCAACAATCCTTCCAATCACTTCCGTAGGCTTGAGATCTTTGTAGTTGGGCATCATTTGGATCAATGTGCATACGGTGTCATAGACACATATATCATCCAAAGCTTGAAGTATCTTCTTGACGATGGATTTGTCGGTCATTTCTTTGCTTCCTAAGCTAACAATCTCATTGATGATGAGAGCTAGCCTAGAGTACATCTCAGCGACTCATTCACCATCCTTCATCTTGAACTTGTCAAGCTGAATTTGAAGAGCATCCAACTTGGATTCTCTCCCAGATTCGGTATCTTCATGCATATCAACAAAAGTTTCCCAAATCTCTTTTGCATTCTCAAGACGGATGATTTTTTTGAATTCTTCAGTAGGCCGTTGAAGAGAATGTCACATGCTTGAGAATTGTATTGCAACATCTTCAATTCATCTGTTGTCGCTTCGCGATCTGGTTCCCTTCCGTCCGCAAAGAATTCACCTTGCAATCCAACATGAACAACAACCCAAACGGCGGGGTTATAAACAAGGATATGCATTTTCATTTTGTGCTTACAACTAGCAAAATTAATGCCATCAAAGTACAGACCTCTACGGTGATAATTTCCCTCACTAGATGCCATACTCTCCTAGGTTGTGAAACCAATGCAATGGAGACCAAAGCTCTGATACCATTTGTAGGATCGAAAGTAGGTCTAGAGGGGGGGTGATTAAACTAATTTACCAAATAAAATCAACATTTTCCTAATTTTAAGTGTTGGCGGATTTTAGTGTTCATAGCAAGTCAAGCACACCCTGCACATGCATGTCTACGAGTATAGCAGCGGAAAGTAAATGCAAGCATGAGTAGTAAAGGAAGGGTAGGAAGATCAAACGCAATTTGTAGACACGAAGATTTTTCCCGTAGTTCTGATAGGTGGTGCTATCGTACGTCCACGTTTATGGAGTCTTCAACCCATGGAGGGTAACGGTCGCGAGAGTCCATGAAGGGCTCTACCCACGGAGGGTTCCACGAAGAAGCAACCTTGACTATATCATGATGGCCTACATCACAGGAGGACTAGCCTAACTCGGGTAGATCTTCACGAAGTAGGCGATCTCCGTGTCCTTACAAACTTCTTGGTTCACTCCAAAACACGCAGTAGGAGGCTCCCAAGCGACACCTAACCAATCTAGGAGGCACCACCCTCCAAAAGGTAATAGGCTCGATAATGTCGATAAACTCCTTGCTCTTGTGCTTCAAGATGATAGAGTCCTCAACACACAATCACTCTCTCACAGATTTGGCTTTGGTGGAAGAGATTTATTGGGTAGAAAGCAACTTGCGGAGGTTAGAGATCAAGGTTCATATGGTTGGAATGGAATGGCATGATCTCAACACATGAGTACCTGGCTCTCTCTCAGAAAATTAGTTGGGATGAGTGGGAATCTATTCTGATTCCTTCGCTTTCGAGTAGGTGGTGGTGGAGGGGTATATATAGGCATCTCCAAGAAATCCAACCACTACACCGTAAGTGACCAACTCGGTGACACCGATGTATGAATCTCGGTGGTACCTAACTGACCGAAATGTGACAACTTTTGAATCTCGGTGAGACCGATATATAAATCTCGGTGGTACCGATTAGGTGACCGACGGTCAGATTGCGCAACTCGGTGATGCTGATCCAACAAACTCGGTGGGACAGATTTTGTAAATCGAGGTAAAAAGAAGTTGGCAACCCAAACTCGATGCCACCGAAGTGGAATCGGTTGCACCAATGTGTTATGGTTTGGCATGGGTCTGTCTGACTGTAGGAATCGGTGGCACCGAGTGGGAATTGTTGGTTGCACCAATTTTGAATATTTGGCTTTGGACAGACTTTTGTGGAAGAGCTTGTGGGTGTTTTTGGTGACTATCCCTTATGCACATATGAGCATTTTGTTCACCAACAATACCATACCCCCTTTTAAAAGTATTGGCCTTCCTATGGACTCAAAGTGATTTTTCACAAGGTAAAATGTAGAGTCATCTTGCTTGAAGCTTTGCCAATCTATTTCCTTGCATTTTGGGGTTTTCCACAATCCTTTTGCCATCCCTGAACTTTTCCTGAAATATTCTTAGAGGAAACATTAGTCCAATGACATATATGTTGTTATTAGTTACCAAAACCACCGAGGGAGCAAATGTGATTTCACTCATCCTGGTGATACCCATACTTCTCATCTTGTTCATACTTCCACACGCATCACCGTTGGTGATGGCTCCTCTCTACCCATTACACATATGGGACATGCATTCTTTCCTTCATCATCCATGCCATTGTCTATGTCTAACATACTTATTTCGCCTGACCTCATTAAGAATCTTGTTTCCGTTCGATATCTTACACATGAAAATTATATTACTATTGAATTTGAAAAGTGCGGCTTTTCTGTCCACGATGCCTGTACTCGGATGATCCTCTACCGATATGACACCCAAATGACCTCTACCCATTAAACCCACCTGTAGGAGATATGCCCTAGAGGCAATAATGAATGTTATTCATTATCTCCTTGTTCATAATTAGGTTTATGTTCGATGCTATAACTGCTATGGTTATCGAGTCTACAATAACCACGAGGCTTGTAGGAAGACTCATATGCACGCGTGGAATAATAAACGGTAAATTGTATTCCTAGTCTGGCCTCTAAGACTGGCTCAAGTATTGTATGATGATCTTGTTTTCCTGATCATGGGCATGGCTATGCTGGCAATTTTGAGGGCACAATGTTAGAAGAACATTTGTGTTGAATCGACCCAAATTGATGTTATGCTATGAGATACATTTGTCATAAGTTAATGGTTAATAACACAGAGAATTTAATGTTTGCATAATTCCTTAGACCATGAGAGTATCGAGTTTCTTCATGCTTGCTTCATGAACTTTGGGGTTTGTTAAACGTCATCCGTAAATGGGTGGCTATTACGGCGGCTTACGGGTTCATGGAAAAGTATGTCAAGTAACTTGATAACTCAAGATTGGGATTTTCTCCTCCGACGATGGAGAGATATCTCTGGGCCCTCTCGGTGTTATGGTATCCATCATCGTCTGGCCAGACACTTTGTGATTTGATCGCGGAGATGCTGGAACACGAGAACGAGAAAAGAGAACAATATCGGCAATGAGGTAACTGGCATAGTGGACAAGTTGTTGATCCACAAGGATGCCTACATGTCTCACCTCGGGTAATTGTAACATATCGTGAAGCAACAAGAATAGCTCATGGCAACTGGAGGTTCACTCGAATATTCATTCGTGTGGGTATAGGGGTCAATATGGGTGTCCACGGCTCCGATGTTGATCATTGATCGGAAGGGGTTCCGGGTCATGTCTATGCTTCACCGAACCTATAGGGTCACACGCTTAAGGGTCATCTATCTGTTGAATACTAGACAAGGAGTCTGAGAGAAAATCACCGAAAAGTTTCGGACACCGGAAAAGTTTTGGACACCGGAAAAGTTCCGCAGACAGAACACCGGAACTTTTTTGGTAAAACTAAAAAGTAGTTTCAGGGGATACCATTAAGTCAAATTGGTTTCGGCACATGCCTGATAATTCTTGGAGGGTGCCAGAATCATTCTCGAAACTTCTGGGAATTTTCCGGAAGAAAAACCAGAAATGTTCCGGAGCTGCCGGAACCGCTTCAGATGCTTTTCGCAAATGAAAATCACTATTCCAGAATTGTTCCAGATCACATTAAAAATTATTTTAGTGGGGTACTATAATTATTCTAAGCCCACATAAATATTTTCAGTTTGATCGGACGCTGAAAAATGTCGTCGTGAATAGTGAAAGTGCTTTTTGGATATTTATGGAAAAGCACCTTTTTGGATATTTCCAAAAAGGCTTCTAGAAGGGATTGGGGAGCAAGGTTCTCCTCATGGGGGCCCCCCAAGGGTTGGATGGCCAAGGGTGGAGCTCCTCCATGGAGCTCCACATGGCACCCCTTTTCCTTCTTATGTTTTTTTATGTGTGACATAAAGTGGGGGTAGTTTGGTATTTTCAAGTCCCACCCTACCCCTTGGTTTTCCTATAAATAGAGGAGATGTGGGATGACATCTCTTCATCCTTGAACTCTCATACACATGCCATGCATTATCTGGCTTCTTCTCTCCCTCCCATGAAAAGAGTTTCTTAGAGCCGAAAGGCTGTCTGGGTTCCAGTGGGAACTAGTTCTGGACGGCGAAGCCCTGCCGGATAGATGACACCGTATGTGTGCAACTCTATAGAGAGATCGTAGTTTTGGTCTTAGTTCGAGAGTGCCTCCCGAAGGGCTGTCCGTGTGACCATCCGAGTTTTTAAGGTCCTCCCGAAGGGCTGTCCCAGTGACAGTCCATGTTTCGGAGGTCCTCCCGGAGGGCTGCGCGCGAAACCATCCGGGGGACTATCCGACCGCCTCCCAGAGGGCTGTCCGCGGGGCAGATGAGGGTATACATCCTCGCAGTTGGGAGGTTGTAAAATCCTAGTTGTGGGGATCTGCACCGCCGTTCATCATCGACTCTACTTCCGCTGCGCTACGAGTCGGTAACGAAAATGATCAAACCTTGTATGCAGTCTCCATAGTGGTCCTGGGCTGGTGCGTAGGTCGGAATTTTTTTGTTTTCTGCTACGTTCCCTAACAGTGGCATCTAGAGCCGTGCTATGCGTAGATGCAGGTTGCGATCTAGAATACATAGAGATGTATGGGTGTTGCACAATATAATTAGGTAGTAGATGAGATCTATTTCTGAAAATTATTTCTACGGGTAGCAGATGAAATGTGTTACCCGATGTTCCTTTTGCTTCCCCTGAATTTGCATAGTCCTGATCTTGACGAAATGGTCGAATCTCACAAAGTTCTGGCAATCCGCGATCCTTTCATGCTGCTCTTGTGTATGCTGATTGACAGATCAACGAAGTGCTAACAGTTCTTTGGGTTCCACCATAGTTGAGAAAGATGGATGTTTCGCAGACGAAAGGGCAATGCAGATGTGATCTGCACGGGGGTCACGCGTACGATAAAGTTTAGTATGGGGCTCGAGATTTTATTATCTCGTGTTTTATACACCCTCGAAAGTTAATCTATCAACTTGAATTATCATACTTGATGATGGACGTTGGTACATTCGGTTTGTTTCAAAACCATAGAAGCCACATAAAATAAGTTTTTGCATGAACCTATTAGAGGCGTCTAACTTGCTTTTGCAGGATGGTTTGCATGTGCATATGATGTGGTATAGCAATGCTCATATTAATTTGATTATGTATGAGATGACTATATGATGTAATATTAACATGACTTGCGTGTCATGATTTGGCATGATGGCTGGAGCCATATGATTGTCACTTTAATGACCTGCGTGTCAACCTTAAGTAATGCACTTATTTTATTAGCTATAGAGATAGAAATATTATCTGGTGCATCGACAAGGTGGTGGCAATCTTCGCAAAGGTGAACACCGATGCGAATGCCGAAGAAATACAAAATACAAAACTTCTCCGTCAGAAAGGGCTATACCATATCATGCTATTATGAATTGCCTGAGATGTTTATCCCTTATGATGCACCCTTCTTGATTGCGCGGTACTCGCCTTTTATTAGGGTGATCTCTCACAAAAATATCAAGTAGTTAGTGTTCTCCCAAGTGTAGCACCGTCATGGCACCTATCTTTTCGGGGTGCGCCGTGTCACACGGGTACGAACGATTAGAGAAGTGTGAGGCGGGTGAGTTGAGACCTCGCAGCGAGATCACTTGGTTGTCTTGATGTTCAGGCATGACCGTCATGAGCTCAGAACACACACATCGAAAGATGAACAAGAGTCACATAGAGATATGATTGGCAAGTTGGCCTACCGGTTGAGATTTTTCGTCATCAGTGGTGTTACACCAATGGCGAACAATTTAAATGCGGGTCTTGTATCACTCACAATCAATTATGAGAGATATTGATTTGAGTGGGAGGGCACTATAGAATTAATTCTTTTAGTTCTCAGTGCAATTAATTGTGAACTTTGTCTAAGTGTAGATTGCATAATAATTGTAGGATAATGGCTCACGTTTCCACCTTCCCTATTAAAATTGAATAGTTGTTAAATATTTGGTTAAAACTTTACGGTTGGTAACGTAATGTGAGGATTGTCCTCAAGAGTGCCGAGAAGGACTTAGTCCTATCGCATGTTTTCGGTATCCTCCCGCTAATGCTATGGATCATATGACTCTCGTCCTTCGATCCAAAATCTAGAATTCCTTTTCAGTCGAGACCAGAACTTCGAAAGTTTGGATAGTTATATGATATACATGGAATCTGAAAACCTTTTTTAGAAACAGACAAAAGCTAAAAGATATGAGATATCCAAAGCAATGTTTGTTTGCAAACTATTAGTAAAGGAGTTTACTATGCATTAGACTGATAAGAGAGGGATCCAGGAGAATGCCTATCATATGATCAAAGGTGAATAAAATAACAACTTAAAGAGAAAGGAAGTGTCCGAAGGGTGTTAGTAAGGCTTTCACGCCTAGGAAGTCCGGGGCTAATGCCACTCTTAAGTTGGGTGCTTCTTCTGAGAGTAGGAGAAATACTGAAAAGTTAAACTATTAGAAGTATAATGGCAAAAAGAAAGAAGACTGGAATATCCAGCTCATGTATGAATGTCATACAAGTTTTTGATGTATAGAAGGCTGGTCAAAGATATAGTTCTTGGGAATTATAATTAAACATGTTAATCACTAATTCTTGGGTATTGTGAGTTGGTCCCAAAGATACCCGCTCGATTACATTCTGTTGCAACTCGATGTAAGAACTACTATGGCCTGAAAGACTAGCCAGGGATGAGGTTTAGATACACGCAGGGAACATAGTAAATGTTACTATGCCTTCCATCGGTGTATTCCCTATGTATTAAGTTTCATAATTCATTTTAAAGTTTCACACTCTAGCCCTTTGCATAAGGTATCTTGCAAGAAGGTTGTTCATAAGAGAACTTTTCATGTTCGGTGTTATAAATAACATAAGGGCCATACTTTCATTATGAATGAGACGTATGTTATGAATATTGATAATAATACATTACCTCTGGGTTTACTTTTATAATTCATTTTAGAGTTTCATACACTCTATCCCATTTCACAATGTTTGTTGCAAAAGAGTTGTTCATAAAAACAACAATTGTTGTTCAGTATTATGAATAACATGAAGGGCCATGCTTCCATCCTAGATGGGATGTATGTTATGAATATTGATGGAAATATGATACATCCATAACACTAACGCTAAATGTCGCAAGACTAAAATAATACCACATATGTGTGGCACTGCATTTGGTCACATTGGAGAAACCCGCATGGAAAATTCCATTATGATGGATTTTGAAGTCGTTTGATTTTGAATCATCTGATACTTGCAACTTTCCTCCAAAAGGTGAACTAACTAAAATACCATTCACAGGCCATAAGGAACGAGCAAAGAACTTATTGCTAATCATACATTTGATGTATGTAGTCCGATAAATATTGTTGCAAACAGTGGATTTGTCTACCTTCAAAAATGACTCAAGTAGATATATGGATATTTACTTGATGAGACGTAAGTCTGGATCTTTTGAAATCATTCGAAAGGTTTTCAAAAATGAAGTGGAAGTTATTGTACCAAGAAAATTATGTTTCTGCAATTTGATTGTGGAAAGGAATATTTGAGTTACAAGTTTAGCGAATGTCTGATGAGTTGTGAAAAGAGTTTCATAACTTGCACCTCCCGAAACACCACTGCAAGTGGAAAGTCCGTGAAGATGTAATCGAACCATTTATGACATGGTAAGATCAAAGATGACATAAATAGATTTGCCATTATCCCTTTTATAGAGTGATGCTTTAGATACTGCGGCTTTTACTCTGAAAAGAGATCCATCAAGTCTGTTGAAATGACGCCATGGTATGGTACGCCCAACCATGTTATATCTTTTCTTAACATTTGGAATATGGGGCTTGTGTAAAAGGTTACAAACGTATTCCAAATCAGACAAGTGCTACTTTGTATAGTTATCCCAAGTCATTGGGTATTCCCCCACCACTATACCGAGGCAAAGGGTTTTGCCACAAAACGGTATGCTTTTATGAGAATAGTTCTTACAAAAGGGGAGTGGGAGGACAGTGCAACTCGACGAGATAACCAGTATCTTCGTCATCAGTTCGAAGGAAAGAAACCCTGGAAGTGATTCCGTTGTTTCCTACTACGACTGATACGGAAGTCTCTACAATAAAATGTATGGACTTCGATCGAACGTGCAGCTGAACCACATAGGCAAAGCTCGTGCAAACCTATCAGGTGCGCAAACGAGATATTGTTGTTAGACAACAGTATACCTACAATACACAAGGAAGCGTTGATGGGCCCTGACTCCGGGATTGGCTAAATACCAATACAATCCGAAATAGTTTCCATATAAGTGATTCAAGATTAAAACCTTGATGCACCTTTCAGAGGACTTAGAGTCTAACGAATATTTATGGAACTAAAAACTGATACGGATAAAAATGTTTTATCCATAAAGCTCAACTTGTTGAAATAACAAGTTCAAGGAGTTAACTATGATGAGGTTGTTTCACCGTAGCGATGCTTAAGGTCGGTTCGGGTTGAAATAGCAATTAATACATATATCAATCATGAGATATGAAACATGGATGACAAAAGGATTTCCATCTGATAGAAATGAAACCTAGGACTTGTATGTGATATAGTCCAAAGTAATTTGTCGATCCAGAGGATGCTAGTAAGTATGCAAACTTCAGAGTTCCAGCAATGGACAGAAGAGAGCAAAATGGAGTTGGAATCCTCATGGTTTGATGAAATGGTCAAAAAGGGTTTTTGACTTCATCAATGGGTAACGAAGATGCTTGTGATTCAAGAAAGTAAGTGGGAGCATAATAATATTTCTTAAAACGTTGTGTGCTTGACACATTATTTTTTGGAAATGAATTTCTTGACACGAATTAGGACTTCATTTGAAAATAGTTTTTCGATGAAGTGCTTAGGCTAAATAGCCTCAATATTAGGCATGATGATCTATGCAGATGGATTTACCTAATGGGGCTAAGCTATGAATACATATTGACAAGATGCTAAAAAAATTTAGCATTTAAAACGCCAAGGAGTGATTCTTGCCGAAGTCACATGGAAAGAGTTTTTGCAAGACTCGGTGTCCCAAAACACTGATGAGTAAAATACATGATGGAGATTCCACACACTCTTGTGTTTGGATTAATCATGTATTCCATCGTATGTAAAACAACCAGATATGTCCGATACTCCAAAAGTTGTTGCGAGTATGGATACCAAAGTATCAAAGTACTGATCATAGGACAATAGTAAAAGATGTCATTGAGTGCTAGAGTAGTACTGATGACATGGTTTCTCGCAAGCAGAGATTATGAAGTGCTCGTTGTAAGTAATTACATCGATACAGTCTTCATCAATGCTCCATGCGATTTTCGATTTAAGTTAAGGGTTTTGTGTAATACACAACATGGTGGTGGTAGTTGGAAATTGTTCCAAACAAGATACTGTGGCGAATTCTATAACAAAGGCTAAGTATGTTGATGCTTTGGAAGCAACAAAGAAGTTGTTGAATCATATAGTTCATTCATGAACTTAGTATGGTTCCAAGATGGCTTTGGTCTATGAGACACTATTGCAGATAGTTGCTCCATAGCTCAGTCTGAGGAATCAGGTTTCGACCAATGATTCACACATATGCAAAGCCAAGTTCACACAAAATACGAATTTTGTGATAGCGTCAAAACGTGAGGATATGCATAGTTACACATGGAGTTGAAGTTGTCAGATCCGTTGGACATCAGGCTATACCACAAGCAAAGCATATTTTACACCAGTATGCCATAGGTGTAAAGTGCATTAGCATTAGCTAGATTATTGACTCTAGTGCAAGTGGGAGTCTGTAGGAGATATGCCCTAGAGGAAATAATAAATGTTATTGATTATCTCCCTATTCATAATTAGGTTTATATTCGATGCTATAACTGCTATGGTTCTCGAGTCTACAATAACCATGAGGATTGAAGGAAGACTCATATGCACGTGTGGAATAATAAACGGTAAATTGTATTCCTAGTCTGGCCTCTAAGACTGGCTCAAGTATTGTATGAGGATCCTGTTTTCCTGATCATGGGCATGGCTATGCCGGCAATTTTGAGGGCACAATGTTAGAAGAACATTTGTGTTGAATCGACCCAAATTGATGTTATGCTATGAGATACATTTGTCATAAGTTTATGGTTAATAACACAGAGAAGTTAATGTTTGCATAATTCCTTAGACCACGAGAGTATTGAGTTTCTTCATGCTTGCTTCATGAACTTTGGGGTTCGTTAAACGTCATCCGTAAATGGGTGGCTATTACGTCGGCTTACGGGTTCATGAAAAAGTATGTTAAGTAACTTGATAACTCAAGATTGGGATTTGCTCCTCCGACGATGGAGAGATATCTCTGGGCCCTCTTGGTGTTACGGTATCCATCATCGTCTGGCCAGACACTTTGTGATTTGATCACGGGGATGCCGGAACACAAGAACGAGAAAAGAGAACAATACTGGCAACGAGGTAACTGGCATAGTGGACAAGTTGTTGATCCATGAGGATGCCTACATGTCTCACCTCGGGTAATTGTAACATATTGCGAAGCAACAGGAATAGCTCACGGCAACTGGAGGTTCACTCGAATATTCATTCGTGTGGGTATAGGGGTCAATATGGGTGTCCACGGCTCCGATGTTTATCATTGATCGGAAGGGGTTCCGGGTCATGTCTATGCTTCACCGAACCTATAGGGTCACACGCTTAAGGGTCATCTATCTGTTGACTACTAGACAGGGAGTCTGAGAGAAAATCACCAAAAAGTTTCGGACACCGGAAAAGTTTCGGACAACGGAAAAGTTCCGCAGACGGAATACCGAAACGTTTTCGGTAAAACTAAAAAGTAGTTTTAGGGGATACCATTAAGTCAAATTGGTTTCGGCACATGCCTGATAATTCTTGGAGGGTGCCAGAATCATTCTGGAAACTTCTAGGAATTTCTGGAAGAAAAACCGGAAATGTTCCGGAGCTACCGGAACCGCTTGAGATGCTTTTCGCAGATGAAAATCACTATTCCAGAATTGTTCCGGATCGCATTAAAAATTATTTTAGTGGGGTACTAGAATTATTCTAAGCCCACATAAATATTTTCAGTTCGATCGGACCTTGAAAAATGTCATCGTGAATAGTGAAAGTGCTTTTTGGATATTTATGGAAAAGCACCTTTTTGGATATTTCCAAAAAGGCTTCTAGAAGGGATTGGGGAGCAAGGTTGCTCCTCATGGGGGGCCCCCAAGGGTTGGCCGGCCAAGGGTGGAGCTCCTCCATGGAGCTCCACATGGCACCCCTTTTCCTTCTTATGATTTTTTATGTGTGACATAAAGTGGGGGTAGTTTGGTATTTTCAAGTCCCACCCTACCCCTTGCTTTTCCTATAAATAGAGGAGATGTGGGCTGCCATCTCTTCATCCTTGAACTCTCATACACATGCCATGCATTATTTGGCTTCTTCTCTCCCTCCCACGAAAAGAGTTTCGTAGAGCCAAAAGGATGTGTGAGTTCCGGTGGGAACTAGTTCTGGACGGCGAAGCCCTGCCGGATAGATGACACCGTATGTGTGCAACTCTGTAGAGAGATCGTAGCTTCGGTCTTAGTTCGAGAGTGCCTCCCGAAGGGCTGTCCGTGTGACCGTCCGAGTTTTGGAGGTCCTCCCGAAGGGCTGTCCGAGTGACAGTCCAAGTTTCGGAGGCCCTCCCGAAGGGCTGTCCGCGACACCGTCCGGGGGACTGTCCGACCGCCTCATGGAGGGCTGTCCGTGGGGTAGATGAGGGTATACATCCTCGCGGTTGGGAGGTTGTAAAATCCTAGCTGCGGGGATCTGCACCGCCATTCGTCATCGACTCTACTTCCGCTGCGCTACGAGTCGGTAACGAAAATGATCAAACCTTGTATGCAGTCTCCATAGTGGTCCTGGGCTGGTGCGTAGGTCAGAATTTTTTTCTTTTCTGCTACGTTCCCTAACACTACCCTCCTCTACTGCCACCACTCTAGTTTCCTTCTCCGCTAGTGTGGATCTTTGGCACGCTCGTTTGGGTCACCCCAACCCCGCTACACTTCGTCATATTCTTCACACTTTCAGTTTTTCCTAAGATAAGATCGCCGATCACACTTGTTATGCTTGTCGTCTAGGCAAACATGTTCCTCTTCCATTTAGTGCATCAAAAACCATAGCATCATATCCATTTGAATTAATTCATAGGGATGTCTAGACTTCTCATGTTGCAAGTAATACACGCTATGTTTGCTATCGTGTTGTCCTTGATGATTTTTCGCACTATGTGTGGACTTTTCCGTTGCGTCGCAAGTCCGATGTCATCTCCACCCTCACCACCTTTTATTCCTATATCTCTATGCAGTTTGGTCAACCCATTCATGCGCTTCAGACCGACAACAGAAGGAGTTTCACAACTTAGCTATCCGCACCCTACTCTCCACACATGGCATGATTTTTTGTCTTACTTGCCCATATGCCGAGCGTATTCTTTGCACTCTAAATGATTGCGTCCGCACACTTCTCTTCCATGCTAACGCGCCACCACGTTTCTGGCCGGACACCCTCACCACCACATCACTTCTTATTAACATCCGACCATGTCGCTTTGATGGGAAATATGCACCCCACCACCTACTCCTTGGGACATCCCCTCCTACGACGATCTTCGTATATTCGCGTGTCTCTGCTATCCAAGCATCACCTCCACCACTCCTCATAAACTCGCTCCTCGCTCGCTTGCTTGCATCTTCGTTTACCCACCAAACAACAAGGGCTACCGCTGCTATGATCTTGTCTCGCATCGCGTGTTCACTTCACGACACATTTACTTTGCTGAGAAGGTGTTTCCTTTTTAGCAGGTACCCCCAATCGACGACTCATCAGCTCCATCGTCATGGCATGGTGTTTCTCCCGGTGGACACTACCGCGCTCCCCATAGGTGGCCTCCTAGCTCCCAGGCTCCGTCTACCCCAGCCGGCTCTTTCCCATGCCGGTCGGGCGACACGGAAGTCCCCTCGGCAGCGTCGGCACCGCACAGCTCGGCTGCCCCGGCAGGCCCCATGGCAGCCTCGTCGCCGTGCAGCTCATCTGCCACGATGAGTCTCTCGGCAGCCTCATGGCTACCTAGTTTGGCTGCGTCGGCAGGTCCCTCGACCGCCCTGCTGTCTCGCAGTTTGGCCACCACAAAGGAGTTCTCAGTGCCCCTCACACCTGCCGGCTCAACAGTCGTCGGCTCCACCTTAGCGGACGCCTCGTCATCCACTGCTGACTCGGCCACAACGAGCTCTTCATCACCACCTTTGCTCGTCGTCATGCAAGCTCCACCCGCTCCGCCACTACCACATGTGATGACTCGTGCTTGTGCTGGCATTCATTACCCGAGCAGGCGGTACTCCAGCGATGAGTATCTTCTCAATGTCTCCACCTCAACACCATCACCCATCCCATCGTCAGCTCGAGCCGCTCTTCATGATCCTCACCAGTTCACTACGATATAGGAGGAGTTCGATGCCCTTCCGAGGATCCACACTTGGTAGCTTGTTCCCCGACCTCGTCATGCCAACGTCATGAGTGGCAACATCTGGATGGCACTCTTGAGCGCTACAAGGCTCCATGGGTGGTCCGCGGGTTGCGCTAGCGTGTCGGTGTTGACTTCACTGAGACTTTTGCTCTCGTGGTCAACCAGGCATGATTCTCACGGTTCTCCAGCTTGTAGTCTCCCGTGCCTGGCAAGTGCATCAGATGGACGTCTCTAATGCGTTTCTCCACGGTCATCTCGACGAACAGGTGTATTGTCAGCAGCCACTAGCTTTGTTGATGCTGCTAATCCGATCATGTGTGCTTGCTCTCTAGTTCTCTTTATGGTCTCGAGCAAGCACTGCGCGCTTGGTACCAGCGTGCCGCCGCCTTTCTCCAGCAACTTGGGTTCAACATCACTTGCTCGGATGCTTCACTATTTGTTTATCATCATGGCTCTGCGGCTACATACCTCTTGCTCTATGTCGACGACATTATCATGAAAACATCCTCCACCGAGCTTCTTCAACATCTCACTTCTCGGTTGCGCACTGAGTTTGCTATCAAAGATTTTGGTCCCTTACACTATTTCCTCGGCATTGAGATAGTTCAATGCACTGATGGGTTTTTCCTTCACCAACAGAAGTATGCTCACGAGCTACTCGAGCGGGCTGGCATGCTCAACTGTCATCATGTTGCAACTCTTGTTGATATGAAGGGGAAGCTCTCGGCACTTGATGGTACCCCAACTTCGGATGCTCCCTTTTACCGCTCCATTGTCGGTGCTCTTCAGTACTTGACGCTTACTAGGCCAGACTTGTATTATGTCGTTCAACAGGTGTATCCGCTCGAGATTCTCATTGGACACTGGTGAAACGGATCCTTCACTACATTTGTGGCACCATGGCTCATGGTCTGACCTTGATGACGTCTCCTTCTACTGACATGGTGGCATATTCCGATGTTGATTGGGCAGGCTGTCGTGACACACGTCGTTCTACATCCGGTTATTGTGTCTACCTCGGTCCTTCCCTCATATCATGGTCATCTAAACAACAACCCATGGTATCGCGCTCCAGCGTAGAGGCAGAATACCGGGCAGTAGCCAATGTTGTCGTCGTGGCTTCGACAACTGCTTCAGGAGCTGCATCATGATGTTTCACAGGCCACGGTGGTATACTGAGATAATGTATCCGCCGTGTATCTCTCCGCCAACCCTGTTCATCATCGTCGGATGAAGCACATCGAACTTGATATCCACTTTGTGCGCGAGCAGGTAGCTCTCGGTCGTGTTCGAGTTCTCCATGTTTCAACAACACAACAGTTCGCCGATGTGGTGACCAAGGGATTGCCTACTTCTACCTTTGTGGAGTTTCGGTCCAGTCTCTGTGTCTCCGATGACGCTTCGACTGTGGGGGGTGTTGAATATATGTGCATAGTATTTCTTGTACTCCAAACCCACCTTGTATTCTTTGTATAGATTGAGGTCGAGGCCCAGCTTGTACATTATATATATGTGCACTTTGCATCCAATTAATACATCGAGAGTTGCATTGCCTAAACCTAATCTCCTAAAAGAAGTATGTTAGGTTCATGGTACATAAATCTCCATTGGAAGTTTGGTCTTAATTCCTTGTGCATTTGCCTTAGCTTCATGCTTGAACATACTTGAACCATCTTCTATCTTACTAGAACATTGATGGCACGTTCATCCATTTTGACCAAATAATATAAATTTGGGACAAAATCTGGAGGGTATATATATTATATAATTGAATTAGATGCCTCAAAACAGATCATGGAATGTTCATTCAAAATTGTAGAACTCATTTCATGAAATTGTACAAGGACTAGGTAGATACATCCAAAGCGGGAGATCTAGAAAAAAAAAGACCCCTTTGTTCCCTCAGTTTACCATAATTTAAGGAATATCCTTTCGCCCAACATATAAAACATGTATATGCTGGATTTGTACGATCTTTGACTTCAGTGCAATAACATCTTGTGATTCGTCCACACACTTCCGGGCCATATCCTAGTGCAATAAAATCAACACTCTCCAATATGCCGGATGGATCAGCCTCCTGGTTTGTTTCTGTTCTTATCTTCTTGATTGATTATTTTTCCCTGATACAAAAATAATGTGGTTTCCTTTCAGATAACCATGGATACATATCTATTTAAGTGAACATAAGAAAAATCAAAATGTTGCTAATTTACTGTATAAGGAAAGTGTGGTTCGTTTTGATGTAAAAACATTGATGGCAGAAAATAGTGATACAAAAACAAATTAACACATATGAATAGACCCTGTACCCATTGTTCAAATACATGAAATATAACCTTGTCTATCACTCACTCGTTGAGAGTTAATAGAGTAGCAAGAAGTTTTAGGCTATTTTTCCACAAATATGCTCACAATGATTGTAGCAAATACTTTAAACTACAAAGTGCTATACACAGGCAAAATATATGGCAAGATGGTTCATTTTTTACTGCTATGCGGGCAATGTTCAGTTCATTTTGAAGCATGGACTTTGGAGATAAAACAATGGAGGATTTATTTGACTGCTTGCAGTGCTTATAGACAAATGAAGTGCGAAATGACAATGAACTATTCAAGCAGGGGTATGGAGCTGATAACAAATGTGTCCAAGCACCAGAAACTCGCCAAGAAGAAGCTACCGAAGATGGTTTAGGACTATTATGCCTCTAGTGCAGAAGATCAATGGACGCTCAGGGAGAACAGGGAGGCTATCTCCAAAATCCTGTAAGCTACCTTCCAAAGTAGCATATTCCAGTAAGCTATTTTGATTCAACTACTTAGCTGTATCCATTTGGTAGTATGTTACCTTCCAAATTAGCATATTCCTGTAAGCTAGTTGAACTATACTTGTTTTTTCAAATAACAATTCAGAAAGGGATCTCTTTTAGATAAACAGTAAGTCACGGTTAATTTCTAAAGGGTGACATTTTCAACACATGTAAAACAGACCACAAAACCCTCACAAAAATGATGCAGCCCAGCTAGCATCAACCAGACCTTCCCTCATCAGAAAACTCCCCTCAAATCAGATCGATTCAACACTATCTAAACTATGTAGCAGGGCTGCAGGGCACAAACAAGTAGGCAGAGAAAGAGAAGCAGAGTCACACAACTGCACCCCTTGGCCATGGCGCACACGGCCATATCGCCAGTCGGCTGCATCGCGATGCATTGGCTGGATACCTTCCCGAGCACAATCCTCGCCTAGAACTGAAACCCCACAGAGAAAAAGGCACACCCAGGTCAACCCACAATCGAATTCGAAGCCCAACCAAATTCATGGAAAAAAGACAGGGCAGATTAACTGAGAAGTGGGAAAAATATAAATAAGCATATCATTAGTCTAGACCATAGAACATACAATACAAAATAGAAACGGAAAAGAAGAAAAGGGAGAAAACACAATACAGGGAGACAAGTACCTTTGATGTGACACTTGACTGTCCTCGTATACCAAAATCTTCATCGTCTTCGACTCCCGTTTAACATAATCTTTCAAGTTCTGCGATAACAAACATTATGAAAGGGTTAGATATAATTTCAAATACAAGTTTGCACATGCAGGTACATATGAAAGTTGACATAGACGTTTACTCTAAAAGTGATTGATTTGACGAGTTCTTCATGTAGTTATACTACTATCTTTTTTCTCCTGTAACCGCTTCATCATCGTCGTCGACCTCTTCGATCCTTTTAACATATATAATCTTTTGGAGTTCTGAGATAAGCACACACAAAATGACCACAATTAGAGAAAATATTTTAAGAAAAATTATGACGCATGACCACCATGCCATAAGCAAAGTAATCTACATATTACACAAGATGTGAAATGGCTAGACATGAATCTTTTATCAAATATATAGAAAACAAAGTATATGAGATATTGCCTTTTGATGAGAGGAATGCTTCAAAATTTCATGCATCTGGTCAATGGAGATTCCAGCGTATCTAGAGTCTAGACTGTAAACATCATAACAAAACAATGTCAGTAGTCAGATCGTACCTTCATGTGCATGTTGTAGTACATGTTAATTGAAGTTAAGAGAATGGCAAGATGCCCAGAACGTATCTTCATGGTTCGCATCTTTTCTAAAGCGGCAAGGATGTCGATGCCTTGCTTTGAATCCATTGCTTTTTATCCAGTGATCATTGCATTGCCCATCTCCTCCGCTTCTAGCTTCCTCTTTTCTTTATCCACAACCTGAACAATGGAAAATAAACCACTATGATTAAACTGAAATAAGCGAGATGTACCTACAACGCTGGCATCAAGGAAGAGTCAGGGCTGCCAGATTGAGAATGACAAGGGGGAAGATTTTGGGTGGTAGCTCGCCTATCCACCTCCATGGCCACACCCTCCACCCATGCAGGTCAACATGTGCACCCACGGGGCCGACCATGGTGAGAAACCGCAAGAAACAGAGAGAAACATGTGTTCGTACCTAGAAAGCGGCGGGCAGATGCGGTGGGTGCAGCCATCGCAGCGTATATCAATCTCGAGCACGGCGGCGACCACAGGGGCGGGGGGCGGCGCCTTCTTCACCGTGTCCTTGCCTCCCTCTCTGTCCTTGCCGTCGCCGCACCCCTTCTGCTTCTCGGACTGCAAGGCTCAACCGCAAGGCAAGGTGGGACGTCACGGTTGGCTCCGCTGTCGGAGGTGAAGGTCGCGGGAGGGGTGCCGCCGCTCCAGCCCATCGCCGACCACCGCGCTAGGGTTTGCTCCTGCGGCTCCGCTCGATTCGCCCACTCCTCTTTGTATCCCGCTTCGTTGGACGCCTTGAGCGAAGTCGGGGTTAGATGAATGGGCTGGAATGCTCTGAGACGGCCCAGTTTACCAGAGGTCACCGTTTCGGCTTGTGGTGCAGCAGCCCACAAGACAGTTGGGCCAGATTATAAACATTGCGCGACAGATTGCTTCTGCCACGAGATCTGACGGTCACAAATGCCCAGATCACAAAAACGGACGGTCAAAAACTCAGATCGCTATGAGGCCTCAGTTTAGGTTCAGTTTTATTGTCCTTAATTCATACGAGTCATCTATGTCTGAGCAATACAAACATGTCTATCTGGGATATTACTCAAGTATCTATTTTGTGACAAATAATTCTGAACGAAGGGAGTATTATATTCTTATAACCATTAGTATTTGTTTATAGAAACGAAAAACCTGATGGTTATATAATTTGCATCGCAAGTTTCAGTAGTGGAGATTTGACTTGAAATCTGTACAAACATATCAAACTTAAATGTATGTAACTGTCGGAGCTGTGGGCGTAACAGTTGCAGGTTGTCACATCATCATCGCAACAACTAAACACGCTTAGTTCACAGCTAATAATTGGGCTGCGTGGACGACCCATTCCGTTCAATCAACACCAAAAGAGAAGTAGACAATTAATCAGCCAACGGGTCCTACGACAAGTCCCTTGCGAGCTTTCTCAAAGAAAAAAACAACAAGTCTGTGGCTAGAACAAGGGTCAGGATTCCGACACGTACGTACGGAGACCTTATAAATTAGTAAGTACTCCGTACTAGCTAATATAACTAGGGTTAGGCCTTGTGAATTAACAACAATAGCTCGTAGACGAATGTATGGTTCGTGCAATGTAATCAACGAATATTGATTTAATTAAGAATCCACAGGAGTTAGTACGATTAAAAACGTGAGAACAGGAGTTTGCGCTCAAACCGTGGAGATTTGACGCGAGCTTTCATGCTAACTAGCCGATGTCCCGACGCGTTGCTGTCGAAAACTTGCCAAAAGAATCATGAAATCTTCTAAAAACCATCTCTAACTTATGGAAAGCGAATGTAAGCTTAAAAATAAAAATGAAATACGAAGAATATAAAAAAAAAGAAAAAGTTGCAGTAAAAATGTGAATGTGAACTACATATGTATGGTACATGCGACCAACACATATATTTTCAATACAAAATATAATGCAAAAAGTAATTTATGAGTAACATGCATGAATTAATGATGTGATGCTTACACGCATAGAATAGTGTAAAAAAACAATGTAATTTATGACATGCATGCATGACTTGTTCATGTAGTCATGTGGCATAGTTGCATGTCTAGAAAAAATAGCTACTGGGTTGTAACTATTTAGGAATAAAAGATTAAGCTCATCGCACCATTCATTATCTCCGAACAATCAAAAAACTATGATAAAAATACAAATGGTATTTTTTTTCCCTGCAAATGAGTTTTTTTCGATAATTGGTGCTTTTATTATTTAAAATATAGCATTCCTTGAGTATCCAATTCTACAAATGAGCTTTTTTTGATAATAGGTGCTTTTCGATAATGGGTGTTCTGAACCCCGTGACTCCCCTCCTCGAGACTTGGCACCCCGCACTCACGATGATGGATCCAGTGACTGAACTTGACCAAGACGTACAAAGGGGCCAAGACTTGAAGGGGCCCAAATTAGTAGGAAAGGGGGGCTAATCTCTAGTTGAACACTATTTACTCCTGAAATGTAGCATTTTCTTTGATGAGTGCACAAATCAGGGGGGGCATGGCCCCTGTTTGGTCTACACTAAGCTCGGTGGCTCCTTAGTGTTAGAGTTATATTAATGATGCGCCTTGGTCATTTGTATTCTTGTCTTTTGACATTCTCTGTACATTATACATATGATGGCTTTGGCCTCCTAGTAATACAAGTTATATTAGAGTTTTAGGCTTTTTTCTTCGCAGTTTAAAACTCGTGCTCAAATCCAATCGCGTCGCCGCGTTCTCCTTTCTCCGGCTGTATTGCTCAACGTCGCCTGCTACTCCTACCGTAGGCGACGCTGCTCCCACCTACCCCATCTCATCCGCTCCTGGTAGTGCCCTTCTCGATCTGGAGGCCCTGCACCGCCAATAGCCGATCTCCGTCGCCGGCCGCTGGATTCCGTCACCTCAAGCACCTAGACAAAGGTCCCCACGCATCCCGTCTGCCTGGTGATTTGCTGCCCGCCTTTCCATATCAAACAGCTCGGGTCCCTCACGTTCCCGCTGCCGGCTGCGTCCGCCAGCCACCGGTTCCCACCGCCGGCCGCATCCGTCGACAGTCCGCCGGTCGCCAGTTCTCGCTGAGACTTCCTTCAGTGTCCGCATGTGATAGATCGGCCGCCGGCCACTTCACAGTTTGCATTTCTTGCAGGAGCTGAATCCATCTAACTTCCATTGCGATGGGTGTTTGCGCGTACTTGCTCCCACCACAGCCCGTGAATCACTTTGGCTGCTGGTGAGCGGACAGGCTACTCTGCCAGTTGGCCTCTTTTCGTTTGCCTGCATTAAGGTCTATGGTAGCAGAAAAAAGGAAAAAAGAGTAAAAAAAGTACAATGTTTTCATCGGGTAAGCCTTGCTACCCCGTGTTTTTTAAAGGTATTCCGATCCCATCTCACACAAGCTCCTTTCCTCGGTGCTTGATGCTTGTCCGTTTGGAGGTGATGGTTGTCGCTCTACATCGACACCTTTTGTGACTTTCACCAATGCTGCTAGCCACTCTACATCGACTCCTTCGGAAGCTGCAGCCCCTCTTCTATCCACTTCTCTGCATGGTGTCGGTCGTTCTTCAGCGTCTGTTCACACGACTTCTGCACTTGGTGATTGTCGTCCTACGTCGACTCCTCTCATAGGTTCCGCGCGTGGCGGTGACCGTTCTATGCCAACCTTCCTAGGGTCTTTCACGTGCGGCTTTACATTGAGTTGCTACTCTCGATCGACTCTACACGCGGCTTCCGCGGGTGGTGACAGCTGCTCATTGTCGGCATGTGTTTCTACCTCAACCTCTTCTGCCATGTCCTTGTCTGCGCATGAGATTGCGCAACATGTCTGCTTGATGCTTGGAATTCTTCATTGACAGATTCTGCAGTTTCGGTGGCTCATTCTTATGGCACTGAGAAACCACCATCCACTCATTCAGGTACATCCCCGTGGATTCTTGATACTAAAGCGTCTTTTCATATGACTTATGACTCTTCTACTTTGACCTCCGTTCGACCTGTGGAGTCTCATGTTCATGTTCTTAGGGCTAATGGCACTCCCCTCTGTGTAGATGGTCGAGGAACTCTTAGCAAATCTTCCTTTAATGTTCCCTAGGTCGCTCATGTTCCTCGACTTACCATGCAACTCATATCTGGTGGTCAAATTGTTAATTACAGATGTAGGGTCATTCTCGACTTTGATTCATGTTCTATTTAGGATCGTCGCACGGGTGCTCTTCTTGGTGCTGGCCCTCGACGCTCTGATGGTCTCTAGGAGCTTGGCTGGCTTCGTCTTCCCTTCGCTAGCACCATCGCCAGTCTCAACGCCCCTGTTGCTGCATCTACCGGCTCTTTTCAGTAGTGGCATCATCGTCTTGGCAATTTATGTGGTTCTTGTCTCTCTTGTTTGGTTCATCGTGGTGTTCTGGGGTCTGTCTATGGTAAGGCTTCATTGGATTGTCAAGGTTGTAGGCTTGGTGAGCAGATTCAACCACCGTATCCTCACAGTGATTCTGTGTCCAAGCGCCCTTTTGATCTCGTCCACTCTGATGTTTGGGGTCTGGATACCTTCGCTTCGAAAGGGGGTCATCGCTACTATATTATATTATAGATGATTTTTCTCGATACACATGGATCTACTTCATGTCTTGACGTACTGAGGTCTTATCTATATACAAAAAAAATTGCTACATGGTTCATACCTAGTATTCCACTCCTATTCGTGTTTTAAGCGCAGATTCAGTTGGTGAGTATATATCCCATGCACTGCGAGGATTTCTTGCTGAGTAGGGTACTCTTGCTCAGTTCTCTTGTTCTGGTGCTCATGCTTAGAATGGTGTGGCTGAGCGCAAGCATCAACACCTTCTTGAGACAGCGCGTGCGATGATGATCGCCGCCTCTCTTCCGCCTCACTTCTGGGCTGAGGTTGTTACAACTTCCACCTATCTCATCAACGTCCAGCCATTTGCTGCTATATAGGGTAGTATTCCTCTTGAGTGTCTTTCTGGTCATTCTCCTAATTATTCGGCGCTTAGTTTGTTTGGTTGCGTTTGCTATGTTTTACTTGCTCCTCGTGAATGCACCAAACTGACCGCTCAGTTTGTTGAGTGTGTCTTTCTTGGATACAGTGATGAGCATAAGGGCTATCGGTGCTATGATCCTGTTGTCCGCCGGATGCGTATTTCTCGGGATGTCACCTTTGGTGAGTCTCGTCCCTTCTACCCGCGCCCATCCTCCTCGGCCTTTTCCACGGAGGACATCTCTTTTCTTACATTTCCATATACAACTCCATATGTGCCTAATATTCCTACTCCTCGTTCCATTGTTGCAGACCCGACACCATCCTCTCCTATGGTTTCTTCTCGTCCCTTGTCGCATGAGTCTCCACCTTCATCACCAATACCTTCCTCCTCTCCACCGTCATCACTGATAGATTCCTCGTTTCCACCTCCGGTGATTCCACCTATCCCCTCATGTCCTTTCCATTATACTCGTTGTTGACGTGTTGTGGATGCGTCTGATGTTCACTCTACTTCTAGTGTATCGTCTTCCTCCTCTCAACTGACTTATATATGGTCTTCGTTCTCGACCTTATCCACCCTCCGACCAATATTCTCCTTCTCGCTATGGTCTTTCGATCATTGTTGAGCCGACTTCTTATCTAGATGCTATTGTTCATCCTGAATGGCAGTTTCCCATGCCAGAGGAGATTGCTGCTCTTGAGCGCACTGGCACGTGTGACCTGGTTTCTCCTCCTCCCCGTGTTCGTCCCATCACTTGTAAGTGGGTCTATAAGATTAAGACTCGCTCTGATGGTTCTCTTGAGCGTTATAAAGCTCGTCTTGTGGCTAGGGCTTTCAGCAGGAGCATGGTCCTGATTATGATGAGACTTTTGCTCCTGTTGCCCATATCACTACTATCCGCACATTTCTTGTCGTGGCCTCTATTTGCCACTGGTCCGTGTCTCAGCTTGATGTTAAGAATGCCTTTCTTAATGGTGATTTGCGTGAGGAAGTTTATAAGCAACCACCACCTGGGTATTCAGCTCCTGATGGCATGGTTTGTTGTCTTCGCCGCTCTCTATATGGCCTTAAGCAAGCCCTTCGCGCTTGGTTTGAGCGTTTTGCCTCTATGGTCACTTCTACTACGTTTTCGACCAGTGCTCGTGATCCAGCATTGTTTGTCCATCTTTCTGCTCGTGATTGCACTCCTCTTCTTCTATATGTTGATGACATGATCATCACTGGCGACGATTCTGAGTACATTGCCTTTGTCAAGGACCGTCTCAGTGAGCAATTTCTTATGCCTAATCATGGTCCCTTTGTTACTTTCTTGGGATTGAGGTTTCCTCCACCTCTGATGGCTTTTCTATTTTGCAATAAAAATATACCTAGGATCTTCTTGCTCGTGCGGCTCTTAGCGATGAGCGCACTGCTGAGACTCCTATGGAGCTCAATGTTAACCTTCGCGCTTCTCATGGTGAACTCTTGTCTGATCCGACAAGTTATCTTCATCTCCTTGGGAGACTTTTCTATCTTATCGTCACTCGTCCGGATATCTCCTATCATGTCGAAATTCTAAGTCAGTTTATTTCCACTCCCACTTTAGTTCACTATAGTCACCTTCTTCGTGTTCTACGATATCTTCGTGGCACCATATCTCATCGTCTTTTCCCCCCGTTTTGGCTCATTATAGCTCCAGGCCTATTCAGATGCTACATGAGCCAGTGATCCTTCGGATCGCCATTCACTTTTTGCTTACTATGTTTTTCTTGGTGGTTCTCTCATTACTCGGAAGACGAAGAAATATGCTACAGTTTCTCGTTCGAGTGCAGAGACCGAGTTGAGAGCTATGGCTCTTATGATGGCAGAGGTGACTTGGTTGTGATGGCTAATGGAGGATTTTGGTATTTCTATTACTACACCTACCACGCTCTTGTCCGATAGTACATGTGCTATCAGTATTGCGCGGGACCCCGTGAATCATGAGCTTACTCGACATATTGGTGTTGATGCTTTTTTATGCGCGTGTTGTTGTGCATGATCATGTTATTGCTCTTCAGTATGTGCCTTCCGAACTACAGCTAGCGGACTTCTTCATGAAGGCACAGACTAGAGCGCACCGTACATATCACCACTTCTAAGTCAATGGTGTGGATCCATCATGAGTTTGAGGGGGGTGTTAGAGCTATATTTATGATGGCCCTTGGCCTTTTGTATTCTTGCCTTTTGGCATCCTCTCTACATTATATATATAGTGGCTTTGGCCTCATAGTAAGACAAGTTGCATATTCGTAACACTCAACTCTTGTTGACCTGTCGCCTACACGGAGCCATCTCTTGCCCTGGTGGACCCCTTGCGGGTCTCGGCCCCTACCCTCAACTGGTCAAGGTCATGCTCGAGTGTGTAGAGCCCCGCGATACGTCTCCAACATATCTATAATTTTTTATTGTTCCATGTCGACATATTATCATTCTAGGATACTTTTTAGGTATTTATTTACCAATTGATAATATTTTTGAGCACTAACCTATTGACACAGTGCCCAGTGTCAGTTCCTATTTTCTGCGTGTTTTTGCCTTTTTAGAGTTACCATACAAAACGAAGTCCAATTGCCACGAAACTTTTTGGTGATTTTTTCTACACCAGTACAAGACCTAGAAGCTTCGGAGGAGGGCCAGGAGGTGCACCAGGGGCCCACCACATATCCAGCCATCGCCTGGGGGCGCCGCCAGATGTGTGGTGGCCCCCTGGAGCCTGTCCCGACGTCGTTCTCTAGCCTATAAATTCCCATCAACCCTTAAAACACCAGAAGAGCTCTCGAAACACTTTTTCCGCCGCCACAAGTCTCTATTCTGATGGGAGGCCGCCTACTACTCCGTTCTGGCACCCTGAAGGAGGGGAGATCGATCACGGAGGGCATCTTCATCAACCTTGCTGCCCTCACCATGATATGTGAGTAGTTCACCACAGACCTACGGTTTCGTAGATAGTACCTAGATGTCAATCTCTCTCTCTCTCGATCTTCAATAAAATGTCCATCACATCTTTGCCTTGATCTATTCGATGTAATCCCTTTGTATGGTGTGTTTGTTGGGATCCGATGAATTGTGGGTTTATGGTCAGGTTATTCATGAAAAATATTTGAGTCAAACCTCATTACTATATTCTTATTTGCATGATCATCATATCTTCGTAACACTCTCCGATCTATTGAGATAGTTTGGCCAACTAGATTGATATTTCTTCAGTGGGAGTGGTGCGTTGTAGTAGGTTCAACCTGACAAGTTTCTGTACCCCAGTGATAGAAGGGGAGAAGTTCCGTCTTTGTGTTGTTGCTACTAAGGATAATACGATGGGGTTTATTCATATTAGTTGAGTTCACTTTGTCTACATCATGTCATTGTTCTCCAAGAATTTGTCTCTTTGTCATGAACTTAATACGTAGACAGGCAAGCATAGAAGCGCTCTTGAAGTGGAGTAATAGTAGTAAATGCAACAGGAGTCGGCCTATTTGCTTATGGATGTGATGCCTATATACACATGATCATTGACGTGAACATCGCATAATTATTCGCTCGTCTATGAATTGCCCAACAGTAATTTTCTTACCCATCGTATGCTTTGCTTATGAGAGATGCCAGTAGAGAACTCTACGGCCCCTGGGTCTATTCACTTATAAATTCACAAACTCTATCATTACCTGGATGTTATATAATACCTTTTATTTTATTTTGCACTTTACTATTATCTACAATTATCTACACAACTCACTTGCTTGCAAATAACGAGATCAAGGTGTCGGATCTCGGGCTCTACAAAACCCAAGGAAGTTCGAACACAGGGGCATGTGCGAAGATCCCCAATAGCCTCACCCATCCTAGCTCACAACCCGATGACTTAGACAATCAACTCGCACGATGATGAGGAAGAAGATTGCACACGATGATTTACCCAGGTTCTGGCCGCTGGGAAGCGTAAACCCCTACTCCTGCTTTGGTGGATTGCCTCATGAGGAGGTTTGTGAATGAACTAGTACAACGGTGAGTTGCCTCGCGAGGGCGTTTTGGTGATCTTGCCTCTCTTCTCTCGTGACTCCCCTTCTATGGAGCACCCTAGCCTCTATTTATAGTGGCCCATGTCCTCTCCGCTTATCGCTATGGCGGGAAGGGATCCCACAATGGCCAAATTCAAAGGGGGACAAGGGCTACATCTTTATCTGGACGAAAGGTGGTCTTCACCTGCAAAGTAGTTGTCAATGATGCAGTGGTGGGCTCGGCGAGGACATCCATCCTGCAGGGCTCGTGGTCGTGTTCTCGTTGCACCGGAATGGAAACCTTTGGGGTGCTTTGGGAACCTGCGTACATCCTTACCCCCTTTGCACCAAAGGGGAAACTATACCGCCTGGTGCACTGGTGCCCGCCTGTCCCGCCTTACGTCATCCTTGGCCTCCCAAGGCCAAGCAATGCATAGAGATCTCCGTCGCTCTGGAGGGGGCCTGAGGAGGCCTTTTCCCTGCAGGTCTTGTTTCCGCTTCCCTCACAAGCTCAGGGCTCTCGCGAGGGCCTTGTCTTGAGTGGGGTCATGCAGGGTCATCTTTGGCCGTCGCAGTGGGCCGCGACCTGGGCCACAGGCCGGCAAGTCTGGATACCCCCGTTCCCAGAATGCCGACACAAGGGGATTGACAAGCCTCTTGCTGGCATTGGGTGCAAGTTATTTGTTCTTTTGTGTGTAGTCGTTAAAGATGGTTGAAGATTGGCATTCATATTGCTTTGATAAACCTTGGTTTCATAACTGAGGGAAATACTTACCCACTTTGTGCTGCGATTACCCGCTCCTCTTCACGCAAAACCTAACGCAGATCACGAGCACCAGGAAGGATTTTTGGCACCATTGCCGGGGAATACAATCAGCAACTATCAAGTAACTTCGCACAAAAAATCATCCACTTTTTATTTTTATTTGTTGTTATATTTAGGTTGTCTTATAAAAAATCAAAATACAAATATATTTACCTTTGTTAGTTACTAGTTTGCTTCTAGTCTGCTTTACTTGCTAGTTTGCTTGAGTTGCTATCATGTCTGATTTTGAGATTAGTGGTGTTTCTGCCACTAGTGTGGAAGCCCTTGAGGTTCCAACTTCACCTTGTGCTAATAATAATAAAAATGATGAAGTTGCTAAGTAAAAACTAGATAACCTGGCGGATGGTGACCCTTCTAAAAGTGAACCTATTATGGACACTAAGAAACTCCGCATAAGTAGTGGGAATATTATTGGAAAAAGTGTTATTCAAGATTTTTTTTCACTTGTGCGGGATCATTGCCATTGATAAGAGGTACCATTGTTAGTAGGATTACAAGTTATGAGGATGCTATATCTTTGCTCATAACACAATTGAAAGACAATTTGTCATATGCATCCTTTCATACAATGGTTATTCCTAGAATTCTCCAATATTGAGGAAGCTTCTACTAAATGTCTAGATACTATTTTTCTTGTTGAAGAATTTGATATTTTCATACAAGAAGCTATAAATATATTTTCTCATTATAGGATTAATTGTGAGTGTCCACCAATAGAAGGAATCCTTTATGAGTTAGAAGTTATGAGGAAATTGAAGTCTATCGATTATGTTGCTTAGGATGAAAATCTTAGAAAGAAGGGTTCCACCCAATATACTAGTTGATAAAATTTCTGAACACAGTGACAAATTAGATATACCAAAACTTGGAATCAGTTATGAACTTGAGAGAGAATTCAGGAAATATCTCTATAGAAACTTATACAATGAGGAGATATTCATCACTTATGAGAAACCAAAGGAGGAACCACCTATTCCTACCGAAATAGACCTCTCGGACCCTTGTGTTGTGAAGTTTAGTCCCTTCAATAAATTTTGTTTGCCTACTAGAAAACTTGCTGCTAAAATAAGGGAATATGATTTTAGTATGACGGATCATCTTCACGATTACTACAACACTTGAAACCATGCATTATGTCTAGCTAGGGGCATAAAACAATAGCGCTTGTTGGCAGGCAACCCAATATGTATCTTTATTTTTGTTTTTACTTCCTATTTTTGTGTGATAACATGATTTTTGCCTATGTAATGATTATGTTCTTATGTTTTAATTAGTGTTTGTGTCAAGTAAAGCCTTTGGGATAACTCACAAGATGAGTAGAAACGATGCTAAATCTAAAATAGAAACTTTGACTCAAGTGTAGGAATTTTCATTTTTTACTGGAGCATGATAATGATCTGAAATTTCAAAACAGTATTTATACACAAATTCTTGACGCTGCCCTAATTTTTCAGAATTTTGTGAGTAACATAAGTATGGTATATTTACAGATTTCTACAGACTGTTTTGTTTTAAACAGATTCTTTTTTGCTTGCATAGTTTTCTTGTTTTGATTATGCCATGGATTATATAGGGGGGTATAAGTCATGGAGAAGTTAGAATACAGTACCTATTTTGTAAAATGAATTTTTAATCAATATGTCACAATACCTCAAGTATGAAATATGTTTCTTATACTAACGGATCTCGCGAAGTTTTGTTGAGTTTTGTGTGATTGAAGTTTTCAAGTATTTGGTGTGATCACGATGGACTACGGAATAAGGAGTAGCAATAGACCAAGCTTAGGGATTCCCAAGTCATCCAAAGTATAATTCTAAGGAAACTCAAGCGTCTAAGATTTGGGATGCCCCATAAGGCATCCCCTCTTTCGTCTCAATCCATCAGTATGTCACCTGGAACTATATTTTTATTCATCACACAATATTTGTTTTGCTTGGAGCGTCGTTTGATTTTGTTTTCTTTTATTTTCAGTTTGTCACAATCATCTTTTGTTGGTCACACCTATTTGAGGGAGACACACCTTCATGTTAATTTGCTAGAATACTCTATGTGCTTCACTTATATCTTTTGAGCTAGGCAGTTGCTTCAGTACTTCACTTATATCTTTCTGAGCACGGTGGCATATAGATTTTATATAAATAATATGCTCTTGTTGTTCACTTATATTTGGTTGAGATATGAATAAATAGTTACAGTAATTTGCATGGTCATAAGACTAGTCCAAGAATATTAGGTAGTCTATGAATGATAATCAAAACCATCGTCTAGCACATGTTGAGAAGTTGTGGGTTAATGATATTGATGTGGTCATATGAAAAAGGCGTGAGTACAAAATTGTTGATTTGTAGAAGTGTCAAGATTAAGACAAGTTAACTTTTATTCATCTAAAAATTAAAGAGGCATGGTGATGATGTGTGAGCATATATATTCTTCGTTTAAATCCTAGTGTTGTTTTGAGTTGGGGGCGTGCGATGGTTAAGTCCTACCAACCTCCTCCCTTGGGGCATGCGAAGAGTACTTTCATTTCTGATAAAACTAACAAAACTTTATAATAAGTATGTGAGTTCTTTATGACTAATGTGACACCATGGACATACGCATCTTCACCTTCTCATATTTGCTAGCCTCTTCGGTATCGTGCATAGCCCATTCTCACCTCGAGGTTCGGTGCAAATATTCGCCGGTGCATCTGAACCCCGTGACATGACATGCTCTATTGCACATAAGCTTCATTATATCTTCCTAAAAACAGCCACCATACCTACCTATTATGGCATTTCCATAGCCATTCTGAGATATATTGCCATGCAAATTCCATCGTCACTTCACATGACTACTTCATTCATCATTATAATGCTTTGCATGATCATATAGATCTGACATAGTATTTGTGGCAAACCCACCATTCTTCATATTTTGGATACATGTCATGCTAGATTATTGCACATCCCGGTACACTACTAGAGGCATTCATACAGAGTCATATCTTCCTATCAGTTCTTCATGTTGACTTGTAAGTAAATAAAAGTGTGATGATCATCATTATTAGAGCATTGTCCCAGTGAGGAAAGGATGATGGAGACTATGATTCCCCCACACGTAGGGAAGAGACTCCAGACAAAAAATGAAATAAAAATGGGGGAGGCCAAATGATCCAACCATATAAAAAAAGAGAAAATGGGGGAGGCAAAAAGAAAAGAAAAAAGAGAAAAGCCCACCATAAAAATAAAAAATGAAATGAGAGAAAAGAGAGAAGGGACTTTGCTACTGTCCTTTACCACACTTGTGCCTCAAAGTGACACCATGTTCTTCATATTGAGAGTCTCCTATGTTGACACTTCCATATGCTAGTGGGAATTATCTTTTCATATAATAAACTTGGTTTGTATATTCCTATGACGGGCTTCCTCAAATGCATGAGGTCTTCATGAGCAAGAAAGTTTGATGCACACCCCACTTAGCTTCAGTTGAGCTTTCATACACTTATAGCTCTTGTGCATCATTTGCATGGCATTCCCTACTCCTCGCATTGATATCTATCGATGAGCATCTCCATAGTTCGTAGGTATGCCTAGTTGATGTGAGACTATCTTCTCAACTTTTACCCCTTTGATACCTACCATCATATTCTATTCCACATATATGCTATGTCCAATGGTTTACGCTCATGTATTGCGTGAAGAATAAAAAGTTGATGCATATTGAAAAAGTACGGTCCAATTGCATGGCTTGGACACCGTGGTGCTTAAAATTAGTATCTATGTGGTGAAGATGGAGTCATGCCTTGCTAATATAATGAGATCAATAGGGGTAAACATTCTTTTCGGATCGTATACTTTGAAAAATTAATGATTTTGTTTCTTGTACTTGTAAATATTACTATGTTGTTATTTGTTAAATCATCATTTCTCAATGAGCATACATACCAAAGATTACATAATGGGTAGCATGTCAAATCAAAAATTCTGTTTTTATCATTTACCTACTCGAGAACGAGCAGGAATTAAGCTTGGGGATGTTGATACGTCTCCAAGGTATCTATAATTTTTGATTGCTCAAGGTGACATATTATCATTCTAGGATACTTTTTGGGTATTTATTTAACAATTTATAATATTTTTGAGCACTAACATATTGACATAGTGCCTAGTGCCAGTTTTTTGTTTTTTGCTTGTTTTTGCCTTTTCAGAGTTACCATACCAAACGAACTCCAATTGCCATGAAACTTTTTGGTGATTTTTTATAGACCAATACAAGACCTAAAAGCTTCTGAGGAGGGCCAGGAGGTTCACCACGGGACCACCACATATCCAGCCGCCTCCTGGGGGGCGTGGCTAGATGTGTGGTGGCCCCCTGGAGCCTCTACTGACATTGTTCTCTTGCCTATAAATTCCCATCGACCCTAAAAACGCCAGAAGTACTCCCACGACACTTTTTCCACCGCCGCAAGTCTCTGTTCCGACGGGAGGCCATCTACACCTCCATTTCAACACCATGTCGGATGGGAGATTGATCACGGAGGGCCTCTTCATCAACCTTGCTACCCTCACCATGATGTGTGAGTAGTTCACCACAGACCTACGGGTCCGTAGATAGTACCTAGATGGAAATCTCTCTCTCTCTCAATCTTCAATACAATGCTCATCGCATCTTTGGCTTGATCTGTCCTATGTAATCTCTTTGTATGGTGTGTTTCTTGGGATCTGATGAATTGTGAGTTTATGTTCAGATTATTCATGGAAAGAATTTGAGTCAAGCCTGACTACTATGATTCTTATTTGCATGATCATCATAGCTTTGTAGTGCTCTCCGTTCTGTTGAAATAGTTTGACCAACTAGATTGATATTTCTTCAGTGGGAGTGGTACATTGTAGTAGGTTCAACCTGACGAGTTTCTATATCCTAGTGACAGAAGAGGACAAGTTGTGTCTTAGTGTTGTTCTTACTAAGCAGAAAACGATTGGGTCTATTCATATTAGTTGATTTTACTTTGTCTACATCATGTCATTGTTCTCCAAGCATTTCTCTGTTTGTCATGAACTTAATACGTAGAGAAGCAAGCATAGAAGCGCTCTTGAAGTGGTGTAATAGTAGTAGGTGCAGGAAGGAGTCAGCCTAGTTGCTTATGGACGTGATGCCTATATACACATGATCATTTACGTGAACATTGCATAGTTATTCACTTTTCTATTAATTGTCTAGCAGTAATTTGTTTACCCACCGTATGCTTTATTTATGAGAGATGCCACTAGAGAACTCCACGGCCCCCGGGCCTATTCACTTATAAATTGACAAACGCTATCATTACCTTGATGTTATTTATAACCTTTTATTTTATTTTGCACTATACTATTATCTACAATTATCTACACAACTCATTTGCTTGCAAATAACGAGATCAAGGGGATTGACAACCATCTTGCCGGCGTTGGGTGCAAGTTGTTTGTTCTTTTGTGTGCAGCCGCTGAAGATGGTTGAAGATTGGTATTCCTATTGGTTCGATAAACCTTCATTTCATAACTAAGGGAAATACTTACCCACTTAGGGTTGCGATTATCCGTTCCATTTCTGCTGACCTAAGTGAATCCTCGAGGGTGGAACTCAATGGGATGCCCCTTCCTCTCCATGCTTACCACTGACTATCTCCCCGGGCAAGCCTCCGCTCGCTTTGCTGGTGGCGGGAGATACATGGTGCTGCTCTGTGCTGGTATTGTGGTGGCGGAGAACCCGTCAGGTGTTCCCACACCCTGCCCCTAGGGTATTCTTCCCCTTAGATGAAGAGTCTAACAAGGATGTGGTGCAGCGAACTGACTCCACCCTGGTGGTGGTTGTCCTGGACTACCCAACTTTGATGGTTCGGAGCACGGCCTTGCCCTCCCCCTACAAGTCTATTGTTGCATGCGGCTGTTTGACCACATCCCCTGTCACGGCCTCGTAGGGTAGTGCCAAGATTGAAGAGGCGATGACACCTCGCTCCTCAACTCTAGCCATTTTGGAGTGGGTGGTTCTCCGCTCCACGACTTGCAACATTGTACTAGGTATCCCGCCATGTATCCTCATCCATTCGAGATAGCTCTTTTATGTTCTAGAGGTTGTTCCGCTTGGTCATCTTGCAAAAGTAGCTCTTGATACGCTGATATTATTCAGGGGGGAAGGGTCCCCCTTAGTACAAATTGAGTCCATCCGTGCGAAAGAAATCCTAGATGGAAAATTTGTTGCTGCTTGTTACTCAGGTTAGAGTTGTTGGATTTCCTTGAAGAGGAACGATGATGTAGTATAGCAACAGAGAGTATTTCCTTAGTTAGGAACCAAAGTTTATAGAACCCGTAGGAATCACTAAGCTAACGACGGCCGTACCCGCACACAAACAAATAAATTTCTTGCACCCAAGAAAGGCAAGGAGGTTGTCAACCCCCTTGTTCTTACTAGCTACAAGATTAAAAGAAAATAGTTATAGGGCAAAGCAGCAAGAAAATAAAACAAAGTAAAAAAACATTTGTTGTAGTTTTTTTGTATTGATGGAAAATATACTCGGGGGGCATAGGTTCACTAGTGACATATATCTCAAAAGCATCTAGTGGCATGGTAGACAAATTACTCTTGGACAATTGAGAGAATAATGTGGATTATAACTATGATCATTAATGGCATAATATCGCATAGTCACTAAGACTAAGATAAGTAGATAGGTAAACTTACTAACATCTACTACTATTACTCCACCACAAGACCGCTATGCATCATGCATATCAAACTATTAAATTTGCAAGAAGTAGAATAACATAATAAATAAGATGACACAATGTAGACACAAGAAAACCTAGCAATAAGATTTACCCAATTGCTTTATCCTTAGTAGCAACAATATAATACGTGTATTCCTCCTTTCTATCACTAGACAAGATCACCGCAAGATTGAACCCACTATGACGCACCACTCCGTCAGAAGAACTACTCATCTATCTTCACCATAGAAGATTAATAGATCAGAAAGAAAACAAACTTAAAGAGATTCAAATAAATCCAATCAATAAGTTGGTCATAAATCCACAATTAATTGGATCCCACAAAATAACCACAACAATTACATCGGATGGACCTCCGAAGAGATCATTGTATTGAAGTGAGAGATAGAGAGAGGGAGATCTAGCTACTACTAGGGACCTGTAGGTCCTGAGACAACTACTCATACATCATCATGGAGGCAGGAAGGTTGAAGAAGATGGCCTCCCCAATGATCCCCCCTTTGGTAGAGTACCAAAACTGAACTCCAGATGGGATTGCGTCGGAACGGAGGCTTTTGGTGGCGACCCGATAGTTTCGGAATATGTGTGAATTTGTAGGCCAAAAATTAGGGCAATGGGATCATCAGGGGGCCCACAATCCTGCCCGGCACACCCAACCCCTCTGGGTGCACCCCTAGCTTGTGCTCCCTTGTGGGTCTTCTAGTGTCTAGATTCTAGGGTCTATTATGTTCTAGAACATATTGCCAAAAACTTTTGTCATGTTTGGTCCTTCGTCGGTATCAATTTTCTGTAGAACTACAGAAAAGCAGAAAACAACAACTGGCACTAGGCCCTAGATTAATATGTTATTCTGGGAAAATTATGAAATGATATAAAATGATGGCCAAGGTATACAAGAATGATAATACAATAGTTTTTAACAATCAAAAATATGGAAACGGTTGAGATTTATCAGCATCCGAAGCTTAACTCCTACTCGTCCTCGAGTCGGTAAATGATAAACAATGATTTTCTCTATTGAATTCTACCTAGCATGATCTTGATCAATTGATGTAACTTACCGTGTGAACTTAGGATCAAAATGATTCAAGTCAATAGTCTATCAAATTGACATAAAAACAACAATAAATAATCATACACATAAATAATCTTTCCCTTGCAGAATAATAATACGAAAGAACGTGATTTCGCAAACACTTCATCATAATAACCATGGCAAGCTTAGTATTCTTAGTATAAATATAAAAATTCATGAAATATCCACGTGCCAAACCATGCAATTGAATCATACTTTTCTCATTTCAACTTTTTAATTCTCATGCACTACTTGAGCATGAGCCACGATCTTAGCAATTTGAATGGCAGAGAATGATCATGGGGATTTTAGAGAAGACAAAAATATAAGATAGTCTCAAATCAATGACACTTTATTATTACGCAATGGTGAGGCCTTACAATCAATGTTAATATGAGGTATGTGACGAGTAGGGGTTGCCAAGCAATGGATGCACTAGATATATATGTGTATGTGTTGTTCTGGGAACTGGGGTACCCAGACCTGCCAGCCTGTGGCCCAGGGCGCGGCCCACTCCGGCGGCCAGAGACGGCCCAGCACGGCCTCACTCAAGACAAGGCCCCCACGAGAGCCCTGAGCTCGCATGGGAAGCAGCACCAAGACCTACAAGGAATAGGCCTCCTCAGGCCCCCTCCAGAGCGATGGAGATCTCTAGGCATCGCTTGGCCTCGGGAGGCCAAGGATGACGTAAGGCGGGCAGACATGTACCAGCATGCCAGGAGGTACAGTTTCCCCTTTTATGCAAAGGATATAAGTACGTACGCAGGTTCCCAAAGCACCTCCCAAAGGTTTCCCTTCCGGTGCAACAAGATGACGGCCACGAGCCCTGCGGGACAGATGTCATCGCCGAGCCCACCTCTACATCATCAACAGCTGCTTTGCAGGCGAAGACCAGCTTTTGTCAGGATAAAGATGTACTCCCTGTCCCCTTCGGATTTGGCTGTTATGGGATCCCTTCCCACCATAGCGACAAGAGAGAGAGAAAGATATTGAACACAAAGCTACCGGTACAAACCGTCAACCCCGAGGGTGGACTAATCCCTCCTCATCATGGCCTCCGCCGGGATGATGAAGATGGCCACTGGAGATGATCTACCCTCTCCGATAGGGTATCGGAATGCCTCCAGATTGGTTTTTCATCAATACAGAGAGTTGTCGTGCCAGAACCAGGAGTCTAGGGTTATTTCTGGTGCTTTCTAAATATATAGGATTTTTGAGCATCAGTTTCATGCGAAGATGGGCCACAAGGGGAGCACAAGACACCAGCCCACGCTAGAGGGGCCTAGCGTGGCCTGGTAGGTTGTGCCCACCTCGTGGGTCTTCTGGCCCTCCCACGAAGATTCTAGTGCCTCTTTTGTTCCCAAAAAATCATCAAAAGTTTCATTGTATTTGGAGAACTTTTATTTGTGCACAAGAACAACACCACGGTAGTTCTACTAAAAACAGCGTTAGTCCGGGTTAGTTCTAAATAAATCATATGAAGTGCATCGAAGCCATATAAAAGTATTGTAAACATAGGTGAATATGGCATGAATACTTCATAAATTATAGATAAGTTGGAGACGTATCACGCATCCAACTTGCTTGTCCATGAAGAGCTTGACCATTTGAGGAAGCTCATCATCGGAATATACAATTCAAGTTCTACAATGTAAATATCCCACTAGCTTAATCATGCAGTATATGAAAACTCTATCAAATGCATGGTGCTACTATAAGGAACATGTTTGGAAAAGGATAGTAGTGTTTCCCCTCTTTCTTTTTCTCCCTTTTTATTCTTTTGGTGAGCTCTTTTTGCCTCTTTCTTTATATCCTCAAGGGTAGGGGAACATTGTAATAATGATGATCATCACACTTTTATTTACTCAAAACTCAAAATTGAAAATGATGAATATATTAATTCCTCTAGCAGTGTACTAGGATGTGGGATGATCTACTATCACATGTACAACAATGATGAACTATGGCTTTAACACAAAATAACACGTGACCTCTATATGATTATGCCAAGAAAAACGACAATGAATACTCAAGTTATGTGAACAGTAACAATGGAAGTTGCAATTCACCAGGATCCCGACCGTCGGGCAATAAGACCACTAGGCCGGCCTTAGATCCCGGTTATAGCCTGCCCCCCTCGCTGGTAACAGTGGGCCTCCTCTAGAAGGATATTCCATTACTTGTATCATAAAGATATGTATTAGTACATAACTTGAGACACAAGCCATGTTAACAAACTTGGGCAACAAATCATGTAACCCTACCCCATATCCACCTATATAACGGGAGATCAGGGCCTCCCAAGAAGGAATCCAGAGATCCAATCTCACATACAAGACAATCAATACAATGGCATGCAAGATGTAGGGTATTACCTCACCAAGAGGCCCTGAACATGGGTAAAACTCGCGTCATGTGTATATCATATTCTAATCCTATATACGCACTAGGCCCCATGACGAATCCTATTCAAGGATCTCATGGATTTCTATTCTGATAGGTGGTGTGACAGGTAGGGGCAAGTGTGCATACATACTATGTTAAGTTGGGATGCTTCATCAACATTAAGTTCAATCTCAAGGGGGATCTTGGAGAATTTTCCATGGCGGTTGAGGGCTCAATATCAACATAGACTTTGCGCGATCTGCAGAACTTTTGGGACAACAGATTCATTTTCGTCATGTCTACCTCCTTGAGCATCGTTTTGATGATTCTTTGGAGGGATTGTGAGGAATTGATTCTACAACAAGCATGTAAAATTTACACAAGATCCTACGGATGAATCTTTGGAGATCTCCAAAATACTGAGCCCCTAACAAATCTGCACAAGAATCTCGTCGTTGGTCACCCTGTGTACAAGAGCCCTTCAGTAGCCCCCAACCCTAGTGGAGGCCGTAGTAGAAGCTTGCGAAACCTTCGGTGGGTTCTTACTTTGTTCTCTCGGAGCCTGGTTAGGAGGCCAATGCTCTTTTAATTGTGTAGAGATCAGGAGGCCTTGTCCATCGGGTCACCGTCTTGACCACCTGGTTGTGCTTGTAACCTTGTTATTCTAATCACATATCCCCTCATAGAGGGGACCACCTCCCCTTGCTTTTTCCAAATAGTTGTTGCAGGAAACCGTCTTGTCAGCATGGAGCAGGAGACCAGTTGAACCTCAACTCATTATGGCAAGACTGCGTAAATTCCCGCGCCCGCGTATAGTGAGTGATAACCACCCACATAAAGTGGGGCACACGACATGTGAGGATGCCTCAATTTTTGGTTTGCACATAGTGAGTCCTAAGGGCAGCAAGGATAGGGAGTGGGATTACTACTTGTAGATGCAGTGGGGTTTTCCCCGAAGATGAAGGGATGAAGTAGTACCACAATGATAGGTATTTCCCAACTTAAGAAGCAAGGTTTATCAAAATAATAGGAATGGGTGCAAACACACGATCAACAATTCCTACACACACAAGAGAAAATACTTGTGATAACCCACAAGTATAGGGGGTTGCAACAATCTTCGAAGGTAGTATTTGACCCAAATTTATTAATTCGACACAAGAGGAGACAAAAAATATTTATTGGTGTTTGCAGTTGAGTTGTTAATTCAATCACACCTGGAATTTTTTCGCAACAGAGATTTAAGTAGCAAAGTAACAAAAGCAATAGGAACAGTAATAGCAGTGATTATAATTATTGTAGAAACAACAGTAACGAGAGTAACTTAAGAGAAATCAACATGCGAAAATTATAGGCCTTGGATCAGTGATGGATAATTGACTTGGATGACATTCATCATGTAACAGTTACACACTAGAGCGATAGAGTACTATGTCCAATTCATGAGTATAATGTAGCCATGTATTCCGTATATAGTCATAGGTGCTTATCGTAAGAACTTGCATGACATCTTTTGTCCTACCCTCCCATGGTAGCGGGGTCAAAGGGAAACTAAGGGATATTAAGGCCTCCTTTTAGTTGAGAAATGAAATAAAGCATTAACACATGGTGAATACATGAACTCCTCAAACTACAGTCATCACTGGTGATGAATCCAATTATTGTCACCTTGGGGTCTACAGATCATAACACATAATAGGTGCATAAAACATGCAAGATAGGATCCAAAAAATTCTCATATTCGTGAAAAAATAATAGGTTTAGATCTCAAATCATGACACTCGGGCCCTAGTGACAAGCATTAAGCATAGAAAAGTCGTCGAAACATCAATCTCAGAACCAAGAGGATAAAAAGGATCAAGCCCTATCAATATAACTTGATTACATGAAAAATATCATCCAATCCAATCATCGTCTATCAATTCTACAAAGGAATTACTCATTGTTGATGGTGAGCGTCATCGAATTGTTGATGGAGAAGGGTTGGTGATGATGATGGCGACAAATTGGCCTCTGCGGAGCCCCAAACAAACTCGAGATTAGTGCTCCCGCGGAAGAATAGGAGGTGGTGGCGGCTCCGTCTCATAGAACGTGATGAGAACTTCTCTCTTAGTTTTTTCTCAGGAGATAGAAATTTGTAGGCTTGAGATTAGGGATAACGGAGCCATGTGGGCCCCACAAGGCATATGGGTGCGCCTAGGAGGGTGGGCGTGCCCTGTTGCCTTGTGAGAAACTGGTGGCCCCCTCTAGTGGATCTTCGTTCCAGTATTTTTATATATTTCATAAGAAATCTCCAGAAAGTTTTGTCCAATTCCAAGAACTTTTATTTCTTCACAAAAAACAAAACCAAGGTAGTTCGGTTGAAACAAGTGTTAGTCTGGGTTAGTTCCCTTGAAATCATGAAAATTAGAATCCTAACCAAGAGTAAACGTGTTTGGAAAAGTATATAAGTTTGGGATGTAACAACACCCCCAAGCATAACTCATTGTTTGTCTCAAGCAATTCAGTTGACAAACTCAAAGTGATAAAAAAACTTTTAAAAACTCTTTTGTTCTCATTGTGGTATATATGGTTAACTCAATGTTTAGGTTTTTAGCAAAGATGATAGGCTAACCATGCCAATGATAACACTTAGGTCTCATATTTACTGATGGCAATAACAGAACTAACTAGCGAGCAATAATAAGATATCTCGGATGCCAAAAATTTAACAAAAAAGTCATGATATAATATGGTAACATGGTACCTCGCCAGCCCTTTTTGAGACCACAAAACATAAATGCAGAGCGCCTCTAAGGTTCAAGCAGCGACTAAACTTTGTAATTCAGGGTAGAAGAGATCCAATCATACTCACATCCAACATTAAATAGATTCAATGCAACAAAATGACAATAGCGCTCAAAGGTGAAAGCACAGTATGCTCCCTTGGTGGTTTTCATAATTCGTGACAACATACACTGTCTCTGGGACTAATAATCTTATCTAGTATGTTTCAGATAAAGTCCACAGAGAATATTGGCTAAGTATTGTGAGGAGAATCCCCAAGAAGAAGAGGGATAAGGGATAGCATTGGATAAGCTTCAAGCAAGAAGAATCTACATTTTACTTTGTGAGAAATCACCTTGAGTCTATAGGAAAGCCAATACTATTAAAAAGGGGTGAGGTATTGTTGGTGAACAAAATGCTCCACATGCACAAGTGATAGTCACCAAAAACACCCACAAGCTCTTCCACAAAAGTCTTTCAAAAGTCTATCATGCAAAATCGGGGCCACCAATTCTTCCCACTAAGCTCTACAGATTTTCACCTCAAACAGATCCTAGCCAAACCCTAAGTCTTTGGTACAACCGATTCTGCATCGGTGCCACCGAGTTTAGGTTGCCAACATTCTGTTACCCCTTTCCTTAAAATCAGAATTTCTAAGATTTTGGATTAGCGCCACCGAGTTTTGCAATCTGACCGTTTGTCACCTTTCTGTTAATGCCGAGACTTATATATTGGTCTCACCAATATTCAAAAGTTGCTACCTTTGTACCAACTCATTACCACCGAGTTTTATATTTTGGTGTCACCGAGTTGGTAACATAAGGTGTAACAGTTGGATTTTTGTAGATGCCTATATATACCCCTCCACCACCACTCACTCGCAAGAGAAGCACTCAGAACAGTTCCCCACTTATACCATCTGATTTTCTGAGAGAGAGCCACCTACTCATGTGTTGAGATCAAGCCATTCCACTCCAACCATATGAATCTTGATCTATAGACTCCCCAAGTTGCTTTCCACCCAATCAATCTCTTCTACCAAAGCCAAATCTGTGAAAGAGTGATTGAGTGTTGAGGAGTATATCATCTTGAAGCACAAGAGCAAGGAGTTCATCATCATTATCAAGCCTATTACCTTTTGGAGGGTGGTGCCTCCTCGATTGGTTAGGTTTTATTTGTAAGCCTCCTAGTTCGTGTTGTGGAGTTGAACCAAGAAGTTTGTAAAGGCAAGGAGGTCGCCTACTTTGTGAAGATCGTCCCCGAGTAAGGCCTGTCCTCCGTGGACGTAGGCCATCATGGAATAGACAAGTTTGCTTCTTAATGTAACCCTCCATGGGTAGAGCCCTCCGAGGACTCTCGCGACCTTTACCCTCCATGGGTTGAAGTCTCCATAAACATGGACATACAATAGCACCAACTATCGGAACCACGAGAAAAATCTTCGTGTCCCTCATGCATTTGATCTCCCTATCTCAACTCCTTATTTCCATGTGCAATGTCTTTACTTTCCGTTGCCATACTTATTGACTTGCATGTGTAGGGTGTGCTAGACTTTCTATAATTGCTAAAATTTGCCAACCATTAACTTTGGAAATAGGATAGGTTTTAATTTGTGCTAGTAGTCTATTCACCCCCACCCTGTCACGCCCAAGATGTGATCCTATCCTTATTTTGGCACGAGGACCTCGAGAGGATAGAAGTGCATCATGTCGTGTTGCAAGAATGGATATCATTAGAAGTACATTTACAGAAGAGATGAGTATATGGAGTTGGCTTACACTCGCCACAAGCTACATCAAGATCACATCAATACAACAACATATTCAAACATCATACAGAAGAGAAGGGCCCGACTACGGACGAAATCGAATGACAAAATGACATCCGTCCTTGCTATCCCAGGCTGCCACTTGGAACCCATCCTAGATTGATGACGAAGAAGAACTCAAAATCAAACAAACATCGCTCTCATGTCAAAGCATCGCATTACCTATACCTACAACTGTTGTTGTAGTAATCTGTGAGCCATAGGGACTCGGCAATCTCATTTCCAAGGGTATCAAGACTATTAAAGCTTAATGGGTGAGGTATGGTTAAGTGGTGAGGCTGCATCAACTAAGCATTTATTTGAGTGGCTAACTTATGAATACAGAAAGTAAATTATGGTGGTCTACACATAACGGACGTGAACTAGTAGTGATCACTAAGTGATCCTGAACACCTACTTACGTGAGACATAACCCCACCGTGTTCTCTCTCGGATAAGGACTCACGAGAAGAGACAGGCACGGTTACACACACAGTTGGTGGATTTTATTTGAGTTTATTTCAAGTTTGCTATGACCGGGTGTTAAACAAAGTTTCCAAGTTTGCCACATAACTGCAGGCATGACTTTTCGAAAGATTTAACCCTGCAGGGGTGCTCCAACTCATCCATCACAAATTAACCACACGCCACGGGAATAACCTCGACCACGGATCTCGTGATTATCCTAGGAAATTCCAAAGGAAATTCGACACCTCGAGATAGCCCGAAGAAGACCAGAATTCCTCATGCAAGACATTCAAGTAGGTAAACCAAGTCCAGCAAGACCGCCCGACGTGTCTACGAACCCATTAGGAGCGCGTACAGTGGCCTGATAGAAATCTCCCGAGTTGCCCTGGGTTGGCCCCACACACGGCTCTAGTTTGGACCAACACTCATGCGGAGCACTGGCCCGGGGGGTTGATTAATTATCCACGGGGTCCAAAAAGTCCCTATGCAAGTTTCTTAGTTATTAGGCAAATGTAGTACCAATGTTGGGCCTTTATCCTAAAACAAAAATCAAGGGGGTCCCCATAACAACCCCGAGCATGTTAGGAGCACTCAATTATGGAACATAACACCGATTCACAAGTAACTAGGGTGGCAAGAGTGGAACAAAACACCGAGCAAAAGGCCAAGCCTTCCACCCTTCACCAAGTGTATATGTGCATTAAATTAAATAGCAACAATATTGTGATATCAAAATGTCCATGTTGTCACATGGAAGCAATTGCACCTGCAGCTATAAACACTATAAGAAGGCTAAGCAAGTGGTAACATAGCCAAACAATGGTTTGCTGGAATGTGGAGGGGTTAGAGGCTTATCATGGCAATGTTGGGAGGCTTGACAAACAAGTGTTAGGTAGCGAGACACAACGATAAAAGCGGGACAACTAGCATACCAATGATAGTAGTGGTATCCAGGGAAATGTGTAATCTTGCCTAAGATCCCTCTTGGAAGAAGCACGAGTTCATGAAGAAGACGAGCCAACGTAGTCGAACGAATCCTCACACTCCGAATTCTTTCGGAACTCTATCGAGAAGGAACAATTCGAAACAACAATCAACACACGGCACACCACAACATGCATGACATGATGCGCAAACAAATATGATGCATGTCCGGTTTAATATGCAATGCATGGCATGGCATGGCAAGCACAACAAACAACTACCGCATATTAAGTGAAGTTCAATATGCAACGAGTTGCATATTGACGAAACTCCATATTCGAATTGTTTAGTTCACTCTCGTTAGATACACGACAATATTAAATGTTGTTTAACATGGCAAACGATGAAGCATAATGAAACTACACTATCTAGGCATTTTAAATGAGGTGGGAAATAACATATAGCATTTCCGAAAACATCCTCTTGTGCATATTATGATGTTGGTCCAGATCTTTCCTAACACAATTTTATATTTATTAAACATGGAAATAAAGTGTGGCATGAGATTCTACATGTTTTTCTAGTCAAGTTGCAAATATAGAACATTTGCATCGGAGCTACGGTTAATTGGTTATGAAATAAATCATTTTACATGGAATTTACGCAAATTACATCAAACATCAAGTCAAACATTTTAAACACATGTGAGAGTATAATATTGTGAATCTACACGAAATTCTAGTCACTTCACATATATGAAGTTTTTACAAACGATGCATGGTTGGTGAGTTATGATATGCATGAATCTTAAGGGGTTTTCTGCAATTTTATTATTCTGTGGATAATTGGCAAATTCGTTAACAGAAAAAGGGGTAACGAGCTGAATCTATTCAAAATGGACTAAGGTGGGCAAGAGACGGATACTATATTGCGCTTAGGGCAATGGATGGGGCAAACTAGAGGCTCACCTTGGGCTGGGCCTTGAGGTGCTGCGGGGGTAGGCCGCCGGATCTAGCAGCTGCTGCTGGGCCTCGGGTGAGGCCGGCCCACGAACGCGAGCGCGTGGCCGACATCGGTCAACGCGGGTCTCAGGAGCGCTCCTACTCCCGATGGAGGCGGTAGCCATGGTGGCGGCAGCTTCAGGGGGGGCGAGGGCGCGCCGGGGAAGACTGGAACCAGCGCGGGCCATCAGATCCAGGGGATTTCCGGCGACCGACAGGCAGCTTGGGGAAGCCATGGGGAATCTCAAGGCAATGCGGCATTTGGCAGCGGGATCCGAGCGACGGGAACGGCTGGGAGGAGCGGCAGGGAACCTCCGACGGTGAAGCAGCGCGATGGCAAGACGGCAGGGGCTTGCGTGGGGATGCGTTGTCGCCGGCGGCATGACCATGTGCCCCTGGGCGCGCGCGGGAGGAGCTTCGGGCGGATCTGGAGGCATCGGCATGCTCGGGAGCCTGCGGGCTGCGGCGGCTGGCTCGGCCAGATGGGCTTCAGTGGGCTTGGTTTGGGCCTGGGCGGGCCCTGGCGGCTGAGGAGGGAAACAGGGTGCCAAGTGGCTGCGGAAGAGAGGTCGGAGGTGGCTAGCAGCGGCGCGGATCCCTAGGCATCTAGCGTTTGGCTAAAAATGGTAGGGAGGGCATCTCTATATAGCAATGGGGGCTAGGAGAGGGGTTTCTCCTCCATTTTCGGACCGCTTGATTTCGATCGGACGTCCGGAAGCGGAGGGGGGCCAGGCTGGGCTAAGTGGCTATGTAGAGGCCTTGTGGGATGAGAAGAGTGGGATCTTGGTGCCCCGGCAACAAAGTTTTTAAAACACCTAAAATGACCGACAGATAATCCAATGCAGTGCCGCTATGGTTGACCATACGGGTATCAAACGACCTCTGATTGCGACAAAATTTGGCAGGCGGTCTACCTACAATATAACAAGACCGCACGCCATTTTTCAACGGGATCCGATAATATTTTTTGTGCGCTTTAAAAATGGTTTTTTTAAACGATGTCGCGGGCGCATGCGTGTGTGGTTGGTCTCGAAATGGGCGACGGCAAGAATGGAGAGAACCGGCGAATACGAATAGATGCAAGTTTTCGAAAACGAGCAACAGTGATATGCAGATGATGCGAATGATGCTATGATGAATGCAACAAGCAAACAAAACACAAGACGAGAATTGAATAAAAGGGGAATCTTCTGGAGCGTCAGTCCCGGGCTGTTACAACTCTACTCCACTACATGAGGATCTTGTCCCGAGATCTACAAATGAGAAGCGGAAGAGACAGAGCAAGAGGTAAATTTAGTTGCTTCTTTGACAAACGAGTGAAATCAATGAAACGTGAAGGTTGGAAATAGATGACGAACGACGTGAGGAACAAGCAAGAATTCAAAAGAAATTTTGGCAGCACTTCGTTAGGATAGAGAGGAAAATTTTGATATGATGGAAAGAACTTGAACATAGAACACAACACTCCGGTAAAATGAATAAGCAAGAAAGAACATGATCTTAATCAAACTAGATGTGAGTTGAAAAGAGCAACACCACAATGCCTCTGGAACAAAAGAATAGAAGCTAGAACTTTGGAGATAAGAGAACGAAGAAGAAAATGACAACTTCTACCACCATTGAATTGAAAAGATTGCTTGAACAGATTTGATGGAGAATCAATAATGAAAAGAATAGCTTGTGATGGGCTTATGGAAAACATCTCAAAATTATGAGGTGACAAACTCGCATAACAGAAACAATTGATTGCTTGAGAGCAACAAGATATGCAAAACTTCTTTCACCAAGAGGTGGAGGAGATACTTGAATCATTTATGACACCATGATAGTAACAATCCTTAGGAAATGCTTTAGGTGAAATCCAACCCAAGATAACTCCGAGAAAACAGAAGGGTTTACTTATATCATTCTTGACAATTTCCTTCGAGACTCCTCATAATCAAGAATTTAATAATACCATCTCAAAATACAATGGATAAGGAATTGAACTTAGAAATCCTAGATAAATAACACTTGAGCACCTCCAACAAGAATCTTGAAGAACACTTCGAGAAGAATTTCATCCTTAACAAACCACCATAAAAAACCATCGGAGTGAACTCTGGAATGAAATGATGATAGAAAAGAATTGATGGTTGTGAGAAGACCAGATTGAGGCCGTGCTATGATTTAGATGAAGCTTGGAGACAAGATACTTGAGAAAACTAGGAACTCCAGAATGAAAAGATGAACAACTTACGACGAAGAATTTGATGCCATGAGCACTCCGGAAGAAGGATTGAAATCACCTTGATGAAACTAGAAGAAGAATTATGTTATGCTTATCCTTCATCAAGTTAAATTGATGACAAGAAACGGATTTGGTATACTACTTATTCTTCTTGAAAGATTGAAGAGATATATCACAATCTTGAAGAAGTCTTCAATGAAACACCGGTAAGAATTTGAAACGAATGAAGATACTACGAATGAATGGAAATACATGAGAACAAAGAGATCATGATCCTCCGAATAGAGAGCTTGAACGAATCACCAGAATATTTGCGATACGAACGAAGAGACGCCATTGAGAAGAATATGAGAACGAAAGTTGAAAGCTGAGAACGAGGAATCTTCTAAAATGATGGCCTTCGGGGAATCGAGAAATGAAAACAACTCTGCGATGCACCGGATAGATATGGAAGGAATTACCCGTGATCGAAACAATTTGAGATGATACCACGAAGCTAAGACCATGAATCTTCAAGAGAATGAGCAAAGATTTAAGAGAACCACCCCCTCAGACTTCAATGCGAAGAATGATGACGAGAAACAACACCATGAATAACTAAAACAATCTGGAACAACGAATAAGGAACGATTGAGCCAATGATGAAAAATATTTAAACGCGATCTTGGAGAAGGAATATCACCGATGAACATCATTCTTCCGTCATATTTAAAAAGAACTTGAGGACATCTCCGGAAAGATTAGAAGAGCTAGGTAAGATCCTAGGGGAAAAACGTGTGGGTTATGGGCCAACTGAAAAGAAACCATCGTTGAAAGATTTCTTAGAAAGAGTAATTGCGCCATTACAATGAAAACTTGATGAGGTGAGAACCTCGAAATAATTGAAAGGATTATTGAATGCAAGCACAAAACTTCTCAGATATCTTCAGCACTCCAGATAGAATAGAAAGAGGAATAAACAAGAGATGCTTGGAAAAGAATTTCCGACATGGGCAATCATTGAACGAATGAGAAGGGATATGATGAACACCGAGAGCTTGAACTGAATCCACCGGAGAAGAATAACAACAAGGACAAAGAATATGAGGGTAGATCCTGAAATTGAAACTCTTGAGAATCTCTACAAGAATTCACCGGATACAATATGAAGAAATGATAGCGGAAGCATTGATGAAGAGAAAGGCACTTGGAAGAGCATTTAATCATTGAAGAAAAAAGGGCGGGAGGGTGGGAAAAACAAAGAAAACTTGGAACAGATGAGATGAACTCCGGAAAGAAATAAAAGGATTGACCTTGCAAATGTTGGAGATGGTCGAATTATCTTGAAGAGAAGCACACCGGTAGGAAAATAATTGATATGACAACTTGATTGAGCAAAAGAATTAGCAATCCCACAGACATATGAGAACACTTAGGAAAGATATGAAATCACCACTTGACATCGAAGCAACTTGAATTACCATATACAAAAAACAAAGGATGGGGCTTATGAAACAAGCCAGAACAAATGCATAACAGAGATTTTGCTCGATATTTTCGTGGTAAGGTTCGTACGGGCTCAATCTTATAGTAGCCATCATGTACAAGGCAGTGCACATGACATACAAAGCGTGCCCGAGTTGTAGAAATCTACAAGGACTCTTTAAGACACAACGAGATCGCTGTAAGAAAGACCGTGAACAAACGAATGCACTAGATGTCGAACCCCAACCTCACATCATGATCTGTTGGAAGATAGCCTAGGTAACTACTTGAATTCCAACCTAAGAACTTCTAAAATCTTCTAGTTATGCAATCGGGTCCATGGATACAAGGAGCAAAATCCATCACTCAACTCCTAACAATAATACTACGCTCCAATGTAACACATCCGTCAACACATAACCAGAGGTCTCGGAAACTCATCTATCTTGGACCCTCAAAAACACAACGATACTAAGAATGGCAGTACATCCGAACTCTCTCCAACAGTATTGGGGATGCCGGGCTCCTCTCGCTACTACTAGTATTGAAGCAATTTCGAACATCCTCTGTCCTGAGACACTAAGGAAACTGAATGATAACAATGTGTCAAGAATCCCTTGGAGGTCTACTCCTCAATAAAAGGAGGCACCAAGTACAGAACTCCGTCACATCAACATCATATATATTCATAAATATCCATGTGATCCTAAAAAAACTTGAGTGAGAAGAGGGTAGAATCAAAATTCCTGAGTCGTAATTCCTCACTAGAGCATAGAAGAGGAGTAAAAAGAATCCTACTCTCTAATATAGCTAGACTCAAAATAGTTTTCCACTAGACTCGACTCGACTAAGTTCGATCAATCAAGGGGACTCCTAGGTCGGAACCTGGCTCTAATACCATCTTGTCACACCCAAGATGCGATCATATCCTTATTTTGGCACGAGGGCCTCGACAGGGATAGAACCGCCTCTCATCGTGTTGCAAGAATGGATATCATTACAAGTACATTTACAAAAGAGATGAGTATATGGAATTGGCTTACACTCGCCACAAGCTACATCAAGATCACATCAATACAACAACATATTCAAACATCATACAGAAGAGCAGGGTCCAACTACGGACGAAATCAAATGACAAAATGACATCCGTCCTTGCTATCCCCGGCTGCCGCCTGGAACCCATCCTATATTGATGAAGAAGAAGAACTCCAAATCAAGCAAACATCGCTCCCACGTCAAAGCATCGCATTACCTATACCTACAACTGTTGTTATAGTAATCTGTGAGCCATAGGGACTCGGCAATCTCATTTCCAAGGGTGTCAAGACTATTAAAGCTTAATGGGTGAGGTATGGTTAAGTGGTGAGGCTACAGCAAGCAACTAAGCATTTATTTGAGTGGCTAACTTACGAATACAGAAAGTAAAGTATGGTGGTCTACGCATAACGGATGTGAACTAGTAGTGATCACTAAGTGATCTTGAACACCAACTTACGTCAGACATAACCCCACCGTGTTCTCTCTCGGATAAGGACTCACAAGAAGAGATAGTCACGGTTATGCACACAGTTGGTGTATTTTATTTGAGTTTACTTCAAGTTTGCTAGGAGGAGCGGCAGGGGACCTCCGACAGTGCAGCAGCGCGATGGCAAGACGACGTGGGCTCGCGTGGGGATGCGGTGCCACTGGCGGCACGGCCATGTGCCCCTGGGCGCGCGCAGGAGGAGCTTCAGGCAGATCTGGAGGTGTTGGCACGCTCGGGCGCCTGTGGGCTGTGGCGATGGCGGCTGGCTCGGCCAGATGGGCTTCAACAGGCTTGGTTCGGGCCCGGGCGGGCCCAGGCGGCTAAGAAGGGAGACAGGGCGCCAGGTGGCTACAAGAGAGCGGTGGGAGGCAGCTAGCACCAGCATGGATCCCTAGGCGGCAATGGTTTGGCTAAAAATGGCAGGGAGGGCATCTATATATAGCAATGGGGGCTAGGAGAGGGGTTTCTCCTCCGTTTTCGGACCGTTCGATTTCGATCGGACGTCCGGAAGCATAGGGGGCCCAGGCTGGGCTAAGTGGCTGTGTAGAGGCCTTGTGGGCTGAGAAGAGAGGGAGCTTGGTGGCCCGACAACGGACTTTTTAAAACACCAAAAATGACCGATAGATAATCCAATACGGTGCCGCTATGGGTGACCATACGGGTATCATACGACCTCTCATTGTGATGAAATTTGGCTGGCGGTCTACCTACAATATAACAAGACCGCATGCCAACTTTCGACTCGGTCCAAGAATATTTTCCGTGGGCTTTAAAAATGGTATTTTTAAACGATGCCACGGGCGCGTGTGCGTGTGGATGTATCGAAACGGGCAACGGCAAGAACGGAGAGAACCGGCGACTACGAACGGATGCAAGTTTTTGAAAATGAGTGACGATGTTATGCAGATGATGTGAATGAGGATATGATGAATGCAACAACCAAACAAAAAACAAGACAAGAATGGAATAAAAGGGGAACCTTCTGGAGCGTCGGTCCCGGGCTGTTACACACCCCTCTAGACACAGACTTCTAGTGATCCCTCAGTTGGTATCAGAGCAAGGTCTCCATAACCTTGGTGTAATCACCTTTCGAGGAAGATGGATGTGTCTAGTTTGGAGAGTTTGAGTTGTAGAGTGCCTATTCTTGATGGGAGTACTATAGTCAATGGAAAGATGCTAAGATTGATCTATTTGATAAATTCCATTTGAGCAAGTATATTGAAAATCCCTATGTGTTCCCCATTAATCCCTTACATCCCACACACGAAGAGGAAATTTACATGATTGGTAACCTTAGAACTATCAATCTTATCATTAGAGGTTTGCCAAGATTTGTGCTTAATCAAATGAAGATTTTTGAGTTTGCTTATACTTTGTGGAATGATTTGGAGAAACGATATCCAAAGGTGGGCCTGGGTGAGCACCACCCACTAGGTCATGCCAGGGGGTGCCTGGCACCCTGGTGGGTGCTCCTCATCAAGTGGCCCCCCTTGGTATATTTTTGCTCCAGCATTTTTATTAATTTCCAAAAATAATCTCCGTAAAGTTTCAGCTTCATTGGAGTTGTGTAGAATAGGTATCTGTGACGTGCTTTTCTTGGGTCCAGAATTCCAGCTGCCGGTGTTCTCCCTCTTTGTGTAAACCTTGCATATTATGAGAGAAAAGGCATTAGAATCACTCCCCAAAGAAATATTATTCAACAAAATAAAAAAATAGTAGGAAATCATGATGCAAAATGGACGTATCACAAAGCTACCCCGAGTTCGAGCAAGAGTGACCAAGAACCATCCTCTAAACCAAATCTTTGATGACATACAAACCGAGAGAATTACTCGCTCTAAAACTCTCTTACCTAATTTTTGTGAGCAATGTTCTTTCATCACTACCATTGAACCCTTCAAGGTTGAACAAGCTCTTGAAGACACAGATTGGGTGAACGGTATGCATGAAGAGCTTCACAACTTCAAGAGGAACAAAGTGTGAACACTCATGGAGAAGCCCAAGGACTAGCACACCATCATTGGTACAAAATGGGTGTTTCGGAACAAGCAAGATGAAGACGGTCAAGTTGTACACAACAAGGCGCGTCTCGTAGCCCAAGGATATACGCAAGTCGAAGGTATGGACTACGGTAAGAACTATGCCCCCGTTGCTAGACTTGAAGCTATTTGAATTCTTCTTGCTTATGCCAATCACCATGATACCACTATTTACCAAATGGATATCAAAAGTGCATTTTTAAATGGAGAAATAGAGGAGGAATTCTATGTTAAACAACCTCTCGGATTTGTGAATCCTAAGAAACCTGACCACATGTACAAACTTTGCCAAGCTTTATATGGTCTTAAGCAAGATCCTCATGCTTGGTATAAATGCCTAACGAAGTTTCTTATTGAAAAAGGTTTTGAAATTGGTAAAATTGACGCAACCTTATTCACAAAGATAGTTAATGGTGAATTATTTGTGTACCAAATTTATGTGGACGATATCATCTTTGTATCTACTAACCCACAGTTTAGTGAGAGATTTAGAAGGTTGATGTCAGAGAAATATGAGATGTCTATGATGTGTGAGCTGAAATTCTTCCTTGGTCTACAAATCAAGCAAATGAGAGAAGGTACGTTTATCTCTCAAACCAATTACACCAAGGAACTGATCAAGAAGTTCAATATCGAAGAGTGCAAAGGTATGAAGACTCCCATGCCTACTAGTGGACATGTTGATCTCACTAAGGAGGATGAACCGCTTGATCAAAAGGTGTATAGATCAATGATTGGTTCATTGCTATATCTATGTGCCTTCCATCCCTATATTATGATAAGTGTGTGCATGTGTGACCGATATCAAGATGCACCTAAAGAATGTCATGTTGTGGCCGTGAAACGTATTGTGAGATAATTGATACATACACCAAACTTTGGCATTGGTATCCCAAGGGATCCTCCTTTAATCTTGTTGGCTTCTCCGATTAGGACTATGCCTATGCCAAGGTTGATAGAAAATCCACCTCGGGTACATGTCAATTTCTTGGTAGATCTCTTGTGTCTTGGTCCTCCAAGAAACAAAACTCGATATCTCTATGTACCGCTGAAGCTGGGTATATTGCTGCCGGATCGTGTTGTACCCAATTGCTATGGATGACACAAACACTTAAGGATTATGCAATCCATGTGAAAAATGTTCCTATACTTTGTGACAATGAAAGTGCTATTAAGATTGGTCATAATCCCGTGCAACATTCTCGAATTAAGCATATTCAAGTTCGACATCATTTCATTTGTGATCATGTTGCCAAAGGTGACACTAATCTTAAGAATGTTTGCACTAACAAGCAATTGGCCAATATATTTACTAAGCCACTTGATGAAAAGTGTTTTGTCACTTAAGGAGTGAGTTGAACATCATTGATGCTTCAAACTTGAGCTAAGCTCACTCGGATGCATACAAGGGGATGAGCTTACTTAATCATTCCATGCTATCATTACCGTGAACTTCATGTATCTTGAAATTCTATGCTCCCTTGTATCGCTTCTAACCCTTTTGTAGGTACTCGGAAGAACAACACTCCACAAGATTGCCATCAAGTCATATCTTAAGTAATCTTGTCATGACCAAGTATCCACAACCCTCTTTGGTGATAGAAGGAAGAAGACAACAAAACATATCGTTGACATGTGTTTCAATTTCTCAATTGGAATCAACTCACAATTAATATCATGTAATTTGGATATATTATGTTCTTCCTTCTGTGACTAACCTATGTAGGTGATAAGTGAACCAAAACAAGAAGGATTTCTCCCAACTCAAGATGAACTTCATCAACCTCGAGCATCCTCATCAAGTTCACCTACAAGCCATGTCATCAACATCACTCAAAGGTATGTACTCATATCCTTGATATAGCTTTACTCCAAGTCATGGCATAAAGCAACTCAAGTGATATGAAGACATTAAAATACTTAAACAAAAAATGGAAACCCCATTTGGAACATAACAATGAGTATGACCTATGGTCAAGTATTCTTGCTTGACTCCTTAAGTCAATATACTCTAATATAGGTGACCTCGTTACCGCCCATCATCTAGTAATAAGAATTGAATGGAGAATTTCTATGTTGTCACTCATTCAAATTTCCATTCAACTCTAACCTAGATGAAAATTCTTTGCAAATCTTTCTGAAAATTCATTGCAAATATTTCTGAAAATTCATTGCAAATCTTTCTAAAAATTTCATTGCAAATCTTTGTGACTCTTTTGAGACCTTCTGAAAAATTGCATTTGACAAATTAGCCAAAAATAAATTTGACAAGTTTCTGTTTTCTATCTCGGGGTCTCCGATCCCAAAAACTCGGTCTCACCGATATTGCAGTCAAACTACAAAATCACATATCGGTGCTGCAGATCCTTTTGCCTCGCAGCCACTGACTTCTATGCATTTTGTCTGTTTTGGTCTTATGCTCAGTTCAATGATCTGATGTAAGGGGTACATAAAGAGGTGTGATCTTAAATATTCAAGGATCCCTACATCAAAGGAGGACAAATCTTAAAAGTTTTTAGATCTTAAGGGGGAGAAAGTTGTCTTCCAGGAACCCTTCTCTCAAATGCTCTCAATGACCCTTACTCACTAGGATCTGTTCCCACTCAATGATTCCTTTTATCTGATCCCTTGTGTGGCCCTTTTTGGAACTTGATGCAAAACGGGGAGAAATACCAAAGCATCAAAGCTTATACTAAAGGGGGAGATAATACCAAAGGAGGATATGTAATACTAAAAGGGAAAATATCTATTCATTAATGCTTGAGGGGGAGAGATAATCATGAAAAGAAGAGTGTAAACTTAACGAGATAAAGGGGGAGAAATATCAAGGATCCCTTGTCACAGAAACACTTCTTGAGGAGAAGAGAGAAGAATTAATATGATTAAATTCGATTCTCATATGTTATAGACTTTTCTCATCCCTACCTACTCTCAGTATCTACATGTTATGATTCAGGGGGAGAGGAAAACTAAAAAATCCATATATAGGGGAGAAAGCTCTAAATATGTTTGGAGTCATATCATTCTTAAGAAACTATTTCTCATATGTCTTTGATATCTTGGTACTCTTGGTTTCATTTGCATTTGCACTATTAGAATACACTTGTGTTTCCTAACATTGTTTTCTCAAGTGTGTTCCTACTGTTAAATGCTCAAGGACCTCATGGTAAGTATATGCATCATATTCCTTCTCAAGATGATCTCTTGCTTCTTGCACATATTGTTTGCAAGAGTGAACCTTGAACATGGAATCATTTCACTCATATATTTGATGCATATTGCCAAGATATACATGACTTCTCATGTCCTTCCTAATATGTGTGTTTTCATGCATTCCAAAGCAACTATCCTGAAAATGGATTGCACACATCTAGGGGGAGCTTGTATTAGTCATGCATCATTCAAAGTCTTCACATATTTCTGCATATCTTGAATTGAAGCTTTGATTGCGTGTTGACATCAATTAGCAAAAAGGGAGATATTGAAAGAACAATATGCTCCCTTGATGGTTTTGATAATTCATGACAACATACGCTCTCTCTTGGACTAATACTCTTATCTAGTGTGTTTTACATAATGTCCACAGAGAATGTTGGCTAAGGATTGTAAGGAGCATCCCCATGAATAAGGAGGAGAAGGAATAGCATTGGAAAAGCTTCAAACAAGAAGAATCTACATTTTACTTTGTGAGAAATCATCTTGAGTCTATAGGAAAGACAATACTATTAAAAGGGGGTGAGGTATTGTTGGTGAACAAAATGCTCCACGTGCACAAGTGATAGTCACCAAAACACCCACAAGCTCTTCCACAAAAGTCTGTCAAAAGCCTATCATGCAAAATCGGTTCCAGCAATTCTTCCCACTTGGCCCTACCGATTTTCACCTCAGACAGATCCCAGCCAAACCCTAAGTCTTCGGTACAACTAATTATGCATCGGTGCCATCGAGTTTAGGTTGCCAACATCCTGTTGCCTCTTTCTTGAAAATTGGAATTTCCTATATTTTGGATCAGCGCCACCGAGTTTTGCAATCTGACCATTGGTCATCTTTTCGGTACTGCCGAGACTTATATATCGGTCTCATCGAGATTCAAAAGTTTCTACCTTTGGAGTGAAAATCGTCAGCCGAGTGAGATTGCCGTCCAAGTGAAAATCGTCGTCCGAGGGAAAAGTATCGGTCGAGTGAAAGTACTGGCCGAGTGCAATTGTCGTCCGAGTGAAAATCACCGTCCGAGTGAAAAATATCGGTCGAGTGACAGTTTCGGTCGAGTGAAAGTTTAAAATGGCCTCGGATGGAAAAGTGTTCAACATGAAAGTTGTTCGAAACATAGAAACGGTCAACTTTGTTTTGTAGGTCATTATCATCTAAGATAGTATATGGTCTAGAGAGACACTACAACACTCGGACAGTCCAGTCTTCTACGTTATCGAGTCCAAATCGAAGTTAAAGATGACCTCGTGTAGTATTCAAGATGGATTTATTTGGGAAAGTGATCAACCTAAGGATTGTTGGCCTTGTCGAGGCACACAAAATTGATGTTTGGACCGTCTCCTTCGGAGGTCATATGCAGATTCCACGGCCCACGCAAGAAGCAAGACAGAAGATTGGGCTGATTCCGAGTGGAACTAGAACTAGGAATCTAGGACGTGAATTGATGTAATTTTCTTGTAAGGAAAGCCTAGATGAATCCTTTGCTTGTACGGGAAGTCCAGCCGCCTCTTATATATGTTGGGGGTGACGGCCGATTGAACAACACACAATCGAACAAATCAATCTATACTACTTTTTCATCTACGTTCTTCATTTTTCTCTCGTTCTTCGCTGTTCTTTGTGTTTGAGAGCTGCGAATCCCAAGGATCTAGGGGCAAGCGAATCAACCTAGGGCAGCCCATAGCCGCTGCACTCCCTGACGGGATCCCTCCCGGGCGTGCGGGGTTTCGGGTCTACAAAAGCGTCCGCCGACTATCTTGTGTATCGCGCTGCCGGATGGACCTCCTTTGACGTGAGCTGCGGTGCATCACCCCCAGCGTCGAGGGTACACAGTGAAGTGTTCGTGTGTCAACACACTTTTTGGCGACTCCGTTCGGGAACAAAGATCAATCATCCTCATCAACCATCATGTCTGATCTTCCCAAGCTATCTGAGATAGATGCCCATAACATCATTCAGCCCAAGCTTGATGAACTATCGGCTGATCATCGCCAAGCTTATGAGGAGTACGAGAAGGCACGTGAAGAGAAGGAGTTGCAGGAGTTCCTTGGAAACTTCAAGAAAGATCGCCAAGGCAATATCACTCTGATTGGAGAAATCAAGTTCCCTCCTCTTCAAGCCGAGCAGGTTAAACCTCTTGTAAGTACTGTCTTTTCTCCCGAGCAGTGGGCTGAGATTGAGAGTCGTATTGCCAATGGTAATAATTTGGTCTATCACTTTCATAGAAAATACCAATGCGCAGAAAAATATGCCTCAATCTTCTAGTGGTAATATTGGTGTGGCTGCTAGTGTAGGAAACCCTAATCTGTCTTTACCTCTTTCATCGGCACCTCCCATGCCGATGAATTATTATCCTACCCACACCAATTAGATTGTGGTTGCACCCGCTAATTCCATCATGAGCATGCCAAGTTCAGTACCTATACCGAACCAAGCTGTACCTGTAGGTGCAAGCACTCGGCCACAACTAAACTATGGTTCGGCACATGTGCCACAGTTCCTGCCTACTGCTAATAATTCTACTCCTCCCATCCCACAACATCAAGCTTCACTGTCTACGGTGGATGATACTTTAGCTAGTTTTAGAGAGGAGATGGCTAAGATGCTTAGAGAGAATTTTGGAGTTGAGTTACCTCGGAATCGGATTTACCAAAAACCATACCCCGAGTACTTTGATGCTATTCAGTGCCCTCCAGGATATAAAATTCCAGATTTTGTTAAGTTCGATGGAGAAGGCACAAAAACCACATGGGAACATGTTAGTCAATACCTAGCACAACTGGGTGAAGCAGGCTCGCTGAATGAATTGAAAGTGCGATTGTTTCCTTTATCATTAACTGGTACGGCGTTTTCATGGTTTTCTTCTCTACCACATGGTTCTACCGTGTGTGGTCGTAGCTAGAACAGAAATTTCATGATCACTTTTATAGCGGTGACAACGAACTTAAATTATCACATCTTACATCGGTTAAGCAGAAAAATGATGAATCGGTCTCCGATTACATCAAGAGATTTAGAGATACAAAGAACCGGTGCTATAGTTTGGTGATAACCAAGTGGCACTTGGCTGACCTTGTGCTTAGTGGTTTGAAAACTCACATTAGGGAAAAGCTAGAAGGCTATGAGTTCTTAAGTGTTAACCAGGTCCTGCAAAAAGCTTTAGCTCAACAGAGCCGGAGCAAAGATCTCAAGGAGGTGCATATATATAAAACTGATCCTCCTAAGATGAATATGGTTGAGTATGGTAGTGATCACTCGGACGATGAAGGTGATATGTATGCTGCTGAATTTGTTTGGCCGTCTAAGGCCAAACCGTTTACTTGCAATGATTTGAAACCGATTCATAAGAATCATGATGAAGAGATGAAGTTTACTTTTAACATTGCTAAGTGTGACAAAATATTTGATGCTTTGCTGCAAGCGAAGATCATTAGGATATCTCACACTTTACCATCGATTGAAGAGTTGAAATGGCGTGCTTATTGCAAATATCATAATTCTTTTTCTCATGCTACTAATGATTGCAATGTTTTCTGACGACAGATACAATCGGCCATTAATGACGGACGATTGAACTTTTCTGAGATGCAAATTGATAAGTAGCCCTTCGCAATGAACACTCTAGTTTTGGAGGGGGGAAAGTTGCTCATTCGGCTAATTAAACTAATGTCATCATTGGTGATCCTAGGAAAAGCAAGGAAGACAGCAAAGTCTTGGGAAGGCAGGTTGTGCTTGACAAGCAACCCAATGGCAAGGAAGTAATCAAGATCACCATCAAGAATCCTGCACTCGAGGGGCAACCACAGGTACAAAAAGACACTTGTGTTAAATTTGTTAAACCCAGGAGTCCAGAAGTTGGCAAGTGGAAGAGGAATGAAGTCAAGGTACATCGTAAGCGAATCAAGACAACTTTTGATATGCTACTGTCCAATATGCAAATCAGTCGGCCGGTTCTAGCTCTAATCGGTCATCATACCTGAAGCAACCAAGGTCACCATCAACTGATATGTTCAGTCGGTATGCAAAACTAACTCGATCAAGGGTGCCGTTTCCACAAGAACAATGACAACCTGTTTGGGATCGACTTGGATGCTCGTATGAAAGCCGACTAAACATTGGTGTCCATTACTCGGGTGGTCAAAATATGCCTCCGAGTGAAAACTATCCGAGTGTAAGAATGCCCCCGGGTGGAAGGTATCTGAATGAAAAAATACGATCGAGTGGGTTCTACTCAGTCGAGCGTCCGAATGGATTTCATCCGAGTAAAAAGGTGCGTGCGAGTGAAAACTTTGTAAGCCAGAAAAGTCGACAAGAGTGGCGCGTCAAGCTGCCGAGTGTTGCAGCAGTGGAGTTAGGGAATGGCAAAGAAAATATCAATGTTGACTCACTCTTCTTGGGCAGTGAAATGTTCACCATGCAATAGTCGACTGTGCGTAGCAACCCAACTGAGCCGATACTTGTTATCGCGCCAAAGCACTCGACCAATGATCATGAAGCAAGTACCAGCCAAATGAAGCCAATTGATCCAAAATACACTCGGCCAAAGTGGTGTCCTCCAGGGTTAACAAAGACACAAAAGAGGGAATTACAGAGGTTGAGGAATCAAGAGATGGCAGAACAAGAGGCTGAGAAGCAAAGGGACGAGTTGTTTAATGTCACTCGGCCCATGATACCAGCGAAGCAAGTGTGGCAGCCCAAACCAATGTGAGACATAGATTCTTCTACACATATCACAGTACCAATTACACCACCAAAAGAGGACGATGTAGTTGTGACATCATCTCAGTCGCCTATTACTTCTCCTTCACTCGGACATAATTCAGATTTAGTAGATGCACGCGAAAAGGAAGACAATCTATTGGACTATGAGTCTACACCGGTTCATGAAGGTATGGATATCAATATGGTCTATTACTTACCCGCTGAATTCTGTGTTGTAGGTGAAGAAGGGGAAGTGGCTCAGCTGGATTTTGGCCCCAGAAATTCAATATTTGAGAAGCCAAAAGAACCAGTGACGCACTTGAAATCATTGTACCTCAGAGGTCATATCAATGGATCACCACTCACTCAGATGCTTGTTGATGGTGGTGCTGTGGTGAATCTCATGCCCTATTCGGTCTTTAAGAAATTCGGTTTGCCCGATGATGAATTAATCAAGACCAATATGGTGCTTAATGGGTTTGAAGGCAAAGAGAAAACTGAAGCCAAAGGTGTGATGTATGTGGAGCTTACAGTCGGGAGCAAAACTTTGGCTACTGCATTCTTTGTTGCCAAGGTGCAAGGTAACTACAACGTCATACTAGGCCGTGATTGGGTTCATGCAAACTAGTGCGTACCATCTACCATGCACCAGTTTTTGATCCAGTGGGTTGATGATGAGGTGGAAGTAATTCATGCGGATTATTCGTCTTGTGTTGCTTTGGCCGATGCATCGGTGGATTGGCAACACCCCAATGCTACTTGCTTGACGGCACACGACTTGTCAGAGTTTGATTTCCTTAGCGCAATGAAGAATGGCTTTGTGCCCGTCTCTTTAAAGCCAATTAGTGGCAATCGGCTCCAAGGTATGATATGTTTAAATGGATTCTAATTCCGAGTGGTTGCAGAAACGTCTTGCAGAATATCGGTCTAGTGAGAATGATATGTATGAATCTGTGGAGGAGTTGGATGACATGGATAAATTAGGACAGGGTTTTTAGTTGGCAGATCCATTAGAAGAAATAGATATAGGGGATGGTTTAGTTCCCAGGCCGACGTTTGTAAATAAAAACTTAAGAGCCGATCATAAGGATAGGTTGATCGAGTTGTTGAAAGAATATGTTTGCTGCTTTGCATGGGAGTATCATGAGATGCCAGGTTTAAGCCGAGAGCTAGTGGAGCATCGGTTACCTATAAAGGCCAGTTTTAGACCTTACAAACAATTGGCCAGAAAATTTAGTCCAAAAACATATGACCGGATCAAGGAGGAGATCGGTCGGTTGCTCAAAGTTAATTTCATTCGGCCTTGCAGGTATGCCGAGTGGATTTCTAACATTGTGCCAGTAGAGAAGAAGGGCTTTGGCAAGATAAGGGTGTGCATTGATTTCAAAGATTTGAATAGAGCTACACCCAAAGATGAGTACCCCATGCCAATAGCCGACATGCTTATTAATGATGCTTTTGGACATAAGGTTATTAGCTTTCTTGATGGTAATGAGGGTTATAATCAAATTTTTATGGCCGAAGAGGACATGTCCAAGACAACCTTTCGTTGCCCTCTTTTCCTTGGTTTATTCGAGTGGACAATAATGACATTCGGATTAAAAAATTCTAGTGCCACATATCAAAGGGCTATGAATTTAATTTTCCATGATTTACTCGGAATTATATTTGAAGTCTATATTGATGATACTGTTGTCAAATCGGATGCTTTTAAGTCTCATTTGGCCGATTTGCGTTTAGCTTTTGAAAGAATGAAAAATATGGACTGAAGATGAATCCTTTAAAGTGTGCATTCGGCGTGTCGGCTGGAAAGTTTTTGGGTTTCATTATTCATGAGAATGGCGTAGAAATTGATCCCAAAAAGATAGAAGCTATACAAAAAGTGGAGGCTCCAACATGTAAGAGAGATATGCAAAAATTCCTTGGCAAGGTCAATTATTTGAGAAGGTTCATAACTAATTTGTCAGGGAAGGTTGATGCATTCACTCCTATCCTTCGGCTAAAGAATGGTGCTGATTTTACTTGGGGGGCAAAACAGCAAGAGGCATTTGACATGATCAAGACTTATTTGAGCACTCCTCCAGTGATGAAAGCACCCAAACATAAAGAACCCTTTAGGCTTTACATTGCAGCAGAGGAAGGTGTTATTGGTGCTCTATTGACTCAAGAAACCGAAGGAAGAGAGCATACTATTACATATCTGAGTCGATGCTTATTGGACGTCGAGACAAGGTATACATTTATTGAAAAATTATGCCTCTGTTTATATTAGGCTTGCACGAAACTAAGACATTACCTAGTGTCGAGTGCTTGCATAGGAGCTTGTCAAACCAATGTCATTAAATACATGTTGCATAGGCCAATTCTTAGTGGTAGAATTAGCAAGTGGGCTTACGCTTTAATTGAATATGATTTGGCTTATGAATCTCTAAAATCCATGAAAGGCCAAATTGTTGCTAATTTTATTGTTGAGCATCAGATTAATGACAAGCATGATGTTGATATAAACCTTGTCTCATTAGTTCCATGGAGGTTATATTTTGATGGTTCAGTTTGTAGAAATGGCCAAGGTGTTGGTATTGTTTATATATCTCCTCATGGTGTTGGTTTTCAAGTCTCGTGCCGAATGGAATATTTTTGCACAAATAATCAAGCCGAATATGAAGCATTGATATTCGGTTTAGAGATGTTTCTCGCTATAGGTGCTACACATGTTGAGGCTTTTGGTGATTCGTTCTTAGTAGTGCAACAAGTGTCCAGAATCTCTCAATGTTTAGACGAATCACTTAATGTTTATCTTGATAAGTGTCTAGATGCAATTTCTACTTTGGCTTATTTTAGCATTGCTCATATATCTAGACGTGACAATTGGAGAGAAAATGAGTTTGCACAACAAGCATCCGGCTATCATATTGATCATGGCATGTTTCATATTTCTCAGAAGCTGATGTCTTGTCTTGTTAATATGGAGGAGGCCGAACTAGAGCCCACTGGTTCGGTCACTAACGATAAATCTAGTACATGTTAAAATCATGACCGGAGGAAGCCCATTATTGATTACTTGTGCAATTCGAGTGAAAGGGTGGACAGGGCTGTTCAGTGTATGGCTTTCAAATATACGATGAGAGATGATGGTCTTTATCGCCGAACAATTGAAGATGTTCTTTTAAAGTGTTTGGATGAAGACCAAGCAAGAGTTGTTATGGGAGAGGTACATGAAGGCATTTGTGGTACCCATCAGTCAGCACCCAAAATGAAATGGCTCTTGCGGCGTGCTGGATTTTATTGGCCGACTATGATCAATGATTGCTTCAGGTATTATAAAGGTTGCGAAGCTTGTGAAAAATTTGGTGACATTCAGTTGGCTCCTGCTGCTATGTTACATCCTATTATCAAGCTATGGCCTTTTAGGGTTTGGGATTTAGACTTCATTGGACAAATTCATCCATCTTCTTCGAAGGGGCATCGGTTTGTGTTGGTGGCAACCGATTATTTCACTAAATGGTCTGAAGTAGTACCTCTCTAGAACATGACACATATGGATGTAATTCAATTAATAATCGAACACATTATTCATAGATTCGGCATTCCTCAGACATTAACTACAGATCAAGGTTCATCTTTCATGTCACATCAAGTTAGAGAGTTTGCCGAATCATACAACATAAAGTTGCTGAATTCATCTCCATATTATGCCCAAGCTAATGGACAAGCCGAGTCTAGCAACAAAATATTGATTAAACTCATCAAGAAGAAGATTGAGGATAATCCAAGAAAATGGCATGAGTTGTTGTCTGAGGCTTTGTGGGCACATAGAATTTCAAGGCATGGTGCTACAAAGGTAACTCCATATGAGCTAGTATACGGTCAAGAGGCTGTTCTACCAGTGGAGGTAAATTTGAATGTTTTGAGAATAGCCAAACAAAATGATTTATCGGCAGTGGACTTCTATGATTTGATGATGGACAATATTGATGAGGTTGCTGATAAATGATTGTCTGCATTAAAAGCCATAGAGAAGGACAAATTGAGGGTAGCAAGAGCTTACAATAAAAAGGTCAAGTTGAAGAAATTTCAAGTTGGCGATCTTGTGTGGAAACTGATTCTGCTGATTGGTTCTAGAGATAGAAAATTTGGGAAATGATCTCCAAACTGGGAAGGTTCTTTCAGGATTGCAAGAGTAGTTCTTGGAAATTCATATTTAGTGGAATCCATACAAGGAGTATTATTACCTCGAGCTCTCAATGGCGGATATCTGAAAAGTACCACACGAGTGTGTGGCAAGAAGCCTAATTAGGCAATGGACGATACATAATTATCGCCCTTAGAATAAATGTGGACGATGCATAATTATCACCCTGAGAAATATAGATGGCCGATGGAGTGTTGACATCGTCCTTAGAACAAACATAGTGCAAACTATTTTTCGGCATGCTAGCTTTGCCGAAAAACAAGGGGGCATGTGTTGACACCGGATTTTGGCACGGTGCAAAAATGTAATAAAGATGGACTCAATCAAAAAGGTTTTTTCAACAAGAAAGTTCATATTGCCGAGTGAAATAACCTTGAAGTTTAGGCCATCACCATTCGACATCATTTCAAAGGCCAAATCACACTTGGATTGTCATGTAGATTTTCTGAGTGCTTTTTGGTCTATTACGCCTCCAAGACAACCTCGAATGAAGGAATGCTCTACATGGATTGTCTTCGTCTCGTCGAGATGATTGGTTTTGATATATAAATCATCTCAATCCGAGGTTGTATGCGACCTGGAGAGGCGAAACAAAATCAGCCTGGAGTTTCACTCGGGATTTCCGAGTGAAAGTTTGCCGACCGAGGGAAACGTTTGCCGTCCGGTCGAGTGAAAAGTTTTCCGTATGGCTGAGTAAAATTGCTATCCGAGTGAAAATCTTCGGCCGAGTGAGATTGCCGCCCGAGTGAAAAGTATCGGTCGAGTGAAAGTACTGGCCGAGTGCAACTGCCATCCGAGTGAAAATCACCGTCCGAGTGAAAAATATCGGTCGAGTGACAGTTTCGGTCGAGTGAAAGTTTAAAATGGCCTCGGATGGAAAAGTGTTCAACATGAAAGTTGTTCGAAACATCGAAACGGTTAACTTTTCTCTGAAGGTCATTATCATCTAAGATAGTATACGGTCTGGAGAGACGCTACAACACTCGAACAGTCCAGTCTGCTACGTGATCGAGTCCGATTCGAAGTTAAAGATGACCTCGTGGAGTATTCAAGATGGCTTTATTTGGGAAAAAGATGAACATATGGATTGTTGGCCTTGTCGAGGCACACAAAATTGATGTTTGGACCGTCTCCATCATAGGTCATATGCAGATTCCACGGCGGACGCAAGAAGCAAGATAGAAGATTGGGCCAGATTTGGGCTGAATCCGAGTGGAACTAGAACTAGGACTCTAGGACGTGAATTGATGTAATTTTCTTGTAAGAAAAGCCTAGATGAATCCTTTGCTTCTATGGGAAGTCCATCTGCCTCTTATATATGTTGGGGGTGACGGCCGATTGAACAACACACAATCGAACAAATCGATCTGCACTACTTTTTCATCTATGTTCTTCGTTTTTCTCTCGTTCTTCGTTGTTCTTCGTGTTTGAGAGCTGCGAATCCCGAGGCTCTAGGGGCAAGCAAATCTACCTAGGGCATCCCATAGCTGCCGCACTCCCTGATGGGGTCCCTCCCGGGCGTGTGGGGTTTCGGGTCTACAAAAGCGTCCGCTGACTGTCTTGCGTATCGCGCTGCCGGATGGACCTCCTTCAACGTGAGCTGCAGTGCATCACCCCTGGCATCGAGGGTACATAGTGACGTGTTCGTGTGTCAACAGTTAGATATGGTGGACTCATATGGAACAGCATTGGTTTAAATATTTTGGATGCCCAAGTAGCTTTCACGCTTAGTACAGATGAAGGCCAGCAAATAGACTAGGAAGCGACGAGCTAGAGAGCGCTAACGATCATAGTCAAGCATTGCAAAAAATTAACATTATACATTGGCATGGGTAGGATATAAACACTTTGAACATAAATATCATGAAGGTTGTGTTGGTTTTGAATCAACTACATGTTTGCATATGTGCCAAGTCAAGCTACCCGAATTACTCAGAGGATGATACCATGCTGACATACTACACCACAACCACTTTAATGCATGTTGACATCCAATATAAATCATTATCAACTAGTTATTTAAGCCTGGCATGAGCAACTATAATCTCTAATTGTCACGACAAACATGTTTACTCATAACATATTGAATCAAGAGAGACTGAGCTAAACATATTAAAAAATAGAAAACAAGAAGATTTCATACTAGCTTCCTTTACCGCAATCACATCATCAAATTATCTTCATTGTTGCCTTTCACATGCACGACAGAATTATGTGAAAATAATAATGCTGCAAGTGTGTTCTGGACTAAGATGGAATCTACAAAATATTTATTCAAAGGTGAAGACAAGGTAACATTGGATCTTTGTTAGATTCACGATATAGCATATGAGGGCCACTCAACATTTCCAGCGTGGTCTTCTCCTTTCGACAACTCAAAGAAAAGAAACAAATTTTAGAGAAACACACTAATAGATTTTTGGAGTTTTAGTTTTTCTAAAGAAACAATTTGGCGAAGGAATGCTCCCAAGAAGCCAAAGAAGTAACAAGAAATATTTTTTGAGTTTTCTTTTAATACCACAAAGTAATTAGACAAGAAATAAAACCCGAAAGAAGCAAGAAATATTTTGGGGTTTTCAAAGTTTTTCAAACAGAAACGAAGAAAGCGAAAATAAAACTATCATGGATATACAATGAAATAGAAATGAACACTGATAATTGGAATGAAATTTGTAAACATGAATGTAATATCGTTGAGAAATATGTACTCCCTAAAGCTTAGGCTTTGGGACTAGCTTGGTAATCACCGTCCGTAGTAGCCATCGGGTCCAGTAGAGTACTGGCTAGGCTAAGGCACTAGAGCGTCCCAATCCCGGGCCTCGCTCTCTACCACAGCCAACTCATTTCGATAATCTATGGTGTCTAGTGGCATGATGCCATGTCCTCTCCTAGCATAAGACTCACAAAAGGAAGGTGCAGGAAACACAGTAATATCATGAGTGGTCTCGTTAAACATTAAGATATAGCAAATGTTGTGAGGAGGCTTGGGGTTATCGATAAAGTGATGATCTATCATATCCTGGTGATCCAGATAAACCTTAGGCAACAAGTAATCATTGTGGATTATATTAACTTAAAACATTTCGCCAAGCAAGTCGTGTAAAGACCACCATGAACTTTACGCCTTGTCTTGTTAGTGTGCAAGCGACATGCAATGATAGCTCCTAAGCTATATGTGTTTTCATTGAAAAGTGCACAGTGTAAAATGGCGAGGTCTAGAGCACTAAGAGTGCCACCTTCCTCCCTTGCAGTCAAACATTTCCTTGTGAATAAAGTAAAGTAGTGCATAACATGAAAATGTAAGTTAGTAGCTCTCGCTCTTGAAACCCCACTATTTTCTCCCACAGATAAAATACGGATGAATCTCCTCCGGTCACGGCTCTCCTAATTTCCCATCAGAGGGAATCAAACATATTTGACAAAACTTAGTAAATGGTATATCATAATGTTCGACATATTAATCAAAGTGTACCGTGGGAATATCGAGCCTATGTAGGAAATGGAAATTTTGCACAAAGGAATTTGTAAGGATGTGGTATTGATCACACTCATCTGAGAGGAAGTCGATCAACCCAACATTTGTAAGGAATTGCATGAAATCTTGGTGAAACCCGGCTTCTATCATCAAGGAATGGTGTGTCCACTCGCACGGTCGAACCTCCATCCTCCGTGGAATGTTGAGGTCGCGGTGTTGGGTGACGTGGCTTGAGACTGCGTTGGTATTTCCCCAAAGAGGAACGGATGATACAACACAACGACGGTAAGTATTTCCCTCAGTTATGAAACCAAGGTATCAATCTGTAGAGGAAGATCACGTACACACGTAAACAACACCTGCACACAAACAACAAATACTTGTAACCCGACGAAAAAGAGAGTTTGTCACGCTCTCTACGGTAATAAGATAGATTAGGTAATGACAGATTGGAGAGACAGACCTCGCAAGAACACATAATAAAAGACTAAATATGCAGCAATATATTTTTTGGTTTTTGGTTTTGTAGATCTGAAAATAAAAATTGCAAAAATGTTCGTAAGAAAGCAATATGATGGAAAAGTAGACCCGTGAGCCATAGGATTCGCTAGTGGCTTCTCTCATGAGTATAGCGCATGGTGGCTGAACAAATTACTGTTGGGCAATTGATAGAAAATCGAATATTACTATTCAATCAACCGCTATCCAGCATGCATCTAGTGTATTAAGTTCAAGGAAAAACGTAGTCATGCAATAAGAACGATGACATGATGTAGACAAGATCTATTCATGTAGGAATAGACCCCATCTTGTTATACTTAATAACAATGATACATACGTGTCTTGCTGCCCTTTCTGTCATTGGGAAACAACACCACAAAATCGAACCCATAATAAAGCACCTCTTTCCATGGCAAGAAAATCGATTTAGGTGGCCTAACAAAACCAAAGATTCGAATAAGAAATGCGAGGGTATAAGCAATCTTGCATATAAGAGATCAGAGAAGACTCAAATGATATTTATGGATAGAGACTGATCATGAACTCAAAATTCATCGGATCCCAATAAACACACCGCAAAAGTTTACATCAAATAGATCTCCAAGAGAGCATTGTATTGAGAATCATAAGAGAGAGAGAGAGAGGAAGCCATCTAGCTACTTCCTACGGACCCGTAGGACTATGGTGGACTACTCACGCATCATTGGAGAGGCACCTATGATGAAGATGAACCCCTCCTTGATGGTGTCTAGATTGGATCTTGGGGTTTTGGAACTTGCGGGGGATGGAATTGTGTTTCGTCAACTTTCCTAGGGTTTTTTGGAATTTATGCGAATTTATAGGCATGATAGTCGGTTGGGGGTGCCCGACGGCCTCAACACCCATCAGGTCGCGCTAGGGTGCCTCTGGTGCGCCCTGGTGGGTGCTGGCCACCCTGGGCCCCCTCTTTTGATGTTCTTTGGCCCATCTTCTTTCTTCTGGTCCATGAAAAATCCACAAAAATGCCCGCGGTGTTTTGTCTCTGTTTGGTACTGATTTTCTGCGAAGTAAAAAAGAAGCAAAAAACAGCAACTGGCACTCTGGCACTATGTCAATAGGTTAGTCCCAAAAAATGATATAAAGTTGTAATAAAATGATTGTAAAACATCCAAGAATGATAATATAACAGCATGGAACAAGCAAAAAATTATTGATACTTTGGAGACATATCAGTATCCCCAAGCTTAATTCCTACTCGTCCTCGAGTAGGTAAATGATAAAAACAGGATTTTTGATATGGAATGCTGCCTAACATGTTCATCATATTCTTTTCTTCTTTTTATAGCATGGACATTTGGAATTTTCATATGGTTCAAAGCAATAGTCTAGTATTGACATGAAAACTTTAACACTCAAGCATATCAACAAGCAACCATGTCTTTCAATATATGAACGCTAAAGCAAGTTATCCATAGACCATCATGCTCAATCATTGATCCATTCACAATACACACTCAAATATTAGATACACCTAATGTTCAAGTACTATCATAGTGCCCCCTAGTTGGTGCTTTATAGGAGAAAATGGAGACTCATATTTGCAAAATAAAAATTGCACAAAGTAAATAGATAGGCCCTTCGAAGAGGGAAGTAGGGATTTGTAGAGGTGCCAGAGCTCAGGTGTATAAATTGAGAGAGAAAAATATTTTGAGTGGCATGCCTTTCCTGTCAATGAAACCGACTTAGATATTTCAATATCTTTCCACACTAGATGCATAATAGGCGGTTCCAAACAGAAAATAAAGTTTATTCCTTTTTCCACCAAACTTTCACTTTCCATGGCAGGCCGTATCCACGGTTGCCTTCCATACCAACACTTTCCAAGGAATTTATTATTTGACAACATAAAGTATTTTTTCCCTTTTTCATTTTGGGACTAGGAATACCTATTACCGCCATACTATCGTGCAATAAGAAGTGAATAAACACTCATCTTGAGAATAACACATCTCGCATGAAAAAATATCGGTCACCCCCTACTGTTTCATGAGCGGTACGAGCACACAAAAAGGAAAATTTATTTTGAAAGTTTAGAGATGGCACATACAAATTTTCTTGGAACGGCATGGAAATATCGTATATAGGTAGGTATAGTGGACTCATATGGCAAAACTTGGTTTAAGTATTTTGGATGCACAAGTAGTATTTCTACTTAGTACATGTGAAGGCTAGCATGAGGTTGAGAAGCATCCAACTAAGAAACGAAAAATCACATAAGTGAGCATTAAGCATAACTAACACTGAATAATGCACCACAATTAGGATGTAATTTCGTAGTACAACTATTGACTTTCGTGCTTGCATAGGGAATCACAAACCTTAATACCAATATTCCTACTAAGCATAATTACTTATCAACATAACTCACTTATCACTATTGTCATGTCTCAAAACTATTACAAATTATCAAGTTTAATTTTTCCAATGATCTTCATGAAAGTTTTAATTATATCCCTCGTGAATATCTATCACTTTGCTACTAGTTTCATATATTGCCATTACTTTTGATAAGCTCACATAGATATAAGTGAAGAACATGAGCATACAAATTTCATCTCTCAAAAAGGTATAAGTGAATCATGAGAGATTTCTTCAAAAATTACTAACTCTCAAATTAATCTAAGTGAAGCATGAGGCGATTGTTGTTGGAAGAAAGAGGGGATGCCACTCGGGGGCATCCCCAAGCTTAGTTGGTTGTTTCTCTTTGGATGTATATTGGGGGTGCGGTAGCATCCCCAATCTTAGGCTTTTGCTACTCCTTATTCCTTCATCCATCGTGATCTCACCCAAAACTTGAAAAGTTCAATCACACAAAACTCAACAAAATCTTTGTGAGATCCGTTAGTATAAGAAAGCAAATAACTACTTTAGGTACTGTTGTAAACCCATTCATATTTTATTATTGCATTATACCTACTGTATTTCAACTTTACCATGGCTTATACCCCACAATACAAACCATAGATTCATCAAAACACACATACAATGCAACGAAAACAAAATCTGTTTCAGATAGAACAGTCTATAGTAATCTGGACTCTACCCATACTTATGTAACTATAAGAATTCTGAAAACTTATGAAAACATAAAGGATTTGTATAGAAATTTTGTCTTAAATTTTTATCTCAATATCACGTTCCGGTAAAAAAATGAAAATTCATATACTGGACGCAAAGTTTCTGTTCCAGATTCAGCATCACTTCTACTCTTCCCATGAATCATCCTAAAGGCTTTACTTGGAACAAACACTAAATAAACCATAAAAACACAATCATAACAGAGGCATAATTGCGTCAACACACAAAAACAGAAAGTGAAAATAATAAAATTATTTATTCATTGGGTTGCCTCCCAACAAGCGCTATCATTTAACGCCCCTAGCTAGGCATAACAGATAGATTCAAGTATTGTCATCTTTGGTTTTCAACTCTTCAATCATGCAACTAGATTTCTTCAAGGATTTAGCATGCATATTATTAACAATAACACTCCTAGGAAGAAGGCCAAAAAATTCATTCTTATAGATAGGATCTCTAGTGATTTCAACAAAGTCGGGATGAATACTAATCATTTTAAGCTCTCCCTTGTGTCCACTTGGTGTAATAACTTTGTTCTTAGTGACTTGCATGGTATTGCCAATGTTTACAGGAGTTTTTTCAATAGTTTTCATAGAAGAAAAGGCAGAACCCAAATTACTAAAAATCTCTTCCAACTTATCAATACGATAAGGACTCTCTTCTACCCTTTTGTTTACTACATTTTCTTTTGCCTTTAGTAATTTCATGGAATCTCCCTCTTTAGCCCCAATTTTATTAGCAATATTATGCAATTCTTATCCAAATCTTCAAGATGTTCTTTAGTAATCTTCTTCTTTTCAATAGCATATAATCTCTCCATAACGTGTTCTAGAGTTAAAGTTGTTTGATTGATCATGATAAATGGTGACCCCACTAAAGTTCCCAAAGCATTAAAAGCATCCAAAGATGGACACAACAAGAAATTCCCAACGGTAATCGTATCACGGATGGATCTATACCAAGTGGTGATGCCAACATAAAAACTATGAAGAACAACAACGGTTGATTGCTTATGGATAGATCTAATATGAGCATTGCAAATCCTGTACCAAGCATCTTTGAGGTTCTCTCCTCCCCTTTGCTTAAAATTAAGAACCTCATTATCAGGGGTACACGCAATAAAGGAAGAACTAGCCATAGTGTCACGACAATAGATCCGGCGAGAAAAAAAGGGGCAAACGAAAAACAGGGCGAATAAAACGGCAAATTGGTGAGTGGGGGAGAGGAAAACGAGAGGCAGATGGCAAATAATGTAATTGCAAGGAGATGAGATTTGTGATTAACAACCTAGTAGATGAGATTGCTTTCTCCTCGGTAGTGGCGCCAGAAATTCATTAGGCGTGGCTTGAGACTGCGTTGGTATTTCCCCAAAGAGGAAGGGATGATGCAGCACAGCGACGGTAAGTATTTCCCTCAGTTATGAAACCAAGGTATCAATCCGTAGAGGAATATCACACACCCACGTAAACAACACCTGCACACAAACAACAAATACTTACCACCCGACGCAAAAGAGAGGTTGTCACGCTCTCTATGGTAATAAGATAATTTAGGTAATGATAGATTGGAGAGATAGATCTCACAAGAACACAAAAGAAAAGACTAAATATGCAGCAATATATTTTTTGGTTTTTGGTTTTGTAGATCTGAAAACAAAAATTGCAAAAACATAGATCGGAAAGCAATATGATGGAAAAGTAGACCCGAGGGCCGTAGGATTCACTAGAGGCTTCTCTCATGTGTATAGCGCATAATGGGTGAACTAATTATTGTTGGGAAATTTATAGAAAATCGAATAGCCATGACGATATCCAAGGCAATGATCATTATATAGGCATCACGTCCAAGATAAGTAGACCGACTCCTACCTGCATCTACCACTATTACTCCACACATCGACCGCTATCCAACATGCATCTAAATGATTAAGTTCATGGGAAAATGGAGTAATGCAATAAGAACGATGACATGATGTTGACAAGATCTATTCATGTAGGATTAGACACCATCTTGTTATCCTTAATAGCAATGATACATGCATGTCTTGCTGCCCTTTCTATCACTAGGAAAGAACACCTCAAGATCGAACCCATCACAAAGCACCTCTTCCAATGTCAAGAAAAACCGATCTAGTTGGCCTAACTAAACCAATGATTTGAATAAGAAATACGAGGCTAGAATCACATCATGCATATAACAGGTCAAAGAAGACAAAAATAATATTCACGGATGGAAACTGATCGTGAAATCAAAATTCATCGGATCCCAACAAACACACTGCAAAAGTTTACATCAAATAGATCTCCAAGAGACCATTGTACTAAGAATCATTAGAGACAGAAAGGAAGCCATCTAGCTACTGCCTACGGACCCGTAGGTATATGTTGAACTACTCATGAATCATTGGAGAGGCGCTAATAACCCACAAGTATAGGGGATCAATTGCAGACTTTCTCGATAAGTAAGAGTGTCGAACCCAACGAGGAGCTAAAGTTAGAACAAATATTCCCTCAAGTTCTATCGACCACCGATACAACTCTACGCACGCTTAACGTTCACTTTACCTAGAACAAGTATGAAACTACAAGTAGTTTGTAGGTGTGATAGGATAGGTTTGCAAGATAATAAAGAGCACGTAAATAGAAACTGGGGGCTGCTAAGATAAAGTAACAATTAAGTTAGTTCAACGAGTGAGGAAAAGTGGTGGTAGGAGTTGTGGAATTGTCCCTAGGCAATCGATAACTAGACCGGCGTCATTATTGCAATTTTATATGAGGGAGATGCATAAGCTAACATACTTTCTCTACTTGGATCATATGCACTTACGATTGGAACTCTAGCAAGCATCCGCAACTACTAAAGATCATTAAGGTAAAACCCAACCATAGCATTATAAGGTATCAAGTCCTCTTTACTCCCATATGCAACAACCCACCTACTCGAGTTTATGATTCTGTCACTCAAGCAACCTACCATAGTCAAATCATGAACACATTGCTAGACCCTACAACGAGGATCCCTCACACTTGTGCAACACGGAGAGCTCCATAGGACAGCATCAATAATAAAACATGCAACTCAAACCAATCATGATCATCAATCAACCCATAGGACAACAAAAATCTACTCAAACATCATAGGATGGCAACACATCATTGGATAATAATATGAAGCATAAAGCACCATGTTCAACTAGAGGGTACAGCGGCTTGCGGGAGAGTGGACAGTTTTAGATAGATGCGGGAACGTGATGGAGGTGTTGGTGAAGATGATGGAGTTGTTGGAGTAGATCGCCGTCACGATGATGGCCCCGACGGCGTTCCGGTGCCACCGGGAGAGAGGGGGAGAGAGCCCCCCTCATTATTATCCTTCCTTGACCTCCCCCTAGAAGGGAGGAGGGTTTACCCTCTAGCCCTTGTCCTACATGGCAACGGAGGGGCGAGAGCCCCTCCGAGATTGGATTCTTTCCTTTCACCTTTTTTTAAATAGCCGAAGATGCGTAACTCTGATCGGGCTGAAATTTTGAGGGTTTTTTATTATAAAAATAACTCTCTTGCGGCCAAAGGACAGATCCAACCAACCTAAGGGGTGTACACAAGCCTGCCAGGCGCGGCCAGGGGGTTGGGCCGCGCCTAGAAGGCTTGTGACCTCCTCGGGCATTGTCTAGTGTTGATTCCTTTTACCCAAAATCACAACTATTCCAAAAAAATCTTCGTAAGTTGTTATCGCGTTTGGACTTCGTATGATATGGATTTTCTATGAAACAAAAAACATGCAACAAACAGGAACTGGCATTGGGCACTGGATCAATATGCTAGGCCCAAAATATTATAAAGAGTTATCAAAAGTATAAGAAAGTTGTAGAATATTGGCATGAAACAATCAGAAATTATAGATACGACGGAGACGTATCAGCATCCCCAAGCTTAATTCTTGCTCGTCCTCGAGTAGGTAAATGATAAAAAAGGTAATTTTTGATGTGTAATGCTACCTAGCATAATCTTGTTCATATAATCTAATCATGGCATGAATACTAAGACACGAGTGATTCAAAGCAATAGTCTATCATTTGACATTAAGACAATAATACTTCAAGCATACCAATAAATCAATTATATCTCTTCAAAATATAATGGCAAAACAAAGTTATCCCTACAATATCATATAGTCTGGCTATGCCTCATCTTCCCCACACAAAGTATTTATATCACGCACAACCCCGATGACAAGTCAAGCAATTATTTCACACGTTTTATGTTCTCAAACTTTTTCAGCTCTCACGCAATACATGAGAGTGAGCCATGTATATAGCACTATAGGTGGAATAGAATATGATGGAGGTTGTGAAGAAAAAGGAGATGATAGTCTCACATCAACTAGGCGTATCAATGTGAGTGAGTGGGGATTGCCATGCAACGAATGCACTAGAGCTATAAGTGTATGAAAGCTCAAAAAGAAACTAAGTGGATGTGCGTCATGATGAAAAATTCCACTAGTTATATTAACGTGACAAAATAGGAGACTCTCTACAATGAAGATCATGGTGCTACTTAGAAGCATAAATGTGGAAAAAGATAGTAGCAATGTCCCTTCTCTCTTTTCTCTCTTTTTTTACTTTTTTATTTTTTAATTTTTTGGTGGGCATCTAAGGCCTCTTTTATTCATCATTTTAACTATTTGGGCTTCGCTGACCTCTATTATTTTTCATGAAGTCCGAAATATCATCCCCACTTGTGAGGGAATCATAGCTTCCATCATCCTTTCCTCACATGGGACATGCTCTAATAAGGATAATCATCACACTTCTATTTACTTACAACTCGAAAGAAAATTACAACTCGAAACCTAGAACAAAATACGACTCTTTATGCAATATGAAAGTGGTGGTGCATGTCACGATAATAGGAAAGGGTGGAGGTTGCATGGCAATATATCTCGGAATGGCTATGGAAATGCCATAATAGGTAGGTATGGTGGCTGGTTTGAGGAAAGATATATGGTGGCTGGTTTGAGGAAAGATATATGGTGGCTGTTTCGAGGAAGGTATATGGTGGCTGTTTTGAGGAAGGTGGATTTGTTGTGCTAACGAAAGTTTCACGGTACTAGAGAGGCTAGCAAAGGTAGAAGGGTGAGAGTGCGTATAATCCATGGACTCAACATTAGTCATAAAGAACTCACATACTAATGGCAAAAGTCTATTAGTAATCGAAGAAAAGTATTAGACGCATGCTCCTAGGGGAGAGGTTGGTAGAAGTTAACCATCGCGCGCTCCTGACCCTCACACAAAGGTCGATAATCTATAAACAAATCATGCTTCGACTTCCTTACATAACGGTTCACCATACATGCATGCTACGGGAATCACAAACCTCTACACAAGTATTTCTACCAATCCACAATTACTCACTAGCATGACTCTAATATCACCATCTTTATATCACAAAACTATTGCAAGGAATCAAATACATCATATTCAGTGATCTACAAGTTTTATGTAGGATTTTGTGACTAACCATGTGAATGACCAACTCCTGTTAACTCTCTAAATAGGTATAAGTGAAGCATGAGATTTTAATTCTTTCTACAAAAGATATGCCCATGCTCTAACAAATATAAGTGAATGAAAAGAGCATTCTACAAATAGCGACTTTCTATGTGCGAGAAATAGGCAATCCAAACTTCAAATGATATAAGTGAAGCACATGAAGCATTCTATAAATCCATACTCAAAAGATATAAGTGAGGTGCAAAGATCCTTCTATAAGTCAACCAAGGACTTTCTCATACCCACATGGTGCATTAATAAAAGAAAAAGAAAAATCACACGACGCTCCAAGATTTACGCATATCATGTGACGAATAAAACTATAGCTCCAAGTAAAATTACTGATGGTTGTTAGAAGAAAGAGGGGATGCCTTCCAGGGCATCCCCAAGATTAGTTTCTTGGGAGTCCTTGAATATTATATTGGGTTTCCTCGAGCATCCCCAAGCTTAGTCTCTTTCCACTCCTTATTCCTTCATCCATCGAGATCTCACCCAAAACTTGAAAACTTCAATCACACAAAACTTAACAAAACCCTCGTGAGATATGTTAGTATAATAAAGCAAATTACCACTTTAAGTATTGTTGCCAACACTTTCATATTTTGTTTTTGCATTGTATCTACTATAACATAACTTTTCCATGGCTTATACAACTGATACAACCGATAGTTTCATCAAAACGAGCAAAACAATGCAATAAAAACAGAATTTATCAAAAACAGGACAGTCTGTAGTAATGTGAACATTCACCATACTTCTGTAACTCTTGAAAATCTAAAATTAGGAAGTGGCGAAAATTTTGTATAAAAGTATTTTGTAAAAATTTCAGAATTTCTTCACGCTCCAGTAAAATATAGAAATTCAAACACTGTAGCAAAAGTTTCTGTTTTTACACAACACATATCAAACAAGCAATTTAAACATCCTAAAGGTAAGTCTTGGCACATTATTTTTATAATACAATGGGTTTATACAAGGGGATAATTATTTTTTTTGAAAAGTTTCTATAATCAAGATTCATAAAGTTTGCATGGGCATGAACAAAGTTCAAGGCTAGCCCCCGCTTCAACGTTGCTCGTCTTTCTCACTTTCACTTTTCTTTTTGAAAAGGTTTCAAGTTTCCCGTTTTTTTTTAAACTATATAAAAGCACACAACAGAATAAAATGACTGTCTAAAACTTCCGTGTTGTCTCCCTGGCAGCGCTTTCTTTAAAGCCATTAAGCAAGGCATATAGTGCTCAAGTAATGGATCCACCCGGATCCCAAGGTATATCAAAGCCAATTTTAATTAAGATCACAAATTGATATATATATATATATATCATGTGACAACAAATTCTAACTCTCTTACTATGCATTGGCATGCCATAAAAGAACAATTCATGCACACAAAGTAAAGGCCAATGCATAGTATAAACAGTTTCTTGCAATTTTATCCTATTGGAAACATAGCGAGGTGGAGATGTGGTTACTATCTCATAATAATTGCAAGTAGGAGCAGAAAGCACATGCATATTATATCTATCAAAATCATCATGTGTAATAGTAAAAGGCAACCCATCTATATAATCCTTAATAAATGCAGACTTTTCCGGTATAGAATAGTTGGGAGAATTCAAAAAGATAATAGGACTATCATGTGTGGGTGCAATAGAAACAATTTCATTCTTAACATAGGGAACTATAGCATGTTCATCTCCATAAGCATAATTCATGTTGGCATCATGGCCACAATAATAGCAAGCATCAAGTTCATCAAAAAGGTATATTTCAAACGAATCTAAAGGATCATACCAATTATAATAGCATTCATCCTTCAGTAAGAACGAAGGGAAATTAAACAATGTATGAGTTGAAGAGTTACTCCCATTAGAAGGTGGGCACGGGTAGCTAGTCCGCTCTTCCTCCTTTTGTTCTTCGCTCTCCTCCTCATCTTTTTCATCCAATGAACTCACCGTGTCATCAATTTCTTCTTCCATAGATTCCTGCAAAATATTAGTCTCTTCTTGGATAGCGGAGACTTCCTCAATAAATTTATCAACATGGGCATTATATTCACAATTGGCATAACAACAATGAAGCATAGCCAAATTCTGGGATCGGTAAACAACATCATCATAATCGTCATACTTTTCAAACAAAGCTTCAATTTCATAAGCACGTTAAGAGCAACAAACTCTTCTATTTGTTCCACATCATAGTAATCATATATACCATTAGAATAAGAAGCCAAGGTTTCATTATCATTAAATTTACACGAAAAGGGAAGGTGTTTAACCTTCATCCTAGAGCAACAAGTAATATCATATCTCAAGCATAGATTCCAAGCATACCACTTAAACATATGAATTTGATCACATAACAGTTTCCCTTTTTGAGTCAAGTGATAATCCCTAAAGTATTCACATTTATCCAATGTGTATCCCATTATATAATTGAATGGGGTTTTCTCAGGATTATTAAAGTAGTGCATAATATCTTTCACATAACGAGCATCGAGGGATTTAGGAGGTTCCCCATCTCCGTGAGTAGCAAGTACACCTATTTTTTTTTGTATTTCGTGTTCCATATCCATAGACAAAGATAGAGAAAAATATATAACAGCAAATAAAATCTACTTAGTGATAAATAAAACAAGCACACACAAGAATATTCACCCCACGCTATTGCTCCCTAGCAACGGCGCCAGAAAAAGGTCTTGATAACCCACAAGTATAGGGGATCAATTGTAGCCTTTCTCGATAAGTAAGAGTGTCTAAACCAATGAGGAGATAAAGGTAGAAAAAATATTCCCTCAAGTTCTATCGACCACCGATACAACTCTACGCACGCTTAACGTTCGCTTTACCAAGAACAGGTATGAAACTAGAAGTACTTTGTAGCTATGATAGGATAGGTTTGCAAGATAATAAAGAGCACATAAATAAAAACTAGGTGCTTCTAAGATAAAGTAACAATTAATTTAGTTTAACAAGTGTGGAAAAGTGGTGGTAGGAGTTGCGGAATTGTCACTAGGAAATTGATAACTAGACCGGTCATCATTATTGCAATTTTATATGAGGGAGAGGCATAAGCTAACTTACTTTCTCTACTTGGATCATATGCACTTATGATTGGAACTCTAGCAAGCATCCGCAACTACTAATGATCATTAAGGTAAAACCCAACATAGCATTATAAGGTGTCAAGTCCTCTTTACTCCCAAATGCAACAACCCACCTACTCGGGTTTACATTTCTGTCACTCAAGCAATCCACCATAGGAAAATCATGAACACATTGCTACAGGCTACAGCGAGGATCCCTCATGCTTGTGCGACATGGAGAGCACCATAGTACAGCACCAATAATAAAACATGCAACTCAATCCAATCATGATCATCAATCAACCCATAGGACATAAAAAATCTACTCAGACATCATAGGATGGAAACACATCATTGGATAATAATATGAAGCATAAAGCACCATATTCAAGTAGAGGGTACATCAGGTTGTGGGAGAGTGGACCGCTGTAGATAGATGGGGGAAGGTGATGTTGGTGTTGGTGAAGATGACAGAGTTGTTGGAGTAGATCGCCATCACGATGATGGCCCTGACAACGTTCCGGTGCCACCGGGAGAGAGGGGGAGAGAGCCCCCCTCCTTCTTCTTGTTCCTTGACCTCCCCCTAGATGGGAGGAGGGTTTACCCTCTGGTCCTTATCCTCCATGGAGGCAGAGGGACGAGAGCCCCTCCGAGATTGGATCTCTCTGTTTCCTTCTATTTCTGCGCTCCCAGATTCTGGCCTTTCACCATTTCCTAAATATCTGGAGATCGGTAACTCCGATCGGGCTGAAATTTTGAGGGGATTTTTCTTATAAAAATATCTTACTTGTGGACAAAGGACAGCTCCAACCGATCTAAGGGGTGGCAACAAGCCTAACAGGCACGACCAGGGGGTGGGTCATGCCTAGCAGGCTTGTGACCTCCTCAGGCATCGTCTCGCATTGATTCTTTTTCCCAAAAATCACATATATTCAAAAAAAATCTTTGTAAGTTTGTATCGTGTTTGTACTTCGTTTGATATGGATTTTCTGTGACACAAAAAACATTCAACAAACAGGAACTGGCACTTGGCACCGGATCAATATGTTTTTTGCTCCAAAATTTCTTAAATATTCAAGAATAAATCATGCATTATGACATTCTGAGCACTTTTGTTTTTGATACATTTTTTATTGCACGGTTAATTGAGAAACCAAGATAACCATGGAATTTTACTTTATTAAACTACAAAAACAAACAGAAAACTCAAGTTACAAAGGGTAGTTCTTACTAAATTTATCGACCACATGCTTCTCAAAAGGAATCCATTAATAAGGTTGATCAAGTATGATTAATGAACCTTTTCAATTGACATGAAAACAAAAAAAATCGTATGAAACTATGTTACCTCAATGGGGATATGCATTTCCCCAGCAATAAGAATAGTATATCTCTTCTTGACGGTATGGAGAGGACTTTTTAACTCTCCAATAGTGATTGTTGCTATTTTCTCAATAGAACTGGTATTATTCACCGAAAATTGGTTCTTCAAAAAATATATTGTGTGCTGATTTGTGTTAACATGAAAAGTAACCTTGATTTTGTTACAATCAACAACAGCCCTTACACTACTCAAAAAGGTCCTACCAAGGATAATCAACATGTTCTCATCCTCGGGCATATAGAGAATAACAAAGTCCGTTAAGATAGTAACATTCGCAACGCCAATTGGGACATCCTCACGAATACCAATAGGTATAGAAGTGGAATTATCCAACAGTTTTCAAAGATATTTTAGTAGGTGTGAGCGTGTTCAAAACAAGTATTTTATATGAAGGGGAAAGCATAACACTAATAGCCGCTCCTAAATCACATAAAGCAGTTTTAACATAAATTCGTTTAATGGAGCAAGGTATAGTAGTTATCCCTGGATCTCCCAATTTCTTAGGCCCTCCACCCTCAAAAGAGTAATTATAAAGCTTGGTGGAAATCTCAGGTTCAGGCATCTTTCTCTTAGTAGTGAAAAAATCTTTCATATATTTTGCATAAGGAGCCATCTTTAAAATATCAGTCAAACATGTTTGCAAAAAGACTAGCCTAAGCATTTCAACAAAGCGCTCAAAATTTCCCTTGTCCTTATTTTTAGAAGGGTTACGAGGAAATGACATGGGTTTCTACACCATGGCTCTCTTTCTTTACCATCTTTTCTAGAAATGAAATCCCTCTTATGATAATGTTTGTTGTTAGGAGGTGGGTTATCGAGATCAGCTGTAGGTTCTATTTCCACCTCATTATAAAGTTCTTTATGATTATCTACTTGAGCATCAACATGGACATCATCATTTTCATTATCACTAGGTGTATGTTCACTCCCAGATTGTGTCTCACCATCATAAATAGAAAAATCATTGTGATTCTTAGAAGGTTTTTCTACCACGGGTTCACTAGAATCATTCAAAGTGCTATCATTTTTCCTTTTCTTTTTCTTCTCAGATGGACTAGGTGGATCATTGTTAATGTTCTGAGAATCCTTCTCAATCCTTTTAGGATGTCCTTCAGGATATAGGAGTTCTTGTGTCATTCTACCCCCTCTAGTCATAACTCTAACAGCATGGTCATTCAATTTATTATTCATTTTAGTAAGAAAAAAAATTTGTGACTTAGCAACTTGTTATAATTGAGTATGAACCATGGATGAATGTTCCCCCAAACCTCTAACATCATTAGCAATTTTAAACATCAAGTCACTCAACGATCAATCATCATGTCATTTCGTTTTAATTGATCTTTAACATACATATTGAAATGTTCTTGCTTAACAATGTAATTATCAAACTCACCCATGCATTGACACATAGTTTTATTTTAAGGCATATCACTTTCATAAAATCAACGATGAGAATTTACCTCTACTACCTTTGCAGGGATATCAAGTCCATATATTTCTTCTATAGCTGGTAAATTCTTGACATCTTCAATTTTAGTAACTTTTTATTTCATATATTTCTTGCCTTCTTGCATATCTTCTAGACTGAGGAATAGGATACATCTTTTCTTTGTAGTTGTTTCAGAGGGTGGTTTAGGAAGTGTCCAATCATTAGCATTCTTCAAAATATTATTCAATAGTTCTTCAGCTTGCCCAATAGTTCGTTCCCTAGAAGCATCGGTTAGTCCATTATAAAAGATATCAAATATTTCATTTTTCTTAAGAGGATGATCACGCAAAGCTTTACTTAGCTGGAGAAGCCTCCCCCAAGATTTAGGGAGATTCTCTTCTTCAATTTTCAAAAAGTTAAATATTTCTTGTAAAGAACCTTGTTTCTTATGAGTAGGGGGATAGTTTTCAGAGAAGTAATATATCATATCATGGTGGCTAGGTGCACAACCCAGAGCAAGAGTAAGGAACCCTTTGGTGAGAAGGGGTAAAGCTTAAGGATATAGTAGTAGCGAATTTTGTCCTCATTAGCAATTAGGGTGGCTAAATCATTTAATTTGGTAAGATGTGCAACAACAATTTAAGATTCATAACCATGAAAATAATCAGATTCTACCAAAGTAATTAACTCAGGATCAATATAGAATTTGTAGTCCTTATCAGTAACACATATAGGAGAAGTAGCAAACTTAGGATCACATTTCATTTCTCCAGCATAGATTTTTCTTTCATCGGATAACCACAAGCAAGAAAGTCTCTAGAAATCTCCATATCCATAACATAACCATCTGGCACACGAGGCATTTCAATGTGTATTGGAGTTCTAGACATAATAGGTGAATCATAGTTTTCATCAATTCCAACATTCTCAAGTTCTCTAGACTTAGCATTTGTTCATTAAGGAATTCACCTAGTGGCACAGTTTCACTTTCATCTAGCATAGTAGTAGCATCATCATATGTTTCATTTAAAACATAAGTAGCATCATCAATTACTTGCGACATCTGAAATTGAAAAGTGGGTGGTGCTGTCGCAAGCTTACGAAAAACAGAAGGTGAATCAAGTGTAGAGGTAGATGGCAATTCCTTACCTGCCCACGCCCTAGAGGGTACGATCTTGGTTTTACCGTCTTTTAGATTCTTCATAGTGACAATTGAAAATCCCAAGTGAATGCTGCCAAAAAATGTCTTGATAACCCACAAGTATAGGGGCTCGCAGCCGTCTTCGAGGGTAGTATTTCACCAAAATTTATTGATTTGACACAAGGAGATCCAAAGAATATTTATTGGTCTTAGAAGTTGAGTTGTCAATTCAACCACACTTGGAATTTCTTTCTGCAACGAAGTTTTTAGTAGCACAGTAACAAAAGCAATAGGAACAATTATAGTTGGGATTATAATGATTGTAGCAACAACAGTAACAAGAGTAACTTAGCAGAAATCAATATGCGTGTAACATCCCAATTTTATTAAATTAGGATGTTAATAGGATCATCATATGCATCTCATGATTTATTGCATTTGGAGTTTATGATGTTCCAAATTATTTTCCACCCACATAAAATAATAGAGAGAGGATAATATGACTACCTCAAAATATAGATGAGTGGGAAGGTATTAGAACAATATTTGGTGTTTTAAAGTTGCATTGAAAATTATTTTGTTAGCCAAGTTAATTTTTGTATAAGAAAATATTTTTCTAAGTTATTTGAGAAGAATGAAATGTTCGCTATTCTCTATAGATTATATGGTTTATAAAAAATATTTTCTTATTTATCTTCTCTGGTGATGGAGTTAAAAACCGTTTTTTGTTTAAAACAACGTACCCCACGTGGCCTAGCCAAGCCGAAGCCGGCCCAGCCAGGACAATGAGCGCTCACCCCTCCCCATGATCTCTCTCTTGCACGAGTCTCTCCCTCTCTCTCTCATGCAGCCCGCAAGTGGCGCCTGACCGAGCCCCATCGTCCCCAACCTCCCGCTCTATCCGTGCGGGATAGAGTAGGGCGCTGCAGCCCTGCACCAGTTGGCCGCCCCTTGCAGGATAGTGCTTATCCCCACAGCCGCCCTCGCCCGGACATGCCTATATAAAGCCCTTGATGACCTTGATGCCCTCGTTCCATTTATCCGACTCACTCATCCTCTTGCCACTCATAGCCGCTGCCATCGCCATACGCATATCGCCGGAGCCGAGTCCTTTGCCGGAGGAATACATCACCGGTGAACCTCCCCAGCCTCGTTTGTTTCTTCGAATCGGACCCCTTGTCCCTGGGCATCTCCCTAACATATTTTTCCCTTAGGACGTCCCGGAGACGCCGCCCCGATGACCTGCGCGGCCGGAGTTCACCGGAGCTAAGCCAATCCCTCCGCTCCACCTGGACACTGCCGCCACCCCGCGTCACAACCGCCTGAAGGCCCTCGCTGAGCCACATCTCCTTGCCGCTCCGCTGACACCGGCGATCGCCGGAGCTGTCGCCCCCTCCATCGTCAACTTCCTTCCTAGCGAAGCCGGTAGCCTTTGTAAGCGCTCGCATTGCTCTGTTCGTACATACTTTAGTTTTCTTTTTTCTTTTTGATCAAACCGGTTTTTTAGATCGAAGAGAACGCGGTTAACCATGTTTTAATCTAAACCGTGCGGTTTATTTAAACTGAACATCGGTTTTTCCTTTAGTATTAGCCGAACCGGGTGACTTTACTTAGTTCGTGAACGTTCACCGCGTAGCCGCCACGGAGAACGCAGCCAGCAAACTAGAGTCATCCACGTCGTGCTCTGGCAAAGACGTTCACACTTTAGTGTTTTAGAAACGTTCATGTAGCAGTTTTTTCCAGATTTGATTCAAATCCTCAAACGGCCTTAACTTTTTAACCGTAGATCGAAATGAGATGAAAACTGCGGCTAAATTTTCGTCTCGAATAGGTCTATCCAGAAAATCTATCATTGTAAACTTTTGCAAGTTCAAATTTGAATTTAATTCAGATTTATTAGGCCATATCTTCCAAACGGTATACCCATACGAAGTCGTTCTTTTTCCACCGCATCACACAATCTAAATTATTTGCCATGAACCTTTGCCACATTGTTTTCTACACAATTATTTTTTGTTCACGATAATATTTCTAGTATGCCTTGTAGGAACATTAGTGCATGTCAATAATTTTTAACCATGTTTTTCACTTGTTATTTTATACTTGAAAATCTTCATGCTTATTTCGTGAGTTAGATTTTATTTGGCTTTTGTGCATACTTTTGTTGAATGGATGTTTGTTTATGTGTTTGTACTTTACTTTTGCGATAGATTGTCCGGAGTGTGAAGCAGAATACTACCACTCCCTTGAACTTCTCTCTCAGCACGAAGGCAAGTTACATTTTGATCAGATATGTTTTTACCTATGATTTATATGTGCATGTAGTCCTTTGATGTAGGATTGCATGGTAGGATTTTATACTTGTTGGCTTTACTTGCACCGAGTAGTTCAATTGAGGCAGGGCTGAACCGTACAAATTTCTTGCCATCGTGTTACATTATAATGCTTCGCCAAGGTAGACGAGGATTGGGTAGTGTTCCCACATTGAGATATGACTGACAAAGTAGTAATTAGGACCAAGACTTTAATGAACTACCTGGGTGGAAATTGATTTGTATGATGGCGATGTATAGTGAGAGCATTCATGGGAATCCATGGGAGTGCACACTAGTGGTCCGTCCACCCAGGCTCAAAGGGTTCAACCTTGTTTTCATGTCTATAAGCTTCTGTGTGCACCCACAAGCCAATATGGGCTCTGGCTTAGTTGAGTTGATGGTGTGACCTCCTCTGGGATAGGCTAGCATATGTAGATGATGTAGGTGTACCTGCCTATCCATGGTTAGGGGAAATGTTGTTGAAAGACTATGTCTCGATTTTACAATCAAGGAGGTGGTCGAGTCTTATGGGGAAAAGTGTGCAACCTCTGCAGAGTGTAAATCTAATCGATTAGCCGTGTCCCCGGTTATGGACAACTTGTGCTTTTTGTAGTGGAAATGTAGGGATATCACATCACTATTTACTAATCAACTGGGATTGACATAATGTCTGAATGGATGGAGATGGGGTACCATCTCATACTTATGATTTTTGTATAGGTAGAACAATATTTTTTTATAGGGAAAAACCATCCTTATAAAAACTAAACATAGAGCTTTCCACCAGCCAAATTGCATGTACAATGTAGGCTCATTACAATTTTACGATGCGACTTGCCAGTCCATTCCATGTACTGACCTACACTGCTGCAACTTATCATGTTGCAAATTTATCCGACGATGAATAAGGTGTGATAGGTCGTTGTTCTGCACTTAGCTTGCTCGTGGAGTTGATGGACTCGTTGCACTTATTTGCTTCCACATTATTTGGTTTTATTTGGCCTGAGGCCACATTATTGTAACAAATACTCTTTGAGGATTCTCGATGTAAGAAATGTGTGATTGAACTCTGTCGTAAATCCTCGAGTAATGTGTGTGTTAGCATACCGATCCTGGGATGACACTTAAGCACAGAGACTCCGATCCCTTGAGATTGGATCGCTACAAGATGGTATCAGAGCACACGTTGACTGTAGGACGCGACCCTAGAAAATGGAAAGCCATAGGATAAAAACCCTATTTTACAACTATTTTATACCCCTGTTTTGGTCTGATGCTTTTCCCTACTTCTCTACTAATTTCTCCTCTCTTTCAAACTGAAGATGTCGACCACCATCGTTAACTTTTCTCAGCCCGACACGACCATCCCCTTCGGAAGGAAGATGATGAATGTTGTGGGTCATATGCGCATTCCACTGCCCACCTTCACCGGGACCTTCACGGCCACTCAACCTGAGGAGATGCATTGGAGGATTGACATCCACATTCCAGGGCAAACTTTTGGAGACACCACCGAGCCGATTGACTTCTACATAGAAGTAGGATCATGAGGCATTGGCCAAGGGGTCGCCACCCTCTTCGCACTTGGACGCATCTGCCATGACTACGGCGAGGATCTCAGGAGGACCAACTATGTCATGTTCGTGCGTCGTGACTCAGATGGCGATATGGTGTGCACCAGGGAGGATGACACCATCACCTCACACATTGAGGTCCTGGAGGAGCTCATCAGTAGGATGAAGGAAGAGATGGAAAGCAACCTCATCACAACCCACAACCTGATGACCCACAAGGCCGACCTGGAAGAAGAGCTTCGGAACGCTCACACAGAACATGAGGAGGAGCATGCAAAACATCTGCGCTTAGTTCTGGAGAAGCTCAGAGAACACCAACTTTATGCCAAATTCAACAAGTCTGAGTTCTGGTTGAAGGAAGTTGGATTTCTTGGACATGTTGTGTCAGGGAAAGGAATTGCCATTGTAATGCCTAAGATGCTACCCTATCCTTATTTTGGCTCGAGGGCCTCAACAGGGAGAGGAGCGCCTCTCGTCGTTTTGCAAGAATGGATATCATTACAAGTACATGTACAGAAGAGATGAGTATATGGAATTGGCTTACAATCGTCACAAGCTACAACAAGATCACATAAATACAATAATGTATTCAAACATCATACAGAAGAGCAGGGTCCGACTATGGACGAAATCAAACGATAAAATGGCATCCATCCTTGCTATCCCAGGCTGCCGCCTGGAACCCATCCTAGATCGATGATGAAGAAGAAGAACTCCAAATCAACCAAGCATCGCGCCCACATCAAATCATCGCATTACATGTACCTGCAACTGTTGTTGCAGTAATATGTGAGCCACAGGGACTCAGAACTCTCATTTCCAAGGGTATCAAACTAGTAAAGCTTAATGGGTGAGGTATGGTTAAGTGGTGAGGCTGTAGCAAGCAACTAAGCATTTATTTGAGTGGCTAACTTACGAATACAGAAAGTAAAGTGGGTGGCATACACATAACAAACGTGTACTAGAATGATCACTAAGTGATCCTGAACACCTACTTACGTCATACATAACCCCACCGTGTTCTCTCTCGTATAAGGACTCACGAGAAGAGACACTCATGGTTATGCACACAATTGGTGTATTTTATCTCAATTTACTTCAAGTTTACTATGACCGGGTGTTAAACAAAGTTTCCAAGTTGCCACTTAACCATGGGCATGGCTTTCCGAAAGATGTAACCCTACAGGGGTGCTCCAACTAGTCCATCACAAATTACCACAAGCTGCCCCGGAAAACCTCCACCTCGAGATAGCCCAAGGTATCCTTAGATTCAGTACACAAGACATTTGAGAAAGGTAAAACAAATCTAGCAAGACCGCTCGACGTGCCAACAATCCCGATAAGAGCCGTGTATCTAGTTCTCAGGGCACAACCGAATGGGAAAGCCAACGAGTAAAACCAAACCACGAGTTTCTCCGTGGCGGCCCCGCAGTCTGCCCATTTGGGACGAACAATATCAGCACTGGCCCCTAGTATTATGTTGAATTAACTCCTCGGGTTCATGACACCCATGCTTTAATAACGGTGTTCGGTATTATTATGTTGAGAAACTAGTACCAATGTTGGGCCTTGTCAGAAGAGTTTCATCCCAAAACGAATTATCAAGGGGGTCCCCATAACAAACCCAAGCGTGTTAGGGCGCTTGATATGGAACATAACACGAGTTCGCAAGTAACTAGGGCGGCAAGAGTGGAACAAAACACCGAGAAAAAGGCCAAGCCTTCCACCCTTTACCAAGTATATATGTGCATTAAATTAAATAGCAGTAACATTGCGATAACAAAAGAATATCCATGTTGACACATGGAAGCAATTGCACCTGCAGCTAGAAACGCTATAAGAAGGGCTGAGGAAGCGGTAACATAGCCAAACAAAGGTTTGCTGGGATGTGAAGGGGTTAGAGGCTTATCATGGCAATGTTGGGAGGCTTGACAAACAAGTGGTAGGTAGCGAGACATAACGATCGTAGCGAGACAACAAGAATAGCAATGATAGTAGTGGTATCCAGGGAAATGTGTCATCTTGCCTGAGATCCTGGATGGAAGAAGAACGAGTCAATGAAGAAGACGATCCGTGAAGTAGATGAACGAATCCTCACACTCCGAACACTTTTGGAACTCTATCGAGAAGAAGCAATCCAGAACAAACAATCAACACACGATACACCACCACATATTCATGACATGATGCGGAAACAAATATGATGCATGTTATGCATGACATGGCAAAACACAACAATCAACTTCTACACATTAAGTGAAGCTCAATATGCAACGGGTTGCATATTGATGAAACTCCATATTTGGATTACTTAGTTCACTCCTGTTTAGGTACACGTCAATGCTAAATGTTGTTAAACATGGCAAGAGGTGAAGCATAAGTAAACTATCTATCTAGGCATCTTAAATGATGCCGGAAACAACATATAGCATTTCCGAAATGACCCCATGTGTTAATTCTGAAATCGGTCCAGATCTTAACTAACCATATTTTATAATTGTTAAACAACATAATAAAGTATACCATGCAATGCTACACATCATTCTAGTCGATTTACATATATGGAACATCTCAAATGGAGATACGGTCTAAAAGTTATGACACACACAAGATGAACATGACATGAATGGAAAATGCATGAAAATGACAACCAGAACACTTCAAAACATTGATACAACATGGTAATATGATACTAGATGAAATTCTAAGCAAGTTTCATATATGGCATGCCCGAAATGGAGCTACGGTTCAACCACAACAACCAACACAAGTTTTGGTAGAAATCTGCCCAAAACAGCAACATAGCATATTGCAACACACATGTCAACAAGCTACAGTCACCTAAAATACACAACAAGGACATGGGGCTCTATCTTACATGATCCTCAACAATTCATCTATTGACAGCAAGTTGATTAGAAGCATGGATCAATAGGAAATGAGCTCACAAGAAGACATTTTGAACAAAGCAGTTTTCAGACTTGGTGAAAATCTCAGCTGTTTAAGCAGAGCAGTTTTTATCACGAAGGCATATTCACCGAGGTAAAACTACGTGCTACGGGGCATATATTGGCATGGAACTTAACAACATGCTAGAGGACATTAGAAACTACAAATAACTCCATTGCACCAAACACAAAGGGCTTCTAGATGACTAGCAAAACACATGGTAAGACAACAACAAAATGTTACAGATTCCAGACAGAAATATTTAGACCCCTCAAAACAGCACATTGGTTAAGCATGTTGGTAACAAGAAAACAGCACCTAAACATGGATTATCATGGCAAACAAAATGTCCAGCGGTTAGTGCATATGTCAAAGGGCATCTCTCATGTTCAAACATAATTCACATGACGCATGGATTTAATCACACGAAAATAATAAAAGGGCATCACAACAAAAATAAATGCACACAAACTTATTCAAATGACAAAACTAAATGCGCAGATAAATTCCATGGATTTTTCTACCTCGAAAATATATATAACATGTGGGTTTTTACCATAAAACAAATGACACAAAATTTATGCGAGAATAGGGCATAAACCATTTTTGCAAGTCACGTATGAAAAATAAATGCAACCACCACATCAAACATTTTTAGCATGCACGAAACTATAATATAACAATGCTACACATTTCCTATATATTTAATATCTTAATCTGAAACATGGTTATGAAGTAATTAGCATTTTAAAATCATGGCTTTTACTGAAAATATGCAATGCCATGGATAATTGATAATTCACAGGACATTAAGAAAAGGGAGTCGTGCTGAAACAGTTGGTGCTGGATAGCTAAACCGTGCCTAGGGCGATGCATAGCAGCAGGGAGATGGGTTGGGTGGAGGCTCGCCTAGTGGGTCTGGCCCAGTCGGAGAGGAGGCCGAGCAGGCCGACGTGGAGGGGCGGCCCACGGAGCCCGCGCAGGGGAGGTGGTCGGTCAATGGGGGAGCTCGTCCTTCCCATGAGGCTGAGTGAATGGGGCGGCGGCGCCCTCGATCTCCGGCGAGCAGCCGAGGTGGATGGTGATGGTGGGGGCACGCGGTGCTGGGAACGGGATCGTCCGGCCCAGATCTGGCCAGATCCGGCCGACAGGGAGGGCGATGGCGTGACAGCGAGGTGCAGCTACGGCTAGGAAGCAGAGCTGAGGCGGTAACGGTTTGGTGGTGCGCGGCGGGCAACGAGGTGCAAGCTGGCGGAAAGGTGGGCGGCGAGGCCTCAGGGTTGGGCGACGCGGCGGCTGGACTCCTCTAGTGGAGCTCCGGCGAGCGTGGGGTCCGGCTCCGACGAGGCAGTGGCGGGGAGCAGCGGGACGCGGGCATGCACGGGCGTTTGCGGCCCGCGGCGGAGGCAGGTTCCTTAGTCCGGATCGGGTCCGGGGCGGGCTACACGATGGGCTCGGCGGGCCCGACGGCTGGAGGTGGGAGGAGGTGTCCCAAGTGGTGGCTAGGGCATTGTGGGGCGTGGAAAACAAGGAGGGATGGCTAGGTTGTCCAATTTTGGAATTGAGGGGTCTATTTATAGCAATTGGGACTAGGGTTTAGGTTTTGGGGTGGTTTTAGCACCGTTTCGAGTCCTCCGATCGCGATCGGACGACTCCATGTGATGGTATATGTTAGGTCGGCTAAGTTGGGTTGTGTAGGTTGGTTGGGCAGAGAGAAGAGAGGAGGTTTGTGGCCCGCGATACGTGTTTGAAACCTCGAAAATTGCCGACAATAAACCAATGACCACACTGCTACGGTTGACCGTTCGGATATCAAACGACCTCCCATTGCGGCAAAATTTGACAGGCGGTCTACCTACAATATAACAAGACTGCATGCCAACTTTCCACCCAATCCAAGATATTTTATATGCACTTTTGAAAACAATATTTTATCGATTGCGTGGGCGCGGGCGTGTGTGGTTGGTCTCGAAACACTCAACGAGGAGAACCGACAACTACAACCGAATGCAAGTTTTGAAAACAATGAGAACAAAGTGTCGATGCTATGCAGATGATGCGAATGATGCGATGATGAATTCAACAACCAAACTAAACACAAGACAAGAATGGAAATAAAAGAGGAATCTTCTGGAGCGTCGGTTCCGAGCTGTTACAACTCTCCTCTACTTACAGGAAATCTTGACCCGGGATCTTAGAATGAGAAGGGGAAGAGAAAGCGCAAAAGGAAGATGTAAAACTTAGTTTCTTCTTTTACAAACAAGGAAAAAGACGAATCTTGGAGGTCACAAGGAGATAAAGAATGACATGATGAAAAACAAGAATTCACAAAAATTCGGGCAGCACTTCGGTGTAAAAGAGAGGCAAAATTTGATAAGATGGATGAAATTGAAAAGAGGACACCACATTCCGATTAAATGGATAAGCACGAAAGAACATGATCTTGACAAACAAGATGATGAGTCGAAGAGAGCAACAATACAATGCCTCCGGAATAAAAGAATATAAGCTAGATCTTTGGAGAGAAGAGAACGGAGGAGAAAATGACAACTTTTACCATCATTAAATTTGAAAAGCATGGTTGAACAGAATTGTTTAAAAATCAACAACAAAATAATAGCTTGTTGTGGACTTATGGAAAACATCTCAAAATTATGAGTTGATAACCGGCCATGAAGGAAAACATTTGGTTAATTAGAATTAATGAAGAGATACACACTTCTTTCACCAAGAGAACAAGGAGAAAACTTGGGTCATTGATGAGCACCATGATAGCAACAATCCTTAGGAAAAACTTTAGGTGACATGCATGCCAAGATACCTCCAAGAAGGAAATGATGGGTTTAAATATCTCATTCTTGAAAACTCTCTTCGAGACTCCTCATGAATCAAGAATGATATAACATCACCTCAAAAGATAAGGGAGAATGAATTTCACTTTGAAATGCGATGAAATAATATTTGAGGTACTACCACAAGAATCTTGAAGAACACTTCGAGAAACGAAAGATATCCTTGCTGAACCACCATGAAGAACCTCTTGAAGAACACCGAAATGAAAGGATGACAGAAAAGAAATGAAGGTTGAAAAGAACAAGAGTTGAACCCTTGCAAATATTTACAACAAGCTTCACGAAGATACGTGAGAAACCTCGGAACTCCGGGACGAAAATATGAACAACTTGGGATGAGGAATTTGATCTCATGAACAATTCCGAAAGAAGGATTGAAATCACCTAGATGAAACTAGAATAAGAATTACATTATGCTTATCCTTCATCAAGTTAAATTGATGACAAGCAACAGATTTGGCATACCACTTTTTCCTCTTGAAGAAGATTTAAGAGAAGATATCATATCATGAAGAACTATTGAGCGAACCACCGATAAGAATTTGAAATGGATGAGGATACCATGAATGAATGAAGATACATGAGAATGAAGAGATCATGATCTGCGTGATAGAAGATTTGAATGAAGCACCGGAAAAATTGAGATACGACCGAAGGAACAACAATTGAGAAGAATTTGAGAACGGAAGCTGAAAGCTGAGAGCGAGGAAATCTTCTGAAATGATGGCCTTTGGAGGATCGAGAAATGAAAACAATTCTGAAATGCTCCTGATAGATATGGAAGGGATTACTCATTATAAAAAACAGTTCGAGAGGATAGCATGAAGCTGAAACGCCGAATCTTCAAGAGAATGAGCAAAGATTTAAGAGAAACTCTTCTTCGATCTTCAAACACATAGAATGATGACAAGAAACAACACCATGAATTACTAAGAAACTCTGAAATAATGAAGAAATAAAGGTTGAGCCAATAATGAAAATGATTGGAAGTGATTATGGATAAGGAATATGACTTATGAAATTCATTCTTACGTCATATTTAAAAATAACTTGAGATCTCTAGAAAAGATTAGAAGAGCCAGGTAAGATCATGGGGAAAATCAATGGGTTATGGGCCCACTGAAAGGAAACCACTGTTCAAATAATTGCCTAGAAGGGGGGATTGCACCGGTATGAATGAAAACTTGATGAGGTGAGAACCTCGAAATAATTTGAAAGGCTTTGAATGAAAATACAAGACTTCTGAGATATCTTTAGCACTCCGGATAGAATAGAGAGATGATGAATAAACAAGGGATACATGGACAAGAATTACCAACACGAAATACTTTTAGTGAATGAAAATAATATGATGAATACCAACAGTTTGACTTGAATTCACGAGAGAATAGAACAGAGATGAAAAAATAATGAACTTGAAGCTCCTGAGCATCTTCACATGAATCCCCGGAACATTACGAGAGAAAAGATAGCAGAAGCATTGACGAAAAGAAAGGAACTTGGATGAGAAATTAAACGATGAAGAGAAAGGGTAGGAGGGTGGGAATAAATAAAGACAACTTGGAACAGATGAGATTAACTTCGGAAAGAAAAATGAAGACTGATCTTGCAAATATTAAAGAGGATAGAATTATCTTGAAGAGAAGCACACCGGTAGGAAAAGAATTGATATGGTAACTTGATTGAGCACAAGAATTAGCAATCCCATAGAAATATGAAAACACTACTTTGAAAAGATATGAGATCACCACTTGACATCGAAGCAACTTGAATTACCATACTCCAACAAAACAAAGGATGAGGCTTACAAAACAAGTCGGAACAAATTCAGGACAGAGATTTCGCTCGATATTTTTGTGGTAAGGTTCGCATGGGATCGATCGTACATTGGTTTGTCATATTGAAATGACGCTCGAATATGCTCCCTAGGCGTAGCGAACTACAAGGCTTGACAAAGCATACCGAGATTGTCCTTTGTAAAAAAGACAGTGAACAAACAAACCACTAGATGTTGAACCCCAACCTCACATCATGATCTGTTGGAAGATAACCTAGGTAACTACTTGAATTCCCACCTAAGAACTCTCGAGATCTTCTGGTTATGCAATCGGGTCCAAAGATACAAGGATAAAAATCCATCACTGAACTCCTAACGGTAATACTACGCTCCAGTGTAACACATCTATCAACACATAACCAGAGGCTTTGGAATTCCATCTATCTCCGACCCTCGAAAACACAACGATACCAAACATGGCAGTACCCCGGACGCCTCGCCAATACTGGGTGACTCCAGCCTTATCTCGCCACGAAAGTATTGAAGTAATTTCAAATATCCTCCATCCTGAGAAACTAAGGAAACTAAACGATAACAATGTTTCAAGAATCCCTTGGATCTATATTCCTCGGTAACAGGAGGCACCAAGTGCAGAACTCCATCACATCGGCATCATAGAGATTCCAAAATACCCGCGTGATCCTAAAAAAATTGAGTGAGAAGAGAGTAGAATAAAAATTCCTAAGTCATAATTCCTCACGAGAGTATAGAAGAGGAGTAAAAGAAACCTACTTTCCGATATATAACTAGACTCAAAGTAATCTTTCACTAGACTCGAATCAACGAAGTTCGATGAATCAAGGGGGCTCCTAGGTCGGTACCGGCTCTGATACCAAGTTGTAATGCCCAAGATGCAACCCTATCCTTATTTTGGCTCGCGGGCCTCGACAGGGATAGGAGCGTATCTTGTCGTTTTGCAAGAATGGATATCATTACAAGTACATGTATAGAAGAGATGAGTATATGGAATTGGCTTACACTCGCCACAAGCTACAAAAAGATCACCTCAATACAATAACCTATTCAAACATCATATAGAAGAGCAGGATCTGACTACGGACGAAATCAAATGATAAGATGACATCCATCCTTGCTATCCCAGGCTGCCTCCTAGAACCCATCCTAGATCGATGAAGAAGAAGAATAACTCAAAATTAAACAAGCATCGCACTCACGTCAAATCAACGCATTACCAGTACCTACAATTGTTGTTGTAGTAATCTGTGAGTCATGGGGACTCAACAATCTCATTTCCAAGGGTGTCAAGACTAGCAAAGTGTAATGGGTGAGGTATGGTTAAGTGGTGAAGCTGCAGCAAGCAATGAAGAATTTATTTGAGTGGCTAACTTACGAATATAGAAAGTAAAGTGGGTGGCATACGCATAACGGACGTGAACTAGAATAATCACTAAGTGATTCTAAACACCTACTTATGTCAAACATAACCCCACCATGTTCTCTCTCAGATAAGGACTCACGAGAAGCGACAGTCATGGTTACACACACACTTGGTGTATTTTATTTGAGTTTACTTCAAGTTTAGTATGATCGGATGTTAAACAAAGTTTCCAAGTTGCCACTTAATCGCGGGCACGGCTTTCCGAAAGATGTAACCCTACAGGGGTGCTCCAACTAGTCCAACACAGATTACCACAAGCTGCACCAGAAAACCTCCACCTCGAGATAGCCCAAGGTATCCTTAGATTCGGTACACAAGACATTCGAGAAAGGTAAAAAATCCAGCAAGGCCACCCAACGTGCCGACAATACCGATAGGAGCCGCATATCTCGTTCTCAGGGCACAACCGAATGGGAAAGACTACGAGTAAAACCAAACCATGATTTTCTCCGTGGTGGCCCCGCAGTATGCCCGTTTAGGAGCAACACCATCAGTGCTGCCCCCCTGTATTATGTTGAATTAACTCCTCGGGTTCATGATGCCCTATGCTTTAATAACGGTGTTCAGTATTATTATGTTGAGCAAATAGTACCAATGTTGGGCCTTGCCAGAAGAGTTTTATCCCAAAACGAATTATCAAGGGGGTCCCCATAACAACTCCAAGTTTGTTACGAGCGCTCGATATGGAACATAATAATGTTCACAAGTAACTAGGGCTGCAAGAGTGGAACAAAACACCTAGCAAAAGGTCAAGCCTTCCATCCTTTACCAAGTATATATGTGCATTAAATTAAATAGCAATAATATTGCAATAACAAAAGAATGTCCATGTTGACACATGGAAGCAATTGTACCTGCAGCGAGAAACGCTATAAGAAGGGTTGAGCAAGCGGTAACATAGCCAAACACAGGTTTGCTGGGATGTGAAGGGGTTAGAGGCTTATCATGGCAATGTTGGGAGGCTTGACAAACAAGTGGTAGGTAGCGAGACATAATGATGGAAGCGACACAACTAGCATAGCCATGATAGTAGTGGTATCCAGGGAAATGTGTCATCTTGCCTGAGATCCGCATGGAAGAAGAACGAGTCCATGAAGACGATCTGTGAAGTAGACGAACGAATCCTCACACTCTGAACGCTTTTGGAAATCTATCGAGAAGAAGCAATCCGGAACAAATTATCAACACACGATACGCCACCACATATTCATAAAATGATGCGCAAACAAATATGATGCATGTTATGCATGACATGGCAAAACATAACAATCAACTTTTACACATTAAGTGAAGCTCAATATGCAACGGGTTGCATATTGATGAAACTCCATATTTCTATTACTTAGTTCACTCCCGTTTAGGTACACGTCAATGTTAAATATTGTTAAACATGCAAGCGGTGAAGCATAAGTAAACTATCTATCTAGGCATCTTAAATGAGGCCGGAAACAACTTATAGCATTTCCGAAATGACCCCATATGTTAATTTAGAAATTGGTCCAGATCTGAACTAACCATATTTTATAATTATTAAACAACCGAATAAAGTATACCATGCAATTCTACACGTTATTCTAGTCGATTTACATATATGGAACATCTCAAACGGAGTTACGTTCTAAAAGTTATGACACACACAAGATGAACATGACATGAATGCAAAATGCATGCAAATGACAACCACAACACTTCAAAAATGGATGCAACAGTATAATAGGATACTACATGAAATTCTAAGAAAGTTTCATACATGGCATGCCCAAAATGGAGCTACGGTTCAACCACAACAACCAACACAAGTTTTGGTAGAAATCTGCCCAAAACAGCAACATAGCATATTGCAACACACAAGTCAACAAGTTATAGCCACCTAAAATACAAGAATATGGGGCACTAGCTTACATGATGCTCGAAAATTCATCTATTGATAGAAAGTTGATTAGAAGCATGGATCAATAGGCAATGAGCTCGCAAGAAAACATATTGAACTAAGCAGTTTTCAGACTTAGTGAAAATCTCAAGTTTTTAAGCAGAGCAGTTTTTATCACGAAGGCATATTGACAGTGGTAAAACTACATGCTACAGGGCATATATTGACATGAAACTTAGCAGCATGCTAGAGGACATTAGGAACTAAAAATAACTCCATTGCACCAAACACAAAGGGGTTCTAGATCACTAGGAAAACACATGGTAAGACATCAACAAAATGTTACAGATTCCAGACTTACTTTGACCCCTCAAAACAGCACATTGGTTAAGCATGTTGGAAATAAGAAAACAACACCTAAACATGGATTATCATGGCAAACAAAATGACTAGGGGCTAGTGCACATGGCAAAGGGCATATCTCATGTTCAAACATAATTCATAAGATGCATGGATTTAATCACACGAAAATAGCAAAAGGGCATTACCGCAAAAATAACATGCACACAAACTTACTCAAATGACAAAACGAAATGCACACATAATTTCCATGGATTTTTTTACCCTGAAAACATATATAATATGTGGGCTTTTACTATAAAACAAATGACACAAAATTTACACGAGAATAGGACATAAACCGTTTTAGCAAGTCACGTATGAAAAATAAATGCAACCACCACATCAAACATTTTTAGCATGCATGAAAATGTGATATAACAATGCTACACATTTCACATATATAAAATATTTTAATCCGACGCACGGTTATGAAGTTATTAGCATTTTAAAATCATGCCTTTTACTGAAAATATGCAATGCCATGGATAATTGATAATTCACGGGACGTTAAAAAAATGGAGCCGTGCCGAAACAGTTGGCGTTGGATAGCTAAACCGCGCCTAGGGCGATGCATAGCAGCAGGGAGATGGGTTGGGCGGAGGCTCGCCTAGTGAGCCTGGCCAAGTCGGAGAGTAGGCCGAGCAGGTTGACGCAGAGGGGCGGCCCACGGGGCCCATGCGGGGGAGGTGGTCGGTCAATGGGGGAGCTCGTCCTCCCCACGAGGCTGAGTGAACGGGGTGGCGGTGCCCTCGATCTCCGGCCAGCAGGCGAGGTGGACGGCGGTGGCGGGGCACACGAGGGCTGGTAACAGGGTCCCCCTGCCCGGATCTGGTTGGATCTGGCCGGCGGGGAGGTCGATGGCGTGACGGCCAGGTGCGACTGTGGGTGGGAAGCGAAGCTAAGGCGGCAAAGGTCTAGTGGTGCGCTGCGGGCGACGAGGCATAGGCCAGCAGAGAGGCAGGCTATGAAGCCTCGTGGTCGGGCAACACGGCGGCTGGACTCCTCCGGTGGAGCTCCGACGAGCATGGGGTGCGGACCCGACGAGGCGGTGGCGGGGAGCAGCAGGTTACGGGCACTGCTGGCTGGTGTGCGGGCGTGCACGGGCGCTTGCGGGTGGCGGCACAGGCGGGCTCCTCACCCCGAATCGGGCCCGACGGCTGGAGGTGGGAGTAGGTGTGCCAAGTGATGTCCAGGGCATTTGTGGGGGAACGGAAAACAAGGAGGGATGGCTAGGTTGTCCAATTTTGGAAGTGAGGGGTCTATTTATAGCAATTAGGACTAGGGATTAGGTTTTGGGGTGGTTTTAGCACTGTTTCAAGCCCTCCGGTCGCAATCGGATGTCTCCGGGTGCTGGGATAGGTTAGGTGGGCTAAGTTTGGTTGTGTAGGTTGGTTGGGCTGAGAGAAGAGAGGAGGTTTGTGGCCTGCGACACGCGTTTTCAAACCTCTAAAATTTCCGATAATAAATCTATGACCACACTGCTACGGTTGGTCGTTCGGGTAACAAACGATCGCCGATTGCGGCGAAATTTGGTAGGAGGTCTACCTAAAATATAACAAGACCGCATGCCAACTTTCGACCCAATCTGAAAATATTTTATACGCACTTTTAAAAACAATATTTTATCGATGTCGCGGGCACGTGCATGTGTGGTTGGTCTCTAAACGCTCAACGAGGAGAACCGACAACTACAAACAAATGCAAGTTTGAAAACGATGACAACAAAGTGCCGATGTTATGAAGATGATGTGAATGATGCGATGATCAATTCAACAACCAAACTAAACACAAGACGAGAATGGAAATAAAAGGGGAATCTTCTGGAGCATTGGTCCCATGCTGTTACAGCCGAGGAACGTTCCAAGATAGAAGCAGTCACAGAATGGAAGGCACCAACTTCAGTCAGCAAGATCCGCGGTTTCCTTGGACTTGTAGGATATTATCGTATGTTCACCAAGAACTTCTCAAAGATTGCAAAGCCCATGACGGAGTTGTTGAAGAAGGACACCAAGTATAACTGGACTGAGGAATGTGAAACCAGTTTTCAGGAGCTGAAGAAATGTTTGGTTATAGCCCCAATATTGAATTTGCCGAACATACACAAGGATTTCAAGGTGTATTGTGACGCTTCACACCAAGGACGTGGAGGTGTGCTTATGCAAGAAGGAAAGGTTGTAGCTTATCCTTCACGCCAGCTTCGACCTCATGAGTTGTACTATGCCACACATGATTTAGAGCTAGCGGAAGTGGTGCATGCACTCAAGACCCGGAGACATTTTCTTATCAGGAATCTATGTGATTTTTACACAAATCACAAGAGTTTGAAGTATATCTTCACACAGAAGGAGTTAAAACTTAGGCAAAGGAGATGGTTGGAGCTCATCAAGGATTATGACATGAGTTTGCATTATCATCCAGGAAAACCCAACATCATGGCACATGCGTTGAGCCAAAAGAGCTATGTTGACACCCTTATCGCAGGAGGATTACCTTAGGAGTTGTGTGACGAACTTAGAGATCTTCAGTTTGAAATAATTCCAAGAGGTTATCTTGCCGCACTCGAAGTTCAGTCCACTTTGCTGGGAAGAATTAGAGAAGCCTAGAAGTCAGACTAAGGTATTGCTGAGGTAAAGGAAAGGATCAGCAAAGGGAAGGCAGAAGGATTCCGTGAGGATGAGCATGGAACCATATGGTTTGAGCAACGTATTTGTATTCCCAATGATCCAGAGATCAGGAAGTTGATTCTTCAGGAGGATCAAGATTTGCCTTACTTGATACACCTGATGTCGTGGTTTTGTCATGGCAGATGTCCGAAGACTTACATTTGAGGCCATCGCTAAGGCGATGGACTCAAAGGGATTGGTCGGGACGAAAGACATGGATTTACCCAGGTTCGGCCCCTCGAGATGAGGTAAAAGCCTACGTCCTGCTTTGTGTATATTGATTGGAGTATATATTACAAGGGAGCGTATTCGCTTGACCTAGCTCTCAATCGATTGGTTTCTGTCTAAGCCATCCCCGGGTCTCGCCTTTATATAGGAGGTCAAGACCACAGGTTACACAAATCTCATACTGACTCTTACAACGTTTCTGACTCTTTCTCTAAGCCGCCTTGCCGACTCTGGTAGGCTATCTCCAGGCGGCTTACATGCCTGGGTCTTGCGTCTTCTTCCTGACTCTAGGCCTCTGTCTCAGCCCATCTGGTGAGCCGCCGTGCAGCCCAATCTTCCTCTTCCAGCCCATATGCTAACGAGCCGCTAGGTATGACCCGACCTCTCCTGGGCGGGTCTTACCACGGGGTTATATCCCTAACAATAGGCCCCAAATTGATTTGAGCTTGCTCATGTCAATCACCACTTTTTAACTAGCGGCGAGTCTCACACCCTTGTCACCTGAAAGGGAAAACGCATAACCTGCCATGACATCACCTTCATACATGTAGAAAGGATTCCGTGACGTATGTCGTAGATCCTCTCATTAAATGGTCGGCCCAAAAATCGAGGCGTCTGTCTCGGTCGGTCATCATTTCTTGCCTTGATTCCCATGCGCCTATTTGGCCTTTCACCCCTTTAAATAGGACCACGAGGGGGTATTTTCATTTTCTCCGCCGCCACTACTCATCTTCTTCCTCTCGACGCCAGCGCTCCTGAGATCCATCGCACCGGTGGAGTCCCTTCGCCGTTGACGAACTTGGCCGCTGCATCAACCTAAATGTTTCCACACTCTCTCCCGCGTCCTTCGCATCCTAAAGGTATGTTCTTCATCCGCCCTTAGATCTGTAGCTTCCCACTTGTATCCTGTCGAGTTCATCGGACCCCATTTAGTGTGCCTGTTCTTCTTCATAATGCCAATTGATGAACAACCCTTTAGATCTTGTGATGATTGCTTATACACCGCGGCCACTCGTGCAAAACCAACAGTAGTCGACCTAAATCTATACTCGGTTCCTCTTCCTGCGCTAAACTGCTCGTTCCTTGTTAGGGTTGAATAAAATCTGATTTTTTTCCTTGGCTGTAGATCTTGCAGTTTCAGTATAATATGCAAAACCTGTTTGTATGTCCTTAGCAATTTTTGCATCATGGCCTTGTTCACTTTACCTGCCATCAACTTTCCAGCTCTTCCAATAAACTATACCGGCGACTTAGCATCATAGCATTTAATTTCATCAGTCGTCTTGGTTGTCTAGTCACTTTCTGATCCGCCGCGTCCTGCCCCTCTCTCAGCTTTGACCCGCCATCATGTCTCGAGCATCTGCATCCTGTGATTGGGTCGACTCTAGAGTCACCGAACAGTTCCTACTGGATTTTGTAGAGGCAGGCACATTGCTAGCTCAGAGTATTATTCATTGGCGGGTTCCGGGACTAGAAAAGAAACCCACCCCACAAGAAGGGGAAGTGGTTATCTTCACCGACCATCTTATGCGCGGTTTCAGCTCGCCTGGGTCAAAATTCTTCCGGGATGTCCTTCATTTCTTTAAGCTGCATCCTCAAGACATTGCTCCAAATTCAGTCTCCAACTTGTGCAACTTTCAAGTCCTCTATGAAGTTTACTTGCAAGAAGAGCCATTTGTCGATCTCTTCCATGAATTTTTCTACGTCAATCGCCAAATGGAAGTGGCGGCCGGTCCAAGCTTGGAGCTCGGCGGAGTCTCCATACAAAGAAGAAGAGATGTGATTTTCCCAGCTATTCAAATGCCAAGCCATCCCAAATACTGGAACAAAACTTGGTTCTATTGTAAAGACACGTCTCCATAGGGTGAAAAACCACTACCGGGTTACCGTCCTACCTGACTCTGTACTTCTACTGACATTCTAGACCAGATGTCATCCGTGGGACGAGCGGAGTATGATACGGCTTTCGCCAAAATCAAAGCTCTTCTGGCGAATGGGTTGACAGGAGTGGACTTAAACCGCTATTGGATCTCATGGAAGGTCTTACCACTGAGTCAGTGTGACCGGCTTATGTGTGAATATACAGGGATGCAAATAATCCTCTCTGCTTCAACCACACACCCTTGACAGAAGAGAACATCACCTCTTCTATCAAGGGACTTACTTGTGAATCGCAAGAAGCTTGCCGTTCAGTCGGGTTAAAACCTTTCTATGCCACAAATCCAGCTCCGGATGTAAGGATGGCTTTCAAATCTCCTTTCTCTCCGTCTTGACCTTATATGTGTGGCAACTTTAACTTCTCTTGGCGGCTTTCGCTTACAGGCTAACTCCAGCTTCTGGAAGAAAACATACACTCCTCCTGTGAAGCAGAAGTCTCAGGCGGGTAACACTCGCGACCGCAAATCAAAGACGTCAGCTCAAAACCTTCTTAAACTTGATGACTCAGAGGTAGAATTTGATCCCCTTGGTCGTCCTTTTACGCAACTTACTCACAATGATTGTACACAGGAGGAAACAGAGACAAGCCACGCCAACACCCCTGAGGTAACTTATCTTTTTTCCGACTCAGAAATCTTCCCACAATCGAAGATACGGTGGGACGTCTGAAAAGTTCCTTTCTCGCATCCTCTCGCTTACTTAGATCCTTAATTTTCCTTGGAAAAACAACAACATGACTCTCGACGTCAGACCCGGAGCACCGGCTCTGGGGATCTTATGGCCGGCTTACCTAATGCCCCAGCGCCGCGGAAACGTCCTGCTGAGGTAGTTATGAGGAACCCAATATATGTCTTATATTTCCACAATGCTGCCTTACTATTATGTCTAACAGTATTAATTTGTAAGAGCCACCTCCTTCTTCTCGCGACTCAACTGCCTCTAAACTTCCTCCCATGAAGGTCAACCTAGAGTATGTCTTCACCTCTGCCGTGTGTATATTACCTGTATTGCCTTTGTATTATGTGATGATTCTTTGCTCTTTCAGAACGCAAGCCAAACCCAGGAAAGCAGGCGGGTCTACCATTGCTCCAACTGTTCAACAGCCAGATACTACCAAGTCGTCCCTCTCTCCTACTAAACCTTCTAAAGCTAACAAAGAAACGCCTGAGCAATCTCCCCTGCCCTCAGAGTTGGCGGGTCATCATTTGGCGGCTTCCGATAGTCCAGAGGCTGACCTTAAGCCGCCCAATCCTTCCATTGAAGACTCGTCTCTCCCCGATGTTACCATCACTGGGACGGGTTATCAATCTCCCACACACCATACTCCGACAAAGCATTACAGCAAAGTTGCTACTTACTCTCCCGAGAAGCTTGACTTCGAATTACCTGTCTTAGAGAAGATGACTATAGATGACTTCCATGCCGGCTATCTGAACCGCCTGTCTGTCAGTCGCAACATGGAGAGCAAGCTTGTTAGCTTGATGAAGAAAAAATATGAGGTATCTATCATCTTTTATCTTTCTCTTATACACGTACATAGCCCCCAAGAACCGGGTTAATATTGCAAATAATAGACCGGGATTTTCCAAACCTTCAATCATACTGTATAGACCTTAACCTGTGACCCCCCAAGTACCTGGTTAAATTGCATATAAGCTGGTACTTTATACTAAGTCATAGATCCAATTCTAGCCCCCAAGTACGGAGCATTATGATAATGATGATCCGGATCTCTCATATGTTAGAAGCTCGCCGGGTGTACCCCCCAAGTCCGGTTCATTATGCTAGTGATGAGCCGTAACTTCATCACATATTTTAAAATGAAAGCATAGATATTAGCCCCCCAAGTGCCAAGTATATTGCTTGCAATGTGCTTGGGACTTGTAAGAATAATTCCATCCTGGCTACTTAACACTGATAACCTTTCACTTGTGAAATGCAGGAGGCATTAAATACTACCGAGTCTGAGCGGGCCGGCTTGAGGGAAGACCTAACAACCCAACAGACCGCCCGAGCCACAGCAGAAGAAAAATTGCGTGCGGCTGTTGGAAAACTTGAGAATCTCTAGGCTGAATTTACTGTGTCTAAAAAGACCGCCGAAACTGATCAAGCCGCCCTGGTGAAGCATGCGAGCGATACAGAGGGAAAGCTCAATCTTGTATCGGCAGAGCTGAAGACTCTCAAGGATCATATCTCCAAGATGACTGCAACTATGTTTGGTAAGTACATACGGTTTACAGAATACATTTATGAAATAAATACCCTCCGGGCGGCTTATACCTTCAACCTTTCCTTGCAGGCGAAAGGAGCCGCCAGCTATCCTCTAATAGTCTGATGAAGTTGAAAGTAGTCTATACTTTGACGGAACAACTCTACAACGGTGTCCTTTGTACTATCAAGGCCATGATGACAGCCTAGTACGTCCCCAAGTTTATGAAGGGCGTCATAGAAGTCTTATCAACTTTGCCCAAGCAAGTGGACGAAATAAGGCGATCAGCCGCCAGAAGAGGTGCCATAGCTGCGCTGAGCCGGTCCCTGGCCTTCGCTCCTGAATTAACCGCTGAAGAGATGATGAACGGTTTCCCTTCCATGAAGGATGACGGCTCAGACTTCACCAAAGCAGATTATGCCAAGTGCATTAAGGCCTCCAGGTGGCTTGCCTCCATACTGGTTGATGAGACGGACCTGGTTCCTTACCATGCGGCTTATGAAGAAAACAACCAACGGTTGCGCTGCCCGACCTTTGAAGCCAGAGACTTAGTTTTTGTCCACCCAAATTTTCTGTTGCGAGTTGGTTGTTTGTAGAAAAAGAAAAATCAAGATCAGATCCCTTTTATGTGTCCATCATACCACTCCATCCGCCGCAGCGTATCATGCTTGCCGCGTATTTTTTTCCGGGTCGTCCGGTTGTCTCACGAGTCTTCCTAGTATGTTTGACTATCATCACCCGTATCCATCCAGCCTGCATCCAGTGTTCCATCAGCATAAAAGGCAAACCTGTAGCCGCTGTTCCCTTTGCTCCACCATGCCATTATTCAGAAAGTTTTCCTCACATGCTCATGCATGCACACAACATCATCTCAGGTTTTGCCTTGTTTTGTCTGACTTGTTTTTCCAACGATAGTAGCACCTATTTCACTTCTGGCTAGTCCATATTTTCTACGTATCGTTTGCTAGTAACCAACCTGGTAAAAGAAAAAGTGCAAAAAAAGAAAAAATAATAATTAAAAAAAGAGCAAAAAAACAGGCCGGCAAGCATCTCTATCGAACTGCTTTGTCTTATTTGCTGTTCAGGATATTATTTTTGCTGCTACTTGCTCGCCACTCCATCTATCATCTATTTCGAGTTTTGTTCTACATTATACCTCACTTATATCTAGCTATTTAGAGCTATCATATTTTTATTGACTTTCACTCATTTGATTCAGTATCTGGGCTTAGATTGTTTTGTCTGTTACTAGTAGACTGCCAGCACTAGTTAGGAGTTTGAGCGTTTATTCAACTTGCATTGCTTTTTGCTAAATTGTGACACTAATATTGTGAGTTGAGAATCCTTTGCCAAGATACACCTTTCCTACCAATAAGTACAGGTCCTGTCTCTACTGATTTACGGTTATCGCTCCATCGAATCTTCATCGGTTGTTTGAAGTTAACACCAACGCGCCGATCACCACCTATTGCATTGGTAAGAACAAGTAAGAATTTGATACTAAGCTTGAGTGTGAGCGAGATTTTTTTCCACCACGTCCTACTAGTTTATAGGGATTATACAATGTGTTTTTTCTCTCTATCACTACCAATGGCAGGGACTAAACCCACGCTTGAGGGCCTAAGCGCGGATGTGAAGGTTACCAGTGAGCACCTCGCCCAACTTGAGGGTGCTCAAATTGAGGCAGAAAAGAGGCTCAAGGCCATAGAGGATGCACAAGGCGTTGCCAACACACATCTACAGGACATCTTGTCATGTCTTGATGGGTTGTAGAGTGCACCCCTCATCAACAACAACACTGTTCCTCACAACTCCACGGGTGTCGCCGCTAATTCGCGCGCTCAACGTGTGCCCATGGGTCGTCCTAAACACCCAGCTACGGTCACTGATGCTGCTACCATAAACCAGCACCAACAACCCCATCCACGTGCCAATGAGGAACATGAGGACAACTACGTGGATTATTATGGTGACACCAAAGATGACCAAATGGTCAACCGCCACAATCACCGTGCTCATCGACATCTATGTTTCAACCGTCAAGGTATGGCACGAGATCCACACAGGTATGATGTTAGAGATCATGGACACTCTAGTGCTAAAATTAAATTTACTATGCCTGCTTACAATGGTAAATATGATCTAGATGTTTATCTAGATTGGGAACTTTCAGTTGAACAAAAATTTGCATGTCATGATATTCCCGACAACCAAAGAGTTAGGGCAGCCACTAGTGAATTTACAAACTTTGCTTCTATTTGGTGGAGTGAGTATTGTCGTGCTAATGCCAACAATATACCTACTACTTGGGATGCTTTAAACCGAGCTATGCGACAACGTTATGTTCCTTCATATTATGCTCGTGACAAACTGAATGAATTGCAACGTTTAAAACAAGGTAGTAGTTCTGTAGAGGATTATTATCAAGCATTGCAAACTGGCTTAATTCGATGTGGATTAGTTAAAACCGACGATGCTATGATGGCTAGATTTTTAGGTGGTTTGAATCGTGATATTCAGGATATATTGGACTATAAGGAGTACAATTCTATTACCCATTTATTTCATTTTGCTTGTAAAGCTGAAAGGGAAGTACAGGGACGCTACAAAGGGACGGGTAACTTTTCTGCAGGTCATCGCTCATCATGGACACCTTCTCCCAGTGTTCCGTCCACAACTGCGACAACACCACCTATCTTGAACAATGGTGCACATCCAACAAGTTCAAAATCAGCTCCACAATCCTCTGAGGCTTCGAAAGCAATTTCTCTAGCACCCACCACTTCGTCTGGACGTACAAGGTACATGAAGTGTCATATATGCAAAGGTGGAGGGCACTTGATGAAGGACTGCCCAAATAAACGTACATTCATTGTGCGGGAAGATGGTGAGTACTCCTCAGGTAGTGATTTGGATGCCTATACACGTGCTATGCCTGCCACTAATAATGCAGGTGACACTAAGGCGCATGACATGGAGGAGATACATTGCCATGCTGACATGGCAGATCAATACCCAAGTCTTGTAACCATGCGAGTACTAAGTGCCCAGATGGGGCATGCTGAGATGCCTCAACATCATAATCTTTTTCAAACTAAGTTTGTTGTCAAAGGGCATTATGTTCGTGTAATCATTGATGGTGGCAGCTGCAATAATTTGGCAAGTATAGAGATGGTAGAGAAGCTTTGCCTCACCACTACGAGACCCCCCCATCCATATTACATCCAATGGTTCAACGACTGTGGTAAGTTAAAGGTAACATGTCGTGTGAGAGTTCATTTTACACTTGATTCGTATCATGATTATGTTGACTGCGATGTTGTACCTATGCAAGCTTCTTTATTGTTAGGTCGACCTTGGCAATATGATAATAGTGTTACCCTTCATGGTAGAACAAATTCATACACTCTTGTGTTTGAAGGGAAAACCAATAACTTGTTTCCAATGACCCCCGATAAAATAATAAATGATGTGAAAGCTAAATCAATGGATCATGCTACGCATAGTATGCTTGCTATCAATTCTAATTTTTTTCCGTTGAGTGTTCCAACTTTTGAACTAGACATACCGCATGCTCAGATAGTTTATTTGTGTCCCAATAATTTATATATTGAATCTGTGTGGGACAACGCTTATCATGATATTCAAAATGTTATGCTTCGATTTGAGAAAAATCATCATGATATTCATAATAATGCAATTACAAATTTACCATACCCTCATGCACTAACACGTTTGGAAAGGCCTATATATGTGGCATCTACTTTTAGTTTGCTCTATGATGCGTTCCATATATGTAAAAGCCAAGGACGGCTTTGTTTTCAAGAAAGGAAGGATGATGTGGACATGAATACCTCACATTCGACCAAAAAGTCTGCACGCATATATATTTTACAGGTGAATTCTAGTAGTATTTATAAAATGTGTTATTTTATTATGAAAGACAAAATTACTACATCTCTATTTCTTCATGCAGAATTGTTGAAGAATTATACAAACTACGTTTCAAGATATGGTTGCTTGAGTATATGTACATGCTTGTGTGTGTGCCGAGGGATGATTTGGTGCACCATGCATGCTCCAGGCGTGGATCTTTGCATGTGTGCATGCATAGGAGAGGATCGTTTCATGCATGTATATTTGATGGAGGCCATATACATGTGTATTTACGAGAGGCAGGAGTCAGACTTTCCAAACCGTCTACGAGCATGCGGCGCCAATATGGTGGGCCAAGGCGGGCCAGGCACCACGAGCCTCCAACAACAATTATTGCTGTCGTGCACACCGAAATATACTTGGACTCTGGTGTTGTCTTGCGCGAGAGGATCCTGACTATCTACATATAGTCGATTATATTTAGGGCTTAGACTCGGGTTTTGTTTTAGAGAAGTTTAGCTATAGCTACTTTTATTTGTCTTCGCTTGTAGCGGCTAGTGCGACCGTCAAGACATCCTATCGGAACCCCATCTTGTGAGATTTATTCTTCTAGCATATTCACAATTTCAGATTGCTTGGCTATTGTTTTCTTGCATGTTCTTCGATTTGCTTGCAAGAAAAATCCTTAGTGGATAGGTCAATCGTGTCGTTAGCTCGGTCGATAACACCGTGGAGTTGGTTCAGCGATTGTCGTGGATGTCAGTCGTGTACGGTTGGTAGCCGGATCGTGAGGATCGAGTCCCACCAAAAAATCATAGTTATCTCCATTCTCATCGAAAGATCGGACCCCAGTTCGCATCAGTTAAACTCTTTGTTCCGAACTGATTGTAACCCAGCTAGCTGAGCCGAACAAGTGCAAAAAAATTAAGCCCTTCGTCTTTTGAGCTCTTGGAGAGCCTTGTAATATATCTTGCAATTTTCTTATGTCTTAACGGCGACTCATCTTTAGAGATAAAGCCTGCAAAAACCAAACAAAATACTCTGCAATGTTTGCCTAGGCGCTTTAAAAAAGAATAACTCATCTTTCACAATCTTCCTCTCGCCCGACTTATAATATGAATGCAATGTATGATGCAGCTATGATGCAATGTATGATGCAATATGTATATGATGCAATATGTGATGTAATATGTATGATGCAATATGTGATGTAATGCATGATGATCTTGCTCTCCCCTTGTTTTTTCTTTTTCGAAAACTCATTGGCTGGCCCTTCTGGGGTGTATTGTTGCTTTGAACCGCCTAACAGTGTAGGGTCTCTAACGAGAGTGACCGCCAATCTTGCATGTCTCAGGGTCTCTAGGCGAGTTTAGCTGTTAAGGGTGCAACAGACGAGAATTTGCAACGGGCTGAGTGCCCCTAGGCCCATAAGCTACTTCTCACGTGACATAAATCCGCCATTTGAACCTTAGGCAACGTCACTTGTTAAGAGTACGGTGGGCCACTTGGCAGAGAGTACATAGAAGATGAGAGAGTTTCCCTTGCCACTGTCTGTGGCCCTCGGAGGGGGTGAGTTGATAGCTCGCTGCACCCCTAGACGAGTGGCAGCTACATACAGGCGGGTATAACTGATACGTCTCCAACGTATCTATAATTTATGAAATATTCATGCTATTATTTTATCATTCTTGCATGTCTTACAATCATTTTATAGAAACTTTATATCATTTTTTGGGACTAACCTATTGACCCAGTCCCTAGTGCCAATTGTTGTTTTTTGCTTGTTTTTTACATTGCAGGAAATCACTATCAAACGGAGTCCGAACACCACGAAACTTTTTGGAGATTTTTTTTGGACCAGAAGGAAACCAATGGGCCAGAGCTGCACCTGGGGGTTCCCCGAGGGGGCACAAGCCACTAGGGCGTGTCGGGAGGCCTAGGCGTGCCCAGGTGGGTTGTGCCCACCTCGGTGGCCTCCCGCACCCCCTCTTTGCACTATAAATTCCCAAATATTCCGAAACCCTTTGGGGGAACCCTAGATCGCAAGTTCCGCTGCCGCAAGGCTCTGTAGCCATCGAATAACCAATCTAGACCCTGTTCGGGCACCCTGCCGGAGGGGGAAATCATCTTCGGTGGTCATCTTCATCATTCCGGCGGCCATAATGATGAGGAGGGAGTAGTCCACCCTCAGGGCTGAGGTTTTGTACCATTAGCTATGTGTTTAATCTCTCTCTCTCATGATCTATATCATGGGCTTTGTTAATACAGATGGATCATATGATGTTTCTCCCCTCTATACTATTATTGTGATGAATTGAATCTTTACCCTTTGAAGTTTTGTTATGTCGGATTGAATGTTCAGATTTGGGAACACATGATGTATGTCTTGCAGTATGAATACTTGAGGTGACATTGGGGTATCTTATTGGTTCGCTTGATATACGTTATGGCACTCAACTTGAGGGTTCCTACGGTGATATTGGGGTAATCTATGCATAGGGGTTGATGCACGTTTTTATTATCTTTTCTCCGATAGAAACTTTAGGGATCCCTTGTAGTACTTTGTGTGCGTTGAGTATTATGAATTTGAATTTTCTTTGGTGTTATTCTAGTACGAACTCTTGAGTAGATCGATCGGAAAGAATAGCTTGCGTTATTCTAGTACGAACTCTAGGATAGATCAAACGGAAAGAATAGCTTTGAGGTGGTTTCGTACCCTACAAACAATTTCTATCTTTTGTTCTCCGCTAATAGGAACTCAGGAGTGATTATTTATCGCACTTTGAGGGGTGGTCATATGATCCAACTATGTTAGCACCGTTGAGAAATTGCACTAGCGAAAGTACACACCCTAGGCCTTGTTTTCAAGCATTGCAATACCGTTTTTGTGCCCGTTTACTATTTGCTACCTTGCTGTTTTTATTTATTCAGATTATAAAAATATATTTCTACCATCCATATTACACTTTTATCACCATCTCTTCGCCGAACTAGTGCACCTATACAATTTGCCATTGTATTGGGTGTGTTGGGGACACAAGAGATTTCTTGTATTTGGTTGCAGGATCGTTTGAGAGAGACCATCTTCATCCTACACCTCTCACGGATTGATAAACCTTAGGTCATCCACTTGAGGGGAAAATGCTACTCTCCTACAAAACTCTACGCTTGGAGGCCCAACACGTGTCTACAAGAATAAAGTTGCGTAGTAGACATCAAGCTCTTTTCTGGCGCCATTGCCGGGGAGGTGAGTGCATGAAGGTATATCTTTAGATCTTGCAATCAAATCTTTTAGTTTCTTGTTTTATCACTAGTTTGGTTTATTAAAGAAAACTACAAAAAATGGAATTGAGGTTGCATCATATTATCGATCATATTTATAATTCCTTTCTTGAAAATGATGGATCGGAAAATTGTGCTCAATTGTTAGAAGAAGAAGTCAACAAAATGTTTGGCAAAAAATATTTTAATGATGAGCATGATTGAAATGTTGTTAGAATGAATTCTCTGAATATTCATGATGCTAATGATATGCAAGGCCACAAGCTTGGGGTTGCTATGTTTGATGAAGATGATATTTTTATCCCCCCAAGTTTTGATGAGCAAAATTATTATGATTATCACATGCCTCCTATATATGATGATTATGGTGATGACATGTATACTATAAATAATAATGATAACCATGAAACTTGTCATCATGATTTTAATTTTCAATCACATGATAGTTATTTTGTTGAGTTTGCTCCCACTACTATTGATGACAATAAATTTTCTTATGTGGAGAGTAACAAAATCTCTATGCTTATGCATCGTGAAAAGAATGATTTATGTGATAGCTATATTGTTGAATTCATTCATGATGCTACTAAAAATTATTATGAGATAGTAACATATGCTTGGAGGTATTGCAATAATATCAAGCTTCCTCTCTATGTGTTGAAAATATTGAAGCTATGCTTGTTTTGCCTTCCTATCCTAGTTGATTGTTGCTCCCATAAATTCTTTGCTCACAAAATCCCTATGCATAGGAAGTCGGTTAGGCTTATATGTGCTAGTCATATGCTTCATGATGCTCTCTTCCAGGGATGCCAACTTTACTATATGAGAAGTATAAATACAATGAAATATGTATGTACAAAGATAAGAGTCGCTGACTCAAGTATAGTAAGGCCGTAGATGAGTGATGTTCCACGACCGGTGAGTTTCCTGCCCGGAGGTACGTGACTCGTCTCGCACGTCGATGAGATAATAAGACCCATTGTTCAGATTCCTGCTAACCACGAAAGGTCCATCCCATGGGGGTGATAACTTGTGCGCATCTGTCTGATCTTGAATCAAACGTAACACCAAGTCGCCTTCTTGGAACGTCCGGGTCTTGACCCTGCGGTTATGGTAGCGACGCAGGTCCTGTTGATAAATCGCTGATCGAGCTGCTGCAATAACGCGTGCTTCATCTAGAGCATCAAATACATCCTGACGCGCCACCTCATTGTCGGATTCCACATAAGCCGCCACCCATGGTGAATCATGACGTAGGTCGTTTGGTAACACGACCTCCGCACCATAAACCATTAAAAAGGGGGTGTAACCCGTCGACCTGTTAGGCATAGTATTGATGCTCTAAAGGACGGACGGGAGCTCCTCAACCCAACAACCTAGCGTTCTCTATAAAGGAACCATGAGCCGGGGATTGATACCTCTCAAGATTTCCTGATTGGTCTGTTCCGCCTGAACGTTGGACTATGGATAAGTAACAGCCTAAACATCAAGCCGGATGTGCTCACTTTCGTAGAACACCTTCATAGCCCCCTTGGACAAATTTGTGCCATTATCTTTAATGATGCTATGAGGGTATCCAAACCGGTAGATCAATTTTTTGACAAACTGAACCGCCATGGCCGCATCACACTTACTGACCGGCTCAGCCTCCACCCACTTGGTGAATTTGTCCACTGTCACCAAGAGGTGGGCCTTCTTATCCTTAGACTGTTTGAAAGGTCCAAACATGTCAAGCCCCCATACTGCAAACGGGCAAGTGATCGGTATCATCCATAATTCCTGAGCCGGCACGTGAGCACGTCTTCCGAACTTCTGGCACCCGTCGCACTTAGCGACCAGATCCTCTGCATCCTTATGAGCCTTCAACCATAAGAAGCCATGTCGGAAGGCCTTGGCCACCAAAGACTTTGACCCGACATGATGTCTGCAATCGCCAGCATGTATTTCATATAACATTTCCTTGCCTTCCTCCAACGAGATACAACGCTGGAAGACACCGGTGATGCTGCACTTGTGAAACTCCCCTCTAATGATGGTCATGGACTTAGAACGCCTCACGATTTGCTGCGCTAGAGTCTCATCTTCAAGCAACTCGCCTCGGGTCAGGTATGCCAGGTACAATAACGTCCAGTCTAGAATAGCATGTAAAGCCGCCCATAGTTGCACTTTCGGGTCAGATATAGCCAGGTCCTCCTCTGAAGATAGCTTAACAGACGGGTGATAAAGTATGTCCAAGAAAATATTAGGCGGCACCGACTTATGTTGAGAGCCCAGTCTTGACAATGCATCAGCCGCTTCGTTCTTGCGACGATCAATATGATCCACTTGATAACCCTTGAAATGACCAGCGACGATATCTACCTCTTGCTGATAAGCCGCCATCCGTGGGTCCTTGGAATCCCACATGCCTGACACCTGTTGTGCCACAAGATCTGAGTCACCAAGGCTCCTAACCCGGCTCAGGTTCATCTCCTTGGCCACGCGAAGTCAATGAAGCAAAGCTTCATACTCAGCTGCATTGTTTGTGCAAGGAAACATCAGCCTTAATACATAACAAAACTTATCACCTTTGGGGGAGGTTAAAACAACTCCAGCCCCTGAGGTCTCCACATGTCTGGATCCGTCAAAGTGAATCGTGCAATACGTGTTGTCCAACTTTTCCTTTGGCGACTGACACTCTGTCCAGTCATTTATGAAATCCACCAATGCCTGAGATTTCATGGCTGTGCGAGGTGCATACTTCAAATTGAGAGGCCCAAGCTCCAGCGCCCACTCAACAATTCTACCAGTGGCTTCTCGATTCTGTATTGTATCCCCCAACGAAGCAGAGCTAACCACCGTGATCTGATGTCCAAGGAAATAATGCTTCAACTTGCGATTTGCCATGAACATCCCGTATATTAGCTTCTACCAGTGTGGGTATATTTGCTTTGATTCTATGAGCACCTCAATGACATAATAAACCGGCCTCTGAACCGGATACTCTTTCCATGCCTCCTTGCACTCTACCACAATCGCAACACTAACCGCCCTATTGTTAGCTGCCACATAAAGGAGCAAGGGTTCCTTCTTAGTCGGAGCGGCCAAAATCGGCGGCTCAACCAACTGCTTTTTAAGCGCTTCAAGAGATTCATCTGCAGCCTTACTCCAAACATAGTCATTTGTCTTCTTCATCATCTGGTATAGAGGAATGGCCTTCTCCCCCAAGCAGCTGATGAAGCGGCTTAAAGCGGCAATACGACCTGCCAAGCGCTTCACATCATTGACGCTCGCTGGCTTAGCTAGTGACGTGATAGCCTTTATCTTGTCCGGGTTGGCTTCGATACCTCATTCTGAAACCAAGAAATCCAAAAGCTTGCCGAAGGAACTCCAAAAACACATTTAGTCGGGTTAAGCATCATCTTATAAACTCGTAAGTTATCAAATGTTTCCTTCAGGTCGTCCAGCAACGTCTCCTTCTTCCTTGACTTCACCACAATATCGTCCACATAAGCATGAACATTGTGCTAATCTGACCGTGAGGGTAATTCTGCACACAACGTTGGTAAGTCTCGTGCGCGCTTTTGAGCCCAAACGGCATGGACACATAGAAGAAAGCTCCAAAAGGTGTTATAAATGAGGTCTTCTCTTGGTCTTTAACTGCCATCTTGATCTGATGATAGCCTGAATACGCGTCCAGGAAACATATACTCACACAACCCGCCGTTGCATCAATGATCTGGTTGATACGAGGGAGAGCAAACGGGTCAATTGGACAAGCCTTGTTAAGATCTGTGTAATCTATACACATAAGCCACGTGTCGTTGTTCTTGAGCACCAGCATAGGATTGGCTAACCACTCCGGGTGAAATACTTCCACGATGAACCCTGCCAAGAGCCGGGCTACCTCTTCTCCGATCGCTTTACGCCGCTCCTCGTTGAAATGGTGGAGGAATTGCTTAATCGGTTTAAACTTAGGATCCACATTAAGGTGGTTCTCAACAAACTCTCTCGGTACACCCGGCATGTCGGATGGCTTCCATGCAAAGATGTCCCTACTCTCACGGATGAATTTGATGAGCGCGCTTTCCTATGCGGGGTCCATGTTAGCCTCGATAGTGAACTGCTTGGATGAGTCGCCCGGAGTAAAATCCACCAGCTTTGTGTCATCCTCTACAAACATCAGGGGGTGGCTCAGACTCTGTACTAGGTTTCTTCAGTGGAGTCATGTCCGCCGGGTCAATGTTATCTTTGTAGAACTTAAGCTCTGCTTCTGCACAACTTGACTCTGCATAAGCCGCATCCCCTTCCTCACATTCGATGGCTACCTTCCGATCACCGTGGACCATGATTGTTCCGTTGAGAGCCGGCATCTTGAACTGCAGATAGACATAACAAGGCTTGGCCATAAACTTTGCAAAAGCCGGCCGACCAAACAGAGCATGATACAGGCTCTTAATTTTCACCACCTCGAACCACAAGGTATACACCCTGTAGTTATATTCATC